>OX371294.1:6446003-7739009 GCA_947310995.1 Yponomeuta cagnagella | reverse complement strand
AATCCCACGCCCCCCGCCCGCTGTCACTTGGTAGGAGAGGTCCACTCCGTCGCCGATTTCCTGTTTGAGATATTTGGAATAAGGTAAAATAAGTAACGAAGAAATATATCTATATCTAATATATAAAAATCTCGTTATGATACTCCTCCGAAATGGCTTCACCGATTTTTGTGATTTTTTTTTTGTGTACATTTCGTAAGTCTGAGAAAAGGTCGTAGGCTAATTGAGGCCGTCAGCGCAAAAGTGGCCCACAATTTTTCATATTCTTACTTATCTATTGCAATTTATTTGAAACATAATAAATTTTGGTGCAAAACCGGAATATCCCTAGTTTCACCCATCGATAACAGATGGCGTTGTAAACATTCTCTTTGCAGGTATTGTTTTTGCCAACAAAGCAGACTATGTATTAAATTTAAATTCATGAAAATTTATACCTCATTATCTCCATACTCTATGTTAAGCTTAGGCCACTTTTGCGCTGACGGCCTCAACGTGAGCCGAGTCGGCTAGTCTAATATATAAAAATCTCGTGTGACAAGTTATTATACTTTATTGCACACAAGACTTTTAACAGGACATTACATAAGAAATTACGTGTACAACGGCGAGCTTATCTCTGTAAGAGATTTCTTCCAGCAAACCTTCGGGTATAGGAGAAGCAGTAGAAAAACGGGTCTATATATGTGCACAAAATAAACTAAAAAAAAGCCGAAATAACACAAAGTAAAAAGGAAAACAAAAACTACATAAACTAGATATCAGAATAAAAATACATACCTACTTAGATTATACATAAATAATATATAATATATAGCTCAATGTATATATATATATATATATATATATATATATATATATATATATATATATATATATATATATATAGCTCAATGTTATTACAGGGATAGATAATGCTCTTTCAACCGCTTCTTGAAGGTACCAATAGTGGGACTGGCGCAAATGTTCTGTGGCAGTGCGTTCCACAGCCTAACCGACTGTTTGTTATAGAACTCTTCCGAAGCCGGCTTCACCGATTTTCACCAATTTGTTGTGTATATTTGGTAGGTCTGAGAATAGGTCGTAGGCTCTTTAATATAGCAAAACAGCGTTTGACGAGTTGCTGAGTTTACAATTTTTTTTTTGCCAATCATGACAGACAGTTGTTATCAATTAATGTCGCGAATGTTGTGTCTAGAATAGGTCGAAGGCTAATAATAATATGCCAAAACAATGTTTGCCGGACTAGCTAATATATATATATATATATGTTACAAACAAAGTAATAAATCTGGATATTATACATAATGACTGGTCATTATATATATAATGTCTACTCAGTTTAGATAAAGTGATAATTAACACAAAATTAATCACATTTACTAGCAATTTTATTTAATATCATATTAATATCATAATGTAGGGTACCTATGACTTTTCCATGCACCAACCTTGTTTAAGTTTGACACAAAACTAAGTTTTTTAGTGAAATATTTTTTTTCGCTTTTATATAAAAAAAAAGAACTAACACCGAACCTATTTTTGCTTATGTGTACTGACCTAACAAACAAAATGCGAAATATAAATTTAATCAAACAATTATTTGCTATATAACACTTGCCAAAATAAAACGTTAGCATAATAATTTATTACTTTGTCTAGTGAATTTGGCTTTTATATATAATGACCAGTCATTATGTATAATAGCTATTTAATCACTTTGGCTGTAACATATATATTAATATGAATTGCTGTTCCTCAGTCACGCTAAGACTCAAGGACGTCTGGACCGATTAGGCCCGGCATGGGTGGAATTTTAAGCCTTTAGAGGCTCGTGCTGTTGGTCTTCAGCACGGATTAGTACAACAAAAAGAATATAATATAAATCTTTAAAATCTATACCACAATAAATCACTTAAAATCATCGAGATATATGATCAAGTGCCAAATAAATGTTTTTGTATTTATTATACAGTAATTCATTAGGCATTTTTTTTTCAATATTTGTGGAAATCCAGTGAATGTTTTAAATTTAAAGAGAACAAAAAAATGAGATGGAAAACTGTAGGTTAGGCGAAGTCCACGGGGTCATCTAGTAAAAGATAAAAAAAAACTAACATAAACGTTGTATTTTTTAATGAATAAACATATTTGAGTTGATTAAAAAAACGGCCAAGTGTGGGTCGGACTCGCAAACGAAGCGTTCCGTACCATTATCTACATTTATTACAACATTTGAATATTTCAAGCGTCTACCTGTTGCCGTTACTAATAGCGAGCAAAAAACGGCCAAGAAATCACGTTTTTTGTATGGGAGCCAACCTTAAATATTTGTTTTACCCTGTTTTGAGTATTTTTTGTAATAGCAGCAACAGAAATACATCATCTGTAAAAATTCAACTGTCTAACTATCTACGGGCGGAAGGACGGACGGACGGACAGCGGAGTCTTAGTAATAGGGTCCCTTACCCTTTGGGTACGGAACCCTAAAAATCAAATCTTCTTGTACAGATCGTATTTGCATAATGTGTCCGTACAATCTCTCAATCATCATCATCATCATCAACCCATTATGTCCCCACCGAGGGGCTCGGGTCTCTTCCCTTGAGGAAGGTATAGGCCATACTCCACCACGGGGCCCAAGTCCGGATTGGTGGAGGCTTGTAGACTAGTGGCTCGTCTACTGTCAGAAGTTGTCAAGCCGCCCTAAGGCCTCTGACTTGGCTTAACGACTGCCATCTATCGACGGCAGCCGGCACCAACAGCTTAACGTGCCTTGCGAAGCACGGAACCGCTCGGAAAAATGCCACTAGCGTTAGGCATAGACGGCGACCCATCCATGCACTGAACGCGCCCTGTTTTGTTTAACCTTCGTGGTCGTTTAAGATCACTCAGGCTGCCGGGGCTACGAGCGAGTCATGTTAACAGTGATTTTTAGGCCCCACCACAAAGAACCTAGGATCACGACTCTGGCACCAGACGGAATTTATGCCAAACACGGCCGTCTTTGGCGTTAATGCTAGGTTTTTTGCCTTAGGTTCACGGCAAATGGGTCCTAAAAGTCACTATTACCATGATTGAGAGATTGTACTGACACTTTATGCAAATTCGATCCGTAAAAAAAAAGATATGATTTCTTTCCTCGTTGGTGCCAGTGTTACTCTATGGAGCCCCTTAAGCCCATACTCTCTCTCTGAGAGAAGGCCTATGCCGTGCGGTGGTACGCAATAGGCTAGATTAAAAAAAATGCAAATGTTCACCTTTATGAGATCACTTTTCAGGATAGTGGGGTTCCACTCCGGCAGCCGGGTCAGGCCGTCCCGTAATTCCTCGAACAGGAACCGGGCGGGGCAATCCACGACGCCCTGGAATTTGAAACGACGCATTTTACAAGGAACCTACATAAAGGGGGTCCTCAAGCAGCTGTTGTCAGGCACACGTAGTTTGGTTTTAGGGTTATGGTTTCGAAATAGTAGAAAACGTACGAGTATCTGACTGTGTCGCGTTTCATAAAGCTATAGTTTATTAGGACAATTCTATGCACTTTGCGCAACTGAACAGCTTGACCACGATACGACGTCGCGTCGTGCTACGACGACCGACGGCTCAAATCCTTAATCGGCTTTGCAATGTACATCGAATTGTCACAGTAAACCATGTTCCAGAGGGGTCCCGGACTCACCGTAAACTTGTAAACCTTGCCGAACTCCTCCGTGTGAGTGGACTCAACGATGTCACCTTTGACGGCTCCCTTTTTCTCTGTTCGCCAAGTGGGCAGGTTTACGACGCGCCAAGCGTCCTGCACTCCTTTGTCCGCAGCAGACTTGTATTCTTCTATCTGCGGGCGAGAGAAATTAACAGTGAGAGGATGGATCTTTGATCCTGAGGAAGGAGAGCGGTGGTAGCGCCTCGGTAGGACGCTGGCCCCACATTCGGGAGGTCGTGGGTACGAATCCCGGCATACACCAATGACGCACATTTGCGAATTTGTACAAGCAATACCAGTCGCTAACTGTCAGGGAAAACGTCGTGAAGAGACTCTAGTGTGTGAGGTAGAGTGAGTTCACCGCTTGCTACGTACAATGCCCCAATTATGGGGGGGGGGTTAAGTAAGGAAATCTCAGGTCTAACTAACTCCTGAGGAACTATCTTCAGTTTTGTGACCGCCTCATATCAATAGTCGATCAGTGCAGGCACAAATTGTACGGATGGAGGAAAATATATCACAGATTTCAAATGTACCTGAAATAATTTAACTCAGAGGCACGCTTCATTCATTAGAGTGTTATTATTAACTTAAAATGAGGTTTCTACATATTCTGTATGTGCATGACTCGTTTTGTCTTCTAAAACTTATACATTATTGGAAAATCGCTGGCAAAAAACGCGCAGGTCGGAGAAAGAAATCCTGGTTGAGAAACCTACGGGAGTGGACTGGAATCGCAATTGCGGCCGAGCTCTTTCGCCTTGCGAGATACAGAGATAAATACGCGGAGCTGACTGCCAACCTTCGCTAGTCGGGGAGGCACCACAACAAGATGATTTGTTTTAATGAAGGCATTGTCCATTTTACTAACTCGGAGTGTCAGGTGTTCAGACAGCGTTTCGCTTATCCGCCGTGGGCACGCGTGATGATTCTCTTTCTCTCTGAGAGAGGTCCGTCGCAGTGCAGTGGAACGTATATGAGTGTACAAAGACCGGAGGTAGTACAGACAAATATTAACTTAAAATGAGGTTTCTACATATTCTGTATGTGCATGACTCTTTTTGTCTTCTAAAACTTATACATTATTGGAAAAATCGCTGGCAAAAAACTCGCAGGTCGGAGAAAGAAATCCTGGTTGAGAAACCTACGGGAGTGGATTGGAATCGCAATTGCGGCCGAGCTCTTTCGCCTTGCAAGAGACAGTGATATAAATACGCGGAGCTGACTGCCAACCTTCGGCAGTCGGGGAAGCACCACAAGAAGATAATTTGTTTTAATGAAGGCATTGTCCATTTTACTAACTCGGAGTGTCAGGTGTTCAGACAGCGTTTCGCTAATCCGCCGCGGGCACGCGTGATGATTCTCTTTCTCTCTGAGAGAGGGCCGTGACAGTGTAGTGGAACGTATATGATACTTACGGAAGAACTGTAAAAAATTAACAGTCAGTGGGCTCATGGAGATAGTGTGCCAAAATAATATTTACGGTGAGAGTAAATTCTTCAGAGGCCTTGAAAAGGAACCTGTCCAACAGTGGCTCAATTCAGTTCAGCCTCTATTACGCGCACCAAATCCTGAGCGATTCCAATCGTGTAAATGTCAAAATCAGTATGGAAATACAATTAAACGATAGGGATCGCTCACGATCTGGTGCACATAATTAGACCCCTGCAGAGACGATTTGAGAAAAGATGGTCAGTGGAGTTTTTTCTCGCTGTCTTTTCCTCCGCAACAAATCGACTCGAAAGCAGCAGCAAACATCGTACATTGGCATTCAACAGAATGTAAATTATTTACGTACATATGCGGCCTGATGGCTTGGTATGGAAGAAAAGAGGTACTTACAGTCAACCAAACAGCGTTAAACTCCTTGCTAGCGGAATCTCTGTTAAAAACGTACTTCATCCAGCTCGAGATAGAAAATCCTATGCGTGACATGCTTGATAGCTTCTCGTCAACTTCAGTTTCCGTTTTTGCGCTCTCCAGCTCAGACATGTGAGCTTTGTACTGTTCCTCGTCAAAGGACTCTTCTTTTTGAGGCAGCGCGGCAGCCATCTTGGTTTGTAGTTTGTTTTTTTTTTTACTGTTTAGGCGCGACGTTCAGTTGTTTTTTTATGTTGTTTTGAGATTGAACTTAGAATTTCGGACGACGCAGTGTCCTATTTTGTGGTGGTGTCGTTTTTTGTTTTTAACACTGTTGATTAAAAAAGGTATTTGCCAACTATTTGCCTCTCCCTTAAACAATATTTTCGTCTATATTTATTAGGCCGACTTGCACCACTTTTTTAAATGCGGCTTAAGCAGCATTTAACTAAAATTCTTCATGCAGAAGTCGATAAAAATAGTGACTTCGGAAATCATTTCAAATTACTGTACAAAAACCGTCTTTTTTATAAAAAAAAATATTCTTCTAAAAAACTCCTCAGAGGCAGTTTATATAACATGTTGCACTTTCCCGTTACCATTGAGTATTTAAATTGCCTCTGAGGAGTGTAATTAATATTATATTCATGGCAGCGATACTTTCGTAATATAGTAAAAAGGGTAATTCTGAATAAAATTGCGTTGTGGTGAAATATAAATATTTTAGGAAGTTCATCATCATCATCATCAGCCATTTGACGCCCACTGCAGGACATAGGCCTCCCTAATGGTTTTCCTAACCATGAAGGGTTTTGCCATAATCGCCACGCTTGGCAGGCGGGTTGGCGATCGCAGTATGCGGTTGGAACCTCAGGAAGACGCTGCTGTCCGTCTCCTGGTAATGTATTTCCTTAGCCTTCTACGACATCCACGGAAGGAAATGGAGTGACGCTATTCTTAATCCGGCGCCACACGGACGATTTTAGGAAGTTAGAAAAGGGTAAAAAGGCCCGTGACGTGAACAGCTTGGGCCCTAGGGGGCTCGTTAATTAGGGTTAATCCGGCCCTGTTAGTAGGGATTTTTATTTTACAGGTGATCTTCTTTTTATTTTCTTTTTAACACATTTTTAGTTGAGTTAAGAGATTCGGAACATCTCTTCTGAAATCAAATTTTCCGTGATACCTACCCAAAATAAACAGCAATAAACCGCTTGCTACGCGAAAACACTAGTCAAATATTTATAATGTAGAAAGATTTTTAAATGTCATGCATATATTAAAAGACAAACGATGTTATTTATAAATAGACTAGCTGACTCGGCAAACGTTATTTTGCCACATTAATTAGCCTACGCCATATTCGCAGACCTACCCAATATACACAAAAGAGATCATAAAACCGGTGAAGCCGTTTCCGAGGAGTTCGATAATAACAAACACTGTGACATGAGATTGTTACATATTAGATTTTAAATAACTTCCACACAACGCAATCGCTTGTGCTGGTCCCAAACTAGGATACCCTGTGCTACGGTAAGCAGGCAAGGACATAACAACCAAGGAAATACACCCAGACGGAGCCATTTGTACAAAATGTACAATTATTATATTACTGCATTTAATACAAATGCAGTAATTAATAGTTGTTTTTGCTCCACACAAAAATTTTAAACATATTTGGTCTTATTTATAAAAAAAAATATTCCATTAAAACACCCCTAGTGTAACATTATTTATTTTGTAAACAATAAATAACGTACCTTAAACTAAAATAATCAAATTAACAATCAAACTTATAAATTCTATACTTAAAACATGTTAAAATATAAATACTTATATTGAAATTCTGTGTATCGGTAATTAGTTACCGAACTATCGATAAGTTAATTGCGAGTATCGATAAACTATATTTATCGACTGCGTCCACATCACTAGCCGCTCGGAGCGCTATTGTTCTCAAAACTGGCCTGGCAACCGATAACCAACGGCGAGCCGTCGAGTGATTCGGCTACGGACCTCTTTGTGAACTGCGTGTGCGCGCCTCTGCCGTGCTCATCATTTTTCTAGGACCGCACTGAATGGCCGATTGACTATCTAAATGGGTTCACTATGCCACTCCAAAACACGTTTCATCGAATAACATTTCATCTATGAGTGAAAAAGTAAAAGTAAAAATTTTATTTATTTGTAACAACGATTGGCAGATGTAATTTCCGGTGGGCCCCACACTAGGCAAATCCTGTATCGTGGGCTCCCGTTTGTGGATTACTATTATTAATACGACTCATCGATAGTTTGTTTGTTCGATATTTCAATTTATCCAATGTTCAATTTCACGAATCACGTTTGTTCGGTGTTACGTTTCACCTAAGAAGTAAGTGGCCTATATATATGAATACGATCGATTTTTTGCTATTTATTTGCAAACCATGTAGATTTTAATAAGATTTTAAGCAAATAACATTATATTTCGATGAAATGTAAAGTCAGTCGAAAGGGTTTTAAGCTTTAGACAAAATAAGCCATCGATCTTTTTTATTTTATGTGAAATGAACCACCGATGTAATGTCATTTGATGTAATTAATTCTAGTTAAGATAAGCGGCCGACGAGTTGTCATAGGTGAAATGATATAAGATGAAAAGTGTTTTGGAGTTGCGTAGTGAACCCATCTAAATATATATTTGTTATAGCTTTACTGTTGTAATACTCAGGCTGTCCTTATTCCCGCTAAGTAAGTTCCCGGTAAGTGTGAACAGATCTTGTTATTAGTTTCTAATTTGTATGTCTTAGTAGTGTTAATAGAAATAAGATTACTTCTTTCTGCCGATGATAAATTATCTCTAGCTATGCGAGGTTTTTGTAATGCGCTCGCCATTGCTTATTGCATCATGTCAAAATGGCGGCTCTCTAATTACGCACCATCATCGCCCATTTCCAGTATCACCAAATTAGGGTCATTACATGATATTGTAATAGTCTTGTTTGCACCAAAGACAGGCCGCCTATATTGTATTAATCAAAAGTAACCTTTCTTCCAAATTAAATTGAGGCTGTCGGTGCAAAAGTGGCCTAACCCGCAATTTTTCATATTCGTACTTATCTATTGCAATTTGTTTAACCTGAACATAATAAATTTTGATGCAAAACCGGCCTATCCCTAGTTTCACCCATGGATAACAGATGGCGTTGTAAACATTCTGTCTGCGCGTATTGTTTTTGCCTACGAAGCAGACTATGTAGTCAATTTAAATTCATGAAAATGTCCTCATTATCTCCATACTAACTATGTTAAGCTTAGGCCACTTTTGCGCTGACGGCCTCAATTATGTTGCACCTCGTAGCTTCTAATGTTAGTGCTCTTATAATAATTCTACCTTCCTACTCGCAATCCTAGTAGTACTCCGTTTCTGGTTTCCGCTGCCGCCACAATCATGCTAGATAGCTTTTTAATGACGGTCCGTGGCGGCACACGAAGACTTTAGGCTCAATTCACACTGGCGCCGAGTCGAAGCGTCGCGTCGCGACGTTTTTCAACTGTTCTAAATTCATCTCTATTTCTCAATTAATACGGTATGAATTTGTGTTGCGAAAATTTGAAAACGCTCAGCGACGCGCGTCTGCGCGCGATTGCGCGCGTCTTCGCCTGCAAGGGTCGCTCGGGTTCGCGCGTCTGCGCGCGCAGACACGCGCTTTCGCGCGCAGACGCGCGTCAGCCGGCGCTGACATCGGACGAAGCCAGCTCTATTCACGCTTATTGAAAAGTGTCTGAATGAGTCCTCTGCTTTATTCGGACGCGCCGATTCGCGCGTCGATGCGCGCAGACGCGCGCATTCGCGCGTCAACGGAGCGAATTGTTTCGCGTCGCGTCGCTTCCCTTCGCTTCGACTCTGCACCAGTGTGAATTGAGCCTAACGATAGGTGCGTACTCATGCGGTTGGATTTCCTTCCAGGACCCAGGCACCGGGCAATAATCTTCCGTTCTATCCTGGGCCGGCCCAGACTGGAGCTGTAGACCTCTGCCCCGTTCTGCAGTCTCCCGGATCACGTATACCGGACGGAAGACCTCCTGCCCTGCGAGTCGCACTATCGCGGGTCACGCTACGTGCCTGCCGACTTCAGGGGAGTGCCTATCCGTGCCAACCAGAAAGTTAGTGTGTGTGTCCCTACAACTGTAAAACGTTGTGGACGTTAAAATTAAATTCGTGTCGTTCTTAACCGTCTTTAATAATTTATTATCTACCCACCTTTTCAAAAGCGCGACACTAGGTATGATTTATAAAGTAAATTCTCCATATTAGTTCCGCTAAAAACCCCTTCATAACCGGAAACTTCGGTTGACTATACAGAATTGACTGTCTCGTCATTGCAGCAACAAAAAGCGTCTTTTGATATATCCACATGTAATTGAATCAGTGAATGTATTTAACAGCGTTTTAGCGAGAACTTTTTGTAACTCATAAATCATGAATCATAAATACCTTTTTATAATTCATAAAGTTATACCCAAGTTTAAAGTAATTCCGATGTAAGTACGTCGTTTTACTTAAGGGGCTCCAGGGGCGCTAGCGACCAAAAAAAAAAACAGGATAAGTGCGAGTGGAACTCGCCCACCGAGGGTTCCCTACAAATGTGTAGGTACTTACATATTATAAATAGTTGAGGAATCGAGTCTCGCAGTCTCTTCCGAGCTTTACATAAACTTTAAAAACATTTTTTTTATTGATTTCATTACAAATGAAAGGTTTTCCGATTTTTCCCTGTATTTGTAGCATAAGACGATATTACTTGCCAAATTTTATAGTTCTAGGTCATAGAAAAGTACCCTATAAATTTTGATTTCTTTGAGTGTCGAAATAAACGTTTTAGTGGCATAATCGGCCGTATCTTTTTTTACGTTAACTCACAGCTTCAAGGGACTGCTTGAAGCACACCTTAGGTTCACGGCCATGGGTCCTAAAAATCACTATTAACACGATTGAGAGATTGCACAGACTGCGAATTCGATCTGTGGAATAAGGTATATTTTTTTTCGCGAGTTCGAAATTTAACCCATTGTAAAAGTTGTGTTCGATTTATTTTTTATTTTAAGTTTCTTGGGGAAACCAACAGCTTAGATAATAATAGAAGCTTTAGTTCAGTGCAGTAACAATATGCAAAATCCAATAATAGGCCACGGATTAGAAAGTAGGTTAGTTGTCTATTAAAAATTGTATCTTATCAAACATTGTTTTTATTATTATGACATAATTTTGTAATTAAGTTTAATTTATTTGAGTAGATCCGTCCTTTATCGGATCTATAGGGCGGTTTTGTTACATTCTGTATACGGCTCGTTATTTATCTAATTTGACAGCATTAGGAAAGTTTACAAGTAATTAGGCTTGTTTGTCTAAATCCGCTATCAATCAACACTTATCTGATGATAACTGCTTTAATCCACAAAACCCGGCCAAGTGCGTGTAGGGTTCCGTAGAAAGAGATTTATTTTTAAAACCTATTTGGAGGCTAAAAATTTATTTATTTATTTTTTTGTTTATTTACAATGTTTTAAAAATACACATTTCACTAGTTCACCGCTTCATTAAACCATTGCTGGTTAGTGGTTAGTCTGGAATCTAGCGTCTTCGACTATTACAATCGTAGGTACTTGATGGCACGCCATTACAATGAAGTGAAAAATGATGAAACATAATAAAACATCATAAATCATGTTACAATGAAATTATGATAAAGTTGTTAGCTTTGAAAAGCAGATAAAACCCCATCTTTCTACGGAAGTGCGTGTAGGGGCACTTGGATGGTTTTTGTGGATTAAAAAAAGTTATCATCAGATAAGTGTTGATTGATAGCGGATTTAGACAAATAAACCTAATTACTTGTAGTCCTAATTTTCCGTATGCTGTCGAATTAGATAAATAACGAGCCGTATACAGAATGTAACAAAACCGCCCTATAGATCCGATAAAGGGCGGATCTACTCAAATAAATATAACTTAATTACATAATTATGTGATAATAATAAAAAAAAATGTTGGAAAAGTTTGAATTTCAAATACACAACTAACCTACTTTGTTAATCTGTGGCCTATTATTGGCTTTTGCACATTGTTACTGCACAAAACTAAAGCTTCTATTGCTGTTCGTTTCCCCAACAAAGTTAAAATTAATACTTTGACAGTGGGTTTTTCGAAATCGCGAAAAAAAATCATATCTTTTTTTACAGATCGAATTTGCAAAGTCTGTACAATCGTGTTAATAGTGATATTTAGGACCCATGCCCGCGAACCTAAGCTGTGGTTCAAGCTGTCCCATGAAGCTGTTAAAAAAATCAATCAATGAGATTCCAACCGCATAACCCGCCTAACAAGCGTGGCGAATACAGCAAAACCCCTCATGGTTATGTTCGAGCTTGGAAAACCATGTGGGAGGCCTATGTCCTGCAGTGGGCGTCAAATGGCTGATGATGATGATGATATCAAAAGACGCTTTTGTTGCTGCAATGACGAGACAATAAATTCTTTATAAGTCTACCGTCAAATGTACGGGTTTTAGAGGGTTTATAGCGGAACTAATATGGAGATTGTATTTTATAAATCATAACTAGGAATGTTTTAATGGAATCGTATTTTTTTATATAAATAAGTAAAACCAAACATGTTTAAAATGTTTATGTATCACTGATACATAGAGCAAAAACAACTATAATACAAATTCAGTAATACAATAATTGTCCATTTGTACAAATGGCCTCAGTCTGGGTGTATTTCCTTGGTTGTTATGTCCTTGCCTGGTTACCTGGTATCCTAGTTTGGCACCAGCACAAGCGATTGGGTTACGTGGAAGTTATTTAAAATCTTATACGTAAAAATCTCGTGTCAGTGTTTTTTATTATCGAACTCCTCGGAAACGGCCTCACCGATGTTTATGATTCATCATCATCATCAGCCATTTGATGCCCACTGCAGGACATAGGCCTCCGTCGTGGTTTTCATGACCATGGGGGGGGGGGGGGTTGCCATAATCGCCACGCTTGGCAGGCGGGTTGGCGATCGCAGAATGCGGTTGGAATCTCAGGAAGACGCTGCTGCCCGTCTCTTGGTAATTGATTTCCTTAGTCGCCTTCTACGACATCCAAGGAAGGAAATGGAGTGACGCTATTCTTAATCCTGCGCCACACGGAATTTTATAATTTCTTTCGTGTATATTTGGTAGGTCTGAGAGGCTAATTAATATAGCAAAACAGCGTTTGCCGAGTCAGCTAGTCTATTTATAAAAATCATCATCGTTGGTCCTTGAGAAGTATGTCTGGTGTTACTTTGAATGACAGGATACGCAATAGTGTGATTAGAGAACGTTGTGGACTGAAAGAGGATGTAGTGACAAGAATTGAGAAAGGAATGTTGCGTTGGTTTGGACGTGTGGAGAGGATGAAGGAAGAAAGATTGACAAAACAAATATATCGAGCGAATGTGGATGGAAGGGCCGGTAAGGGACGACCCAGACGGACATACTTTGACCAAATAGAGGATGTATTAACAAAGGGCCAGATAAAAAGTACCCCCAACCGGCGTGCGTGCAAGCAACGACTAATGAGTGTTGAGGAAGCGAAAGAGATCTGTCAGGATCGTAGCAAGTGGCAGTCCCTGGTCTCTGCCTACCCCTCTGGGATACAGGCGTGAGTTTATGTTATGTGTTATGTTGTCTTTTAATATATGCATGACATTTCAAAATCTTCGCTCTTCCGTGGGCGTTGTGCGTATGTCTGGCGACATTAAAAATATTTCCGTATATTATAAGTGAGTAATGTTTTTGCATTGCAAGCTGTTTATTGCACTCGTGGGATCATGTTAGGTAGGTGAATATGATTGGAGAGAGATCCTCCGAGCTAAACTAACAATGCATTAAAAAGGAAATAAAAATATCACTGGTAAAATAAAAATCCCTACTAACAGGGCCGGATTAACCCTAATGAACGAGCCCCCTAGGGCCCTAAACTGTTCACGTCACGGGCCTTTTTATCCTTTTCTAACTTCCTAAAATATGTATATTCCACACAACGCAATTTTATTCAGAACTAGATGACCCCGTGAACTTCGTATCACCGACGTCAAGCGTTTTTTTTTCTTCTCACCGTTTAAACCTTCCCTGGACTTCCACAAATATATAAAAACAACAATTAGCCAAATCGGCCCAGCCGTTCTCGAGTTTTAGTGAGACTAACGAACAGCAATTCATTTTTATATATAAAGATTACCCTTTTTACTATATTACGAGTATCGCCACGATAAATATAATATTAATTACACTCCTCAGAGGCAATTAAAATACTCAGTGGTAACGGGAAAGTGAAATGGATTATTTAAACTGCCTTTTAGAGGAATCGCGTTTTTATAAAAAAGAATAATTTTAAATGATTTTCCGAAATTTACTGAAGTACGACGCAAGTGGGCACGCGTGGTAATTAAACACATACTCTCTCTCTCTCTCTCTCTCTCTCTCTCTCTCTCTCTCTCTCTCTGGCCTGTGCCCTGCAGTGGGACATATATAATAGGCTACATAAAAAAATGACCCAGTAATAAAAGCGGGCCATAATACTGTCCTTGAAGGTTTGTTACACACAAATGTTCAAAAATCTCGGGGCGGCCTAGGCCTAGGCCGGATTATCCATTAGACATGGATGGATAATCCGACCCTACTAAGCCGACCGTATTTTAATTGCACAAAACTATAATACTAACTTAACCTAACCTCCAGAATCAACAACACAAACTTAATCACTGCAATCGTAGGAGATCACTTCGATAACCGTCAAACCACTCTAACAAAACGAGTTTGGTTCAATAGACCACCTATTTATAGCACACACCAGTTTATAATTGTTAAGTTGCAATAAACAAAGACACAGGGGAAAGACCTCTACGTACGTGCGCCGAGTAAGACTAGCGAGGCTGTACTGATCTCATTTCTCCGTCCGTCCCGTGTTGCCAGATGCTGGGCGAACAATGTCGCCAACATTTTAGAATACTTTCGCCCAAAAGTCACCTCAAGTAGCTAATAGACCAAAGCGGTCACAGTGGCGATGGCGGTGGAGGTTATTTACTGCAAAGTCAAAGTCAAAATTCAAAAAAACTTTATTCACAGTAACACAGAAACTGTGACTAACTGAACGTTACAAGTAAAGTCCCTTACAAAATTTAGTCCCTTTATGGGCATTGTATACGTTTCTACAATAAGATCCCTGAGGATATAATAAGCTTCCCAGAAACGCGGTTCAAAAAATGTGTGAAGCACACTGTGCCAAAAAAGCTACTATAACATTAAAGATTACTTAGATGACCATGATGTCTGGAATTAAAGCCAGTTCAATGCATGAGTTTTAGAACATTTATATAAATCCTGTAAATTAAGGACTTGAAAAGACTAAGTTTGGAGTATTTTTGTCCATTTTTTCTCCAAAATGATCTAGATTTTGAAATGGACACCTAGTTTTACTTGTAACGTTCATTAAGTCGCAGTTTCTGTGCTACTTTGAATAAAAAAAATTGATTTGATTTGATTTGATTTGAAAGCTAGGCACAGAGCTAGGCAAAACTGCAGTACTTATTTTACAATAAGATCCCTAAAGATGTAATAAGCTTGCCAGAAACGCGGTTCAAAAAATGTGTAAAGCACATACATACATAAACTCACACCTGTATCCCAGAGGGGTAGGCAGAGACCAGGGACTGCTACTTGCCACTTTCGCTTCCTCAACATTCATTAGTCGTTGCACGCACGCAGACCGGTTTCGGGTAAGTAAAGCACACTTTGTGCAAAAAGAGCTACTATAACATTAAAAATTATTTATAGTTGTCGAAATGTAAGAAGCCCGTTCTGACAGCTCCACAAAAATGCATTTTACTTTGGATTTACTTGAACAAATACATAAAAAGACACATACTCTAGTATATTATATTATTTAACGCTCGAAAGAAAAAACAGATTTTGTAGCCCGAAAAGTTACTCATAGTTTAGATTTTTAATGTTTTTGATCTCAAACTAGGTTAGATTCTATGGTTTTTGTAGCTGTCAAAACGGGCTCCTTATATTTTGATGACTTTAGATGACAGAGAAGTCTGGAATTAAAGTCAGTTCATGATTTCTAATGCATGAGTTCTAGATTTTCGAATAATATGTTAACTCTGTTAATTAAGATCAAAAAGCTCTGGAATTACTTAGTTTGGGGTCTTTATTTTGTCCATTTTTTTCTCTAAAATTATCTAGATTTTGAAAGGGACACCTAGTTTAACCTGTAACCTTCATTAAGTCACAGTTTCCGTGTTATTTTGAATAAAAATACATTGATTTGATTTACTATTTTGCATAATTTACTGCAGTAGTATTTTGTATGAACGTATTCTAACGCGTCCTGACGTATAGATGACAAAAATGTCTGGTATTAAACACCAGATTAATGTTATTGGGTATTTAGAGGACAATTGTGTCTAGAGTTCAACAAATTCATGAATAATTAAAAACTTTGTTAATTAAAGTTGTTAAGTAACTCCTTTTCAGCCACAGCTGTCCGACTGTGGAATGAATTGTCATTAGCATAAGACAGTCCCCTTCACCAGCGGTCTTTAAAAGCAGAGTGAAAGAATATTACCAGTCTATAGAATAGATAATCTATCCAATATTACGTACCTAGGTATATTATATTATTTCCTCTCCCCATATATAACTTGATTATTATTATGTATGTATATTTGTTTAAATATGTATGTATGGTTTAAGTAAGTTTATATACTTTTCAACTCATATTTCTTAATTGCACCGACTACCCGTCTCTAACTTCTTTCTTGTCTCCGTGTATGGTTGCCTGGAAGAAATTTCTTGTAGTAATAAGGCCGCCAATTGTACTGCGATTTATTGATTTTCTGTTAATGTAATCTCTGTGTACAATAAAGAATATTCTATCTATCTAGGTATCTCTCCAATTCTGAAATTAAGAGCTTTGACGGTTATTAAGTGAACCTTTTTTTTTATAGTGAATATTTTTTTAGTTAAAGTTAAATTTCATAAAGCAGGGTCCCCAGGGACACAGGGTCTTAGGAGATTAAATAATTCGTTCCATTTTCCCAAATATCCTAAGGATCACCGGCAAAAAACCGAAATATCTCAAATGGCGACAGGTCGCCGATTGCATTTATCACCCACCGAGATAGCCCAAATGGCGATAAATCGCGTAACCTGGCAACACTGACTTATCAGTTCAGCCTAGTAAACATACAGCTACGTACGAATGAAGCTACGGAACTTTGTTACAAGTCAGAGCAGAAATAATGGGACACTCCATTTCAAGATTATTTTTAATCAGCAGTGCCCGCGACTATGTTCGCTTGGTAAACGAATTAGGCTAGAGCCTATGGCCATCCATAAGGTGTATTCTAAATACTAAATACTCGGTATATAATTTACAACATTATAATTGTGTAAATTATGGAAAGGGCATGTTAAATTTCGTTCAACTTTTGTCTATGTGTAAATAAACTGTTCACTAAAAAAAGACATTATTTTTTCTAAAATACGGGAAATTGTGTCTGTCAAGTTGTTTGAACCATTAATTCAAGAAATATCAACGCTTTTCTACTACTTTCAAGTCAATGGGAACATAAACATTGTGGTTTGAAGTGTGACGTCACATGTCAGTATTTTAATACTGTTACGGACGGCGAGAGAGTAGTCGAACCATTTAGATCTATATGAAATCTAGGTGCTAGGTGGAGATAGTGTTCCGTGTGTCGCCGGATTAAGAATAGCGTCACTACATTGCCTTCCGTGGATGTCGTAGAAGGCGACTAAGGAAATCGATTACCAGGAGGCGGGCAGCAGCGTCTTCCTGAGATTCCAACCGCATACTGCGATCGCCGACCCGCCTGCCAAGCGTGGCGATTATGGCAAAACCCCACATGATTATGAAAATCATGAGGGAGGCCTGTCCTGCAGTGGGCGTCAAATGGCTGATGATGATGATGATGAGGTGTAGATAGACTATGTGATACTTACTTATGTGTGTAGAGACTAGAAAAGCTTCCAGAACAGTCAATGTGTTAGAGAGAGAAAGATGTTAGACAGTTATAGAAATATAATAATATTCCGGGAATTTCGATAGTCTTCTACTGGGTGACTTCGAATTCAAGTGAAAAATTCTAAGAGGACATTCTAACCATGATGTAGAAAGACATGGCGCTAGTTTTGAAAAAAATATAGCGTCAGAAAAGGGTTCTTTTAGTTAGCCAACATTACTTCACTTAATAGACAAACAGTTATAAAAATCGAGCGTCTTACGGTCGACACTGACCAACTCAATTGATCTTTTGATTGTTTACGCATATCGCAGGACAGACTCTTGTACACTTAACATATTTGAAAACCTTTTTTTAACGAAATGGTACTTCTTACCACTTCAAATTTGGATTCATAGTTTCGAGCAAAAGGTCGGACATCACGAATATTTACAAATATTTAATACCATTATCGATAAATGATTAATAATACTGTTTTTCACAATAGGAAGAACAGTGTCTCAAAATATAGCTAACGATTTCAAAATCATCCAATAGTATATATCTCTAGGACCATCGACGTCATTTTAGATATTTCAAGAAGAGCCTTCTAGTACCTTCGATAACATTTTGGGTTCTCCTCGAAGTTTCTAGATTGATTAAGTAGAGTTACATTATTAAGATAAGATAAGATAAGATATTTGTTTATTTTCTGTCCACAAAATACATTCACACACGAAAACAACATTGAATAAGTAAATGATACACAGCAAAAGAATGTACTATTTGTGGAAAGACTGGCGCTACCGATCATTCAAGAATATTCTGGCAACGTACCGGAGGTATAGTAAGACATCGAACCTTCTCGAAGTCTGCGAATGGGATAGACAAGACATATCTGTTACAAGGAGATGGAATGATATGGCTTTCGTATAAAGAGCGGGGCGCTCGGCCGCGCAGTCAGTTGCAAATTTAGTAAGAAACTTTATAATAATATAAGGTCGCAAACCAGCAGTTGAGAAGTTACGTTGAATCACAATTTGGCGGAGTCGTAGTGAGATTCACAAAAAAATCGTGAAACTATTTTTTTTTTAATACAAAATTCAAATTGATTGCAAAACACTACATCAATAGAAACACAGAAATAATTTAAACGAACATGAGCTTTAAATTCGAAGTAGGTATTGTAGAAATATATTTTGGAGTCGGTGCCCAAAATGAATGTGCTGGTCACGTAACTTGGCACCGGCCCCAAACTATACCGAGAACATACATAAAAAAGGATTCGGACGAATTGACAACCTTTTCCTTTTTTGAGGCCGGTTAAAAATAGAAGTAAATGTGATTTGAAATGCGATTGAAGGTTATAAACGGCAAGTTAAACGCAATGGGCATTGTTCAGGGACGCATCGATTGTTGTAAAGTGAAAACCATTTCGAGGAATAAGGATAGTGATTACTTGTAGGGGTTTAAATAAGTGAAATAAAGACGGATTATTAATATTTATCGCAAAAAATCTATAACCTTCATTTGTCCTTCAATTACGTCATGGTTGGCTCTAATGCGGTAGTTCCATTGCCTTCAAATATAAAAAAAATGCATTCGTTCGTTCGACAACTGTCAAAAGTCTCAAATTCTTAGATACAGTGAAGATAACCTCAATTCTCAACAAATATCCAATTAATTTGAATAAGTATTACGAACGAGACGCTAGCTTGGTATTTACATGAAAAGATCAATTCAATTCAATTTTTGGTTATTGGCTATATGATTAGAAAAGAAAATATTGGTAAGTAGTTCACAATGACTGATAGTTTGTTTGTCATTGTCAAACGTCAACGTATTTTTATTTTTAAAAAGCACAAAAAAAGGCAAAGGAACCTACATAATTATGCCAGTCGTGACGTCATACTTACTAAGCTATTAGAAATTTTAAATAATTAATTAATGAATAATGGCATCGAAAATTAAGAAAATATTTAAATTAGTCTCTTATATTAGTCTATATTTTCGATTTCTAGAATAAAAAATAGAGGTGAACAATGCCCATTATTAACAAAGTACAGGCGGTCGTAGCGCAGCGGTAGTACGCGGGCCTCACATTCAGGAGGTCGTCGGTTCGAATCTCGGCATGTAGCAATGACTATGTTTGCTAACTTGCGTACATGAAAATAGGATTCCCTGTGCTATGGTTAGCCAGGCTACTTCCATGTCATATAAAAGTATGTTTAGTATTATTTTGAATATGAGCAACTTATTATTTGACATCGTCTGTGTCGGTTTCGATATTATTGCCATGAAGTGGACTTCGCCTTAGGTACAACGCATACTGATAGAAATCTGACCCAATTTGTGTACTTATCTACACTTTGACCGTCTATCTTTATTTCAGTGACTAACATACTCGTAGAATAAGTAAAAATTGTTACTATCATATTATATGGACGCTGCCTAATTTAAATAAACTATTGTTATTCTAGGCTAACGTTTTAACTTTACAATATGATAAGTCTCGATTATATTTATTCAAACATAAACCAAATACTCACGAAATTTGTATTTCTTTTTAATTTGTCAACGATTTTAATCACTGTGATGGGTGTGACGCGTAAGAAAAAAAAAATGTTACGCTTGATTCGCCGTATTTTTGCCAATTATCTATATTTATTTATTTATTGGAATAGTTCAGCAGCAGTTAGTGAACGAAAGTTGCCTTCATCATTATCATTCAGCCACAAGAAGTCCACTGCTGGACATAGGCCTCCTCCATGGATTTCCAAAAAGACCGGTTGGAAGCGGCCTGCATCCAGCGCCTTCCTGCCAATTGGATGAGGTCATCTGTCCATCTTGTGGCTGGTCGTCCTACGCTGCGCTTGCCGATATGTGGTCTCCATTCGAGAACTTTTCGGCCTCATCGGCCGTCAGTTCTGCGTGCTATGTGCCCCGCCCACTGCCACTTCAACTTACTAATCCGCTGGGCTATGTCGACGACTTTCGTTCGTCTACGTCTACGTGGTCTCTCACTATGGGCCTCATAAGAAAGCTCAAGGTCACGCAACGAGCTATGAAAAGGGCTATGCTCGGAATTTCTCTACGAGATCGAATCAGAAAGTTGCCTCCATCACTATAATTCTTATTAGCACATAGTTGATATTATTACATTTTACATCCGAAATTCAACTGTGACGGGTGTGACCGAACATTGTGACCGGTGAAACACGTGCATAAAAAATGGGCAAATATTTAACACGGCAACTGAAATCCTTTTTAGGCGACTTTCTATTAAGTCACAAAAAAACTAACTTTTCAGTGATTAAATATCTTAGCAACTATTAAACTATACAAGCAACAAAAGGCTAGGATCAAAAAAACTAAAAAACGGCTGCTACTGTAAGGTGTCAAATATATCAAGCGGGATCAGTGTAAAACTGGTTAAGGTATTATAAAACCTAATGTGGCGACTAATTATCCCGAGGGGATATCAAACATTCTTCACTGGCAACTACTGGCAATCTAAATTTTGGGTTGGTTGTTAGGTCAGTACACATAAGCAAAAATAGGTTCGAAGTTCCAGGATGGAGCGGAGCGCAGCGACGCTCCATCCTGAAACTTCGGGTGTTAGTTCTTTTTTTTTATATAAAAGCGAAAAAAAATATTTCACTAAAAAACTTAGTTTTGAGTCAAACTTAAATCAGGTTGGTGCATGGAAAAGTCATGGGGCCTACATTATGAAAATGTAGCCAAAAGTATTTTTTTAAGATCTTGTTTGTATTTATTTAAGACCTTGGTCAAGTTTATAGACAACCCCATTTTAGAATTTATGAAAGCCTATTTTAACTTTTTTATCCGCCAATAATTTGTCGCCTTAGAAGAAATTCAATTGCCACAAAAGAAAATCACTGCCAGATAAAATTTAAATAAAACCTCAAAACTCATTAAAAAGCCGCCGCTTTCTAGTTAAGATGCTACCTCAAATTAGTCGCCAAAGTAGTTTATTTACGATCCATTTTCAGTTTTTTTAAGATCCGGAATGGTATCAATTTGTCGCCGCGTTAAATACATGCCTAAAAAATGTACATTGACAGGCATAAATATCCTTATTTGTTAAATATATCAACTGAATTCACAAATTAATCAAAAATCCTATCGCCTTTCATAACTAAAAAATCTTATTTTGACAGCATTAAAATCAGTTCAATGCAAGAGTTCTGAGTTTTAGAATAAGAATACTCTGTTAATTAAGAACCAAATGCCAAACTTTTTTTTGTACTGCAGGACACAGGCCTCCGTCGTGGTTTTCATAACCATGAGGAGTTTCGCCATAATCGCCACGCTTGGCAGGAGGGTTGGCGATCGCAGTATGCGGTCGGAATCTTAGGATGACGCTGCTGCCCGTCTCCTTGTAATTTAATTCCTTAGTCGCCTTCTACGACATCCACGGAAGGTAATGGAGTGACGCTATTCTTAATCCGGCGCCACACGGACTGTATATTTTGACGGACGGCATATTTGGTAGGTCTGAGAATAGGTCGTAGGCGAATGAATATGGCAAAACAAAGTTTGCCGAGTCAGCTAGTAATTAATTTAATTACTCAGATTTATACTATTGTACAAAAAATATTACTTCTGGTTTACGTGAAAGTCTAAAAGAAAACGTACGGGCGCTCTTAAGACGAAAAAGCATTCCGCGAATCGGTCCTTTCGAGAAATATACGAGTACATTTTGCGAATTGGACATTCTGCGCCGCTTAAGTTGCAGTATTTGGATTTTTCACGACACACCCTCTACACGGCCTTCGGTCAGAGGGCTTAATCGCCCCGCCTGCCCACCGCGAATTAGCGGTGTTGAGCGCAGAGCTATGTAAACTCCGCAGTCGCACTTTGAATTTATTACAAACACGCATCGACGGTGAAGTAAAACATAATCACTTCCTCAGCATAACGCTGAGTCAGTTGCCTTTTGTGATAAGTTAGACACACCACAGGCTACATATATGGTCCTGTTTTATTCATTTGATTTGTATGTTGTGTAGACAGATAGATAACACTTTATTGCACACACCAGTAATTTACAGAGATATAAGGAACTTAATATCGAGTTGTGTATTTAGTTTTGTTATAAATACTATGTTATTTATCTGTTTATTTTGTTTCTGTGATGTGTCTTGTTGGTGTAATAAATGTCTTTCTTCTTCTATAATGAGGAACCCTGACTGTCTGAGGTATTCACATACCTCATTTAAGTTACCAATCCGCGGTGGGCACGCGTGGTAATTAAGCTCTGAGGGAAGGCCTGTGCCCTGCAGTACGACGTATATCTAATATACAAAAATCTCGAGTCACCGTGTTTGTTATCGAACTCCTCCGAAACGGGCTTGACCGATTTTTATGATTCTTTTTGTGTACATTTGATAAGTCTGAGAATAGGTCGTAGGCTAATTAAGATGACAAAACAACGTTTGCGGGGTCAGCCAGCAGGCTATAAAAGAGGGCAAAACATTCAATATGAGTACAAAGCAATACGTACACGAATACACTATGCGTCACTGGTACAAGCTAGGCAGCTGAAATAAAAGTAAAGTACAGGCGAGAGCACAACTCAATATAAATACCAATATTTTGATTAAGAAATGCAAGTAGCCACAGTGATTATATTCTTTTTTGCTGCACTAATCCGTGCTGAGGACAATTTTTAAAAACCTATTTAGAGGCTAAAAATTCCACCCATGCCGGGACTTGAACCCGCGACCTCTGGTTAACAGTGCCAGCGCTCTCCCAACTGCGCTATGGGCAAGTGCAGGCATCGGCGAAATTTCGAACCTCTTTACAAACTTCTCTGTATTACGTACAGGCAGCGACATCTGGTAGAAGCAATTCACAACACTTGCAGCCCCGAGCAACCCACTTTGCAGTTAGCTTTTTACATCGGAATGATATCGCTGTACCTACATGATTATATATTCTTTTTTTGTTGCACTAACCCGTGCTGAGGACAATTTTCAAAAACCTATTTAGAGGCTAAGAATTCCACCTATGCCGGGACTTGAACCCGCGACCTGAAGCCACAGAGAATTTTGAAGCCCTTGCTATAGAACTAGGAAAACCTGTGCGGCAGGAGCACAGGGTCTTCCCTTGAAAATGAAAAAATCATATCTCCATTTAAAGATCGTACATATTTGCAAAAACTATTCTTACTCATAAGTTGCACGTACGTATTTTTTCATAGAGCGTGATAAAAAGTAGTCTCCACCTCGGGAGCAACACTATTTTAAGGCCGATTCCAAGAAACACTCTCGCCTTAAAAATATTTGTTTGCTCCATAGGTCTCATCATAAGCCACTTGACGCCCACTGCAGGACACAGGCCTCCCTCATGGTTTTCCTAACCATCAAGGGTTTTGCCATAATCGCCACGCTTGGCAGGCGGGTTGGCGATCGCAGTATGCGGTTGGAATCTCAGGAAGACGCTGCGGCCCGTCTCCTGGTGACGTATTTCCTTAGTCGCCTTCTACGACATCCACGGAAGGAATTGGAGTGACACTATTTTTAATCCGGCGCCACGCGGCAACGCCTTAATCTCATAAAATATTGTTTTCATGCGTTCATATGCGGGTGCACGGCGCGGGCGCCCGCGTCTTTGAAACACCACAGGACGCAGTCTGACGCTCTGACTTTGCCCAGTCCTAGCTTGTGTTTATGTGACTTGTTTTTCCTTTGTATTTTATGTTGCTTCCTATGCCTTTTCTTTTTTGTGATTTGTTAATTTCTCTCAATAATTGTCTTTCTTTTTTACTTCCGTTCCGTTGCCCGCCGGGCTGGCTCCGTCGCCCGCGCCCTGTGCGACGGGAGACCCGTCTCACGCAGCGCTGTTTTATGAGATAACATGAAACAGCACGCCGCGCGGGCGCCCGCGCCGTGTACCCGCTCAACGCAAGCTACGGCCTCAATCTCATAAAATATTGTTTTTATGCAACTAGATAGACAACACTTTATTGCACATCTAGAAGAAAGAACTACAAATGGTATCTTATATCTAAGAAGAATACAATTGACGATCTCATAGCTTAGAGCGATCTCTTCCAGTCAACCCGACTACATCCTTATTTAAAACGTTCAGAATTTAAAAAAAAAACCAACTAAAACGTTTTTGTAATTAGATGAGAATTCTCCATTGTAGACACACAAAAAAAAATTGAAGGAAAAAATTACATATCTAAGTTGTGTCGTATACAATTATCGGTCTTATTGATAAACCTTATTGGTAACTTGAAAGCTTTGAGACATGTAAAACCCAGAAAAAAATATTTTTATGGTATTTTTTCTTAACGATTTCTTAACGTCTCCTTGATTAATCAATCAAAACAAAGTTTTTTTATTCAAAATAACAAAGAAACTGGCACGGTTAGCCAGAGGTCGCGGGTTCAAGTCTCGGCATGGATGGAATTTTTAGAATCTAAATAGGTGTTTAAAACCAGGAAACTGTGACTTAAATAACGTTACAAGTTAAACTGGGTGTCCATTTTCAGATCTAGATCATTTTGGAGAAAAAATGGGAAAAAAAAACTCCAAATTTACGGCTTTATTTATAAAATCACGATTCCTCTAAAGCAATCCTTACAGGCAGTTTAAAATAGTCTGTGGTGGAGATTTTACAAGGAAAAGGCGTAACCACAGATTAAATAAACTGCCTCTGAACAGTGCTTTAGAGGAATAGTGTTTTTATGAATAAGACCGTTAGTCTTTTTAGGTTCTCTTGATACTTAATTAACAGAGTTTACATATTCATCATCATCATCATTCGGCCACAAGAAGTCCACTGCTGGACATAGGCCTCCTCCATGGATTTCCAAAAAGACCGGTTGGAAGCGGCCTGCATCCAGCGCCTTCCTGCCACTTGGATGAGGCCATCTGTCCATGTGTCCATCTTGTGGCTGGTCGTCCTATGCTGCGCTTGCCGATATGTGGTCTCCATTCGAGAACTTTTCGGCCTCATCGGCCATCAGTTCTGCGTGCTATGTGCCCCGCCCACTGCCACTTAAACTTACTAATCCGCTGGGCCATGTCGACGACTTTCGTTCGTCTACGGATCTCATCATTTCTGATTCGATCTCGTAGAGAAATTCCAAGCATAGCCCTTTCCATAGCTCGTTGCGTGACCTTGAGCCTTCTTATGAGTTAACATAATATGAAATTATGCATTGTACTGTATTTAATTCCAGACATCTTTGTCATCTAAATCCAATTTATTCTTCTATGTTATAGTAGCCATTTGCACATTCTTTGAAACGCGTTTCTTTAAGAACACGGTTTAAAAATAATGTCACTCCAGTTTAAGGTAGAGACAAGTTTCCAATCGAACGCTGTGTGTGTATCTTTTGTGGCTGACTGTACATTATGAGTGCATTGTCATTATCAATGCACACTTTTGACTTTTTGAATTACTTGTAGGACAGAGTAATCAATCACAATAATAATTATGATAATTTTTCGAACTAAAAGTTTCGTAACTACACATTGACATTAAACCTGGTCGGACTCTACCGACAACAAAGCAAGCCAGCGAATCAGGAATGAAGTTAACACTATTGTCAATATTTAGCCCATTAAGTACTCCTGCGCATCGTGACGTCAACAACGGGTCCTTCACCCACCTATCCGCAAATTGATCCTTAACGAAGACGAATTAACGTCCATGGGTACATGATTGGGATTGCCCCCAATTGACCGAGGGGATTAGCGTTGATCCGCCGGCTCACCGACTCAGAGGACACTCATTCGATTTCATGTTCCATTCGTTCGATGTATCAATGGGATTCAATTCAATTGTATTGTACGGACTCACTGCACTGATTATCCAGTACAATTTCACCTAGTGGAGCGCAGGGTGGTGGCGAGAGAGTCGAGCGGAGCGAACCAGTTGCCGGTGCTCTCTTCGAGGGTCAAGACAGATATACCTCTCTCCCGAAGCGAGAAAGCTTCACGCTGACTCTCCTAGGTAGAGAGAGGACTGACCTGATCCTGAGTCAGTATGACCCTACGCTGCTTCGAGCGCGGCGTGGCGGCGGGAGAGTTTAGCGGAGAGAACCAGTTGCTGGTGCTCTCTCCGAGAGGAGGCTATCTCTCTCCCGGAGAGACACTCCTAGCTAGTGAGAGGACTCACCTGATCCTGAGTCAGTATGACCCTGTGCTGATCGGAGCGCGGCGTGGAGGCGGGGTCTCCCCCGGAGCGGAGAGAACAAATCGCTGGTGCTCTCTTCGAGAGGTAGCTGTCTCTCTCAAGGAGAGAGACAGTTTCCCGCTGGCAGCTAGACACACTCCTATCAAGAGTGTGGACTCACCTGATCCTGAGTCAGTATGACCCTATGATGCTTTGAGCGCGGCGTGGAGGCGGGAGAGTCGAGCGGAGAGAACCAGTTGCCGGTGCTCTCTCCGAGAGTCGAGGCTGGCCGGCCGGCGCGCAGTAGGGGTGTCCGCTCCGAAGTTGACGGTCCGTGGGTGGCTACCAAGGAGAGTGAAGTTAATAATAAATTAACTTCTTTATTAAGATGACATCGTTCGGGCATTGAAACAAGAATTGGTCAGGGTAAATAAAACTCGATATATTGTCCAAGTCTTCCCAAATAATGCGTCGCGACTCCCCGAGGTAATAATAATAAGATAATAATAATAAGGGACCAAAGTAACAAGAAGTATTCATGATAGTTACAACAGTGAAGTTCATAATGAGTTTTCGGGTATTTTTTCTCTGTGAAACGAGAATTGTAACGGTCCTCTGTACTTCTAGCGGAAGAAAAGAGAACATAGTCACCTATAGCCTCCAAAATATGCTTGGCCTGCAGTTCTTGGGGCAACACCCGGAAGTCGAGAAACCACGCTTCGCCCCACGCCAGGGTGAAGGAGGTCAGAATCAGGAACACGACGTAGACGGGCTGGGAGGCGTTTGGCCACTGCAAGTAAGGGGGGTGGGTCAGGAATTGAGATACCAAAGTTCTGTGATGCAAATGCTGAACCTGGCTTGTCTTAATATGTCAATAATAATAGCAACTTCCTCACGACACAATCATTGTCCTGTGGCGAGTTTTATGACACTAAAATTCGTAGTTTATTTTGACAATTCTATGTACATTCAATTCGTACTTATATTTTTATTCGCTGCAAAAATAAAATGTTTACTTGATGTACGTCAAAGTTGTTAGCTTCACAATTAACAGACTATTTGGAGAAGAAGGTAACAAATAAACTCCACATTTTATTCTTTTCAAAAAGTTTAAACTTAACTAACAGTGTTAAACTTAAAAATTATTACTCGTGAATGTGTTGAAAACTAGACAATCTAATTAGGTATCTAAATATTAACTTCCACACAACACAACACAATCACTTGTCCTGGTCCCAAACTAGGATACCCTGTCGGCGTGCTACCCCGGACAATCATCCTCTAAATACCCCTCAATAATAATGTACTGTTTAATACCAGACATCTTTGTCTTCTAGGTAATCCTTGATGATATAGTAAGCTTTTTTGTCGGAGGTAACTCTAATATATCTTGAGGAATCTCGCTGTAGAACCTTAGTGCCCCATAACAGATGCATTAACTTATGCAAGTCTAAATCGTGGCAATGATTATTTATTTCTAGTATTCTTAACATGGCTACCAATATTTTTGATATCTTTGATAATTTTCTAACGTACATAATATTTTCATAAATGTATTTACTTGCAACTGTCAAGACGTTAGTTTCTTTAAAGAAATCTCTTAACGAATCCCTACTAGTAAATAAATCTGATCGCTCTCTACAGCAAGATGAAGATAGTCTCAATGTCCGCTGCCTGGTCCCACAGTAGTATACCGTAGAACATAATACTATGGAAGTAACTAAAATAAACAAACCTAGCAGTTGCAACCTCAGTGAGTTCCCTATTTCTTTTACTGCATATACTGCAGGATTTTTGTGTTACATTTCTAAAATTTCAGGCAAGGTGACATGGTCACATTGTGGGCCAAATCCATAGATAAAGATAAAAAAAACCGGCCTAGTGCGTGACGGGCCGCGCGCAATGTAAGGTTCCGTAGAAATAGGGCTTTTTATCTGCTGTACAGAACTAACAAATTCATCGAAGTAATTTTCAACGGATTTTGTACGAAATTTTACTTTTATAAAATTGGTTGCCTATTACTCGTTAACTAGTAAAGCGTACTTAGCCGTGATACTTTTCCTTTTAAGTTGATTATATGTGCTACTATATACCCTGAATTTTTTCACGATTCTACAATCAACCGTTTAGCCAGGAGAGGGGGGGACGCCCTACTCGGACAAAAATTTGCGCTTTAAAGCTTAATATTTCGCAAACGGAACCGAACCCTAAATGGTCTTCCTACACCCACAATATTTTTCAACGACCGATCCAACGATGCCCCACATAATGGGGCAGACGAGAAAAAAAATCATCCCCATTTTTGTCTGTCTGTCCGTCCGCGGCCTATCGCAAAGACCGGTGGTACTAGAAAAAATTGCGCTTTAAAGCTTAATATTTCGCAAACGGAACCCTAAATGGTCTTCCTACACCCACAATATTTTTCAACGACCGATCCAACGATCCCCCACATGATGGGGCAGACGAGAAAAAAAATTATCCCCATTATTGTCTGTCTGTCCGTCCGCGGCCTATCGCAAAGACCGGTGGTACTAGAAAGCTGTAATGGTCGACCTATGGGCGACCGACGAGCACGTCACGGGCATGGGTTTTTTAAAGTATTATAGTCTCTAACTTCGTAACTATTTAAGGACTATTTTAGATTCCATTCGGGCTGCCCGCACGTTGTCGGCTCGTAGGAATGTTATTAACGTTCTGTAAAACCTCCATTTAAACCATTTCTGGATAAATTAAAATATATTAAAATATTTCCAATCCGCGGAGGGCACGCGTGGTACTTAAGCACACACCCTCTCTGTGAGAGAAGTCCTGTGCCCTACAGTGGGACGTAAATAGACTACATTTGTCAGTTCGCAACAAAGCCAAGATACTCGTAAAATCGCTATAGCTGAAATAATGCGTGACATTTTGCCAATCCGTTCATAAAGTAATTTTACTCACGGTAAAAAAATATCATAGCAGTTCGCAACAACTCAAAGATAAGATCGCTATAGCAGCAGCCTTTTTTTTTTAATGGCAACTCGCGTCCTGTCTTGGACGAATACTTCTGCCAATACGCAACTTCTCCACTGGAATACGTACATATTTTGACACTTCGTAAACGTGAAAATGGATATAATGACCTAATGCAGCAGCAGGAGGGCAGAAGTGAGTGAACGTCACCACATTGTGAGATTGTGACAGACCAGCTCAGACGTTAAAGCAGAGTTTTCAAAATATAAAATATTCTATTTGTTGTCCGATGTGGGTACGAAATGGGCATATTATTATATTTTTTTCTTTTTTTCTTAAATTTTGATTTCTTTGTGAAAACTTTGAACGTGTGAACTAAATTAATGTTCTAACTAGAGCAATTTTGAAACAATATAGAAACAAAAATGACAAACAAGTAACAAAACATAAAATAGTTCACATCTCCTAAATCATCAACGGAATCCTTCTAACGGCGTAAATTGAATTGAATGATAAGTGAAATATATTTTTTTACCGACCGAAATAAGCATGAAACAAACAAACGAATGTTGAGGAAGCGAAAAAGATCTGTCAGGATTGTGGCAAGTGGCAGTCCCTGGTCTCTGCCTACCCCTCTGGGATACAGGCCTGAGTTTATCTATGTATGATGTCATGTGAAATAAGCAATGTCAGTTCGCAACAAAGCAAAGGTTAGAAATAATGTTAAAAACCTATTAGAGGCTAAAAATTCCACTCATGCCAGGACTTGTATCCGCGACTTCTGGCTACCCGTGCCAGCGCTCTCCCAACTGAGCTAAGGGCAAGTGCAGGCATCGGTGAAATTTCGGACCTCTTTACAAACTTCTCTGTATTACGTACAGGCAGCGACATCTGACTGAAGTAATTTACATCACTTACAGCCCCGAGTAACCACTTTTTTGCAGTCAGGTTGTACATCGGAATGATATCGCTGTACCTACATGATTATATTCTTTTTGATGCACTAATCCGTGCTGAGGACAATTAAAAATATTATCAATTTAAATTATAAGACCATTAGAAATAACGGTTTGTCAGTTCGTCGCATAATAATATGAGCATATGGTGGTCCCAATAGTACTAATAACTGCCTTACAACACAATCACGTGTCCTGGTGCCAAACTAGGGGTGTCAAAGGTAACCAGGCAAGGACACCACGAACATGGAAATACACCCAGACCGAGGCCATTTGTACACGGTTCAGTACGGCAGCCTCCATTGGGCATCGAACCCACACGTTGACCCCTACTTTGGTTAGCACAAATGGCCCGGAAGTTTCCCGTGTACGCGATGTCCTTGCTTGTTTACCCAGCTCACCTATTTGGCATGTGGCACAGCGGTGGTAGCCCAGTGGGTAGAACAATAGACTCGGAAGCGAGAGACCCAGGTTCGATTCCCAGAGCGTACATGCACCTTTGACTTTGTTTATTTTAAAAGTTATGTACATCTGCGAATTTGCGTTAAAAACACTACACGCCAACGGTGAAGGAAACCATCGTGAGGAAACCCGCGGCTTGGTTGGCACCGTGTGTATTGGCTTTTCTTTTCTGCGGGCTAGGCCGACTAAGCTGTCAGGTTGGTATAGGTGCTGGGCAAGAAACAATTTACCCAGACACTGCGGCCTCCGAGCGGCCCCTTCACCTAGTGTGAGAGAAGGTGCCACTGGACGCTGTATAAATCGTCCCATTCATCATCAGCCTTTTGACGCTCACTGCAGGACGTAGGCCTCCGTCATGGTTTTCATAATCACGAGGGGTTTTGCCATAATCGCCACGCTCGGCAGGCGGGTTGGCGATCGCAGTATGCGGTTGGAATCTAAGGAAGACGCTGCTGCCCGTCTCCTGGTAATGTATTTCCTTAGTCGACTTCTACGACATCCACGGAAGGAAATGGAGTGACGCTATTCTTAATCCGACGCCACACGGACGATTTTAGGAAGTTAGAAAAGGGTAAAAAGGCCCGTGACGTGAACAGCTTGGGCCCTAGGGGGCTCGTTAATTAGGGTTAATCCGGCCCTGTTAGTAGGGATTTTTATTTTACAGGTGATCTTCTTTTTATTACTGATTTCCTTAGTCGTCTTCTGCACAGCTTTTTCTTTAAAAAATTCTAGCTACGAGATACTTAGCTTACGCGCTTACCTACCTACCAAAACAGAGGTCGTGGGTTCGACTCCCACTGGGTACCGCCGTACATTTGTACAAATGGTCTCAGTCCGGGTGTATTTTTTTTATGTTTGTATCGCGCTTGCCTGGTCACCATAGCACAGGGTATCCTAGTTCGGCACCAGCTCAAGTGATTGTGTTGGGTAGAAATTATTATTACTTAACACTTACGTCAAACAAGAACACCTTTCCTATTAAAAACGCACAGGTTCCACTCGTTGATAGCTGAAACAAAAAAAAATAACATTGTTAATTTTTAACGCATAAACGTCCTTCTGTTCTAAAAACCTATTTAGAGGCTAAAAATTCCACCCATGCCGGGACTTGAACCCGCGACCGCGATTATATGAGGATTTCGTTAAGCCATTTAGTTGTCATACAATACATACTTACACACACTCACGCATACACACAGATACACTTCAACAATTAAACTACAAATAATCATACGTGGTGGTGGTGGGCACGCGTGGTGATTAAGCCCAACTGTCTCTCTCTCTGAGAGAAGGCCTGTGCCCTACAGTGGGACGTATATAGGCTGTTCATGAATCATACTCATCAATATCCGTAAACTTTGCGACGCAGAATATTTGCATCATCAATATCTGTATTAGATCTGTACATTAAGTACATAATACCTCTAATTGCCAAAATACAGGACAACCTAGTTTGGCAAAACATCCTTGTTTGGCAAATTGATACTGTACCAATAGCCTTTTCACTCTATCTGCTCGAAATGATGCATTTTAATGTCCAAATTTAGGACCCAAAACACGCTATTGTTTTTCAAGCTAAGATGCATCAAAGTAAATAGACTCAAAATTGGATTTTGAATCTATTTACCTTTAGGTACCTTTAAGTAGATAGACTCAAAATCCAATTTTGAATTTATATACTAATGCACTCATTTACTAAGAAGTCGGACTTCTCTTTCACTCTTGAGGATTCGTCCTATATCTATTTCGCTATTTATTTACGGAAGTTGATTTGTTTCATAAGTCAAAGCAGTGCTGCAAGCAAATGTTCACAAGAATCCTGTCAAATTCATGAGCTGTACCGATTTGTTGCGTTTACTTCTTCCAATGTATAATATTAATGATTGTTTGTGTATGTATCTCTTTCTAAAATAGTTAGTTGCTTTAGTGTTTGTTCATTTTAATCTTAGAACTTAATCTAAAGTCCTGTAATGCGCCTCTTACTTATTTATTATATTAAGTGTTACCTATCTGTGGGAAATGCTGAGGAATTGGCAAAATGTACTATATTGACTCTAATATTTTTTATACTATAAGTTTGTCAATTCTGTTTTTTCTCCTTAAATAAATAAATAAATAAATAAATAAATAAACCCAAGCAATAATTTTTAAAACCGAGTTTGGAACTGCTTACTGAACTACCAAACTCTTTGCTGCAAAACTTTTAAGTACCTAATTGTCAAATTTGGAATTGGAACGCCAGTTCTTTTTTTTTTGTATGTAAAAAATCAATAAAATTGGCTCGCTTTTTTGTCTATTTTCACTTATTTTCTCGGAAAAATGTCATCAAGCGATGATGATAGTGTCTTCTTAACACCAGAATATATAAAAAAACAGGCAACACAAGCGATTCAAAACCTCCTGCCAGAAGTTACATTTGAGTGGTATGTTAGTGTTATCATTTATTTCATTCTTCTCAGATGTTAGTGAAAAGCAGAGTGTTCTACACGGGCGCAAATCATTTTTGGTCACGGTAGTGTTGAAAGTTGAATGAAAATGTTGTTTACGCCCTTGGTGAACAATCTACTATTAAGTGTTTTTCTAAAGCCCTCAAGGCTTATAATACGCTGTCTGTTTGTTCTTTTTTATGATGAGAAATAAACTTTACTTTACTTGACAAATCATCTGGCATAAATATAAAGGGTTGCTATACTCACAGCTATAACGCTCCAGTTATTTATGTAGAGGAGAGCATAGAAAAGCAGGAGTACTGTGAATCTGACTATCGCAACTAGTACTATGTCGAACAAGGACGTCTTTATGTTGTAATTCACGATCTCGCGATTCATTATCTGCTGTAGAGTTTCGCCGCGCATCTGAAATTTTAAAAGAGAAGGAGTTTTATGCAAAGCACCATTTATTTCCATATTCATTTGTATATTTACTAAATATAAATGACTTCCACACAACACAAGCCCTCGCCCTGGTCCCAAACTAGGATACCCTGTGATATAGTAACCAGGCAAGGGCATCACAAGCTGGCATAGTATATTACACAACCAGACTAAATATCTTTTTTCGTAGCTGCAAGGGACAAGGGACAAGTAGACCTGAATATATGTTTTCAAAATTCAACTCGATACCTCCACGCGTTCCCGAGATAAAGGGTCTTGACAGACAGACGGACGGACGGACGGACGACAAAGTGATCCTATAACGGTTCCGTTTATTCCTTTTGAGGTACGGAACCCTAAAAATAAGTTTGTAAACATTATAAGGTGTAGCAGTGCGATGCGGTGGTAGCCTAGTGCGTAGAAAATTGGACTCGGAAGCGGGAGACCCAGGTTCGATTCCCAGTGCGGGCATGTACCTATGACTTTTTTTTGTAAGTTACGCTCATTTGTGAAGTTATAGTAGCAATACCACTCGCTAGTGAAGGAAAACATCGTGACGAAACCTGAGCGCCTGAGCTATTCATATACCTCAGCGCTTGAAATCGCCAATCCGCGCTGGGCACGCGTGGTGATCAAGCCCATACTCTCTCTCTCTGAGAGAAGGCCTACAGTGGGACGTACACACATCAAAAAAAGTTTGCGATCACTTTGAAAAACTTAAATCTTTTTTGTTACTGTAGATTATATTATGATTTTTTCTTCTTTTTAGATTCTTTATTTAAAAATAAAGAATTAGAACACAAAACAATGACACCGTTCAGTTGTTTTTTCATATTAAAAGGCTTTCAGTCCTAGCTTACGCTCATTCAGAAATCTGATTTAGTCAATTAGAACCGATTCAAGATATTTTTTGCAGAAAGTTGTGATTGAAAAAATGCCAAGAGGATTATCAGAGGCTTTACGAGCACAAGAATAGTAACTTTGAGGGAAGAAGGATACACCACGAGAGTACTAGCACGCAGACTTGCTATATCCCAATCCTGTGTCGTGGCTACGTTGCAGAGGTACCACGGAATGGGGAATTTAGCTGACCGACCCCGCAGCGGCCGCCCAACTGTTTTGACAGCTGCCCAAAAGCGCTATATTAGATTGCTGGCAGCCCGTGATCCAACAATCAACGCCACTAAAATAAAAGCAGAAGTCAGGGCCGCCTCTGGGCTTGAAGTTAGCATGCAGACCGTTCGCAATTGCTTGCACCACGCTGGATTACGAGCACGGAGGTCTTGGCGAGCTCCGCTCAATTCCCGGCAACGTCAACAACGAAGATTGCAGTGGGCTAGACTTCGGCAAAATGAAGAAGGTGAGGAAGAAAACATTTGGCAAAACTGTCTCTGCGTTGACGAATCCCGAATCAGCACTCATCCAGATAATTGACGTGTCCGTGTCTGGAGAAGACCAGGCGACCGTGAAAGACAAAGAACTGCCACTGGAACAGTTCAGCAAGGCGGAAAATCGGTGTCCTTTTGGGGTGGCATTATGATTGGAGCTAGAACGCCTTTGATCTCGTATCGGGGCTACATGACAGCAGACATGTACAAAGCAGTTGTTATTGATGATATCGTCAGACCATTCCGAGTAAACCATGGGCAGCAATTTGTACTGGTCGATGATAATGCGCCCGCACATCGAGCTACGATATCACACGTTTAGACTGGCCTGCCGGCTCGCCCGACTTAAACCCAATAGAGCACGCGTGGGATGCTCTTAAACCAGCTGTATGGAACCGTGAGCCACGTCCCCAGACAGTTCCAGAGCTCGGGGAAGCCGCTATTGAAGAATGGGATAGGTTACCCCAGGAAATGTTGGATAACTTGATCCTCAGCATGCCCACGAGGATCTCCGCATGTGTTCGAGCCAGGGGAGGAGTTATTTTATATTGAATTTAACCTTTTAACAATAAATTGTTGTTTAAGTTTAATTAAACAGTATTTTTCTTTCTATGAAATTTCTATCACAATTACATTATGATTAATGGCTCAATTTTTTAAAATAAATAATAAAAAAATAGTTTTATATTTTAATTTCAAACAGGGTATTCCTATTTGAAGAAAGCATACAAGATAGATTTTTTCTTGATAAAGTTAAATTTAAAGAATTATAGGAGCTTATGCTATTGATCACAAACTTTTTTTTATGTGTGTATATAGGCCGCTTATTATAAGGTGTAGAACCTCAGTCAGAGCTTCCAAAGCGAGACAACACATTGGTAGTCAAATTTGCATGCTCAGCGTAGCCGTCTGTGTGCGTGTCTGCGAACACTGCTACAATCCGCCTAGTCACACACACACACACGTCACGTTAATGTGTGCGTGCCACCTCACTTTTGAGCGGAATTTTGTTCGAAACAGCGTTCGTAGCGTTCAAGACTCACCACGACGCAGATGAGCCACATGAGGCTGGTGAACAGGAGGTCGAAGGTAACGAAGAGGCAGAAGAAACGCCTGATCGGTGACATGCTCCCGGCGGGCCGGTGGCCGGCTACCAGGTCCTCCGACACCAGATTCACTGACTGGGAATGCGCTGGAGTGCGAAAGAAACAGAATAATTTATAGTAGCGGCGTAAACATCGTGTTGAAATATAGTTATACATATATTAAACGGGTCTAACCGCGATTGTATATTAGGTAAAATTTAATTACCTTTAATTACGGCAGCTGCAACGTTGCCGAAACGTCGGGAATCAAAGGTAATTTAATATTAGGGGTTAAAGTATGAAATTGCCGTTTTATTGCAATAGGTTCTTTGAATTGACATAGAATCTTCATGGTTTGAGGTTTTCGAATGAAACTTTTTTCAAATGGTTTCTATGATGTTCTTTTTTTAAAAAATGTGAAACATTTGAATATCGACTTTCAATTGTTTTTGTTATTCAATTTAGACAAGAAAGATGGATACTGCGAAAATTCGAGTGATTTTTGAATACGAGTTCCGACGCGGAACTAACGCGGCAGAAACAGCCCGCAATATCAATGCTGCGTTTGGAGAGGGGTCTACTAATGAACGCACCGTGCGATTTTGGTTTAAACGCTTTCGTGATGGAAATTTCGACTTAAAGAACGAGCCACGAGGAAGACCGCCCACACAGGTGAATAACGATGAATTAAGAGAGATAGTGGAAGCCGACCCTAGTCAAACTACCCAGGAATTAGCGGCATGGTTTAACGTTACCTTACCCACAATATTGACTCACTTGCGTCAAATCAATAAAATAAAAAAATACGAAAAATGGGTGCCTCATAATCACTCGAATTTTCGCAGTATCCATCTTTCTTGTCTAAATTGAATAACAAAAACAATTGAAAGTCGATATTCAAATGTTTCACATTTTTAAAAAAAAGAACATCATAGAAACCATTTGAAAAAAGTTTCATTCGAAAACCTCAAACCATGAAGATTATATGTCAATTCAAAGAACCTATTGCAATAAAACGGCAATTTCATACTTTAACCCCTAATATATTACTAAGTCGCATCGCATCACGAGTCAATAAAATCAAACCTAATTTATGAAACCTGAGGGCCGAGTCTCTTAAGACTGTCTTACGTGGAGCTTGCTGAATCGCTCGCACAATTGATTTTTTTGTGATTGTAATACAATGAGCACACTTTTGATAAAAGTGGTCTGACTTTTTATACTGTACAAAGTTTTTGATTGCGATAATTTATTCCAAAGTTAATAATTTTGGCAACAACGTTTATTTCAAAAACCTATTTAATTTTTAACCTAAACCTAACTTTTATTTGTTAAACACTACATACTGAAAAACGAAAATGTAATTAAATGTCAAAAGAAGGGGAATAGGTAGACACGAATGCTGTGGCCAGATATACAAGGTGATGGAGTGGAAATACTCACAATTGGTATAATTTCTGTTGTGCGCGGACGATACACTGCCCAGCAGTGTCTCTGCGGCTTCTCTGATGTGGTAGTCTGTCATGTTGTCTGAAACAATAAGGATTTAATCTCTTTGATGGATCACATCGGCATCATCATCATCATTCAGCCACAAGAAGTCCACTGCTGGACATAGGCCTCCTCCATGGATTTCCAAAAAGACCGGTTGGAAGCGGCCTGCATCCAGCGTCTTCCTGCCACTTGAATGACGTCATCTGTCCATCTTGTGGCTGGTCGTCCCACGCTGCGCTTGCCGATATGTGGTCTCCATTCGAGAACTTTTCGGCCCCAGGATCACATCGGCATGTACCAATGACTTTGTTTTCTAAGTTACTAAGGCACAGTTTCTCGTACACTAACACGCTGTTAATCTACTGTCAACAGCTGTCAATTGACCAAAGTGCATACAAGAATAACCACTGACACCTGTTAACAGTAGATTAACAGCTTGTTAGTGTACGAGAAACCGGGGGTAAGTTACGTACATTTGTATAAGAGCGGTGGTAGCCTAGTAGGTAGAACATTGGACTCGGAAGCGGGAGACTCAGGTTCGATTCCCAGTGCGGGCATGTACCTATGACTTTGTTTTCTAAGTTATGTACATTTATGAAGTTATAGTAGCAATACCACTCGCTAACTGTGAAGGAAAACATCGTGAGGAAACCTGAGTGTCTGAGCTATTCACAAACCTCAGCGCTTGAAATCACCAACCCGTGGTGGGCACGCGTGGTGATTAAGCCCATACTCTCTCTCTCTGAGAGAAGGCCTGTGCCCTGCAGTGGGACGTATATAGGCTGCTAACATATTATAAGTTCATAGTGCATATTTATTAACTTTTTTATTATTGTATGCCTGCCAGTTAATTTCTTGCAGCACCTGTGGTTGTCTGATAGAAAATGCCTATAGTATTAAGTCCGCCACATTGCCATTGTATTTTTTTACTTATGTGCAATAAACATATTGATTATAAAACATTTTGGCCAAATACCAAATAATAGAGGTAAGTATCTACAGCAACAAACCTAATAGTAGGAAGAATAGATAAGCTAATGCACAGTTGAAAACGGGCCAAGTGCGAGTCGGACTCGAGCACGAAGGGTTCCATAACATTATCTATATATGTACAACATTTGAATAGTTCAAGCGTTTACCTCTTGCCGTTATTACTATTAAGCACAAACCGGCAAAAAATCTAGTTTTTTGTATGGGAGCCGCCTTAAATATTTATTTTATTTAAATAATTTATTATCAAAGTGAATTTATTATTATTATTATTATTATTATTATTATTATTATTTGTAGACGGGCAGGCAGTTGGAACAACTGATAATTTACAACTAAATATTCTGTGAATCTTTCAAGCGTCTAACTGTTGCCGTTATTTATGTCAGGAAAAAACATCACAAAGATCATGTGCTTCCGGCCCTGCCTTAAATAATAATTTTATTTTAATTTCATAATTTATTTTTAAAGTGAATATACAACTAAATATTCGGTGAATATTTCAAGCACCTATTGCCGCAATAAATATCGAGCAAGCAACGGCAAAAAAGTCACATTTGTAGTATCCCATACAACCCTCCTGAAATATTTATTTTATTCTGTGTTTAGTATTTGTCGTTATATGGGCAACAGAAATACATAATCTGTGAAAATTTCAACTGTCTAGCTATCACGGTTCATGAGATACAGCCTGTAGTGACAGACGGACAGACGTACAGTGGAGTCTTGGTAATATTTCCCTTTAACCTTTGGGTACGGAACCCTACCAAATAATAGATTGTTACTTACTTAAATAATGCTAATGCTATTTAGTTTAACAAGTTAATGATCAATAAAGAGAATCAACAATAATAATTTCCACACAACACAATCTCTTGTCCTGGTTCCAAAGTCAGCTACCCTGTGACTGTAACCAAGCAAGCAAATCACAAACGTGGAAATACACCCAGACTGAGGCCATTTGTACAAATCACTGGGGAATCAAAACCAGAACCTCTGTTTTAGTACTCAATTCAATCAATCAAGCCACTCATTTAGACGTTCACATTAATAACTAACAATTAAGTACATTATAAGTTACACTAGATGACCCTGTGAACTTTGTATCACCTACCTACCTGTCTTTTCTTTTGTTCTCAACATTTAAACTTTCCTTGCGCCTAAATATACTAGCTGTCCTGGTAATCATGGTTTTGCCATATTAATTAGCCTACAACTATTCTCAGACCTACCAAATATACACAAAAAAAATTATAAAAATCGGTTAAGCCACTTTGGGGGAGTTCGATAACAAACACTGTGACATGAGATTTTTATATATTAGATCTTTTTAAAAAGCCAAATCGGTCCAACTGTTCCTGAATTTTAGCGAGACTAACAAACAGCTATTCAAAGGTATTTTGTATTTGAAATTTAAATTTTGTTGTTAATAACAATTCATCTGAATAAATTTGTATGTCCTAAAACTCATTGTCCTATGGCATGGGCCTCCCCTAACCTCTTCCACTTGTGTCGATCCTGTCTCATCTAAGTACCTCCAGCCACCTTTTGAATTTCATCCCTCCAACGTTTAAGCTGCCTCCCAGGGATTCCCTCGCCCTCTCTGGGGAGCCGAATAGTCGCTGTTTTTCTTCGTTTATTGTCGTCCTGACATTTTGATTATGTAGGAGCATTGTGAGTCATTAAAAATACTATGTCTAAAAAGGGCAAAAGGTGCTCAGACCCGGTCGTTTACTGAACATCAGAAGACAACATTATCAAAAGCCTAAGCCCAAATTATATTATTATTTAATACTTTTATTGCACTTAATGTACAATACGTCAGACTTAATGCCATAAGCATTGTCATTGTAACAAATTGTCACTACTCATTAGCAATGCTTATTAAACATAGCTGATGCTGGTCAGTTATCTTACTGAACGACATTATCTGCAGCAGAGTTAAGATGTTATCTCATTAATTTGAGAGCAGAGATTGACCCAAAATTGTACTTACCTACGTGAATTCTTTTATGCAAAATCGTTTGTTTTAAGAACACAAATTACTTTATTTTCTCGCTACGGATGTAGAGAGATAAAACTGCTTTTTGTTGATAAATCACAAAGCTCTAACAAAGAAACTCACCTTGTATTTTGTTTTCATTGACTGCCCAGCTTACAATGGCTCAAAACACTAGTTTTCGACACAAAAAAAATGCATATCTGGATGATTATGAACACTTAGGGTACGAATTATGTTACAAAGTAAATCTTATCACCTAAACTATTAGTTTACTGTGTTTTTTCGATAAAAATCGTAACAAAAAATAGCGTGTACATACTTAACTATTATCTGACTGACGCGCAAATGACGTTTGGTTGTGAAGAAACTGCCAGTGTTGCCATCTGGCCGCCTGTATGATGTTCCTGTTTTCCAAAATGCCTCAACTTAAATCTACGTAGGCCAAAATCATCTCAATTAAATGACTTTTGCGCCGCTTTGTTGGGTTTTAATCTACTAGAAACTCTTATAGTTTCGTTATGTCCGTCCTGAGACTGTCTGTCCGTGCTTAGACTCCACTGAGTTACGTAGTGAGTAAGCGTCACTACGCTTAGCACTAGAAAGCTGAAAAAAAATTATCATTAAAAATTGTATGATATCTCTTATACACCTTAAATAATGAGTAGGTATTTTATTTTTCTCGTCTGTCCCATATTAAGGGGATCGGTGAATTGGTTGTTTAAAAATATTGTGGGTGCAGAAAAAGTATATCTCTCTCTATTCAAGGATCCATTTGCGAAATAATAAGTGAGCAAATTTCTCTTGCTGTCGTTGAAGTGAAGCGTTGAACAACACGATTAAGCAAAAAATGTTTTCTATATTTATTCATCTGTTTTTTAAGTAAGATCGCAATTTCAGACCTCATTTCATCTTTCAAGATAGCCCAGAAGGTGATAAATCGTCTCATCGGGCAACACTCCATAGTGCGTCTTGTTTGGCGGTCTTGTAAATTCAAGTGAATAAAATAAAACCCCATTTATACGCAGTAAACTCACAAGAAAATACGTACCTTTATAAACGTCTACTACTGTTAATTATAATATAATTTGTAATTAAACAATTCACAGAAATAAAGGAGGTTATATGGAAGAGCAACACTTATGTGCAAAACGCCACCAAAATTGCGTTCTATTCTACGCATCCTATTCTAACCATGGAAGCCCTACATAGCTCATCTTTCCATTATTCTAAGGGCGCTTATACACGGGCACGTTGCCAACGACAGTGTCGACAGTGCCAACCGCAGCCGTCGACGCTATTCGACGCGACGCCGACGGTCGCAGTCGCCGACATGTCAGCGTCGAATATCCGCGTCGACGGTTGCCGTTGCGGAAGCCCTGCATACCTTACCTTTCCAATTTCCATGATTCTAAGAGCACTTATTCACGGGCGGCACGTTGGAAACGACTGTGTCAGCGTCGAATATCCGCAGCTTGCCGCCGGTGAATTAGCGCCCTAATGTATTTTGTTTTCTGGTGTGTACAACAAAGTGTTCTAATCTACCTAATCTAATAAAGCTCTCTTCTGATTGAAATGGCGGGATACGGAAGATAGCCACAGTGGCAAAAGTAGGTACCTCAGTAATCGGGAACTTTGGATCAAAAGAAATAAAAAAAGCCTTGTCAATTTATGATCTCCAAAACTCTTAATGAGCACACCCCCTAGGGAAGACATGGCAATTTTGGAAATAAGGCACTTGACAACTATTTCCCTCTCGGTCATACAATATTGCCATTTATATTATAATAACCAGTGATATGTAGTTAAAACTATATTCGTAGGCTTTAATTAATTTTCGAAGCGAAAAAATAGAACCTGTGATCTACGAAGTCGGAAGTTATGTCATACACGGAAGTACGTCATCAACTGGGATCCTATGAGCTGTCAGTTTCTAGTGATACTTCAGATTAATGAATATCATTAATCTGCGAGTGATACCGACTCGATACGAGTACAAGAACTCTTTAACATAACTTGAAAAGTCTCCTAATCTGTGCAAACGTAAAAGATTTATTATAATTGTTTTTTGCGAGTCTCTAAACTGCATAGTGGTTCAATAGAGTCGTATTATTACGGTAATGGTTGTTTCATTGACACTTATGGTAGTCTAGTAACCAATCGCATTCCAATGGTGTAACCCGTGCAACTTAACTCGGCGCCTCGCGCTATTCGATCTTGTGTTTATTGAGATGTCTATTTAATTTGCGCGGGTAATAGCATTGCCATGACATTGTAGATACTTACTATTCACAGAACAAAGTGGTATGTACTATTGCTTAACAGACTACCAAATAGAGGCAACATGAAGCTATTGTCGGAATATAATTCTATTGAAAAACTTTCTGTGTATGGACTCTGACTCTAGGGCCAGGTTTTGACAAGAAAACAAGACCTGCATTTTTGGGGTTTTTCTGCTTTGTCGAAAGTGTTACCCTGACATTCCTCTAATAACGACAATGATTTACCGAATGTTCACTGTGCTGAAGGCTGCAACCTACCTTTGCTTATGCTACATTTAGCACTAGTAAGTTTTTCTCAAGCTTTAAATAATTAAACCACGTAAAGCACAAATTTAATAAAATTATGTAAGCCCTAATATTTCTAAAAATATGGGTAGATACTTACTTTAATCTGAGAAAAACACAGCATCGTATAACACAGGTAGGCTCGCTGGATTGAAAAGCGTCGCTGTAATGTAATGTGGCTACTTCACGTTTAGCCGGATTGTGGTGGTGAAGCGTTCAACAAAGCGGCGTTCAACGTTTCGGTTTATTGTCAGTAAGAAGCAATATAGGGTTTAATTATTTTTGCGTATGGTGATTGATTATAAAGAAGACAACAAGAAAAAATATATGCTTTGTAAAAAAAAAAATTAAAAATAAAAGGTACCTATATTTCATCATCATCAGCCTATGCTTGTCCACTGCTGGACATAGGCCTCTCCTATAGCACGCCACTGAGCACGGTCCTCGGCTACTCTCATCCAACTCTTGCCAGCCGCCCTGCGAAGATCATCGCTCCACCGAGTCTGAGGACGTCCCACACTACGTTTACCGATCCGCGGTCTCCACTCGAGAACTCGTCTACCCCATCGGTTATCAGTTCTTCGGATAATATGGCCAGCCCACTGCCACTTCAGCATGCTAATTCGGTGGGCTATGTCGGTGACTTTGGTTCTCTGTCGGATCACCTCGTTTCGAATTCGATCTTTCAGAGAAACCCCGAGCATAGCCCTTTCCATAGCACGCTGAGCGACTTTAAATTTGTGGACCAGCCCCACCGTGAGTGTCCACGTTTCGGCACCATATGTCATGACGGGTAGGACGCACTGATTGAAGACTTTCGTCTTGAGACTCTGTGGGATCCCTATCTGTCCCACTCTGTGGGTACCTATATTTACCTATTTATTTTATTTTGTAACAAACGGTCTTTACAGGAAAACTTCATTATCAATTACAATAGTAAAGATAAATAGACTTATAGTGCCGAAAATTTTGATACCTATTGTTAAAACTACTTATCTAATATTATTATGTGGGAATCACACAAAAGGCAAGACCGTCAGTGGATGTTTTCTTCAAAATGAGGTATAATCTTCGTTACCGATATTCGTTACATCATACTTTGTACGCCAACAATATTTCTAAAAAAATATATATATTACTAGATGACCCCGTGAACTTCGTATCACCGCGTCAACCGTTTTTTTTCTTCTCACCGTTTAAACCTTCCCTGGACTTCCACAAATATATAAAAACAACAATTAGCCAAATCGGCACAGCCGTTCTCGAGTTTTAGTGAGACTAACGAACAACAATTCATTTTTATATATAAGAAGATTTGTTAGGTAATCCGCCGTAATAACACATAAGTATTCTGTGAAAATTTCAACTGGCTACCTATTACGGTTCCATTTAAAGGTCGGACGGAAGGACAGACAGACCGACGGACAAACAGACAGACAGACAGCGGAGGCAGAGTAATAGGGTCCCGTTTGGCACCCTTCGGGTACGGAACCCTGAAAACGTTCGTAATGACGCGATGAATTCGTTTGTTCGTTTGAAGGATTTTTATTGAGTTAAGGGTACTTAGACCTGAGATTTCCGCACTTAGCCTCATTTAGGGCTTTATTATACGTACCTGGCAATCGCTGAAATACCACAGAAACTAGGGTTTCCACAAAGTTAGCATGTGGTATTCGTAGTAAAATTTTACACATGTACGTAGCTTGGAAATAAAGTCATTGGACCATTGGATTCGAACCCGCGACCACCCGAATGTGAACCCGGCGGCGGCGTTCTACCGCTCCGCAGCAAATAATAAAAAAGATGTTATCGGTTAGGTACAATTATTGGGAAACGCTGATGTCTGAAACCTTGCATAGCCATCAGAGCTGATTAAATTAGAACAAATTCAATTATTGCAAAGCAGGCGCCTTCTTTGCTTTGTTACCTACTGTTTTTTTACTGAACAGTTGCTTTATATAAATTTTTGATTATAATTTTTTTAAGTCAGAAAGACCTGTTTCTTGTCCCCTCGTTCTTCATACGTTACTAGCAATGTATAAACATTACCAGTTACAATACCGGTTATGTACACGGAAGTAATAGTTAGTATATTTCATTACGAGTGCGGGAAGCCTGTCATTGCAAAGAGCTCCGACAAATGTCTACCCGAGCCGAGGCGCAGCCAAGGATGGCGCAGCCGAAGGTGAGGGTTGACCCAAGGATACTCTAGAAGTCTAGAGTTATGACCACAGAACACATGGGTTGACAGTCGGAACAAGTTGCAATGACGGTTCCGCACGTGTACTGAACAAGGATACTCTACCCTTGGTACTGAACAACGATTTTTAATACAGTTGCGAAAAAATCTCAGGAAAAAATGAAGCAATTTAAAGAAAATTTTTGGAAAATGGCGCCAACCGTAAAATTTCTTGGTAAAATAATATAAGCAGAGATTTTTTTTTTCACCCATTCTGGGTAGGCAAAGGGAACTATGCCCATACAGCCAAGTCTTCAGTAGAATTTTTTTATTGATATGAAATGAAAATGAAATTTAACGAGGTGAAATGAAATTAAACTTAAGCTAATCATCTTATTGAATTAAATCATTAAATCTGATATTGAAACAAATTAGTAGAGCCTTTTTAGAAATATTTGCATGAATCATAAAAACTTCTAAGTTTTTTTTTTAGTAAAAACTTCGTGGTTGGTTTTTCTTTTTAATAGAAATTATTTTGACAGTTGGGAAAGAGAACGCACGAGTTCGGAAAAGGTAAAGAAAAAGCTCGAGTATGTAATATCCCACACAAAGAGAAGATCCCACATCCCGAACGCTATACGTCCCTGCAATACGCCACTTTTTGAGCAACTGTATTAAAAATATTCTTCCTCCATAACTCGGTTCTGTACAAAGAAATAGCTGTTGCTTGTACAAAACCAAGGAGGCAATAAATAAAAACCTAGCTATCGAGCCACTCAAAAGCATTCACGACTCTCTCTCTCTAAACTAAACCTGAGCTATCAATATGAGACTGACCCCCAGTTTCTCGTACACTAACACGCTGTTAATCTACTGTTAACAGCTGTCAATTGACCAAAGTGCATACAAAAAAAAACACTGACAGCTTTTAACAGTAGATTAACAGCTTGTTAGTGTACGAGAAACCGGGGATGATTACGGTTAAACAATAAGCGAACTCGGTCCGCTATTGAAGGTCACGCGCATTAACCAACGGGCGCACATGGAAACAGCAGAGCAGCAGGAGAACAGCAGGTCGAGGTGACGAAGAAAATAGCACGCAGATAGGGGTTATCTTTTATTAGGTCAACCCAACAACATTAAGAAGAGCTTTAACGGTCGCTCCCTAGCTTTTATATTAGGTATCTTGCAACAGTGGTGACAACCGAAACTATCAATCAACGGAACAATCAAACCCATCCTATTAAAAGTAATTGTTGTGAAATTATTTCTACATTAATATAGCAAATAATAATTAACTAACTCATAAATTAATATTGATTGAATACATAACTATGCTAGATGTTAAATTTAAAAGTATTGTTACGATGACGGGGACCGGAACTTGTTACATGGTCGATTTTCTTTGGGGGCTCGATTCGTGGAATGGAGCATAGACGGCTGTGCCGGCCAACTACCACAATTTTCCTACAAAGAGATATCGTTCTACTCTCGCCACAGAAAAAAACTAGGCTAAATTCATTAATTTGTTCTCTGGCTAATTCATGTTTAAATTTTATGTTTACTTTCCTAATTCATTACATTCCTGTCCATTACCTATCTATGTTCAGTGTGGTGTCAGAGGTTCCGTGTGGTGTCGGATTAAGAATAGCGTCACTCCATTTCCTTTCGTGGATGTCGTAGAAGGCGACTAAGGAAATCAATTACCAGGAGACGGGCAGCAGCGTCTTCCTGAGATTCCAGCCGTATACCTACTGCGATCGCCAACCCGCCAGCCAAGCGTGGCGATTATGGCAAAACCCCTCATGGTCATAGAAACCACGAAGGAGGCCTATGTCCTGCAGTGGGCGTCAAATGGCTGATGATGATGATGATTCATTACATTCGTAATAAAAAAGCACAGTATTTACCTCGGGCTAAAGACTTATTTAGCCCCTCAAACTATTGGCCGTCTCGGGACTAAATAATTTACTTTCACCCCTAGGGTAACAATTCTATTATTAGGTACATTAATGGAGAGCTGTCAAGAAACAATTTGTATAGAACAATAATTTAATGACGATATCGCTTATGTGCTTTGGTGCCCCGACCCTACATTTCATCATCATCATCATCAACCCATTATGTCCCCACCGAGGGGCACGGGTCTCTTCCCTGAGGAAGGTATAGGCCATACTCCACCACGGGGGCCAAGTCCGGATTGGTGGAGGCTTGTAGACTAGTGGCTCGTCTACTGTCAGAAGTTGTCAAGCCGCCCTAAGGCCTCTGACTTGGCTTAACGACTGCCATCTATCGACGGCAGCCGGCCCTACATTTGATTTCAATTAAAATTTACCTAAACTGACACATTTCGCTTGCCGTCAGTCGTCTGTCCTACAGTGGCGGGGAAATTGTACAATCCCGGCGAACGCATGACGCACCGTTACTAATTCGGTCAGTGGACCGTCAAGATAATCATATGTCTAATATTGTTTTATTCAGTCTATATTCTCGTACCTATGTCCCACTGCAGGGCACAGGCCTCTCAGAGAAAGAGAGAGATAGTATGAGCTTAATTACCACGCGTGCCCACCGCGGATTGGCAATTTCAAGCGCTGAGAAATTTGAACACCTCAGACGTCCAGGTTTCCTCACGATGTTTCCTTTAACCGTTAGCGAGTGGTATTGCTACTATAACTTCACAAATGTACGTAACTTACAAATTGGTACATGCCGGGATTCGAACCCACGACCTCCCGAATGAGCCGCTGACGCGTTATGTGACCTCGGCGCTTGAAATTGCCAATCCGCGGTGGGCCCGCGTGGTGATGAAGCCCATACTCTCTCTCTCTCTCTCTCTCTCTCTCTGAGAGAAGATCTGTGTCCTACAGTGGGAATATTTAGGCTGAATACAACTCAATAAGTACAATCATTTGACCCGGTATCAAACTAGGATACTCTGTGCTATGGTAACCAGGCAAGGACATCACAAACATGGGGAATAGGTACACCCACAGACCACGCTAAGGTCATTTGTACAAATCAGATACGGCGGGCTCCAGTGGAAGTCAAACCCACAACCTCCGGCAAACTTCCCTCTGACTACATAAGAACAGGTGGTAAAACATAGGTTGAAAGGGTTGCCTCGCTTCTGAGATGGCTTGGGTTCGATTCCTTCATTTAGGTACCTACCATCATCATCAGCCATTTGACGCCCACTGCAGGACATAGGCCTCCCTCGTGGTTTTCATAACCATGAGGGTTTGTACCTACCAATATCTGTGTAAATTTATCATACTTATTTAGTCGCTCAGCGTGCTATGGAACTAGGTAGGTATGCTCGAAGATTCCGCAACCTATCCCCTTACAACAGTTTCTCGATTAAAACTGTTAGCCGACAAAACATTTCATTTGTCACCCTAACACCATCAGCAAAACTCACCTATGGACGACTCGTCGACAGAATGATTCGCTAATGACTTTTTCTTAGATGTTACTTTTCTGCAGTGAACGCCCACAAGCCTGGCGTGTGCTAACACCCAGGTCCTTCGTCATAGGTTCTCAGTACCAGCGCAAACGCTGCGTAGGACCACAGAACAATAAAAACAGTTTTTTTTTTAACTGTTTTTTTCTGTTCCGTGCGTAGGACGCCCACAAGCTTTGCCTGTGCTAAGACCCAGGTCCTTCATCATAGGTTCCCAAGTCAGTCTTTTTTGTCAGTTCCCAGTCTTGGGTCCCAAAAATAACTGTTTCAGATGATTGAGAGGAAGCAAAAACGATTTGTAACAGAAGATTTTTCTCCATTGGCGGCTCTATCGAACCTCATGGAGCATCTCGAGCAACACGAGTTGGTGTGAGTCGTATGTGAACGCGTCAGACCGTCAGATTTCCTCACGATGTGTTCATTCACCGCTAGCGAGTGGTATTGCTAAGAACTACACAAATTTAACTAAGAAAATAAAGTCCTTTGGTAAATGCCGGAATTCGAACCCACGACCTCCCGATGGGAGGCCAGCTTTCAGCTGCGCTGCCACCGCTGCTCGACGCTTTTAGCCCATAATTTTGCCAAATTATGGTGTCAGATTTCTCATATCGGCATTTTAAATTCACTATGTAAATATTTTGTTTTCAAATTAATTGGCCGCGTCTTTTAAGATAGTTTCAAAAATTTCAAATGTGGTTATTTTACTTTATGTAAACGGACCTGAAGTAACGATTTTCTGGTTTTGTCTGTTTCTGGATGTCTAACTAGCGCTAAAAATGGCCCCACGTTTAATTGCGGGAATGCGGGCGGGGCTTGTCAATTGTGTTACCAATCGGAGCGAGTTCAGCGTTACCCGGCAAAATATCTACGCACCTGCCATCGCATGACCGCCATCTTGCGACGTACATAGGTATTTCGACTGGTTACGTCAATAGTTGGACGTTTTTGTATTACAAATTATTCGCGAAAGTCAAACGAAAAAATGCTCGATTTCCATTGTTTCGTTTTTGACTCGATTTCCAATGAATAGGTACATACCAAGGTGGTACATACCTACCTACTAATAATAGTAGGCAGTGCCGATTTAAGAAAGCTTGGGGCCTGCAGCAAGTTCTATCAAGGAGCCTTGCTTTAGTCTCTCTAGTTTATGGTACTTTAATAATTTAATAAACAAAACAAAACTGACAAACTTTTCTGAATTTAATTTGATTCAATTTTTTATTTTTTTTTTCAATTCAAATATTTTTATTCATTGTAAAAACAGAATGTTTACTTAATGAACGTCAAAGTTGTTAGTTTCACAATTAATGGATTATGTGGAGAAGAAACTAACAAAGAAACTCCACATTTATTCTTTTCAAAACACGTTTTAACTTAATTAACAGAGTTTTCAACTTAAAATATTAGTCATGAATGTGTTGAACACTAGTCACAATCGTCCTTTAAATAATATTAATCTACTGTTTAATGCCAAACATCTTTGTCTTCTAAGTAATCCTTGATGTTATAGTAAGCCTTTTTGCACAGAATGTGCTTAACACATTTTTTAAATCGCGTTGGAGGTAACTCTAATATATCTTGAGGAATTTTGTTGTAGAACCTTATACAGTGCCCCATAAAGGATGTGTTAACTTTTGCAAGTCTAAATAGTGGAAATGACAATTTATGTTTATTTCTAGTATTAAAATTATGGTGGCCACCAAAACTATGGTGGCCACCAACATTTTGGGCAAGAAACAATATTTGTTTGAGCAAATTCAACATTATTTTTTTATTGTGAGGTGAATAAGTAATGTGGGGCCCATCATGAATGTTTTTTAACTAATTTTTAACCCGCAGTTGGTGATCGTGAGAGGCAAACAAATGCGCAAAGCGAATTGATATTTTTAGGGTTCCGTACCCGAAGAGTGCCAAACGGGACCCTATTACTAAGAAATCACTATCCGTCTCCATCTGTCTATCTGTCTGTCTGTCCGTCTGTCCGTCTGTCTGTCACCAGGCTGTATCTCATGAACCGTGATAGCCAGACAGTTGAAATTTTCACAGATGATGTCTTTCTGTTGCCGCTATAACAACAAATACTAAAAACAAAATAAAATAAACGTTTAAGGGGGGCTCCCATACAACAAACGTAATTTTTTGCCGTTTTTTGCTCGATATTAATAACGGCAACATGTAGACGCTTAAAATGTTCACAGAATATTTAGTTCTATATTAGCTTCAAAAATAAATATACAACAAACGTGATTTTTGCCGTTTTTTCTCGATCTTTGTGTCTAATGTTGTATATATTATAATGGTAGATACGGAAGCCTTCGTGCGCGAGCCTGACACGCACATGGCCGGTTTTTTTAAAAGTGTTGTGGTGCGCGGGGCCATCGGCCAGGACGGCCAGTAGCATTAGTTACTCCTGCTACGTGGCTTATCCGATAATAGGTACCTGCTAATTGCTACTCTCGCGGCAGGATTCCGACAGAATTTGGTCCGTGTAATAATAGGGGTTAAAGTATGAAATTGCCGTTTTATTGCAATAGGTTCTTTGAATTGACGTAGAATCTTCATGGTTTGAGGTTTTCGAATGAAACTTTTTTCAAATGGTTTCTATGATGTTCTTTTTTTTAAAAATGTGAAACATTTGAATATCGACTTTCAATTGTTTTTGTTATTCAATTTAGACAAGAAAGATGGATACTGCGAAAATTCGAGTGATTATGAGGCACCCATTTTTCGTATTTTTTTATTTTATTGATTTGACGCAAGTGAGTCAATATTGTGGGTAAGGTAACGTTAAACCATGCCGCTAATTCCTGGGTAGTTTGACTAGGGTCGGCTTCCACTATCTCTCTTAATTCATCGTTATTCACCTGTGTGGGCGGTCTTCCTCGTGGCTCGTTCTTTAAGTCGAAATTTCCATCACGAAAGCGTTTAAACCAAAATCGCACGGTGCGTTCATTAGTAGACCCCTCTCCAAACGCAGCATTGATATTGCGGGCTGTTTCTGCCGCGTTAGTTCCGCGTCGGAACTCGTATTCAAAAATCACTCGAATTTTCGCAGTAGGTATCCATCTTTCTTGTCTAAATTGAATAACAAAAACAATTGAAAGTCGATATTGAAATGTTTCACATTTTTTAAAAAAAGAACATCATAGAAACCATTTGAAAAAAGTTTCATTCGAAAACCTCAAACCATGAAGATTCTATGTCAATTCAAAGAACCTATTGCAATAAAACGGCAATTTCATACTTTAACCCCTAATATAAGGCCAGATTCAAATTAGGTCTCCTTTACATTTTAGTTGGTGCGATAGGTAGCGGTGGCAGCGGAGCGGTAGAACGCCGCTCCTCTCATTCGGGAGGTCGTGGGTTCGAATCCCAGCATGTACTTACCAATGACATTGTTTTCCAAGTTACGTTGGTACATGCGCAAACGGCGAAGGAAAACCTCGTGAGGAAATTTGAGTGTCTGAGGTGTGCATACCTCGGCGCCTAAAATTGCCAATCCGCGATGGGCACGCGTGGTGATCGAGCCCATACTCTCGTGAGAGAAGGCATGTGCCCTACAGTGAGACGTAAGTAATTAGGCTGAATACAATGGTGTGGTGCGATACGGGCAGATCGGATCGGTAAACGTAGTGTAAAGCCGGGTCCACATTTGTAGCATTTTGGTGTATCGTATCTCCGTTGCGTGGCATTGGCGTGTATCATGATCGCTAGTTTGGACGCAAGATGATACACGGTAATGATACGCTCTGTATCTGATACGGCCCGATCCGCACTGATCGCGTATCTTGATGCACCTCGTATCTGATACGCGTATCACGATCGGTGGTATGGACGTATTATGATACCGTATCTTCATACTGTATTGCGATACGATACGCGATACACCGCGAACCATCCTGTGTCGGTTTTTCCGCGATCATCAAAGGAGATACGCGTCGTTTTGAATGAAAATGAATTATAATATAACTGGCGCACGTCACTGCTAAATTCTGAGCAATTGCGTACGATGACGCTGAACCGTTTGCAAACGAAGACATGACTGACTTTGTACGAGACGAGATGCGAGAGGGGAAAGAAAGACACGCGTATCAGGAAAAGATACGAGGATCGGAGAAAAAGTTGTATCGTCCATATTTGTGAAACTAAAAGCCGATACACTGACACGATACAGTATTAGCAAGTATGGACGCGTATTTTAACAAGATACGGCAAATTTATGACGTGGTTAAAAATGCGCGTCCATATATATGATACAAATACTCGATACGATATGCGTGATCGTGCTACGTCAGGATGCTACAAATGTGGACGCAGCTTAGGACGTCCTCAGACTCGGTGGAGCGATGATCTTCGCAGGGCGGCTGGCAAGAGCTGGATGATAGTAGCCGAGTGTATCCCACTACTTATTAGGTATTTCTATTGATAGAAATACCTACTGGGACAGATTCTCCCACTATTAATTCCATTGCAGGCGGCGGCCGGCGCTTAAAAAATCGGCATCACCTCTCTTATGTCGACTTGCACATAGAAACTATTTAAGTATTTATTTCCTCTTTAGATAAAAACTACTATGTTAGTAGTAATTGGCTGTTATTGATACAAGTCGTGTGTTTATTATTTTCTTTTGATTCATCATCAGCCACTCGACGCCCACTGCAACAGGCCTCCTTCATGGTTTTCCTAACCGTGAAGGGTTTTGCCATAATCGCCACGCTTGGCAGGCAGCATGCTGTTGGAATCTCAGGAAGACGCTGCTGCCCGTCTCCTGGTAATTGATTTCCTTAGTCGCCTTCTACGACATCCACGGAAGAAAATGGAGTGACGCTATTCTTAATCCGACGCCGCACGGATCTATTCTATTGTATAATCTATTGATTAAATTCTCATTAGTTATCTCTTTAGAATTAAACAGATTCTCGAATAACACAACTGCGTTTTTTGCATCAATAGAAATAATGGAATATAGTTTGTAAAAAAGCTAGTCACACTTTTTCTATTTTGTTATTTCATGGAAATAGTGGTACACACCGGTCCGAGTAACTAAGGACCGTGCTCAGTGGCGTGCAATAGGAGAGGCCTATGTCCAGCAGTGGACATACACATTTAAGATAAGATAAGAATTCATATTCTTTCTTGTACACCGGAAAAAATAAGCCTTTTTTTCTAGGTACAGACTAGCGGTCTTGGAAGCGGAAAATGGCCATTTTGTGATAACCAGTAATAACAATACGAGTATGCTATCCGTATCCACGAACTCGGATATCGTCTACTCAATGCCGTAAGTGCGTTGAGTGGACGATATTGTACATAGGTACTGCGAATTACTTATTATTGCGTAAGAGAAATAGAGATGTTGGCTACACAATATACTAACTTACTTACGTATCGATAAACCTTGTGCCTATTTGCCTTAATATCACCCGGTACGCGAACAGCCAATACGCTCTCAATACAAAGGGAAATTGTCAGTACCAAAATAAAAGACAGGCCTAATGCGTAAGAGTGTTCTGTATATGGCTCCACTCATATAGGTAATCAGCCTATATGCGTCCCACTGTAGGGCACAGGCCTTCTCTCAAGGAGAGAGTATGGGCTTAATCACCACGCGTGCCCACCGCGGATTGGCGATTTCAAGCGCTGAGGTATGTGAATAGCTCAGACACTCAGGTTTCCTAACGATGTTTTCCTTCACCGTTAGCGTGTGGTATGGCTACCCGCACTTGGGATCGAACCTGGGTCTCTCGCTTCCGAGTCCGATGTTCTACCCACTAGGCTACCAACGCTCCACTCATATACTTACAACAAAAAAAGTCCCATTTCACATTACTGAAATGAACTTGCCATTGTTTAAACTTAAGCGGAATAAGCTATTACTTACTTGATTAATCGATATAAGATTTCTTAAACGAATTCACTATTTAAATGCTAAATTTAACTTTTTTTTTTAACAAATTTCATTGTATGTTTGACATTTTTTTAATACCTATCTTTATTGGTAGGTATATTGACTAAGTATTACATTTATTTAATCTTGCTTGACAAATATTTTTAAACGCCTTGACTATTTAATTGCATCATCAGCTGCCATTTGACGCCCACTGCAGGACATAGGCCTCCCTCATGGTTTTTAACCATGAAGGGTTTTGCCATAATCGCCACGCTTGGCAGGCGGGTTGGCGATCGCAGAATACGGTTGGAATCTCAGGAAGACGCTGCTGCCCGGCTCCTGGCAATTGATTTCCTTAGTCGCCTTCTACGACATCCACGGAAGGAAATGGAGTGACGCTATTCTTAATCCGGCGCCACACGGATGATTTTAATTATGATTTAATTGCATAACTTTTTATTACTAATTTTATTGCCTGTTTGACATTTTTTATATTTTTACTGGTAAATTGATTGTTCAATTTTGTTTCAAATATTTTAATTTCAATTTTGACATACCTATTAAGAATTGATATTAATTGTAAATTTACTGCATGTAAAACATGCCAGATAGGTAGGTAGGTAAGTATGTTTTAGCCCTGAAGTATTTGTAAGCCCTGTGTAAAACATAATAAGTAGTGATTTGATTTGGTACAGTCAACAGCATAATTATCAATCTTTACAAGTCCTACACTCTACTTACCTAGTTACGCTCTACTCACGGGCGATTTTGCAACAAAAATGTAAAGTGCGAGCTGCTGTCAACTGTACAGTAAGCAGGAAAAAGAGAGACTAAACAGGTTTTATATTATAGAAACACGATTTCCTTAAAACAGTCCATACGACTATCCGAATATCCATAGTCCATACGAAGAGAAGTGTTTCAGAGGAATCGTGTTTGCATAATCTATAAAAATATATCGAGCGAATGCGGGTGGAGGGGCCGGTACGGGACGCCCCAGGCGGACATACTTCGACCAAATAGGAGACCTATTAGCGAAGGGCAAGATAAAGTACCCGAAACCGGTGTGCGTGCATGCAACTACTTAGGTACTAATGAACGTTGAGGAAGCGAAAGTGATCTGTCAGGATCGTGGCAAGTGGCAGTCCCTGGTCTCTGCCTACCCCTCTGGGATGCAGGCGTGAGTTTATGCATGTTAGTGTTTGCATAAATATGTAAAACTAAAACTGTGAGCTGTGAAGCGAAAACCGTATAACTTTTGCTCTAACCAAGCAACAAAGATAGAAAAAGAAACTGCTGGGGATTTCAAATTATGGCCGGTCATTGTAAGGCAGTATTTCCAAGCAACACTATTTTATCAAAAGTGGGACGGTGGACGCACTGCTAAATAACATAAATACATCGTCGCTTTGGGCAATATCTAAAGATAGACCTAAAATAGCCGACTAATAATCCCAGCCATATTGCTGTCATCAACTTATACAACGACAACGCGTACTCATGAAGTGGACTTTATTTTTATACAGCATAAAGTATTTTATTTCTTCACAGACGAGACAAAAGATTTTTTTAAGCAGCCGTTCTGCTTGCAGTCGTATTAACCCACAGCACTTATCTCGCTTTATCAAAGTGCAAAGCCCCGTAGGCGAGACAGAGACAGGCATCCAGGCTTTTCTGAGTCAACAAAAAGATATTGGGGTCATGGAACGCTCTTAAAATTCGAAATGCGAAGTATCCAATGCGGTGCGTGCTTTGAGGCAGTCCGACCATTGGCTAGGTCTTTCCCGTACCACGAGCCGCTGCTAGTAGTCCGATCGATAACTTGACGCGAGGTTCGAGTACATTTTGGCTCGTGCGGCGCCGACAGCGATCGTGTTTTTACCATCGGGCGCGGGTCTGTAGTACGGGGGCGCTATTTCGTGGCGAAAGACGTTCTGTGTTATTCGTGCCGCCATTTCCATTGGAAAGATGTCCGGAGCTGCAGTCAGTGTTACGTTTTTAAGCTATTCAAGTTGTTTTTAGCAGTTTTAGCGACGATGTTTTAACGAAAACCAGCATGGTAAGTGGTTTACCTCATTAGTCTGTGCGTGCCTTTGTGTTTCAACGGGGTTTTTAGTTAGTTTCGAGGTTTTTAGTGGGCTTGTATGTATACAATATCGATTGCAAGCAAACATGGAGTCTTGTTGCATCTATGCAGATGTATATCCATGGGTGGATGTTATCGTGGTGACGTCACGTCTTATCCGAATTCAGTTCTGACATTCAAAGTGTTATTTTACCTACTTTATCGTAGTGTGACATACTTGCCACTAAAATTAATTAGCAAGTGTAATTAACTTGATGAGCGAACGCCTGTAAGTTGTTGATGTCTGCAAAAATGAAGTGCAGTGTTGATTGACTTTATTTATCATTATTTGCTGTATTTATGCGTGTGTTGTTTTTTGTGTGTTATAGAAATGTAGTTCTTATAGTGTAAATCATAAGACACGTTTTGTTTACAATGTCGGTTTTTGTGAGAAGTTTAATTGAATATTGCTTTCTCTGTCTCGCGCCAGCGTCGACGTCTCGTATTTCTTTTTTGTGACCGTGGCATGGCTTTATTGGAAACTCAGCGGGGTTATTTTTGCAGTGCTGCGCTCGGTGGCCTGTCGTTATCGACTATCGATATTTTACTATTCGTTCATATTTCCTTTTTTATGTACTTACAATAAATTGTTCTCTATCTATATTTTATGTACCTATATGTTTCCACAAGATGCAGGCCTAGTCTATTTTGGGAATACCTCGATATTTTGTTTAAACTATGCTCCGATTGATACGATTAATTAAAGTAAAATCATAAATATGCCAAATGTTTTAGCACTAAATAGAAAAAATACTTGAAACAAAAACTTAATAAAAGTTTCATTTATTATGTGAATCAACTATAGAAAGAAGAAAGAAGGCGTATTATCGAATATTATGCAGCATGTGTTTCCTGCTTTATATTTTGCACAGCTTTGCGTTAAAGTATTTGATAAGGAATTCAGCTGGCGAATATTATATTTTAGATAAGAGCGTTGCGACTTATAACTTCTCAAAATACAAGTTCGTTCTTCCACGATTTGCCCGCATAATATTATTTTTAAAATCCTTCTATGAAACGATGAAGTATGCAATAATAAGGCGTGTACTTAAATGTCCAACTTGTCATCTTTAACGTAAATGGTTTGCTTTATAATTATAACAGATCTCAACTTTACTATAAGCAAGTCTACTTTAACTCAAAAAATCTGTTATGAACAGTTGGGCACTGAACCCGAACAGAGCTATCAAGATATGAAATTTCGGTGAAATTAAACCACACATCTTAAGGCTACTTTCTGTTTAAAGTTTACTATGCAAGACAGACACTTTAGATATTAAATAGTAGATTGTTTACCTAGGGAGCAAACAATTATTTTTAAGCAAAGGATTCAAAGAACATTACTCGAGCTTAAAATCGTGTTGCTCCCGAGGTGCACACTCTACTTCTTATCGCCCTCTATGAAAAAATAAGTAAGTACAATTTATGTATAAGAATAGAATAGAACGTTTGTAATACATTTTTAGCCTCCGATATAGTCACACAGATTCTCTGGAGTAGAATAGAATACTTCCATTCTCACTAAGTACTTGGAGACACAATCATATGTTATAAAAACTTAGTAAAATCTGAATTTGAGTGTGTAAACAATCACGAACAAAGGAGGAGGAATCCATTTCGCCAGTCTTTTATTTTTTCACAAACAACGATATTTTTTTTTTATTTGGCGCGCACGCTGGTTCTTTATCATACAGCCAGTTACTTGTTCAAACAATGTTCGTGATTGATCTCTTTGGTGATTGGAATTTTTACTGGAAATATGCACATACTAAATTCAAATCACTTTTCATCCCTAGGGATCAAAGAGCTATTATGGTCCCTGTTTACGAAGGCTAAACTTGCTCTTTTTGAATAGATGTTTTTAATTGAAACCTGTTATAATAGAAAGCTGTTTATTAATTTATAGCAACTGCAGTTAGACGTATTTTTATTACAGAAGGTTTACTTTGTTGCAGTATAACAATTTAATAACAGTGCGAAGTAATATTATTTATGTTAGATAACATGTTATTTATGATGTAATGTTATGTTTTTCGGAGGCAAATACGTTTTCAGAAATATATGTACTTACTCAAGAGTCACACATATTTTTTTCACTACGATGAACTAACCAGATTCTTAACTTATATTCTCAAAATATACAACCAAAAGAGATATCGATAACAAAATCGCAACACTACTCAGGTAGAAAAAAAAATGTCTACCGGGCCAAGATGCGAGGGACCAAGCAACTAGGGATCGAATCAGTCGGGCCGCCAAACACCATTTACACTTTACGAAACTCTTGTCCCAACTACATAGGAGCTAATTTCCAACAAATAGGCGGGCAATTTGACATGGCTAACCACGGCTTGGCCCAAAAAAATGGTGAGCAAGGGGAGTTCTTGTAGCCATTATTAATGATTTACGATACGGCAAGGGTGCAGGAGAGGGACACAATGTCACGCGGGAAGGAGTGAAACGTACGCGAGGATTTGATAACTTCATCCTAAAATGTGATTCGATAGAGAATGCAGCGTTACGTAATAGGTTAGTTTAGGTGCATGACCCTGAGAGTCATCATGCGTGGCATGCGCCATCTATGTTTTAGTATCCGCAGTCTACTTCTGGCAGTACGGTGGAGAAAATACGTGCGCCATGCAAATCGTGTCGGAATCCTGACGCTTGCGATAGCAATTAGTATGGAAATTGACATTTAGACGAATGGAATCGTTCAGGATATGAGTTACAGGAATAGAAAGTTACAGAAAAGTAGCCTCTGTATAGACGACAGCATGTAAACCCTTAAGTTTTCGTTGCAAAGTCACCCGTAGCTAGGGTTGCCAACCCTACTACCTATATAATATAGTATCCTACTAAAATTTACAATAACATACCAGAGGATATCAAATACACAAAGAAATTACATATTTTCAAAACTAAGCTTACACAGTATTTAGTAGAAAAGAGCTTCTATACAATTAATGAGTATTATAATGATAAACTAAGTTAAATAAATCTAATCAAATAAGGTTGTGTATAAAATAGTAATTATATAAATAATATGAATACAAATAAATGTATGTAACACATTTAATGTAAAACATATAAAACAGTAAATGTTAGATGACTAAATTTAAATTATAGATAAATTGTAAATATATTTGTATAGTAGCATGATAACTAGATTTAAGAAATTGTAGTGCCCTCACAGGGTGTCATGTAGAGCATGAATTATTTTTGAAATTATTATTACCACCTGTTTTATAACCATGACATGCAATAAATAAATGAAATTAAATGAAATGAAATATTAGGGGCTCAAATACTATATTTCTAAAAAAAATATATTTTAGGCGAAACTATTATATTTTGCGTAAAGCGGAACCCAAGCTTAATCTTTTTCTAAAGCTCGCTCTTCAAGTCTATTTCCGTGAATCGCGCAGCACGACTGGCGCTAATTTTTTCTATTTTTTTACCACTATTTTGCCATCTACTATATTTTTAGAGGTAATGGCTTCGAAAATATGTACTATTTTTCTTGGAAAAAAAGTTGGCAACCCTACCCGTAGCATGGCTAAGCCCCCCGACTTCTCATAGGTACACTAAAAATGAAAAGTCTATTAAAAGCTGTATTTTTTTTTTGTATGCACTTTGTCCAACGGTAGATTAACAGCATTGTAGTGTACGAAAAACCTGGGGTAAGGCTGATGTGCTCTCGGATCAGGGATGGGAAAAAATATAGTTTTTTTTTAATTTATAAAACAAATTCGAAGTGTTCTAAACATGTGTTCCTGTGGTTTAAATAAAGTTTTTTTTCCTTTCATTTTGAACGCGTTTTAATCAATTTAAACTGTTTTAAACGTGTTCATAAAGGTTCATACATAAAGGTTTTTGGGTTACTTCCCTCTGCGTCTTCCCCTGTCAACTCAGTAGTTACCACAGTCCACAACACACTAAAGAAATGGCGGAAAATATCGACCGGTTCATGACTTTCCAACTACAATAATCAAGCAAGGAAAGAACTGAAGGTAAATCCCGGCGGGGAGTCCGGGAATTTGGGACTTCCAGGACTCCCCGCCGAGATTTAACTTTGCACTACCTATTCCTATCATTGGTACTTTACTTGCAACGTTGTATTTGGGACTATAGTCCGCGCAAATCTTTTTGGCGGTAACGTGAACATAGTCACAGATCGTTGCACATCGCTTACTGTCTTTACAGGGTATGTGTGAGTAACTGACTACTTTAGTAATTGACTAATAGTAATTTACTACGCATTACACTACGTCAATTACTCATACATACACTGTAAAGACAGCAAGCGATGTGCAAACGATCTGTGACTATGTTCACGTTACCGCCAAAAGGATTTGTGCGGACTATACAATGTTGCAAGTAAAGTACCAATGATCGGAATAGGTAGTGCAAATTTAAGTAAATGACGAGGTACATTTTAGCACTATTTTAATTTCTCACTAGCTTTTGCTCGCGACTTTTTCCGTGCAGAATTTGATAAAAACAAAGTACCTCAAAAGGGCAAACAGAACTAATACCGGATCACTTTGTTGTCCGTCGGTCTCTCGGTCCGACTGTTTGTCTATCTGTCTGTCTGTCGGTCGTTATGTTTGTCCGTCTATTCAGGTTTGATGGGAGCTGTAAAGCTTCTGAGTTAACTGAGTTTGTCACAGTTATATTCAGGTGCTGCTTCGAGTGCGTTGATCGAAAGATTATTTTCCGCGTTCAGTTTTATCCATTCAGATGTTCAGAATAGATTAGGAACTAAAAAAGCTGCAAAACTCGTCCAAGATCTAAGTAGACAGGAATATTAAAAAATCTAACTTTCTTATTAATGTTATTATTCTTATAATTTCATGATGAATCTTCTTTTTTGTGATTACAGTTTCTAAATAAATACTTACCTGAGCATTTCTCCAAGTGGGAGATATCTGATTCGGATGTCCCCGGATTATTTTTGTATGGTATGCGAAACGACCTGCGATTAGACTACGGTGTTATTAATTCGGCAACTAGATTTTCATAAATTAACCTTATATTTCAAGTACTTAATTAAGATCCCACCGAAATCAGAAAATAGTGCACCAAAATCATAAATGTGCCAATTTTCGTAAGAATTTTTTTTAATAATGAAAAATTAAAGAACATGTTTATCAGGAGACACAGGATTTTTGAAGTAAAATGGTGTGAGCAGAAACCTGCATAATTGGGTTTTTTAGCTTGCTTTTCCATTTTGCAAGGGTTGCTTAGATAGCCAACTGCAATTATGTACAATATCCAAGTACAACTTAGGTAGTTTGATTGTGAAAAGAGTCACGGAAGCCAACTTTTCACTTCACATGCAATCATCGGACCATAGGCCATTTTGGTGATTCCCGGAGATGCATAATTTTCATCCAGCTGACACCAGTGTTCCTGACATCGTCGGTCTGACGAGTTGGCGGGCGTCTCATGCTGTGTGTGACATTAAAAACTTTTTTTAATGTCACACACAGCATGAGCACTTAATTGGTTAACGGTTCTTCGGCAGATATGAGTTACTTCCGACCGTTACTTCCGCTTGCTAATCTTAGTTACTATGACAACAACTTTAAAATGCTCAGAAACTTTAAATCGGACGATTAGTCCTACCATGAGTATTTCATATGGGTTCGTAGAATCTGATCACGCGATCCGTTGTGGATGAAAACTGATAGATATCGCATTCTGGGTGTGTTCTGATGTCGATATCAGTTTCACCTACAAAAAAAAACAATAAAAACGCGAATCTGATCTCGTGATCCGATTCCACTGAAAAAAAATATTAAAAATGTCAACTCTGATCACACAGTTTACAGTGGTAGAAAGACAATAAATTTGAGAAAATAGATTGTTAGTTAAAATTTGGTTATACTAATATGCTGTTAAATAATTTTTAACAGCATATTAGTATAACCAAAACATGGTTATCTAATATATAAAAATCTCTTTTCACAGTGTTACAGTCTGTCACCAGGCTGTATCTCATGAACCGTGATAGTTAGACAGTTAAAATTTTCACAGATGATTTATTTCTATTGCCGCTATGACAAAAAATATTAAAAACAGAATAAAATAAATATTTAAAGGGGGGCTCCCATACAACAAACGTGATTTTTTTGCCGTTTTTTGGTCGATATTAATAACGGCAACAGGTAGACGCTTGAAATATTCAAATGTTGTATAGATAATGGTAAGGAACCCTTCGTGCGCGAGTCCGACTCGTATTTGGCCGATTTTTTATTTAATATGTTTTTTTTTTATTTTACAGATGCAACAGCCTACACAGGATTCGGCCTTGGGGTAATTATCTATCCAGCAACCCCATGAAAGACGTCCACTGTTGGGCATAGGTCTCTTTACCGTCACGCCAACCATCTCGGTCCCCTGCCACTCTTGTCCATTACTTTCCGACGTTAAAATTCAAATATTTTTTTTTAATTCAAACTTATACAGAAACCGTGACTTATTTAACGTTACAAGTAAAACTAGGTGTTCAGTTCAAATCTAGATCATTTTGGAGAAAAATCGGACAAAAACCTCCAAACGTCCTTATTTAACAGAGTTTACATATTATTCTAAAACCTAGTACCAATGCATTGAACTGGCTTTAGTTCCAGACATCTTTATCATCTAAATACGTAATCTTTTATATTATAGTCGCCCTTTAATGCTATAGTTTATTTTATGATAGGAAAAAATATTAAGTAAATACATTATTGTCGCCGTTTCATTAGGGGATGAAAACTCCCTTTACATAGTGTACCTACATACCAGAAATTTAAAAAATGTGGTTCGAGATAATGAAAGAAATTAAACAAATAAGGACTTATCTCAAATACAAAATAAACGGTATCGCAAACTTTAGGATTCCAACAGGATTTGGTGCGCATTATTAGGCCCCAGAGCCATTCTCATCCAGCCGCTCCGGCGATATATGCCTCAGATTAAATTAAATTTTTCTTACTTCCAGCCAACACCAGCAAGCAGCGGCGGCAGCTCAACAGCAGGCAGCGGCGGCAGCTCAGCAGCAGATGGTCCTGTGCCCTGTCAGGGTAGTCTACGAAACACAGATACTAATGCCACCCGGTGAGTGTCTTTGCAAACTCCGCAATGATGTACATGGCGTTGAATAACTTACTGACGTCGAAGACTTTTCCGCTAGAAAAAACACCGTGGGATAGTTTAATAAAGCTAAAAAGTAATTAAAACATGTTGCATTAATGTGTTTAATGTTACATTTTATTTTCTTTTCAGGCGAACAAATGAACCCCAATCAGACGTTCTACATCAATCCACAGAACCAACCGCCATGGGCAAATCAGAGTGCTCAAATATACCCCCAAAACCAAATGGTATACTTACAGAACATCCCGCAGAACATTGTTCCTGCAATGCAGCAGCACATGGATCCAAATCAAATGTACATTCAACAAACATATCCAACCATGCAACAATTAATACAGAACCAAAACATGCCAGTTTTAGCGCAGAACTTACAAGAACGGCAGGTCATAAGACAACCTGTGCAGTTTTCCAACATACCGCAAAACATGAATGTCATAAACGTCAATCAATATGGGCAGATGATCAATATGCAGAACGTTGCAAATATACCTCAAAACGTCCCAAATATTGTACAAGGACCAAACATCAATCAGCCAAATGTACAAATTATGCAAAATCAAACGAACTCGCCAAAACCACCAGATGTTCAGCAAAGTGTACAGAATATAAACTTTGCACAGAACATTATTCAAAACCAAAACATCCAAAGAGCGCAAATGGTACAACAACAGTTCAGGATGATGCAACAGCAAATCGTCAATGCACAACAAAATCAAGCAACACCAAAAGTAATTCAAAATGTACAGCCCAATGTGCCAACCACTGGACAAATGCCAAATCAGATTGCAACAAACATACCTCAGCAGCAGCAGCAACAGACACATCCGCAGCAGTCACAGCCACAGCAACCGCATCCTCAGCAATCACATCCACAACAACCACATCAACAGCAGTCACATCCACAGCAATCTCATCCGCAGCAATCACATCAGCAGCAGTCACATCCACAGCCGTCACATCCGCAGCAATCGCATCCGCTGCAGTCACTTCCACAACAGCCGCAGCCACAGCAACCACAGCCCCAGCAACACAGGATGGTACTGCAACAAAATGTTCGACAGACACTTGTCCAAAACGTTCCTCAGCAAACAATGTTACAGAATCAAAATATGGCAAACCAAGCCATTAATGTGCAAAGAAACACGTACATTCAACAACAACCCAATGTCTACATCAGACAGGCAGGGCCTGCCGACTCCCCACAGTACACTCCTACTGTTACCAGCGTGCAACCTTTTAACCAAGTGAGTGCAGATAATAACAAATTGCCTATACCAAACCAACAAAACACTGCGCAAAAATTAATAAATCTAACGATAAAACCGAGGGCCCCAAGACCGCAGACAAAAGTCGTGCCAAATCAACAAAATCAGCCAGCGAGGAGCATGCCGCCCCAACCAAACCGAGTGATGCACATGATGCAAAATATGAGCCCAGCAAACAATATGAAACCTCAAAAAAAGTTGGGATGTAACATAGGTAGTCAAGTTAGTAGTCCAGTTAATCCACCTAAACCAATGCAAATGTCTGTGGCCACAGAAACTGTGAACAGAACCGCTTTAGATAATAAAAAAAGAAAAAGTGAATCGCCAGACGAAGCGAAACACAAAATAGTTGCAATTGAAGCTAATAAAGCCACGTACGGGAATCCGAACAGTTACTTAGTCAATAGGTTGAAGGAAGTAAAGACGTTAGTCAATGATGTTGGTGCTAATCCAGATAATTCTCACAAAGATTTTATCAAGATTTCATGTACACAAAGTATTTTGGACAGTTCAGTTCAAACGGAAACTAACAATATAAAAAAACCCAATGCTACGATTACATCCCAAGATTTGGTTGGAGAGAAATTAAAGAGAAACACAGTTTTTGGGCAAGCTCGAGTGAGAAACGTCAGCAATGAAAATAAGACTTCAGTTGATCCTCAGGATGAACTACCTACAATGCATATAACTGCCATGGAAGTTGTAACGGATGCTACAATTAGTAAACCTGAAGAGAATACAGTTGACATGAAGGTAAACCGACCAAATAAGGTTGAGTTCGAAGCTAACCAAGTCAAAGTTGTATCTTTTAAAAAACCTTATACACCAGAAAAAAAGAAAGAAGACACTAAAGAATTGAAACCCGTCATTCCGGATTTTAAACCAGATGTAAAACCAGCAATCTTTGATACAAAACCGCTAGAGCAAAAAGGGGAAGACAATAAAATTGAAGTTAAATCAGAGCCGAGTCCAAACGCTTTAAGTGAAAAAATTAGAAACTTTAGCGGAAAACAAATTGAACTATCACATGGGAATATTCATAAAAGAGATGGAAATGAAAATAACTACATTTTGACTCACGTCTTAGATGGCATCGTTATTCAAGAGTCTAATGTGGCCTTCCCAGTAAGTATTTATATTAGGGGTTAAAGTATGAAATTGCCGTTTTATTGCAATAGGTTCTTTGAATTGACATAGAATCTTCATGGTTTGAGGTTTTCGAATGAAACTTTTTTCAAATGGTTTCTATGATGTTCTTTTTTTAAAAAATGTGAAACATTTGAATATCGACTTTCAATTGTTTTTGTTATTCAATTTAGACAAGAAAGATGGATACTGCGAAAATTCGAATGATTTTTGAATACGAGTTCCGACGCGGAACTAACGCGGCAGAAACAGCCCGCAATATCAATTATAAATTAGATCCATAATATCTACTTTTACTAGATGACAGGCGTTTCAGCGGCGGCGAAGCGGCAATGTTCTACCCACTAGACGACAGCGGTGGTAGCCTAGTGGGTAGAACATCGGACTCGGAAGCGGGAGACCCAGGTTCCATTCCCAGTGCCGGCGTGTACCTATGACTTAGTTTTCCAAGTTATGTACAAGTTATAGTAGCAATACCGCTCGCTAACTGTGAAAGAAAACGTCTTGAAGAAACCTGAGTGTCTGAGCTATTCAGATACCTCAGCGCTTAAAGTCGCCTATTCGCGGTGGGCACACGTGGTGATTAAGCCCAACTCTCTCTCTCTCTCTCTCTCTGAGAGAAGGCCTGTGCCGTACAGTAGGACATATGTAGGCTACTTATGAGACGTTTAAAAAATTTCGGTTTTATTTGCACGTAAAGTACTTTAGTTTCTACGAAGGTACCTAAAAATGAATTCCTTTCCTCAGATACGACTGCCGTTGAAAGAAAGGATAATACCGAACGCACCAGTGAAAGCAGAACCACCCGCTAAAGAAATAGAGATACCAACAAAAGTGATGGAAATACAATCAAAGGGAACAGACCCATCGGCAGCTGAAACAAAACAATCAGTAACCGTAAAATTAAAAGAACCAAAGGAAGAGACAAGCAAAAGTAGTGAGAATACAATTCTAACAATATCAGAATTGCATTTGGATAAGGACGTTAAGAAATCCGAGGAGCAAGATAGTAAATCCAATATTAACAATGGTGAGACTATAATTCATATTTTTGACAAAGTCGTGACCATAAAAGCAATATAACCATGCACTAAGTACTTTTTACCTTTTTTTGCAGAAAACCCCTTGCATTGTTCGAAACCGCAGGTCGTCAAAAGTTGGACGGTAAGAAAAACGTTTATGCCGTTGTCTCATTTGTTCTCGTTTTTTACTAATGCTTGTGACCTTTATCGATAGTGCGATCATTTTATCGATACTTCACAGACGCACTTCATACGTCACTAAGGTTATTTCGTTTTCATTTGCAGTCTGAAGAACTGGCCAGTCATTTATCAAAAGGAGGTTGGCGAGAAACGGCATCCATTTTGTTAGACAACGAAATCGACGGGGAATCCTTGTTTTTAGTATCAAACGCGCAGCTTCTAAAAATAGGCATCGATGAGAATCACGCTGCGGTTTTATCGAATTTTGTTAGTAGTTAAAATAAATAATTAAGTCTTAATCGTCTGTAAGTAATGTATCCGTGTAATTATTATTGTAAAAGAACTTTTATCTTGAACTGATTGTTAAATATTTTTTTATGGTTTAGTGATGTAGTAGCAATAATAACAAAAATAAAACAATGTGATTATTTTTGAAAACGCGAAAGCCGTCTTTTTTAGGGTTCCATACCTGGAGAGTGCCAACAGAATCCTATTTATATACCCACGTCGTACGCACGTGGCTTTTCTCTTGAACCTCATCATCTACCCATTATGTCCCCACCGAGGGGCACGGGTCTCTTCCCTGAGGAAGGTATAGGCCATACTCCACCACGGGGGCCAAGTCCGGATTGGTGGAGGCTTGTAGACTAGTGGCTCGTCTACTGTCAGAAGTTGTCAAGCCGCCCTAAGGCCTCTGACTTGGCTTAACGACTGCCATCTATCGACGGCAGCCGGCACCAACAGCTTAACGTGCCTTGCGAAGCACGGAACCGCTCGGAAAAATGCCACTGGCGTTAGGCCAGTCTTGAACCTAACTACAGGTAATGTCGTATTACAAAGAAAAAAATTTAAAAAAATAAAATCGGTAGGTATCACTAGTTGTTGCCTGGACTTCGTTCGCGTGGAAATTTTGATGTGTATTTTTCCAAGATAAAAATGGCCAACGTACTATGCAGACTATAATCTATCTCTGTGCCAAATTTAATCCATATTGAATTAGCCACTCTGGCGTGATTGAGTAACAAACATCCATTCATCTAGACTGTAAAGCAGCATTTACAGAGTATCATGTGTTATTAACGCGGATTGATCCACCAAAAATACCATAAGTAAAAAAAAAAGGCAAACCCCTTATAACAATTATGTTCTATTTACGATTATTAATTTTATCTTAAAACCGGTTATACAATATAGGTGTTATTGATAACGCAGGCCCTATGATGTAGGTGGCAAAAAAAAATTAAAACAGCCCAATTGGGGACGCAAAGTATTTTTTGGAGGTCTGTACCATTTCGAGAACAAAGCCCAAAGGAGCAATATTTCCATGTTAGAGGAATAAATATTGTATAGTTAAATTAATATTCAACAAGAAAATAATCAATACCTTCATTTGACATCTACAGTGACGTCACATGTAAGGTAATATCTGGCCCTTTCGTCTGTGATCGCCTCCTTCCTCTCAAGTTGACAGTTGTCAAACTGACGTTGTCAAGGCTGTTGTTTTTTGTTCCGTGACTCACGTTCGTATTTTGCTTGATTACGCATAAAATTATTGGATTGATAGCTTAAACTACTCCCTGACCCGGCATTTCACCCACTCGGTACTTCACACGACGACCTAGGCACATTTTACCAGGAGTGAGATATAGGCTCACAAAAATGAATAAGTTTGTTCGGGCCAATGTAAATAATTTGCCAAAACTTAGTACCTGATTTCCTGTGATAAGCATACATAACGTGGCTGAAACCGCCGGGTTAAAATGTAAGCGAACCAAAAACACAAGTTTTTAATGAACTGTCAGCGCAGCACAGACTGTCAGTCAACCACTAAAGACCAAAGACTGAGATCCACAAATCATTCTGTTCATTTTCTTACCCGTACAAATGACGTCACACAATAATTTTAAAAAACTAAAGCGAGTAATTAACTCTATTAATAGCAGAAAAAATGAAATTAGTTTCTTATAAATATGTCTTAATTCAGAAAAAAAATTAATAAGTGGCTCAAAAAAAAAACTGTACCTTGCGAATTGGTAGGCCGACTAGGGTCTTAAACTGAATGACAGAAAACAGATTTTTATAGGTAAAAAAATAATATATACGGAGGGTCGATGTTTTTAAAAATAAAACTCTCCGAGAGCATTTAAAACAATCTAATAAGTACGACAGCTTATAAAAATATATAGGTACACTCGACAGAACTTTAAAAATTACCACTAATAAAACCATTGATGACGCCCCAATTTCAAAACTAACACCTCCTCTCCCTTTTGCCCATAAAATTTACCACTTGCGCGAACGGGAACTTCGACCTCCGCATCCGCTTCTGCATGGCCAGGTCCGGCATCGCATCCGTATCGACCGACGAGTCTATTTTCGATAGCTCTTCGGAATAATCGTCCCCATCACTATAATTTTTCTCGGAATCGGAGAGAGGCGCTGCTTTGTACCTGTTGAGAATTGAGATGCGAGAGTCTGTAATGGGGAGGGTGGGGGGGGTTTTTACACGGGGCGATTTTCGACGTGCGGGTAGTCGCTTCACAAATCGCCTCACCAAGCCGCATCGCTAGACCATTTACACTGGTGACTTAAAATCCCATGCGACTCGGTCGGTCATTTCCTTCGAAAAATAAAATGTTGCGCAGAGTGTTGTTCGTGCCGAAATGAAATAGTTGGAACAACGTGCGCGAAATACTCCTTCATGGGGCGGGCGATCGCCTGCAACTGATCGTTTACTTTACAAGTTTCATCATCATCATCATCATCGTCAGCCATTTGACGCCCACTGCAGGACACAGGCCTCCCTCATGGTTTTTAACCATGAAGGGTTTTGCCATAATCGACACGCTTGGCAGGCCGGTTGGCGATCGCAGTATAGGGTTGGAATCTCAGGAAGACGCTGCTGCCCGTCTCCTGGTAATTTATTTCCCTAGTCGCCTTCTACGACATCCACGGAAGGAAATGGAGTGACGCTATTCTTAATCCGGCGCCACACGGATTACAAGTTTACTCGGTCGATTTTAGTCACCAGCCGCATGCGGCCGGTCGTGGTGAGAATTCAACAGTTTGGGATTACTATGAATTCAACATTTGGCAAATTCAACATTTTAGGATTCACCATTTTGCGAATTGATATTTCAAGAACTCAACATTTTATGAGTTGAATATTGTGAGCCGGGAGGACTTTGGGGCTTGCGCCTTTTATCACTTACGACCTAGGCGAAATGCCATTTGGACGGTCGATCTTCACCGCGCGGCAAAAATCGTGCGGCTTTAAGTCACCCGTGTTACACGGCCGTAGTAAAATTAATGTATGAAACTTGATATTGTCTTCCAGTGTACATGACATCCGTGCAATGTTTAATGGCAGCAAAAAATACCCTTTTAGCAGCACCTCCTCGGGCCTATTTAATCTATACACGCTCATTCTTGGGTGGTCTTAAAAACATAGCAAAATTAACGTGCGTTAATAATAGCTATCGCATACGATACTTTGTTTTTTTTTAAACAGGAACTTTATTGCATTTTCCAAAAATATCTCGACACAAACTCGAATCTTTACAATCACCAGTAACCCTTTGTTTACAATCCGCGCGCGTGGCGTGCGGCAGAGTTCAAAGAAGGTTACTAGCGAGCCGACACGGAAATGACGGAGAAGCTCAGCTGGCTTGCTTGTCATCCAATCACGTACCCGGGTATATACCCACTTTTGGGTATATTCCCAAACACGCACCCCATAAATACCTGTTTGCACCCACTTCCTGGTTTCCTCCACACAGGGTAACCTAGCGAGGAGACCAGGGTTACACTTACGTACGTTACATGTCGAACTCAGTAGGCCGCTCATTTTTTAAATCAAAGAACATCCTTTTCTATCACCTGTTATTTTAGGCTCACTCTGTAACTTACTAAGTAAGAAGCAAATAAATGAATAAAGTATTATTATTATTTGCCATCATTAGACTCCGCATTGCCTCATTTATGGACAGGGTTGCCACGTGTGGAACTCAATAACGAGAGAGCTGTCTGACAGGCTCTTTTTGACGCACACATACAAGTGCTGGACAAAAGTGGCTTGTAATCTAAGTACAAATGTACACTCTAACCCTACTTTGTCATACAAGTAGTTTTTAAAAACTTTTTCTTGACTTTAATTTCAACAATTTTAATTTATTTTTGCACCGCCTGCCTGTATGGATATGTCGTAGCCACATCATAGAATTGACCATATCATGATGTGGTTAGCCATATCACGAAATGTATCCTTTTCATGAAAAGGCCAAGTCAAACTGGCCGTATCATGAAATGGCTTAGCCAGATCAATGAGCGACCGACGTTTGACGATTTGAATAGCGAAATGCATGACTATTTCATGATGCGGCCAAACGTTAGCGGCCATATCGTAAAATACTTCCATTATCCACCGTTAGAGGCGCTGATGTTAGTTTGTTGTGTATTCCTACCATGGAGGCGACAGAAAATATGGGTTGGTATTTGAAACGATGTCCCCGAATTTGGAAAAACAAAAAATATGCCCGTGTTCAGGTAGCTTTACTGAAACGGAATTTATAAATTTTAATCTGCGAAAATGTGTAATAAAATAATTTTTATTTCTTTAGCAGAACAGAACTCGAAAAAATTCAACGTTTTTACTCAACGCGACACAAAGCAGGCATCTACTTACGTCATTTACATTTTGGCTTATTTTTAGAAGCTACATAGCTGAAGTTTTACTAAGAATAAAATTAAAATTTTGGATTGGTTGTTAGGTCAGTACACATAAGCAAAAATAGGTTGGAAGTTCCAGGATCCTGAAACTTCGGGTGTTAGTTCTTTTTTTTATATAAAAGTGAAAAAAAATATTTCACTAAAAAACTTAGTTTTGAGTCAAACTTAAATAAGGTTGGTGCATGGAAAAGTCATAGGTACCCTACATTATGATATGGCAAAACGTAGATTGCCATATCGTCAAACGTTGATGCTTAAACGATACGGCCAGTTTGACTTGGCCTTTTCATGAAAAGGATACATTTCGTGATATGGCTAACCACATCATGATATGGCACAATCTACGATATGGCTACGACAGATATATGGTTCGTAATAAAGTTTATTTATTTATTATTTATATAATTTTTGTTCTATACTATAATAAACTCTAATTTTAAATACCCACCCTAATGGGTGCATACGGGCATTTACCGGGTATTTACCCGAATGGGTAGATTGGGAATATACCCACCGCCCGTCTCTAATCACGACCGTCTCTATCCGTGCCCGGCCCCCAACCATTTGATGTTCGGCGGGGCGCCCCGCTTCCTTCCGGCTTCCGTCCGCGATCAGTAGCGCAACGCGTGGCACACACATGTGCGTGATGTATAGTCCGCACAAATCTTTTTGGCGGTAACGTGAACATAGTCACAGATCGTTTGCACATCGCTTACTGTCTTTACAGTGTATGTGTGAGTAATTGACTACTTTAGTAATTGACTAATAGTAATTTACTACGCGTCACACTACGTCAATTACTCACACATACACTGTAAAGACAGTAAGCGATGTGTTCACGTTACCGCCAAAAAGATCTGTGCGGACTATATGTGACGTTACATCAAAACACGCGAAAATGTATCGTAATTACGAATATTCTCTAATTTGGAATAGGTACCTACCTCAGTATGGTGCAGCAATTACGCTATTGCTAATTTTATCCGTGCTAGTGTGCTTGTGTGTTCCGTATGGCGCCGGATTAAGAATAGCGTCACTCCATTTCCTTCCGTGGATGTCGTAGAAGGCGACTAATGAAATCAATTACCAGGAGACGGACAGCAGCGTCTCCCTGAGATTCCAACCGCATACTGCGATCGCAAACCCGCCTACCAAGCGTAGCGATTATGGCAAAACCCTTCATGGTTGGCCTTCATGGGAGGCCTATGTTTTGCAGTGGGCCTCAAATGGCTGATGATGATGATGATGATGATAGTGTGCTCTCCACTTCAAGTGCCACAACAGCAAATGAACATGAGATGGAGCGCTAGAAGAGGTGATACCAAACTACTTTACGTCCTTACGGATGAACGGAATTGGACGATACAGGTAATTATTGCACGACATCGTTGGACTAGTATTCACAGGGCCGCATTTAGGGGAGGGCAGGCGGGGCTACTGCCCTGGGGCCTCTACAAGGAAAGGGCCCCCACAAAAGGCTAATAATATGTACTATCATTAAACGCCAATCTTTTATGACGTCTATAACGTCTGTTTGTTTTTCAAATTTTTTACATTTGAAAAACAAACAGACGTTATAGACGTCATAAAAAATTCGTCGTATGCATTGTAGTTTTTGTTTCGTATTTTTTATTTGTGAATAATTAGGGGCCTCCGCTCCTTCGTTGCCCTACGGCCTCCAGACCTTAAAATCCGGCTCTGAGTATTCATACAATGTTCACACAACAACCTAATGAAACTACCAGTAACAAAGTCGAAAATCGAAGGCTGGAATTACGATGAAAGAATTCCAGTTCAAAAAAAACTCATCGAGTGGATGCAAGCGCCAATTCTACGAATTCTTGACGTCTACCTACCTCAGAAGATAAGGCCCCACTTTCACCATACAAAAAGGCGGTGATGATTTGATTATGACATTGTCTTTCAAGTATGATAAAAGTGGCTTTAAAAAAAGCCTTATTGACATGCGCAGCATCATCACATGCATGCATGCCTATTAGTAGGTAGTAGGTAGGTTAGCTAGGGTAAATTTTAATTGTAATTAAAATTTTATGATAACCGGGGGGGAAATGTAAATTCCTCTTTATTGTAGCTGGCTGGCAGAGCCTTCTCGTCTTATTTTGAAGGGAATCGTTACGTTTTGTTTTAGATGTGAGTCGATCCCCAGCTAAGCTAGGGAATCGATAAAAAAGAGTAATAAAAAGATATATTTTACCTGTAATCCGAGTATTAATAAAGTAGCGTGTTACAGTACCTACTAGGCTAGATAAGTAGATAAACCTTAACACAAAAGTGTACAATTAGTTATTTCTGGCATCGAACTACGCTGGCATAGATTCACAAACAAAAAAAATTTTGAATGAGTAAGCCAAAATAAGTAAAACGCGCAAAACGTTCGTTAAAACGTATTTATCTAAAATATCCGTGGAGTAACAAAGCAGCTGCAAAAGTGCTTTTGTCTGAATCTGTGTTTAGCTAAATTTATCGAATTGTTAACATCCGTAAAATCTGCTCCAAACTGAGTTAGACTCGGAAAATAATAACCACGGAAAACCAAACATTTTGTTCAATTTGCAACTGTTCGGCAGTTGGATGATATTTGTCGTAAAACGAAGTATGGAACTTTTTAAAAAGTCCATCTTTCTATTGCAATCAAGAGTTATGTTTGGAAGAGCATTGCCTAAATGAGTGACATGATTTTTCTTTTCAAAACTAAGATTGGAAAACGAAGTTTGACCGAGTAAATGCATGTGAACAAATATGGGGGACAAACGCAGAGAAATATCAATTATCCACTACAACAACGAAAACACATTAAAAAACGAATTTTTTCACAAGCATGCACGAAAACAATAATCCAGCAGATTCACAGCATTTATGTAGGTACTATAGTTTGTTTACTTCCGAATAGTTCAGAATTGATTCCTGAAAAAACAATATAATTCTATAAACAAAACAGTAGGTATTTCTTATCGCAATCCTGAAATTTGATTTTGCAATGTTATTTGTAGACTGTGGTTATAACTTCGGTCGCGCCCAAGTGATAAAACCGATCGCGCCCACCTCGGTTTCTCATACGGCAATATTCAATAAAAAGAGAGAGAAAAAGAAGCCGGGACCGCGCAGCCTACCTCTGTCACTTTAGAGATAGAGCATCTTTTGTGGGAGTGCGAGCGAGAGAGAGTATTATTATGCGAAGCGGCTACCACGGCCAAGGTAAGCCGTTAGAATTTCGGATTGATAAAATGTACGATAAATATACGATAAAATGTATGGAGAACTCGGAGTGCCTGACATTCATTATGAGTGTAGCTGGATTTGGTGAAGGTCAGATTTCTAAAAGGGAAGCCGGTGGGAATCGGCTTATTTGGACCCTTCACCACTGCTAGATACGCCAATGTACTTACAAAATTTAAATTAACCACTTTCAAGCATTCATCGCAAAAATAAACGTAGGTACATACTTCCACCGATACACCTATTTTGTGTCCTATAACTTGTATATTGAGGTGTATAAAAGAAAGACCAATTTTTTATAAAATTTGACTAAGTCTATTTAAAGTGCATTTGAGGAGTGTTCTAAAGCAATCGTTTCTTATAAATAACACCTTACTTAGTTCGACCTGTACCTAGTTGCCGCACTTACCCCCAGTTTCTCGTACACTAACCAGCTGTTAATCTACTGTTAACAGCTGTCAGTGGTTTTTTTTATGCATTTTGGTCAATTGACAGCTGTTAACAGTAGATTAACAGCTTGTTAGTGTACGAGAAACTGGGGGTAATTAGACTCATATTTGGGCTGTGAGTTCACTCCAGCCAGAAAATCTCTTTCCAGAACCTTGTATTTACATTATAGTGGAGAGAGCGAAACGGAGAGTTAGAAAAGCCTCCCTGTGCGCAGCAGCGGGACGCTAAACTGGCTAATAAAAAAAAAAATACTCCGCGGCTTTCAAACCACCCAGAAATTAGCGTGTATACGGAAGAACGGGTGATCGTGTTCCTCCACTACAAAGAGAAAATTCCCGCCAGGCAGATCGTATGCCTGGGGACTCCAGGCCTATGCCAGGCATACCATAAAAACCCTGGGGTATGTCTCCAGGCATACCATAAAAAGCCTGGGGTATGTCTCCAGGCATACCATAGAAACACCCAGGGTTTCTATTATGTTTCCAGGCATACCATAAAAACACTGGGGTATGTCGCCAGGCGTACCATAAAAACCCTGGGGTATGTCTCCAGGCATACCATAAATTTTATGGTACCTACGTCATGTTGCTTGCGCGATGCAGGAATGTCGGAGGTGACGGAGTTTATAGTGCGCACGCACCTTCTCCCAAACTCTGCGCTGTTGTGGGCGCCAGCCTCGCGTCTCAGCTTTGACATGTCGGGCGATCCGAACTTGCGCTCCTGAGGCTGACACATGAGCGTCTCGTAGAAGAACCGGTCAGCGCGACCCTCGGCTTTCGGCCTCGCCTTAGCGGCCTCGTCCGCCGACGTCTCGTCGGACGAGGCCGCCTTTACGCTGTCCGTGGCCTTCTTTCTCGGCCTGTGGCTGTGGGAGTGTGAATGGCTGTGAAGAAGCGTAAGCATTAAGTGCCTTGCTGGTTGCAGAAGCACGCTTATAAGAAGTCTAGTAATAATGATATTATGTCTATAAATGCTTTGTATAAATTCTATTCCTTCTTGAAAGGACTGGGAGGACTGCTCAAGACGGAGGTGTGGAAGATCATGGGGGAGGCCTTTGCTCAATAGTGGGACACAAAGACGGCTAAAAAATGTATTTATTTAATAAATCTGCAAGCGCTAATTTTCTACTTAGCTGGTCAGGCATTGGCGAAGATAGGGAGAGTCGTGGTTGGAGCGCCTCAAAGTGTTGTAAGTGCTCAGACAGGCAATCGCTTGTAAGTTCACACAACGTTCGCACAACGGCCGATGTAAATAAATTAAAATACCATCATCATCATCAGCCATTTTGACGCCCACTGCATGACATAGGCCTCCCTCATTTTCTAACCATGAAGGGTTTTGCCATAATCGCCACGCGGTTGGAATCTCAGGAAGACGCTGCTGCCCGTCTCTTGGTAATTTATTTCCTTAATCGCCTTCTACGACATCCACGGAATGTAATGGAGTGATGCTATTCTTAATCCGGCACCACACGGAATCACAGTTATTATGCAATCTCAGGGTGTCGGTTCAGTCGGTGCGGTGGCAAGTCATCGCTTGTTAGCAACAACAACTATAGCAACTGTTACTGCTAAATGTGTACCTAACCCATGTCTAAGCTCACAATAAATATTCTTGATTCTTGATTCTTGTTGGGGCTACCCCCTGCAAAATAGCACGTTGGTTCCCAACCTTTTAGATCAGTGAAACTGCTTTTGCTCCCATTACTACACAACACTTACTGTGTTCAATTCATTTGTCGCTTATCTGTCAAGTACCAATCTTGCATTACCCCCGCAGAATAAGCTACAGGTTCAGAACCAATTTTGCGAGCCCGTTGCTCCTGCAAAACAATAACATTATCCACGTGGGGGTAATTACCCCCAGCGCTAGATATGCCAATGGTCGACGTTACCCTCTCTTCGGCTCGCCGGAGGCCGCGCAGGCGGTCGCGGGGCGCTGCACCGAGACCTGGTTGGAGAACGCAGACGCCTGTAGCTCCTCGGAAACGGGGACCTAAAAACAAGGCAGAAGGAAGATACTACCATTGGAAAGGGGGACCTGGAAACAAGGCATAGGGAAGGCACTACTCTCCGAAATGGGGATCTGAAAGCAACGGTCAGGATACTAGGGGGGACGGGGGGGGGGGGGGGAAACTGAGGTGTTCAGTACCCAAAGGGTGCCTATAGGTATACCCTAATAATATGTCTAAATATCAAGGATCCTATGGCATCCTTCTGACTATCTTTAAGACCATCTGTATGTCTGACGGCGTCTGACTATGTGAGTGTCAGTCTCTCTGTCTGTGTTCAGTTTTCCCATCTGAATTAAATGTTAATTTTTGATAATTACACTGGCAACCTTATCCCCACTACTGGGATCTAAGATTTCGGTCAATTTTGAATTGACAACTGTTACCCTATGTCGGTTTGAAATCATTGTCGAGGCAACAGCCCTGTTGGTTTTTCTGCTGTTGGTCGCTCTTATCGAAAGCCAGTCGTTTTCGTACTTTACCTATAGTCTCGCGTGTTGTATCGCGTCGTGTGTGCCAACACTAAGACCTGAAGTACTGAAGAAAGCTGAAGGATGGACCTGGCTCAATCGTCGTCAGGTCAGGCTACGCTACTCACGGTTTGGCAGTCGTGAAAGGTGCATCGAGGAGGTGGAAGCGGCTCCTGCCCGAGGAACGATGGAACGATTTGACCCTCCGCGCTAGCGGACCTGGTAAGTTTTTCAGCCTTCCCAAAACTCCACCTTCAATCGCAATCACTTAATTTATCGCGCGCCCCGAAATCCCGAACTAAACAGTCTGTGTGACTCAACTTCTTAACCAATGGTCAGATTTTGACAAATAAGATCTCAATCGATTCGTGTCGTGTTTGCTTGAGATTCGTAGGATATGGATTATGTATTACTTAAATTGTAGAAAACGGCCGACCAAATCTTACCTTAGGATTGAAATGGAAGTAGCAGTGCGTGATCCTCTCCACGTCGGCCCAGGCTACGATGTACTTTGCCATGGCCAGGGGGATCTTAGGCAGGAAGTTGGAGTGGAATTTGCCCTGGCAATAGATCGTGATCACGTCTGTGTCCTTGATCTCGAATATTATACGGAATATCGTTCCTGAGGAGAAGATTTTTTTTAAGGACTCATAAACTTCACAGGTTTCAGTTTTGGCTGTGTATTTGGATGTCCTTTCTTGTCCATAAATAAAAAAATAATAAGTAAATGGCGTAGAATGGCACTGACTGAAAATCAGCGCTGAAGGATCACTTCTTCAGTACAACGCTAAGTCAACTGCCTTTTGTGGCAACTTAGATACACCACAGGCTACATCTATGGTCCTGATTTATTTATTCGTTTTGTCTGTTGTGTATTTAATTTTCTTTATGTTGTTGTGCATATTATGTTACTTATCTGCTTATTTTGTTTCTGTGATGTATCTTGTTGGTACTTACAATAAATTTCTTTCTTCTTCTTCTTCTAATTATCAAAAGGTTTGCCCAGCGGCGGGTCCGCCACGTAGTAGCAAGAGTAGCATTTAAAGTTGCCCTTATAAAAAACTGTCTCGTTTTCACCGGAAGAACTTTATATCGCTCTCGAGTAAAAGAAGAAAAAGGGAGATAGAAAAAAAAGAGTGTGAAAGAAAGAGAGTGATTACTCTATACTAGGGTTGCCAACTTTAACAAATATAGTATTTTCGAAGCTATTACCTCACAAAATATAGTAGATGGCAAAATAATGGTTAAAAAAACAGCGGCTGTCGTGTCGCGCGATTCACGGACTGAGACTTGAAGAGCGAGCTTTAGAAAAGATTCAGCTTGGGTTCCGCTTTACGCAAAATATAGTAGTTTTGCTTAAAATATTTTTTTATAGAAATATAGTATTTGAGCCCATAATATAGTAGGGTACTATATTATATAAGTAGTAGGGTTGGCAACCCTACTCTATACAGAACCCCCAAATACTCACCAGGCACGAACATATTGTAGTTGGTATCATAATTGCCACTGCCAATCCATACGCCATTTTTTCTCGACAGCGAAATGATATTGTCCCGGTGGAATCGTACGTCGAAGTGGAGCACCACGTCCCGGGGTTCCTCGCCCTCTTGGGCGCAGAGGTTTACCGACATCCTGGATGGGAAGTCAGGCGTGTGAATTTTAAGGCTCATTTAGTGATTAAAAGGGCTACCACTTCAAAAGTACAACCTAAATAAAGATATACAATGCAAAATTTGTACCTATTAAGTCACTCCGAGTCTCGCCTGACTCAAAATAAATGTCCCCATAACACTGCCTGCTTTACCGGGTTGAACGGTAAGAGAAACCGAAGAGTGAAAAGAAATAACATTTATTTACAGCCACAGAAGGGGTCATAAAAACAGTATAAAAAAAATATTAAAAAGAAACAGAAATGAAAACAAAGTATCCTAGTAGTAGAGATCCTTTTCATGAGACAGATACCCTACCAGAGACAGACGACTCCGCAATCCCTCAAGCTCTTACAGTCGAAAGCATATCGACCTTTACATTTTAGTTGTAATGTCACCCTTGACGTAACTGACCCCCGGTTTCTCGTACACTAACAAGCTGTTAATCTACTGTTAACAGCTGTCAGTGGTTTTTTTTTTGTATACCCTTTCGTCAATTGACAGCTGTTAACAGTAGATTAACAGCGTGTTAGTGTAAGAGAAACTGGGGGTGAGAAGGGTGCCTGGGTGTAAAGGTTGATGTGATGTCGACGGTACGTTGCCCATTTTGTCAGATGCGCGCCTCTGCGTGGGAGACTTCGTCGCGCGTTGTCATTCTACGACGAGCGACGGACCTCACGTATTGGGTGATGAAAAATGGATATGAGAGGTGTACAGAGAATTCAGCGCTTGAAATTGCCAATCGGCGGTGGGCACTGATATAGGTAACTCTCTCTATCTGGGAGAAGGCCTATGCCCTGTAGTGGAGAAACACACGTCACACTACCTACGTCGGCCTGCACCGGGCGGATATCGCCTTATTTGGTAACGTTTGGATCTTTCTTTGCTGGCACTCCAGCGTTGCTGGTTTCGCTATGAATGAAGCTTGAATTGGCTCAGCACAGTACATAGGCGTTGTGCAAATCGATTTAAAGATTTTTTTATAACGTTCGTCAAATAGGACGTTCCATACAAATAATCCGTATCCACGCACGTTACACATAGCCACATAGCTGTAGTCTCCCATAGGTAATTGAAAATGCTGGAGATAGAAGCGCAATAAAGGGTCGCCGTGGTTGTAAATTAACTTCAAGTACATGCGGGTACTGAGCTGAAACATATGCTGAAAGACTGTAGGGCACAGGCCTTCACTCAGAATGAGAGTATGGGCTTAATCATCACGCGTGCCCACCGCGGATTGGCGATTTCAAGCGCTGAGGTTTGTGAATAGCTCAGACACTCAGGTTTCCTCACGATGTTTTCCTTCACCGTTAGCGAGTGGTATTGCTACTATAATTTCATAAATGTACATAACTTAGAAAACAAAGTCATAGGTTGGGAACTGCGCACTGGGAATCGAACCTGGGTCTCCCGCTTCCGAGACCAATGTTCTACCCACTAGGCTACCACCGCGCTTTCTGAAACATGCGGATTCCTAAAAGACGTGTTCTGTCCATGGAAATAGATTGTTAGTACTTTAAACTCTAAGGTTCTATCAGGGATTGGTGACACATGAAGATCAGGAATACGAGGGCTTTTTATGGTACCTAGCTGCTTATCTAGTATCTAACGTCCTAGTCCTGGAATCTGTGCGCGTCAGGGCATTGATGCAATCTTACTTGCGAGCATTTTCCTTGATTTTACCGCCGATCTCTATGCGATCGCCGACTTTGAGAGGAGCAGGAACATTGGCTATAAACACGGGCATTTTGTACAAATAGTCTCGTTACAACACTGCCTACAAAGTGAAACTTAGGCCCCGAGATGTTAATTGACATTTTGAACGGAGAATTTAATCATTAGGTACATCGATTTTTTTACAAAAAGTTGATTAATTTGTTGTGATAGCAAATGAAAAATGGCTGTGACAGCTGCCAAAGCTTTATTGTTCTTTCTCTTCTGTTGTCTTTCTGGTTTCCTTGTTGCTTTAATTTCAAGCAAGCAAGCAAGCAACGTTCACATTTTTTTGAACGCAGCCGTATTTTTTTTCTAATGGCAGCACTGCTTAAATCCTTAAAAGCTAAAACGTCATTTTGACATTTCTTTCATGTTGTCGCTGTATCGGACATAACCTATATTCGGGTGAATTTTACAGTGATAACTAGACAAATAAAGCATTCTTATCTGTTACTTTGCCATACACAATCTCGACGTTGCAAGCTACGTTAACGAGGTATGTGTTTCCGTTCTTAGATGCTTTATTTTTCAGTATGCAAGGCGCTGTGAGATACTGCAATTCACATTTTTTTCATCATTTCAAGTGATACGATATAATTATGCTGATGGGTTGTCAAGTGTTTTATCAAAAATCGGCTTGGTTTATATATTGTCTTAGTTAACAGGTTATTCCACTGAACTATTCATAACAGTGCACGAAACTTGATAAAGAACTGCTTGAAATTTTCTTGCATCATTCTCCTAAGATTTTTGTATTCTTTACTCTCGGCTGGACCTTACAGGAATCCCCTGAGTTAACTTTTACAACAGTTTGTTGTAAATAAAGAACGTGCGACATTACACTGGGATAATTCGGAAGCCTAGATTTTCGTAAGCAAACATGATGCAATTGTATGTTTTTGATAACACTTAGAACTAAATACAACAGTACATACAAGTGGAACACAAATAATCATATTTGTTGAGGTATATTATTCCTTTACAATTGTAGAAGCATACACAATGCCCCATAAAAGATGTAATAACGTTTGAAGGCTATCCACATTTTTATTGATTTGTTTTGATGTGTTTATGACTGATGGATATTCTGTACTGTGTATTTCTAAAGAGACATAAATATGTGTCATCATTTTCTGTCATATCAATAGGCTGAGGCTATTTCCTGAAACTTCCTATAACAGTTTAGTTTGGTTGGCTTAACTTAAAATCCATACATTGACACACTCTTCATAGTGCAACAGCCATTCTCTGTTACGAAGAAATATGTTCATGCTTAGACATCAGTAAATATATTTTATCAGCATTATATATTTCATAGAAGCCTTTTGTGAATTATCACTCCACAAAATCTTTCAGGTTTTAAAATTTCCTTGTAACCCGAGATTGTAAACATCTGCCTTATTTTTGTTATTGTAAATATAGAACATGTGTGACGTTACTTGCATTGTCTTTAGGAATGGCCCGGTTACTAAACAAACTAGAGATCTCTTGTGTAACCAGTTGCGAAACAACTTAAAAAGCATTGTGATTAGTATTTAGTTCTTTCAATTTCTTCTCTCCACATAACAAAAACACTATGAAACGAAAAAAAGGCTCGCTCCCTTGAGTTTCGTTTTAAGACTTTATGCGACTTTGCTTTCTAAAGTTACATACATTTGTGACGTAGCAATACCACTCCCAATTTGAAGGAAAAAATCTTGAGGAAACGCTTTAAGTGGGTCTCCCGTACAACAAACATAATTTTTTTGGCGTTTTTTGCTCGATATTAATAACGGCAACAGGTGGACGTTTGAAATATTCGCAGAATATAGTTCTATCAAAAAAAAAAATTAAAATAAAATATATATTTAGAGGGGGCTCCCATACAACAAACGTGATTTTTCGCCGTTTTTTCGCGATCTTTGTGTCTAATTTTGTATAGATAATGGTACCGAACCCTTCGTGCGCGAGTTCGACTCGCACTTCTCATAGTATCAGTATCAAGTGCAGTCGTGTTTCAATCAGAATTAATTCTAAAGATATTTAACTCTCAGCCCCCAAAGAAGGCGATTTTCCGCGAGTATTTCCACAATCCAAACTTCATGTTTCTGTTCCTGCAGTTTATCAGCCAATTCCATCCAGATTCTACCATCTTTATTCAAACACTGTCATAGTACCCTGCCACCATCTGTAATCTTAGGTTAAGAAATCATCATCAGCCATTTGACGCCCACCGCAGGACATACGCCTTCGTGGTTATCATAACCATGAAGGGTTTTGCCATAATCGCCACGCTTGGCAGGCCGGCGGGTGGGCGATCGCAGTATGCGGTTGGAATCTCAAGAAGACGCTGCTGCCCGTCTCCTGGTAATTGATTTCCTTAGTCGCCTTCTACGACATCCACGGAAGGAGTCATGGAGTGACGCTATTCTTGATCCGGCGCCACACGGAAATATACTGTGGAAATATACCTAGATATATTATTATTATTATTCATTAATACACAAGCAGCTTTACGCTGATGCGTGTATTATATCACTAAATTTCATTTGGGTAACCTCCCTATAAAGAGAGGGGAGTATGATTTACCCAGAGCTCGTTTCGTGGAATGGACTATAGATATTTGATTTGATTCGATTGATCCATCTATACTCCATTCCACGAAACGAGCTACCAAATAAAATCGTCCATTTGCGCCCATTGGTTAATTTCGCTTATCTTTAACCACGCGCATTGGACCAATGAGATGCGCGTATTTGGTTCCCTAGGAGTTCGACTCGTGGAACGGAGTATAATACCTAGGTATATCTCTAAATTTCAGCTGTCAACCGCGCGAGTGACAATGGTGGTCGTCTCTGAGGACTCGAAGGCTGCTGCGGAGGGCGACGCGGCCAACAGCAAGAAGGCTGCCAAGAAAGCCGCCAAGCAGGCCGAGAAACAGCAGAAACGTGCTGAGCATAAGGTCTGTTGCTTGCTTGGAGGAGAGGTGTTAGCGGAGCGGTAGAACGCCGGCTTCTCATTCGGCAGGTCGTGGGTTCGAATCCCGCATTCGAGTTTTCTAATTTACGTACATTCGCGTAGTTATAGTAGCAATACCACTCGCTAACTGTGAAGGAAAACATCTTGAGGAAACCGTAGTGTCTGAGGTGTTGTCACACCTCAGACACTACGGTTTCAGGCCGGTTTCTGAATTAAGAATTTTACTAACTGAATACTTAAGTAACGTTCTGTCGCGCTCTTCTCTGAGATATTCGAAGAGACAGCACTACAGTTAACTTTATTTACTTAGCGAAATTCTCAATTCAGAGACTGGCGCTAAGTGCGGAAATCTCAGGTCTAACTAGCTGAGGTCTGTCGCTATGCAGAGCATCCGTAGGATTCTGGCCTCACATTTATTTATTTAATGATACTTTTATTGCACTCACTACCAGTCAACCGCAGGAGGTAGATAGATAGATAGATAGATAGATAAAACATTTATTTGCATCCGCATACACACACACATATACAACAATTTAAATACAAGAAATAGTTGCACAAGAGAAAACAGAGCACAATTTTACAACATTGAGACAAACAGAGAGCACAAAAATGCAAGCACAGGCAAAACAACAGAATACGAGAAAACGATTTGTGGGTGTGGCAAATGCAAAGGGGCTCTGACTCAGCATATGCTGAAGAGGCAGACCACTCCAGCGCTGGTCTTCCGTCAGTACGGTAGAGAGTTGGTAGGTATGCAAAGAGTGAATACAATAAAATCTTATCTTACATAAGCCTCCCTCATGGTTTTCCATGCATCCCCTCAGCCCTAATTAGAAAGCTTTCAGAATTGAATGAAAAAACTAAATGTTATAACTATTTTATTATTTTATTTTTATTTATTTTATCTTTATTTTAGAAACAAACAGTCATTCAAATGCTATTAATAAATCGTATCTTATGTTAAATAAATAGACCTCTAGTTTCTCATAATTTCAAATGCAACATTTTTTAAGGTAGATAAACTTATTGTAAGACATCGTTCGGAGAAGAACTTTAAGAAACAAAATTTAAAAACCAAACATGCAAAAAACACTCCAAAATTGCTCAGAATATTCTAACACAACACACAACACCACTGCCCTTTTTTTAACATTATTAACAATATCCAGCTGAAGGTAATTTACCCATCAGGTGAAATATTATGAATTTTAGCTTTGACATTTTTCTTAAATTTACTTAAAGATGGATTAAATATATCAACATCACTTAGCTTAGAATTATATAAGTCACAGGTTGCATCAACTTGATTTTTTGAGTCCTGTAAAAATCCGAAAAAATATTTTTATGGTTTAATATTTTTTTGGTATGAAAAAAGTGTAACTCCAAGTTTGATACAAGTTCCCCATTCTGTATTAGAGTAGCGTTCATTTCGTCATCATCATCAGCCATTTGACATAGGCCTCCCTCGTGGTTTGGCCAAAATCGCCACGCTTGGCAGGCGGGTTGGCGATCGCAGTATCGCAAGCCTTCATTTGACCCTGAGAAATACAAATTTGCCCTCTGCACCCCACAGGCCGCGACAGGGCAGCCGGCCGGTGAGAGGCCACCAGAGACGGACGTCTCAGAGGGCCGCTACGGCACTTACAAGTTGATCCAGTCCTCTGGAGACCACGTTGGGAGGGTCTACACCGATGTGAAGGACCTGGGATTGAAGCTGAACGGACAGACCGTTTGGGTTCGAGGTAATATTGTTAAGTTGTTGGAGTAACGGTCTTATTTGTAAAAAAAACACTCGACAAACGCCGATTAAATTAATCTGCGGTGGAGATTTTACAAGGAAACACGTTGCCGCAGATTAAATAAACTGCGTCTGAGAAGTGCTTTAGAGGAATTGTGGTTTTTAGTGTTCCGTACCCGAAGAGTGGAAGGGTCGTTCTGTCTGTCTGTCACCAGGCTGTATCTCATGAACCATGATAGATAGGCAGTTGTAATTATCACGGATGATGTATTTCTGTTGCCACTATAACAACAAATACTAAAAACAGAATAGAATAAATATTCAAGGGGGCTCCCATGCAACAAACGTGATGTTATGTCGTTTTTTCTCGATCTTTGTGTGTAATGTTGTATAGATAATGGTACGGATTCCTCGTGCGCGAGTCCGACTCGGACTTGGCTGTGTTTTATAAATAAGGTCGTTGGTTTGGAGATTTTTTTGTCCACATTTTCTTTAAAACAATCTAGATTTTAAAACACCTAGTTTAACTTGTAACGCACGTTAAGTCGACAAAAAGTCGATTCAACTAAAACACTTAAGACAGAGTTAAAGCCGGTTTATAGCAGGAACGCCTGTCAGAAGCAGCTTTAACTCCGTCTTGTAAGTGGAGTCGACTTTTAATAAATATGTCTATTTGATTTTGGCATAATCTAAGGTTCACAATAGGGCTTTGCGATTTGCACACATTATTGTCTCTAAGCTTATAAGTATAAGAACTATTTTAGATTGATATCATGTGATGAGGATAGACCTCTCTCTTCTTCAACCTAAAGCCACCCAATGCTGGGTGCAGCTCTCTTCCAATGTACGCCATTTGCTTTTGCCTTGGGCTTTGCGCATCCAGACTTTTCCTGTCACTTTGTCCAGCAATTAATATGGAATTTGACAGCTAAATAGGAGCTGGTAGAAAGAAAATCAACCTTCAAATCCTTCAAAAACTAGCAAACCTTCCCCCAAACTCTCGACGTAAAAATAAATTAGCTATTCCCTTCTCAAAACTACAACTACATTCAAATACTCCCTACGTATCACTGATAAAAATATATAATCAACTATCTGAGAGCTACTACTTGAAGGTCACGCGCATTAACGATTTTCTTTAGGAGCTCGTTTCGTGGAATCGAGTATATGCTATGATCCACGATATGGGCTGTGTGCCAAGTATTATTCAAAACAGTTCTGCCTTTTAAGCCAGTAATTGATTGAACATATGGTCAACAATTTTTTAACACTGCGATTTTTTGTTTTTAATATACATCATACCTCTATAATATGCAACACTGTCATGCAAAACATATGTCTGCTGTGGTAACACAGATTATACATAAACTTGCGTCCCTCCCTCTCTGTTGTTGTTGCCTAGATACTAAGTGCATCTGCTAATTTCATCAGATCTAATAAATAGTTTTCAGTGTGATTTAATGGTGTTGTGTTAATTAATCGCATCCCTGGCACACTCTAGGGTCCAGTGAAGTTGGAGTTACAACATCTGTAAACGCAAGATGGTCAATAAAATCGAAAAAAAAATCATCCAAACAGTTCCTTAACTGCGATGTTAAATATCAACATTCATGTAGTGAGTACCACATCTCTCTGAGAGAAGGCCAGTGCCCAACAGTGGGACGTATATAGGCTTATGATTCATGTAGTTCGAGCGGAACACTGCGAACTTTCTGACCAACGCTACAAACCATGATATTGTCATTCATTTGTAACTGCCACTGCGATGTGATCAATAATAACATGTGAAATCTATAAAATGGCGAATTTTCGTATCCCCACCTGATGCTACGATGATAAGCCACAAGCGAATTTTTTGTGATAAAATATTTTTTTTATTTGATCTTTGCATCTGTGTTTTATAAAAAATCGACATAGTAACTGGGTATTATGCCTTGCCAGAGGTCGCGGGTTCAAGTCCCGGCATGGGTGGAAATTTTAGCCTTTAAATCATCATCATCATCATCAGCCATTCGACGCCCACTACACGACATAGGCCTCCTTCATGGTTTTCCTAACCATGAAGGGTTTTGCCATAATCGCCACGCTTGGCAGGCGGGTTGGCGATCGCAGTATGCTGTTGAAATCTCAGGAAGACGCTGCTGCCCGTCTCCTGGTAATGTATTTCCTTAGTCGCCCTCTACGACATCCACGGAAGGAAATGGAGCCTCTAAATAGGTTTTTGAAATTGTCCTCAGTTCGGGTTAGTCCAACAAAAAGAATTGTAATTATGCCTTTGTTTCCAAATGCCATCCCTCGTGGCCCCTTGCCTTCTACATCCACAGACCTTCACCGAAAATACAGTCATTTCCATCTAATTTTGAAGCAAGTTTCACATTATAAATTTACTTGGTAGCCTAGCTATAGCAGACACCTTGTTCATTATTTTTTTCTCATTTATTTTAAATACTCGTAGTTGAAAGTGAATGTAAACTCAACCGTGTAACTATCAATAAAGTTTTTATTTATTTCATTTATGAAATTCGTAAAGGTAGGTTTCTGTAAAAAATCTGTATCCTGTATTCTTTTTCTTTATGAATATGTTATTACTTGTAAAATCTGTATTCCTTTTTCTGTCTGTGTTATTGCTTTTTTACTGCTAAATTGAGGCCGACTTGTGCCACTTTCTTAAACAGTATTTAACTGAAATTCTTCATACAAAAGTCGATTTAAATGGCCCCTTAGGTGACATTTAAGAAGTGGTGCAAGTCGGCCTTAATTCTTTTCGTGGATGTCGTAGAAGGCGACTAAGGAAATCAATTACCAGGAGAGGGGCAGCAATGTCTTCCTGAGATTCCAACCGCATACTGTGACCGCCAACCCGCCTGCCAAGCGCGGCGATTATGGCAAAACCCCTCATGGTTATGAAAACCACGAAGGAGGCCTATGTCGTGCAGTGGGCGTCAAATGGCTGATGATGATGATGATGATGTTGGCGGAGGCGGAGGTTTTATGATGCGGGGACGGTCCCGATTTTTCTGCCGGGGTGGCAGGAAATGACTGATGACAGACAGGAGTGGAGAGCTAAAGGCGAGGCCTTTGCCCAGCAGTGGGATAAAACATCGGCTAATTACAAAAAAAAAATTGTTATCATAATCATCATCGGCCTACGCTTGTCCACTGCTGGACACAGGCCTCTCCTATAGCACGCCACTGAGCACAGTCCTCGGTTACTCTCTCATCCAGCTGTTACCAGCCGCCGTGTAATTATGCTTTGTAATATTATACATTGGTTTATAAACCAGCTTTCTTAAATATTGAATAAGTTAATAAAAATCACAATTCCATATTCAGTTCTGTGAATACCATGTTAACAATGAAAACCAGTTACTGGCGTTGACTTTAACCATCTCGATTTTGTAAATAAGCGGTAGTAGCGGAGCGGTGGTTCTGTTGATCCTTATCCAGCACAATACCAGCACAACCTCGCTCCCTCTTAACACAAACGGCTTCCCCCAGCGCGACTCCAGACGTCCCGCGCGAAGGGCAAACAGTGCTTCGTGGTGCTCCGCCAGCACTCCAGCACCGTCCAGCTGTTGGTCAACGTGAACGACGAGCGCGGGATCAGCAAGCAGATGGTCAAGTTCGCTGGCAAGTGAGTGCCATAGAGATTCAAGTTTGTCGGTATTCAAACCGCTGTTAGATCTAGAATCATTCCCCCACGTACATTTTAACGTGATTATAACATAACATTTACATACAGGCACATACATTGCTTCTGACCCCACACTAGGATACCCTGTGCCGTGGGAACCACAAACAACGACATCACAAACATGTAAACATCCAAGACCTGGGGTTTCTTTTTTTGTCCACAGCCGGGATTCGAACCCGGGACCTCTCGCACGGTATGCAGATGAACTACCGCTGCGCCACGAGGTCGTCGCAGCATAAAGCAGTGTATACAGGGCGTCCCAAAGTTATGGGCCATGAAGGGAAAGTACCTTAAATATCGTAGATAGGGTATTTTGCTGAAAGAATACTTTATGTTATTTTTAAAAGTTAGTAATTCTGCATTCAAAGATTTTCTAAAAATTACTTGCCTTGTCTGAGAATCGAACCGGCTTAAATGTAAAAAAAACACCCCTAATTTTATGATGCCAATCGAAATAATGGCCATAAAATAATAACTCTTCTTGGGACGCCCTGTATACGTCCCGCTGTAGTGCGCAGGCCTTCTCTCGGAGAGAGAGAGTCTAGGCTTAATCACCATGCGTGCCCACCCCGAATTGGCAACTTCAAGGGCTGAGGTCCATACCTAAGCACTTGTTTCGTTCCCATGAACGGAACAAGTTGTATGTATGTAAAAGATTGAGTCCCGTGCGTGCATGCAACGACTAATGAATGTTGAGGAAGCGAAAGTGATCTGTCAGAATCGTGGCAAGTGGCAGTCCCAGGTCTGTGCCTGCGCCGCTTGGATGGGATTCGGGCGTGAGTATTATATGTATGTAAATGTAGAATGGTATTCACGATAGAGAGAAAAACCTGTGTTGCGAAAACCAGTCTGTGGGTATTGGCACCTTCAACAGTCTTCTTCCACGTGTCTCGGGCACTCGACTCTCTGCCAGGGGTGTTCACATGACTCGGCGCTTGAAACCGCCAATCCGCGATGAGCACGCGTGGTGATTAAGACCATACACTCTCTCGTTCTGAGAGATACATGTGTGCAGTTGGACGTATATCATCATCATCAGCCGTTTGACGCCCACTGCAGGCCATAGGCCTCTCTCATCGTTTTCCAAGCTTCCTCCTGGCTGACCCCTGCGTTATGCTCGTGAACGGGTGCTGTTCGTTTGTCTGGCCGCAGCATTAATGTTTTTCCTACTTTTGTAAGAAGTGTTATGTCGGCTTTTAAAGTTATTGGTGGCTATCACGGAATCATATCATATAGGCTTTAATGTATAAGTTTATGATGATTTGAGAAAAGATGGTCAGAGTGGAGTTTTTTTTTCCCGCTGCCTTTTTCTCCACTACAAATACGGCCCGAAGGCAGCGGCTAACATAGTAACATAGTACATTGACATTCAGCAAACAGAATGTAAATTCTTTACGTTGAAAATAATTATTGATTTCTGATTTCTTCCCGGTGTTGTGATGTCAAAAGTGAAAGTCAAAGCCAATAAAATTGTTCACTATAAAAACAAAATGTTTACTTGATGAACGTCAAAGTTGTTAGTTTCACAATTAATAGATTATGTGGAGAAGAAGCTAACAAAGAAACTCCACATTTTATTCTTTTCAAAACAGGTTTGCTTACTTATAGGTTCGACGACCTCGCTGCATACCATGCGAGAGGTCCTGGGTTCGAATCCCGGCTGGGAACAAAAAAAACCCCAGGTCTTGGATGTTTACATGTTTGTGATGTCGTTGTTTCTGGTTCGTACAACACAGGGTATCCTAGTGTGGGGCCAGACGCAATGTATGTGCCTGTATGTAAATGTTTATGTTTACTTAACAGAGTTTTCAACTTACAGTTACGCTACACTAGATACAATCAACCCCGTAACATTATTTAAATACCAAACATCTTTGACTTCCAAATAATCCTTAATGTAATAGTAATAATAGTAGGCTTTTTTGCACAGAGTATGCTTAACTCATTCTTTAGACCGCTTTGGAGGCAACTCTAATATATCTTAAGGAATTTTGTTGTAGAACCGATTATTATTGGGATGGGACGTATACATCTTTCTTAACAAGGTCAAATTTGTTGAGAGTCATGAGCTCATGAGCTCAAGAGTGGAGCCTGAGCGCGAGTGCGTCTCGATGAGCTTTGAAAACAAACAACCCCTTCCAGCGTCTCCAAGGAGTCCATAATCGACGTGGAAGCGCAAGTGGTCAAGACTGAAGCCCCGATCGAAGCGTGCACGCAACGCGACGTGGAGCTGCACGGCGCACAGCTCTGGCTGGTGTCCGCCGCGAAGCCCCAGCTGCCGCTACTGCTGGAGGACGCTGCGCGGCCTGAGAAGAGCGATGTGAGTGGGGCTTTGGAATCTAGGGACGTCTCATGTCAACTGAATATAGATATACTCCATTCCACGAAACGAGCTCCCAAAGAAAATCGACCATGTGCGCCCATTAATGCGCGTGACTTTTAATAGCCACTGCATTGAGTAAACCTACCCTATGAAGCGGACCTTATTCGCTTATCTCTAGCCGCGCGCATTGAATGAGATGCGAGTATTATGTTCCCTAGGAGTTCGGCTCGTGGAACGGAGTATAGATAGTTAGATAAAAACATTTAACGGCACAATACTCGAAGATCATTTTTATACAATAATTCCATGCTAAGAATATAAAAAAAACATGACATAACGGTCAAACTACTCAATTAAATATCTCCTCGTACATACGACAGCACATATGTGCACTCTATTCGGTTACGTTACATACTGGTGAATGAGTAATTTATTTTTATTTTAGTTTATTTATTGCATTACACGACAGATGTAAGTCGCTCAGCGTGCTATGGAACGGGCTATGCTCAGTCTCTTTGATGGATCACATCAGAAATGAGACAAATCGCTCGAAAACTAACGACACTGACATACCCTTGTGATATTCCTAAAATAAAATCTGTCATTTACCCCTGTAAGTTTTTCGTTCCATAAAAACCGTAAAAGTACACAACTCATGCACAATTTTTGCTCTCCATACTGTTGCGTGCGTATGTAAAAGCGCCGCCATTTTTCTTTCCCCAAATCAATCGGATGGGACTGTAAGGCCGATATTCAGAAACGATTTTGAGCGTGAGCTCAATGTGAGTCCGGGTCTTCCAACTGTCAAAATGAAAGTCTCAGGGATATTTTGTATTCACAGTTGAGTTTGAGATAACAAAAATTGAGCGCAAGCTAAGCTGAGACTGAGTAGTGGATTTCGGCGACTTAGCTCAGACTCAAGGTGGCAATGACGAAGAAAGTAGCGACACCTGTAGGCAATTCGAGAACTCTAAATAACCTGTGGCTGTGGTGAAGTAACCTTTTTTTTATTCACAATTTGACATTTTGCATGCTCATTTTCCTTCGAAAAGTTAAATAGTGTTTTTAGAGTAATGAGAAGTCAAAATAAAGTATAACCGCGCGTAAAAAGTTTCGACATTTGTTGCCATCTCATTCACTCCTGTGGATTATTGTATGCCTTTCATGTAGCTTTAACAGATAATATAAACCGGTAACGTCAAACACTGTACCACAGATTACACGCTCACGTAAGTTTAGCTTGAGCTGTGGCTTAGCTGAGTTCGAGTCGAGATATTGACTGTGAATACAAAATTCTTGAGTCTTTGTTGAGATTGCTCAGCCGATGCTCAGCTTAGTGCTCGTTAAGTGTAGCTCAACGCTGTGTTTCTGAATATCGGCCTAAGTGTCATTTTCTCTGCAACTCCAGGACCCAGAAGCCCTCAAGATTCGGGTGAACCAAGACACTCGGCTGGACAACCGTGTGCTTGATCTGCGCACGCCCGCCAACCAAGCCATCTTCCGGATCGAGGCAGGCGTTTGCCGGCTCTTTAGGGATATTCTCACCTCCAAAGGTAAGCCGCTTTCATATTGTGGATCTCTGCAGACTAGTTATGTACGTCTTAGTAGACATGCCTTCTCTCAGAGAGAGAGAGAGAGAGAGAGAGAGGGCTTCATCATTACCCATGTTATAATCTGCGGACGTCCGCCAACCAAGCCATCTTCCGGATTGAGACGGGCGTCGGCCGGCTCTTCGGAGATTTTCTTACCGCTAAAGGTAAGCCACTTTGATATAGATCTTTGTAAGCAGAGTTCGTACGTCTCTCTCAGAGAGAGAGAGAGGGCTTCATCAGTACGCATGTGTTGACCTGCGCACGCCCGCCAACCAAGCCCTCTTCCGGATCGAGGCAGGCTCTACCGGCTCTTCAGAGATATTCTCACCGCTAAAGGTAAGCCACTGCAACTGGCGACCAAGCCATCTTCCCTATTGGGGCGGGCCTCTGCCGGCTCTTCAGAGATACTCTCACCTCTAACGGTAAGCCACTTTGATATAGATCTTTTTAAGCAACCACACAACCTTTATGTCAGCATTGTACGTCTGTTTAGTCGGATAAATGAGGTCATTTCCGCCTCTCTTTAGTCTCTTTAAATATTATACTACACAGAATTGGGTATTTGACAAAATATCAAATGAGTTACTTTGAAAACGGAATTTTGTATGAAAATACTGGCTTATGACGTCACATTTCAGAGCACTCTTTTTATGTTTAATCTATTTAAAAAAATGTAATAACTAGTAATGGACTAAAAGAGATACATTTTCCGAGATATTTTGTAATTTTTGTTTTAATCGAGCATATGCAATAATTTATTGTTGATCGTGTCAAATACCGTATTGTTAGTTGAGTATAGGCTGCTTAATTATGTATGCATTTATTCCCAGGCTTCGTGGAGATTCACACACCCAAGATCATCTCGGCCGCCTCAGAAGGTGGAGCGAACGTGTTCACAGTCTCCTATTTCAAGTCCTCAGCATACCTCGCGCAGAGTCCTCAGCTCTACAAACAGATGGCGATCGCCGCTGATTTCGACAAGGTAACACATATGTGAAACGGTCATTCATAGTCAAACATAGAGTATATTCGAACTAAAACTTTCGTAAGCACTACACATTACGCATGTGTTGAGCTATTTTTTTTTCTCTGTTATCAAGTATGTATATTTGTTCATAGCTCAGCGAATCAGGTGCCGCAGAAAACCAGCGCTAGTCACCTTTGACTAGCATTTTCCTGAGCTGCAGCCTTTTTCTATTGTAGCACTTGTGTTCGGCATGATTGTATTGGGTATCGGGAATCGCTCGTAGCCCCGGCTGCCTGAGTGATCTTAAACGATCACGAAGGTTAAGCAACACAGGGCGCGTTCAGTGCATGGATGGGTCGCCGGCTATGCCTAACGCTAGTGGCATTTTTCCGAGCGGTTCCGTGCTTCGCAAGGCACGTTAAGCTGTTGGTGCCGGCTGCCGTCGCTAGATGGCAGTCGTTAAGCCAAGTCAGAGGCCTTAGGGCGGCTTGACAACTTCTGACAGTAGACGAGCCACTAGTCTACAAGCCTCCACCGATCCGGACTTGGCCCCCGTGGTGGAGTATGGCCTATACCTTCCTCAGGGAAGAGACCCGTTCCCCTCGGTGGGGACATAATGGGTTGATGATGATGTATTGGGTACGTCTCTCCGTAAATTTGTTTTATTTTGGAAAATTTGTTACAATGGAAATATATGTTTTTCACATTCACTTTCATTCACATTATTAATAGAATTCGCTCTGCGAATCAGAACGAAACCTGGTCGGACTCTTCCGGCAAAAAACCAAATAAGTTTATCCGGTGCTAAGTTAATAAACACAGAGTAAAACGAGCATAACTACGAGGAAGGTCACAGTCTCCTTTTTCAAGTCTTCGGCATAAATCTCGCAGGGCCCTCGGCTCTACAAGCAGATGCGGCGATCGCCGCTGATTATGACAAGGTATTAAAAACCTATTTAGGGGCTAAAAATTCCACTCATGCTGGGACTGAAACCCGCGACCTCTGGCTAACCGTGCCAGCGCTCTCCCAACTGAGCTGTGCGGGTGCAGGCATCAGCTGAAGTTTCGGCCAGGTGTCGCTGCCTGTACGTAATACAGAGATGTTTGTAAAGAGGCTCGAATTTTCAATGATGCCTGCACTTGCCCATTAGCTCAGTTGGGAGAGCGCTGGCACAGTCCGGTCCAGTCAGTCTGGCACTCATCCAGCCGCTGTCGGCAGTCTGCCCCAGATCGTTCAATTCAATTCAATTCAATTCAATTCAAATATTTTTATTCATTGTAAAAACAGAATGTTTACTTAATGAACGTCAAAGTTGTTAGTTTCACAATTAATGGATTATGTGGAGAAGAAGCTAACAAAGAAACTCCACATTTATTCTTTTCAAAACACGTTTCAACTTAATTAACAGAGTTTTCAACTTAAAATATTAGTCATGAATGTGTTGAACACTAGTCACAATCGTCCTTTAAATAATATTAATCTACTGTTTAATGCCAAACATCTTTGTCTTCTAAATAATCCTTGATGTTATAGTAAGCCTTTTTGCACAAAATGTGCTTAACACATTTTTTAAATCGCGTTGGAGGTAACTCTAATATATCTTGAGGAATTTTGTTGTAGAACCTTATACAGTGCCCCATAAAGGATGTGTTAACTTTTGCAAGTCTAAATAGTGGAAATGACAATTTATGTTTATTTCTAGTATTAACATTATGGTGGCCACCAACATTTTCGAAGTCTTTGATATTTTTTCTAACGTAACGTAACGTAACGTAACGTTGTTCCAGCGAGCTGGCAAACTTGCCTTCGGTTTCTGGTACACGAACAAGATGTTGATCTACTGTTAACAGCTGTCAGTGTTTTTTTTTTTGTATGCACTTTGGTCAATTGACGGCTGTTAACAGTAGATTAACAGCGTGTTGGTGTACGAGAAACTGGGGGTTAATCATTTACATTAATTCCCAGCGCTTCAATCTATAACTTCAATGTATACTGTGTAAAATAGATATTTAAGATTTTTCATGTATCTTTATAATGTATGGTGTGCTATAAAGAGTATTAACCTAATCTAAACTATTTGAATAGTTTATTACTTCGTGTGGTAATTATTTGGTCTTAATATAATGTGGTAATATACTGCAACATAGTAGGAACTAATGTCTTACTTTGTTGTAAAAAAAATATTACTAGAAGGATCTAAAGTAGGCAGTTGCGTCATTCATTCAACCACAAGAAGTCCACTGCTGGACATAGGCCTCCTCCATGGATTTCCAAAAAGACCGGTTGGAAGCGGCTTGCATTCATCTTGTGGCTGGTCACCAGCAACACTAGTTGCCTAAAACTAACTTAATCCAACAAAACCCCTCGTGGTTATAAAAACCACGAAGGAGGCCTATGTCCTGTGTAGTGGGCGTCAAATGGCTGATGATGATGATGACTAAAAAGCTGGTACTGTAACGGAATGAAATTTTTTTTCTCGTCTACCCTATCATGTGGGGTATGGTTGGATTGGTCGTTGAAAAATATTGTGGGTGTACGAAGACCGACAGAAGATTTAGGGTTCCGTTTGCGATATATTAAGCTTTAAATCGCATAATTTTGTCCGAGTAGGTTGTCCTCTCCTGGCCGAACGGTTGATTGTAGAAACGTGAAAAAATTCAGGGTAGTAAGCACATAATAATGAACTTGAAAGAAAAAGTATCACGGCTAAGTAGGCTTTACCAGTTAACGTGTAATAGGCAACCAACTTATGAAAGTAAAGTTTCGTACAAAATCCATTGAATCTGATTTCATTGAAGTTGTTAGTTCTGTAAAGCGCGTGGCCCGACACGCACGTGACTGGTTTTACTAATATAAATTGATTATCATTCGATATGGCTAATGGTTTTGTTCTGTAGTCTTTTACACTATAACAAACACATCATCATCATCATCATCATCAGCCGGTGTCAGTCCACTGCTGGACATAGGCCTCTCCCAAGACACGCCACTGAGCTCGATCTAAGGCTCTTCCTTCCCAGTCACTGCCCACCGCTTTGCGAATGTCGTCGCTCCATCTGGTCACAGGGCGTCCTACGCTACGTTTGCCGATTCGCGGTCTCCACTCTAGGACCAGTCTTCCCCAACGGTTATCGGTCCTGCGGCAGATATGACCAGCCCACTGCCACTTCAGTTTGCTAATCCGTTCAGCTATGTCGATCACTTCGACAAACACTGTTCTCACTTATTTTTCTATGTTCCTTTAGGTATTCACGGTGGGCGCGGTCTTCAGAGCCGAGGACTCGAACACACACCGTCATCTGACCGAGTTCGTTGGCCTGGATCTGGAGATGGCATTCAAATTCCATTATCACGAGGTAGGTTCCAGGTATTCTTTATGCGATAAGACCCAATAAATACCTAGTACTGAGGGGTTTTGCCGTAATCTGGTTGGCGGTCGCAGTATGCGGTTGGAATCTCAGGAAGACGCTGCTGCCCGTCTCCTGGTAATTGATTTCTTTAGTCGACCTCTACGAAAGGGAATGGAGTGACACTATTCTTAGTCCGGCGCCACACGAAACATTCTTAATCCGGCGCTCCGGCATCTCCTTGATTGAGTAGCGGTACTACTCGCTAACTGTGAAGGTTTTCCTTGAGTTTCTGTCCATCGTGAGGAAATCTGAGTTCACATACATACCTCGGCACTAGAAATGGCCAATCCGCGGTGGACGAGCTTGGTAATTAAGCCCTCTCTCTCTGAGAGAAGGCCTGTGCCTTGCAGTAGGATGTTTATAGGCTACATAAGTGTTTAAAATACACACGATATACAAAGTAACAGTTTAACCCATTTTCAGGTTCTGGATGTGATCGCGCAGACATTCACGGATATGTTCAGAGGATTGAGAGACCAGTGAGTATGAAGATTAGTTAGAAGTAACTAACTGCTATTGTAAGATTTCTCTATGCCCTCTGCTATGGACATAACAAACGTGGAAATATACCTAGACCGAGGACATTACAAATCAAGTATGTTGCCCTACAGTGGGAATCGAACCCGCGACCTCTGTTCTGGTAATGTTTTAATGACAATAATTTTATTATTGACACATTGGTTGGCTAACACGATACAAGGGGAGGGGTACCGAACAAGAATGTAAATCCTTACTAATATTATAAACGCGAAAGTTTGTACGTATGGATGGATGTTTGTTACTCTTTCACGCAAAAAAACGGCTGAACGGATCCGGATGAAATTTTGCACAGAGATAGATCACAGTCTGGGTTAGCACATAGGCTACTTTTTATGTCGGCATAATACACATCAAAATTACCACGCGAACGAAGTCGCGGGCAACAGCTTCTAATGTATAAAAATCTCGTGTCACAGTGTTTGTTATCGAACTCCTCTGAAACGGCTTCAGACATTTTATGAGTATATTTGGTAAGTCTGAGAATAGGCAGTAGGCTGATTAATACAGCAAAACATCGTTTGCCGGGTCAGCTAATATACAATAATAATCTCCAACGAATTCGATCAATTAGTATGTTGGGGATTTCGACGATGAGAAACGGAGAAATGGGTTTAATTTTTAGTGAACCTCATCTTCCCGTGTTCTTAGCATGCTGTGCAATATCATTACAATCCTACTAATATTATGAATGTGAAAGTTGGCCAAGATGTTTGGATGTTAGTTACTCAATCACGCAATAACGGCTGAACGGTTTTACATGCCACTTGGCGTACAGATAGACAAAGACCTGAATTGAGACATATCATACTTTAATATCCCGGTAATGCGTTCCCGTGGGACAATATTTATTTTAAGTTTCAAATAGATGGCGTTGTGCGCGCGAACGTTGTGTTTTAACAATAGATGGCGTTGTGCAAGAATCGTATAAACGGATTCTGTGGCGGTACGAAGCTCGCCGGGACAGCTAGTGAAAATATAATATCGCGACCATCGGTTACGTTGCAGTAGGTCAGTTGGGAAGGGGCGAGTATTCGAAACAAAACGTCTTTACTGTATGGAATCCGGCGTTACTGTAATTTAGGCGTTTATGGAGTGTGTCAGGACGGAGTCTCGAAGAAGAGAAATTTATAATAATTACTAGATGACCCCGTGAACTTCGTATCACCGACTTCAACCGTTTTTTTTCTTCTCACCGTTTAAACCTTCCCTGGACTTCCACAAATATATAAAAACAACAATTAGCCAAATCGGCCCAGCCGTTCTCGAGTTTTAGTGAGACTAACGAACAGCAATTCATTTTTATATATAAGATATATTAGTAATATCGGTGTATGTAACCTTATTTATCTGGCCCTATGTCAGATGATGCAAGGTTACTTTACAAGGGTGGTTTTTGGTATGCGAGCCAGAACTCAAGACATGGGTGCTGGACCGCACGGCGGAAGTCACTAGTAGTTTTTAGTTAGGTGGAAATGAAAGTTAGTTTAAGTTTTTGTTACATTACTGAGTTCATTTAGTCTTTAATGTGTAGCCTTATAAAGGTGACATTGTCGTAAAGATTATAAAAAAAAGTAATTTTCACATTTTTTTTGCTAAAACGTCTTTAGTTCGAATCCTCGCTAGTGATTTTGTTACTGTTCGTTTCTTGTTTTTGCTTATTTTTTTTCTTTTACTTATTTAAATACAATAATGACAAATAGGAATATCGATGTTATTTCTTCATAGTCCGAAAGCTCTACAGCTGAAAGGACGCTTAGTTGGTTTTTAGGGTTTCGTACCCGAAGGGTGCCAAACGGGACCCGAATACTAAGACGTCACTGTCCATCCTTCTGTCTGTCGGTCACCAGGCTGTATCTCATGAATTGTGTGTGATAGCTAAGCAGTTGAAATTTTCACAGATGATGCATACATACAATAGATTATGGTACGGCACCCTTCGCGCGCGAGTCCGGTTCGCACTTGGCCGGTATTTTTTTATTCCTAGATGAACACTATATTAACTTTTATAGTTGTTCTACAAAAAGAGAGTAGGTACTATCTCTAGTATCCTACTCAGAGAGAGAGTATGCTTGTGATTTATTACCTCCTTTTATGTATCGTTCACTTGAACACAATCCTCCCGCGATGTAGAAACTGTTAGTGCCATCTAGTGTACACTCGTATTCCGAAAATATATATCACAAACGGCAGCCTTCATGAGACCTGCTGGGTAACTCAGGCTGTGAGAGTTTTATTCGAAAATAGGATGTTCATACCTGTTATGTTTTGATGCTCTGAGAGTAAATTATGCTAAATTAGTTTTTATGTTTAAAGGGATATAATAGCCTTATAATGATTTAATCTTGTTATGTTTTAAGAATTTGACCTTACCAAAATAAACCAAACCTTAATTAATGTATCAGGTGATTGAGAAAAAATATGATTTTTTTTTTGTCAAAAAATGTAGGCAATATCAAGCAACTGGAGTGAAAATTATGGGTTTTACTGTAAAGCTTTAAAGTACCTGATTAAAACGAATTTGCGTATAATAAACCGGGATACGAATCTAAAAAAGAAACAATCTCTGTGCTCTATTGCAGTTCGATGAAACCATTGGTAAAAATGGCCAAAATTTAAGAGGACTAATGACGAAATTGCAACGGGTTCTCTCGCAAGAGAGCCTTAGTCAAAGAGAAAATCACAACAGCTTATGAAAAATACCAGAAGAGCATTCAGTCTAGAGTAGCGATCGAGCCTGGCTCCTTCTGGAGTTACATTAAGGCAAAGCGTACCAGCCGAGTCGCTAGCGGCATAACTAAGAATGGGGATTTAATACCCGAACACGAATGAGCAGAATTAGAATATTCCAGTTCTGTCCACAGCCAGAGTCCACCTTGACTGGATGCGGAAACGGCAGCCCGGGTCGGCGGGAGCAGCTCTCAGCCAGACCGGACGGCATACCGCCCTACGTGGTGAGAGACGTGAGGACGGTTCTCGATGCGCCGTTACTGCATGTATTTAATCTGTGGCTCGCGAACGGCTCCTACCCATAAAGGTGGAAGACCACAAGAGTAGTCGTTAAAGAGAATTTGTACCGGCCTGGCAACTCACCGGTCTCCGCACCTTCAAATCTAGCGCGCGCGGGCTCGCTGCTCTACGTCAGCTCTTGGTTGGCGATTTAAAGCGTTTTCCAGGCACCGCAGTGTCTTTGGATCTTGTTGCCGTCTTGTCACTGGCACATTTAACGTCTTCAACTTAGGTTGATAGTATGTAAAACGTGAAAAAACACATAGAGCGCAATTCCTCCCACATTTGAATTGAATTTTCCTGAGTTAAGAATGTGCCACGTCGCCGAAAGGGACGCAACGATCACCCGGAAGGCACCAGTGGTATTCAGATTGGATCACGCGAATCATTCCAAGAAGTGTCGTGGGTGAGCAAATAAATTAAAATAGAATTTAAAACTCGCATTACAGTACGAAACAGTGGTACCAGTCCCAAAAGGCGTGACGTGAGCGTATTCAGGCCGATGGCAGTGTGATCTACATTCGCAAAAGTATTTTCACACCTGCTATTCAGAAAAGATCCCTTGATTCCCTCAAATGAGGGACCAAAGTTGTACTTTTCTTCCCTGATATTCTAGTTTTTTTTTATTGCCCTCAGCATGATCCGTGTGCAGATTTTCACAAAACAGGTTTGTATATTGGGATTACTTTATAACTGATACAATTTGCTTACAAATAATAAACTTCTTTCGATATCTTAATTGTGTTTGATTTAAATTTTCCTTATAGCAGATGTGAAAAGCAGTATGTGTCACTCGGTAGAAAAATTATTTCCGTCTTGGGCGTAAACACTTGAATCCCTCGCTACGCTCGGGATTCTATTGTAGAATCTTTCGCTTCACTCAGGATTCAATATACCGCCCTCGCCGTAAATATATCATTTTGCTCCCTTGAGACACAATCTACTATTGAATCATCTATACTGAGAGCGATTCATCTGCAGATGGTTGCGCAATTGTCGGATGCGCTACATGGCTTTAGGCCAGGTCGCAGCACCACGACAAACCTCTTACGTTTCATGTCATACGTTACGCCAGCGCTGGACATGGGTCGACAGGTCGATGCGCCATACTTCGATTTTCGCAAGGGCTTCGATACGGTCGACAATGATGTCCTATTAGACAAAATTGCCGCGGTTGGTTTTACTCCGTATTTGTTAAGCTTCTTTGCCGCCTACCTGCGGGGCAGGCGGCAGTATGTGAAGTACGCTGGGCACATGCCCATACATATGCGAACACTTCTTCACTTACTCAGGAGTAAGTCAGGGCAGCAATCTGGGGCCCCTCGCATTTATCATCATGTTTAATGATCTCCCCTTAGTTGTTCAGGTCGCGGAATGCCTACTATTCGCTGACGACCTCAAGACTCTGCAAGTTCAAAACGACTCCGATTATGAAACCCTACAGGGGGACATAGACCGAGTCGTCGAGTGGAGTGGCAAAAATAAGCTATACCCTACTTCAATGTAGCGAAGTGCGCCATGATGAGGTATGTCGAGCCCGAGCTCGACGCGAGCACCTGTATGAGGTGGACGGCGTCATGATGACTCGGGTTAATAACAGGCGGGATCTAGGAGTGCTCATGAAAACCGAAAAACCTTTAGTGACCATATAATAAGTGCCTATATGCAAACGTGCATTCAAGAAATTTTTAATTTTTTTTCGTATGTATTTTTTTTCATTCTTGTTGTAATTAGGTATCTAGATTCTGTTATTTTTTTTATGTGTGTGCTTTTCTTCGTGCTTCTTTCTTTCTAAATTAAGCTTTATAATGCGACAAGCTCGGGAATTCGAGAACTATGAAGCCATTAAGTAAACTGGAGTCGGCTGGAATCATTTGGAGCAAAACACAATGACATGTTGAAAAATATTAATAAATTTATGAGATATTTTAAACGATCTGCCCCTATATTACGCGCACCAAATCCTGAGCGATTCCAATCGTATAACTGTCAAATTAGTATGGAATTTGACAGTTAGACGATTGGAATCGCTCAGGATTTGGTGCCCATAATGAGGCCCATGGAGTTTATCCATTCTATCCCCTTATACACCTAACACTAGTTGTAATTGGTGTGGTTCCAAAAAAAATCCACCCATGCCCACGGCACGGTCAGCCAGAGGTCGCGAGTTTTTAAAATCATTGATATTTTTTTATCGACGGCATTCAATTTAGTTTATACCTCGAACATGACTTTCAGTTTGGGACCACGGTCACAAAATGGTGTAATCCCCATCAGATTTTGTCAGAAGACTAGCTTAGCTGATAGTACCTTCGATCGCTCCTTAATTTTCTTTGGTTGTATAGCTGAAATCCTGCTGCGTTCCCCAACAGATACGCAGCAGAGATCGAGGCTGTGGGCCAGCAGTTCCGCGTGGAGCCCTTCAAGTTCCTGGACCCTCCACTCATCCTGCAGTTCCCACAAGCGATTGAAATGCTAGCCGAGGCGGGTAAGGAGGATTATCTGGCTTTAACCAGTATCCGTCACCATCATCGTCAGCCATTTGACGCCCACTGCTGGACATAGGCCTCCCTCATGGTTTACCAAGCTTCCCGGTGTTGTGCCGCCCGCATCCAGCGACTCCCCGCCACCGTAACCAGGTCGTCAGACCATCTGGTGGGGGGCCTGCCCACGCCGCGTCGCCCGGTCCGCAGTCGCCAGGTCAGACTGTTTCACCCCAACGGCCAAGAGTTCTCGGAGCTATGTGCCAGTATTACAGATGTGCAACTGTAAAGTAATTCCCGGTAGGCTCGCAGATTAGGGCCGAGTTTCTATAAAAGTACAATTCAAGCATAAAAGTAGTTTATAATGATACTAGCTGTCCCGGCGAACTTCGTACCGCCACAGAATCCGTTTATACGATTCTTGCACAACGCCATCTATTTTTTAAAACACAACGTTCGCTCGCACAACGCCATCTGTTCTAAACTTCAAATAAATATTATCCCGTGGGAACGCATTACCGAGATATCAAGTATGCTATGTCTCAATTCAGGTCTTTGCTTATCGTACGCCAAGTTTCATGTAAATCCGTTCAGCCGTTATTGCGTGATTGAGTAACAAACATCCAAACATCTTCACAAACTTTCACATTTACAATATTACTAGGATTTCGTGGTAAATAGCCTAAAAGAGTTCTTGTTAATTTGTGAGTTAATCCACTTTGCCTTGTAGGCACATCAAATTAGTATTTCATATGACTCGCGCTACTCATACGCCCATTAAACGCAGTTATCTATTAATAAATTTTACCTAATATATAATCGCGATTAGACCCGTTAAATATATAACTATGTACATGGCCTCAGAGTATGCCAAGTTTCGCTTCATTAACATCGTCATTAGTCGCTGCACGCAGGTAATAATTTACTCGACACGTCACAATAAAATACATTGGACAAATTCCAGGCGTGACACTGGGTGAAGAGGACGACCTGTCCACTCCGGACGAGAAGCTACTGGGGCGGCTGGTGAAGGCCAAATACGACACCGACTTCTATATCCTTGACAAGTACCCGCTGGCCGTGAGACCATTCTACACCATGCCCGACCCTACCAACCCTGTAAGTCAATTAAGTTACTAAGTGATTTTGGTTAAAGTATTTCTTTACATAATCTCGAATTTAAATTTGTTTAAATATTAGACTAGTTTATATTTTCCGGATCTTACGTGTGTGTATGCTTTGGGTGACATTCTAGATCTACACTGTTAAACCTGTTCTGTATGCCATTGATTGTTTGTTACGTGTTTTGCCCACCATTAAAGCATATTTTATAAATTTATTATATATACGACATGATGTGTTATAACAATATAAATAATAAAGAAGTGATAATTGAAAAAGAAAATAAGTAATAATTTAAATATAAAATCGAGGCCAAATCGCTGCCGCCGGCCGGTAAGGTCCCTAGGAGGCTGGCAGCATTACCCCGCTGAAGAGCGAGGCTCAGCCGCTTCCCGAAGTAGGCACCAGCCCTCGGGTCACCTGACGCATCGACCAGGCGCGGCGAAATCTCTTTAAACAGTCGCCGCGGTATCGGCCCCCACGGCCCGAGAGACTCCACACAACAAAAAATATAGGCACAATAAGTAAAATGAATCAGCCCGTACCGGTCCGCTGCTGGAAGTAGGCCTGCCCCGAGGCACGCCACTTCTTTCTGTCCTCGTTCATCCTCATCAGGCCGCTGCCAGAAATCTGCCTCAGATCGTCGGTCCAGCGAGCTGGTGGACTATGCGTTTGCCAGTTCGTGGGTGTAATGTAGGGGTGGCCAGTCAAGAAGATGCAAGAGACATGTGTTAGCGATGGTGGTTTAGTTAACTCTAACGTAAAACCTAGATTGTACAGAGCGTGTAGAGTTAGCCTACGTCGTTGCAATCATCATCATCAGCCATTTGACGCCCACTGCAGGGCCCCCTTCGTGGTTTTCATAACCGTGAGGGGTTTTGCCATAATCGCCACGCTTGGAAGTCGTATTGGCGATCGCAGTATGCGGTTGGAATCTCAGGAAGACGCTGCTACCCGTCTCTTGGTAATTGATTTCCTTAGTCGCCTTGGATGTCGTATCCACGGAAGGAAATCGAGTGACGCTATTCTTAGTCCGGCGCCACACGGCAATGCGGTGATATAATCAGATTCCAACGTAAAGAATTTACATTCTCTTTGTAGAATGTCAGTTTACAATGTTAACCGCTTAGCATCAGGTTTGTAGTGGATAATGGCAGCAAAAAAAAATCCACTCGTGGTTTTTTTTTTTTATGAATTAAGAATCGTATCTCAACTCGTTGTATCATAATTATTCCGCTCACACATTCAACCTTATGGATGTGTATAAACATAAAGATTGTGCATTCAACGTCTGGGTAAATCAAGGTGCTATAAAGTTGGGGGTAATTTTATCTTCTCTCGTTTCAGAAAGCGTCGAACTCGTACGACATGTTCATGCGAGGCGAGGAGATACTGAGCGGGGCGCAGCGCATCCACGACCCGGAGTTTTTGACTGAGCGGGCGAAGCACCACGGCATCGGTGAGTGTTTTGGCCGAATATTGAGTCAACATGCCAAAGTTAGATGAGTACCTAAGCAAGAAAAAGTTGGAGAAATAAAGAAGTTAAATAAATACATAAATCCATACATACATAAACTCACGCCAGTATCCCAGAGGGGTAGGCAGAGGGACTGCCACTTGCCACGATCTTGACAGATCACTTTCGCTTCCTCAACATTCGATAGCCATTGCATGCACGCACATCGGTTTAATAGTAAATAAAAAGTCAATTAAATAAACAAGCAAAATTTGAATAAATAAACAAGCAAACGTTAAACAAATAAACAAGCAAAAGTTAAATAAATGAGCAAGCAAAAGTTGAAAGAACGAACGAGTAAATATTGACAAGCAAACGTTTATAAAACGTGTTCGTTTTGGGAAGTGGCGACTACTAAATGCGTCATGAATCGGATGAATTATGTTGACCGTGCAGAAACTAGCTGTTTTTAAGTTTGGGATCCATGACTGGATGAACAGTCGATAGCACATAAATATTTACATGCGTGCACTCTATTCAGTTACGTCACGGATGATTTCACAACAAAAATGTAACGGTTGACCTGCTGTCGATTTTACTTATGGTCATCCATAAAGTACGTCACACTAATTTCATGATTTTTTTACCCCTCACCGTCCTTGTCACAGTTTGTCACATTTATGAGAAACTCCCTCCCCAGTGTGACGTAACATATTTTACTATTTTACATCTAGAAATTATCAAATTAAAACAGCAGTTGCGAAATTTGTTTTATTTCCATTTAAATTATTTTTTAATATTATCAACATTATATCAAGCATTTTTAAAATGTGACGTCACGAAACTTAGGACCCCCCCCCTGTCACACACAATTTAACACCTTGTCGACCGCCTCCCCCACCCCTCCCCCCTTAACGTATACTTTCATGTGCTTTTGAAGTCCTTTGAGTTGGCGTCGATAAACCAAAATAATTTTGTGTTTGTTTCCACAGATATCAGCAAAATATCCGCATACATCGAGTCTTTCAGGCTGGGATGTCCGCCTCACGCAGGTACCTACATTCTATATTCATAACACTCACGCCGAAATACCTTTAAGGGGATTCCCAGAACTAACTAGCTGGGAAAAATATAAGTAAGTTCTTTTACCAGAGACGCACTAGAATTTTGCACTTCTGTAAAATATGATGTCTGATACTGAGAGTGAGTTGGGGAATGATTTATTGAGTATATTTATTAATGCATTTTTTTTATATTATATATTTCCATTTCCTTCCGTGGATGGCGTAGAAGGCGACTAAAGAAATACATTACCAGGAGACGGGCAGCAGCGTCTTCCTGAGTTTCCGACCGCATACTGCGATCGCCAACACGCCTGCGAAGCGTGGCGATTATGGCAAAACCCCTCATGGTTATGGTTAAACCACGGAGGAGGCGTGTGTCCTGCAGTGGGCGTCGGGTGGCTGATGATGAAGAGATCGCACGTGGCGACGCTTCAATTACCTCTTGATTCCAGGCGGCGGCATCGGCATGGAGCGCGTGGTCATGCTCTACCTGGGTCTTGACAACATCAGGAAGACCTCAATGTTCCCGAGGGACCCCAAACGGGTTACACCTTAGATTACGGAACCCCCTTATTGTATTGCGACGGTGCAACTAGTTTATACACTGCGGAAATAACCTATTAAACGTTTTTACTAACTTACATTGATTTTCGTAAATAAATGAATTAATAACCTAGAACCGGAGTGTCAATGTGTAGACCAACAGCCCGATGGTCGGACTATGTGGTCAAGTCGGCAGGGGCCAGTGGATGAAGATGGTGAGCGAGCGCGAAAGATGGCGCGACGGTAAAAGGCCTATACCCAGTAGTGGTCATAAATGGTCTTTGCTACAGGGAAGTGGCGTTATTTATAAAAACACGATCCTCAAACACTTTAAATGCAGTTTAAATTGCAATCTCACTTATTGATCGTGTGCGAAACGTCGATATTCGGCATAAAATGTAGGCACACGAATCGTAAGGCTAAAATAGAGATGGGCGGGGCATTTGGTTCGACGGGAAGGCGGTCGGTGGACAAAGATAGCCACTGAGTGGTGGCCAAGAACGGGCCGACGGTTCGTGGGCAGACCACCAGCCCGGTGGACCGACGGCATTGTGAAAGCGGCTGGGGAACATTGGACGAGACTGGCAAGGGACCGGATGGGTTGGCGTGAAAGAGAAGGGACCTATGCTCAACAGTGGGCTCTGTTTATGGGCTGATTAGATAGATATAATAATAACATAATATAGCCTTTTATTTCCCTCTTTCAGGTAAGCATGTATTTTTAAATTTTAGTTACATTTTAACTTACAATATGATTAGTTACAATTCAGTTTTAAACACATTATATTTTGATTGGCAAATTTAAAAGTATATTCTTTTTGCTGCGATAACCCTTGCTGAGGACAATTTTAAAAACCTATTTAGAGGCTAAAAATTCCACCCATGCCGGAGGTCGCGGGTTCAAGTCCCGGCATGGGTGGAATTTTTAGCCTCTAAATAGGTTTTCAAAGTTTAAAAGTAACTTTCTTCATTTATTTATGCAGTTAATTAATAGTCCATAAAGATAGTAACTAATTCTGCTTCTTACTTAATTCATTAATTACTTCTTAGATAGATAGACATAATCTTTACCTTTACCACAGACTATTTATACTGCGTTTGAGAAGTGTTTTAAGGAATCGTGTTTTTATAAGACAGATAGTACACAGTGTTTTCGAGCATTCGTATTAACAAGGAAAGTACCTATTTGGATCAAAGAGGAAAATTGTCAGAGCGACAACGCTCCACCTCTTCTAAGCTCTAAACAAAAAAAAAAAACAGCGACATGGAGTGGATTTTCAAAAAATCTCCGTCAGTCATTCTAAATTGTCCTGTCAAAATGTCACCAAAACGTGTTAACTATGAATCGATATTATTTCAAGGCAAAACCTAGAGCAGAACCGAGATTTAGGTTATAAATTCTCTGTGGGGCAAGTGTTACGGTACGCGACAAAATTACGCCATTACAGTTTGTACGTGGCACTGGCAAAAATTATCTGGTGCGGCAGTGAAGGACACAACTCTCCCAATGTCTAGGGCGCAGCTCGCCCTCAGCAGCATACCAGAAACCGACGAGGAAAAGCCTGCAAAATGGGTCCCGAAAAAGAAACACGAGGTGCTCAAAGCAAAGTACAAATGTCTAAAGAAGCTCTTCCAGATTTACGACGCCAGTATGGTCGGTATGATGCCGCAGAATCACTTCGAAAATCAACTACAGAACGTGGAGGAAACTCCCAGAAGGTCAAAGAAAAAGAAGCGTTGTTTGCGCTCAAGAACGGACAGTTACCTGTGCGCGACCGAATCGAATCACGGCGATGTATCAGACATGAATTCGGAGACATTCTGCTCGATGTCTAGAGACTACATTTCGGCAAAACATTGCCTTTCTAGTCAAGCCCAAAGCGATAGCCGGTCCATGAACGCTTCGACTCAAGACTCCCGCTCCACGATAAACTTAAAATCTATCCCAGCACTGCAAAAGGAATGCAACCACACGCAGACAACTCAGCAAACCGAGCCCGTGGCCCAACAAATCCAACATCCCATCCCTTACTTACTTTTCAACGAAAAACCCATATTCCAGCCACAATACACAGAGAAACGCCGCATCACTCGTTTCCAAGGATTCCTGCAGAGGCTTTTGGGGATCCGCAGAGAGCGGCCAAACAAACCTTACGTCTTACCCAACGGACATATCCTCGCGTCGTCAGAGAATAACATCGTCTACGAACGAAAGAAGCGGCGAGGGCTGAGGTTCCGTAGATTTCGGCGACCTAAAGTGATCAAGTCCGAGTGTGCAATAAGGGATGTGAACGATCCAGTTATACTGAACTATGTGCAGTGTGTTCAGAGGAGCTGTCTGTTGGATACTACGCCACGCCAGTGCCCTATGGTTGGGTGTCGGATGATGTTTTACGGTAAGAAGCCCTTTTTCTCTAAGACTAGCCGTCTCCAGCATTATCTTTTATCAACATCCATGGCACTACACGGGATGAAGCTATGATAAACATGTAAACTAAAGACCATAAACCGAGAGACTAGTTTGATAGTTCATTTGCACAAGTGTTGCTATAGTCAGGCTAGTGCTGTTGTTATCGATATTTTAAATATACGGCTTTTGCCGATGACCTAATCAAGTTCATTTAAAAAGTGCCATGTACCTATGTGCCATACTTCGGGGAGGCGTTTGGCTACTGCAGATGAGGTCTGGATTCTACAGACTAGAACTGGTGAGGGCGCAGGTGAGAAACATGGATTGATAAAACTTACGAGGGAAACGTTTATGTGTTTTTTGAAGTCTAAAGTGGAAGCCTTTAACAGTTTCAATGAGAGTTCAACATTCTGGGATTCAACGAAATGCAAACTCAACACAACATAACACAAATTCAACATTTTGAGAACTCAACCTAATGGTCCGAAAGGGTTTCAAATACGTTGTAACTGGTGTATAGCTTGAAACTAACAGGGAAGTAATGTGCTTTTTACTTCCTATCTTAGTACTTAGGGAGTTTATAAAACTCATCTATTGTGAGGATTATTTTTATAAGATTCGCCAATTTTCACAACTTAGCAAACCACATAGTTTAGTCGATATCAACTACGTCACTATTAAATTTTGTCTAACCCTGGTAACCCTTTTTCTGTCACTTAGTTATCAAACTAGTCTCTCGGTTTATGGTTTTTAGTTTAGTGAGGTGTATCTATGTGGCTCTAAAGCGTGTATACTTTATTTCAGGCATAATAAACTACAACGACCATTTGAACCTTTGTCACTTCATGGAACGCAAATATGTGTGCCACTACTGCCACGAAGGCTTCGAGAACGAACACGACAAATTCGTTCACGAAAATGAACACATTGGAATTAGTAAAATCAACGCGACGCCCGCCGTACCTCCGCCTGTCTTACCACTTGCTAAACCAAGTGTAAACGAGGGCAAAGCATCAGATATCCAAAAGCGGAAAGACACTGATGTGCAGCAAGCGAAATTGAAGAAAATCGTGTCTTTCTTTGACAAAATCGTCGATTCGGACCTGGTGACCGAAATGAGGAAATGCCAGTGCTCCGAGACGACTATAGGCAAGCCGAAAGACGGCTCCGTGAGCGAGAAAAAAACTATAAGCTGCACAAACACGTGCCAATCGCGACTCGAGAAGACGTGCAGTGAAGGAACAGACTTCACCTTCGCAAAGATGTCCGTGCCAACGAACAAGTGCAAGATTTGCGGCGAAACGTTCGCCAACAGGCGACAGTTGAGTTTTCACGTGGACTTAGAGCACAGGTGCACGGATAAGTTCTCGAAATTCCACAGCTGCGCCGGAATTATTAACTCTAAGATTCACAGCAATATGTCCTCGGCAGACGGAAAGATTCAGGTCGACAGTCGCGTTGCAAATTTATCAGCCGGTCATAGGATACCTGCCACTCCGACTTTGACCCAAACGGATCTGAGGGTCAGGAGATCGGATGAATCTATGAGCTGTTCCTCTATGGCAGGCTGTTCGTCTATGGAAGCACTGCCGAGTATGATTCAGTCGAAAAAACCTCTTAACTACAGATGGCAGCCCAATAATAACGTGATACGTGTGTGATGGCACATTGTGGTGTCAGGATATTTTTAAGGCAATTTCGTGTAAAGATTTCGTGAAAGTCGTGTCCAGAAAGAAAAATACATACCTACATATAATTGACACTTCACTTTCTTTTATTTTCGTAGAAATAAAGCGACGAAAAGAGGGGGTGAAAATAATCACTTTTTCGAACAGTATAACTTTTATAATAAAAACAATGAAATTTTATTTTGTTTTCATGTAAAATTGACAGTAAACTAGTTGTTAATGAAACAAAATTCATCCCCTCTTTTGATAAATCAAAAATATCGATCCTAGGAAAAAAATAATGATAGCCAAAATTGTAAGAAATTTAATTTTAAACCCCCCAACGAATTCCGAAGGAAAATTGCTACTTATGGTTTTTGTCCGGGTCATATCCTAATTCGACTGGGCTAATAGGCCAATAGGGATGTGATAGTGACCCTACTGCGGAACACGTCACGAAAATAACTGTAAAAAATGATACGTTTTTCTTTCACAAAACATTTTTATTAAAAAACTTCACTTAAGATCTAACAGACAAATAGAAATAGGGCACTTCATTGGTTAGTAACAATTTAAAGTAAAAAAATCGAATCCGTCATAGAAATTCATATTGCGCGTTCTTTCGATGATTCTAGTACAAATCAGTTCATCAAAGCATCTTCGAGCCGCAAATCGGCGCTATGGGTGTCCCCGGAAAGTCTTTCGCGCAAAAGCATCTGGACATCGAGACTCGGCATCTGTAGGAGTGTGACGTCGTTAACAACTTTACTATTGTAAATAGGCGAAAAAAGCAAGCAGGCTGGTAGTCTGTCAGAGAAGCAAGCAGGCTGGTAGACTGTCAGAGAAGCAAGTAGGCAGGCAGACAGCCAAACAAACAAGCAGGTAGGCAGACAGCCAGACAAGCGAGCAGGCAGGCAGGCCGACTGCCAAAAAAGCAAGCAGGCAGACAGACAAGCACGCAGGCAGACCGTCAGATGATCAAAGAATTAATGAGATAAAAATAGATTTCTTTTTTGTTATTACTACATCACCACAAGTAACTTACGGGATTTTGTTAAATATTTAAAAAAAAAAAACTTGCTATCTCCAAAACTCGACATTGGCAGAATCCTTAGGGTAGCCATAATTAAGAATTGAATTGAATTGAAAAATAGAAAAAAACCGGCCAAGTGCGAGTCGGACTCGCTCACAAAAGGTTCCGTACCATTAATTACACAACATTAGACACAAAGATCGAGACAAAACGGCAAAAAATCACGTTTGTTGCATGAGAGCCTCCTTAAATATTTTAATATAATTATTTGTTTTTGAAATATAGGACTAAATATTCTGTGAATATTTCAAGCGTCTAAATGTTGCCATTATTAATATCAAGCAAAAAAACGGCGAAAAATACGTTTTTTGTTTTTTTTAATATTTAACAAACCCCCGTAAGTAAGTTAGTTGTGGTGATGTAGTAATAACAAAAAAGATAAAATACATTTATTCTGTTTTTAGTATTTGTTGTTATAGCGGCAACAGAAATACATCATCTGTGAAAATTTCATGTGCCTAGCTATCACGGTTCAGACAGACGCACAGTGAAGTCTTAGTAATTTCTAAAAAACAATAAAATAATAAATTAATCCTGTCACCGGCACTCACCTCAGGGTCATACTGCGCGTCACTACGTTGCAATATCTTGGGCCGGCGGGGAAGTCTTGCCAGCCCGCGCCCGCGCCGTGCTGGAGCTAGGAACTGATCCACCGTGGGGTCAGGGACTGGCGAGAGACATCATAGATAGATATATCGAGTTGATTTGGTGGTATCACGCTTGCCTACCGAGGTGGTGGTAAAGTTTCATGGCGATCTGGCATGTCGTTTGAAAATGAAGACCGAACTACGTTTGTATGGTAATTGCCGCTCGAGGGGGCGCCGGATCCCTTCCGGCTCACAATGTTGAATTCATAAAATGTTGAATTCCTGAGATGTTGACTTCGCAAAATGTTGAATCCCAAAATGTTTAATTCGCAAAATTTTGAATATGAATTCCCAAAATGTTGAGTTCGCTTAGTTTGGTTTTCTAGATAAAGATTTAATTGCAATATTAGGGGAATTAAATTTTTTTGGGACATGCGAATGAAATTCAACATTGTGAGCCAACAAGGATTAAATCGTTTATTTAATATTTTGAGAATTCAACAGTTTGGGATTACTATGGATTCAACATTTGGCGAATTGAACATTTCCGGTATTTAACATTTTATGAATTCAACATTGTGAGCCGGAAGGGCCGGATCGCAATGATATTTTACCAATAAGTTTAGAAGACTTAGGGCTGGTTTCTGAATTGAGGATTTCTCTGAAGAGGAGGAGAATACTTAAGCAACGTTCTGAGAAATTCGAGGAGACAGCACTGTTACAGTACAGTTAACCATTTACTCAGCTAAATTCTCAATTCAGAAACTGGCCAACAGGCTCCGTACACAAAACCGCGAATCGGCGCGATGCTAATTCACAACGCAGAAAACTGCGACACGAATTGCTGCTCCCTTTCACTATTCGGATGACCATTCCTTCCTTCCATTCACGTATTTTGTATTTCCCGTGTTTCCTAGGTCGTGACATGGATCGTGAAGAAGTGCTCACTTTTGTTATTGCTAAGAAGATACAGGAAAAAGAAACAAAGAAGATTTTGGGTTCATCCATTTATTACTATTATGAACGCCGATGCGAATCAATTCGCAAGTTCTTGCGACGCGACGTCGCATCGCAGTTTTGTGTACAGGCCCATAAATCGAAATTTCATCGAGCTTAGAATTGGAAGTAAAGTTATCAAAAACAGATTATAGCCTGGTGAATAATTTCTAAAGTCTTATCAGGCTCTAATTTCTTTTTCATTGTTATTCTCAGAAGTAAACACGAGCAAACCTTGATTTGTGTTCTCTAAACCTTGACATCGGCGGTGGTAGCCTAGTGGGTACAACATTGGACTCGGAAGCGAGACCCAGCTTCGATTCCCAGTGTACCTATGACTTTGTTTACTAAGTTCTGTACATTTGTGAAGTTATAGTAGCAATACCACTCGCTAACGGTGAAGGAAACCATCGTGAGGAACCCTGAGTGTCTGAGCTATTCACATACCTCGGCGCATGAAATCGCCAATCCGCGGCGGGCACGCGTGGTGATTAAGCCCATATTCTCTCTGAGAGAAGCCCTGTCCGGCAGGTCGTGAGTAAATTAAAACCAAACTACGTTTGTATAGGAATTGCCGCTTGAGGAACATCGTGGAAGTCACATCTAAGAGTGTTTATGTCAGTAAATGAGTGAAACCTCTTCCGGTCAGACTCTTTCGATTAAAATAATGGCAAAGAAAATGTATTATGGCAATGGCAGTGGGCGGGGCATAGCTCGGAGAACTGACGGCCGTTGGGGCGAAAACGTTCTGACCTGGCCACCGCGGACCGGATGACGCAGGGTGGGCAGGCCCCCCACCAGGTGGTCTGACAACCTGGTTACGGTGGCGGGCAGTCGCTGGATGCGGACGGCACTACACCGCGAAGCTTGGAAAACCATGAGGGAGGCCTATGTCCAGCAGTGAGCGTCAAATGGCTGATGATGATGATGAAATTTGTTGTTATTTTTACGTGTGTGCTTTTTTCGCTATAGAAATAAATGTATTTTTATTTCTCATCCCCTTTCTCGCTTTCTTTCTTTAAATTCTTTCTTAGGAAACAATCGCAATGACACATCACAAAAGCCTTTCGGCCGTCTAGGTAACTGCTGCTTCGTAAACAGTTGCGATCGAATATTTTTTTGTCCTTGCAAGAAACCAGTTACGAACGAAACTTTGTAGACACAGAATAATTGAACTTTGAGAAACAGAATAATTGAATATTAAGAATAGCGTCACTCCATTTCCTTCCGTGGATGTCGTAGAAGGCGACTAAGGAAATAAATTACCAGGAGACGGGCAGCAGCGTCTTCCTGAGATTCCAACCACATACTGCGATCGCCAACCCGGCTGCCAAGCGTGGCGATTACGGCAAAAACCCCTCATGATTATGAAAACCACGAATGTCCTGCAGTGGGCGTCAAATGGCTAACGATGATGATGATGATGAATTGAACTTTAGCTATGCGGTTTATTCGCAGACCGGTTAAGTACAAGGATGAAGACATGTACTTATTCGTTGCATGGGGTTTTAGCAAGTGACCCCCTACCTGGTACCGAACTGAAAGACGTATGTCAAAAATATCTGACCGTAAAGGCGTGTGCACACTTACGTATGGGATCCCCACTGCCCGTAGAATTCCAGTTGACGTTGGTCCTGGGCACTCCTGACAGTAGGGAGAGGGTTCGCTCCGTGCAAGGGACTATACTCGACATGCCCTGTTGAGCAAACGTTGGCTGGGAGAGATCAGTACGTCGCCGCGCGATTGTAGCAGTCACTCCGCGGTAAGATTTATAGTAATAATAATAACTTCCACACAATACTTGTCCTGGTCCCAAACTAGGATACCCTGCGCTATGGTAACCAGGCAAGGGCGTTACAAACATGAAAGTACACCCAGACTGAGGCCATTTGTGGGAATCGAACCCACGACCTCTGTTTTGGTAGCTGAGCGCCTTAACGGCTAGACCAACGAGGCTGTCTATAGTCGAATGCAGGTGACAGTAGCGATTGGACAGTAGCATTGTTCTAAGTATTAATATTGACAATAGTTACAAATGATACGTCATTTTGAAGGCATAAAGTCACTAAATATAATGATACAATCATAAATTAATAATATTCACTGATATCATGTATTTTTGTGAATAAGTGTTTGACTTTCGTTCGACCTTTTAACTTTCGCTTCACGAGTGAATAAAAGGTTTAATATTTTTCTACAAGAAAGACCACGATGAGACATACCTATAAGTATTCTGCAAAAATATATATATATATATATATATATATATATATATATATATATATATATATATATATATATTTACGTTTGCACAGATTAGCATTCGTGTTAGTTTTGCTTGTTTTCATGGCGTAGGTACTTCCGTGCATGACGTAGTTCCGGTTTTATGGACTTATTTTTTTGCTTTAATAATTAATTCAAGCAGCCAAAAACGAATTATTCGGTCCGGACTCTCAAAATAACCTATTTTCTCAAAAAAAAAAAGATCGGTCACGAATGTGGCAAGTGGCAAACTCTGGTTTATGACATGTAATGTATGTAAAATAACACAAGCCCAATTATTTACCTTGGTAAAGGATATCTTGCTGATGTCAAGCACTTTCTCGGGAACAATGTTGTGGACGTTCAGCAGATTGAGCACTTGCTCTGCTGACGGGTTGAGGCCGGCCACCTGCGGTTCAAATGAAACGGGATGTTTGTTTTTTATTTATTTTTTATCGTGCCTTTGTGCGTGTGACTGTTGTTGCAAATAAATGTATTTCTCCTTCTTCTTCTATTTTACTTTATTTAGAAAAAAATAGTAACAGATAGATATATAGCGAACTCTTTATTGTACAAACAGATTATAAGAATTGCAACTATGATATTCTAATATTTAATCTTCTTATGTAGGGTACTTGAATATACTTACATAGACCAGCGAAGTTTCTTATAATTAATAATTATAATTAGACCTGGTTCAACTAGACCTGTTTCACTGGTTTCCTCCGCCTCTCTTGAATGCACAGTTCCTCAATAGATGAAATAGTTACTCAATAGATATTAATAGTTGCTCAACGGGTATTAATCGTTGCTCAACAGATATTAATAGTTGCTCAGTTGATATAAATAGTTGCTCAACAGATATTTGTAGTTGCTCAATAGATACTAATAGTTACTCAACAGTTAGTAATAGACACTGACATGGGATCGTCCATTAATCCCGTGATGTTTTTTAGCAACTTTTTAACCCACGACCCCTATTAGTAGCGTATTGGCTTCATACTATTGGTAGTCGAAGTTCGAAGAAGTCGAAGGCGAAGGGGACTGAGCGTGTCTCGGAACTGCATTGAGCTAAACACGGGTTGAGAGACATTTAAACGAGTATACTCGCCTCCAAGACGAGTATCCTCTCCGGATGCTGGAGCCGGAGCTGCGCGCGCAAGTCGAACCGGATTCGGAAGCGCTTGGCGCATCGCCTTTTACCTGGACGAAGGCCTGACAGGGATAATATATATTAAACCGAGTGTACTCGCCTCCAAGACGAGTATCCTCTCCGGATGCTTGAGCCGGATGTGCGTGCGCAGATCGGACCGGATCCGGAAGCGCTTGGCGCATCGCGGGCATGCCCATGCGCGGATTCCCGAGTGGATCAGACGGTGGTTGCGCATCGCCGTCGAACTGTCAAGGATAATAATTAATATAGCAGCAGCGTCTTCCTGAGATTCCAACAGCATAATGCGATCGCCAACCGGCCTGCCAAGCGTGGTGATTATGGCAAAATCCCTCATGGTTATGTAAACCACGGAGGACGCCTATATCCTGCAGTGGGCGTCAAATGGCTGATGATGATACGTTTACTTCAGACCACAAGCATATTTCTCCAAATGTGATGGGTGCATCTGCCGGGTCTTTTTCCGTATGTAGCCTAACAGATATCTGTGTGCAGCCTATATAAGTCCGACTCCAGGGCACAGGCCTTCTCTCAGAGAGAGAGAGAGAGTATTCGCTGAATGGCAATTTCAAGCGCTGAGGTACGTGAACACCTAGCATTAAGTCCGCCACATTGCCATTGTATTTTTTTTTACTTATGTGCAATAAACGTATTAATAATAATAATAACACCTCAAGCACTCAGGTTTCCTCACGATGTTTTCCTTCACTGTTAGCGAGTGGTATTGCTAGTACAACTTCACAAAGTCAAGAAAACAAAGTCATTGGCGGTTCGAATCCACGACCTACCGAATGAGAAGCCGGACCTTGCCTCTGGATAAATATTAACGGCCTTATTTACAAAAACACGATTCGTCTAGAACTCTGTTTATTTAACCTGTGGCTACATCTTTTCCTTGTAAAATCTCCACGACAGACAATTTTAATCGGCGTTTTCGAAGTGTTTTCAGGAATCGAGTTTTATAAGATAAATAAAAAAGGAAGGGCCGGTAAGGGGCGTCTCAGGCGGACATACTTAGACCAAATCGAAAGAGGTCTGTCGGGATCGTGGCAAGTGGCAGACCCTGGTCTCTGCCTACCCCTCCGGCGTGAGTTTCAAATAATTCGTTTATTACTTAGACCCAATTTGCGTAAATAAAGATTTATGTTATCTTATATCAATAATTAAAACAATCTCTGATCGAATCTATATCACTGGCTGAAAAGAACGAGCGTAAGTTCATCCCGCGTACGTATACGTATCAGAAACGGATCGTCCGTACGGCAGCCCTCACTACGAGATGCTCGTTCCGCATAGACCCAGTGCGGAAAGCGTATCCGCATATAGGGAGAGTGCCTATTAACTCAAGTATTAGTGTATATTGTATTATATCATTTAGGTATTTATGAGTATTTTTATCTCTTTCTTTTTTTTGCACGCCAACTTAAATTTTTGCCTCTCCTGTACCTCCTGCAGGTTGACTGCTAGAAAATGCCATTAGCATTGAGTCCATCTTTTGTACACGGTCTTTGTGCAATAAACAATTATTAATAATAGTAATAACTCGCCTTCTGAACGTTAATCCGCATAAGTCACAGGTAAAGAGCTTCTTGCCGGTATGTAAGCGGAGATACACTTTCCGCAACACACTGACAGAATAACACCCACGCATTGTTGTGGTTGAACTCGGTAGGCCATTAATTTATTGTTCAAGTACATCCTTTTTTATTATTATACCTATTATTTTAAGGCTTACTCTATACCCATTTAGCTAAGAAGCAAATAAATGAATAAAGTATTATTTATTACTGAGCGAATGGTTTTTTTGTTCATTTCTTTCTAAAGGGGATAAAGGGGATCATAATAACATTATAAAACTTAAGAAGAGACAATACAGCAGTGTTAGTAAGCGAAATAAATTCCGCATAGGCACGGTGCGGAAAGCGTGCCCGCATATGAAGTGAGAGTGTAGATTTGCTCACCGTCTGAACGCCAATGCACAAAGAGCGGAAGGTTTTTTGTCAACTTATCCTCCAAAACAATCCAAATCATGCTTGAATAGACTTCTATGTTTAATTTGTAACTTACTTTAAGGCACAGTTTCTGATTCTGTAAGTATTCTTTTGTGATTTTTTTACTTACTTTAAAGACATATCCGCATATGAAGGGACTCACCGTCTGAAGGCCATTCCGCACACGTCGCACGGGAAGGGCCGCTCGCCAGTGTGTATGCGGAGATGCTCGTTCCGCATAGAGACGGTGCGGAAAGCGTGACCGCATTCGGGGCAGTTATAGCGGCGCACGGGCGGCCCCTGCGGTTGCCGGGCGGTTGGGGGCGGGGATCCCGGGTGGGCGACCCTGGCGGGGACAAAGCGATGGGGAACTTGACTCGAAATTGATTTGGAGCAACTTAGGTCATACATTAATTTTAATATTTTGTTTATTAAGCCTGGAAGAAACCGACCAAGTTTTTGTCCGTTTTTCTCGTAGATTTTTTTACGAGTGAAATTTCTGTATTCCTCAAATCCCAATCAGTAAAAAAAAAATTGGAATTTGGGTTCAATTTACTCCACTGATGGAGATATAAGTAGGGAAAAGGTGAATAATCCAAATTATCATACAGATCCCCACATAATCCCATTTGCAAATCCCCCACGTCCACGATTAGAAAGTTGTCTCCGAAGATGTAATGAAAATGAGTCATACATGATTCATGGAGTCATTCCAATACAGTCCTGTGACACATATAAACATTAATTGGGCACTATATAGTGGAGGCAAACATTACCCACAAAACTCACTTCATATGCGTAGTGAGAGCCGCGGCGCTGTTAAACTTGCGTATGCATTTGCCGCACTGCGTCGAATCTGCGCAGGCGCCGGCGTGCGCGTGCGCTTCCAGAGCCGCGCGCGTCTCAAAGCGTTTTGCGCACACCGTGCACCATACGACGCCTGTGAGAGATTGGCGAGTTTATAGAGGTACCTAGTCCCTTGGGGATCAGTTTGAAAATGGAGTATTATGAGTTGTAAAAAAACTATATAACACCTGATACACTGTCTCGCTCGCACATTGTAACATTTGTAATGACTGTAATGAGTATAGCTTTGATAAATGTGGTCTGAGGATTCGATATATAATTACGGACATTCAAGATATTTATTTTTCTTATTCTGTGCCTAGTTTTTGATTGAGAAATGTTGACACTAAAATAGATAATTTTGGAAAATGCCTCGCAAATATTAGGGAAACTAATATTTATTTAAAATGTCCGTCATTTTATTATCTATCATTTAATTAAAATCACAAAATTTAGATTGTGCAAGCGAGACAGCGTGCTAGACGTAACAGCAGCCTAAAACAACAATATTAATGACAGAGAATTCTATAAAAACCTTAAACAGCTGGCTCATCTCCAAAAGGTAAATAGTTTAACCTCCTAAGTCCTGACCTTGAAAATAACAATCGCAAACCAAGGACTTACGAGGATAAATGAATACTTAGAATACAAACTTAACTAATACCATATTGACTACAATCTGAATGGTTTGCAAGCCATAAATGAGTTGAGAAATCTTGTTAAAAAATATTCGTAACCAATTTTATTAGTACCGCCTCTCCGTCTATCAGAACAATGTGTAATGTGGGGACCGGCAGGCGGAATAACGAAAAGCCATTAGGTTCCAGAGAAGACAAATTTTTATTTAATAAATCCAGTCCATATATGACAGGTATATATGATTCACATATTACACGTGCCGGCCTACACGTGCGGAGGGTTAATGCTCGCCAATCTAGATTCATCATCATCATCAGCAATTCAGCAATTTGACGCCCACTGCAGGACATATTTATTTTATTTATTTTAATTCTTTATTGCACTAATTACATTGTAAGTGTACAAGGGCGTGCTTAATGCAAGAAGCATTCTCTTCCAGCAAACCTTTGGTTTTGAAGAGACTGGCGACGGGTAGTGCAAGACATAGACATATACCTCCACATAGGCCTCCTTCGTGGTTTTCATAACCATGAGGGGTTTTGCCATAATCACCACGCTTGGCAGACGGGTTGACGATCGCAGTATGCGGTTGGAATCTCAGGAAGACGCTGCTGCCCGTCTCCTGGCAATTTATTTCCTTAGTCGCCTACTTCGCCTCCTCCTTCTTCAGTCGCTTTATTGAATACGCTATTTTGAATACACATTGTTCTGATAGACGGAGAGGCGGTACTAATAAAATTGGTTACGAATATTTTTTAACAAGATTTCTCAACTCATTTATGGCTTGCAAACCATTCAGATTCGCAGTGGGCGTCAAATGGCTGATGATGATGATTCAATAAAGCACGTGGCACGTCTTATTTATAAAAACACGACCGCTTAACAAACGCTCAGAGGGAGTCTAAATAGTCCGTGGTAGAGGGAAAAACGTAACCACAGATTAAATAAACTGCCTCGGAGGGTTGTTGTGGAGGAATCGTGTTCTTTGAACCCTAAAAATTACCTGAATTGAGCGACGAGTCACTATGTTTGTTCTTCCTATGCTTGTAGAGTGCAGATTTGTTGGGCAACACCTCTTCACAGTCTCGACAAGGTATACTGCAGGAAAACAATCATTATAACACAACCACACAAAACATTCACTTGTCCTGGTCCAAAACTGGGGTACCCTGCGCCATGGTAACCAGGCAAGGATATCACAAACATGGAAATTATGACGGGATATCCACAGCTTCGAAAACTCGAAAACCTAATGGACGAGTTCAACATAATAGGAGAGGCTCTTGCCCGATTTCACAGACTTTTAATGCGTGGGTCACATAGAAAGAGAAGTTACATATTATGGTCTGTGGTCTGTGACTACACAACGCTTCGCGTCCTCGCCCCACGTCCTTTCTGTGTGGCCCACGCCTGTGGCTTCAATCAATCCATTCACCCCGTCGTCCACTACTGCACATAGGCGTCCCCTGCAGCACGTTACTTCCTTCAGTCCTCGGTCATCCTCATCCAGCCGCTGCCAGCAATCTGCCTCAGATCGTCGATCCAGCGAGCTGACGGGACGTACTTATCATCATCATCATCGGCCTACGCTTGTCCACTGTTGGACATAGGCCTCTCCTATAGCACGCCACTGAGCGCGGTCCTCGGCTACTCTCATCCAACTCTTGCCAGCCGCCCTGCGAAGAGCATCACTCCACCGAGTCTGAGGACGTCCCACACTACGTTTACCGATCCGCGGTCTCCACTCAAGAACTCGTCTACCCCATCGGTTATCAGTTCTTCGGATGATATGTGACTTTGTTTCTCTGTCTGATCACCTCGTTGCGAATTCAATCTTTCAGAGAAACCCCGAGCGCTCCATAGAACGCTGAGCGACTATACATTTGTGGACCAGCCCCATCGTACTAAATAAGGGGTATATTTAAATCCCTTGTTCCGTTGTGATCAACTATTTTAACCAACTAAAATCTGATCAACTATTTTTATGCCACACGGAACAACGATTTCCGTTGGTCAGAGAGGAACAAGGTAGATCAACTATTTTCTTTCCTATTGGAACAACTCCAGCTTAGTACCGCGAAACATAGATGTACTGAAAAAAGACGTTTCCAGCTATAACTTATGATGTTTAAAACTAATAATTATAATATTACGCATATTAACCTACAAGCCATCTTTAGAATTTGTACTTTTAACTTAAAACATTCTCCTGTTAACTTAAAAATTTATAGTTGGGGACCGAATTCGGATCTCCCGTAACAGGACCTTAACACAATATCACGGAGCTATCCAGACATGAGTCCTTAATTTTATAAGATTACATCTTCTTTTTGTGATCCGTGATTACACCCATACAATCACATTACACGTTACAATAAATAAATTCCTCCTGAATGTTGTAAGTGAAGTAAAGTATGTTTAATTCTAAGGTACTAGGCTTCCTAACTGATTCTATTGATTCATATGAATTATTGTTAACATTTATCGTTATATTAATTTAAGCTCTTACATAGACAGCCTAAAATACAGGTTTATTCCTAGTTTACATTACACTACGTACTTACTCTCACCTATAGACCAATTCAAATTTAAATTGAAAAAAATGTTGTTGGAAAAATGTTATTATAATTTAATGGAATTCCTGACTGAATGAATATATAGAATAAATTTAATTATTCACTACAACTCCGACATTATTATTATTATTTTTTTGATTGACCTTGTGTGTACTAAATCATCTTGACTATAAAATTGTTTTATTTTTATTGATTTTTGTATTTACTAATGAATTAATATTATTATGATTATAATCTAATTTTTTACATAAATTTAATGGAAGGTGCTCTCTCAAGAATTTTGTAAGTCCCGAAGGACAAAACATGCACAGGACATATTTATTATAATGAAACAACCTTTTTAACTCATGTTTGACAAATAAATAATCTTTATCTTATCTTTATCTTTATCTTTATGTTAAATTTCATTCCTATGTACACTTTATACCTACCATTTTATGAATAATTTTTTATCTTATCTTATCTAATATTAAAACGGTGCGAAAACAAACTCACCGGTAATTCTCCCTGGCCACCTTGGTAGTGATACACTCGTCTTGCATATCGCCGTGTTGTTTCTTCTTGTGATAGGCTATGCCCCAGCTGTACACACACAGAAATACATTCCGTCGCAAAGTGTCCACTTCACAAAACGTCCACTGTTCGCAAAATGGCCACCTATCAGTGTGTCTCTTTCGCAAAATATCCATTTTGCAGAATGCATCGTTCGCAGGATGTCCCTTTTGCAGAATATCTCTTGGATTCTGCAAAAGGGACATTCTGCGAACGATGCATCTTGTGGCTGGTCGTCCTACGCTGCGCTTGCCGATATGTGGTCTCCATTCGAGAACTTTTCGGCCCCATCGGCCATCAGTTCTGCGTGCTATGTGCCCCGCCCACTGCCACTTCAACTTACTAATCCGCTAGGCTATGTCGACGACTTTCGTTCGTCTACGGAGATCCGTAGATTCTAGATCCGTAGATCAGATGATCAATAGATCACATACTTTACTGCATTTTTCATTAACGTAATATCTCAATTTTAATTGAAGAAAATTAAGAAAAGTGTGAAGCGTGGCGATTATGGAGCGTGGCGATTGTGGCAAAACCCCTCATGGTTATGAAAACCACGAAGGAGGCCTATGTCCTGCAGTGGGCTTCAAATGGCTGATGATGAAGAAAAGTGGACATTTTGCGAAAGGGACATGCGAAGTGGACAATTTGCGAAAGGGATATTTTACGAAGGAGACATCCTGAGAAGTGGCCGTTTTGCGAACGGTGGACATTTTGCGACGGAGCGACACAAACAACATCATAGCGTGAATAATATACCGTCGTTTTCTTACAAGACAACGCAGGTTGGAATTTTGATTATTTTCCGAAATAGGTACACCAACCCATACATTCCAACCAACAAATTGAGCCGTACTCGTCCCCTATTGGACAAAGGCCTCCCCTAAGTGACGCTAGCCCTTTCTGTCCTCGCCCATCCTCATACAACCGCTGCCAGCAATATGTCTCAGATCACTAACCCTCCTTACCCAGCGTGAAGATTAGGGCAAATTCCCCCCCGATTAAACCACCTCGCTGGACCGATCTGAGGCAAATTGCTGGCAGCGGCTGGATGACGATGGGCGAGGATAGAAAGACGGGGTGACGCACTCCACTAGGCTACCCTTTGTTAATGCTGCATTAATTGATTGAAACCAGCGGGAGGGGTGGTAGCCTAGTGGGTAGAACATTGGGCCCAGGTTAGATTCCCAGTGCGGGCATGTACCTATGACTTTGTTTTCTAAGTTATGTACATTTGTGAGGTTATAGCAGCAATACCACTCGCTAACGTTGAAGGAAAACACCGTGAGGAAACCTGGATGTCTGAGCTATTCACATACCTCGGCGCTTGAAATCGCCAATCCGCGGTGGGCACGCGTGGTGATTAAGCCCATACTCTCTCTCTCTCTCTGAGAGAAGGCCTGTGCCTTACAGTGGGACGTATATAGGCTGCTCATGAATTGATGGAAACGCTTACCTGTTTGGGAAGGACACGTCGCAAAGATTGCAAGTGTAGATGAAATTATCGTTGGCGTGCTTCATTCGGCGATGCACTTGCAAGTATGTCCAATGCAAGTAGGAACGCCCGCAGTCCTGTCAGAGCGTTCAAGTTCAAGTTAAAATAACATAATAAATAACTCGTGTTAATGCTGTTCTTATAGTCCGCACAGATCTTTTTGGCGGTAACGTGAAAATAGTCACAGATCGTTTGCACATCGCTTACTGTCTTTACAGCTTATGAAGAAGAAGAAGAAGAAGAAAGACATTTATTATACCAACAAGATACATCACAGAAACAAAATAAGCACATAAGTAAAACGCACAACACAGAAGGAAAACTAAATACACAACAGACAAAACGAATAAATAAAACAGGACTATAGATGTAGCCTGTGGTGTATCTACATTGCCACAAAAGGCAGCTGACTCAGCGTTGTGCTGAGGAAGTGATCCCTCAGCGCTGATTTTCAGTCAGTGCCTACGGTAACCCGAAATTGTACTACGGAGTGCGTGCCGTGGTGCAGTCAAAGAATTAAGTCAAATTCAATAACATACATACAATAAAGTAAAAAAATAAAATAAAATATCGTCATAAAATACTTACATATATTATTAGATTCGTGAGTAATTGACTACTTTAGTAATTGACTAATAGTAATTTACTACGCGTCACACTACGTCAATTACTCACAAATACACTGTAAAGACAGTAAGCGATGTGCAAGCGATCTGTGACTATGTTCACGTTACCGCCGAAAAGATCTGAGTGCTTATACTGAGTTGCGCAAAGATGATCGAATGACTCAACCATCGCGTCAAGCGAGTAAACGTCAAACGCATCGAGAATCGAACTCGCAACGAAATGTCAAGTGAGACCGTTCCACTTGTGACAGCGTTTTGTTCAGTCAAGTTTGTGAAATTAATTTTCAAATTAGTATATTAAACTCGCAAAATGCTCCAAAAAATGTTCGGGGGCTGCATACTATGATCAAGTTAATAAATCTTCAAAAACGTTCAAAATAATAAATAAAGATATATCCATTATGTCATTGGAGCTCATAGCAGTTTCTGAGGCCCTTACATACATTAAGCAAATGCAATTACAAAAGGTTGTCATCTTAACAGATAGCAGAAGTGCTTTACAGCATATAGCTCGATGTACATCTGGAGACAGAGGTATACCGAAAGCTTACACTGTACTCGCACAGATACACGACTTGATTAAAGGTGGTGTCGAGTTAAAGCTGCAATGGGTTCCTTCACATACTGGACTAAAAGGTAACGAGGAGGCTGACCGGCTGGCGAAATATGCTGTAGACGCGGGACAGGAAATCCATGATGCTCCTAGCTACACTGAGGTTTTACCTAGACAAAAGAAGCGCTGCCATGACCTTTGGAAAAAATATTTTGACGAAAGGTCCAAAGAAAAAGGTATATGGTACAGCACAATGCAGTGTGAGCCTCCTCGTGTGCCCTGGTTTGTTAGTAATAAGTTAAGTAGAGATATTTTGGTCACAGCGTTCAGGCTCCGTTCTGGACATATGCCTCTTAATAAGTATGGCTTTCTTATGAAAAAAATTACCAGCCCGAATTGTTCAGTATGTGTTGCAGAGGAAGATTTAATTCATTTATTAATGATTTGTGTCCGGAACGAAGCTGAGAGAACGACTGTAGTGTCGCGGCTACAACTGAATTTAATGGATGTGGGAATGCTGCAGAGTATTCTATCTGAACCTTATAGCGCAAACGCCAGTATCATTTATAAATTTGTTAAGGATAGCTTAGTAATAAGATCTATGTAGCTTTGATAATTGTATGGTTAGGTTACGATGGGGCTGACATGCTCGTTCTGCGAACAAAGCCCCTAAATAAATAAGATTAAAAAAAAAAAAAAAAAAAAAACGCTGTCACTTTCGAATGATTGTTGATGGTCACTACTCACTACTCGATATAGAGCGCGATAGAACTGGGAATCGCCCTTTTAGTTTCTCCAAGTGCACAACTAGGTGGCACTTTGTCACTCCTATACAAATTGAAAACGCTCTCGCTATCGAAAGTAAAATGAAAAAACTCAGTATAAGCACTCTGTGCCGACCGTACGTGGAGATAGCATCTCTCTCGCACAATAAAGTAGGTTTTAGCAATTTTTGCAATAAAATGAGTACACTTTCCATAAATGCGCTCTTAGGGTTTGATAGATAATGAAATTGCGAACATTCAAGGCATTGAATTGTTATCGTGTACTACGTTTTTGATTGACAAAATATGATTCCGAAATTAATAATTCCGGAAAACACGTAAAGGTACGTAAAGGAAAACAAACACATAATTAAAATGTCCTTAATTTAATCATGCATCAAACCCACATTTATCAAAGTTTACACTAACTTCTGCTGTTATTTGAGCATACTTTCACAAATATTTTGAGCATTTTAAATATCAAATATCAAGCATCTCCTTCAACATGTCTTGAGCATACTTACCTCCGGTATTTTGTGGACTAACAATAAAATTCGTTATTATTATTATTAGTTGTTGAAATGGCAACCAGCCGATGTCGACAAAGTCACGTCTTGACACGAAATGGGCAATTTTTATTTTTAATTTTTTAATCTACTGTTAACAGGTGACTTAAGCCAACTGACAGCTGTGGTTACCTCACAGAGTAAGTGTTTCGCAGTGGGGAATTCGCCGTAACCACTCGGCATACTGATGCCGGCTGCGGACAGCGGTACCGGCATACCGTCCTCTCTTGGCGACAGCTTGGCATCTTGTAGGTACTTAGCCATGCGTGGTTTTGTGTGTTGTGCATCTACTGCAAATTTCTAAAGCCAACTGCCAGCAGTGTGTTACCCCACAGTCGCCGTAACCCAGTATGCCAGCGGCTGACGACGGCACCGGCATACCGTCCTCTCTTAACGGCAGCTTGGCATCTTGCAAGGGCCGCTTGCAGTAGCCATGCGTGGTCTTGTGTGAGGTGCATCTTTTGTAAATTTCTGATGCGAATTGCCAGCAGTCTTACCTCGCAAAGGAAGTGTTTAGCAGTGGGAAAGTCGCCATAGCCCAGTATGCCGGCGGCAGAGGGCGGCACCGGCATACCGTCCTCTCTTGGCGACAGCTTGGCATCTTGCAGAGGACGCTTATAGTAGCCATGCGTGGTTTTGTGTGTCGTGCATCTGTTGTCAAACAATATACGTGTATCTATTTAGTTTCATGCAGCTTTACTTTATTTTATTTATTAGGACTACCAACAAGATGCCATTTGACGCCCACTGCAGGACACAGGCCTCCCTCATGGTTTTCATATGAGGGGTTTTCGCCATAATCGCCACGCTCGGCAGGCGGGTTGGCGATCGCAGTATGCGGTTGGCATCTCAGGAAGACGCTGCTGCCCGTCTCCTGGTAATTGATTTGTGTAGTCGCCTTCTACGATATCCACGGAAGGGAATGGAGTGACGCTATTCTTAATCCGGCGCCAATACATTCACAATAGACAGTAAAACTAAACAACCAACATGCACCGTTAGTGCATGTTGCTAGCTAAACACATGCAGACAGCTTAGGTGTAGGTACATGTAAGCCGTTGGCAGAAAACGTTTAAATACGGAAAGCAATAACTGTCTACAATGTTGTACCATTGCACAGCGTATCCCAGTTTAGGACCAGGACAAGTGATTGTAATGTATGGAGGTATTTTTTACGAAACTTACAAACCCCGAAAATTGTTTTTTTTTTCTCATATATAAAAATCTCGTGCCAAAGTGTTTGTTATCGAACTCCTCCGAAACGGCTTCACCGATTTTTATGAATATTTTGTGTAAATTTTGTCGGTCTGAATATAGGTCGCTCGTCGAGGCTGGGAGTCGCTGGATGCGGGCGGCACAAGACCGGAAAGCTTGGAAACAATGAGGGAGGCCTAGGTCCTGCAGTGGGCGTCAAACGGCTGGTGATTATAATGACGATGAGAATAGGTCGTACGCTAATTGATATGGCAAAATTAATTTTGCCGAGTCAGCTAGTAAGTATGTAAGTTTGTGGCAAGTACAGCACTGTACACAATACCTGGAATACGTAGCGAAGCTAACTTTGCAGATGTGACAGGTGAAGGGATTCTTCACACCCTTGTGGATGGCCCGGTGTTTGTTCAGACCGCACTCCGTGTAGTAGACACTGCAAGACACGAAGCAATTTGATCGTGCCATCGAGAAAAACTATTTTTATGTAAAACATTGTTTTGTCCTCGTTTCGTTTTGAAGAGGTGTGTTCCTTGGCCCTTGGATACTGGTCTCTGCCTCCTCCCGAGGTGTACACGATAAATTATTGTTTTGTGTAATTAATTAATACCATTCGCTAACGGTGAAGGAAAACATCGTGAGGAAACCTGAGTGTCTGAGCTATTCACATACCTCAGCGCTTGAAATCGCCAATCCGCGGTAGGCACGCGTGGTGGCCCACACTCTCTCCCTGAGAGGCCTGTGCCCTACAGTGGGACATAGGCTGCGTATGTATGTATGCAATTAATAATAGGGGTTAAAGTATGAAATTGCCGTTTTATTGCAATAGGTTCTTTGAATTGACATAGAATCTTCATGGTTTGAGGTTTTCGCATGAAACTTTTTTCAAATGGTTTCTATGATGTTCTTTTTTTAAAAAATGTGAAACATTTGAATATCGACTTTCAATTGTTTTTGTTATTCAATTTAGACAAGAAAGATGGATACTGCGAAAATTCGAGTGATTATGAGGCACCCATTTTTCGTATTTTTTTATTTTATTGATTTGACGCAAGTGAGTCAATATTGTGGGTAAGGTAACGTTAAACCATGCCGCTAATTCCTGGGTAGTTTGACTAGGGTCGGCTTCCACTATCTCTCTTAATTCATCGTTATTCACCTGTGTGGGCGGTCTTCCTCGTGGCTCGTTCTTTAAGTCGAAATTTCCATCACGAAAGCGTTTAAACCAAAATCGCACGGTGCGTTCATTAGTAGACCCCTCTCCAAACGCAGCATTGATATTGCGGGCTGTTTCTGCCGCGTTAGTTCCGCGTCGGAACTCGTATTCAAAAATCACTCGAATTTTCGCAGTATCCATCTTTCTTGTCTAAATTGAATAACAAAAACAATTGAAAGTCGATATTCAAATGTTTCACATTTTTTAAAAAAAGAACATCATAGAAACCATTTGAAAAAAGTTTCATTCGAAAACCTCAAACCATGAAGATTCTATGTCAATTCAAAGAACCTATTGCAATAAAACGGCAATTTCATACTTTAACCCCTATTATTTTTAATTACTAGTTAGTTTAAATCTTTCATACGTGTAACGCTGTTGGCCAATTGTTTGAGCTAAATAAAGCCTGACCTCGCGCGCGACGGTGCAGCGAGACCTTTGCACATGCGTATTATCGATTATAAAACAAGTTACATCTGCGACCCCTCCGCGGCCATATTGTTTTCAGTTTGTTCCAGCTACTTAATTTTCTATATTTTATTGTGCAAAATTCATCGCCGCACCGACGTCTGCCTGTCACATGAAAACTTTATCTAATGCTTTTATTGCTGAAAGGCAGTCCATCCGTTACACCCGGGCTACAGGCGTGAGTTAATGTAATGTAATGCAGACATTGTTTTGTTGGCATTCTATATTTGTGATCACTATAACATTAACCACGTCGGAACAAAACCATGGAAAATAACAATGTGATACATAAAAAGCATTTTTCTCGAAAGTTATTTGTTGCTGGTTGGAATGTTTCTGCCGGCGTGCGTGCATGAAACGACTAATGGTAAATTTTTATTGCATTCCACAAGTTTTAGGGTTGTTATATTTTAATAACTTAACTAAATATTACACACATACATTTTGTAGCTAACGACTAATGAATGTTGAGGAAGCGAAAGTGATCTGTCAGGATCGTAGCAAGTGGCAGTCCTTGGTCTCTGCCTACCCCTCTGGGATACAGGCGTGCGTTTATGTTATGTTATGTATGTTTCGGCGTAACACGGTCCAAATATGCCTGTTCCGGTTGGGGCATCATGGAAATAATCAAACTAAAATATTTTATTCATTATAAAAACAATATGTTTAGGTACTTAAGGAAGCTAACAAAGAAACATCACATTAATTTTTCGAAAAAAGTTTTAACCTAACCTCCTCAGTCCTGACCTTGAAAATAACCAGGGAAATTGACCACAATTTACCACAATTTTAAAAACCTATTTAGAGGTTAAAAACTCCACCCACGCCGGGACTTGAACCCGCGACCTCTGGCTAACCGTGCCAGCGCTCTCCCAACTGAGCTAATGGGCAAGCGCAGGCACCGGCTGTGCAACAAGAACAATGTAAAAATAAAACACCACAGGTAAAGCGTCAATGGGATTGACAGAGATTTTTAGTATTCCATCTTAACCACAGAACAAAAAAAGAGCACACGGCGAATGAGGTAAGAAAAACTGTCAAAAACTCCGCATAGGCAATACATTGCTAATGTGAGGCACGCGGGCACCGCCCACTTACGACTTCTACTCTTTTTTTCTGTTCTGTGGTCTTAACAGTTAGAAACCGCGGGGTGTCGTAATCAGAATTTTTTTTCAACGAAAGTATTTACATTCTTATTGTTAAATTTCAACATACAATGCCATGGGGAACTTGCGGAAAAAATATTTTAATCTCAACGGCTAAGCCGTGTTGAAAGATAAATCATCATAAGCAGCCCGTATACGTCCCACTGTAGGGCACAGGCCTTCTCTCGGAGAGAGAGTAATTTGAATTAAAAACTTGTTAAAATCGTCTCGTAAATTAATGGTTTTACGCATCTACACCATTGCAATTGGAATGGTGGCCGGGTCACCTATCTCCCTCTAAAATGGTTGAGACTGGTGATGGCTGACCCCTGCGTTATGCTCGTGAACGGGTGCTGTTCGTGTGTCTGGCACTAGCATTAATGTTTTTCCTACTTTTGTAAGAAGTGTTATTTTGGATTTTAAAGTTATTGGTGGCTATCACGGAATCATATCATATAGGCTTTGATGTATAAGTTTAAGATGATTTGAGAAAAGATGGTCAGAGTGGAGTTTTTTTTCCCGCTGCCTTTTTCTCCACTACAAATACGGCCCGAAGGCAGCGGCTAACATACTCGTAGTAACATATGTAGTAGTACATTGACATACAGCAAACAAAATGTAAATTCTTTACGTTAAAATAAAATTATGGATTTCTGATTGATAAGAAAACGTTTAGAATTCAATGAACAAACTAAATCTAAAAAGGTTTTTTAATTTGAGTAACTTGATTTTAAGCATGTTTTTAAGACCTCAAAAATAGAAAATAAAAACTTTTCGTCATTTTCAGATTTTTCTACATCTTTTATGGTATAAAAACAATGTCATTCCAATCTAAGTTCGGGAGCTCGCATCAAACTTAGATTGGAATGACCTGTCCTTTGGGGCCTACTTATGCACACCAAATCCTGAGGGAATCCTGTCGTTTGCAATTAGTATGAAACTAGCTGTTGCCCGCGACTTCGTTCGCAGAGTAATTTTGATTTGTATTTTTCCGGGATAAAAAATAGCCTATGTGCTAATCCAGACTATAATCTATCTCTGTGCAAAATTTCATCCGGATCCGTTTAGCCGTTGTTGCGCGAAGGAGTAACAAACATCCATCCATACATACAAACTTACGCGTTTATAATATTAGTAAGGATTTGACAGACGATGGGAATCGTCCAGCATCTGGTGCGCGTAATATAGGGACAGGTTGATTTTGTAAGAGAAATTAATAAGGCACAGATTAAAAGAGAAATGAATAGGGCACAGATTAAAAGAGAAATTAATAGGGTACAGATTAGCTCCTATATCATGCGCACCAAATCCTAAACGATTCCAATAGTCTTACTGTCAAATTAAATAAAAAAAACCGGCCAAGTGCTAGCCGCACTCGCGCACGAAGGGTTGCGTACTAATATATTATCTATACAACATTAGGCACAAATATCGAGAAAAACGGCAAAAAATCACGTTTGTTGCATGGGAGCTCCCCTTAAATGTTTATTTTATTTAAATTATTTACTTTCGAAGCTAATATAAAACTTCTGTAAATATTTCAAGCGTCTACCTGTTGCCATTATTAATATCGAGCAAAAAAAAATTACATTTGTTGTATTTGAGTCCCCCTTAAATATTTAATTTATTTTCTGTTTTTAATTGTTGTCACAGCGGCAAAAGAAATAAATCATCTGTGAAAATTTCAACTGCCTAGTTATCACGGTTCATGAGATACAGCTTGGTGACAGACAGCCAGATAGACAGACGGTGAAGTCTTAGTAATAGGGGTCCCGTTTGGCACCCTTCGGGTGCGGAACCCTAAAAATTAAGTTAGTATGGAATTTTACAGACGATTGGAGTGGGTGGTTTTCTTTTTGACTATTAAGAAAAAAAAGTAGTTCCCAAGAAGTCTGTAGATGGCGCTGAACTGACTACGTAACTAGCCGTGCGTTTCGATTTGCGACCGTGGGCGATCATGGGCAAATCGGAACGCACTGCAGACTGGTCACACGTATTCGTGTATGATAGCCGTTCCGAAATGGACGCCAATGGATATTGCGATAACGTGAATGGATCCCAATTCGGAACGATATTTATTTGTGACGTGACAATGACATAATGTAAGTTTTGTTTTATGATCTAAAAATTACATCCAAGTGAAGTAATCAAATCGTTCCGTTCCTTGCAGTAACTCACCAAGTTAAAATTTAACCAAAAAGCTGCTCTCCCTACACCTATTGGTATTTTTAGTATTTATTTATTTCAGAGCCTACAAAAGGTAAGTAATTTGTTGGAAATAAGTTTTGATTCGGTCGGCCACAGAATAATATGTGGCTAAACGCATGTCATGTCAAAGCGTGAAACTGGCAGAAATAGTCGCCATCGGCCGATTGCCATTATACAAAATTGAATTGAATTGAACTCACCAAGTTCAGCGCCATCTATGCAGCGGCTAGGGAATAATTGAAATAAAAAATAAAAATAAAATCCCTCATTGCTCAGGATTCGATGCGCATAATTAATTAGGCGCATGACCACTAACTCTTCGCAGTATTCGCAACGGAAAGCCTTCTCGATGTCGACGACGCGGGTTATGGCGCGGGCTTCGTCCGCCACCGTGGCGAGCATATCCACCGCCTGTTGGTCGTCCACTTGATGCGCTATACGACGCGCGACAGCGGCTGAGGATGGGAGAGGTGCGGTAAGGACGCTGCGGTCTAGGGCGGGAGGTGGCGAGACAGTGAACATAGCCACGCGCGTGTTTAAGGAGGAGAGAGGACAGGTGAGTGTAGGGGTCGTTGATTACAATCCCTGGCCTTATTGTGGACGTGGAGCAGCGCTGGCCGAGAGTGAAAACACTTGTTGCGTAGAATATTATGATATTTTATTGCGGAGCACAAGGTACACGTTTTAATGGCGTCGTAGGTGGTAGAAGAGAGAGAGAGATAGCATATAAAATGTTACCATATTACAATAATCTGTTGGGGATGCCAACAGGGAGGACTATGGTAATACATACGCAAAGTGGCCGGGACTGTGGAAATAGACTGGAGTGGCTAGCATCTCAACCACTAGCTGGTCATCTACTTGATGAGTTATACGACGCGCGATGGCGGCAGAGGACGGGAGTGTACGAGTCAGGATTATAGGAATATGAATATGCAACGGTGAGTAGCATTTCCACCGCTATCTAGTCATCCACCTTGTGAGCTATACGATGGCTGAGGATGAGAGAGGACGGGGGAGGATAGAAGAGGACGGTCGAGGACTTACGGTCATCGGAAGGCGCGTCGCCAAGCCGCCTAACCAACCCGCTGCCCGGGGAGAGCTGCAACTCCTCGCTCTCCATCTTCAGGGCTTCGGCGAAGCTTTCCAAGCAGGCGGTCGAGGTGCGGGCGTGCTCCTAAAAGTCAAGAATTGCTCGCCTTTATGTCGTTTACGACATAGAACTAAATATTAAGGGGCTTCAGGGAGTAACACAAGCCGAGGAAAATAATATTCAATTCAATTCAATTCAATTCAAATATTTTTATTCATTATAAAAACAGAATGTTTACTTAATGAACGTCAAAGTTGTTAGTTTCACAATTAATGGATTATGTGGACAAGAAGCTAACAAAGAAACTCCACATTTATTCCTTTCAAAACACGTTTCAACTTAATTAACAGAGTTTTCAACTTAAAATATTAGTCATGAATGTGTTGAACACTGGTCACAATCGTCCTTTAAATAATATTAATCTACTGTTTAATGCCAAACATCTTTGTCTTCTAAATAATCCTTCATGTTATAGTAAGCCTTTTTGCACAGAATGTGCTTAACACATTTTTTAAATTAATCATATCTCCTTTCACAGATCGAATTTGCAACCCGTGGCCGTGAAACCCAGGACTGGATAGCACTAGCATCAGCAACCTGTGCATCTCCTGGCACAGGTGTTATACACTTAAAAGGAGGTCACAGCCTTGTAAAATATTTTTGTGAAAATTTTGTTTTAGAAATAAATATTATTCATTTTTAATTTTCATTAACGCAAAAAAAGGTCCGTGATTCTAGGTTCTTCGTGTCGTATGTCCTAAAAATCACTGTTCACATGATTGATGCCCAGTTTCTCGTACACTAACACGCTGTTAATCTACTGTTAACAGCTGTCAATTGACCAAAGTGCATACAAAAACCACTGACAGCTGTTAACAGTAGATTAACAGCTTGTTAGTGTACGAGAAACCGGGGGTAGGAGATTGTACAGACGCTTTTTGCAAAATTCGATCGGCGTTTACCCGTGGTCCCGGTGGGTCGACCCATCACCGGGTCAACGGGTAATTATAATTACCCGCGGACCCATGGCATTAGGGATTGTTCCCTGGACTTCTGACTAAATCGATAGAAAATGAAAACCAGTTAGATACATTTTGGAATTTATGAGATATTGAATTCTGTAATTTGGTATGTGTACACATATTTATCTCGCCGACAAAGTTAAAGAATAAAACGTTGGAGCAATTTTTTCTTTACTGTACCTCCCCTAACATGAAAAATGGGGATAATTTTTTTTTCTCGTCTACCCCATCATGTGGGCCATCGTTGGATTAGTCGTTAATAGTAGTTTATGCAACTGTCATATAATGAAGGGTATTAAAACACGAGTGTGAGTTTATGAAACGAGCGCAGCGAGTTTCATAATAGTAACGAGTGTTTTAATACCCGTGTTATATGCAGTTGCATACACTACTTTATCTTCACTAATGCAATTAAAAATTAAATTCACGCGTACGTGTATAATCACAGTGATTTTGCCGCCATTAAAATTTAACCAATGAGAGCGCAGCTGCGCGCTTCAATAAAACGCGACCAACCTGATTGGCCCTGCAATCAAGTTGGTCGCGTTTTATTGATGTTATAATGAGATTTTACGATATCGATGTGAATATTATACCATTATGTGAAATTGCTTAAATTGAGTGTTTTGTTGTCTGCGCTATAACAGTAGTAATTATAAGTCAAGTATTGAAAACATAAGTAGAATGTTACAACATTAGTGTAGATAAAAAATATTGTGGGTGTAGGCAGACCATTTCTTGATTTAGTGTTCCGTTTGCGAAATATTAAGCTTCAAAGCGCAAATTTTTGTCCGAGTAGGGCGTCGGGTTTTTGTCTATTATATTATGCGCAGAACTTACCTCTGCCTCAATGTTGTTCTTGAATGCGCGAGCGCAGACCGCACAGACCAACACGTGCTTCGGCGTCAACTGTGAAGGTGTAACGGTGTAAACCTCTTCATACAATTTTTTTTTTATATTTCATTCATTCTGGCTATAATTAAAATTTAAAATTACGTCACCCACTAGATTTTTTTGGAATTTCATTGCTACTTTACCTCACTACTTTAAATCGCCAATCCGCGTTGGGCTCGCGTGGTGATTAAGCCCATACTCTCTCCCTGAGACAAGGCCTGTGCCCCACAGTGGGACGTACATAGGCTGCTTATGTTTTTATCATGCATATAAAAAAGAAAAGCCAATAAAAAAATTATCGTATTTTAGTGTGTTGTATTGTATTGTAACACAACTAGTGTATGGAAGATGATTCAGGGAAGTAAAATCAATGGAGTAGAAATGAGGTTTAAACCTACCCCTCAGGGTTGTAGGCGTGATTTTATGTATGGGTGTTAATGAGGTCCTTGAGAGGTAGGTGTTACTTTGAATGACGGGACATGCAAAAGTGTAATGAGCTATTTTTTTAAAGTATTTCCTAGCTGCGTAGATGGCGCTGAACTTAGGTTAGTTACTGCAAGGAACGGAACGTCACATTATTCTTTTATTATTTCACTTTGACGTAATTTTTAGATCATAAAACGAAACTTACATACACACACACGTCACACGTCACAAATAAATATAGTTCCGCCTTGATCCATTTACGTTATCGCAATATCCATTGACGTCCATTTCGAAACGACTATCACATCATAGACGCGAATACGTACGAATACGTGAGCCGTGAGCGATCTGTAGTGCGCCCACAGTCGCAAATCGGAACACACGGCTAGTAAAGTAGTCAGTTCAGCGCCATCTGCAGAGTTCCTGGGAACCACTTTGTTTTCTTAATAGTCAAAAAGAAAACCTCCCATCAGTTATCGTAGCGGACATCTATACTTAGATTGTGACCTGTTTTACAACCGTAAGGCCGTAACATACAGTCGGAATTCCGTTTCGGAATTTCGAATTCGGACCTGCCAATGAGCCGTTTTCAGCAATTCGCAATTCACAAAGCACTTCATAGATGGCGCTTATAGGCGTGCACATACAAGAACAGGGACACGTGTCAAATTTTTCTTAGCGCAGATTAATTTTGACAGCCGTATTCCGGTTCTTCTATGGCCACGCCTGTAAGCGCCATCTATGATATGCTTTGTGAATTTGTACTGAAACCGGCTCATTACACACGGAAAAAATAACGAACGGAAAACTCCCGTATGTTTGCGGTAGGTCCATAGGTTTGTATGGATTTACAGCGTTCGGAATCCCGAAGCGGAATAATACTGACTGAATTTTGGCCGACCCAAAGCAGAGTGATTAGAATAGAAACAGCCCCTTTATTACGCGCACCAAAACCTACGCGATTCCAATCGTCTAACTGTCAAATACCATACTAATTGCTATAGCTTACTCCGGGATTTCGGCACGATTTGGTGCGCATAATTAGACCCCTGGTGTATGGATAGAAACAAAAAGTGGAAAATGGGTTTTTGTCGCCGATTTCCTACTAAACTGTACTAAAGCACACTAAGGGCCGGTTTCTAAATTGAGAACTTCACTAAGTAAATACTTAAGTAACGTTCTGTCACGCTCTTTTCTGAGAAATTCGAAGAGACAGCACTACAGGTAAGTATTTACTCAGCGAAATTCTCAATTCCGAAACTGGCCCTATAGCAACGTCTCTTGACTATGATCAGATACCCTTTATCTTTGTAAGTTCAATAGAAAATCCGACGTCGACCCTTTTGCAACCCATTCATAGTGACGGGTGGTCGCTGGGAATGATTTATTTATTATCTTGTTGGTATAATAAATGTCTTTCTTCTTCTTCTTCTTTCTTCTTATTTGTGCTAATGACCACTCAGTACGGACAGAATAGGGGGTGGCCGATGGGAATGATCATATGTATGTGTCAAGGAACAGTATGACTAGGGGATGGAGGACGGGAATGATCGTGAGTATGTGTCAACCACCCCCCAGTGCGGTAGGGTGGAATGACTGTTCCATTGCCACCGACATCCCAGTGGAGCTAGGATATGGCCGATGGTAATGATCGTGTGTATGTGTCAACGACCCCCCAGTGTGGCTAGGGAATGGCCGATGGGTGCGATCGTGTATATTTGTCGGCGACATCTCAGTGTGGCTAGGGAATGGCCGTTGGGGATGATCGTGTGTGGCTGGCGAGAGGCCGATGGTAATGATTGTGCGTGTATAGCGTTTTTTGATGACGGCAAATGGCTGATGATGAATATTTTTAACTATACATTTGTGTACTATTTACCTGCTCCTCATGAGCCCTCAAATGCATGCGCAGGCGCGAACGCCGCGTCAACTGTTTCATGCAAATATGACACTGGTATGGCTTGATCTAGGGAGAAATTATTAAGATTGTTAAAATATGCACCGTATTAATAGGTGAAATATGTTTTTTCATGAATACGTTAAAAAAATAGAGTGGTAAAAACCTATTTAGAGGCTAAAAATTCCACCCATGCCGGGACTTGAACCAGCGACCTCTGCTTAGTTGGGAGAGCGCTGGCACGGTTAGCCAGAGGTCGCGGGTTTAAGTCCCGGCACGGGTGGAATTTTTAGCCTCTAAATATGTTTTTAAAATTGTCCTCAGCACGGGTTAGTGCAACAAAAAGAATATAAAATAGAGTGGTGGCAGCGCAGCGGTAAAACGACCGGCCTCACATTCATGGCCGTGGGTTCGAATCCCGGCATGTAAAAATGAGTTTGTTTTCTAAATTACGTACATTTTCATTTTCTAAGTTACGAAGTTTTTGTAGCAATACCACTCGAAGGAAATGTTCGTGGGGTAACCCCACTGTTTGAGGTATCATGACACACCTCATCACTTGCTACGTACAATGGTCCAACTATCAGGCTAAGTGCGGTGTAACTAAAACTAACTAGAAGTTCACGTAAAATATGTTTACAGGGTTCCGTAGTCAACAAGTCTGTCTGTCAGAGACGATAAGTACTAGAAAGTTGATTTTTGGCATAGATATACATTTTATTATGCCGACAAAACTTTAAAAAAAAAAACTTTTTTATGGTATACCTAAATTTTTTATCTCGCCTACACCATAGTGGATATCGTTCGATTGGTCGTTTAAAAATATTGTGGGTGTAGGAGACCATTTTTAAATTGAGGGTTCTGTTCACGAACTCTCCGCTACCACAGCTCAATATAGGTTGACATATTATTTTTAAAGCTCTTGCCGACTCTTAATATGAATCCTAACATTTGGTAGGCGTTTGAGCAGATGTTATCTACGTGAACGTCTAATGTGAGTTTGCAGTCTAGAGTCACACCCAGGTCTCGGATACTGTCGGTTTATGTCACAGGATTGCTGCCGAGTTAACGTTATAAAAGGAAAATTTCGTACAAATTCCTTCGAAAATTACTTTCATGAAGTTGTTAGTTCTGGCAGGGTCAATTTTTCAATATTCAGATAAAACTTAACTGGAGAACAAATTGCATGCTATCATACATACATTAACGAGGCCTATGTCTATGCCTATATACACAAATCTCAGGACAGTGACAACATCAGTTTTATTCTCCAGTTAAGTTTCATCTGACTATCAAAAGATCTGGTTTAAATCAGTCAAAAAAACCCCTCCTTCCACGGAACCCTATATTAGGCGTGGCCCCAAAACGAACCGGGTTTCTTGTAAATTGACTCTCACTATTCAATTTTTTACCTGCAAGTGTGTCACGGAGTGTTCGTCCAACGTCTGCTTGTCCAAAAACCGTTTTCCACACGTGGGACATACGTAGCGCCGGGTGTCTGTGTGTACGCGACTGTGCTTCGTTAGATTAGCCCTGTAGATAAGATAAGATAAGATAAGACAGCGATGGTAGCCTAGTGGGTAGAACATCGGACTCGGAAGCGAGAGACCCACGTTCGAGGTCCATTGCGGGCATGTACCTATGACTTGGTTTTCTAAGTTATGTACATTTGTGAAGTTATAGTAGCAATACCACTCGCTAACGGTGAAGGAAAACATCGTGGGGAAACCTGAGTGTCTGAGCTATTCACATACATCAGCGCTTGAAATCGCCAACCCGCGGTGGGCACGCGTGGTGATTATGCCCATACTCTCTCACTGGGAGAAGGCTTGTGCCCTACCAGTGGGACGTATATAGGCTGCTTTTATGTAAGATAACATTGACTGTGGATGAGATACAAATAATGGTAACTTCCGCACAACACAATCACTCGACCTGGTCCCAAACTAAGATACCCTGTTCAATTCAATTCAATTTAAATCAATTCAAATATTTTTATTCATTATAAAAACAGAATGTTTACTTAATTAACGTCAAAGTTGTTAGTTTCACAATTAATGGATTATGTGGAGAAGAAGCTAACAAAGAAACTCCACATTTATTCTTTTCAACACACGATTTAACTTAATTAACAGAGTTTTCAACTTAAAATATTAGTCATGAATGTGTTGAACACTAGTCACAATCGTCCTTTAAATAATATTAATCTACTGTTTAATGCCAAACATCTTCTTATTGTCTTCTAAATAATCCTTGATGTTATAGTAAACCTTTTTGCACAGAATGTGGTGCCATGGTAACCAGGCGAGGACATTACAACCATGATAATACCTGAGGCCACTTGTACAAATCACCATGGGAAGAAAATGGCGAAAAAGATTAATTACTCCTCCTCAATACTCATACATACATACACATACATAAACTCACGCCTGTATCTCGGTGGGGTAGGCAGAGACCAGGGACTGCCACTTGCCACGGTCCTGACAGATCACGTTCACTTCCTCGCTTATTCATTTGGGTACAATTTTTTCTCTGACTACCCGTCCGGGATACAGGCGTGAGTTTTTGTAATCGTTAAAAATGTTACAACGCGCGAGAGAAACAGCACGCCTGTCGTAACAGCACCTCAATATTTTTTTTATATTTTTAACTGCCGGTGACTTTTTAACTATTCTTTATTAACTAGCTGACTCGGAAAACGTTGTTTTGCCATATTAATTAGCCTACGACCTATTCTCAGACCTACCAAATATACACAAAAAAAAAATCAAAATCACAAAAATCGGTGGAGCCGTTTCGGAGGAGTTTGATAACAAACACTGTGACACGAGACTTTTAAATTCAGCCGTACACCACGCACTGCTAAGACGCTGCTTGTGGTAGACTGTGGACGTGGTCGAACGGCTTATGAACGCTTTATGCTCTTATGAACGCCTTATTCTACCACTCATGAACGGCTATGAACGGCTTATGCTCTTATGAACGTTTATGAACAACTTAAAAAGCGTACCGAAACCTAGGGTTTGTTCTCCGCCAGGCTAATGAGTTTACCAACGTTCATGCTCTAAAAGCTTTATATGAGGCTCTCGTAAAGAGTCACCTGGAGGGTGGCTCGGTGGTCTGGTCTCCAAGCGAAATTAAATATAAAACCATGTTGGAGCGCATCCAAAATAAATTTATAAGATTTATTTATTTGAAGATGTATGGAGTATACCCAGGCTACCCTTTGCTGTATCCTACCTTGTTTGTACTAGGCATGGTAGGATACAGCAAACTGAAAGTGAGAAGAGAAGAGGCTCTCGCTATATATTTGTTTCGCGTGTTCCGCGGGGAGCTGCACCACCCAGCCATCCTCCAGGAGCTGCGGCTGAACGTGCCAGACGGGCTGGCGGGGCGGCGCGCACCAACCTGCTGCAGCGGGCGCCTCTCACGCGTGCGCTGTCTCTTGCGCTGGTGGCCGACCATGTTGATATATTTTACTGTAGTCTGAGCCAGTTCAAGAGGGCCATAATTCGGATTTTAAGTTAAGGACTTATTTTATCTAACTCTATCGCATTAGGTAATACACCTGTAATGATAGATGTTAAGTGGTGATACAAATAAATAAAAAAAAAATAATAATAATGCTTTTATGAACGTCTATAAACAACTTATGCTCTTATGAACGTCTATGAACAACTTATGAATGGCTATGATCTTATGAACGGAAATTAACAACTTACGCTCTAACGCTTATGTTCTTATGAAAGGCTCATGCTCTAACGCTCATGAACGGCGTAAGAACGGCTTATGCTCTAACGCGCACCTCAGATAGAAGGTCTTGCCACAGCCGTCCACCACGCACTGCCACCGGCGCTGTTTATGGTGTTGAAAGTGGACGTGGTCGAACAGCTCCGATTCCGTCGCGAAAACGCTGCGGGGACTGCACTCCGGACACCTGTATTGGCCGTCCGCGGTCGTCATGTGGTTTTTGTCGTGGAATTGCCTGCAAAAGGATCTATATTAGAATAGAATGGTGTAGGATAGGGTCGGACAGAAGACCTCATCCAAGTGGCAGGAGGACGGTGGATGCAAGCCGCTTCCAACCGGTCTTTCTGGAAATCCATGGACTCCGCCTATGTCCAGCAGTGGACTTCTTGCGGCTGAACGATGATGATGAGGGTAGGGTTGGGTTGGGTTTTTTTTCCGTGGGAGCAGGGGAATACTCATGTATACCGCCGTGCCAGACTCTACTGGGAATTTTGCCCAGTAGCCTACGGACTAAACCCGTAACCGTTTTTTTTTTTTCTTTTGCAGTCCGATGACCTTATCTTTCTAATTGTTGTACAGGTTGATTTTTCAAACATTATCTCCCACAGGTTTCGCACATTTTATAAAAAAAACCTTACAATTATACTACTTTATGTTGTACATCGTAACTATAACTATATTCTGTTTGTTTTTTTTTTTTTTTTGGTTGGTTGGGTTGGATTTGGTAGGGTAGGGTAGGGTAGGACCGGGCAGAATAGAATGCTCATCGAATTGTCATAATAAACTACGAATTTTAGTTTTATGAAACGTTGCCCTAATGCCTTTACCTCTATGGCACCCAGTGACAAATAAAATTTTAGTATTCGCAGTAGTTTCATCATTGCGCTTGCATGCATGAATGGAACTAGTGCGAAAATAAATTCGCAGTAGTTCCATTTTGGGATCACAAGCATGAATATCTTTCCTAAATCTGTAGGTTTATGTATTTATTTATTGTATCTAGTATTTATTTATTATTATGTTGTATTTGTGTAATATCTCCCCCTATTATATTTTATATATCTAGGACTGAATAATAATTAGTAAGTATATTTAATATTAAGTAAGTTGCAATACCTGATAATGCTCTCATCAAAACTTAGGTTAGCTGGTAGATAATGCTAAGTAGCATTAAGCTCGCCTATGTGCAAAACTTTCTGTTTTATGCAATAAAGGATTTAATAATAATAATAATAATGAATTAAACTAGAGCGAAAGTAAATTCGCAGTAGTTAAATTTTGGGCTTGCATGCATGAATGTAACTAGTGCGAAAATTAATTCGCAGTAGTTCCAACTTGAGCTTGGGTGCATGAATGAAACTAGGGCGAAAATTAATTCGCAGTAGTTCCACTTTGAGCCTGCATGCATGAATGGAACTAGTGTGAAAATAAATGCGCAGTAGTTCTATCTTGGGCTTGCATGCATGAATGGAACTAGTGCGAAAATAATTTGGCAGTGCCATCGCTGGACTTGCATGCATGAATGGAACTAATACAAAAATATATTCTCAGTAGTTCCATAACACGGCTTGCACGCATGAATGGAACTAGTCCGAAAATGAATTCGCAGTAGTTCCATCATGGTACTAGGCAATTCTAATGCGAATAAAGGCCCTGGGCCTCATGGGTTTCATAAAACTACAAATCATTAAACCATGAATTCGAGGTACATTGCGTAGCAGTCTTTCTACTTGTTAACATGTGCGTTAATCGACTTTGCAATGTGTATCGAATTGTCATAGTCAACCATTAAATGTGGTTCTGTGAAACAGGCCCCCGATGTCGAGGCAGTTCTAAGACTCACATGTGAAACTTCAAGCGCACTTTGGATGTGAAGGATTCGTTACAGTTGTGACACGTGACAATCTGAGGGTCTGACGAAGGCTCGAGGCCCTTCTTTCGGGACGTCTTCTGTAAACAATCACACACAGAAATCGCAGTGCTTGAGCTACAAACAGCTAAACATTCAAATTTTTTGTTGTCATCTTAGTATCCGAATTATGTGTCTATAAACTCGGTTGATTCTTAATCCCAGTTTACAGACAGTGACATTTTAAAACATATTTACGATCTGAAGTAAATTCGAGTTGACAACTTTAGCGTCAGAGAATAGAAAATGCGTTTTCTTGATCAGCTAAAGGTTTTAAAAATTCTGTAAACATACGCTCAGAAATTGCACTACTGGATCTAAACTCGGGCAATTAAACATTCGGATTATTCTCTGTCATCTTACCTAGAATTCGGATCCCGTGACGATAAAGTTGGTTGATTCTTAGTAACTACAATGCGAAGATCGGCTCGTGCGAGGCGGCCGTTACACGGTAGAAACCATTGGAATGCTATTGGTCAGTAGACTATCAATAGTGTCAAACAAACAACCATTTGATTGCCGTATTTATATCACTCTATGAGATTACTGTCTATACGATTATACTCTAGGTCCGCGGCCATAGGCTACCAGTTACATTGCCTATAACCGCCTGTCAGTCTGACCTGTTAAGATAATTCATTAAATAACTACGTGTTCTATACGCACGGGGCACACAGGAAGGACGTGGGACGAGGGCGCGGAAAAGACGCGGAGTCCTTTCAGTTCACTTTCATACAAAATATACTGAAGCGATGGGACATAGCCCACACAGAGAAGACGGGGCGAGGACGCGAACGCTATACGACGCGTCGCGTCTTTTCCGCGTCCTCGTCCCACGTCCTTCCTGTGCGCCGTAGCCACTAGGCCTACTGTTTTGTGTGAATGTTGTGTTTACTTTAAGATAAAAAGTACCCGAAACCGGCGTGCGTGCATGCAACGACTAGTGAATGTCGATGAAGCGAAAACGATCTGTCAGGATCGTGGCAAGTGGCAGTCCCTGGTCTCTGCCTACCGCTCTGGGATAGAGGCGTGAGTTTATGTGATGTTTACTTTTGTGAACTTACATCATGTTCTACTCTGGTATTGGCATATCTCGGTCTTCCGTTCTTAGCTCTCTGTGTAAAGGCAAAAAGCATTTGTCAGCGGGGAAATTCGGTCATCCCAAAAATAAACACAGTAAGGGACATTTTTTTTTCAAAACTGAGAAATACCCCATTGGTTACTACTTGGCACCAGTAACCAGAAGTGGAAACAGCTCGGTTCTGAAAAAAAAATGTCCCTTACAGTGTTTATTTTTGGGACACGCGAATTACCTCAAACGTAGATTGGAGTGACATTGTTTTTACACCAAAGAGGACTTCGAAAGACTCAGAAAAATTACCTTAAAGAATTTTTTGTGGGCTGTACAGTCGAAAGCAGGTCAACCTATACATTTTTGTAATAAAGTCGCCCGTAACGTAACAAGTAGAGTGCAAAGCGTGAAGGTTTATGTGCTGTCGATGGTACGTGGCTTAAAGGATAACTTGCACATAAAAATGTTTTAATATATTCGGAGAGGCAATGCTAAGAGATGAATAAACGTGGTAAAATTTTTCTCTAATACGACTTATACGACATGTCAAAAAAGTAATTCCAATCACGTGGTACAAAAACGCGCCACACAAATCGGACTCAAACTACAACTTCACAACTTGCACGTAACACATTATAATGTATGAAGCGTTAATCAATATTCGAATTATCTTGTAAAATAATGTTTTTATCCATCTGCAACATTTTTAGAAAACTTTTAGAATTCAATGAAAAAACGAAATCTAAAATTGTTTATTATTAGAGCAACATGATTTTCCGAATTTTTTTGATATCCTGAAAACCCCGAAAAAAATATGAAATTATTTTTAAACTTTTTAATAGTATTTTCTGAGGTTGACACGAGCACTAGACATAATAAAACTGATTTTTAACGGATATTAACTCGTTTACTTTTCCATTTTACAATTTGCCGTGGTCTCGGTAGACTGAGGTGAAAGGCGTCTTTTTTTTTTACTTTTGAATTTTTCTCGAGTTTTTCTGTCTTCTATGATATAAAAGCAATGCCACTTGGTAACGTAATATTATGGTAACGTAATATTAGGTATAATATAATAATAGGCCGTGTGGCGCCGGATTAAGAATAGCGTCACTCCATTTCCTTCCGTGGATGTCGTAGAAGGCGACTAAGGAAATCAATAACCAGGAGACGGGCAGCAGCGTCTTCCTGAGATTCGAACCGCATACTGCGATCGCCAACCCGCCTGCCAAGCGTGGCGATTATGGCAAAACCCCTCATGGTTATGAAAACCATGAGGGAGGCCTGTGTCCTGCAGTGGGCGTCAAGGGGCTGATGACGATGATAATAATAGGTATCAAAAATGTAAAAAATCCGTTTTTTTTTTTAAATTCATTCCATGTGGACGAGCGACCTACCTTTATAAAATCCTCCTCGGAGGGTATGCAAATGATGGTGTCCTCTCTCGAAATGGGCTTCCGTTTCCGGCCGCGCCTGCGCGCGCATTTGTGCTGCGCCAACTGTTCCGCCGAAGGGAATATTTGACTGGAAGATGAGTTAATAGTGATTTTTATAGGAGCCATGGCCGTAAACCTAAGGCAAAAAAACAAGACAGCATTAACGCAAACAATGGCCGTTCCGTACCTTAAAAGGAAAAATAGGAACACTTATCACATTGTACATCGACATTCAACAAACAGAATGCAAATTCTTCAGGTCGAAATAAATTTGTGATTTCTAATCTCATAATAAAAGTAGTTTGCGCTCTTCGAATTCCTCAGAAAAGAGCGCGACAGAACGTTACTCAAGTATTGACTTAGCGATTGAACTGGTAATACTGGAAAGTTTCACTAGTTCAATCAATTGGACTTTTTTTTTATTTATCTTAAGTATCTAGATTAGTTCTGTATTATTGTCGTAATACAACATATGACAAACTGGCACCCACGATACGGGGTCTCCTAGTGTGGGTGCCGCTGGAAAATGTACCTAATTTTAAGTTATGAACAATAAACAATTTTTTCATTTACTTTACTTTGACTGTTAATTGAACTAGTGAGAGTAGAGGGAATTTCTCAATTCAGAAACCGCCCCTGAGACACGTTATGGAATTTTATATACGAAATTACCTGCAACCGACACAGTGGTTCCTTCTGAAGATAGGCTTCTCGCAATCGTCACTGCCCTGAAACACAGAGTTAATCGTGGGTGCTATTTTTGCGAGTAGCGGGTTTGCAGATTTGGTGTGGCAGGCCTGGCCCTACCTGGTGAACAGCCCTGAGCGTATCTACCCGGTAAACGTCTCACTTCGCTTTAGGCATGGTGGAGCGAACGCGTGTGACGTCACCCGAGCGTTGGTGATTTGAACGCACCTAACAAGTGAGATTTTAAGTTCTGGGTATAAAGCACATAAACGTCGTTCATATTGCAAAATGTCACATGTCAAAAAAATACGATTTTTGTTTTTTTTCATCGAAATTGTATAAAATTGATTCTGTCACACGCGCAAGACACCGTAATCCTCGGTCTGATTAGCTGTGTACACTATTACAACTTAATTTTCTTCTAATTTACTAATTTTAATACTATTTCGATGATAAAACAAAAATAGAATTTTTTTGACATGTGAAATCTTACAATATGGACGAAGATAAGTCAAATTGTCATTAAATTATTGTTCTATACAACATAAGTTATTACTCTAGCAGTTTCCCTAATTTTTGTAAAAAAATATGTACTGCCATAACGGTAATAAAAATGTTTTAGAGTAATTTTATGTTAGGTCTTTGTTTCACTGCCTCAAAAATTTGCATTTTGGACTTATGTGCTTTAGCTTCAGATGTATAAATTGGGTTTAATGAGATCTGAGAAAAATTTACGGGCTTTTTCGCTGCCTCTGTCTCCATTACAACATCAACTCGCAGGTAGCTTACATAAACCACATTCTATATATTCACCAAACAGAATGTAAATTCTTTGCAATGAAATTCATTTCTGATTTCTGTTCCCCTAAATCCGAAACCGTCGTGCGTGCACGCAACGACTAATTTATTTATTTATTTATGCATTTATTGTACTACACAAGGAAATTGTACAATGCGGCGGAATCAATCATCATCATCATCATCATCATCAGCCATTTGAGCCCCACTGCAGGACATCGGCCTCCCTCAGGGTTTTCCAAGCTTCGAACATAACCATGAGGGGTTTTGCCATCATCGCCACGCTTGGCAGGCGGGTTGGCGGAATCAATGCCACAAGCATTTTCTACCAGTCAAGCGCCGGAGGTACAGGAAAGAGTTGGTAGGCGAGAAAAAAAAATTAAAAATATACGTTTAAATAAACTTACACATTAATATAAACTTATACATATAATACAATATCTTCTAGGGTAGGTACTTCATATGAGTGATAAGAATGTTATATGTAGAACTTCAACAATGTGGTTTTATTAAGATGGCTTCGATCAAACACAGAATAAAAGCAGGGTAAAATAGAGAATTTGCAGGTGATCTATAGTCAAAAGGTAAAGTAGCAATCACAGATTAAAAAGAAAAAAAGACAAGTCTTGTAGCAATGAAAATCGTAAAATCTAGAATGGGTGACGTAATTTTAAATTTGGAGTTTAAGATGATAGCCATAATGAAAGAAAATAAGAGAAATGGTGTAAGGAGGTTTACATCTTTACACTTCCAGGATTTCACATAATATGTTATGTATTATCTAATACTTCAATACTCCATTCCTTAAGATTGTTCAAAATTTAATTTAAATAAAAAACATTAACACTAAATATTACTTTCCATAATTAAATAAATAACGACGCTAGATTCATATCTCGTATTCAAGTTTCTCATCCAAAAGACTTCGTCGAAGTTCACACTTACTATGGTCTAACCAATTGCAACCACTTGTATTGATACTACCCTCAATTAGTTTAATAAACATTCAACTTGAACAAACATCCAATGACAAACAACTTAACCAATTTGTTAAAAAACTCGAAGAATTATATTGCTCATAGAATCATATTGTAGGTTAACCTTGTAGGTTAACCAATAGTGAATAGTGTATCTCAACGATTCGTTGCCTATTGTACGCTTACAACCTGTAGCATGTAAGTACAAAATGTAATTGTTTTTGCGTCAAATAAAGTGACGTTCCATCATCATCATCATTATCAGCCACACGACGCCCACTGCAGGACACAGGCCTCCTTCATGGTTTTCCTAACCATGAAGGGTTTTGCCATAATCGCCACGCTTGGCAGACGGGTTGGCGATCGCAGTATGCTGTTGAAATCTCAGGAAGACGCTGCTGCCCGTCTCCTGGTAATGTATTTCCTTAGTCGCCTTCTACGGATGTATATTATTACATTATATGGTCAGCGAAGTTTCTTCTGTGCCTTCTCCACTACAGACTCTAATAACAATTACAAACAGACTGAAATACTGTGATTTTATTTTACTGCAGCAGCGAACGTCGATAAAACACATACTAAAAACAGGAAAATAGATAATTCACAAGTAATTTCGTCAGTAGCGTTGTTTCGTCAAAAGGTAAAGTTGTAATGAAAATCCGAAAGAAATCTAGAATGGGCGTAGTACAGAAAACATACACACTAAACTTACGCTCCGGGATACAGGAGTAAGTTTAGCGTCTATGTTTTCTGTCCTCCGGCTACACCATGTCTTATTAGTATTACCACCTCACTCCTGTTCACAGGGCACACGTACCTTGGCTCTCGTCAGCAGGTCCCTCACCCGATCCTCATTAATGTCGGAGTCGTCTCCAGCTGTCTGTACGATCCATATCGCTTCTTCGTCGCTCGTGTCCAGAGTTTCCTGTTTCACTTCAGTCTTTAAGAGGAGCGGGCCGTTCTCTGATATGTTCTCGCACTGTAATTAATCAACCATCAATCACTCAACCAACCATCAATCAATCAGCCCGCATTCACCCACTGCTGGACATACTCGTAGGCCTCCCCAAGGCACGCCACCTCCCCTCTCCTCATTAAGCCGCGGCTGGATGGTCCAGCGAGCTGGTAGGCGAGCTGTAATCATCAGTGATCATCTCTATCGTCGATTTTTGTAATCCCCGACAACTGACTAGAGAAAATGGACGTATTTAATGCCTTGTAGCAGTCGTCAACACCGTTCATTTGACATATTTTTTTCAAAGTCGGTCATGCCGCTTGGTCTCATAAAGAAACATTCATACTTACATACAAACATACGCGTGAAAAACATAACCCTTCTCAGCTTTCAGTATCGGGTAGAGTCACTCAAAACTTCTAATAAAAATACTGTATCTAAACCAACCTGGGTGCTAATAAAAAGTCTTGGCAAGGCCTAAATGCATCCGTTAAACAAGATTTTTAGCAGTCGATTTTTTAAGTTTCAAATAAAGTTTTTTTATCTCATAATGTTCTATGTTTGAGTACGTAACTTTATCATAAGCAACATCCGCGAATAAAAGCGAAAAATAATGTTTTTGCCCATGTTATGGCTTACTATAACAGTACTACAAATATGTAAAGCAGACTATAACTACAATTCAGAATTTCCCTGAGTATCATCTAATTATTACGAGTATGTTAGGTAATGAAATGGAAACGTACAAAATGAACCCCCAAAACTGTTTCTTGTCAGCATGATAATAAACAAACTGATCAATTTAAGATCTTACCCTCATCTTTTTAGGGTTCATACTCGCGTGCCCTTCAACCTTTGTGTCCGAGGTGTAGGTAGCTAATAAAAGTGTAATGCATAGAAGACCACTTCGCGTTCGTTTAAATTTAATTTCAAAATCAAAAGTCGGATTAGAACAGAGAGAGGTCCGTAAAACAATAAATACTAAGTACCTTATCTCATTACCTTATTATGTCTCGGGCGATATTTTGAGGGATCCTAGGGTTAACTCACGAGCGAAGCGAGGCAGTTACAGAGTTAACTCCCGAGCGAAGCGAGCTAGTTAAAGCTAGAATCCCGAGGCCGAGGGGTTCAAAAACGCCCGAGACAAATACACTGCTTTATCCCCAAAATGCATACTCTACTTTATATAAACACTGCGAGGCAATAAAACATAATACAATTAAAAAGAAAGTACTTACTTTATTAATTTTACAATTAATAAAGTTAAAATACGCTATTTTGTTACAAAATAACACAAAGATTTGCAGTTTAGCGCCTTTTCGTTCTATTTGTTTTTTTTTTGTAGTGGCAAATTCTTCTTCATGCAGGTTTCTATGAAAAGTTTCATTCTAATTTTGAATACATTCTCCTTGATTTAGGGCTCTATGAAAACCTTTCATTCTAATTTTGAATAAATTCTTCTTGGTGTAGGGCTCTATGAAAAGTTTATATTCTAATTTTGACGTTTGGTCATGGATTGCAAGGAGCTCGTATATTCAATGTTGATTGCATTCCAAATTCAAATGTCATAATTCCCTAGGGGATTATGAAATTCAGTACATTTATAATGACCTGGCTAGACCATAGGACACAAATGACTTGCTTTAACCCTTATTCGACCATAGGGATAACAGTTTCCACTTTAAATTGAACCTTACCTCCTTGAGATAAAGTCCAAAACCAATGAAAAATTTATACTAGCTATGGCCGTTTAAGGGTTAAGTTGAGTTTGCATGACACATAATATGCCATTGACGAGCAGGTCTTATATAAATTAATAAATCAACTTACAAGGTTCGCTTCAGTTTTCGGCGACGCAAGTTTGGGGCTAGAAGCTTTTTCAGACCCTGAAAATTATATGAACAACGGCTTGTTAAATCACAATCCATAGGTCGGTGGTTCATATCCGGCTCGAAGGCCCTAAAAGTGCATGTAGAAGTAAATTCAATGCCAGTGTAAAAAAAAAGGAAAACTTTAATAAGAATAAAATAAAATAGAGACAGACTTGTATGTAGCGGGGTATAAAACGGAAGTGAAGACAATTCTTGCCATAACTAAAAATATTAAATAGTTATTAATGTTAAAAGCTATAAGTAGAAAAACATAGTAATTTTTTTTTGAGGACGAGAACTTTTATTTTTCCTGGCAAGACAGGTTGTAACAAAATGCCCTTTACAACATGGATTGTGGGTGGATTGAGAACCATAGCAAAATAAACGCGCCTTAACAATATGACACAAACTCGAATCTAATAGAACCATTAGTAGCCAGCCAGAGCGGTGCGTGCGTGCCGCGGGTCCGTGGGTCATTGTTTTGATAGACAGAAAGGACTCGGGATTTTTTCGAAACAAGATTTCTCAGATTTTTTTTTCTTTACGACTATCATCATCATCATCAGCCATTTGCCGCCCACTGCAGGACATAGGCCTGGTTGTGAAAACCATGAGGGGTTTTGCCATAATCGCCACGCTTGGCAGGCGGGTTGGCGATCGCAGTATGCTGTTGGAAAGACGCCGCTGCCCGTCTCCTGGTAACTGATTTCCTTGGTCGCCTTCTACGACATCCACGGGAGGAAATGGAGTGACGCTATTCTTAATCCGGCGCCACACGGAACGTCTATACTTACAAATAATTGTGTAAATAGATAGCATTTTTAATTACTAGTTACATAACAGCGGCTTTCAAACCACCCAGATTTTAGCGTGAATATGATAAAATGGGGAGTTTTAGGGGCGATTCGTTGCTGACTAGCGCACCACGACATTCCTTTTACAACAAGTTTTTGCAAAAAGTGAACATTAATAAATCTCAATAGCTATGATAGATTTTTAAGAACCTACATTCTGTAGCAAAAGCCCGTTGTATAACAAAATAAATAAATTTCAAAAGATAACTTTTTCTAAGTTCCAACGTCATACTTTTCGTCCTTGTTCGTCCATTCTCCTCTTTACCTAGAGCCAAAATTTCGAGTTCGTTTGGAAATTGGCGAAGAACTCACTGAGAAACAAAAACTCAAGGGTTCGTGTCATAGAATTTCTAAATTTGTAGACAGTAGCAAAAAAAAAAATAAAGAGTAATAAAGTTTGACTTACCGTCTTTGTCAGACTTTTCGTGAGCAGCCTTAAGGTGTCCTTTCAGCCATTTGAAATTTGCGTAACCTTAGAAAAATACATTGCATTTTACCGATAACTCATTGCAATAAATAAGCAAAACTTAAGGTTCCTTAAGGTACTTCATGTTAGCCTGTTTTGTTGTTTTCAGTTTTATCAAGAGTTTGTAAAATTACTGGTCAGCTATGAACGCTGATATCAAGAGATAGCTGATATCACAAGAGAACGATTTGTGATAATAAAATATTTATATGTATTTCCTTACAATACACACTAAAGTGGCTTACCATAATCACACAACGGGCACGGAAAGACTTCTCCGTCTTCCAAATCGTGTCTGTGCGCGCTACCGTGCTCTGTCACTTCCGATAGATCAGGAAATAGCTTTTCGCAAAATCTGAAATCACCCAAATCAATATAAAATTTATAAAAAGTCATCGTCACAATCATACAATTTCTTAATCAAAAAGGTACGTAGCATCATAAATTTAATATGTAGCCACTTTTTAAATCTATCATAAAATGATTTCACACTATACAAACGTAGACGATGTTATTTGCAACAAAGAAGCAGGCCGTTACTCCTGCTGCTTAATTTTCTGTAAACATTTTTATGAAAATAAAAATCGCTCACCTGCATTTGAGCTCGACATTATCAGGCACCTTTTGATATTTACCCAAAAACTCCTTCACATGCTCATCTGCCTCTTCTAGGTTATCAATTATGCTATCATCTATGTCTGGCTCCGTATTCTCTATTATCTCTACGTCACTAGAGCTAACCTTAACATCTTTAACCACCAAAACGTCGTCATCTTCGACTAAGGCCTTGCAATCGGCTCCCTCTTCTATTTTGACAAAGTTGTCTATAGAACCCTTCAGTGTATTGTTTTCCACTTTGTCCGACCTATGTTTTCCTTCATTTGTAAAACCACTCTGTACGTTTTTCGGGAAGTGTAAGGGTCTGGTTTGTTGGAATATGTACTGCTGGTTGTTTCGGATGACCAGGTATTCGTCGTGATTCAGGGATTGGTTGGAGCCTTTGGTCTTGCATGGCTTGAAATTGTAATCGAGGCAGTCTTCGCAAATTATCTTCAGTTGCGTGGACTGTTTCTTTAGAGGGGACGCTCTGTGCAACTTTTGGTCTTCCACGTCAAAGAGATATAATTTCTCCGCGTTGCTCTGAACGAACTTCGTGCAAATCAAGCAGTTTTGGCTTTCGCTCTGACTCACCAAAGTTCCGTCGACGTCTATGCACGTAATTGGTTTCTTATCGTGTTTCTTGAACACCAGTCGGGAAGGGTCTGTCTTTCTGACGTGCTTGCGCTTCTCCATAACGTTCTCGTATGGATTGGCAGCGACAGGAGAATCCTTGAACATGTTTAGGACATCTTCACGCGAAAATGTCGGTATATTATCAGAGTTTATAGTAGAGTTTTGGTAGTTGTCATAATTTTTGTAGTTATCTCGGATGATACTTCGTGGAGACTTGTTTCTTGCCGTGACTGGGTTGAGGGTCGTGTAGGTTTTCGCTGCCTCGCCTTCTAAATACTTCGTGAACTGCGCTTCGAAGCCAGACGTGTTGTTGCAAACGAGTTTAAAAGGCAGACTGTTCACAAAACTACACTTTGGACTAGCGTTTCGGCTCGACCACCTCGAGACGGGGCTCTTAATTATATTGTACTTCCTCGTATTCTCCTCGGCTACATTCTCTTCAACTTCTTCAAAGTCTGCCGCGTATTGGACGAACGGTATCTTTTCCGCAGTCAAATCTACAGGCGGATCTTCGTTGTCGAAGTGTATTTGAGAAGCGTTGATCTGTGTTCCGTCGTCCAGGATGTACACCAGATCATCGGTCCCGTTATTTGGTTCCAGTATTTGTTCCAATGTTTGTGAGGCTAGGCCCATCTCGGTGTTAAGGCCGTGGTCAGAGTTTAGTAGGTATTGGTAAATGTTGTCAGTAAGAGAGACTGGTTGGTTTTGTGTTATGGAGTTAATGTCTCCATCTAATATGGATATCTTGGACTCCCTGGATGGTGATTTAAGGAGAAAAATACTGTAACATAACATTAACTACATAGGGAAGAAGTGCGAGTCAAGGCTTTTTCTGATATTAAATCTCAAAAGTGAATTAAAAATCGCATAGCATTATCATAAGCTGCTGTTATATGTCCCACGGCAGGCAAGAGATCTTCTCTCATAGATAAATGACGCCCGCATATTTCATAATTTTTAATCCAATATATAAAAAGTCTCGTGTTATCGAACTCCTCCGAACTCTTCAGAAATTTTTATGATTTTTTTTTTGCATGTTTGGTAGGTCTGAGAATAGGTCGCAGGCTCATTAATATGGCAAAAAAACGTTTGCCGAGTCAGCTAGTGATTGAATAAAAAAGAGAACACTTTTGACAAATGTAGAAAACGTAGGCACTAGAAAATAAAAACACTTATACAATGCTTTTACAAATAAGATTGTCGGATTTGAGAGAAAAACTACAGAAATATGGGAAGAAAATCTGCACCAAGATTGATTTGCACCACTTCTTGAATGTGAATTTAGCAGCCATTTAAATTGAATTTTGTGCGGAGCCAACCAACTCTGCGGGTTTCCACACGATGTTTTTCTTCACTAAGCGGACTAAGCTGTCAGGATGGTATAGGTGCTGGGCAAGCCTACTTCATACAAATAAAAACCGGCCAAGTGCCAGTCGGACTCGCGCACGGTTCCGTACCATTCTATAGGTATACAACATTAGACACAAAGATCGAGAAAAAAACCTCAAAAAATCACGTTTGTTGTATGGGAGCCCCCTTTAAATATTTATTTAATTTTATTTTAATTATTTATTTTTGAAGCGAATATAGAACTAAACATTCTGTGAATATTTCAAGCGTCTACCTGTTGCCGATATTAATATGGAGCAAAAAACGGCAAAAAATTACTTTTGTTGTATAAGAGCCCCCCTTAAACGTTTCATCATCATCATCAGCCGTTTGACGCCCACTGCAGGACATAGGCCTCCCTCATGGTTTTCATAATCGTGAGGGGTTTTGCCATAATCGCCACGCTTGGCAGGCGGGTTGGCGATCGCAGTATGTGGTTGGAATCTCAGGAAGAGGCTGCTGCCCATCTCCTTAAACATTTATTTCGTTCTGTTTCTAGTATTTGTTGTTTTAGCGGCGACAGAAATACATCATCTGTGAAATTTCAACTGCCTAGCTATCACGGTTCATAAGATACAGCCTGGTGACAGACAGAAAGTCTTAGTAATAGGGTCCCTCCGGTACTCAACCCTAAAAAACATGTCCCAGGCACTGCAGCGTCCGAGCCGTCTTCACCCATCTAGTGTGAGTGAAGGTGCCACCGGGCGCTGCGTAAAATCATCTCATTACGTAGCCGCGAAGGCCAGTTTTTTTTTTTTATTCAATTTTGTATAGAATTTTACTTAAACACTCGCAATGAGGCCGACTTGCACCACTTTCTTAAATATGGCTTAAACAGCATTTAACTACAATTCTTCATGATTATATATTCTTTTTGTTGCACTAACCCATGCTGAGGTTTTTACAATTCTTCATACAAAAGTCGATCAGCCTAAGTATAATGAAAATTTTAATATGTTTAAAATGTCCATGAATATATTTCTAGGTTTCCTACATTTGTCAAAATGATACTCATTCTTAAATAAATAAATAAATCGGACTTTATTCATCACTCAAGTTCAAATAAAGAAGTTTTGTACAATAAGAGGGATTGCAGACGAGGAAACGCTATTGTTTAAGATATTGTGGTGACCGAGGAGTGAAAGAGTATTAATCTACGTAAATTATCTGATCTTTGCTTAACACTAACTTGGCTTTATCAATGAAGGTCTGGAAGTCATCCTGGGGTTCGATGCGCAGTGCCACCTCCTCACCAGCCATGTTTTCCATGCAGAGGATCAGAGGCGGGGGACACTCATCAACCATAGCTTTTTGATACTGTGGATAACATTCAGAGTTAGACCGGCCTTCCTGTGTGTGTGAAAGTCACATTTGTTCTTTCACTTCACTTCTACATTGATTGTGCGAAGCACTCTACTTGATGTAATGCTATTATGATAAATTGTAGTTCTTAGTGTTACACCGAATGCTCATTAGTAATACAAATCATATGTAACCAAATCATATGCGCATTGGCATTTGGCGTTTTCAAGGCTGATATTTGCGAGTGAAATCCAATATAGAAAGCTAGAATATGTTGACTGCAATTTTTGTTATATTATTGTAGGTACAATAGCCGTTGTTAACTGAGTTTCTCACTCATAAACAGCTCACACAATAGAAATAAAGTAGAAAGCATGTTTCATAAGCCGCAAACGTATGAACACAGGGTACGGAGCCAAAAACATATTACATATCACACTGTTAATTAAAGAAAGGAACTGGACACCTAGGTATTTGCTTTTCAGTCATACAATATCTAAATTGTGTAAAATAAAATGAGCCCTTCTTTCCAAATTTAATATTTACATTTGAAAATTTTTGTTGACTTGAATTACAAAGAAACTATTTTAGACATTAATAACATGCAATTAATACATTAAATCTAATACGTAAAAATCTTGTGTCACAACGTTTGTTATCGAACTCCTCCAAAACTGCTTCAACAATTTTTATGTTTTTTTTGTGTATACTGTGTATTGTCGTGGGCTAAATAATTTGGCAAAACAATGTTTGCTGAGTCAGCTAATAATATTATAAAATTATGTTGTCATTAATTTGGGAACCCAACTATGGGTTCAATGTCAATGGCGTCTCATTCATGAATTCCTTGCCTCCTCCATCTTAAGAAACAGTTTCAAACTCACGATATTGCCTTAGTATATGATCGCGTACAATTGGCGACAATCGATTTGTTGAATGTTGGAATTAAACTGTAAGATTATTGGTGAAAATTAAATAATGTGCATACGGATAAGTTATTTTATGCACAGTGTAACATCAATCGTTTACGAAGTAAGTTAATGCAATAGAAAGTCAAGGCAGTCGAGCAGGGAAATTAAATAAAAAGCGTTTGGCACTGGCCATCAACAAATTAACACTGCCAGTGTCACTAAAACGGCGCCCGACATTTTCAGCGCCTTTTCATGCGACAAGCAATCGGCGAAGATGCCTGCGCTGATGGAAAATAAAGAAAACTCACCAAATGCAGTGATTATGGACAAAATTTTCCACCTTCATTGATGAACTGGCACTTCTGAGGAAAAATAACAAATGAAAGAAAAATTCTATTGTCAATGGCGTCAAATTCAAACACATTAATTTCGAATTTTCCCATTCGGTCACCCGGAAATGGAAGATCGAACGAATGAAATCCTTGATAAGGATGTGTACAGGTGAAATTAGATTATAAATCTGAACAAATTACGGAATTTTGTGGATTTTTTTGTTTATTTATATAATGCCACCGCAATGAAGTATTTACTTCAGTGCAGTTTTAAGCAATATAAAATACTACCTGCACATAGCATTTTTGTTACCTTATAAAATTAGACCCGTTTAATACCTAGTAATATAATATATATTTATTAAATATATATTATCAAATTATCATAATCATACATAACGTAGCATTCTACTTAAAATTGCAAAGTCAAGTCTACAAAGACTTGCTTAAGTAGAACCCGTCCCTCACATACACAAGGTCGTGAACAAATCCTATCACCTTGTGGATGGTGGATGTACTTTTGGGCGCAAGCTCAGGGCATATTTGCTGGAGCTTCAGAGACCGCCACTCCCTTCCCTTCCAACCTCTTGCCGCAAAAACAGGCACGAGCCTGTAATCGCATTATAGGGCCAGGCAATATTGTACCTATATCTATATATTTTTTTATTATTTATTTTTCTTTAATTAAGTATAAATTTATTTATGCTCATAATTTCTTTAAACATACTTCTAGCTATACCTTCCTCAGGGAAGAGACCCGTGCCCCTCGGTGGGGACATAATGGGTTGATGATGATGATGATGATGATGATACTTCTAGCTGGTTATATACCTTTATTAATTTTTGTATCATTTTATTTGTGTATATCGTAGTTTATTCAGTCACTTAATGAAAACAATTTAAGAATATGTTTCATACTATATACATAATACGTCTTCTATTGTATATAATTATTATTCTGTATTACATAGTATTCTACTATTCGTTCACGGTTGTACCACACCGCGGTATGTGACGCTCGCGGGGTAACTCCTGGCACTGACTGAAAATCAACGCTGAAGGCTTGACCCTCAGCACACTGCTGAGTCAGTTGTCATTTATAGCAGCAGTGACACGCCGTAACCTTTCGTTTTCCTTTCTTTTTTATAACATTTCTGTTGAAATATATTCTTGGTTGTTTTTTGTTGTGTTATTGTGGCGTGTGCACTGTTTTTAAAATAAATGTTTTTTGTTCTTCTTCTCTTCTTTCATAAACTTCTTAAGCTACGTACATTTCTGATTTTTTGGTAGCAATATCACTCGCTGACGATCAAGGAAAACATGTGAGGAAACTCGATCAAGTGGTGTCCACATGCCTCAGCGATTGTTAGATACCAAGAGGCTGTGTTATTACGTACAATAACCTAATGAAAAGTGTGAAAATGATTTTAAACAAATATATTAGTCTGAATCGATAGCGCTTTTGTATTTGATACCATCACTATTAAGGGAATGAATCAAAAACAGTAAAAAAAAACATTCATAACCCTCCCTTGTCATAATAAAAAGAGAAAGATATATTGAACTTCCATATAATTCTGCTCAAGTTAAAACGAGACAACACTAGTTTTAATTTTTCCAAAGACGTAAAGAACTGTCACTTTTACTGCAACATGGCCGAAAGTATATCTAAATACGGACCGTAATTTCTATTTTGGAAATCCAATTTGACTGTGAGGACGCTTGATTGAGGCAATAGAGTTTTATGATTTAGAAGTGCATTGTTGCGGTATGTTTCCGCTAACACCGCCTGTGGTGAAGCGTCTTCTTGGGTGGAAAAAGGGCCCGGAAGGGTCATCCGCGGCTGAAGATAAGTGGTCAGAAAAAGCAGTTAAAAGTTTAGTCAAGAAATTGAAGAGGAGCGACGCACTTGAAGAGTTGGAAAGAGCTATTTCTAGTCAGAATTGTCATACCAAATGTGTTACGATACCTAGGTAAGTACATAGATAAAGAAAGTACTTAAAAAATCGATGATACATTTTGCACAATGGATCAGATGTTTTTGTTTCCGGTCGCAAATAACTTTACCAAGGACAAAGTGCTAACACATAGACTTTTTTTATCCTCAGTGTTAGAATAATTCGTGTGAAGTAGTAATTGAATGTATTATTAAGACAAAAATCGATTTATTGTTGCTAAAATCTCATGATTTGGAATTGAAAGTTGCATGAAACGGAACGTCCGCATTGAGAAAAGCATTTTTCCGTGGTCGGGCTATACCCGGGGCGACGTTCTGAGTACGTGACCGAATTAAAAAGTCCGTCTGGGCGGCACCGAGGCTGTAAGCCGGGTTACCTTCTCAACTTATCCGGGCTACTGCAAAATTGCAAAGGTCATTTTATTCCCCGTCAAAACAAAATCGAAGCCTCATTTCTAATGGCCGCCTGAATTTTTTACTTTCGCGATTTTTTAGCTATTAGAATTTTACGACGTATTTTTCAACTAAACAAAGAACTTTACTGCAACTTTCGTCGTGTGCCCGTGCTTTTTTCGTAGCAGAGCGGTGCTTGCTCGCTTGTCTCACGTTAACACAGGAAAAACCAATATCAGAAGGTGTAATTTCTCAAGGTAATGCTTATTTTTACTGTTTTCAATGTTTACAAGTTGATATCGATTCTTTTGTTTCTTGTAAGTTTTATTATATGAGAATCCAAATATAACGGGAAATCTAGTGAAGAAGAAGAAGGAATACATTTATTTAACGCCACATAGACATATACCTATAAGACGTAATACAGAAAGAAAAAATAAAAGACACGACACGAGCTATAACAATAACACCGGCACAGGAATGGACCCCAGAACTTGTGTTGATAATTTAAGTGTGATACTGCTAGTCCAGGGTTTCACAAAGTGAGGTATCACATCTGAAGTGCTTGCCAGTGGATTTTTTCAGGTTTGTGACAAAATTTACTTTATCCCACACCCACTCAGAAAGAGTCATTGCTCGTTCATAAATGGGTTACAAACTTCATAATTTCTCCCTTATAAATGTGCCCTCCATAGCAGGGCATGAAGGTTGTATTGAAATCTGTTCCTGCCCTGCTGCAAACATTATAAAAATACAAATGTCAAATCTCAAAAAGGTTTTATATCAAATAATTAGATGAAAGAGGTGGGATTATTTTTTTGTACTTGATATTCAATGAAAGGAGACAGGCAACCTTTTTCAGCATTACGTAAAAAAAAACAAGTGTGGCAAGTTGTTTTGTTTTGTTAAATTTAGTTTGTTAAAAATAATGGTACGCTTTTAATTATTCTAAATAAATTTATTCTTTAGGCCAGTAGACTAAGGTAGCCACTGAGTGGTGTCCAAGAACGGGTCGATGGTCCAGTGGGCCGTGGCGGTGGGAAGACCACCAGCTCGGTGGGCCGACGACATTGAAGCGCCACTAGGGTTCCCTCACGATGTTTTCTTTCAACGAGTGGTATTGCTACTATAACTTCACAAATGTATGTAACTTAGAATACACACAGTTCGGCACAATAATGTCTATTAGTTAAATTTAAAGTTTTGTGTAAGCATTTTTTTTTAATTAATGACTTTGTTGCCACAATAAAATAAAATAAAAAATAATACAAAGTTATAGGTACATGCCGGGATTTGAACCCACAACCTCTCGAATGAGAAGCCGGCATACAGCCGCTCTGCTAGCACCGCTTCCTGGGAAACCTTGGATGATACTAGTACAGAACCGGATGGGTTGGTTTGAAAGAGAAGAGGCCTATGCCCAACACTGGGTTCTGCTTATGGGCTGATTAGATAGATAGATTACAAGACTTGGAGTCAAAGCGCAAGCGCATCGATAGCGCAACACTCCAAACAAGGGCTATCAGTAGGTTTCTGGGTATTAATCCTCAGTGCACTTGTCATCACTGTGATGTAAGTGCTAGACCATCCATAAATTACGTCAATTATGAGGGGGGGGGGGGGGGGGGTCTACAGTGTGATACCATGACAAGGAGGATAAATCATAATCTTTGTCATATGCCTTATATTTAAGAAATATACAATTAAAAATTACAAAACTCTGCAAATGTTGTTTTTCCACATTAATTAGTCAACGTCTTATTCTCAGACTTACCAAAACACACTGAAAGTTTCATAATAATCACTTATTAATCGTTTCAGAGGAGTTTGATAACAAACACTGTAACACGAGATTTTTATATAATGGACTAGCTGACTCTGCAGACATTGTTTTGTCAGATTAATTAGCCTACCACCTATTAGACCTAAAAAATATACACTAAAAGTTTGATAAAACTTGGTGAAGCCGTTTTGGAGGAGTTCAATAACAAACACGGTGACATGAGATTTTTATATATTATCAGATTAAATTTGTTTGTATCAATATATAATTTTTTTGTGATTTCAAAATTTGTACAATAGTATTTATTATAGATTTTATTGAAAAAGGAGTTTTGGTAAAAAATATTGAAATTCATGTCAATATTTTTTATTGAAATTCTTGACGATACAAATAATGCTCCCTCAGGTACTAAATTGGTTTACTTCAAATCACTTTTCAGAAATCCAGATAAGTCCTGGTCGGACTCGCCCACTGAGGGTTCCGTACAAATTTGTCTCACAGTTACTTCGAGCTTTTCCCGAACTTCAAAGACCAGGGGCCTAATTACGCGCACCAAATCCTGAGTGATTCCAATGGTCTAACTGGCAGATTCCATACTAATTTGACAGACGATTGGAATCGCTCAGGATTTGGTGCGCGTAATATGGGGGCAGTTCTTTAATGATCTGATTACAAATACAAGTTTTCAGATTTTTCCCTGTATTTATAATATACGACGATATTACTTGCCCAATTTCAAGGGAATGTTGATCTGAGTATATGGTTTTAATTTCAACTCGACACCTCCACGCGTTCCCGAGATAAAGGGTCCTATAAGGGTACCGATTTTTCTATTGAGCTACGGAACCCACAAAAAGACAAAATGTATAAAGTTCACTCCACCAAATGTCAATTATGGAATGACAAACTAGACCTTGTGTAAGAAACTGTATTTCTAGGTATCATAATTGATGCAAAGGTTCAATGGGGTCCTCATGTAGAAAAATTGGCAAATAGGCTTATTTCTGCAGCATATGCTGCAAAAATGCATATGCATCATATGTTACGCTGCAAAAATGCGTATGCATTATATGTTATTTGCAGTCAGAATAATCCGGGAAGTAACTGATGTCGCAACTGCCAGGCTTGTTTATTTTAGTTAATTCCACAGAGGAATTAGAGAAGTCGTGTTTTTATAAATAAGGCCTAACTAACGAGTTTGGAGTTTTTCTGTCTATTTTTTCTCCAAAATGATCTAGATTTTTAAATGGACACCTACTTGAACTTGTAACGTTCATTAAGTCGCGTTTCTGTGCTACTTTGAATAAAATATTTTTGAATTTGAATTTGATAGCCCCTTACGTACATTGTCAATTTCTGGTAACAATATTACGTAGTTCAGCTAAGTGGAAGCTTATTCCAAGGTTTATTTGCGCGCGACATAATTTTACGCGGTAGACATCTTAGGAGATTACAGGAGAGAGGGGGCAGCGTTGCCCTTGATTATTTATTGATCTGACCTGGTTCAAGTAAACATATTATTATTTAAAGGCTGACCTTGAATATGTAATACCTCGCCGTATTGTGGAGAATCAGAGGAACTAATTTATTTTACTGACAACACTAGCTTAAACCTGGGAGTAGATAGCATTTATGCCATAAACTGCTGTTTTTGGTGTTAAATGCTGTATAGTCCTACGTTTTTTACCTCTACTGTAATAAGACACTTACCCCCAGTTTCTAGTACACTAACACGCTGTTTATCTACTGTTAACAGCTGTCAATTGACCAAAGTGCATACAAAAAAACCACTGACAGCTGTTAACATTAGATTAACAGCTTGTTAGTGTACGAGAAACCGGGGTTAGCCGCATGTGTTCTGTGTGTGTGTGTGTGTGTGTGTGTGAGTTATTGAATTATTGATGGCAATCACGGAATCATACTGACGTCATAGCCTTAACATGATTTGAGAAATCATGGTCAGTGTGGAGTCTGTCACACCATTTTGTCACAATTTTTTTCCTCACAGTCACACTATCATAATATTATTATTTTGAAGGCTTTTCCTTGCCTTTATACTACACCTGCTTGGAAAGTACCTTGATACTTTATCAAATTTACGGTAGAAAGTACGTCATTGCATATCGAACAAATATGCGGGGAGAAAACGCATCTGAGCGGGAGAGAAAAGTGTATGAAAATCCCTTTCTTACGTGGTTTTTCTTTTTTAATTTTGGGTAAGACTATGCGCCGGTAACCTAAATATCAAAAGCCAAAAAGTTTTTACAGTGAGTTTTTATCTCCAAGTTCGCAAAATGACACTGGCCACTAGCTGTGTGTTGGATGGTGTCGGGCTGGCAGTGCGACCCTGCGGCGGCAGGATAAACAATTTGAAAAAAGAACATGTGAAAATTGCAGACGCCATTGGCGCCATTTCCAATTTGTGTGTTGTTTGAGGATTCAGTTTTCGTAGAAAGTAAAATAAAACTATCAAGCAGGTGTAGTATAAAGCACTATGTATCACTCGAGAGAAACTGCAATACCCGATCTCGGGTGTTTTAAAGCCCTCGCCTACGGCTCGGGCTTCAAACGACACCCTCGACGGTAATCGGTCACTTTCTCCTCTCGGTGAACAATGTACTATTACTCAACCTCATTGATATAAGTAAAAAATCATGGAATGCAAAACAAGTTGATATCACTGACCACTTATATTTTTTCCTTGTGTCAGTACTGTCAAAGTAATTTGTCTTTTTTTAGTTTTTTTTCGTTTCATTGCTTTTTTAGTTTTTTTTATTTTTTTTATATGTTTTTTCTTTTTTTTTTTTCATTCTTACGAGTATATAGTATGACGCTTAGTCTTAACGATGCTATTGGTTATTGCCAGTCACACCAGGTCACACCATATTATAGCGTAAATGTGAAGAAAAATATTATTCTGTGTCACACAGGTACGACAAAATGGTGCGACGGCGAGTCGGCCACCATTCTTTGTGCTTGCCTGGTTACCATAGTACAGGGCATCCCAGATTGGGACCAAGGGGTTAGGGCCAGTTTCTGAATTGAAAATTTCGCTAAGTAAATAGTTAACTATAGACGACCTCGTGGCGCAGTGGTAGTGCATCTGCATACCATGCGAGAGGTCCCGGGTTCGAATCCCGGCTGGGAACAAAAAAAAACCCCAGGTCTTGGATGTTTACATGTTTGTGATGTCGTTGTTTCTGGTTCCCACGACACAGGGTATCCTAGTGTGGGGCCAGAACCAATGTATGTGCCTGTATGTAAATGTTTAATGTTTAGTTTAATTTAATGTTTAACTGTAGTGCTGTCTCTTAGAATTTCTCAGAGAAGAGCGTGACAGAACGTTACTTAAGTATTTACTTACTGAAATTCTCAATTCAGAAACCGGCCCTTTGTCTCTAAAATGGACAGTTAATATAGTCATACTAGGCAGGGGTTCTTTCATTGACACTGTTGGTAGTCTAGTAACCAATCGCATTCCAATGGTATAACCCGTGCATTTTAAATCGGCGCCTCGCGCGATTCGATTTTCTTCGCGAGGTACGGCCATTTAAATAGCGCGGATTATACCATTGGAATCCTTGTTAGACTACCAACTAGAGGCTAATAACAACTATTGTCATGTTTATATCTATTGGAAAACTATGTGACTATTAAAATCTGGGGCCTGGACAAGTGATCGTCACCTTTTTCTTTCTGGTCGTGTCTTCGTGACTGAGGGTCGTGGCTATAGGGGAAGCCACAGAACAGAGAAAATAAGTAAGAATGGCCCTAGCGCGTATTTTGTACGGGAACCGCTGTCGCCGCTTCACCCCCCACCGTTCTTTACTACTACTACTAATGTAAGCAATACGCACGCAGGCTTATACATGTGTGCGTGAGTCGGAGGCCGCGAAAGCAAGCGTTGCAAATGGCCAATGCAGTTCACGCCAACGCAACTTTTGATGTGTGCGTGCGCCTGTACGTACAAGGAAAGCAATAGGGATTGACAAAAAGTTAATAGATGTCGATATTATTAACTTTGTTTGGCGAAGCTTTTTGCGAATTAATGTAATTTTAAAATTTGATATTTTGTGTGTAATCTTCTTTAGCGCTTAATTCTGTCAGATTTGGTTTCATTATTTACTTATGGCAATTTTATCGTAAATACTTGTGACAAGTGTGTCAGACATGGTTAAATGGGGAACTCGCCTCAAATTCAGACTGCAAAAAGTCATAAAACAAAATTTCGGTGGATTAATTTTACCTTTTATCGTCTGCCTATATTTTTTCTTTTTTTTTGTTATGTTTATTTCATGTTGTGTTATTTCGCTTTGTGTGTGTGTGTGTTACTGTAGTTGCAAATAAATGTATTTATAATAAAAAATGAAAAGGAAAGTCCGAAATCCGTAAATTAGTAGTTACAAAAAAATATCTTGGAAACTAGATTCCTGCAATGTGCGAACTATTTACATAACTTCAAGTCTGTACTGAACCCTCGGTGCGCGATATTGACTCGCACTTAGCCAGTTTCCGTAATAACAAAGTTGAAACAATATCGACGCCACGACAAACTGACCCAACACTATCGATAAGTTATTCCCTTCGCTACTCTTTTTGGGGAGTACCACGGAATATTGTGAAGTCAATCGTTCACGCAGACACACACGCTTTTCATTGCTCTTCGCGTACATAATACGTTGGCGCAGCAATTATTTGCGTACAACACCGGCAATGTTTACTTCAACTTGCGATATTTTTCACTATTGCTAGAAAATATACTCTTTTCAATATTTTCGATCAAATCACTCAAAATAAAGGTTTAATTTACTTACCGATGAAAAGAAATTCTTCCATTAGTCTGACTAACGTCTCTGCTTCGAGCTCTGCAGGTGATAATTGCGCACGATGGCATTTTTACCCTTTTTTAACAGTTTTTCTTCAGTAACATGCTCGGTAAGCTCGGTATGTGTTTGCAAAATATGATCATTTGTACAAATTCGTGGCACGCGCGCCCCGCCCACATGCGCTTTCTACCTTATTCCCATGTTCTCTGGGGGAAGCTTCCGCCACCAACGCTTTCCATTTGGACAGATTATGCGACTTATAGCTGTTTGTAGGGTCCCTCCCGTAGCTTTACTTGTATTTATTTATTAGATGCCCAAAATAGTGGTACGGACATAAATTATCAACATGAAATGACATAAAAACGCTCAAATGAAACAAAGCAAGCAAATAGACCATAAGTGACTATCGTGCCTTACTATGTTGAAGACAAATAAACATTTTCTATTTCAAATCAAACCGTAACACATTACATTTTTAATAAAAGGAAGTACAAATACAATTACGATTATAGTTACAATTACGATTTTAAAATAGATATATTGAAATTAGTTAATTTAGTTAAGATCAGAGGCAAGGATACTTGCCATTTTGGATTTAAAGATACGAGGGAGTCGTGATGGATGTCAGGCACGCTCTCCGGATTACTCAAAATGCGCCGAATCGGGTTATAGCAGTCATACTTAGCCGGCAAGGTGGGATAGCAAAGTGCCGCGCGAGGCCAACTGACTTTGTTGGTGCGCTAAAGTAAATGTCGGATGCAGTGTCCGTCCACCGCATTGGTGCTCGTCCGCTGCTTCGTATGCGGTTCGCGCGACCGGTGACAATAACACACTCCAGGCTATCTGGCCCGCGTCGGACGGTATGCCCGAAGAACTTCAGGATGCGTTGGGTACAGATTGTGGAAAGCCTCGCCCCTATCTGAAGTTCTTCTAGAATAGACTCGTTTGCGCAGCGTTCGGTCCACGATTTGCGAAGCATACTTGTTAGTATTAAGCTCGCCAATGTGCAAGTCGCCAGAGGGGCCTCGGCTCTTTTGGGCACATTATGCGGTCACCACGTCGTACTCTGGAAAAACTGATAATTTTGGGCCAGATCGAAGGCCGACGGGCGAGAGGCAGAACACCAATGCGCTGGTCCGATGCCCCAAAGAGGGCAGCAGGTGGATCCATCCAGCAAGCATCCCACCGCGCCTACGACCGTGATGAGTGGAGAACCATTATATATGGTCAGGACCCTCAGAATTGAGGGACCGACCGAATAAAGGATTTTCAATCATTCTCCGCCAGCGCCACATTTTAAATGCATCACTTTTCAGTGATTGTTTTGTTGTGTGGAAGTTATTCTTATTATTTATTTTGTGTTGTTTTGTTACGTTTTTGACGCGAACGAGTCTGTCAGGATCGAGGCAAGTGGCAGACCCTGGTCTCTGCCTACCCCGCCGAGATACAGGCTTGAGTTTATGCTATGTAACGTGTTACGTTTGTCGCAGGTCCAAACCCAACGACAACGGTGTCAACGGCCAGTACCGCAAGGGTCTGCCGCATGTGGTCTACTGCCGGCTGTGGCGCTGGCCGCAGCTTCAGGTACGGTTCCGAGCAGTCCGATTGCAGTTGGCGTGATCGGTTGGTTGGCACAGGTACGGTTCCGAGCAGTCCGATTGCAGTTGGCACGCTCGGTTGGTTGGCACAGGTACGGTTCCGAGCAGTCCGATTGCAATTGGCATGCTCGGTTGGTTGGCACAAGTACGGTTCCGAGCAGTCCGATTGCAGTTGGCACGCTCGGTTGGTTGGCACAAGTACGGTTCCGAGCAGTCCGATTGCAATTGGCATGCTCGATTGGTTGGCACAGGTACGGTTCCGAGCAGTCCGATTGCAGTTGGCACGCTCGGTTGGTTGGCACAGGTACGGTTCCGAGCAGTCCGATTGCAGTTGGCACGCTCGGTTGGTTGGCAGTTTCAGAAGAAAAGAGAAAAATGGGCGACACGTATTTTTTAATTAATTCTGTTTATTTTGAAATAATAGTAATTTTTAAAGGGGATTTTTTAGGGCCGGAAGTGACGGAGGCTAGAAGGCCACAAAAGATTTACTTGAAAAAAAAAAGTGTCTTGTCATTGTCACGTCATGTAAGATAATAATCTGTGTTGTCTGTTTGTTGTATCGAATAGATCGAGCTAGCTAGCATTTTTCTACCTTTCGTTCACTTCACAGATAAAAATTCGTTTCGATATACCACAGACTATAAAAACATTGTTGACATTTGAATTTTTTTTGGCTGACAAAGACAAAGGCGTAGGTACCACGCCGTAGAGCCGCTGTGCCGGTTTTTTTTAATGTTGCAATTTTTCAATTAACTCTGAGACAAAACTACAGAAAAATCTTTGAGTATTTTTCTTGTATTCTGTTAAGCTTAATCTCCAAACGGTTTTTTAATTATTGATCATCGACTGGGTCCTATTTCATAAAACTACAGTTTATGGTCCACTATGTCAACTGCACACCAATGGGCATTGTCCTAAAAAAATAGTTCTGTTTATATATAATTTCATCATCATTATCATCATTCAGCCACAAGAAGTCCACTGCTGGACATAGGCCTCCTCCATGGATTTCCAAAAAGACTGGTTGGAAGCGGCTTGCATTCAGCGTCTTCCTGTCACTTGGATGAGGTCATCTGTCCATCTTGTGGCTGGTCCTCCTACGCTGCGTTTGCCGATATGTGGTCTCCATTCGAGAACTTTTCGGCCCCATCGGCTATCAGTTCTGCGTGCTATGTGCCCCGCCCACTGCCACTTCAACTTACTAATCCGCTGGGCTACGTCGACGGCTTTCGTTCGTCTACGGATATCATCATTTCTGATTCGATCTCGTAGAGAAATTCCGAGCATAGCCCTTTTCATAGCTCGTTGCGTGAACTTGAGCTTTCTTATGAGGCCCATAGTGAGAGACCACGTTTCAGTGCCATAAGTCATCACTGGTAACACACACTGGTTGTATAATTTTGTCTTGAGCGATTGAGGTATATTAGACGGAAAGACTTTTTTAAGTTTCCCGAATGCTGCCCAGCCGAGTTGGATTCGACGATTGACCTCTTTCACGAAGTTGGACCGGCCTAGTTGGACTGTTTGTCCTAAGTAGACGTATTCGTCTACAACTTCGAGAGTCGAGTCGAGTGTCCAACATAATCTTGTGGAGGGTCAGACTTTAATTTATGTATCTGAAGGAGGTGCTAATTGTTTTGCAGAACGCTTCCGAAGATTTTAGATATTCCAACTAGTCTGTCTGTCTTTAGTATCCGTACCTACAGGGATGAAGCCGGTGTATCAGCTTCATAAGGGGACCCGGGGAGTAACACTAGCGTCACCGAGGAATTAAAATCATATCATTTTTTACAGATCAAATTTGCAAAAAGTGTCAGTACAATTTCTCAATCATGTTAATAGTGATTTTAGGACCCATGGCCCTGAACCTAAGGCAAACAACCTAGGAATAGATAGCATTGACGCCAAAATCGGCCGTTTTTTGGCATAAATGCTGTCTAGTCCCAGGTTCGTGATCCTAGTTTCTTTGTCGTCGTTCCTAAAAATCACTGTTAACACGATTGAGAGATTGTACTGACACTTTTGGAAATTTGATCTGTAAAAAAGGATATGATTTTTATTCCTCGGTGGCGCTAGTCTTCCGGACTCGTGGTCCTCCTAAGATGTTTCCCTGGGAGGACGACGAGGAACTTGCATTTACTCATAGTCCCCCTTGACTCACACTTGAACGTGGGATGTAATGTGGCATGTAATCGGCTTAATATTTATCGGTTCAATACTTCAGTATAGTACTACTTATCTGTGCATATGGCCATAATTTAAGTAAATAAATAATTCTGGAGTACTTTCTTATGATTTTTCATTGCCGTTATGTTTCTGTGGATACACGAGTACGTTCCGCAACCTGCAACAGGGATTCCTCAAGTTTACACTAAATAAGTTACCGTACCACATACATGCCACATTGCATCCCACGGTCAAGTGTGAATCAAGGGGGACTCTTCGGGTAAATGCATATTCCTCGTGCCCCCCCCCCCCCCCCCCAGGGGAACATCTTAGGGGGACCACGAGTCCGGAATAAGAATAAGAATAACTTTATTTTATAGCCACATACAAAAGTGTTCAAATAAACATAAAGTAAGAGTTTATGGACGGCTGACTAAGAACTAAGTTAGTGAGTCTTCTGACACCCAAGCTAGAAAAATCTGTATTATGGGAGCCAGTGATCCTCTGAACAGCAGTGGACGGCCTTTAAGCGCAATACATATGAAAATAAACTGCAGTGACATTATTTCTTAATGTTAAATACAGGAAAAATACAGGAAAGAAATGGGTGTATGTGTGTTTATGTTTTAAGTTATAAGTTGGGGAATGATGAATGTGTGTGTGTGTGTGGGGGGGGGGGGGGGGGCGCTAGTTAGCTTACTGCGTCCCCTTAAGTGGCAATATTGACTCGCCCCGTGCATTGCAGAGCCAGCACGAGCTGAAGTCGGTGGACCACTGCGAGTTCGCCTACCAGCTTAAGAAGGACGAGGTCTGCATCAACCCTTACCACTACACAAAAATCGACTCGCCTGGTAAGTACCTTGGTGGCGTGCGTAAACTGATCAATCAATCAATCAATCGGCCCGGACTCGTCCACTGCCTTCTGTCGCCGGCCATCCCCATCCAGCGATCTGCCTCAGATCCTCGGTCCAGCGAGCTGGTGTAGGGATAGATTCAAAGAAAATAAGTATTTATAAAAAACATGTTTAGGTTAGTGGGTTAGTGCAACAAAAAGAATATAATACAAAAAAAAAGAAAGGGTGCAGGGGAAAGAGAGTGATGGAGGGAGAGAAAGGGGGGGGGGGGACTCAAAAAAAAAATTCTTTTTTTTTTTATACAGGCACATACATTGCTTCTTGGCCCCACACTAGGATACCCTGTGTCGTGGTAACCAGAAACAACGACATCACAAACATGTAAACACCCAAGACCTGGGTGGCAAAATACATGTACATTCATGTCATTGTTTCATCACAGCTCTCCGTTGATGTAACTAAGATTATATAAATTATATTTATGGGGTAATTTTATCGTAAGTTTTTGTCACGTCCTCAAAAACATGTGAATTATTCATCTTACAAAAAAATATATTCTAAGGCGAACTAAAACATAAGTTCAAAACACAATTTTTTTTAGGAAACGAAATATAGCTAGTATAACATGTTCGTTATCTTTATTATATTAACAGAGATCTGTTACGAAACCATGACATGAACCTGCATGCTTTTTACAAGAATTAAGGAAAGTGCCATTTAGTACTTATGTGGTAAGACATCATAAAAATCTTTAAAGTGAAACAAAACATTGTTGCTCAACAGGAAGGAATTAAAAAAAACCATCTTAAAATAGCCAGTACAGTCGACAACTTGAAAACTTTAACATTTTTGTAGCCAATTCACTCGTACCGTAACTGAACGCGTGAAATTGTGGAATAATAACTTCCACACATCACCTTTCCTAGTCCTGGGCCTAGATTCTGTTAATGCATTGTAGTAACATGACAACTGCATGAAAATGGCGGTTTTAATTTCATGGCTGCTTTAAGTCTACGCGGGCACACCCATCAAACCTTCTAGGCGTCTATGGTACGAAAAAACACGTCACGTGACCCGACAGTGTACCTGTCATTATACTACAATGCACTAACAGAATCGAGGCCCTGGTCCCAAACTAGGACACCTGAGCTATGGCAAGGACAAAACAAGCGTGGAAGTACGTTCAGGCGATCTTCGCAAATAAACGGCAGCCTCCAGCTCGGCTCGAACCCACGCTCTCTGTTTAGTTATAAGCAAGTATGTCACCGCTAGACAGAGGAGGCTCTCTACGTGCTGCTCGAAGGGGCTTAAAATCTTTAACTGTGCTTTAAAATAGACTCCAAAAGAGCTAGATTGGCTATCCATAATGGAGTGCTTGTCCCAACACTGATGTGTGGCAGCGAGACTTGGGTATGGCAAGAAAGTAGGATTAATGCAGTAGAAATGAGGTCCTTGAGAAGTATCTCTGGTGTTACTTTGAATGACAGGATACGCAGTAGTGTGATTAGAGAACGTTGTGGACTGAAAGAGGATGTAGTGACTAGAATTGAGAAAGGAATGTTGCGTTGGTTTGGACATGTGGAGAGGATGAAGGAAGAAAGATTGACGAAACAAATATATCGCTCGAATATGGGTGGAAGGGCCGGTAAGGGACGACCCAGACGGATATACTTCGACCAAATAGGGGATGTATTAGCAAAGGGCAAGATAAAAAGTACCCGAAACCGGCGTGCGTGCATGCGACAACTAATGAATGTTGAGGAAGCGAAAGTGATCTGTCGGGATCGTAGCAAGTGGCAGTCCCTGGTCTCTGCCTACCCCTCTGGGATACAGGCGTGAGTTTATGTAAAGTTTTAAAATAGACTTTTCCAACAATAAGTTATGATTTTTTAAATAAATGGTTTGCTCTATAATTTGACCTATCAACACATGTGATTTGGTGAAAATAAACAACACATTCCAAAGCGTCCTTTCTCTTTTTAAAGTTTAAAAGATAGATAAAAATCGCGTGTCACAGTGTTTATCGAACTCCCCCGGAACGGCTTCACCGATTTTTTGGATATATTTATTTTAAGAATAGGTCGTAGGCTAATTAATATGCCAAAACTACGTTTGCCAGGTCAGCTAGTTAATTTATAGCGACAGAAATTATTTAGTACTCGGATGTATTTTTATTACAGGGTTTTTGTCTTGATGCAGTGTAACAATTTTTTCACGTACCCTAGCATTATTTGTGTTAGAGCCATCATGTTGACAGTGATTTCCATAATTTTAGAGAATTTTTAAGTGGATCACACGTATGGATAGTTTGAAGGCGCGAGTCTCGCGTTTTGTGCCGCTAGAACGTGAAAATTTTACAATTTTTTTTTTTTTGTTTTCTGGTGTGTACAATGAAGAATATTCTTATCTTATCCTAATAATGTACTGGAGAGTCGCGAATTTAGACATTTTCTTAAAACGCGGGAGTCATGCTGCCGTCAAAAAATAGCAAAATTTCTTGACGATTTTGTGTCAAGACGTGACTCTGTCAAAATTCGTCGACATGGTTGCCATTAAAACAAGAAATAGAGTAGAAGAATTGAATGGTTTTGAATTTCAAACTGGACTTGGTGGCAGACTGGACTGTCAACTTGGTGGACAAGACAAGAGAAAGCGAGACAAGAAAACAGTCACTTATCCTGGTCCCAAACTAAGATACCTTGTGATATGGCAACCAGACGAGAGCATCACAGACATCCCAGAGGCCATTTGCACAAATGTTTGGCGGCCCTTAGTGAGAATCCCACGGCCTCCGGCGTGGCAATCACACGTGATACGGCTACACCGACGAGGCAGTCTGGTCTACTAAAAGCGGACTCGACGTCGACTGTACGTAAGGGGGGTGTTGTGTAAGCGTCTCCGTCGTTGACGACAGCCGGTAAGTTTACGCAGTACGCATTGCTGCGACTTCCTGCTCGGGGGTGGTTTGTTTTACAAAGAAGGAAAAGCACATTTCGGTGCCGGTGTCGAAATTGTGTTCTAGGAGGGCAAGGATGTAGGCCCCCATTATAGCGGTTTCTGGCGGCGGCGGCATTGCGCTTTCTGCTCTCGCCGTATAAGCAACTTTTGGGCCTAACAGTGACATATATTTTTATATCAAGACAGGCTACAGCTCAGCTCCTCCATGTCGGAACAATGTAAGTGAAGATGTTACAGTCATAGTGATTAAATAGCTATTATACATAATGACTGGTCATTATATATAAAAGCCAAATTCACTAGACAAAGTAATAAATTAATGACACAAAACTAAGTTTTTTAGTGAAATATTTTTTTTTGCTTTTATATAAAAAAAAAGAACTAACACCCGAAGTTTCGAACCTATTTTTGCTTATGTGTACTGACCTAACAAACAAAATGCGAAATATAAATTTAATCAAACAATTATTTGCTATATAACACTTGCCAAAATAAAACGTTAGCATAATAAACGTTTGTCTTAATAAAACTTGACGCAAATGATAATTTGACCAAATGAATAAAGATATTATATAAAATTGCTAGTAAATGTGATTAATTTTGTGTTAATTATCACTTTATCTAAACTGAGTAGACATTATATATAATGACTAGACAATATATATAATATCCAGATTTATTACTTTGGCTGTAACAAATATATTCGAAAAAGATTTGCTTTTTACATGGACTGTCTACTTTTTACGGCGGTAAAACCGGTGGTAGCCTAGTGGGTAGAACATTGGACTCGGAAGCGGGAGACCCAGGTTCTATTACCAGTGCGGGCATGTACCTTTGCCCGACTTTGTTTTCTAAGTTATGTACGTTTGTGAAGTTATAGTAGCAATACCGCTCGCTAACGGTGAAGGAGAACATCGTGAGGAAACCTGAGTGTCTGAGCTGAAATCGCCAATCCGCGGTGGGCGCGCTTGGCGATTAAGCCCATGCTCTCTCTCTGAGAGAAGGCCTGTGCCCTACAGTGGGGCGTATATAGGCTGCTTATGTCTACTTTTTACGGGAATCTGGAAGAATCTTCAGGACTAACTCTGAAACAGCAAGAATACAAACCTGGTGCTATGTACATTCGCTGGCGCAAATGCAAATATCACAATGTAACAACAAGGATTGCCTTGTCTATTAAAATCTCCAAAATGCGAAGGTTAACTGGAATATAACAGATAAAATGTTTATTATCACTAATAGAACTTAATATATCGTGTGTCTGGCCGCAGCATTAATGTTTTTCCTACGTTTGTAAGAAGTGTTATTTTGGCTTTTAAAGTTATTGGTGGCTATCACGGAATCATATCATATAGGCTTTGATGTATAAGTTTAAGATGATTTGAGAAAAGATGGTCAGAGTGGAGTTTTTTTTTCCGCTGCCTTTTTCTCCACTACAAATACGGCCCGAAGGCAGCGGCTAACATAGTACATTGACATTCAGCAAACAGAATGTAAATTCATTACGTTGAAATAAATTATTGATTTCTGATTGATTTCTATATTTTGCAGTTTACTTAAAATCAATAAGGCTAGCATAATATATAACAAGTGTTACCTAAACTAGGTTACTTTAATGTATCCTGTATCTTAGGCGTATTTAACCTTTATTCGACCATAGGGATAACAGTTCCCACCTTAAATTGAACCTTACCTCCTTGAGATAAAGTCCAAAACCAATGAAAAATTTATACTAGCTATGGCCGTTTAAGGGTTAAATCTTTTCTAATCGAGACAGAATTTTAATACCGCTTAATGCCTTTAGCATTAAGTTCGGTTTGCAATAAAGAATTTTAATAAAACAAAAAATGGACAGAATTAATTTTATAATATATTTATACTCTCTCTCTCTCTTAGAGAAGGCATGTGTCCTGCAGTGGGACGTGTATACGCTACTTAAAAAAAAGCTGATAGTTTTTTACGATTCCAGAGTTTATAAAAAAAAAAAACTGTTCGTATTACTAATATATATAGCTACAATCCGGTATACTCACTGACTGACTGACTGACTGACTGACTGACAGATCATCTATAGGTTTCCTCGGAAACGGTAAGAGCTACGTGAAAATTTTGTATGAGAAAGTTGTAGGAAATGTATGATATACAGCCATCCTATGAAGCCGATTTTTGAATTTCGAACGCCTTCTCCCATACAAATGGGCTAACTTTTTTGTTTATTGGCCGATTTGGATGAAATTTGGAACAAGTGTTTGTTTCGTGATCTCATTTTGAAAAAAAATTTTGAACGTTCGAAATTCAAAATAGGGGCGAGAATATGGCCGCCCAAAAAATCGACCTCTGCGCAAAAAAGTCGGCAGCCAACTGGGCACATGCTGTATACGTGCCCTAAACGGCATCGGGTTGTCAAAGGACCCAGGTATATGAGAAAAATCGGACATTTTGGATTTTCAAGATGGCGGCCGAGATATCGATAATTGAAAATGAGAAAATTTTGTATGGAGGATTTGTACTGAAAATCGACTTTTAGTACAAAATTTTAAACAAAAATTAACTATTTTTCAAAAAAACGATTTTTTGAGGCCAAAGCCGGGATGAGGAACCTCGCCGCGGTGAGGCCGAAGGCCGAGCTCCGTTCAGGCCGAGGCCGAAGGCCGAGACTATACATTTTCCGGCGAACAAGCAACAACGCAAAAGCCAGATGGGACAAACTTGCGAGGCCGAAGGCCGAGCGCCGCGAAGCGGGCCCCAGGAACACCGCCGTGGCGAGGCCGAAGGCCGAGCTCCGTTCAGGCCGAGACTATACATTTTCGGCGAATAAGCAACAACGCAAAAGCCAGATGGGACAAACTTGCGAGGCCGGAGGCCGAGCTCCGCGAAGCGGGCACGAAGAACCCCGCCGCGGCGAGGCCGAAGGCCGAGCTCCGTCCAGGCCGAGGCCGAAGGCCGAGACCATACATGTTCCCACTCAAACAATCCCAACGTCAAGTGTCTAGCGAGGCCCTAGGCCGAGCGCCGCGGAGAGCGAAGCTCGGAGCGGCTGGGGGTTGGCGCGCGTAAGCGCGCAGGGGGTTCACCCCCTAGTTTCTTAGTATAATCTTCTTCTTGTGGCGCCTCTCTGACTAGCTAAGGTTAGCAGTCAGCTCAGCATATTTATCTCTGTCTCTCGCATGGAGGAAGAGATTGGCAGGACTTGCGATTTCAGTACGCTCCCGTAGGTTTCTCAACCAGGATTTTATCAGCAATTTCGAAAATGTTGGTAGCCATCACAATATTCATACTAGGAATAAACATAAATTGTCATTTCCACGTTTTAGACTTGCAAAAGTTAATACATTCTTTATGGGGCACTACACGGTTCTACAATAAGATTTCTCAAGATATATTAGAGTTACCACCGACGCGGTTTAAAAAGTGAGTTAAGCATACTCTTGTGCAAAAAATCCTATTATGATAATAGGGGTTAAAGTATGAAATTGCCGTTTTATTGCAATAGGTTCTTTGAATTGATATAGAATCTTCATGGTTTGAGGTTTTCGAATGAAACTTTTTTCAAATGGTTTCTATGATGTTCTTTTTTTAAAAAATGTGAGACATTTGAATATCGACTTTCAATTGTTTTTGTTATTCAATTTAGACAAGAAAGGTGGATACTGCGAAAATTATGAGGCACCCATTTTTCGTATTTTTTTATTTTATTGATTTGACGCAAGTGAGTCAATATTGTGGGTAAGGTAACGTTAAACCATGCCGCTAATTCCTGGGTAGTTTGACTAGGAAATCATCGTATATCCGTTTATACGATTCTTGCACAACGCCGTCTATTTTTAAAACACAACGTTTGCTCGCACAACGCCATCTATTTTAAACTTACAATAAATATCCCACGAAAACGCATTACCGGGATATCAAGTATGCTGTGTCTCAATTCAGATCTGTGTCTATCTGTACGCCAAGTTTCATGTAAATCCATTCAGCCGTTATTGCGTGACTGAGTAACAAACATCCGAACCTGCAAACATCCAAACATCTTCACAATCTGAATATTTCGATGTGGGATGTTTTCACGAAGTCGGAAATACGTCATTGAGACTGAGATCCTACGAGCTATCCATTTCTAGTGATACCATGACTCGATCCTTCTAACATTCGTTTCACACGTTGAATAAAAACCGCCATGACCTTGCCATGCCGGTATGCCGTAGAAAAAACCGAATATGATATATATTTTACGTTTGCATAGATTAGCAGTCTCCTTCTACCTGTGATGCCTTCAGTTATTTTAATTATTAACTAAGAAGGAAATCAAAAATACTTTTCTTATTAAATAAGACAATGTTCGAAAACATCGATATATTCACGAATGATCAGATTTGGTACTATTGGAAATATTCGAATAGTAAAATTGGGCCAGCATGACGAGCCCTAAAGCGAGAGAACGACAAACCTCGACAGTAAAGCAGCCTCATGAGTCAAGGAATTTTCTGAATGAAGGGCCCGTACACAAAACTGCAATGCGACGTGGCATCGTAAAAATCTGCAAGCTCGCGCGACGCATCGCAAGAACTTGCGAATTGATTCGCATCGGCGCGTTCATAAATGTAATAATTGGATGAACCCAAAATTTCCTTTTTTTTTACTTTTTGCTCTTAGCAATAACAGAAGTGAGCACTTCTTTTTCGTCACGAACTAGTTTACAAAATACGTTCAGTACGGTTGACGGTCGTCGAAGGAGTGGTCACCCGAATCGTGGAAGGGAGATCCCTTGCCGCACAAAATAGCATCGCAGCAATTCGTGTCGCAGTTTTCTGCGTTGCTTATTCGCATCGCGCCGACGCGCAATTATGTGTACGGAGCCAAAGTATGAACTACTATGTGAATTATTAAGGCGAAGGAGATTCAATATAGTGAATGAATGAATGAATTGTTTTACGAAGTTAAGTCCTTCGTTTGAAGCATTCGTTCGCAAACTCACATGCGTACCTACTACAGATATAGAGGAGATAATTCTTTATGATTTAGTATAGATACATAGTAGTTACATAAATCTCTGCTCTAATTACTTACGTTTCCCCTGTCAGCGTTGCCACCTATCCTCGTCCCGCGCAGTGTCGTGGACGGCGAGCCCCGCCCTCCGCCCTACTCGGAGCACCTGCACCACGAGCCGGTTGAGACGTGAGTACCACCGCCGTCCACCGACCCACACCCGTCCTCTGGGGCGTCATTGTCATGACTGCCTTCGCCGACCACTGGCCCACACGCAAGGCGTCATCAGCCACTATGAGTAACACCGTCGTCCGTCGCAGTGTCGTGGCGTGGGAGCCCTACGCGGAGCATCTGCACCACGAGTCGGCTGAGACGTGAGTACTACTGCCGTCCACCGGCCCACACTCGTCCACTGCTGGACAACTAAACCTAGCCTTCTCCTGGGGAGTCATAGCTCTTTTCCTAGGCACGCCTGTAGCCCACGGCATGGGCACCACCTCGTCCACCAGCCCCACTCGTCCACTACTGGGCAACTGGACGTGACACTCTCTCCTCTTTAATTTAAGTCAACTTGTAATGTGCCTGTGCTTTGTTGTTTGTTTACGTAGAGAAAACTCACAATACCATTTCGAAGAGTTGCGCCGGTGACTGTAATACAGTTATAATAAAGAACTAGTACAAACGCCCACGTAAAGTACGAAAAATAGTAAAAAGACGAAAAAGAGCTAGACAGTTCTTATAGAGAACTAGTACAAACGCTCACGTAAAGTACAAACACTGAACTAGTGGTTCAGTTTAATGGGCTCCAAGGAGTAACACTTGCGCCAACGTCCGTTTTTACAGATGCCAAAAAGGGTCTAAAATCTCTCGGTCATGTTAATAGTGATTTTTAGGACTCGTGGCCTTAAACCTAGATAGCAGTTTTTGGCGTCAACGCTATCTAGACCCAGGTTCGTGATCCTAGGTTCTTTGTCGTGACTCCTCAAAATCATTGTTAATATGATTGAGAGATCGTAAAGACACTTTGCAAATACGATCCGTAATGAGATGATTTTTTTTTTTCATTAGTCCCGCTAGTGTTACTCCTTGGAGCCCCTTTAACTGAACCACTAGTTCAGTGTTTGTACTTTACGTGAGCGTTTGTACTAGTTCTCTATAAGAACTGTCTAGCCCACTGGATCCCCTTAACATGGTGAGTAGACTGAGTACGTTATTATACATGTATGCCTATATCTTATAAATAATAAAAATATGTATAATTCTTATTTTTAATAAATAACCAACCAAACGAAATATATAAATCGTTTTAGAGAAAAACTGGATAAAAAAAAAACTCTAAACATAGTGTTTTCAAATTTGGTTTAAGTTGAAAAAGAATTGTCGAAATCGGTTAAGATTTGACGGAGTTATGCGAAAACATAGCAAAAATAAAATTAAAAAAAAAAAAAAAAATAATAATAATAAAATAAAATAAAAAAAATAGTCGTATTGATAACCTCCTCCTTCTTTGAAGTCGGTTAAAAAATATTATAGATATTAAAAAAAAACAGACTAAATAATTATATTAGAACCTAAAACTCAACTGGCTTTAATTCTAGACATCTTTGTCATAATTTTTTATGTTGAAGTAGCCCTGTTCTTCAGGGATCTTATTTATTTAATTTATTTAATACGGATATTACTTATAAATATAGATGACAAAAATATGTACTAAGCATGTATCCAAAATATATCTCACTAAGTACTTTAACACGAGTAAGTTAAAGGTGAGGCGGTTATTGAATAATTTATGAAGAGTACACGAATTTGCTTATAATTTGAATATGTGGGAGTGGTGGTAGCGGATTGGTAGAACGCCGACTTGTCATTTGGGAGGTCGTAGGTTCGGATCCCGGCATGTACCAATGACTGTTTTCTAAGTTACGTACATTTGTGAAGTTTTATTAGCTATACCACTCGTTAACTGTAAAGTAAATTGTGAGGAAACGTGAGTGTCTGAGCTATTGGCATACCTCAGCGCTTGAAGTCGCCAATCCGCGGTGGGCACGCGTGGTGATTACTTTCATCCAAACTTTCTCTCTGAGAGAAGGCCTGTGCCCTAAAGTGGGACGTATATAAGCTGCTTATGTAAATCCTGTACGATTCCAATAGTCTAAATGTCTAACAAATTGCTCTCGCAAACGTCGGGATTCCGACAGGATTTGGTACGCGTTATTAGGCCCAAGATCGTTTAAGATCACTGCTAAATTCAGTGTGTTAAGATACATCTACAACTGGGCATTAACTCGTTAGTCCGTTAATCTTTAATTAACGAAGTTAACATATTGACAAACGGATTAACATTGAAGTTAACTTTAAAAAATGTTAACTACCGTTAAATTTCCTTAATTCCATTAATCAATTCAATTCAATTCAATTCAAATATTTTTACTTAATGAACGTCAAAGTTGTTAGTTTCACAATTAATGGATTATGTGGAGAAGAAGCTAACAAAGAATCTCCACATTTATTCTTTTCAAAAATCGTTAATCGTTAATCCAGTACCTACCATTTACCGAAAATATACCGCACCCACTGCGCGGCACCGCGAAAAACGTTCTGATAAATACGTTTGGGCTGCTAGTCAGTCGAAACTAGGTATGTACCTAGGTACATGTATGTCTTGATGGCGCGTGTGAGTGAGAAACCTGCGAAGAAATTTTATTCGTATGATTCGTTTGATCGTTTCATTGATAAGCGCCGGCGCTTAGTGGCTGGTGTTGTTTTTTTAATTTTTGTTAGGACCGTATTGGCTTGATGACAAAAAGTTCAACATTATTAATGTTCATGAAAGAGAATATCCACATTATGCCAGATGACTAAATTACACGCTCCAATTATTCACTTTTTTTTGTTCCTAACCTAGAACCCAAACCCGCAGTTTTTATAAGTAAATCACTAACGCAACGATATAGAAACTAACACACGTTAACGTATTAAAGATTAACGTTAACTTGCGTAAAATATTCCGAAATTTAACGCTTTAGCGTAGTTAACTATTTTAGTAATGGGATTAGCGGTGAACGAAGATAACTATTTGATTAACGATGCCCAGCTATCACACATCACTGGACAACTCAATTAGGTATGTCATACTTATTAGTTTATTTTATAGATAAGGAACTAGTTTGTAGTTAGTTTTTAAGCAAAGCTAATTAATTATTTTTTGGCAAATTTGCTCACGCAATAAACGCATTTTCACTTTCACTTATCACTTTACAAACGCGTCTTTATGAGTGGTGTCTCCCGTGCAGAGTGATGCAGAGTGGGGCCGTCGGTGTGGGCGCACACAGCGCGATGTACCTCGAGGCCACACTTCAGCAACAGGTGCCTGCGAACACCACCCTCTTGTGAGTATTTCGTTCGCTGTTTATTTACAACACTGTTTAAATATAAGCGGTGGTAGCCCAGTGCACACAAAAGCGAGAGGACCTGGTTCAATTCCCAGGGCCGGACCCTAAGACTGTACATTTGCTGATTTGTAGTGGCAATACCACACGCGAAGAAACAAAATACTGAGGGAACCCCCGGCTTGGTTGGCTGCCCACGTATTGACTTGTCTTCCCCGGGGACTAGGCCGACTAAGCTGTCAGGATGGTACAGGTGCTGGGCAACTGGGCAAGCCGTCTCCGTCTAAAAAACAATGTCTATCTTAGCCACATTTAAGTAAGTCAGAGTAAGCATGTATGGGGGGATCCGCTGTCGACTGTACTTTAAAACTTTAAAATTTAGTTTATTGTTACCTAATACTATTTTTTTAAAAATGTTAAAAGAGTGCGATTAATTCGCCAACATACTGCCATGCAGTTTGGCGAATAATTTATAAAATTTAAAACTCTGCGATACCAAAGTAAGTCAATAAATTTAAAAAAAAAAGAAAGTGGTGCAAGCCGGCCCTTAGTCTTTTCGAAATTTTGTGCTTAATTAACAGTGTTTCTATGCCTACCCCTCTTGGATACAGATGCGAGTTTATGTAATGTATATTTGCCTTTATCGCCGTCAGACGACAATGTCTTCCATCGTGTTCGTTTGCGTCCCGTTGACGCACAGATAAATCTAACTACTAGAAAACTCTTCGAAGGCAGGGGTGGCTCATTGCGCGCTCGGATAAATGAGCAATAGGCATGATGACAGTAATTGAAGATCACTAGAATTGTGTATCATATGTTTATGTATATGTATATCGTATGTTTATGTCATACGGTGCCGAAACGTGGACACTCACGGTGGGGCTGGTCCGCAAATTTAAAGTCGCTCAGCGTGCCACGGAAAGGGCCATGCTGCACGGGGTTTCTCTGAAAGATCGAATTCGAAACGAGGTGATCCGACAGAGAACCAAAGTCACCGACATAGCCCACCGAATTAGCATGCTGAAGTGGCAGTCGGCCGGCCGTTTCATGCGAAGAACTGACAAGAACTTGTAGACGAGTTCTTGAGTGGAGACCGCGGATCGGTAAACGTAGTGTAGGACGTCCTCAGACTCGGTGGAGCGATGATCTTCGCAGGGCGGCTGGCAAGAGCTGGATGAGAGTAGCCGAGAACCGTGCTCAGTGGCGTGCAATAGGAGAGGCCTATGTCCAGCAGTGGACAAGCATAGGCTGATGATGATGATGATGATGATGATGATGATGATGAGAATTACGTATTTATTTGATAAGAATTGAATTGTGGAATACGAAACACGCATTTATTTTTTTATAAAGAGCGGTATTGATAATTATTACGACAATATAAATCTGCAAAATTCCTATTTATTAATTATTTATTTTATATATTTTTCTTTTATATGCCCGCCATATTAAGTTACGTCAATTTTAAGAACACGCGAGTAAACATACGTACTGTAGGTCAACTCTAGACATATTACTTTATAATCTGTGACATAGGTAGTAAACAAACTCTCTGTTTTTATTTTTATGCGTATACGAATTTGCTGTGTTGACGTTCTGCACCACAGATTAATTTTACACTTTTTAACTGTGACGTCACTAGCGGCGCCATGACATTGGCAAGCGTTTCGGTGAGAATTTTAAAGGTGAAAACTAAAATGACTTTTTTTACTAATAAACCTTAACTGTGAAAATATAATATGAACCAAAAATATGAAATAGATTGTGAATAATGTACGTTATGGGACATTATAGGACAGTTTTAAAAAAATTGTGAAATTGCCTGTGGTTTTTTTTTTACACAGCAGTTCCGATTTGCCCTCATACTGCCGTTAACTTGATTCTAAAAGAAATGGGCAATTCGCAATGTAAAGTTTGGTTAAGGGTCATATTTTTAATTTTTTACGAAAGTAGACATAATTTGTTAGGACTAATTTAATTTTTGTTGTTCTAAGTTATTGTTAAAAAATTAAACCTTACCTTAAAAAATAAAATCATCATCGATTGCCTACCCTAGCTAGGCATCGAATGACCCTAAAACAAAACGTAACGATTCCCTTTAAAATAGCCGTCTAGCTACTATAAAGAGGAATAGTTACATTCGCCCTTCGCCATTCGCCTTCTACATTCGCCCTGTTATAATTAAATTTTAATTATATTTAAAAATTTACTAATTCATTACAATGAAAATTTACCTAGCTAGGGTAAATTTTCATTGTAATGAATTAATACTTTTGGTAACCTAACGTCATCTGTCCTACAGTCATTGGGTAATTATACAATCCCGGCGAACGCATGACGCTCCGTTACTAATTCGGTCAGTGTGCCAGAACCATTCGAACGCCATCGAGACAATCTAATCAACGTTCGTCAGAACTCCAAGCTATTTACAATTAAAACTCAAAAGAAAATTGTTCTATGACTGTACGGTAAAACTCTGTCTGTATGATCTGTGGCTACGTCTTTTCCTTGCAAAATCTCTACTACAGACTATTTTAATCAACGTTTTTGAAGTGTTACAAGGAATCGAGTTTTTATAAATGACACCGTTACATGTATATAGGCTGCTTATGATGAATTATAGACAATATAGATTACTGGCTGACTCGGCAAACGTTGTTTTGACATATTAGCCTACGACCTATTCTCAGACCTGTCAAATATACAAAAAAAAAAAAATAATAATCGGTGAAGCCGTTTCAGAGGAGTTCGACAACAAACACTGTGACACGACATTTTTAAATATTAGATTTTAACGCCATAATCTATGTCACCAGGAACTCTTCGTCGGTGGAGACTCCGCCGCCCGGCTACATGAGCGAAGACGGAGACCCGATGGATCACAACGACAACATGAGTGAGTTTGTTGACAATTTTATTGCACTTTTTATTTGCGTTACTTCTTCTGTCTACGTTACCTTTTTATGTACGTTACTTTTTGATTTGAAAGTCAAAGTGGTTTTATTTAAAACTAGATGACCCCGTGAACTTCGTATCACCTACATCTATCTTTTTTTTGTTCTCAACTTTTAAGCGTACCCTGGACTTCCACGAATATAATATATATATATATTAGCTAAATCGGTCCAGCGGTTCTCGAGTTTTAGCGAGACTAATGAACAGCAATTCATTTTTATATATAAGATAACACAGAAACCGTGACGTAATGAACTTTACAAATAAGAATATGTCATTTCAAAAACTAGATTCTTTTGGAGAAAAAGTGGACAAAAAGAACTCCAAACTTTGTTACTTTTTTCCTATTTTTTACTAGTTGAGCGGGTGAACTTGGTACTGGTAACTCGGTGTTACTGCTTTGTTTTTTTGTCTACCTCTGTTAGTTTAGGAAAGAAACTAAATTAACTATTTGCCTCTCTGACAAAATATGGACGGCATTTTAAGCGCTGAGGTATGTGAACACAGACACCCAGGTGTCCTCATGGTGTTTTCTCTCACTGTTTGAACAATGTACGTAACATTGGCGGTACCTACTTATAATATAAAACACCTGTGGCAGTAAACGCAAGTTTCCGTGTGGCGCCGGATTAAGAATAGCGTCACTCCATTTTCTCCCGTGGATGTCGTAGAAGACGACGAAGGAAATAAATTACAAAGAGATGGGCAGCAACCTCTCTCATGGTTTCCATAACCATGAGGGAGGTCTATGCCCTGCAGTGGGCGTCAAATGCCTGATGATGATGATGATGATGATGATGATGTGGCAGTAAACACCGCACTGCGGTGTTGGTGTTGTTGAAAAATAATGGATGAGATCAGTACAATTTAACAACTTTAACTTTTGTGTAATTAATTAATTATCTTTTTAGCAAAGATTAAAGAAGTCAATAGAATTTGTACGAAGGCAGTAGATGTGTGTATATTAAAAGCCTTTAAAATACTAATTCAAATAACTCCCACACAACATAATCACTCGACCTGGTCCTACAGATAGGATACCCTGTGCTATGGTAAAGTAGGACGTCACAAGTATGAAAATACACCCAGACCAAGGCCAAAGATGCAAAGGTACATCTACCCACGCGACTTGCCAGATCTGATCCGGCTGAGCCCGTCCCCGCCGGGTTTGGGGACCGAGGCGGCCCCGGTGCTCTACCACGAGCCCGCATTCTGGTGCAGCATCAGCTACTACGAGCTTAACACCCGCGTGGGCGAAACCTTCCACGCCTCGCAGTCCTCCATCACCGTGGACGGGTTCACCGACCCCTCCAACAGCGAGAGGTTGGTCTCGTCCATTAATTCAGAAACTCCCTTCAGAAACACTCACTGTGTTCTCGATCCTTATAAGGAGGAGTATCTGTGATCCTCCTTAAGAAAGAGTGTCTACGATTGTGTGTGATCCTTCCAAGTAAGAGTATCTACGATCCTTTATAGTATGTGTGATCCTTTCCAGTAAGAGTGTCTACGATCCTTTTTAGTGTGTATGATCCTTTCCAGTAAGAGTGTCTACGATCCTTTTTAGTGTGTATGATGCTTTCCAGTAAGAGTGTCTACGATCCTTTTTAGTGTGTATGATCCTTTCCAGTAAGAGTGTCTACGATCCTTTTTAGTGTGTATGATCCTTTCCAGTAAGAGTGTCTACGATCCTTTTTAGTGTGTACGATCCTTTCCAGTAAGAGTGTCTACGATCCTTTTAGTGTGTGTGATCCTTCCAAGTAAGAGTGTCTCCGATCCTTTCTAGAGTCTCTGTGAACGTTCTAAGGAAGAGTGTCCACGATCCTTTCACAACCCTGGTCTCTACCTGCCCCTCCGGGATACAGGTGTGAGTTTGTGTAATGGAATTATCGTCCACAGGTTCTGCCTGGGTCTGCTGTCCAACGTGAACCGCAACGAGGTGGTTGAACAAACGCGTCGCCACATCGGGAAGGGCGTGCGCCTTTACTACATCGGCGGTGAGTCCCGCGTACCGTATCGCTAATGTATTTTCACTAGCCGACCGGGCAAACGTTGTTTTGCTATATTTAATTAGCCTACGACCTATTCGCAGACCTACCAAATCGTCGGCTTATTGCAAGAACTCATTAACCGACATATTCACTATTGGGAGAAAAACGACTTTTTAGTTCGTGTTAGTTAATGGTTGTATTTCCTCTTCCTTATAACATCGTTATGGTTAAAATAATGCCTGATATTAAAACACCACTATTGTATCATTGTTCAATACATCTATATGTCCATACCTTTAAAAAAAGCGGTTAGTGAGTTTTTGCAGTAAATGACTTCTTGCAGTAAGCCGACGAAATATACGCGAAAAAATTTCACAGTGAAGCCGTTTCGGAGGAGTTCGATAACGAAGACCTGAAGATACAGGCGTGAGCTTTTGTATGTATATGTATGTAAAATAAGAATAAAGCATATTCATTGTCTATAAATAATAAAAAAGAATAAAAATTATTTATTCTGTAAAAGGTGCATACATTTTTAAATAATCTCATTTCCGCCAAACTAAATAATAGTTTGTTGGCAGATTTACTCTCAATTTAGTTACTTAAAATAGGTACCTAACAAATGACTTAAATTAAGTTTACATAGAAAAGTAACAGAAGATATTTAACTTAAGTTAGGATACATTTATGGTACTGTTTACAAACTGGTTCATTAATTCTGAAGCTACACACTTTTTATAATGCATTTTACTAGCATATTGTGAGGATCTTACTTTCACTGACATTTCATTTAGTATTTATGTGAATGTATACCCCGCAGGGGAAGTGTTCGCCGAATGCTTGAGCGACTCATCCATATTCGTGCAGAGCCCGAACTGCAACCAGCGCTACGGATGGCATCCGGCCACCGTCTGCAAGATACCACCAGGTGAGTCCAAGGGTGTCACGCTCCGCTATGCCTTACCCGTCTCGCCGTCCCCTTCATTAAAAGAGTATTCCACTTAAGGTTATAACCTCATGAAGCAAGAAACGGCAAAAAAATAACTTTCGTTGTATGGGAGGCCCCCTTTAATATTTATTTTATTCTTTTTCTAGTATTTGTTGTCATAGCGGCAACAGAAATACATCATCTGTGAAAATTTCAACTGCCTAGCTGTCATGGTTCATGAGATACAGCTTGGCGACAGACAGACAGACGGACAGACAGACAGACAGACAGACGGACGGATAGTGAAGTCTTAGTAAAAGGGTCCCTAGGGTCCCGTTTGGCACACATCGGGTACGGAACCCTAAAAACATTGATGTAGGTGATACGAAGTTCACGGGTTCCTCTAGTTCATCTAGTAAATAGTAACCTTTTGAGGAATTATGGACATTTAAATATATTGTAGTTTTCCTGTACGTAGTTTTTAATAAAGAAAAGTTGCTTCCAAAATTATTAAAATTGGAATCCTATTTTCTGTATCAAAAACCTTGTACGACATATGAAAGATATACCTCGAATATCCGCAATTTAATTATCCATCAAACTCTCAGAACACATTCATCGAAAGTATACACACTTTATTATTTATTATTATATTTACTTTATTTTTATCACTAAAAGACGTTGAATTGTGTGAGCGAGCCAGCATACTCCACGTAAGAACCGTCTTAACCGTTCCTCTACTCCCGCAGCGTGTAACCTCAAGATCTTCAACAACCAGGAGTTCGCAGCCCTGCTGTCCCAGTCGGTGTCCCAGGGGTTCGAGGCCGTCTTCCAGCTGACCCGAATGTGCACTATCCGCATGAGCTTCGTCAAGGGATGGGGCGCTGAGTACAGGTTTGCGACAACCGTATTCTTTTTTCACAGCGGTGGTAGCCTAGTGGGTAGAACATTGGACTCGAAAGCGAAAGACCCAGGTTCGAGTCCCAGTGCGGGCATGTACTTTGTTTTCCGAGTTATGTACATTTGTGAAGTTGTAGCTAATTGTGAAGGAAAACATCGTGAGGAAATCTGACTGTCTGTGCTATTCGTGTACCTCATTGCTTGAAATCGTCATTCCGCGGTGGGCACGCGTGGTGTTTAAGCCCATAGTCTCTCCCTGAGAGAAGGCCTGTGCCCTACAGTGGGACGTATATATACTGCTTATGTAACATTCTTTTTTATGTTGATTTTTCAAAATAAAAACCTCTGGGCCAGCTTCCCTTTCTTCCTTTCACGTCTAAGTAAATACTTAACTGTAGTGCTGTCTCTTCGAATTTCTCAGAGAAGAGCGTGACAGAACGTTACTTAGTGAAATTCTCAATTCAGAAACCGCCCCCCATATTAAAGGTCTTATGGTTCGATCGATCGAACAACAAGGAAAATGTAAAAGTCCTAATAGTTCGACACTCGGACTACAAGAACTTAGAAGTTCTTCTTCAATCGATCAATCGAACCATCAGTAAAAAAAATAGGGATATCAAAGGGAAGGCAAAGGGCTAGATAAATAGTACCCGAAACCGGTGAGCATGCTGCAATGACTGATGAATGTTGATGAAGCGAAAGAGGCCTGTCGGGATCGTGGCAAGTTTCAGACCCTGGTCTCTGCCTACCCCTCTGGGATACAGGAGTGAGTTTATGTTATGTTTTATTTCTTTCGGATTTTGTCTGGGTGTAAACAATGATTTGAAATAACAATAAAAATTGATTACCGTTTGAGCGACGTAGGAGGTAGACGTATTCACTTTTTGCTCCGCTTATTTCACTCAAAAACTGTTAAAAAAGTGTCCCTTGCAGTATTATACTATCACACTCTCTCGAAGAGCACTTTCTTCTAAACAGCCGTGAAAACCGTGTTCGAAAACACTAACACGTTCCTGAGTTAAGACAGTGTGAAGTGACCTAGAATATCTGTGCAAAGCTAACCGTCGTCGCCGCGGCAATCAAATCTACCGACAGCACTGCGCTCTCGCAGTTATCACAATCACGACGTCACCCGAGATCGCCCGAACGTCTCCGATAGCAACACAGAGAGCCGCGTTGCGAGTTCACACCTGCTGATTCACCGGGCGGCTGCTACTCGCGATCTAGGCTACTACTTCGGACAACTTGACCACGCCGATCGACGCGACCCGTCGGTCTACACTCCTGCGTGTGTGGCGCGTGCGGCAGCTAAGTACCAATTCGCAGGATGGACTCGCCATCAAAATGTGGCGCTTGTAGGGCCCCGATCGGATTAAATGCAAACCTCAAGTGCGCTCACTGTGGGCTAGTCTACGATATAGGATGCGTCAACGTGTCGCAAAATAACTTTGCCACGCTCACCGAAGAGAGTAAAACATTATGGTCCTGCCCTATTTGCATTTCGTCCTTACCTAAGAGGATTGACTCCTCTACTCCTATCCGATCTATAACCGCCAGACTGAACGACACCTACACTGCGAACGAAAACATTAATCTCCTAAGAGAACAGGCGCTGAACGTGAACTTTCATAGGGGCAGTAAAAAGCCCACCACAACCTCCGGTTCCGGCACCACAAACGACATGCTCTTGGCTGAGATACGTCAACTTCGAGAGGAAATAATTGGTATGAAGGTAGCTATAGACACAATAACAATAATGGAACAAACCATCAAGTGCCAGGAAAGGGACATAGCTTGCCTAAAGACCACGATCAGTGAGCTCCAATCGAACCTGATCTCACAAGAGCAACAGTCTTTGTCCAACCAGATAGAAATCGCGGGCATAACTGAAGTGGAAAACGAGAGCCTAGAACACATCGTGGTTCTTGCTGCGAAAAAGATTGGAGTTAATTTAGAGGCCAGCGAAATAGACTCAGTAATACGCGTGGGACCTAGGCGCCCACCGGGGCCTGAGCCTACTAAAACACCTTCCCTTCCTCGCCCGCTTGTAGTGAAGCTGGTGCGCAGAAAGATCAGAAATGACCTCTTGAAAGCAGCGAAAGTTAGGCGTAACACGGACTCGGAGGGAATAACTCCGGGCACCCCACAAAGAGTCTACATGAACGAAAGACTCACAAAAAGAAACCGACAGCTTTTTCGTGACGCCAGGCAACGAGCGAAGTCTTGCAACTTCAAATATTGCTGGGTACGCGAGGGCTCCATCTACGTTCGAAAGGCTGACGGAAAACCAGCTGTTCATATTCGTTCAGAGGCCGACCTTGAGGAGCGGATTGGATCACTTGGTTCCAGCCACGCCACTAAACCGATTTAACCCATTCTCAACTGCCACCATCGCCAATGTACTCAGTTATTCTTGCATAGCTCGTTCCGATATAAGAAAATTTGTTGAAGACACACACTTTTACCCAGCCACTCACATCTACACTTTACACATTCCCCCACACACTCCCTCTCCATTCGAACCACTCAACTTAACACTCCCGTTACACAATTGCTTTAACAAGTTCCCCACAGCATCTACCAATTGTGAAGTTTGGTTCCCGCTGCAGGTTTCCCCGCAAATCGGAAAAGTCCCTTGGAATTTTATACTAGTTATGAGAGATGGCTAATCTAAAGTTATCTGACGAAATCGACAGAAGCAACACAATTAACTGTAATTATATCGACTCTCTTGAATCCTGCGTAAGCGTCCCTTTCCTGACTAAAACAAGTAACTTCAAAATTTTAACATTAAACATCCGAAGCATAAATCACAATTTTGACACATTTGTAGTAAGTTTGCAGCGCTCAAATATTACATTCGATGCCATCGTTTTAACGGAGTGTTGGCTAAAAACTAGTTCTGTAAAAACATTACCAGGATACAATGTGTCGGTCAACACCAAATATATCAATAAGGCAGGCGGTATTGTTGTTTATACAAAAAGTAATTGGAATGTGACCGTAAGCGAGCCAACATTAACCGATGCAGAGGGTCTGTTAATAGATTTTCCTAATAATGTATCTATGCTGTCTCTTTACAGGTCCCCCTCTTTCACAGTCGTTGGTAATTTTCTCTCGTCCTTGAATGACATACTTAACACATTAAACAGCAAAGCAAACCTTATTATTACTGGCGACCTCAACATAAATATCCTGGACTGCCTAAACGGGTCTAGTAGTGAGTATCTCTGCTTGCTGGCCGAACATGGCCTGATATCTGCGGTATCCCTACCTACCCGCGGAGATTCCTGTCTTGATCACTTCTTTGTTCGTTCGAGACAGAAGACTGCAGCGGTAATCTGCGCGAACGACATTACTGATCATGATATTATTATCTTGGGCATGTCGTTTGACAAGGTCAGGTCAACGGACAAAAAATTCCATCTGAAGTCTGATAATGAAGCGATCACAAAGGAATTAATGGACATGGACTGGTCCCCAGTGCTTCAAACCCAAGACCCGGAAATCTCTGCATCATACCTAACAGCTGCCGTATGTGATACCGTAAAAAAGTACTCGCGTCTTACCAAATCATCAAATTCAAAAAGGATACTCAAACCCTGGATCACTCCCGGCCTCCTTAGATGTATGCGACATCGGGATAAGCTTCACGTCAAGCACCGAAAATCCCCAAATGATCCCATAGCCAAGCTAGTATACACTCGCTACCGTAATTACTGCAACAAACTTATAAAAAGAGTTAGGTCGGCTTACTTCAATGATGAAATTGACTTACATAAACGAAACCCAAAAATGCTTTGGAAAACTATACAGGCTATTTATGACTCCCCCGAACACTCCAACACTCCTTCTGAGCTCCTAGCAACAGATCCGTCTCTTAATACGTCCAATAAGTTTTTCACCTCGGTGGGCCCAAATCTGGCTGAAAAAATACTCAACAAGCTTGACAAAACCCAAACTGAACTCGCAGCGGAAATCCAAATTCCACAACACCCTCACTCATTCTTTATGAGTCCAACAGATCCAGAAGAGATAATTGGGGTTATACGCAATCTCAAATCAAATAGTTCCCCCGGTTTTGATGGAATATCCAACCATTTACTTAAATCGACCTGTTTAAGTCTGGCAACACCGCTTTCACATATTTTTAACCTCAGTCTCGCATCCGGCATTTTCCCTTCTTGTTGGAAACTTGCATGCGTGACACCCATTTATAAAACGGGAGACAAGGCAAACCCAAATAATTATAGACCCATCTCCCTCCTTAGTAACATATCAAAAATTCTGGAAAAAATTGTTAATCGAAGAATGATACAATTCCTAGAGTCAAAAAACCTACTTTCTCCAAGACAATTTGGATTTAGGCAAGGAAAATCCACGGAGGAGTCCGTCTCGATTCTGGTAAATGGCGTGAGCTCTCAACTTGATGGGGGCAGGCCCTGTGTCGGGGTCTTTCTGGATTTAGCAAAGGCCTTCGACACGGTGTCTGTGCCCATTCTCCTTGAGAAGCTCCAAAGATATGGGTTTAGAGGCCCTTCGTTGGAGTGGTTCCGTAGCTACCTGACCAACAGATCCCAAAGGGTGAAAGTCGGGCCTGAGAATATCAGCAACCCTGAGCTGCTTTCCTTTGGTGTCCCGCAGGGAAGCATACTTGGTCCGATTTTATTCATTTTATACCTGAACGATATAAGCTCTGCCGTAAAACACCTTAAAAATACGGATATATATTGCTATGCCGACGATACGGCCGTAATCTTCCACGAAAACGACTGGGGATCGGTTATGAAACTTGCTGAAACGGGGATGTCATCAATTGCCAGTTGGTTGGATGATAACTTATTGACCCTGAACGCCGCAAAAACTAAATTTCTATGTTTCTCTAAGACCAAAGCATCCGCCCCGGCATCAACCGCTGTTATCACTGTCCACACTTGTCCCAACCCTCAATATCCAATCTGCTGCTGTGAGTCTATCGTAAGAACCTCTTGTATAAAATATTTAGGGGTAGTGCTCGATGAAAATCTTAATTTCGCCCCACACATATCCTCACTTTCAACCAGAGCCCGCAAACTTATTTATGTTATGAAACAAGTACGGATCATCAAAGACCAAAAGGTCTTGCACTCTATATATATAGCGTTATGCCAATCTGTGATCTCCTACTGTATTTCGTGCTGGGGCGGAGCAGCCAAATCCCACTTAATCACCTTGGAAAGGGCCCAAAGGTCAATACTAAAAGTCTTGTACAACAAACCCTACAGATTTCCCACCACAGATCTCTACTCCCTGACTCAAGTTCTCTCAGTCCGCCAGATTTTCATTTTGAAAACACTCATTCGCCAGTACCGTACATTTCTACTCTCCCCTGACTCTCATACATCATCGTCTAAACGGTACATACGAATCCCCATACCCCGTTGCAAAACTACATTTGCCCAACGTTTCTCGCCTTTTCTTGGCCCTTTCTTATTTAATAGGTTGTTTCAAAAATGCCAGCTAAGAGGATCTTCCCTTTATCAAGCTAGGCGAAATATTGTGGACTACCTGATTGGCCTAGGCTACGAGCCCACCGAAGACATTCTAAGAATTATAAAATAGATCTTGTTGCTCAAAAATATTTTGCTTGCTCATAAGACACACACACACCCACGCACGCACGCACGCACGCACGCACGCACGCACGCACCCACACGCACACACACACACACACACACACACACACACACACACACACACACACACACACACACACACACACACACACACACACACACACACACACACACACACACACATACATACACAAACACACAGACACACAGATTTAATTTAATATTTATGCATTCTTCACTGTGTTTAAAACTTAATTTTATTATAACCTTAATAGTAATATTAATTTGAGACTATTTCCTAACCGTCGCCTAAGTTAAAATGCTAAACCTACTTGACCAGTCCCCCACTATACAGACTTATAGTCTAGTGTGGGGGTCGCCGGTAAACATTGTCGTTTTATTCTTAACACAAACCAATTTATTTTCAACCTTCTCATACCCTTTGTAACTTGTGTAAAGTGGTTTTTAAAATAAATATTTTATGTTTTTTATGTTTATTTTAATAATAACACAATAATAAATGTTAATATTATTTTGTTATTTGTGTCTATATGTATGTAGTTAGTATGCAGTATATCATGTGCACGTGCGTAGACCCGTTTCACACCAACGCTCCGACTCCCCAAGGTTTGCTGGAAGAAATCTCTTACAGAGATAAGCTCGCTATTGTACATGTATTTTCTTGTTTCCTTTCCTGTACTGTGTTCTCGTGTGTGCAATAAAGTATAATATTAATAATAATAATAACTTCCACTCGGCACGTTCACTTGCCCCGGTCCCAATTTAGGAGACCCTGTGCTGTGGTAACCAGGCAAGGCCGTCCCGAACATGGAAATACACTCAGACTGAGGCCATTTGTACAAAACAACTGACTTAAAAAATTACGGCCTCATTTTATAACACTATTCCTCCAAAGCACTCCTAAGAGGCAGTTCATTTAATCTGTGGTTACGTGTTTTCCTTGTAAAATCTCCACCACAGACGACTTTAATCGGAACATGGAATCGGGTTTTTTTTTTTATAAATAAGACCGTGTTTTAACTTTTAGATAGATTGGCAATTCATTGAAATGACATGTTATAATTGTTTGTAGGTGTGCAATGCAGTGTTGTCTCTCCTATATTTTTTTCTGACTGCAATAAAGGGTTTACTATAATGTATTGCCAAAAATCGTTTCCCAAAGTATTACTTCCCAAACTATTTTCCGCAAATTATCACTTGGCAAAAAAACATTTCTCAAAACAACTTAAAGCAAATAAACAGTTAGCAAAAGTTATTATGGCAAGTTATTGTTTACCAAATAAATACTTGGTCAAAATTTTCTTACTTAACCTACTTTCGGTTTTTGTCGCAGTTCGTTTTTGTGGGGTCGCAGTTCTAATCTAACTTAACCCACTTTTCTGGTAACAGTTGGTGTCTGTGGGGGGTCACAGTTCTAACCTAACTTAACCCACTTTTCTGGTAACAGTTCGTGTCTGTGGGGGGTCACAGTTCTAACCTAACCTAACCCACTTTTTTGTCTTGATAAAACTTGACGCAGTAAAAGTATGCGAAATGATAATTTGACCAAATGAATAAAATGCGAAATGAAAATTGCTAAAGTTTCATTTGGGAAATGAAACTGATGCCATAAGTTTATTGGGAAGTAAAATTTGGCGAAAAATACTTTGGCTAAGCGGCGGTATCCCGCAATAAAGAGTTCGCCCTCCTATATTTATTCTGGTTGAGCATGAGTAATAAAGTTTTGTCTCCTATTTTTTTTCTGTCTGTGCAATAAAGTGCTGTCTCTCCTATACCAGCGCTGAGGGCTCACGCCCTCGGCACAATGCCGAGTCAGATGCCCTTTGTGGCATCATTGACACACTACAGGGTGCACTCTGACACTCTGACTTCGCCTTGCCCTATGTTGTATTTATGTAACTAGTTTTTCCTTCGTATTTATGTTACCTGTTATCCCTTTTCTTTCTTGTGATGTGTTAATTGGTCCCATTAAATGTTTTTCTTTCTTATTTCATTCCTTCTATATTTTCTCTGGCCGTGCAATAAAGTCTTTTATCTACACTAATGTTGTAACATTCTACTTATGTTTTCAATACTTGACTTATAATTACTACTGTTATAGCGCAGACAACAAAACACTCAATTTAAGCAATTTCACATGATGGTATAATATTCACATCGATATCGTAAAATCTCATTATAACATCAATGAAACGCGACCAACTTGATTGCAGGGCCAATCAGGTTGGTCGCGTTTTATTGAAGCGCGCAGCTGCGCTCTCATTGGTTAAATTTTAATGGCGGCAAAATCACTGTGATTATACACGTACGCGTGAATTTAATTTAATAAATTAAAAGTTAAAAATGGATAGCGACGATGATATTTGTACGCCTCCGGATATTCTAAAAGTGGCTTTTCTACTGCTTGCCCCGCGACCGCTACAGCTGCTGGATCAATAATTAACATTAACTTTCAAAATTGTACCATCCAAAATTTGAACAATTATTATAAATAAACTATTGTCAGCTTTTACTCTTGTTGTTTGATTAATTGCATTAGTGAAGGAAGATAAAGTAGTGTATGCAACTGCATATAACACGGGTATTAAAACACTCGTTACTATTATGAAACTCGCTGCGCTCGTTTCATAAACTCACACTCGTGTTTTAATACCCTTCATTATATGACAGTTGCATAAACTACTATTCTGTCCTATCCAACCGACAGGCGGCAGACCGTGACCTCAACTCCGTGCTGGATCGAGCTGCATCTGAACGGTCCCCTCCAGTGGCTGGATCGAGTCCTCACGCAGATGGGCTCCCCGAGGCTTCCCTGCAGCTCCGTGTCCTAAGGTCAGTCTTCCTTCACGTAGCTTAGGGAACGTACCCATGCTGCGTGACAAATTTTTACAACTCTTGCTTAATGCGCGTGACCTTCAATACCGTCTTCGCTTATTGTTTCGCTTATCTCCAATGAGATGCGAGTATTTGGTTCCCTAGAAGTTCGACTCGTGGAAAAGGGGTATTATAGTGAAGAGCCATACCTATTTAATTATGCCTCGAATATTCGCAATTTTATTGTGTGTCAAACCCTTGGACCACATTTATATACTCATTGTATTGTATTACAATCGGGTGCGTGTGGCGCCGGATTAAGAATAGCGTCACTCCATTTCCTCCCGTGGATGTCGTAGAAGGCGACTAAGGAAATCAATTACCAGGAGACGGGCAGCAGCGTCTTCCTGAGATTCCAACCGCATACTGCGATCGCCAACCCCAAGCGGGGTTATGAAAACCATGAGGGAGGCCTGTGTCCTGCAGTGGGCGTCAAAGGGCTGATGATGATGATGATGATTGTATTACAATCACTAAAGTTTTTAAATTGGGCGAGCGAGACAGCACGCTCCGCGTAAGAACCGCCTTAAAGCTGCTTGTGTATTTGTTACAGCCAAAGTGATTAAATAGCTATTATACATAATGACTGGTCATTATATATAATAGCCAAATTCACTAGACAAAGTAATAAATTATTATGCTAACGTTTTATTTTGGCAAGTGTTATATAGCAAATAATTGTTTGATTAAATTTATATTTCGCATTTTGTTTGTTAGGTCAGTACACATAAGCAAAAATAGGTTCGAAGTTCCGGGTTCTAGTTCTTTTTTTTTATATAAAAGCGAAAAAAAATATTTCACTAAAAAACTTAGTTTTGTGTCAAACTTAGACAAGGTTGGTGCATGGAAAAGTCATAGGTACCCTACATTATGATATTAATATGATATTAAATAAAATTGCTAGTAAATGTGATTAATTTTGTGTTAATTATCACTTTATCTAAACTGAGTAGACATTATATATAATGACCAGTCATTATGTATAATATCCAGATTTATTACTTTGGCTGTAACATATTCATTAATGATAATACAGTATTATCCTTTTTCCAGATGTGTACCAGCTAAACTCGGGAGAGGGTGGAACAAAGAAAATAACAAAGCTATTATATTACATACATAAAGTATATTAGATTAAAAATAGTAAGTACTATAGCAACGGCAAACGCAACTGTAGTTTACTGTAGCACTGATATACCTCCTTGTTAAAAACCTTTTGTGCCGATCTCACCGTGGAGGCTAAACTGCGTTTGTCATTAACCAGAGTAAACTCCAGGCTTCTTGTAGGGAGTCACGAATGTTTTGCTGGTTTTTATTGAGGATTTATTTGGACAGTGCCTTTAACTTTCAACTAAGTCGCTAGTTGAATTATTTTTAAATTAAATGTAAATTAATTTAGCCCTTAAAAGTAAAATGAGATCATTATTAATTTCGTTTTTGAAATTTAAACTCGGTTCGTAATTTTTTTTTAACACAAGTAAAATTAGACGAGTCAGTTACCTCAAATAAATAATAATCTGTCGGAATCATTACCGGAACATCTCCAAAATCGCGTGTTTTGAGTTAAGTATGCAGAATTATTGAGAATTTAAGACTATCCCCTAATGTTTGTAACTACATTCGACCAGTAAAAAAACTATGAATTTTAAAATTTTACAGAGTTTAACGTCAATTATTTAAAACAGTATATTTTGAACATAACATAAACTCACGCCTGTATCCCAGAGGGGTAGGCAGAGACCAGGGACTGCCACTTGCTACGATCCTGACAGATCACTTTCGCTTCCTCAACATTTATTAGTCGTTGCATGCACGCACGCCGGTTTCGGGTACTTTTATCTTGCCCTTTGCTTATACATCCCCTACTTGGTCGAAGTATGAAGTATTTTGAAATGTTCCAATAATGATTTCGCCCGAATATTTGTATTATTTTTTAATTAATGCACATTTGAGGTGTCCTCCGTGATCTGTTAATTAAATCGAAGCTTGAAATAAACAAAACCCAGGCTGTAACCTAACTTAACCATTTATGGTTAGCGACTAACCACGCTCGGTATCCACGGTGAAATCGGCACTTAGATATTATGTTTATTACAGGTGGTTATAAACAAAAGTGTTAAGTTATATTTTAGCGGATCTCTCTTCTCGTGAATACAATCTTTTTTTTTATCATAAGATGATTTTAAAGAAAGTTCTTGAAGTATTCACCTCTCAATCAAACAAAGAAGACGGCGGTATTGTGTTAACGAGAGGCGGATAGTTGTTCAATTATCATCTTTAATTAACTGTGCTATGCGAGGGCAGCGTGAAGAAGGACTAGACTGTTCCATAGGAAAATTATTTCAAACCATCTTTTCTCACATGTATTCAGATAAAAAGTATGCAATGGAACTTTGAGCAAAGAATCAAAGTTAACATAACTTTGGTACTTCTCTCAAAGTTCCGTTTTTAGGGTTCCGTACCTCAAAAGGAAAAAATCGTAACCCTTGTAGGATCACTTCGTTGTCCGTCCGTCCGTCTGTCTGTCCCTTTATCTCGGGAACGCGCGATGGTATCAAGTTGAAATTAAAAGCATATTATACTCAGGTCCACAGTCCCTTGAAGCTGCGATTAAATCAAACTTCTAAAGTTAACGCAAAAAAAATGATATGGTCGTTTATGCCGCTAAAACGTATATTTCGACACTTAACGGAATCGACATTTTCCGTTGACCGAGAACTATGAAATTTGCTAAGTAATGTCCTGTATACTATACAGCGTAAAATCTGGAAATTATACATTTGTATTTAAATGGGGGAAAGTTCGGAAAAAGCTGCGAGGCTCGATTCCTGAACTACATATTTATTTAATCTATAAAAATCTCGTGTCAGAGCGTTTGTTATTGTACTCCTCCGAAACGGCTTCACCGATTTTTGTGATTTTTTTTGTGTATATTTGGTAGGTCTGAGAATAGGTCGTAAGATCAGATCAGCTAGTAATATGTAAGTACCTACATATTACTAGCTGATCTGATCTTAAGTTTGTACGGAACCCTCGATGGCCGAGTCCGACTCGCACTTATCCGGTTTTTTCTACTCTTCTTCTGTAGACACGGTTTTTCAGAAAATTGCAAAGTAAACCAATCTTACCTTTCTTTTGGAACAGCTCAGTTTGGCCCGTCATGAAAAACTTATATTGATGAAAATAAGTTAAAAGCGGCGTTTCTCAAATTGTCGACCGCGGCATGAGTGAATGAAGCTTACTAGAATCAGATATTTATTTCGTCGTCAAATATGCGGGCTGTGGTTGTAGCAAAAGCCGCCCGGCTCAGTGAGGGTGGTCTATGTAACTCTTGTATCTAATAAATTGCTTTTATTTATCCCACATATAATTTTCAAACAAAAAATTCACTTCAAATCGTTCTAAAATTACCAAGAAGTGTGCGTACGACTGTCATTAGTATAAAAATTTAATGATCTTAACGATGTTTTTGGATTTTTTTCATAAAAATATTTTAAATAAGATCTTTTTTCACAACAATTCACTATTTATATACATAGAGTACCGTTAGCTTCGGATTCATGTAGTTTTACTAATCTTATCCAATCTGGATGTAAACTTTTACATAATCGGCCGTATAGGCGGCCCTAGTCTGGATCCCAAACTAGGATACCAAAGGGTATCCTACATAAACACACGACTGTATCCCGGAGGGGTAGGCAGAGACCAGGGTTACTAGCCACGATCCTGACAAACTTACTTTGCTTCATCAACATAATTATTATGGTTGCCATGACTTCTGCCGTTAAAAAAGGTTGGGAAACGCTGTAACAATAACGACATTTTATGAGACCTCGTGTTGTATGTACGGTAGTGTTGACCGTTGGACTTTTGTAAAAATTTAAATAGTCTGTCAAGAAAATCACGATACGGTATGGTGTGGTTTTTTAAGTAATCGAAATCGGGATATTCAGTGCATCAAAGTATAATAATCACTAGTCTCTTTGACAGACTGTTTTGACAAATAAAAAGAAACCAGGGCCTAGATTCTGTTAATGCATTGTAGTAACATGACAACTGCATGAACATGGCGGTTTTCATTTCATGGCTGCTTTAAGTCTACGCGGGCACACCCATCAAACCTTCTAGGCGTCGATGGTACGAAAAAACACGTCACGTGACCCGACAGTGTACCTGTCATTATACTACAATGCACTAACAGAATCGAGGCCCTGTAATTATATCTTCTCTTTCTTTCGAATTCGATTTTTCGGTTAAATCTAGTCTCTCGATGACGCGTTTAAAAAACGTAACTTTTTCGTTTTGAACTCCGTTTATTGGCAACTGTGCGATGTTATATTGAAAAAAAAAAAAAAAATTGATGTTTTCAAATGTTAGTTATAATGTATGTTTACCTAAATAACCAACATGTAGCTTGTGTTTAGTTGTGTCAGTTTGTTCTGCCTCTGGATTCGTTGTGATCGTAACCACGCCAATGCTCAGTTCCCAGAGGCTAGCGTGAAGTCGAATATGATAATATCGTTTCCTTAGAGCGCTTTACACGGGCGGCCACTGTGTGCCAACTGCAGCCGTCGACGGGATGACGCGGATATTCGCCGCTGACGTGTCGGCGACCGCCGCGCGCCGTCGACGAGTGTCGACGACCGCCGCCGCCGTCGACGAGTGTCGACGGCTGCAGTTGGCGCACGTGCTGCCCGTGTATAAGTGCCCTTACCGCGCCCTTAGCGTCGGGCATGTAACATTTTTACTAAGTAATTGTAATAAAATTAGTGTACCTTTGATAAATGTGGTCTAAGGGTTTGATAGGTAATTAAATTACTCAATAGACAATAGTTTGGTAGTACAGGGTGGCCGAGTTTGGGAACAGGTCAAGTGATTGTGTTGTTATTATTATTATTGTTATTAATTACGGGCATTTTAAAATCATTCTTGTTTTGCTCTAAGTAGTATTTAATAAGATAAAGATAAAGATTCATTTGTTCGCATAAACATGTGTCAATAGTACAGTGGCATGCATTACTATGGTCTTAAATATAACATTGTCATGTTAGTTTTGCTTCAAGATATTTTGCCAGAAGGTGGCGTGCAAATAAGGGAGTTTCGCCATCACAGTAATTATTAATCAGTCATAAAAAGGTTATAAAAGTATGTCAAGACAAAAATGACACTTTATTATTATGATCAAATTGGGCCAAAAAGTAGACAGGCACATGTCATTAATGTAATGGTCAGTAAATTAAAAGAAAAAATTAATTACAATGTGTCATTTAGAAATTCATTAGGATTGTTGTTCTGAGGTAGTAACATTTGTCAATAAGCAGTTTTTTGAACCGTGTCTTAAATACATTTGTGTTTAATTGTTTGTATATGGTCGGAATTTTATTATATATTATAGGAGCCATATATACAATGCTTTTGCCCACTAAGGCTGTTTTTGCGCGATGAAGACGTAATTTACTTTAAGGAAAAGTCTACAGGATAGCGAAAATATGTCATGAATGTCCGTCATTTTATTATCTACCAAACCCTCGGGTGATTTTTTTCACAAGTGTACTCATTTTATTACACTGTTATCTAAATAATGTGCCAGCGAGACAGCGTGCCCAACTTAACAACAGCCTTGAGTGGTTCTTCTCAGTACCGGCTGTTTGTGTATGTGTGTACACTGTACAGTGTACAGCCTTGAAATATTCCTCGGGATAAGCTCGCGTTTTGAGTAAGGTAAGGGGGCTTTCTAACCTTGTATAGACTCAGATGAGTATTGGTTTCTGACAGTATCAGGACAGCCCTTGCATAAGTAGTCTACAATAGCTTTTTTAATGAACAATGAAATAGATAGCTCGCCGCTTGGAATATTGATAGTTCTTCTGTTGAGATTATAGTGAGTTTATTTTAATTTATATTCTCAATGCCATGAATACACGCATTTAAAAACTCCGTTTGGGCCGTCCACTTAACCGCCGTTCGGCTGAGCGGCGGTTAAGTTCTCGGTGACAGCGGGCTGTGACTAAAAACCCGAATGAAGTTTATACGGAAGTACAGTTTTAATGAATTAATGTGAATAATTTTTTAGTACAATTTACACTTATACGTTTTAATCGGCATCTGAAAATGATATGGAATCAGAATGTTTTTTAGAACATGATTATACTATTTTACACTGTAAATACTAAATAGTAATGTTTGTTTGTGTTTATTTTGTTCTATGTTCATCACAATGGGCTACAGATTACACAGTTTGTATAGTAGATTTCGACCCTAAAGATAATTCTGTAATTGGCATTGATAACATATGCAGGAGTATTTTGAACAAATGCTTAAATAGTCTTGTATGGAATGTGGGAAGAGAATACGCGTTGTTGCTTATTGTGTAAGGAAATTGATTCTGGATACGAAATATTGTATTGGTGGGTCACTGCACACCTTATCACTGACCGTTGATTTATGGAGGATCCTATCCGAATCAAACGGATTTATACCTTACCTTAAGGTAGACTTCCGTGCATCGCGGCCGATCGCAGCCGCGCGCGATAGATCGCGTGCGACTGACGCGCGCGGCTGATGCGACAATAGTTATTGTATGAAAATGTATGGCGCCGTTTTTGTCGTCTGCCGCATGCGTCCGTCGCAGACATTGGAAACGGCGCCATACATTTTCATACAATGACTATTGCCGCATCAGCCGCACGAGGCTGCGATCGGCCGCGATGCACGGAAGTCTACCTTTAGCTTACCAAATTCATTCATTCATTTGCACAAATGACCTCAGTCTGGATGTATTTCCATGTTTGTGGTGCCCTTGCCTGGTTTACCAGGGCATCCTAGTCTCGGACCGGGAAAAGTGATTGTGTTGTGTGAGTTATTATTATTGGAGTCCTCAAAATTTTCGAATTCCGACATCGCTTGCGCGATTTTACAAAGCATACAAAGCATTCTAAGAATCTTAATGAGCCGTTTTCAGCACAAATTCACAAAGCACTTCATAGATGGCGCTTATAGGCGTGCACATACAAGAACAGGGATACGTCTGTCAAATTTTTCTTAGCGCAGATTAATTTTGACAGCCGCATTCCGGTTCTTCTATGGCCACGCCTGTAAGCGCCATCTATGAATTGCTTTGTGAATTTGTACTGAAAACGGCTCATTGTTGTCAAATATTCTCTTTTTTTTTTTGGTCGTGCTCTAGACAAAAATTCAAGTAAGTAGCTAATAAAAAAATCATATGTTCCGAATCGTTCAGTGTAAAGATGTGCAGTTTGCCATAGTGATGTGGAAGGTAACTTGAAATATCAAAGGTATGGTGCTAAAGAAATGAAAACGACGGATTTTGTACGGAGGGCGTTGTGAGATCGTTAGCAAGACGGACTTACACGAAACAGTGCAGGGAGGTGCATGATGAATTATGAAATTTGTTTTTATGACGAGTGAATAAATAAACTAAAAAAAACAACGTAATAAAAAGGTTAAGGGGCTCCATGGAGTAACACTAGCCCCACCAAGGAAAGAAAATCATATCTTTTTTCACTGATCGAGTTTGCAAAGTGTCTGATTAACATTAATAGTGATTTTAGGACCCATGGCCGTGAACCCAAGAAAACGGCCGTTTTTGACATAAACGCTATCTGCCCCTATATTATGAGCACCAAATCCTGAGCGATTCCAATCGTCTAACTGTCAAATTAGTATGGAATTTGACAGTTAGACGATTGGAATCGCTCAGGATTTGGTGTGCGTAATTAGGCCACTGGTCCCAGGTTCGTGGTCTTAGGTTCTTTGTCGTGGGTCCAAAAAAATCACTATTAACTCCTGAACGTATAGGTGGCCCATACTAAGTTGGACACAGATCTGTGTCGCGGCAGACGAGTGGTTAACATGAAGTCTATCGCCACTACCTAAATCTCCAGCATTTGTCTTAATTTATTATATTATAAGTATTTCACAATATCTTTCCTAAATCTGTAGGTTTATGTATTTATTTATTGTATCTAGTATTTATTTATTATTATGTTGTATTTGTGTAATATCTCCCCCCTATTATATTTTATATATCTAGGTCTGAATAATAATTAGTAAGTAAGTATATTTCATATTAAGTAAGTTGCAATATCTGATAATGCTCTCATCAAAACTTAGGTTAGCTGGTAGATAATGCTAAGTAGCATTAAGCTCGCCTATGTGCAAAACTTTCTGTTTTTATATGCAATAAAGGATTTAATAATAATAATAATGATTGAGAGATTGTACAGACACTTTTTGCAGATACGATCTGTAAAAGCAGATAATGATTTTTTTTGTCATTGCGCTAGTTAGCCCACTGGATGCCCTTAACGGACTTATTTATAAAAACAAGACTCCTTAAGTCTTATCACAGGCAGCTGACTTAAACTGCCTTCGGGGAGTGATTTACATGTCTTGTTTTTACAAATAAGATTAACGGTCTTATGCAGTGTTTTATAAATAAGACTAAGTGTCTAAACTGAGAATTCACTAACATAGGTGTCCATTAAACTTTATCTGTTCGTAAGTGTGACAGCGATCTCGCAATGCCAAGAGAAAGAGAAAAGATTGTGTAAGTTTAAAAAATATGTCATTATATTATAAAATCTACCTACAAATAAACGTGTGTGGTTTGTAACGTGCTGTTTTATTTTTTTTCTGTGACTTGTCTTCCCATCTAGCCTATTAAAAGGTAACGGTTTTATGGTTTAAAAGGTGAACGCAGACCTGGCCGCACCGTACGCGCCGCAGTTGCCGCAGTCATAGCTTTTGTTAATGGTCTCGCACGTTTGGGGAGTTTGGCCGCTTCAGGTACTGCGGCGACCCCGGTGCGGGGTTGCACAGAGAATTCTAACGCGGCGACTGCGGCGCGGTCAGGTCTGCGTTCACCTAACCGTAGGTCATGGTCATAGACAGATACACTTGCTGTGGTTACAAGCGTTCCGGACTGATGGCTCCACCGGTTATCTCCACCAGTGGGGCCACAAGGATTTTTTAGTCTTGATAGCTCCACTGTAGGGTGTCAGGGGGGGCAAGTGGATTTATGAGTACTTATAGCTCCACTGATTATGTTTAAGTACTGGCCATTTCTTAGCACTTCAAATAGTAATGTCTATAACTAAACTAAAGTCGCGGGCAGAGCTAGTATTCTATGTTGGCACACAAGGACAAAGTTACATAAAATATAAAACATCTACAATAATGATGTACAAGTAGACAGCCTTAGCTAACTCTGCAATCTATGATAGTGAGTTTTGTGCTCAACGGTACCTATTGATTATTTATAATTTGACTAGAGCTTCATAAAAGAAAAGATTTCATTTTAAAATGACAGTGGGGTCATCGAGACAGTAATACAATATTTTTCTACGGACTGATGGCCCCACTACCAAATGGAGCTATCAAGACTAAAAAATCCTTGTGGCCCCACTGTTGGAAATAACCGGTGGAGCCATCAGTCCGGAGGGGTTACATGTAATAGGGAAACCTCCTATCTTTTATGTGCATGGACCGAGGCTCCTGGGTTTCGCTATTTTGCGAATTCCAAGTTTACCAAGATTTAGTAGCAGTCTTAAAAACAATTGTTGAAAGATCCCAGGAATTTAAAAAATATAGCTAAGCCAACGGCCACACAGAAAGGACTCGGGACGGGGGCGCTTGGAAAGCCGCGGCGCAAATCCAATTCACTTTCATAACTGATTGAATTGAGTAATATTACTAGATATGTTCTGTAATTGGGTGGATTGAGCGACCACAGCGAAATCCTTGTGGTTTACTTTGTTTTCCAACTTGTCGGCTGTTATTTTCTAAATACGCTAAGTGTAAAGCAACTGGAATTTTCAAGGTAATCCGAGATCTCGCCTGCAGGGTGTGACAATTGAGGGACCACACGTGGACACACAAAAGACGCGACGCGCGTTGCGTAGACATCACGCCCTAGCCCCGTCTCTTGTGTGGGCTTCGTCCCGTCCCTTCGGTACCTAAATTTTGTATGAAAGTGAATTGGATTAACGACGCGTCTTTTCCGCGCCCCCGTCCCACGTCCTTTCTGTGTGGCCGTTGTCTCATTATACTTTTTAAATTCCTGGGATCGTTCTAAAATTCTTTTTAAGACTGCTACTAATGTAGCTGTAAACTTGGCATTCGCGAAATAGTGAAACCCAGGAGTGGTCACTCGGTCACAAAGACAGGAGGTTGCCCTATTACTTGTAACGACAGCAAGTGTCTATGACCATGACGGCTTTAGAGGTGAACGCAGATCTGGCCGCACCGCAGTCGCTGCATGCGGGCGCCGCGTTACCTGAAGCGGCCAAACTCCCCAAACCGCAGCTGATGAGGACGCTAGTTGATCCAGTGCGATGCGTGCGGCGACTAGTGCGAGACCATTGCGGCGCGAGCGGTGCGGCCAGTCTGCGTTCACCTAACCATGAAAACCGGGTGGGGCTGTCAGTTGTACGGCCGTTGGTTTAACGAGAAACCTCTATAAGCGTTTAATTTTTAGCTAAATGTGTTACTCGGCGCGCGACACTGGCGCCGCGTAACTCTCTGGTTCTATATCCGATTGATAAAAAAATATAATGAAATCAATTAATATATTATGCTGTTAGAAATTATTTGAAAACAAACCTTCGCTTACACAGTCTTTCTAGTCGACAATTTTTATGATCACGCCTTGGATCACGCGATGGGATATCGAAATCAGAACACATCTTCAGTTTCCACACACAACGGATCGCGTGTTAGCGCCTTGATTATGTAACTTTTCACACAAAAACGAAATATCTACTGGACTTTCCCCCAGTCTCTCGTACACTAACACGCTGGTAATCTACTGTTAACAGCTGTCAATTGACAAAATATCAAATGAGTTACTTTTAAAACGGAATTTTGTATGAAAATACTGGCTTACGACGTCACATTTCAGAGCACTCTTTTTATGTTTAATCTATCTAAAAATTGTAATAACTAGTAATTGACTAAAAGAGATACATTTTCCGTTTTGTAATTTTTGTTTTAATCCAGCATATGAAATAATTTATTGTTGATCGTGTCAAATACCGAATTGTTAACAGTAGATTAAAAACTTGTTAGTGTACGAGAAACCGGGAGTAAGTCGTACAATGATGTGTCCCAATATCACTGTCACGTCTCAGATATCCACTGAAATGCGATATCACTATACATATGTGATACATATTACGCCTGACATGTTTACGGCATAGCTAAGTGAACATTTCGCTTTCGCATACATATGAATACGTTAAAAGTTACATAATCAAGGCGCTGATTCTACGAACCCTAGAGGATTGAAGTTAATAAAACAGCGAATATAGTTTTCATATATTACACATTTATTCCCTAATCTGTATACATTCTCTACGACTACATTGACTTAACTATTATAAGCACAAAAATACATTTTTTCTATTCATAATTTGTATAAAATATTTAAAAAATATAATCCTTTTTTAACATTAATACTCCTCCTTCAATGCAACACCGCATTATATCAATAATTATAAATTCATTGCTATGTTACATCGTCTACTTTCAAATAAAACAACTCTGCATGGGTAGGACGATGAAGGGAGTCGCGCGTTTTAATGTCGAAAGTCGCGACTTTCCAGCACATTAATAACAAATTCCGACATTTCAGCGCCACAAAACGCGTGTCTCGCGCCAACGTCCTACCCGGGCCGGTGTTACCCAATAGTTGTGTGATAGGATCGCGATCGCGATTACAGATTCTGGGGTGTATTAAAAATCCCTTATTTTCCTGAAAATGGCCTCGCCCGTTAATACGAACCACTTGAAATAATTTATAATTATTTACGAAACCGAGATAAAACTAATTATCCCCCCATATCGCAGGCAACGAACGAACCTGTAATTTCTGTCGCGATTTTAAAGTTGTCCCCATAAAAAAGCGGGTTTTCTGCGTAAAACCAGCTTTTTCTTATTGCACCTTTTTTTTTGGAAGATAATATTTTTTAAATCATCGTAACAATTTTAAGCGAAGGCACCATCGCATCACAGCACTCGCATTCTCTTAGAAAATGGGCACAGAAACTTAATTAAAACTTAAAACTAATATTTGGATAACTACGTAATAATAACAACACAGCGATTGGATCTGTAGTCCAGCCAAATATCTTTGGTCCTACCAAGAATTCCGAGAGCAGATATTCGGCTAGACTGCACAGTACATGCATATATAAACTCACGCCCTGTACCCCGGAAGGGTAAGCAGACCCCACGATTTCCCTTTTTCAATCGTGACAAAAATCTTAAACAACATAATTCAATACGCAAAAATCACATTGATCTGCTCGACATTTTTGCAGTATTTGAAGGTCAGCTCACATTGGCGCAGAGACGAAGCGGCCAATGAGATTAACACATTTTTAAGGCTGGGCTCACTGACAATACCCCTAAATCTGGTGTTTTAAAACACACTACTCTCTAATGGTTAGGTTAGGTTAATGTCCTATCTAGGGCCGTCGGTCATTATTTTCATGATTTTTCTAAACTTTATAGCATAAAAAAAAATCTCAAACATGAGTTTACATTATCACTAGATATGGTTTTATTTGAGCCGTAAAGAGTTTTCGATAATAAAAAAATACCAAAGTAACTATCACTAAATGTGTTAGTGACGTCGGTCGTCGAAATTCTATAAATAGGACTTATGTTTCTGTAATTTCAAAAATGCCATTTTTCCCCAAACTTTTCGCCCGCGCGGCACAATAAGTCCCATACAAGTCCGTGCGCCCACGAAGAACCCAGCCTTAATTGAAGTACTTGCTCAAAAAATGTTCAAATCTCATTGTTAAGCCTTGTCAAAAGCCAAATACTTTGTTAAAAGGTAAATAATTGTAGTTTTTTTTTCTACGACTAACTTTTCACCATGTTTTATAGCCTGTCGAGAAGTCATTCTAGTCACGTGGTGCAGAAACGCGCGATACAAAGCGGGCTCCGGCTATGACGTCACAACATGCCATTAAAGCCTCATCGTGACGCCTTATTCCTTCACCGTTAGCTGGTTGTATTGCTACTATAACTTCACTATAAGATCATAAGATCTATAAGATCTGCTTTATATTGTAGAATAATGTTCTTATTACACGGTAGCATAAGAAAGGGACCGGACAACTATTCGCTTCTCGCTTTTACAATAAAGCCGTCCATATTGTGTGAGAGAGAGAGGCAAATAGTTTTTAAAAACCTATTTAGAGGCTAAAAATTCCACCCATGCCGGGACTTGAACCCGCGACCTCTGGCTCACCGTGCCAGCGCTTTCCCAACTGAGCTAACGGGCAAGGGCAAGCGTCGATGAAATTTCGAGCCTCTTTATATTTGTCCTCAGCACGGGTTAGTGCAACCAAAAGAATATAGGCAAATAGTTATTGAATAATTTGCAATAATAATAATTTAACGGCCTTATTTATAAGTACACGATTCCTCTCTTTAATCAGTGGTTGCGAAAGTGTAAAATCTCCACTGCAGACTATTTTAATCGGCGTTTTAAGGAATCGTATTTGTTATAAATAATACCGTAACAATTTACCTGAAAAATTATGGCGATCAGACCCGTCAAATGAATAAATAAACTGGATAACTTACAGTCTCTTTCTTATACTAACAGTGGTATAAACGAATAGAAAGGGCGTTGGTAGCCTAGTGGGTAGAACATTGGACTCAGAAGTGAGAGACCCAGGTTCAATTCCCAGTGCGGGCATGTACCTATGACTTGGTTTTCTAAGTTATGTACATTGTGAAGTTATAGTAGCAATACCACACGCTAACGGTGAAGGAAAACATCGTGAGGAAACCTGAGTGTCTGAACTATACCTCAGCGCTTGAAATCGCCAATCCGCGGTGGGCACGCGTGGTGATTAACCCCACACTCTCTCCCTGAGAGAAGGCCTGTGCCCTACAGTGGGACGTATATAGAGGCTGCTTATGTAAGAAACGACTCGATTTTTTTTGCGAGAACGACTCAGCGTCAGTGTGAGTTCACCTTACGGTCTCGAAGACCCGGCTTAAATTAAATAATTTTACTAATATAAATGAGTATCTTAATATAGACAAACCATTTATAAATTCACATACATTTATCTGGCTAACATTGTAAAAATAAAGATAGAGAATGAGGGCAAAATGCGAATCAAACTATTAAAACGAACCTTTAACCTTACTATACATGGTTTCGTGTGGGAATGGCACTGAAATGTTTTTTTTCTCAACGTTTCATATGCTGGGTACAGACCAACCCAGCTAAAGTGAACAAATTAACGAGAGGTTGCATCACCTATGCAGTGTAGGCGTCAGTTACCTCTGCACATATAAATCCGATGTTAAATGTCGGTGTTGATGCAGTGAGTGGTACAGCTACATACTTAATTAACAAAAAAAAAAAAACAAAGGAATTAACGTACTTAATCTGTGTTCACATAACACAGAGTAACATCGCAAACTAAAGCTACAACATTGAATATCTAGGTAGACTACGTAATAATAAAGAAACTTAACGTAACAAATAAAATTTTGTGTTTTTAAATTAGTATTGGTGACAGTATGAGTAATGAATGTATGTTAGTTTGTAGTTTCAGTATATTTTATAGAATAACTAATGGCAAGGGTAGCTGCCTTGTTTTTCGTATACTCAAGGGGTTTTTCAGTGACTCTCATCATCATCATCAGCCATTTGACGCCCAATGCAGGCCTCCTTCATGGTTTTTATAACCACGAGGGGTTTTGCCATAATCGCCACGCTCGGCAGGCGGGTTGGCGATCGCAGTATGCGGTTGGAATCTCAGCAAGACGCTGCTGCCCGTCTCCTGGTAACCGATTTCCTTAGTCGCCTTCTACGACATCCACGGGAGGAAATGGAGTGACGCTATTCTTAATCCGGCGCCACGGCATCATCAAGCTGCGCAAAATCAGCCAACTGACCGCACCTTTCGAGTTGTCCACAGGTGAACACTGACCAATGGCGGGAATAGGGCAGCACTCGGTTAACACACTACTGCGAAGTGGCACTGAGAAGGAGTGCGGTTTCATCCGCTCTCTCGAGCCGGTAAGTGGAGTTATCCGGCAAGTGCCGGACCAGTTCGTCCGTCAGCCGGACTCGCGCGCCGTTCGGGCCGGACACCAGGACCGTCTCGTACTCCTGTTGGACAACGATCTGAGGACTGAGTAAAAAGAAAACAGCCGTTCCTATCTTGTTCTTCTTAGCGTGAGGATGGCAAAATTGTTATTCTATTAAAGTCGTTATCTGCGTTACCGCCGTTCCTATTTGATCTGTAGAGTTCTAAAGAACCCGATCATGCCACCATAACAATGGTCTTTAATATTCTTCTTTTCAGGGTCACAATCTAACAGGTTAAAGAAAAAAAACCCTCGCGCACGAAGGGTTCCGTACCATTATCTATACAACATTTGACACAAAGATCGAGAAAAAACGGCAATAAGCCCGCCTTAAATATTTAATTTATTTATTTATTTTTGAAGCGAATATAGAAGTAAATATTATGTGACTATTTCAAGCGTCTACCCGTTGCCGTTATTAATATCGAGCAAAAAACAGCAAAAATTACGTTTCTTGTATGGGAGCCCCCCTTAAATATTTATTTTATTCTGTTTTTAGTATTTGTTGTTATAGCGGCAACAGAAACACATCATCTGTGAAAATTTCACGGTTCACGAGATACAGCCTGATGTCAGACAGACGGACAGTGAAGTCTTAGTAATAGGGTCCCGTTTGGCACTCTTCGGGTACGGAACCCTAAAAACAACTGACTGATTCATTACCTTGCCAGTTACGCGCAGAAGCGCCAACTGCTTTTCTTTTAACAATAGTTTGATTGAGTAAGTGACTCATTGATTGCCAGAGTGACTTATTGATTTGCCGAGTGACTCATTGACTTACCTTGCCAGCGGTGTGCAGTAGCGCCAGTAATTTGCCCAGCAACTCGTGGGCGCGGCAAGCGTGAAGGTATAGCGCGCTATATATGGTGGAGCCGGCCGGGCAGACGTATATCGTGAGGCGTGGCTCTATGCGTCTGAGGAAAACAGATCCAATTATTTATTTATTAAGATAGTAGCTGTTGCCCGCGGCTTCGTTCGCGTGGTAATTTTGATGTGTATTTTTCCGGGATAAAAAATTGCCTATTTGGTAATCATCATCATCAGCCATTTGACGCCCACTGCAGGACACAGGGCTCCCTCGTGGTTTTCATAACCATGAGGGGTTTTGCCATAATCGCCACGCTTGGCAGGCGGGTTGGCGATCGCAGGATGCGGTTGGAATCTCAGGAAGACGCTGCCGCCCGTCTCCTGGTAATTGATTTCCTTAGTCGCCTTCTACGACATCCACGGAAGGAAATGGAGTGACGCTATTCTCAATCCGACGCCACACGGACGGTATGGAAGCTTAAGACTATAAGTACACAATAATGTACCTAAAGTTTAACATACGGCCAAAGGAACAAATCCCATGATTGCGTTCGGTGCAAATATAACCTTTTGCACCAAACGCATTTTTGTTGCTCGAAAAGGGATCTGTGTGCGTGCACACATGCGCACAACTAATATGTCCATCGTTCTTTGCTTACTTCGAGTGACCGTTATATTTTTCGCGCGGATTTCTTCTCAGCAAGATTTCCAGGTGAAAATTTCGATGTATATTTTGCTGAATTTGAAAATTTCTTCTGTTCAATTCAATTCAATTAAATTCAAATATTTTTATTCATTGTAAAAACAGAATGTTTACTTAATGAACGTCAAAGTTGTTAGTTTCACAATTAATGGATTATGTGGAGAAGAAGCTAACAAAGAAACTCCACATTTGTTCTTTTCAAAACACGTTTTAACTTAATTAACAGAGTTTTCAACTTAAAATATTAGTCATGAATGTGTTGAACACTAGTCACAATCGTCCTGTAATTAATATTAATCTACTGTTTAATGCCAAACATCTTTGTCTTCTAAATAATCCTTGATGTTACAGAATGTGCTTAACACATTTTTTAAATCGCGTTGGAGGTAACTCTAATATATCTTGAGGAATTTTGTTGTAGAACCTTATACCTGTGTTTTTGTTTAGCAATATCCTTTCGACGAGCGGGTGATCGTGTTCTTCCACTATAAAGGGAAATTTCCCGCCAGGCAGACCGTATGCCTGGGGACGCCGGACGGCCGCCGACCGATATTCGGCTTACGTTATTTATTTTTATTTTATTTTATTTGGTGTACAAAACAGATCACAACCATTACACGATATAAAAGTAATAATATGACATGAGTACTAAGTTGTATATTTAGTTGTTATATTTATGGTATGTCATGTAAAAAAATATTTTTGCTTGCGCGATGCAGGAATGTTGGAGTTTATAGTGCGCGTGCAGAATTGACATGTGCTCGCCACACCTCTAATAAGCTTTGTAAGAAATAACTTTCGAGAGCTTGGTCTGCAAACGACTTTCTTACGAAAAATAACCTCTGAATTTGCTAGCCACATTTATAAATGATAAGAAATTCTTTGAGGGTGATCTAACGTTTATTCTTTTTAGACCGGATTTTTCAATAGTCAGATAAAACTTAACCGGAGAAGATATTGCATGCTATCACTGTCTAAATCATACGACAAGACAGTGGCAACATCAGTTTTATTCTCCAGTTAAGTTTTATCTGACTATTGAAAAATCCGGTCTTACTTCTATAAACTAATACTACTTTGTACTAACACTTCCTAAGGGTTTTTCCCCAACATTATTGAAATTGAAAAAAAAATTTATTTATCGCATCAAATTACATTTAAATTAGATGTTTTCCAAGTGATAGTAGCCTCAAAGGCGAAATTGTGTACTAATATTAAGGTTTTTTATTTAGAATAAATAGACGAATATCATCATCATCATTCAGCCACGAGAAGTCCACTGCTGGATATAGGTCTCCTCCATGGATTTCCAAAAAGATCGGTCGGAAGCGGCTTGCATCCAGCGTCTTTCTCCTACTTGCATGAGGTCATCTGTCCATCTTGTGGCTGGTCGTCCTAAGCTGCGCTTGCCGATACGTGCTCTCCGTTCGAGAACTTTTCGAATATAAAAAAATGTTAAAACAAAATGGCCGCTCTTATTAGGGGTTAAAGTATGAAATTGCCGATTTGTACTGAAAATCTAAATTGTTTATTTTTAAAATTTTTATCAAATTTATTTTTACGTTACCTTGCCCACAATATTAACCTCTATTATTTTGTACGTCATAATGTGGTGCGGTTTGCTTAGCTCCGTTGTGCAATTATTCAGCATGTCCAAGAGAAAGCGAGATGACGATGCAGAGACATTTTGTAACTATTTGACGAAGTTTCAGCTGACGACGTATTTATCATTGTAATGACGCACAGGTCGCACAACTGACATGATGAACGTCGAAGTATGTCCGCCTGTTCCACCCGCATTAGCTTGTTATATGTTTTCCGGCCTCGCTCATGGTTTTCCAGCTTCCCGGTCTTGTGCCGCCCGCATCTAGCGACCAGCGGAGGCCTATGTCCTGCAGTGGGCGTCAAATGGCTGATGATGATGATGATAATAATGTTTTTCGGTTACTGTAAAAAATGGAATACATTATACACTAAAATGTCGCTTACTTGGCGTGCAGAGCGTTGAAGAGGCGAATGCCATCTGGCAGTCCACAGATCTGGATTATGTCATCCCGGGACAGTCTGTTGGACAACACAGGTGTTGGTGACAAAGACATGGTGAACTCTAGCGTCCGGCACTTAGGCCGGCGACATCTTCAGGGTAAAATCTAGCCTTAGACCGGTAAGATCTACAGGGTGAAATCTAATCTTAGGCCATTAAGCCTGTAAACACTACAGGGTAAAATCTAACTTAAGGCACTTAAGCCGGCAAAATCTAGCCTTACGCACTTAGGCCGGTAACATCTACAGGGTAAAATCTAGCCTTAGGCACTTAGGCTGGCAAAATGTAGCGTTAGATACTTAGGTCGGCAAAATCTCGTCCTAAGCACTCAGGCCGGCAAAATCTACCCTTGGGCCACTATGCCGGTAGAATTTACAGGCTAAAATTTTGCCCTAGGCTCACAATTTTAACACTAGGTGGCGCTGACGCTATTTTTTATCGAAGTATGGTTGTGACCATAATGCCGTGATGCCTTTGGAAGTCGAAGAGTTTGATGATTACCTCATGGATCCCGTCAACATAATATTGACCAAATTTATATGGGACTTACTTAAAACGAATATATTATATAGACGCCCTGAGACCTCCTATTTTGAAGTCGTTTAAAAAATAAACTAATCACAACACAATCACTTGCCCTGCACCCAAACTGGGATACCCTGCGCTATGTTAATCAGGCAAGGATAATACAAACACGAAAACACACCCAGAGACCGTTAATGTCTAAATGTACGGTGGCCCAGTGTGAACCGGACCCACGACCTCCGGCACGGTAATCAGACGTGACACGTTTTTGTCACATACCTGAGCAAATCGGATCCAGAGAAGTTGGCGAAGGTAGCAGCGTGATGCTGGAACCGCTGCCGGCCCAGCCAGGCTTGAGTCTCCGCTGCCGTGGCTTCCTTAGACAGTCCGCTCGTCTGTGCAAACATAATAAATCGTCGGTTCAAAATTTTGACACAAAATGAGCTTTTGTTACTTCAAAGAGAAAATATACAAGAAAAAGACACTTAAGTGCGTACTGTGCTCCACAACAAAACTGTCACGCGAAAAAAGTCTGTAACTCCAAAGCCTCTGTGATCGCTTTGCAGGTAAAACTCATTTGGGACTTAATATCTTTTGCCTTGTCCCTTTTTAATTTGCCGGGAAGACGGCAGGTGAAACAGGGCAGTGGTGGCCGAGAACCGGGCAGTGGTCAGTCCGTAGACCAACAGCCCGATGGTCGGACGATGTGGCCAGGTCGGTAGTGCCGACCTGGCCACACGGGCCCGTGGTTGCGAATGGCGAGAGACGGCGAAAGATGGCGTGATGGGGAAAAGGCCTATGCCCAGCAGCGGGCGGAGGTGGGCCGATCATGATGATGATGAAATTTTGCCACAAAATGAGTTTCACCTCTGAACCGACGAAATACTGCAGCAAATATGCATAGAGTGGAACGCAACAATAACACATCGACGTCGTTACTGCGCTTACACGGAAGCCCGAACACATAGAGTCCGCGCACGATAAGTCTGCGCGCGACTCAGAACACAAAAAGAAGGAGAAGTGTTATAATGGCCCGTTTGCTAGAAAACCGATGTCGCCACTTACTCACACAGCTACATTGTCCTCATAATCTCTATTTGATTACAACATAAACAACCGACTCACTATTCGCTGTTTATACAAATGAAACAGCCAATGAGAAGAGCAGCACAACATTAGTGATGGGGACGAAAAAGTACATTATCGATTATACTTAAAAAAAATCGTACATCGTATAAAAACTTTTTTGTACATTATGTCGATTTTTTTTTGCCATCTATACCTAAATAGTAACTAATTATTTCTCTACGTCGCGTAGTCTGTAACTACTTTATTTCGTTGTAGTAATCCTTTGCAAAAGGCTGCCTAAGCTTTTATTTTTACAGGCTTTGCCTACCAATGTGTTAATTCCTAAATATGTCAGTTTTGTTCATACCTACCTATCGTATAATTCGTGAATTCCGTTTCATCGTAAATTCTTATCATACAAATATTCTAAATGACAAAGTTTAGAGAACATTTGCTGATTTACCTACAAAATGTAGGTATGCAAAACCTACATAGGCGACGAAACGACGTCGGCTGTGCCGCGCCGCTTGAATATAATTCAAAACATATCGCCTGCGTAATTTTTGTTTGAAGCGGCAAGATGCCTGCGCCTTGCCTTCACCTTATGCGCGTTTTTGTATAGCGCACACCTTAAAAAATCTAGAACTACTTATTTTAACTCGTGAATTAATGAGCAGTGACTGTAGATGTTTCTGAGTTTGGATTAAAATTTTCATTGCCTTGGTGGGTGACAACTGTGATGCGTACATAAAAAACATTCTCAATAATATCACATAAATAATATTTTTATTAACTTGTGAAAAATACATTAGGTAGTAAGAACTCAAAGGGCCGGTTTCTGAACTGAGAATTTCACTAAGTAAAAACATAAGTAACGTTCTGTCACGCTCTTTTGCGAAAAATTCGAAGAGACAGCACTACAGTTAACCATTTACTTAGCGAAATTCTCAATTCAGAAACTGGCCAAAAGAAACTTGTGAAACATAAACTTAAAGAAACTTTCGAAACACATTTACATTAAAAAGATAACATCATCATCCGACTGAGATCCTGCAAAGAATATTTTACTGTTCCCTTAAAAGGTAAATATTTATTTAGAACTTGTCACTTGTTGACATTGTTCAATGTTTTGCGTGATTTCTTTTTTCGAGGTTTTTCTTCAATCGACATAAATCTACCAGTTTCTGGGCCTTCGGCAACTCGTTGCTGTATCTAAAATACAAAAAGTATGCATTTGTAAAAAATCTAATATTTTTATATTTATACAGGGCCATTTTTAAGTTAACACAATACCTGAAACACGTCAATTAAAGTAAGTCATTTACAACAACTTTGGTTTACGACTTTTGAAAACTCGATGTTATATTTTCAACTTTGTTCATATGATTTTTCGATTTTCTAGTCTGTGGCGGCGCTATATGACCGATAAATTATGTGTTCAATCGAATGGACATTCCTCTATGTCTGACAATTATTTACAGGGGGCTTTGACATTCGCAGCATTTTTCGACAAAAAAATATCCCTTACTTCCAAGGGGATCTAAAATATTAAATAAATTATGAAAATATTAAAAACATTACCTGGTCACCTGTTATTTCTTCAGGAACGCATGTTTCAACAGTAACAATATCCGAAACTTTCTAATACGGATCTAAAATAGTAAATAAATTATTAAATTATTGAAAACACTTCATTTACTTTATTTTAAATTAATCGAATTTCATTTATAAGATTAGGCTCATAAAAGATTATAAGAATATTATTTAGTACCATAACCACATCACCTGACTTGTTTCTTTAGAAACACTTTCTTTTGCAGAGTTATGCGTCGTTGCGTCCATTGTCACCTGAAATAGAGAACAGAATAAAGTAACAATCGAATATTCCACACCATGTAAAATATAATTATGCCGTGATTTTAGGTATATTGGTACCTCAACATTTATGGAACTCCTTATTACTGGTATTTTCAAAGCAGGACCTGCCCACGTTAATATTTTTTCCACTCTTTAGCATCTGGAAATATTTCTCCGTAAAATGGATGGAGCAACCGGTATTTGATTTGAGAGGAAGCCAGTTAAGCAATCTCCCTGTAGTTTCAATCCATTTATCCTTCCTATTAGAGTCTTTGGGAAACCTGAAATTAAATCTTTATTAAAAACTTTTTGAAATACGTGGTGAAAACTAAGCCTGTTTATATTACGACAAAATCTGCCACTAAAGTAGAAGCTTCCTTAGCAACTGAAGTCCACGCGGACGGAGTCGCGGACAATAGCTACCTAGTCGTACAATATAATTGGTTCTAGTAATTTTGGAAGTCTGGACGAACGAGTGTAAATGCGACGAAGTATCGATACTTAATCAGTCTGGAAAGAAAGCAACTACCCCATCACTATGACTCCCGCTGACACCTACTGGTGACTTTGACAGTTCACGGCAAATACATGCGGCCGTACCACGAAACATCGCAATTCATCGCATAGAACAATAGTCAGTTTCGCGAGACAGTCCATTGCGGGCTTGCTTTTTCGTGTTAGAAAACCTCCACGAAAATTCTACATAAAAACAGCAGTGGAGTAAACCCAACGATATAAATACGTCTCATTTATGTTCTTAGTACTGGAATGCATATTGCACAGGAAAATTATTATAATTATGATTTTTCGTAGTTTAAAGATGGATATAGTGAGTAAAATAGGCTTACCGGTGAAAAAACACTGCACTGTTATTTGAATAGCATGTATCACTGCGATTTCTGTAGGTAATCAGGCATTTTTCACATATGTTACGGCGATAGCGGGCGCGAGGCGATTGACGGCCATATTTAAAAGTTTCGCCGAGGTTAGCCCAACCGGGCTAACGTTGGTCGACAGTGCCACGCCCATATGGCACTTCTCCTTCTTTTTGTGTTCTGAGGCGCGCGACAATTGGCGTATATAATTTAATTTGATATGAAAAATAATCTCCCGACCGTAATAATAATCAAAGAAGTTCTATAAACCTGCTCTCTACGAAGTTAGATATTTTAACTTTAAACTTTATTGCACACGAAATATAGACATTTTTTGCCCACGCGCAGACTTATCGTGCGCGGACTCTACACGCGAGGAGCGTACACCATTGTCTTGCTTTTAAAAAATCTCTGTGACTCTATCAATAATACAGCTAACGAAGAGTTACTTAAAGTTGGAATATGGTTTGATAAAGAGCTCCACTTTACTTGGTCACAGCAAGAACGAGAACCTACCTTGGCAAGGTAGGCCATCACACAGTTTTTACTATTATAGAGGATAGTTGTATCTTTTTGACTGTTGGGAGTAAGATAGATTGCGTTAGTTACTGCGTTTGAAAATCGAGATGTCTACATTTTAAGTTACCGATGCTTGCTGGAATCGGATGCACGTCAGCCATAACAACAGCCTTAAGCTTCCTATACATACACATCCTGCAGAAAACAGTACATTGTACACCGAGCGGAGAAAACGTTATATTTCTGTTCGAGAGTATGTTTAAGACCGACGCATAGCAGGAAAGTCGAGAACAGAAATATAAATCTCCCCCGAGTGCTTTATACTACACCTACGAGGAAAAAATTATTCAGAATAATCACAAGCGTACTGTTAAATTATCAATTTATTACAAAACAAAATTCACAAAACTAAACAAATTGCCGCGCTCGTTTTTTTTTCGTAACGCAGAAAAATGTTGCCAGCCCCCTTTTATTGAAAATCGAGTACAAAAAAAATATCACCTCTTTCATATAAAACATTTTTGAGATTTGACGTTTGTATTTTGTTTTTGTTCGCTGCTAAAAAAAAACAAAAGAATGCCAGCAGGCCAGGAATGGATTTTCATGCAACATGAAAATCCATATACTTCTCCCGCCGCACATTTATAAGGGAGAAATGACGAACTTTGTAACCCGTTTATGAACGAACTACGAGACACTTTCTGAGTGGTTGTGGTATAAACCATACTATGGAGGTATTAACTCTGTATTAGTTCTAGCAATGTCATTGTAATATGAAATAACAACATTCAACCTACATACGTCCCAATGTAGGGCACAGGTCTGCTCTCAGCGAGAATACGGGTTTTAATAGCCACACACACAGTACGCTTTACGCTTAAAGCACATCTCTGGTAAGCTTTTGTAAGTACAGTCTATGTGGCGCTAAATAAATGTATTTCTTCGCCCAGCTGTGGCCGAATATGGCTGGTCCATACCTTGTCCGGGTCGTCGGCGGTGGCCGGCTGTGGCAGGTCCGGCAGGATGGCCCCGGGGGAGTGGCAGGGGGGCGAGGGGGCTTTCACGTCGTTACCGCCCCTGGGGGTAAGCAGGGAACGTCAGTGAAGGCGATATCGGACGACGAAAATAGTCTTATTAATATAATTACAACGTGATAGTTGTTATCTTTATCGAACATCCAACAAATATAAATAAAAATTTAATATTTAGGAAGTACAGTGTATTTTTTTAAATTTATAAATCTTGGTTAATAGAATAGAATAGAAATCGTTTATTACCAAAAAAGTAATAATAGCAGAGATTTACATTTTTTAGCTCAGCTAACATGTCGGCTACCACAGGGTAGTAACCGGCTGGTTTTCAGCACTCCCCAGCTCTTAGGTTGACATTTAGTGCAGGAGTTAAGGCAGGTAGGTGCACGTTAAATATAAAATTATATAAATAAATAAATAAAAAGAAAAAAAAACAATTATGCATTAACTAAAACTCAGCAGTCACCTTACTACTGGTAATAAAACCCAAAATTTTTATTTATTGGTACCAGTCAAGATCGGGCATTACTGTCTCTGCAATACTCGTATTCATGTACCTACTTACCAAAGTTGTTATCTTTTACTTGTTAACTGTCGGCGACACATCAACCTGAAAGGCTCTTTGTGCAAAAAAGCCTATTATAACATTAAGGATTATTTGGAAGACAAGGATGTCTGGTATTTAAATAATGTTTATCTACACTAATGTTGTAACATTCTACTTATGTTTTCAATACTTGACCTATAATTACTACTGTTATAGCGCAGACAACAAAACACTCAATTTAAGCAATTTCACATGATGGTATAATATTCACATCGATATCGTAAAATCTCATTATAACATCAATAAAACGCGACCAACTTGATTGCAGGGCCAATCAGGTTGGTCGCGTTTTATTGAAGCGCGCAGCTGCGCTCTCATTGGTTAAATTTTAATGGCGGCAAAATCACTGTGATTATACACGTACGCGTGAATTTAATTTTTAATTGCATTAGTGAAGATAAAGTAGTGTATGCAACTGCATATAACACGGGTATTAAAACACTCGTTACTATTATGAAACTCGCTGCGCTCGTTTCATAAACTCACACTCGTGTTTTAATACCCTTCATTATATGACAGTTGCATAAACTACTATAACGGGAACGATTGTATCTAGTGTAGTGTAACTTTAAGTTGAAAACTCTGCTAATTAAGCAAACATGTTTTGATATGATTGATTGTTTATAGTGAATAACATTTTTTAACTTTGACTTTTGCGCCAGTGCAACATGGTGCTACAGTGCGGCACGCTACAAATTGCTGCATCCGGCGCCTTGTCGCATGCTACAATCGCCGACACCATGCGGCCGAGGTAGCATGCGGCAGTCTACTTTACGCCGGGGCAACATCGCGTTCGGATACAAGCTGCGACAGTCTGCCACAGTGACATGACGCAAGGTGTTGCTATGCCGCACGACTCTTGCCACCATGTGCGACATTTTTAATTATCGTAGCATGCGGCCTTGTGGCATGCCGCAATGATCACTTCCTCAGCACAACGCCGAGTCAGCTGCCAACTGTGGCAACACAGGCTACATCTATGGTCCTGTTTTATTTATTCGTTTTGTCTGTTGTGTATTTAGTTTTCTTTCCGTTGTTGTGCATATTATGTTACTTATTTGCTTATTTTGTTTCTGTGATGTATCTTGTTGGTATAAAAAATGTCTTCTTCTTCAATGCGGCACAGTTTTGCCCCTGCGTAAATGGGCCTTTACATTTTTTGTCGCAATCGCCCGTAACGGAGTGGAGTGTAGTACACCGGTGTAGAGGTTGATGTGCCGTCAACTGTGCCAGGTAGTAGATATGGAATTGATCAGAAATAAAATACGGGGCGCGAGGTTCAATAGCGCCACCAGCGGAAGAAAATAATATCTTTTTACCGATAACTTTTGCAAACCGTGGGCAGACAATCTAAGAGTATGGCAAAATACCCATGGCCGAGGACCTAAGGCGAAAACCCTTGCCCGACCACCTAAGGCAAAAAAATCCCTTGCCCGACCACCTAAGGCAAAAAAAAACCCTTGCCCGACCACCTAAGGCAAAAAAAACCCTTGCCCGACCACCTAAGGCAAAAAAAACCCTTGCCCGACCACCTAAGGCAAAAAAACCCTTGCCCGACCACCTAAGGCAAAAAAAACCCTTGCCCGACCACCTAAGGCAAAAAAACCCTTGCCCGACCACCTAAGGCAAAAAAACCTTTGCCCGACAACCTAAGGCAAAAAACCCATGCCCGAGAACCTAAGGGAAAACCCATGGCCGAGAAGAAACTTAGGACCAGACGGCATTAACTACCTGTTTTTGGCTTAAATGGTAGCTAGACCCAGGTCCGTGATCCTCGGTGGACAGTCGAGGGTCCTAAAAATCACTATTAACGCGACTGAGAGAATGGTCAGACACATTACTCAAAAACAATACTTAAAAGAAGCTCTAAATTTTATTCATTGATGGCGCATAGATGAACTTCATGGATTCGCTTCAACTTACTTGTAGTTTAACGGCGTTATTTATAAAAACACGATTCCCCCAAAACCAATCCTAAACTCTGTTTATTTAATCTGCGGCTACATCTTTTCCTTGTAAAATCTGAACCACAGATATTGACTTACGTTTGTATCGCAGAGTTTTCAATTTTATAAATTATTCGCGAAACTGCGTGGCAGTTTGTAATATTTTAATCGGCGTTTTAAGGAATCGACTTTCTATAAAAAAGACCGCATCATTTTTATTTCGCTTTAACAACATTTGTTGAAGCACACATATTTAGCAGCAGCAGCAAAATGAAACTAAATGAATAGATAGCATTTGTTTGTGGCACAGTTGGAGGTACTTACTCTTGACAGAATATCGGTTTCATCTGGTTTGGTGAGCCCACGATAGCTGTAAAAGAAGAAACACATTACATTACACAAACTCACGCCTGTATCCCGGAGTGGTTGCCTACCAGGCAAGGACATCACAAACATGGAAACACACCCTAGACTGAGGCCATTTGTAAAACTCAAGAACGGCGGCCACCGATGGGAATCGAACCCACGACCTCAGTTTTGCCAGTCAAGCGTGACAATAACGTTTTTTCTCATCATATTTTAAGATGGTATTTTAGATGGATCATAACCAATCAGCTCATATTCGTCCACTTTCAGACATAGGTCTCTCAAGGCATCCCACATCTTTGACCATCCTCATCCAGCCGCTGCCTGCATTCTGCCTCAGAACTTCACCAAAGAACTAAGGTGACTGACATTAGCCCATAAGATTAGCAAGCCGAAGTGGCAGTGGGCTGGTCACATATGCCGATGAACCGATGGTCGATAGGGTGCAAAAGTTCTCGAGTGGAGACTACAAACCGGCAAACGCAGCATAGAATAAAAGAAAGAATACAAACCTGGTTGTGGCAAAGCAGGCTTGCTGACCATGATTGGACTGCCAGAAGTCTTTGGGGTCACACTGGAACAAAAAAATAAACTTAGATTTACTTACTACAATAGGAAAAAAATGCAAACATCCTCATTTTGTAGAACTCTGTTAAAAAACAATCTTGATTTATTAAAAATCCTCTTATATTACAGACATGGAAATACACCCATACTTAGGCCATTTGTACAAATGAACAGTGGGCCCAAGTGGGGATCGAACCCATGACCTCCGGCATGGTAATCAGACGTGATAGCGCTAGACCAGCGTGGCTGTGAAGAAACCATAATTATAAAATTCATTGAGTATAATTTTGTTTACCCTGAGACTGATGCATGTCATAATGCCCAACCAATAACTTTCACTTCTCATGGACCATCTATATCTCAAGGGGGGACACACAGATACAACTTAGAATTCTTCGAAATTTAGCTTCGATGATTTAATAACAGCAAAAATTTGCTATTACATCCCCATCGCAAGCTCATCCTGTGCGGATTTTCGATTCAAATTATGTGCCGGGCCTAACACTAAGGCTTCACAAAGTCAACACAGTTCCTCGCAGCTCTGACATCATGCCGGGACGAGGAAAACAAAAACACCCAACGAGATGCAAAAGAAAATTGTCCATCATGATGACAAATAGCCCCTAAATGAACGTAATGACCTGATGCAACCATTTCAAATGGATAATTGACCGTTCCAAAGCGGTCTTCATTGGAATACCTACAGAAACTAGATGAAATACTGGACAGATCATGCCAGGCTGTTTGGGAATGGAATTCTACTGAGAATGCTTGCAGCGGAGGGTTTATTTGTTATACTTTTATCTGCAATCAGTTGATCAGCTAAGAGCAGATGATGCATGGTTGATTCTACTTAACTATCCCCCTTTTTCTGAGAGCCAGGGACTTTTTCGTAGAACTACAATTCATGGTTTACTATGACAGTTCAATGTATGACTAACCCATAGATTAACAAATACGAAGACTGGCTACGCAATGTACATCGAATTGTCATAGTAGACTATGAATTACTTATGAAACGCAGCCCTGGTATCAATTTTTTGGTTCATCATCTCACGTGTTTTTCGCCTTCTGACAATGTCTGATAATGATAAATATCTTCCACAACCATGTTAATTCCAAGAATAGTTCATTTTCTGATAAACATTGGCATTTTTTTAAAGAGTCTTATATTTACTTCTTTGTATGATATTTTGACTTATTTAGTAACATAGGAAAAGTAATTATTACTATCCTGTGAATGGTCTCGAAGAGTAGAGTGCAAGCAAGTACAGGTTGATGTGCTGTCAAGTGTATTTTACTCAGGCCAATTGCCTGCCCGCACTGTGCATACATTTTTAAACGAACCTATTTGACCCATATGTTAGTATTGTGTAATATAATAAGAGTAACTTAAGATATGAAGACATGGACCTCGAGACAAACCAGTTACGGTTTCAGGAGGTCCAAATCCATTTAACCTGTACCGATATTATATGTACCAAAATAAATAATAATAAATTTTAAAAAAATTGAGCACCCTTCGGGCCCCTCTAATTTCAAACCCAGTTGTCACAGAAAAACTTTTCAAGTTTGATCTGTATGTTTAACCTTAAAACTACCTTCACGGGATGGAATGTATAAGTGGCACGGCAGAAGAGTGGTTAAATGTTCCAAAATATCTTTCCATGTTACTCAAAACACTGCAAGGAACTTGTAAAGTTCCTACATAATCATCATAAGCGATTCGACGCCCTACTGCAGGACATAGGTCTCCTGCGTGGTTTTTATAGCCATGAGGGGTTTCGCCAAAATCGCCACCCTTGGCAGGCGGGTTGGCGATCGCAGTATGTGGTTGGGATCTCAGGAAGATGCTGCTGCCCGTCTCCTGGTAATTAAACATAAACATAAACATAAACATTTACATACAGGCACATACATTTCATTGATTTCCTTAGTTGCCTAAAGTTCCTACATAATATCACATTTATTTTTTGAGAGGAGACATTGGTCAGTTTTGGTGGGATCTAGACAATAACATTAAAAAAAGTATTAGATAAAGTTTATTACATAAAGAGTTTACTGGAACTATGTTAGCCTTGAACGCCTCAGCTGATTAAGTTCAAAGCAAACATTTTGCAAGTCTCTTAAAGATACTGCAGGTAATACATTATTTTGAAATCCTTCGTTGAATTTTGAACCCTAGCATTGGGTTTAAAAAGCAAGTTTTTTAGGAAGTAAATAAATCGTTCAACCCCCAGTTTCTCACACACCACAAATCTTTTAACTACCTAACCCAACGACTGAACTTCTTAACAGTTAGAGAACTCCGAGATTCTGAATTGGTATTCATATAAGTATCAGTATATTTCTGACAGAATACAGGCCACATACAAAGTGTTCAGATTCATATTCAGTTCTAAAGTAAGGTAGCTGGCACATGAACTAATTTGTACTTCTTTCAGTAGATACATTGTAGTATGCAGTTTCTAGTGACCGGGTTTCAACTGGTACAAAAAGACTGGCACTCACTGTGTTAAGTGTGTGTGTTTTGTTTGGGATGTGGTTTTTCGCTTCAATGCATTGTGACAAGCATAGAAGCAAAATCTGAGCGTGGTCTGGATGGCTTAGTACATAATCCCGCTTTGGCCTGGAACTTTTCTTTCAGTGTGAAGTTTGTTTACTTAGTGAAATCCAAAAACCGCCGGTGAAATCACCTACCTACCATAATACTATTTGAAAGCACGCCCGACACGGCGCGCGCTCCCAGCCGAGGCGAACGAGATAAAAGTGGTAACAACTGGATATTTACATCGCTCGCCGGCCACAGATCCTGCGCGACGGACGGACGTGGACGTTCGTGGCCTTCAGACGCCGGGCCACCTCCCGGTACGTCTCCGGGTCCGCGTCGATCTCCACCTCGGCTTTCAGCAGGGAAAACTTCATCCGCCAGCCGCGCGCCTCCACGCCGTGGACTAACCGCGCCTGCAGCGTAATCCCGCGGCTCGGGTTCCTAGCACAAAGTCTTTGCTCTAAAACGAGCATCTTCCTCGTCAGCTGTAGTCTTGTCTAGTCAGGTTCGCGAAGACGAACGCACCGGCGGCGGGGTACCGGGCCGCGCGCCCTCGCATCAACATCGCTGGTGCACCGCGCGCCGCTACAACCATTTGTTTTTGCGTCGTGAAGGTTTTAGAACTGGTGATTTGCTGTTTAGGCTGGCTCGGCTCGTTCGGGGCGCTCTCTCTTTACTTGTCTAACATTTTACGTCGGGTTCGCCGCTGTATTTCTCACTGTCATGCACCACGGTCGTACACGGATAACTGTACCGTGTTTCGCGAGCGAATAGGACCCGCTGTTCGCTATTTGAGAGCGGAAAATAACGCGAGTATTTTCAATTTCAATGCACGCGAGACATACGTCAATCAATGGCGGCGGAGCGATGTCAACTGAACTGAGCGTTGATTGGCTGAGCCGAGTGGAAGTAGTGAGGCGCGCTCAGCGATTGAAATAAAACCGGTTGGAATCGGTTCTCGGGGGTAGCCACCGGCTAGCTTTGGTGCATCGCGAGCTACGTCACTCGAGTCTAGTGTTGTCCTAAATAAGAAGAACATTTTTATCGACAGTTTTTTGACGCGATTTTTTTCTTATTCTTCGATATATAAATGAAATTAAACTTTATTGCTTGAATTTGGGTTAACATTAGCAGTTACAGGTGCTTTATATAAATAAGTACATGTCCAAATTCTTCCTTTTCAGGAGTAAGCATTAATAATAATAAATTTCACACAATACAATCACTTGACCTAGTCCCAACCTAGGATACCCTGTGTTATGGTAACCAAGCAAAGACGTCACAAACATGAAAATACACCCACAGAGGCCATTTATGCAAATGTACGGCGGCCCCCAGCGGGAATCGAACCCACGACCTCTGCTTTGGTAGCTAAGCGCCTTAACGGCAAGACCAACGAGGTGGTATTATGGTATCTTACTAAGCAAACCAATCCAACAGAACAAAATATCAGTACAGATCATTTTTAGGTTACACAAGTCGCGTTCCGTCCCGTACTTCAGTAACCAATATTACATCGGAGTGCTTCCAATCAATTTGCCTATTTTTAGATCAATTGAGGATGAATTCAATTCAACTCATGCGATCCGGTTTGTCAACGGAATATTCGGTCGGTTCGCGAGGAACCAATTTTAGTTAGCGACAGACTGTCGCCGGCCAGGGCGAGTGTGGCTAGTTTCGCCAATCGAGCGCAGCATTGTCCTGTTGAAGATGATGGAAGTATGCACACGATTGCATTTCATATCGTGTTGTAGCGACGACTTTTATGAGCTGCGAAATTATATTACAATGTAGCTAAGTTTGGACATACTTCTTCTGGTGCGACAACACTAACGATACATCTAATATGCGTTGTGAGGCTGCGGCGTAATACATAGAGGCGTAATATTAGATGACAAGACCTAGCACAATACGAAATAAACAGCCAACAACCAACCGGCATCTGAACATATTTCACTTTTGTCAACTTGATTTTAGTCGTTTGATCACGAGTGATCATAAATACAACATTTATAACAGAAGCTTAATTATGCGCTCAAATCCTGTCGGAATCCTGACGTTTGTGATAGCAGTTAGTATGGAATTTTACAGTAAAGTTAGACGCTTGGAATTTCTCAGGATTTGATGTGCGTAATATAGGAGCAGGGTCGTTATTATGAAAAAATGCGACATTATCGGAAGTAGCGAGATGGTCACTAATCCATAATAAGGGCCCAGGTCGTTTGACAACAATTCCTTGAAACGCTCTAAATAGGCAGTTAAAATAATAAAAAAACCGGCCAAGTGCGAGTCGGACTCGCGCACGAAGGGTTCCGTACCATCAATTGTACAACATTATACACAAAGATCGAGAAAAAACGACAAAAAATCACGTTTGTTGTATGGAAGCCCCCCTTAAATATTTGTTTAATTTAATTATTTAGTTTTGAACCGAATATAGAACTAAATATTCTGTGAATACTTCAAGTGTCTACACCTGCTAACATAGTAACATAGTACATTGACATTCAGCAAACAGAATGTAAATACAGAATAAATTATTGATTTCTGATTTCTGTTGCCGTTATTAATGTCGAGCAAAACATGGAAAAAATTTAGTTTGTTGTATGGAAGCCCCCTTAAATATTTATTTTATTCTGTTTTTAGTATTTGTTGTTATAGCGGCAACAGAAATAAATCAGCTGTGAAAATTTCAATTACAATCCCGTTTGGCAACCTTCAGGTACGGAACCCTAAAAAGTAGTCTGTAAAGGGAAATACGTATCCACAGATTATTTAATTAAACTGCCTCTGATGAGTGTTTTAGAGGAGTCGTGTTTTCATAAGTCTAACATTTATAAGTTTTATTTACCTATGTGATGCCATTATTAAGAATTAGGAAGTGCATGCAGCACTTCGACATCCAATAAAAACCAGAAACATCCGAAGAAACAAAACAAACGAAACTCGTGCGTTAGTTCACGCCAGTACGCGGCACCGCGCGCCACATAAATATCAATATAGTAAAAACAAAGCACGATCGTTTAGCCTCCATCGCCATCGGAAGCGCGTTAGCGCGGTTGAAGCCAGTTTCTTCATAAGAGACATAACGTAGTAGGTATCCCTAAACGAACATGTGCGTATGTTTTGGGAGGCAGACCATTTTTTTTATTTTTGTTTACGTTTTTTATTGTGCAATAAATAAAGTGTAACAAACAAACAAGCTCTGAACCATAAACTTGTAATTTTACATTTTCTCCTGTTTTTCACCTGTTGTAGGTAAACACTTAATAATTAAAATAAAATATCGTCTGTGTAAGGGAACATCCATAAAGTAGGTCACCATTAAGTTTGAGGGTTAAGCAACCGTGTTTTTATAAATAAGACTAACGGTCTTATGCAGTGTTTTTATAAATAAGACAAAGTATGGACCATCGTCAAAGTACGTCACACGTCAAGCGGGGGTAGGGGGTCGACAAAGTGTGACAGGGGCAGGAAGGGAGGGTCCTAAGTTTCGTGACGTCACATATTAAAAAATATAATTAATATTTTCGAAGTAAAACTTTCGTAAGTAATTATCCGGTAATACCGGATAAACTTACTTGGTTTCTCGGACTCATCCGACAAAAAAAACCACTCACAAATGTGACAAGGACAGGGGAGGGGTAAAAGGTCACGAAATTAGTGTGACGCACTTTATGGATGACCCCTAAGCTTGTAATTTGACATTCATTGTTGTCAGCTGATACTTGAGTACTGTATGCAGGCAAGTATCGTCTTTTAACTCATCCGGCCGTTTGCGTAATTGTGGTTCGCAACCAGTTGCGAGTCAAGGGGACGTTTTCCGGTGGGACGATTCCCATACAAATGATTTTTACCAAATTTTTAAAAATAATCATACACTGAAATAATGTATACCTGCATTAATTCAGACTTTTATTTGCGCTAATTTATATTTTCTTGAACAAAAACAATAGTGTATAAGCTTAAATGAGATCGAAAATTTAGTCCATACAAACAACATCAATTTCATTTTAGTATTAAACTACTGTTTTTTGTATCAAGGAAATGTAAATTTGCGCAGATAAAAATCTTAATTCAAGCAGAGAGATATAATTTCAGTGTGTAACTATGACTGGAAAAAATAATTTGTATGAGAATCGTCCCATCTTAACCGCAACTAGGCGTCGCTGTTTACTTGTTTTTTTATGCTCTGACCAACTGACAGCTGTTGACAGGAGATTAACAGTTGATTGTAAATGTTCGACTGTTTCCAAAACTCGACATTGGCAGAATCCTTAGGGTAGCCATAATTAAGAATTGAATTGAAATGGGTGTAAGTATTCCAGCCGATTTTATTACGCGTTTTTATCGTGACGTAATATTTATTTTATTTTATTTAGGACACAAACAGTCAAACAGGAAAAAATAAAAAGTATATGTAAACAAAAATAGACCTGGAGGTCCCTTAAGTAAACAAAATTATAATATTATAAGCATGCGATCTTAACCAGTTTCGATTCTTAGTATCTGAGACTTAGTATTGGTTACAGTAAAATAGCAACATCTTGCGCTTTTTTGTACTGCGGACCAAAACAAAGGTCGCAATAGACGAAAGAACGACAAAAATATCTGTCGCGGAGTTGCGCCGCAGGGTTTGGAATAAATTGACATCGCTAGAGAACGGGTCCAAGTCAAAGTCAAAAATTTTATTCACTATAAAAACAAAATGTTTACTTTATGAACGTCAAAGCTGTTGGTTTCACAATTAAAAGATTATGCGGAGAAGAAGCTAACAAAGGAACTTCACATTTATTCTTTTCAAGACAGGCTTTCAAGACTTTTATTAACAGAGTTTTCAACTTAAAGTTACGCTATACTAAAGGGTGACTCTGAATTCGACCCTATTACTAAGACTTCGTCACCAGGCTGTATCTCATGGACCGTGATAGCTAGGCAGTTGAAATTTTCACAAATGATGTATGAAATAATTGCTATATTAAATAAAAAATAAAAACCGACTTCAAAACACTACAGCACTAAAATGTTAGAAATAATTTAAAAGGATACCTTTAAATTAGAAGTATGTATACATGTAGGTATTGCAGAAGTATAATTTGTAGTCGGTGCCCAAAATAAAAGTCCTGGTCATGAAACTGGGCACCGATATCACGTCTGAATACCATGCCGAAAGGTAATATCAAAGGGGTATAAAGGCGCTCGCTTCTTCTGGAACACGGCATCCGTAATCAAAGCTTCGCACCATCTAGTGTTACGAGACGAGATTACTTAGTAAGTATTTTTTTCCGGTAGAGCTCGGACTTTCAATCATGGAGGTCCGGTTTAACCCTGGCTTATATACAATGTTTTGCCCAACGTGAAACCTTCATCAGAACTTTGATGCGTCCTTAGTAAACGTATCTTATGGCCTTCATTTAAGGACCCCTTTATCGGGCCTGAAATAAGACACATTGAATGCATACCTAATTCAATATAATCCCTAAAAATATTTCTTATGTATCGAGTACCAGTGCCGAAAATGACAAAATAAAAAAAACTGTCCAAATAGGGGATGTATTAGCAAAGGGCCAGATAAAAAGTAAGTACCCGAAACCGGCGTACATGCCACGTCTAAAGAATGTTAATGAAGCGAAAGTGGTCTGTCGGGATCGTGACAAGTGGCAAACCCCGATCTCTGCCTACCCCTCCGGAAAACATGGCGTGAGTTTACGTTATGTTATTTTAATTTTCATACAATCTTGAAACTTAACGCTGTCAATTTGTATTAAAATTAATCAATTATAATTTTAAGCTTTTGCTTATTGAAAGTGGTTTAGTTATCGATACTGAAGAAACGGTTTTTGTATTGTTTTAATAACACTTTTATTCTAAAAACCTATTTAGATTTTTACAACTGTATGGGGCCTCCAGTGGGTAACGATACCCACTGGAGGCCCCATACAGTTGTAAAAATGGCCTAAGTACAGTTTGTACAAATGTATTTTATAGGAAATACGGTGCATTTACATGTTTATGATGTCCTTGCCTGGTTACCGAAGCACAGGGTATCCTAGTCTACGACCAGGATAAGTTATAGTGTCGTAAAGGAGTTTGTATTATTATTCGACGGCCGAAACATGACTTCTACGGTGTGAGAAGAAAGTACCCACTTATAAACTTTTAGCCACTTTCCAACTGAAACTGTGAAGCGGTTGTGGCCAGATAACATCGGAACCCTTGTCAGTATCGTTACGTACACAAACAATCAAAGATTAGCGAGGGTGAGTTATTTAGGTCAAGCAGCCACGCGTCGGCCTAATGCCAGGTGGCTAAAAACGTGCGACAATAACAACTAAAGAAAATAGCTGCTAACCTATATGTTAGACAATCTATATTACGGCCGTTATTGGCATTAATGCTCTAATAGTCCCAGGTTCGTGATGCTAGGTTCTCCGTAGTGCGTCTTAAAAATCACTGTTAACATGATTGAGAGAGTATACAGGCACTTTTTGCAAATACGACCTGTAAAATAAGATATGATTTTTTTCTCATTGGTGGCGCTAGTTAGCCCGCTGGATCCCCTTAAAGAAGAAGAAGAATAGTACATTACTTCAGAGGGAAGAAAGTGACAGTTCCATACCGAGATTATGGCATTTGCGCCACGAGCTTGCGAGGGGCGCAAACCATTTGAGATATGGAACTGTACTTTATCCTGAGGTATGTATAGTGCTTTTTATTACACCTACGAGGAAAATTATAGACATAAATGTTTATATTTAGTTAAAAGTATATTCGCCCGTTTCTGGAGTAGGCTAAGATCATAAGGTCATGCAGCCACTTCTTCCGCGATTCCGCGCGTTTTATATACAAAAATAATTTCGTTTTTAATTTTCTGTATGCACCAAGGAGGTTGGTAACTGGTAACAAAAAAACTGTATGTGGCCAGTAACAATTTACTTGAAATTTAATTAGTAGACAGTTAAAGTCTCTTTGCAGTATGACTGCTGACAAATTAAAAAAAAAAAACCGGGTATGTAATGGAATTTCATACATACTTCCCACCCTTGGGTCGGAAGGATTTTCATACAAACTTCCATACCTTGGGATGAAAGGATTTGAAGGGCGGGATAAAGGCGTTTCTTCCCTCTAATTGGTATAATTAGTATGTATTTTCAGAGCAGGTGTGATAAAAAGATATTTTCACTTCTCATGCTCTAAAAGTTCGTCTTTATGTCGTGCGTAGGCGACATAAAGTCGCTTTTTATGCTCTAGAGCATAAAGTAAAATCTTCGTCGAAGACCAAGGCAATCGCTGCAACAGCCACACGAACATCTTTAACTTCATACAACAACCTCTTTATTTTATTTCGTTTCGTTCGTATTCTAAGACCAAGGCAAAGATACCAACAGCCAAAGTACACAATAAAACTTCATGAAATAAACTTATAATTTGTATTTCGTCTCATTTATTATTTTTTATATTTGTTTATTTTTCAATTTAGTAGATCAGTATAGTATTTAAGCCATAACAACAACTTATCATAGTTATAAAAAGAAAATGTTTTTATAACTGAGCAGTATGTAACGACCTTAAGTCAGGTGTCACGTCCCTACAGAAAAAAAAAAGAAAAAAAAGTTAATTGGCGGGAACCATAATTATTTTCTCATTGCTCTAATGTAACTTTCAATTTTAATTAAATTAGCATTTACTATATTTACATGTTGCTGTTTCATTTCCTCGCAATCGAAGTGAAAAGTAGAGTGTACAACTCGTCCATAAAACCCATTTTACACTAGACTTTATATCTATCCTCGCTCGCAAGCTCGCTCGGATGGATAAACGTCTCGAGTAAAATGGTGCGTTTTATGCACTTGTTGTACAATCTACTATTATCTACACTCATATCATAATCTTCAAATTAAGAATTCAAAGGTAAACACATATTGACAGGCTTTAAACAATACATAACTTTAAAGAAAATAAAAAAAAAGTGTAATATAAAGTTACATTAAAGGTCAGATTTTTCACTTTATGTAACAGTTATTTTTTTTAAAGTGTTGCTGTGATCACGGAACAAAACTTAAGTTTTTTTTTTAATGTCAAAAGTTGACTCTATAAAAACCTAATTTCATTTTCGTGGTACCAAAAGTGCAACTAAAAATACCTAAAATTGCGCGCGCAAAACTGAGTGCAGACGATTGAATGTCAAGATACTTTTGTCGAAATTGCGCCATTTTGTTTCAAAAATTTCATTATGAGTGTAGATAAAGTAGTGTATGAGACTGCACATAACTTGGTATTAAAACACTCGCGAATGCTATTAAAAAACTCGCCAAGGCTCGTTTTTTAAAATCTCGCTCGTGTTTTAATAACCCAACAAGATACATGATCTTAATATCGATACCTGCCCCTCCGGGATACATAAATTTTACAAATTTTTTTATTCTTTTTTTTTATTGTATTCATTTTACAAAGTCCACAGCACAAAGTTACAAAAGATAGGTAATTAATTAGTAGGTAATAATCCTCATAAAACTCAACATAAGAGACACTAGTTACTGTTGCATAATAGCCACAAAAATCAATGTATCCATCACCAGCCGCGATGCCAACACAACAACGTCCGTCACCCATCTAGTGTGGGTGAAGGTGCCACTGTACGCTGTATAAATCATCTACGTAGATGCAAAAGCCAGTTTTTAGTTCATTGTCTGTTTAGTTTCTTGCTATTTCATGAGCGTAGTAATTTTTATGTTTTGATATTTTCCACTTCGCGAAACTTGTGATGTAATTGGTGCACAGACTAATACCGAATATTGTGAATGTTACAATATTATGTACACTGTATATGTTCCTAATAAATTCAATAAAAATATGTATTAGCATGCCTATTCGATGCTTTTTAGGAGTCTACGAAGTAATAGCAGTACATTGTTATTCCAATGGTATGACCCGCGCAAATTAAATAAGCAAAGGAGATCGAATCGCGCGAGGCCCCGATTGCACGGGTTTAAACTATTGGAATGCGATCGGTGAGTGTCAATGAAACAACTATTAGGTACCGTCCTATTATGACTCTGATTATGATGATTAAACAACTGTGCATTTAAGAGACTCGCTCCTCGGACTCCAGTATGACAATACAATTCTCCGGGTTCGGAGAATATGTTTATTTACCCACGTAATTGCGGTAGAGAAATAATAAGGTCTAATAATTTTATATTTAAAAATAGATCAAATTTTTTATATTTATTTATATTTGCGTAATTATGGTTTTATGTTTATATTTTTTTCTAGCTTATGATACTGTTTATTTATTTTAAAAGCAATTATTTGTCACACATACATTTTACAGCTAAGTAGGTAGGTTAAACTAAATATTAAATTAAACTAATCAAATATACCGCCCCGGGACACGCCCGATCCAAAAGTTCCCATGACGCTAGCAGCGTTCCCTCGCTGCACCGCCAGGGAAATCCTCCTTTTTCTTAAAATTCATTTTACTGTCTACGTTTTGTTTTCTTTAACGTTTTTCGGTAAAAACAAGATGTGGTATGTAAGGGGTCAACACAGAAGCCACTTCCCCGTAACTTTCGGGCCAGCCAGACTTTTTAAAAGGTGGGGTAACCCTAGAACCGCTTGGAACCGGTTCGTCTTGGGACCGAGTTAGGATCCGCGCGGGCTAAAAATAGCCGAGAAAACATTATTGGGGACGCCACGCGCTGGATGTATCTAGATTCTAGGCGTCCGCACCGCCACTTATGAATGGGGGAGTGTCTCATTTAGTTTGACCGGGGTGCCGTACGAAAAAAAAAACATTGTAAGCCTATGTTGTTTACTTAAGGATTTGGCTTAATTTACTTATACTTTCATTTCAATTTAATTTAAAATACGTATTTAATTTAGCACATGTCTTATTTGTATACGGTTCTTATATGGGTCATCTGTTTTTTTTTTTTATTAAACCTCAAAAGGAAGTTTTTATTTTCAAGTTTCTTCAGCATTAATCTTCTTCGGTGAAAATAAAACGGATACGCGGTATGTAAGGGGTCAATACAGACGCGACGTTCCCGAAATTTCTGGGTGGTAGCCCTAGAACTGCTTCGAACTGGTTCGTTTTGAGACCGAGTTAGGAGGCGCGCGGGCTAAAAATAGCCGCGACAACAAATTATTGGGGACGCCACGCGCTGCATGTATCTAGCAAGATTCTAGTTGTCCGCACCGCCACTTATAATGGGTCTCCTTTAGTTTGACCGGGGAACCGTGCGGAAAAAACCACAGTGTTATTTTACTGTTCTAAATAATAATTTAGATCATCATCATCAGCAACTTGACGCCCACTGCAGGACATAGGCCTCCCTCATGGTTTTCATTACCATGAGGGGTTTTGCCATAACCGCCACGCTTGGCAGGCGGGTTGGCGATCGCAGTATGCGGTTTGAATCTCAGGAAGACGCAGCTGCCCGTCTTCTGGTAATTTATTTCCTTAGTCGCCTTCTACGACATCCACGGGAGGAAAAGGAGTGACGCTATTCTTAATCCGGCGCGGTAGAAAATTTAGATAGTTAATGTTAATTTTAACGGGTCTAATCGCGAAATATGTATACTTTACCGCGTTACAACAATTGTTATGGAACGCGTACAGCGGAGTACATTCATCCCATGATCATAAAGGACCTACCCACCGAACTTGTTGAAAGAATCTTGTGTGAACCAAATAAGTGCCGAAATGTCTTAAAACAACAGTCCTTAAGCAAAGGGTAACTCACCTCACAAATAAACCTACACAGGTTTGAGTGACGGTCTGCTGTATTCAATATGTATTTTGTGAAATTTCTTGAATAAATAACTATAAAAAAATCCCGCTTCGGTCCGGAACTTCACACTACGTGAAGTTTGTTTATGAGGATGATTTTTTAAATATTGTTGAGGTTACACGGACCGGCCCGGTGTATTCATCGTTTTCATCCTAAAACCTAGCGGCAAAGCTGGGGCCTAATTATGCGCACCAAATCATGAGCGATTCCAATCGCTTAACTGTCAAATTCCATACTAATTTGACAGTTAGACCATTGGAATCGCTCAGGTAATCACGATAATCGCATATCGCAAAGTTTGTATGTTTGTAGGGTCTAATCTCCTAAACTAATCCGATTTGAAAAATTCTTCCACCAGTATTTGGAATGGTTTGGAACGGAAAGATAAAGATCTTAAAAAGGCCTGCAAAAAAGTCCGCGATGACATACGTTTAGCTCCTAAGGTTAATTCACAAATTTTCAGTGGAATAGTTTAGGAGTGTTAAAATTGTGAATAAATAGAGTACACTTTATTGTGCACAAAATTGGTACAATTACCCATAGTTTTTTCCTGATACTCTTATATTCACACAAACTGAATTGCACTTATAGTTTGGCATAGTATTAAGTAGTTGTAAAATATCCTTCCGGTTTCGCACGTAAATCGTTGGCAAAAAACCTTTTTACTCTTTTTCTATGAATGAATGAATGAATAACCGTTTATTGCCAAGAACAAAGACGTATATGGACAGGACAGACCTTCAAATATCCCACACAATTAGCAATGGAGGAAGCAACGGCCGAGGATGTCTCGCCGCAGGGAGACAGGATGTTGGCCATTTACCGATCACATCATACGGTTAGCGAGAAACACCTTTTTAGGGTTCCATAGTCAATAAGGAACCCTTATAGTTTCGCCATGTCTGTCTCTCTGTCCATCCGTCCGTCCGTCCGTTATTAACGATTTATTAATTAAGGATGCAATTCTTTTTCCCTTCTACACCATAGTGTGGGGTGTCGTTGGATTGGTAAAATATTGTGGGTGTAGGACGACCATTATTCGAAATATTAAATCTGATTATTACACTGCAGAATGATGGTATTAGCGGTGACCTCTTGCGATGGTTCGCATCCTATATTGATAATGTCTATGTCTATGAACCCCACACTGGGCGTGGCCCGACACGCACTTGGCTGGTGTTTGTTCAATACCCGGGCTGTGCTATTTCCGTTTTCGGATATAGTATAGTCCACACAAATCTTTTTGGCGGTAACGTGAACATAGTCACAGATCGTTTGCACATCGCTTACTGTCTTTACAGTGTATGTGAGTAATTGACTACTTTAGTAATTGACTAATAGTAATTTACTACGTATCACACTACGTCAATCACTCACACATACACTGTAAAGACAGTAAAGGATGTGCAAACGATCTGTGACTATGTTCACGTTACCGCCGAAAAGATCTGTGCGGAATATAAATTAAAATTCGCGAAGATTTTTGTTATTGTAAAAACGTATCTTATATTTTTGTGGAGGTAAATGGCAATCATCATCATCATCAGCCATTTGACGCCCACTGCAGGACACAGGCCTCCCTCATGGTTTTTAACCATGAAGGGTTTTGCCATAATCGCCACGCTCGGTAGGCGGGTTGGCGATCGCAGTATGCGGTTGGACTCTCAAGAAGACGCTGCTGCCCGTCTTCTGGTAGTTGATTTCTTTAGTCGCCTTCTGCGACATCCACGGAAGGAAATGGAGTGACGCTATTCTTAATCCGGCAAATGGCAATGTGAACCCGAAATTAATATTTGCATTACCTTTGACCGGCCGGTGAATTGTGGACGGACCTCAAAATATCCCACACAATAAGTGAAGGTGGAATCAACGGCCGAGGATGTCAGTTGCTGTCCGCCGCAGGGAGGCAGGATGTTAGCCATTTACCAATCGCATCATACGGTCAGCGAGACACACCTTCTTGTTCAATACTCATATGGGCCATTCATTTATTACATAAGACGATTTAAGCCTATGTCCTCTCTGAAGGTTAATTCCCAATACGGGTGAAATAATCTAAATGCCGGTGAAAGAATTTTCCCCCGTACATACAAACTTACAAACATAGAAACTTTTCCTCTTCATAATATTAGTACCGAAGTATCGATATAGATACAAAAACCGGCCAAGTGCAAGACGGACTCGCGCACGAAGGGTTCCGTACCATTATCTATAAAACATTTGAATATTTCAAGAGTAGACGCTATTCATTAGCCGTTATTAATATGGTGCAAAAAACGGCAAAGAAAACACGTTTGTTGTATCGGAGCACCACTTAAATGTTTATTTTATTCTGTTTTTAGTATTTGTTGTTACAGCGGCAACAGAAATACATCACCTGTAAAAATTTCAACTGTCTTACTATCACGGTTCATGAGATACAGCCAGGCGACAGACGGACGGACGATAGGGTTACCTTTTGGGTACGGAACCCTAAGAACAGGACATTTCTGCGTCCCTTTCCTCGGTAAAACCTAGGCCTCGAGTCTAATAGGCACTGTTATTGCTTGCAGTACAATGTCATTCCAATTGCCGCGCCAATTAAATAGGCAACTCTTGCGAAACAGATCGAATCGCGTGAGGCCCCGAGTAGAGTTGCACATGTTATATACCATGGGAATGCGATTGGTTAGTAGACTACCAATAGTGTGAATGAAATTATCATTACCGTACTCACACTATTGAACAAATATACATTTAAGTACACATATATATTCCGTGTGGCGCCGGATTATGAATAGCGTTACTCCATTTCCTTCCGTTTATGTCGTAGAAGGCGACTAAGGAAATCAATCACCAGGAGACGGGCAGCAGCGTCTTCCTGAGATTCCAACCGCATACTGCGATCTGCGATCGTCAACCCGCCTGCCGAGCGTGGCGATTATGGCAAAACCCCTCATGGTTATGAAAACCACGAAGGAGGCCTATGTCCTGCAGTGGACGTCAAATGGCTGATGATGATGATGATGATGATGATAAAATTTTCCATCTTCCGCCGTCAGCCTTCGTCCAGCCATCATAACGGTTAAAAGAACACAATTTATAAAAAACATTAAAAGGTTACTTCTTAACTGCGCGTAACTTCAAACAAATAATTCATATTCTTTTACTTGGCCAATAACTCTTAACAAAATTAATATAGACACGTGACTGTTAGCGAGAAACCTATCTTACATTCATTCAACGCAAACGCAAAGTTGATGCAAAAAAACTAGTTAACTCAATTTTGACAATTTATCAAGTTTTTCAGGTACCTAAATGGTTGTTACTGGTATCATACTATCAAAAAATGTGTACGAAATTGGAAAAAAGGCCTATACCCAGCAGTGGGCAGCGGTGGGATTGTCTCATCCATCTCTGATGTTACGAAGGATCGTTCGGGAAGCAATTGAAATTAATTAAACATAAGAATTTCAACAGAGAGGATTGTTTCAAGCTTTCAAGCACGTGGGATCCAGTGTTAAGCAAATACAAATCTCGCTTAGATGAAATTTGTTTTCATCTAAGAAATCTCGCGCCTTATCAGAAATCTCGTGCCGGCCCGCTGCGAAAAACTAAGAGTGACTTGAGGGTAGACCACCTACCCTCACTACAATAATTGACTGTACTCGCCACTTCAGCCCACCCGTGACCACGGCAGCTGCAACGTTGCCGAAACGTCGGGAATCAAAGGTAATTAAATTTTACGTAATAAATAATCGCGGTTATACCCATTTAATATATTACTACTGATGCGATCCGTGGTCTCTCACTATGGGCCTCATAAGAAAGCTCAAGGTCACGCAACGAGCTATGGAAAGGGCTATGCTCGGAATTTCTCTACGAGATCAAATCAGAAATGATGAGATCCGTAGACGAACGAAAGTCGTCGACATAGCCCAGCGGATTAGTAAGTTGAAGTGGCAGTGGGCGGGGCACATAGCACGCAGAACTGATGGCCGATGGGGCCGAAAAGTTCTCGAATGGAGACCACATATCGGCAAGCGCAGCGTAGGACGACCAGCCACAAGATGGACAGATGACCTCATCCAAGTGGCAGGAGGACGCTGGATGCAAGCCGCTTCCAACCGGTCTTTTTGGAAATCCATGGAGGAGGCCTATGTTCAGCAGTGGACTTCTTGTGGCTGAATGATGATGATGATGATGATGATGCGATCCACCAAAGAGACTCCGAGCATGGCCCGTTCCATAGCACGCTGAGCGACTTCGAATCGGTGGACCAGCCCCGCCGTCAGTGTCCACGTTTCAGCCATACGCCGAAGAACCGATGGTCGACGGCACAGAATGGGGTGCAAAGGTTCTCGAGTGGAAACCACGGGCTGGCAAGCGCAGCGTGGGACGCCCACCGGCTCGCTGGACCGACGATCTGCGGCAGATCGCCGGCAATGGCTGGATGGGGATGGCTGAGGATAGAGGGATGTGGGGTGCCTTGGGGGAGGCCTATGTCCAGCAGTGGACGAATACGGGCTGATTGATTCATTGATTCAGAAAATTATTTTCCTACGCCGTCTTTGTCTCCGCTAGAAACTCGACCCGAAAGCCTAAACATTGTACATTGACATTCAACAATGTAAACAGAATGTAAATTCATTACGTTGAAATAAATTCCCTTTTTCCGCCGGGTCCACTGTATAGTAATAGTAATATTATCCGTATAGTAATATTACTTCTAAGGTACTTGAGTGGGCCACTATGCATGGCAGACTGGCAATGAATGATCTGTCCACCCATTACGGGGCTCCATAGAGTAACGCTAGCGCCATCCACCGAGGAAAACATTGTACAGACTTTGAGCAAATTCAATGTGTAAAAAAATATATGATTTACTAGGTTTACTAATGTATTGCCAAAAATCGTTTCCCAAAGTATTACTTCCCAAACTATTTTCCGCAAATTATCACTTGGCAAAAAAACATTTCTCAAAACAACTTAAAGCAAATAAACAGTTAGCAAAAGTTATTATGGCAAGTTATTGTTTACCAAATAAATACTTGGTCAAAATTCATTTTCGCAGTTCTAACCTAACCTAACCCACTTTTCTGGTAACAGTTCGTGTCTGTGGGGGTCGCAGTTCTAACCTAACCTAACCCACTTTTCTGGTAACAGTTCGTGTCTGTAGGATAAACGTTTGTCTTAATAAAACTTGACGCAGTAGCTGCAAAACATAAAATATGCATTATCAGTAGTAATAAAACAAATAACATACTGCAAACAGCACAAGACACATTGAATTCGAATCATGATATATGTCATTATCTGACTCCCCATGCAGGTATAAAAGATCAGCTGAAGGGAATCCATAAGAAAGTTGAAGGGTATACAAAAAATTACTACTGCGTAATCATGATCGGCGACACAGACTTTGAAATAACGAATGACTACCTAAATTTAGTTTTCTTGATTCGAGATTCGCTACAAAGGCTTCAACACACGAATATAATACTATGCCTACCAGTATTTAAATTTGAATAATTCACCACGATGTTCAGATGGAGAGTGGAGTCCTTCAACAATTTGTTATACCTAGACAACCTAAACTATGAATACGCGTATCTACTCGACTCAAACCTACAGCTGTCCTATGATTATGAAATGTTCTCAGCACGCCGTGGCACGATCAACAACAAAGGAATCCGCACAATATTTCTGCAAATAAAGCAAACAATGACTTACATCAAAGGCATGAACAACCAAGGTATAGAGTACACAGAAAGCGAGGGGCTACGCATAATTAGTAGTGCTGCACCAAGCGCGCGCACTGGAGAGTTTTTTCGTGAACAAGACTCTGAATCTACATCGGACTAATGCAGGAACTATTGTTTTTAAAAACATTAACGTATTTCACCAGAACATAGATGGTCTCCTTAATAAGTCCGATAGTTTAATAGTTAATCTAGAAGAAATTGAAGCTGATATGAACTCTTTGGTTGATATCATCTGTATAACTGAACATAATATGATTCAAGATGACATTCAAAATTTAACAATAAATAACTACACATTGGCAGCACATTCAATGCGAGAAACTAGACACGGAGGATGTTGTATTTTAGTACATAATAAATATAGCAATAACATGTATAAAACACTGAGTGAAATAGGTAAACTTAATGTTAGCAACATTATAGAATGTTGTGGAATTCATCTCATTGAACAAAAAACAAACATTATATGTCTTTACAGACCACCAAAATCGGATAGACTCTCTTTCGACGTTTTTATTGACAAGCTACGTACAATTCTAGCTAAGTACTGCTTGAATAATGAGAAAACTATTTTATGTGGAGACTTTAATATTAACAGATTAGAAAAAGATCGAAAGTCAAAAGCGTTTGAGCAAACACTACTGAATTACAACATGAAACTCTATTTCAATGAACCAACCCGACTATCAAGTGGCACTTGCATTGATAACTTCAGCCACAATGTAAAGGGATGTATAGGTAAAATATTAGACCTAGGCCTTTCGGACCACACAGCCCAAATCCTAAAGTGCCCAGTTAAAGAAAGTTATCCCCTAAAATACTGGTGGTCCGAGACTCGTGACTATCATCGTGAAAACATAGATCGATTTAGAGAATGCCTTGCTAGCTTGAGCTTCAGTGAAGTTTTCGCGTCAAATGATCCTAACGAATGCCTGGATAAATTCTATGAACTCTTTCAGCTATTCTATGAACTATGCTTCCCTGTCAGAAAAAATAGGAAAATGATTACAAGTAAAGCCAAATGGATTACGAAAGGCATTAGACTATGCTCAAAGCGTAAGAAGGACCTACTTTTAAATTTTAGGAAAACACGATCGAGCGAAAGTAAGGAGCAACTTCGTACCTACTCGAGGCGTTTAAAGAAAATAATTTTACTAACGCAAAGGTCACAGAATAACTATTATATAAGTAACTCGATAAATAAATGTAAAGCCACGTGGAATATTATAAACAGCTCCAGAATGAATATTCCAAGAGATGATATAAGTCAGATCAGGGATAATAATGATATTATTACCACTGATCCTAAAAAAATTGCTGAATCTTTCAACGACTTCTATATCGATCAGGTCAAATCTAAAGACAAGGGAAATATTACCACCAATTTAATTAATAATAAGAATTCACACTCTTTATTTATGAGCCCGGTAACACCAGAGGATGTAAACTTAATAATAATGCAATTAAAGAACACAAATAGCACTGGCATTGATGACATCTCCTGTAGAGTTGTCAAATACGTGTCTGAAATTATATCTCCAGTTCTCACACACATTATTAATGTAAGCATTGAAGAAGGCATATTTCCAGATAAATTAAAGATCTCTATCATAAAACCTCTTTTTAAGAGAGATGATAGACAAAATATGTCATGTTACAGACCAATAGCACTTCTACCTATATTTTCCAAAATATTTGAGCGAGTTATGTATAATTCCCTTTATTCTTACTTTGAGAAATTTAACCTTTTTGCAGAGGAACAAAATGGATTTAGGAAAAATAAGAACATCAACAGAACAATTTATAGCTTTTTGTTTCAAGTTATATCGTGCCTTGATAAGAGAATACCTGTAACGGCACTTTTTATGGATATGACTAAGGCATTTGATTATGTTGATCATGCCACTTTAAAGGCTAAACTAAACTGTTATGGCATTAGAGGTAAGGTTTTTGATCTTGTCGACTCTTATCTAAGTGAGAGACATCAATATACGTCTGTGACAAGAATTTGTCCCAAAACAAAAACCAAAATAAAGTATCTATCAAACCCTAGGGTAGTTCACCATGGCGTACCACAAGGAAGCGTTTTAGGGCCCTTATTTTTCTTAATATACGTAAATGACCTTCCTAAGTCAATTGAACAAGACATGGTACTATTCGCCGATGATAGTACTATAGTATTTAAATCAGCTGACATACCTACTTTAAAAATTGACATTAATAATGCTTTGATGAATGTAATGAACTGGTTAATAAATAATAATTTAATTTTGAACTTAAGTAAATCTAATATTATGACATTTAAAAATAATCATCGTTGTAGTAATTCTGAGTTGTTAAATATACAATACAATGATGTATCTATTGACGAAATAAATGAAGCAAAATTTTTAGGATTATACATTGACTCACATCTAACATGGAAAGTTCAAATTCAAAAAATCTGCACAAAATTACACCAATTTGCGTACGCTCTTTACAGACTATCCAAAAAAGTGAACCAAACTGCTGTACTCACAGCATACTACGCATACGTTGAGTCCAAATTACGATACGGAATAATTTTTTGGGGAAACTCGACCGACAAAGATAATGCTTTCAAAGCTCAGAAAAGGTGTATCCGATCAATGTGCGGTCTGAAATCAACTGAGAGCTGCAAACCTGACTTTATTAAGCTTGGCGTTCTAACGATGCCATCCCTGTACATTCTGGAAACATGCACTTTTGTAAAGTCAAATATGGATCTTTTTCAACAACAGAGTAAAAGAAACTATGATAAAATACGCGCCTTACCACGCTCTACCGCGTTATTCCAAAAAAGCGTTTTTGGCATGTCGTCGAAAATATACAATCACCTCCCAGGATCAATTAGAAAAATTGACGAAAATTATTTGTTTAAAACTAAGATTAAACAACTATTAATAAACAAGGCTTACTACACAATTAATGAATACCTCGCTGACACGGACCTAGGGAATTAGGAGTTATTAGGTATATTGACATTTGATTTACATAAGCTGGAGGACTAAGTTGATAATATTTATAATAAATTAGTTATTTTGTATGACATAAAGTTCATTATGTAGGGTAACATTATTTCTGTAAATAGATGTCATTGTGTGCATGCCTACCTACCCACATAAAAATGTATCCATTTGCATACTGCTGTTAAGTGGTAGAATACACTGACTTATGGCAATTAAGACCTGTGCAAAAACCTGACTGTGTGTATTCGCAAATAAATATTTTGAAGTTTGAAGTTAAAATTATGCGAAATGATAATTTGACCAAATGAATAAAATGCGAAATGAAAACTTGCTAAAGTTTCATTTGGGAAATGAAACTGATGCCATAAGTTTATTGGGAAGTAAAATTTGGCGAAAAATACTTTGGCTAAACGGCGGTATCCCGATTTACTACCTCGGTGGCCCTAGTGTTACTCTATGGAGCCCCTTAATGGGTGGACAGCTCATTCGTTGCCAGTCTGCCATACATCGTTGCCCACTCAAGTACCGACAGCGAGGCTGGCACTAAATGAATAATTATGAGTACTCAATACGTGCCCTGTTTACGAGCGGGCTATTTATAAACTAAGCTACTTATGTATGGCACAACACACAATTTATTTTAATCTAGCTGGCTTCTTCGTTTCACGGACGAGTCTTGTGATTTGCATTGTAGTTTTTTAGGGTTCCGCACCTCAAAAGGAAAAAACGGAACCCTTATAGGATCGTATTCTTTTTGTTGCACTAACCCGTGCTAAGGACAAATTTTAAAAACCTATTAGAGGCTAAGAATTCCACCCATGCCGGGACTTGAACCCGCGACCTCTGGCTCACCGTGCCAGCGCTCTCCCAACTGAGCTAATGGGCAAGTGCAGCCATCGGCGAAATTTCGAGCCTCTTTACGAACTTGTGTTTGAATTTCGGGAAAAACTCGGAAAAAACTGCGAGACTCGATTCCTGAACTATTTGTAATATATAAGTACCTACCTACAAATTTTTACGGAACCCTCGGTGCGCGAGTTAGACTCGCACTTGGGTGGTTTTTTTTTGTTCGATGAGGTGAATGAATTACCCCGAGAGCAATTTCCATACTTAAAAAAATTGAATGAAGTGACATAGACCGATGTGTTGTTGGCATCTGAACCTACATAAAGACTGTGCCTATTGTTTTATAATATATCGCTCATTCGGGATAATAAAGACGGAATTACCCGTGTCTATTTTGTTATAGTACTCCTAAAGGAAAGTTAAACATGAGGTAACTTCGAAACAATTGAATTTCCACTAATTTCAGTCAAATGACGCATTATGCATTTACTGATGCATTCTAGTTTCTGTAAAAAGTTTGCAAATATGTAATTAGACAGGAAATCAGTAAATGTTGTTAGGTTTTTTAAACATTGTTAGTCCAGTTAAAAAAAAAGTGAACAAAAAATGGTTACAAAAGTTAAATATACTTTTCTTGCATTTATCTAGTTTTTAAGTATTTATTCCCAGTTTAAGCGAAGGCTGCGTACATTTATAATGGATATAATCAGAACTTTCCGTATTGTGCATTACCTAGATGTAATGTTTATACATTACAAAGTACAGTACATTAGCAAAGTATACATTATTGTATACTTTGATAATGCACCAAATAAATAAATAAAGAAAGAAAAATGCATTTAAAGATATATTACTTACGTCGTTGTTATCTCGGATGAGCGTTATGTAAACTGTGGAAAACGCTGCTGCTTGAACACTTAATTACTCTTAATAATATTATTAACTTAAAATAATATTCTTTGTATAGTTTGTTTCCTCAAATAAATAAATAATAAAAAACCGGCCAAGTGCGAGTCGCGGAGCCACTGAGGGTTCCGTAGCATTATCTAAACAACATTTGAATATTTCAAGCGTCTACCTGTGTTGCCGTTATTAATATCCAGCAAAAAACCGCTAAAAAATCCCGTTTGTTGTATGGGAGCCCCCTTAAATATGTATTTTATTCTGTTTATAGTATTTGTTGTCATAGCGGCAACAGAAATACATTATCTATGAAAATTTCAACTGTCTAACTATCACTGTTCATGAGATACAGCCTGGTGACAGACAGACAGCGGAGTCTTAGTAATAGGATCCCTTACCCTAAAAATGGTGAGTTCTTCTTATCGACTTTTCGGAACAGCGAAATATTTTTGATATTTTTTTCAAGCCTTTCGTAATGATCCTCATAGTAAATTGTACGTGTCGACAATTAGAGCACCCACAGTCGTCGTTCATATTGCAAAATGTCACATGTCAAAAAATAGGATTTTTGTTTTTTAAAAATGTATTCTGTCACACGTACAAGACATCGTAATCCTCGGTCCGATTGGCTGTGTATTACATACAATTGCGACTTAATTTTCGTACAATTTCGATGAAACAACATACATCGAATTTTTTTCACCAGTGACATTTTGCAACAGGAACGACGCATTGCTATGTGACGTCACATCAGGGTCTACGTACCTGCACAATCTGTAGACGCCGACGCCGAGACTTACCTCCTCTCTTCAGGTTAGTCTCAGAATTCTGCTTTTCCCAGCGGTGCGGTACCGGACCGGTAGAACGCATAGCTCACATCGGAGAGTCAATAGGTTCGATTTCGGGCGTGTACCAATGACATTGCTTCATTTACGTACGTTTGTGAATTTGCTGTACAGAATCTCTCGCTAAAACTTAAGGAAGACATCGTCAGGAAGTCCGATGGTCGGTGGTCGTATACTATGTACCTACATACGATACGTACAATGCCCAACAGTGAGATATAAGCCTCAGGTCCAAGTCGACGTTCGAAGTTTCGCCGATGTCTGCTCTTGCCCATTAGCTCAGTTGGGAAAGCGCTGGCACGGTCAGCCAGAGGTCGCGGGTTCAAGTCCCGGTGGAATTTTAAGGTTCTTAATAGGTTTTTAAAAATTGTCCTCAGCACGGATTAGTGCAACAAAAAGAATATATGCAAAAGGTCTAAAAATGCGAAAAATCAAGTTACTCCAGTAATAAAAAAAAATAAAATTAAATTTAGTTTTTTCGTTCTGTCGCCGACCGACCAACCAACCTTTTTATGTTTTTTACTTCTTTTATACTTCTTCTACATGTCTAATATTTTTAAAATTGTAATGTGACTATGTCAAGGAAAAACGGAGGAAGAAGACGAATAAAAGATTCCTAAAAGTTACTCTCGCGTTTTCTTCAATCTTTACGTGCATGCGTTTCACATTGAATTGCAAACAATTTCTAAAAAGGGTGGAGATGAGATACATAAAAACATTATTCTACGAGACAACTCGAATATTGATGAACGCTACATAAGTTGGAAGGTATTACCTGCAAGTTGTGACGTCATAGCTTGAGTCCGATCTGTTAGCCGCGCTTTTGTACCACGTGAGTAGAATGACTTTTCGACAGGTCACATTATGAAAAGTATTCCTCGCAGAGAAAAAAAAAAATTGACCACGTTTTTTTCTCCTTTAACCTGGCCTCTCCGATTATATTAAAGCATGTTTTAGTGCAAGTTCTAAATAAAAGCGTGGCAATGCTGCCAGCGTGCTGTGGACCTTTGGCTCAGCAGCTTTGCAGGGTGGTTTGTTGGGTTAGGTTAAGTGATTTGTTCGACATGTTTTACAAAATTTTGAAATTTTAAATTTTGAATCTTGATTAGTTTTAAATTGTAATTTAAGATATATTTATTTTAATAATTAAAAAAAAATAAAGCATGTATATTTATATTGCATCTTGATTAGTTTTAAAATGCAAATCTTGAATCTTGATTAGTTTTAAATTGTAATAAGATATATTTATTTTAATAATTTAAAAAGTATGCATGTATTCTTTATTGCTGAGCGCTATCGTGCTATATTTCTAGTAATTATGAACTGCCTATTTGTGGATGTCTGCTATTGGCCTTGTGAACTGTTTCTTTATTATTGTAATCAAATTATTTGTTTTCGCTGTTGATATCCTTAATAAAATAAAAAAATAAAATAAAATAAAGTTTTAATTTTAAATTTTTTTATTTTCATATTCCGTATTTGTTCCGTGATGTGGACGAAGCTCTTGGTGGATATTGTATGGTGCATGTAATGTAATTTAATGTAAGGTAATGCAATGTAATTTAAATTAATGTTGTAATGTAATGCCGTGTAATGTTCACTTCGTTTATATTATGAATTTGACTTGAAAGCCATTGTTACTTTCAAGGAGGTTAATTTTACTCACCACACGTCGGGTGAGTAAGGCGGAGAGCTGGTGACGAGGGAAGGCGGCGGCATCATGGCGTCGTGAGACAGCTGTCAACAAACAACACACTGTTTTAAATAAAGGATAGATAGATAGAGAACACTTTAATGTACATATAGATGGACATTACACAGACATTTGCTGTGGGTGAGGAGGTACAGAGTACAGAGAGAGTACAGAGGGGTGGTAGCCTAGTGGGTAGAACATCGGACTTGAAAGCGAGAGACCCAGGTTCGATTCCGAGTGCGGGCATGCACCTATGACTTTGTTTTCTAAGCTATGTACATTTGTGAAGTTATAGTAGCAATACCACTCGCTAACTGTGAAGGAAAACATCGTGAGGAAACCTGAGTGCCTAAGCTATTCAGCGCTTGAAATCGCCAATCCGCGGTGGGCACGCGTGGTGATTAAGCCCATACTCTCTCCGTGAGAGAAGGCCTGTGCGCTACAGTGGGACGTATATTAGGCTGCTTATGTACACAGACATTTATAGAAACACGACTTCAAGAGAAACACGCAATTCAAAAAGTTTTTATTCAAATTAACACAGAAAGTGAGACTTAATTAACGTTACGATTTAAACTGGGTGTCCATTTCAAAATCTAGACGAAAAACTCCAAACTCACGGCCTTATTTATGCAGACACGGTGCCTCTAAAACCAATCTAAGTCTCTGTTTATTTAATCTGCGGCTACATCTTTTCCTCGTAAAATCTCTACTACAGAGTATTTTAAACGGCGTTTTTGTTTTTGAAGTGTTTAAAAAAATCGAGTTTTAATAAATGAGACCGTTTGCCTTTTCAAAGTCAGGGCTTACATAATTGAATCGTGTGATTTTAAAACGACACATGTCCTTTCTTTACAACTTTGCAGGAAATAGAAAAAACTGTTTTATTCAAATACTAATATCTACAACAGCAATATTTTAGCATATTATATTGATTTCTGTATGAATAAACTACAATTTTTTTTTCTAATGTAAATCAATAGGTAGGTGTAAATAATTTAATAAAAAAAAAATGGGCAAGTGTTATTTTAAAAACACATGTGACTTGTGTTGTTTTAAAATCACACGATTCAATTATTCTAAAACCCAGATCTCATGCATTGAGCCACAGTGGAAAATTGAACTGGCTTTAACTCCAGACATCTTTGTCGTCATCATCATCATCATCAGCCATTTAACGCCCACTGCAGGACACAAGCCTCCTTCGTGGTTTTCATAACCATGACGGGTTTTGCCATAATCGTCACGCTTGGCAGGCGGGTTGACGATCGCAGTATGCGGTTGGAATCTCAGTAAGACGCTGCTGCCCGTCTCCTGGTAAGTGATCTCCTTAGTCGCCTTCTACGACATCCACGGAAGGAAATGGAGTGACGCTATTCTTAATCCGGTGCCACACGGAATCTAGATAAACTTAAATGCTATACACACTAATCACTAAAGCGTGCTTTACACATTTCTTGAACCGCAAAAAACAAGACTTCTATGCTTTTGTCACTGATCTCGTCGAGAAGAGATAATTTATATGGGTGGTCCCTTGTAGCAACTTCTTTCTACAAAATAAATAAAAAAAATTATGAAATCGGACACCGTGGTAAGGAATTATCGATGAAAATGTGTAAAAAAAAAGAGTGACGTTTTTTACTGTCCATTTTTTCTTAAGAATGCTTTATTCGTCTTGTCTGCTGTATATTTAGTTAAGAATGCTTTATTCGTCTTGTCTGCTGTATATTTAGTTAAGAATGCTTTATTCGTATTGTCTGCTGTATATTTAGTTAAGAATGCTTTATTCGTCTTGTCTGCTGTATATTTAGTTAAGAATGCTTTATTCGTCTTGTCTGCTGTATATTTAGTTAAGAATGCTTTATTCGTCTTGTCTGCTGTATATTTAGTTAAGAATGCTTTATTCGTCTTGTCTGCTGTATATTTAGTTAAGAATGCTTTATTCGTCTTGTCTGCTGTAAATTTAGTTAAGAATGCTTTATTCGTCTTGTCTGCTGTATATTTAGTTAAGAATGCTTTATTCGTCTTGTCTGCTGTATATTTAGTTAAGAATGCTTTATTCGTCTTGTCTGCTGTATATTTAGTTAAGAATGCTTTATTCGTCTTGTCTGCTGTATATTTAGTTAAGAATGCTTTATTCGTCTTGTCTGCTGTATATTTAGTTAAGAATGCTTTATTCGTCTTGTCTGCTGTATATTTAGTTAAGAATGCTTTATTCGTCTTGTCTGCTGTATATTTAGTTAAGAATGCTTTATTCGTCTTGTCTGCTGTATATTTAGTTAAGAATGCTTTATTCGTCTTGTCTGCTGTATATTTAGTTAAGAATGCTTTATTCGTCTTGTCTGCTGTATATTTAGTTAAGAATGCTTTATTCGTCTTGTCTGCTGTATATTTAGTTAAGAATGCTTTATTCGTCTTGTCTGCTATATATTTAGTTAAGAATGCTTTATTCGTCTTGTCTGCTGTATATTTAGTTAAGAATGCTTTATTCGTCTTGTCTGCTGTATATTTAGTTAAGAATGCTTTATTCGTCTTGTCTGCTGTATATTTAGTTTTCTTTCTGTTGTTGTGCATATTATGTTACTTATGTGCTTATTTTGTTTCTGTGATGTATCTTGTTGGTATAATAAATGTCTTTCTTCTTCTTCATTTAGATCTTAAAATAGGATCTTATTATTGCGCATAAAATCCTGTCGAATTCATTGCGAAAGCTGACTTTGACAGTTACACTATTTGAATCGTTCACGAACTGATGGAACTGGTCAAGTGGTCAAGATCTATCCTAATATTATATAAACTTATTAGATCAAGACCTGTCCGCACCTAAGCACCTATCGTGGTCAAGACTGACCTGTCGAGACTTCTCCGAACCTACGGGCATAATGTTACGAAATTACCGTGGTCAAGAGCTATCAGCCATTCAGCATTTATGAACTTACAGCGGTCAAGATCTATCCGCATATAGGAAATTACCGTGGCCAAGAGCTATCAGCATCTTTGAACTTACAGTGGTCAAGAACTATCCGCATACCTATAGGAAATTACCGCGGTCAAGAGCTATCCGCATATATGAACTTACAGTGGTCAAAATCTATCTGCATATAGGAAATTACCGTGGACAAGATCTATCCGCATATAGGAAATTACCGTGGTCAAGAGCTATCAGCATCTATGAACTTACCGTGGTCAAAACAGTGGCTTCGCATCCAGGCTGGTACTTGTCCAGGTCCGCTCTTGGTCGTCGCATTACTTTCTCGCGGTCCTGTTTGTGTTTCCTGTCTGCTCCCTTCAACTTGAACACCTGTTAATACAAAGGAATATGCGCTTTATTACCACGAAATAACTACGTTATATTGTAAGCTCTACTTAGATTTATTTTTAGCTGATCTTGTTTTGAAATGACAGTTAAAAGCAGAGATGTTACGAATAATCGCGTTCGCTTCTGCGAATGATTCGCGTAATTTTAAACATTGGCAACGGGAGCCGCACCCGCATCAAGCGATGCGAATGTGTACAAGTCCATGGCATGCAGATAAATATTGATCTTGACCTAAACGTGACCCTGACCTTGATCTGGCAAGCGACGGCATGCAGAAGCGTGGTTGCAGCGTACGCTGCAAGATTATTTTCTTTACTATAACTTTTTTTAACATTGACCTTGACTTCAAACTTATTCTGACCTTGATTGATATGGCAAGCGACCGCATGCAGAAGCAGTGGTTGCGTCGTTTGCTACAAGATTATTTTCTTTACTATAACTTTTTTTAACATTGACCTTGACCTTGATCTGGCAAGCGGCGGCATGCAGAAGCGTGGTTGCGTCGTTCGCTTCAAGATTATCGTCCCTACTATAACTTTTTACATTGACCTTGACCTCAAAGTGACCCTGACCTTGATCTGGCAAGCGGCGGCATGCAGACGAGTGGTCTCGTCGCTCGCGAGGTAGGTCTCCACCTGGATGCGGAACGGGACCCCCTTCTCGCCGCCATGCTTCTTGGCCGTGAACTCCGTGGATATGCAGTTGACCTGGACGCGAGAGATGTAGTCTTATATTGATCATCATCATCATCATCATCAGCCCCTTGACCCCACTGCAGGACATAGGCCTCCCTCACGGCTTTCATAACCATGAGTTTTCCTTCTGTGTTGTGCATATTATGTTACTTATGTGCTTATTTTGTTTCTGTGATGTATCTTGTTGGTATAATAAATGTCTTTCTTCTTCTTCTTCTTTGCCATAATCGCCACGCTTGGCGGGCGGGTTGGCGATCGCAGTATGCGGTTGGAATGTCAGGTAGACGCTGCTGCCCGTCTCCTGGTAATTTATTTTCCTTAGTCGCCTTCTACGACATCCACGGGAGGAAAAGGAGTGACGCTATTCTTAATCCGGCGACACACGGCTCTTATATTGATACCGTAGTTGAAATAAAAAGTAAACCTGAGCTCGGGACCAGGGGGGCGAGCAGTGATATTTAAGAAAGAAAGAAAAAAAAGACGACATCTATTTAAATTGTCACAGAAACACAAAGTAAACACGAAGGTACACAAAAAAATACACGAGCGTCAAAAAAACCAAAATAAAATAGTCGTGAAGAGAACATAGATAAAAAACATAAGATCTCAAACTAGCGCAAAAAATGACCCCACGTTCAATTGCGGGAAGGCAGGCGGGGCTTGTCAATTCGCAGACTATTTTTTTTCTTGAGGGCTGAATCAAAAACCATTTCGAGATTAACATCTAAGTAACCATATTTTCTATCATCATCATCAACCCATTATGTCCCCACCGAGGGGCACGGGTCTCTTCCCTGAGGAAGGTATAGGCCATACTCCACCACGGGGGCCAAGTCCGGATCGGTGGAGGCTTGTAGACTAGTGGCTCGTCTACTGTCAGAAGTTGTCAAGCCGCCCTAAGGCCTCTGACTTGGCTTAACGACTGCCAGTCAACGGCAGCCGGCACCAACAGCTTAACGTGCCTTGCGAAGCACGGAACCGCTCGGAAAAATGCCACTAGCGTTTTCTATATTTAAGATAAATATTAAGGAAGATGAGCGTTATTTTTGCCAAAAAAACAATAACCTTCATTTGACCTTCTGATGACGTCACATTTTAAAATAAACATAACATATGGCAACACTACGTTACTTAAAAAAAGGACTTGCTGTCATAACTGTCATATGCATATCATTTCCTTGTCTGTGAAAAAAACGTCTGTGACAGCAAATCACAGAAACAAAGTGTGACAGTTTGCGCGACGTTTCGGCGTGTGCACTCGAAAAATATGACGTCACCCTTTCAAATATTTTAAATAAATAATTTATAATAATAAACTTAACAAATCGCTGAAAAAATGAAATTAGTCTCTAGAAATTACTTCTGCTTTAAGAAAAAAATATAAAATAAGATCAAAATAAAAAATATACTGCCCGAATTGTGTTGCCAATCGGAGCGAAATCAGTACTACCCGGCAAAATATCTATGCATCTGCCACCGTCAGAGCGCCATCTTGCGAGGTGGATTTTTTTTACTCGATTTTCAATGAAAGGAGGCTGGTCACCTTTTCTGCACTACGAAAACAAAACAAAAAGCGCGGCAATTTGTTTTGCCTTGTTACATTTTGTTTTTACTAAATTGATAATTGAACAGTATGCTTTTAATTATACAAAATAATTTTCTTTTCATTTCTCATGCTCGTAAAGTTTGACTTTAATCGCTTTTTAAGCTCTAAGTAATTTTTTCTTCTAAAACTACTCGTAAAATAAAGAGGCTTAACAGCCAGATTCAAAACATATTGCACAATTTAATTGAGCAGTAAAATTTCGTAGAATACTACAACTTGTTTCATTTTACTCTTGCTATATTTATTTGAATTCCAAACGTTTTCTATAATTAAATTAATGAAATCAGATAAAATATGAGTTGATTATTGTTTAAAAATGGGCCGAAATGTTTTATGAATTGGCAGAAAACAAGTATGTAAGTCTAAATTCATATGATCAAAATAAAAAATAAATAAAATGGCGGAAATAGGTTATTTTTATGTTCTTTCACTGTACGACGATTTTGTTGTCCGGAATTTTCCTCGCAATCGAAGTGAAGAGCACGCGTAATGTCCATTTTTAACCTCGACTATATTCTCGGATAAAAATGGATGCCTTGTTGTACAATCTATTATTTCTTCCCTCCACCTCGAAAAGAGTATTTTTGCTCTTCGATATCTGAGTGCAAAAGCCGTTTTTATCCGCTAGAGGATAAAGTAAATTGAATTTAGAACATCGTGTGATTCCAAACATCATTAAACCTATTTACTGCTACCTCCATGGTGCCGAATTTATCATACAACCTTTTTTAATTTGTTAAAAACTCAGACTAAAAACCTCCATTGTGTTTTTTTTTGCATTTAGTCATTTCCTCACTGAGGTGGGACGAAAGTTACGTGTTGCACTCGAGTGCAAAGATTTTCCACCTCGTGCTCTTTTAATTTACTCGCTAACGCTCAGGATTCTAATATTTGAATCACTCGCTGCGCCCATGATTCAGTTTTAGACTCCTTCGCTTGCTCGGTCATCAAAATTGAGCACGCGTTTGCACTCTCGTATAACAAACAACTATTTCCTCGAAGGTGCAGTATAAAGCACTAAGTATCACTCGGGAGAAAGTTCTATTTCTCCTCTATATTCTATCTATTCAAAAAGAGCTAGTTTAGTCCTTGTAAACAGAGATCAAACCAGCCAATAGTGGACGAATGCCAGCAGTGCATACCTTGATGTAGACGCCGACATCCTTGAACGGGTCCCAGTAGACGTGCAAAGCGTTGAGGCAGGTCGGGTGCTGCACTTTGATCACCCCGTAGGAGAGAGGCACGTCCACCTGATGAGGTAAGGTACACTTATAAATTTATGTCATCATCATCACCATCAGCCATTTGACGCCCGCTGCAGGTGAAAACCATGAGGGGGTTTTGCCATAATCGCCACGCTTGGCAGGCGGGTTGGCGATCGCAGTATGCGGTTGGAATCCTAGGAATAGGCTGCTGCCCGTCTCCTGGTAATTGATTTCCTTAGTCGCCTTCTACGACATCCACGGAAGGTAATGGAGTGACACTATTCTTAATCCGGTGCCACACGGATACAAATCAAAATTTATGTATTTATATATAATATTAAAAGCCCATACACTATGTCTGAGAGAAGGCCTGTGCCCTGCTGTGGGACGTACATAGGCTGCTTTGAACTTTAAAGTAGAGCTTACCTCGACAATTCGCTCCCCCGGGCGTTCCGCATGCCACTGAGCTATCTGTTCCCTTTCCATATATTGCAGCCGACGCTCGTGGAAGCAGATCTTTATCACGCTCTAAGGACAAAGAACATATTGTGAGCGTGATTCTGAGGCACATCAAATATTGTGAGCTTGATTTATGGACAACCCATCAGCCTGCAGTCTTTGTGGAGTAGCATGCGTGTTTTACCTTTGAATGTGTTATCTAAGTTGTGTACATTTGTGAAGTTATAGCAGCAATACCACTCGCTAACAGCGAAGGAAAACATCGTGAGGAAACCTGAGTGTCTGAGCTATTCACATACCTCAGCGCTTGGAATCGCCAATCCGCGGTGGGCACGCGTGGTGATTAAGCCCATACTCTCTCTCTCTCTCTCTCTCTCTGGGAGAAGGCCTGTGCCCTACAGTGGGACGTATATAGGCTGCTTATGATGCATGCATTCATAAACTCACGTAGGCAGAGACCAGGCCCACGTACGTAATATGTTTTGTTTTTCTTCACCACAATAAATGGGACGTTATATCTATTCGAAATCGGTTAAGATTTGACCGAGTTATTAGATTAGATTAGATTAGAACACTTTATTACACACACCAGCAAACAAGATACATTAAAAGGCTAACATTGTATGTGTAAGTTTTGCTGTAAGTTATGCGAGAACATAGCAAAAAAATAAATTACGCGTCGAATTGATAACCTCCTCCTTTTTTGAAGTCGGTTAGAAAGTGTGTGTGTGTTTCCAAAGGATCCAAGGCTGGGAAATCAACGGAAGATACTGAGGTTCAAAGTAGCATCAAGTAGAAATGCATCCAATGCTTATCGTATACCGAACATTTCTTCCCAAGAAACACAATAGTGAATATTACCTGTACCAACAGCAATATTAGCAGTCTCGTGCGTTAAGGATATGAGATCACATTACCGGGACTAATAGCTAAGAATATGAACCGATATTGCTGAAACCAACAGCCAACATGCGGCAACAATGCCGCCGCCAACTAGATGCAATAGATAGATGAACATTTAGGCCTTATAAAACACTATAAAGCACTCCTCAAAAGCAGTTTATTCAATCTTTGGTTACGTCTTTTGCCTGTCAAATCTCCATCACAGACTATTTCAATCGGCGTTTATGGTGTACAAGGAATCGCGTTTTTGTAAATACGACCGTTACTGTACACGAAAAAGAAAATAACGAATATGACCCACTTAAAGTCTACCACAGGTTTATACCTAGTTTAGGAGACAGAGAATATTTTTGTAATACCTCACAGCCACCCCAATCATTGTAAACTCTGAATGTACTTAATTGTGGTGAGAAATAAACATTTCATTTCATTCATTTGATTTAATGTAATGTAAGGTAATGTAATGTAATGTTATGTAATGTAATGTAATGTAATTTAATGTAATGTAATGCAATGTAATGTAATGCAATGTAATGTAATGTAATTCAATTCAAGTTAATTTCATTTAATTTTTCATTTCATTCATTTCATGTTACTACACATCTGACATTAGAAACCAATCTCTTACCTTGAGTATCTTGTTCTTGTAGTGGGATAGGTCACCAAGCTTCTTGAGCTTAATCTCGTATGACTGTCCCTGGTTCAGATAGGTCAGCGTCTCTTCGTTGGTTTTCGTGGCGATGGACGTGGCAGCCGCGAGCACGTACTGGAATCTGGTGGCGAGAAATGGTCGTCGTAAACCACTGGACGGACGGTGGAGCGGTGGTAGCGGAGCAGTAGAACGCCGGTTTCTCATTCGGGAGGTCGTGGGTTCGAATCCCGGCATGTACCAATGGCTTTCTTTTCTAAGTTACGTACATTTGTGAAGTTATACCACTCACTAGCGGTGAAGGAAAACATCGTGTGGAAACCTGAGTGTCTGCGTGAGTGATTAAACCCATACTCTCTCTCTGAGAGAAGGCCAATATCAGGACTAATAAACTATGGGTCGAGCGTCTTAAGGTCGGCGCCCCGCCGTAATTTAATTTAAGGGCCCTAACAACAAGGAACAGAACTGCACGCCACAGCCATTCATCATCATCATCAGCCATTTGACGCCCACTGCTGCTTTGATGCTTTTACAAACCATGAGGGGTTTTGCCGCGGTGGTAGCCTAGTGGGTAGAACGTTGGACTCGGAAGCGGGAGACCCAGGTTCTATTCCCAGTGCGGGCATGTACCTATGACTTTTCTTTCTAAGTTATGTACATTTGTGATGTTATAGTAGCAATACCACTCGCTAACGGCGAAGGAAAACATCGGGAGGAAACCTGAGTGTCTGAGCTATTCACATACCTCAGCGCTTAAAATCGCCAATCCGCGGTGGGCACGCGTGGTGATTAAACTCATACTCTCTCCCTGAGAGAAGGCCTGTGCCCTGCAGTGGGACGTATATAGGCTGCTTATGAGGGGTTTTGCCATAATCGCCACGCTTGTCAGGCGGGTTGGCGATCGCAGTATGCGGTTGGAATCTCAGGAAGACGCTGCTGCCCGTCTCCTGGTAATTCATTTCCTTAGTCGCCTTCTACGACATCCACGGATGGAAATGGAGTGACGCTGTTCTTAATCCGGCGCCGCACGCCAAATCCGTTACCTGATGTCATCCTTGAAGCTGGATTCACTCCGCTGGGGTAACGGCGAGTGCAGAAATCCGTCCAGTGACGATACCGGGGAACACATCAGAAGCCCGGGAGCGTCTGCGAAGGTTGTCTTCGGTGAATACACAATAGGGAATTAGCACAAAACCCGTCTCAATCTCATTGCAGACGCCGTGTTAAAAGATAATACAATGTATCTATGGAAAATTCCATAAGAAGAGCGGGTGATCAATGACAATACAGCCACTAGCCGTACATTGTGCACGTTATCAAGCAGTGGAATTATGGTACAATGTTTTACCTGAGGACCTAAAAATTATGGACTCTAGTACTGCATAGTATTTTGTGAGGTTAACACTTCTGATTTCTGATTTCCATTTTACAATTTTCCGACGTTTCGGTAACGAGTAAATATCCGTTAAAATTCAGTTTTATTATTTCTAGTACTGTATTCAAAACAAAACTAAAGAAGTATTTATTAGAAAAATGTTACTATTCCATTGAAGATTTTTTTAATTATGCTAATAGGAGGTAACAAACTTGCCGTGACATTTCGATATTATTCCGCCCGTATATTTTAGACTTTTTTTTTGATGCAGTGTCACTAACTTGACTATGTATAATATAACTGGTAATATAATTTCACATTTTGATATTTTTATTTGACATTGACATGTTTAAAATTGCATTATTTCTGTATTTTAATAGGGGTTAAAGTATGAAATTGCCGTTTTATTGCAATAGGTTCTTTGAATTGACATAGAATCTTCATGGTTTGAGGTTTTCGAATGAAACTTTTTTCAAATGGTTTCTATGATGTTCTTTTTTTTAAAAAATGTGAAACATTTGAATATCGACTTTCAATTGTTTTTGTTATTCAATTTAGACAAGAAAGATGGATACTGCGAAAATTCGAGTGATATTTTGTGTGAGCGAGATTTCACATTTTGATATTTTTATTTGACATTGACATGTTTAAAATTGCATCATTTCTGTATTTTATTATTAATTGTTAGTTTTTAAGATTTCAAAACAACATGTTTTTGAATAAATAAAATTAAATGAAATGATCGTGCTCTTCAACTATAAAGAGAAATTTCCCGCCAGGCAGATCGTATGCCTGGGAACGGCCGGTCCGACTGTATTTGTGGTATGTCATGTGTAAAATTTTCCTTGCGCGATGCAGGAATGTCGGTGTATATGTTACAGTCATAGTGATTAAATAGCTATTATACATAATGACTGGTCATTATATATAAAAGCCAAATTCACTAGACAAAGTAATAAATTATTATGCTAACGTTTTATTTTGGCAAGTGTTATATAGCAAATAATTGTTTGATTAAATTTATATTTCGCATTTTGTTTGTTAGGTCAGTACACATAAGCAAAAATAGGTCCGCTCCATCCTGAAACTTCGGGTGTTAGTTCTTTTTTTTTATATAAAAGCGAAAAAAAATATTTCACTAAAAAACTTAGTTTTGTGTCAAACTTAAACAAGGTTGGTGCATGGAAAAGTCATAGGTACCCTACATTATGATATTAATATGATATTAAATAAAATTGCTAGTAAATGTGATTAATTTTGTGTTAATTATCACTTTATCTAAACTGAGTAGACATTATATATAATGACTAGACAATATATATAATATCCAGATTTATTACTTTGGCTGTAACATATACACCATGAATTTTGGGTGACTTGAGAGCCACAATCAAATGAACGTGCCTTAACAATAGCTATCGAAATAACAAGTTTGTTTCTTTTTTTAAATGCACTTTCCAAAAATATTTCCATACAAACTTAAATCTCTGAGTTTCATTAGCAGCCAGCCAGAGCATTGCGTGGGCGCCGCAGGTCCGCGGGTTATTTTTCTGATGGACGATCGAAACAAGATTTCTCAATGCATTTTAATTTTATTTTACTTCTATACTTAAAAGTCTAAGGGCGACTTACACCACTTCTTAAATGTCACTTAAGTCGCCATTTTTTTTTTTATAATCTTTATTAAAAGGTTTTGTCGCACAGCGACAATGTCACCTTTATAAGGCTACACATTAAAGATTAAATGAACTCAGTAATGTAAATTTAAACTCAACTTTCATTTCCACCTAACTAAAAACTACTGCTACTAGTGACTTCCGCCGCCAAGTCGCCATTTAAATCGACTTTTGCGTGAAGAATTTTAGTTAAATGCTGCTTAAGCCGCATTTAAGTCAGTGGTGCAAGTCGGCCTTAATTAATTAATTAATTAATAACCGCGCCTCTCAAACCACCCAGATTTCTGGGTGTATAGTGAGTGAATATGTCAAGGTGCACACGTTTTTGCACTTATTCAATAGATAGAAGAAGAGAGACATTTATTATACCAACAAGATACATCACAGAAACAAAATAAGCACATAAGTAACATAATATGCACAACACAGAAGGAAAACTAAATACACAACAGACAAAACGAATAAATAAAACAGGACCATAGATGTAGCCTGTGGTGTATCTACATTGCCACAAAAGGCAGCTGACTCAGCGTTGTGCCGAGGAAGTGATCCCTCAGCGCTGATTTTCAGTCAGTGCCTACGGTAACCCATAATTGTACTACGGAGTGCGTGCCGTGGTGCAGTTAAAGAATTAATTCAAATTCAATAACATACATACAATAAAGTAAAAAAAAAAAAAAAAATATCGTCATAAAATACTTACATATATTATTAGTTTTAAATTAATATGTATGAAATATAAAGGAACACCATAATAATAGAGCCCTGGACGAGGGTTCCGTGGAGAAGTCCCTAGAGTTCCGTGCTTCACATTTGTCACTGAATCGTTTGATTATTGTGACTGTTTTAGATCACAAACTCAGTGGCGGTGCCCACCAAAAGTATGAAGCGAAGTCAAATTTTAAATCGTTACATAGAGTTCCGTAACATAAGAGCGCCCTAAGCCGTCTTAGTAGAAAGCATTTATTGTCATATTACGACAAAGGGTCGAGTCTCAGCATTATGCAACCAAGTCAACGCAGTGATCTTGGCAGCGCTGATTTTCAGCCACTACCCAAAAAAAACTAAAAACTAAACTTACATGTAAGAGAAAGGTAACAAACTTACAATATAAATTGGTACCTAAAATTATTTAGAATATACATATACCTACTACTGCTTATATAATATGAATAAATATAATGTTTCTAATAAGAATACATACAATACACTTACGCATACATATACATAAAATACACATACATATATATACATATATGTACCTTTAGGGAGTGTCCACGTGTGTAGAGTAGAGTTCCTGTGTGTCTTCGTCTACTCCGTATTTTTAACGACTCGCGATAATTTACATGTACCTAATAAACAATCGCGATTAAACCCGTCATTCCGATTAAACTTTGTTTATTCTGCTCGCGGTAGTTGCTGAACACCACTCCGTAAGTACTGCTCGAGTTATTGGGTTTCCTGCTCCATTTTTTTTATTCATTCTTTGCCTGCTCGTAGTAGTTGCTGGACACCATTCTATAGCACTGCACGGTCTCGCAGCTAGGTCGCTGAGCCGAGTAGGAGTCGTTGGGTAATTGTTGAGTTCCCTTCTCTACGTTTGTTTACTCACTCTTTGTCTGCTGGTGGTAGTTGCTGGGCACAATTCCTTGGCACTGCGTGGTCTCAGGACTGAATTGCTGGACTGCGTATGAGTTGTTAGGCGACTGGTGAGCTCCCTCCTCTACGTTTGTTTACTCACTCTTTGCCTGCTCGTGGTAGTTGCTGGGCACAAGTCCTTGGCACTGCATGGTTTCGGGGCTGGATTGTTGGGCTGGGTACGAGTTGTTGGGCGACTGTTGGGTTCCCTCCTCCATGGGTTCGCGCGGTTGGTCTACCGCCATGTTGGTTATCTGTCGACGAGAGGATATTAAATTTCGTTTCACTCAGCTTTTGTGGGAGTGTAACAAAAAAAAATCCGTTCAAATTAACAAGGTGATAACACTAATTGTCAATTTTTGAATTCTTTGTAAGTTCTTCGTAAGTTTATATGTTTGTAAGCATAAGTCCGAAACTACTTATGCGATTCCAAAGATTCTTTCACTTTCTTTTTCAGAATGGACATGGGCTTAGTCATTACCACGCAAACGAAGTCGCGAGCACTTCTAGTCAAGAATGTTCCTATCTTATCGTATCACTGTTCCAAACCTACAAACGACGATACCTGTCGATCGTCCCGGCGAGCCCAAGCTCGGCGAGGCGGCGAGAGGACCCCTCCGGTCGGCGACGGAGCCTCCTGCTTGAAAACGGCCAGCGACAGCAGAGCCTCGCTGTCGGGAACATAAACAGATGCAACGTTAATAATTGCAACGTTCATCAAGTCACAGTTTCTGTGTTATTTTGAATAAAAACAATTAATTTTTTATTTTCATCATCATTCACCATCACACACACACACACACACACACACACACACACACACACACACACACACACGCGCATGCACACACGCACGCACGCACGCACACACGCACGCACACACGCACGCACGCATGTACGCACGCATGCACGCACGCACGCACACACGCCCAAAGCGCCCAAAGTGCCCAAAGTGCCCAAAGACACTCACTTCATGGAGAGCTCCGGAGGCAGATCCAGGTCGAGGTCGTTGACCTGCCACCCCGGGGACAGGTGTGATGACGACGAGGAGCCGCTGTTCAGCTCGCCCACCGCTGCTGCGGGAAAGAGACGGAGATATTAGCACCACGCGCCGTCAGGTGGGCTTAAGAGGCTCTATAGAGTCGCACTGGCGCAACAAAGGGACAAAAATACATTTTTTTGGGGTTCCATAGTCGACAAAGAACCTAAGGAAACCAAGGTACACTGACCCTTAGTTTCGCCATGCCCGTCCATCTGTCTTTCTATCCGCGGCCTAGCTAAGAGACGATAAGTACGAGAAAGCTGAAATTTGGCATAGACATACATATAAATCACGCCGACAAACCGGTACAATAAGTACTAATGAACCGTGATAATTAGGCAGTTGAAATTTTTACCGATTATGTATGTCTGTTGCCGCTATAACAGAAAATACTAAAAACAGAATAAAATAAATATTTAAGGGGGGCTCCCATACAACAAACGTAATTTTTTTGACGTTTTTTGCTAGATATTAATTACCGGCAACAGGTAGACGCTTGAATTATTTTAGTTCCATATTAGCTTCAAAGATAAATCATTAAATTAAAGTAAAAGAAATATTTGATTGGGAGCCCCGCACACAACAAAGATGATTTTTGCCGTTTTTTCTCGATCTGTGTCTAATGTTGTATAGATAATGGTACGGAACCCTTCGTGCGCGAGTCCGACTCGCGCTTGGCCGACGTATGATGTTCACTTTTTGGAAAACCGTGCTATAAAACATTTCTTCTTTATGGTGGAGCCAGCTGGCTCCGGGTGGCCCAAGTATATTAATTCTGCTCCTTTGTAATATTCAACAAACCAAGCGATCACAACCTTGTAAGGCACATGATATCAAAACAAACATGTTTACCTAGACTTCAATGAACGAACGCGGGCAGGTCATTCGGAGTGAAAAACTATTGATAAGGTTGGAATAAATGGAAATTAAAAGACAACACGACGAGACGACGAGATGTCCACGAATAGAATCCAGAACTTCTCTAGAATCGAATAGAATCATCTGGAAGGGTCCTAGAACCTTCCAGATATCAAAGAAATGCAAAATAATGGCGCATCTGGGTCCTATGTGCATACGTGTACGGTTTTTTTGTTGCGTGTGGACGGAAACCGTGTTTATGTACATATAAGAATAATATAGGTATAATATAAGTAAATAACGTCGGCTTATTGCAAGAACTCATTATTCTACATATTCACAATTGGGAGAAAAACGACTTTTTAGTTCGTGTTAGTTAATGGTTGTATTTCCTCTTCCTTATAACATCGTTAGAATAATGCCTGATATTAAAACACCACTATTGTATCATTGTTCAATACATCTATATGTACATACCTTTAAAAAAAGCGGTTAGTGAGTTTTTGCAGTAAATGACTTCTTGCAGTAAGCCGACGATAATGTAGAGAGAATCGCTCGTTGCTGCTACGCAGTTTGGCGAAATTGTGTATTACATTAAGGTATCATACAGGCGTGAGTTTATGTTTACATATTTGACGGTATCAAAAAAAAAAGTCGTCTGAACCCTATTCCACAGAACTACAACAAAATTCGTGGTTTGTATGACAATTCGACACACATTGCATATCCGATTAACCCACAGCTTAACAAGAAAGTAGACTCTGCTACACAATGTACATCATTAGTTCTTGTACCAATGTCTTTCTTATTCTTCTTCTTCTTCCACTGCTAGCCTCTCACAGGACACGCCACTGAGCCGATCTTCGGCTCCTCCTATCCAGTCACACCCCACCGCTTTGCTAATAGCGCTTCTACATTTAAAAGAAAGTCGGGCCCGGACATTTTGGGGAAGTCGATTTATAGCAAAAAATAATCATCATCATCCATCAGCCATTTGACGCCCACTGCAGGACATAGGTATCCCTCATCGTTTTTAACCACGAAGGGTTTTGCCATAATCGCCACGCTTGTCAGGCGGGTTGGCGATCGCAGTATGCGGTTGGAATCTCAGGAAGACGCTGCTGCCCGTCTCCTGGTAATTGATTTCCTTAGTCGCCTTCTACGACATCCACGGAAGGAAATGGAGTGACGCTATTCTTAATCCAGCGCCACACGTGAAGTTTTAGATGTTTCCATATTTCATCATAAGCACCACCAAAAATAATGTTCACGAAAATTTTAAATAAAAAAAAAACCTAAACGCTGTCCTTGTACGATGTGCGTGCTTGTAAGATCACCTTACTGCTCACCACCCTTGTTAACCCGGAGAACTATGACGTTAACTCGGAGAATGATGACGTTAACCCGGAGAATTATGACGTTAACCCGGAGCCCGGCCATGCACTAATCGAACCCGTACACTCCGGGTCAAACCCGGAGAGGTGGCCGCCCTATAAATTTGCGAATGTCGTCGCTCCAGCTGGTCACAGGGCGTCCACCTGGGCGTCATACGCTACGTTCGCGGTCTGCACAGTACCAGTGTACACAATGTATATCGAATTGTCATAATAAACAACGAATTGTAATTTTATGAAACGCGGCCCTGGACTTTAGATCAATAACATTTACTGTCAGAAACAGATCCTTTAGGGCAAATGCCCTTATGACTGCGTAAACATTTTATATAACAAAGTACGTCACTTATAATTACAAGATATCAAGACATTAAGCCCCGGTTTCTCGTACACTAACAAGCTGTTAATCTACTATTAACAGCTGTCAGTGGTTTTTTTTTGTATGTACTTTGGTCCATTGACAGCTGTTAACAGTAGATTAACAGCCTGTTAGTGTACGAGAAATTAGGGGCAAGTCTCTTAATAAATCGAATTTGATTAATTTTTGCGTTAAGTTGGCAACTCTGGCTCGCAAACATGTTAAGATGGTTTGCGCCCTTTTATAAGGGCTCCGTACCCCAAGTGTTCCGAACGGGATGGTTTTACTCTGCCTCCGCTGTCTGTCTGTCCGTCCGTCCGACCTTTAAAGGACTCTACTTTGGAACCGCAATGGGTAGCCAGTTGAATTTTTCACAGAATATGTGTCATTACGGCGGATTACCTAGCAAATAATAAAATTTAAAAAATAAGGGGCGTCCCCATACCGCAGACGTATTTTTTACAGTTTTTTTGTTTATTCTCTATTGTAAGAACGGTGATAGATACACACAGGCATCAAACTTAGCGTGAATGTGGGACTTATTATATATTCTAACAAGTAATAAAAAAACTGCCAAGCGCGTGTCGGACTCACTAAATACTTTACATATTTACAAAAAAAAAGTGAGGTGGTACGGAACTCTCGGTGCGCGAGTCCGACTCGCATTTGGCCAGTTTTTATTAAGCCGTGATATCGCAGCGCTGACGCCGGCCACACATTCAGCAGGTCGTGGGTTCAAGTCCCGGCATGTACCAATGACGCATATTATACGTCCCACTGCAGAACACAAGCCTTCTCTCAGAGAGAGAGTATGGGCTTAATTACCAAGCGTGCCCGCCGCGGAGCTAAACATAAGTTAAATGTTTCTCAGACGCATGCACATGCACTCTATAATATCGATCTGTAACTTTGTACGTCCATTTTGTCTGTATGTTTATAAAAGACGCCTTATCTCCTGGCTTCTTGACCTGGGGCCGAGTTGGGTACGCCTGCGAACTAGTAATAACTAACTACTATTCACCGTTGTTTGGGTAACGTAATAATTGTATACCTAAAGCCTGAGACACAGAAAGGACCTGGGGCGAGGGCGCGGAAAAGACGCGTCGTCTTTCCAATTCACTTTCCTATAAAATGTACTCAAGGGACGGGATGAATCCCACACAGAAGAGACAGGCGAGGGCGCCAACTATATACAACGCGTCGCGTCTTTTCCGCGCCCTCGCCCCACGTCCCTTCTGTGTGGTCAGGGCCTTCGTCTTCAATCACATCATCGTCATAGGCATTTGCGCCCGTTCTAACGCAGCCTATATACATACATCTCACCATAGGCAAAAGCATTCTCTCAGAGAGAGTATTGCCTTAAATCACCACCGTAGATTGGCGGTTTCAAGCGCTGAGATATTATGTGAAGTACACCTCGGGCGCTCAGGTTTCTTCACGATGTTTTCCCTCACAGTTAGCAGTTAGAGTGGTATTGCTAGTACAAATACACACAGTACGTCACTTAGAAATCAAAGTCATTAATACATGCGGACACACCGGACCTCTGGATTGTGAGGCAACCGTTCTACCAACCGCGCTACCATTGCGTCCGATTTAATTACTTTGGAATAACTAAAAGGTCAGATTTTTTCGATGTAGGGCATAAAGGAATGGTCCGAAGTCGGATCGGTACGATTTGCCTCCTGGCTCTTTTGTCCGCCAGTGTACTTCGTCTTGTAGTCACATGCATATTATAAATCATAATGTGAAGGCGCAGAGAGAGTTTAGGTGGATGCTATACATACCAGGATCTCATCAAAAAAGAAATTCGGTGATGAAACTAATAGAAGTGTGTCAAAAATCACCGTTGTAGTTGTAGGTGACATGGGCGAAGGCCTGGGCGCCAAACTCGGCGAGGCGGCGCCCCTCCCGTGCCTCCCGCGCCGCCACCTCCAGCACTGCAGCCGCAGAGATGCGACCCGTCATCGACACTGCCATGTCCTCCACCATTTTGTTTGTCCTACCCACGTCTCGGTGGACGATCCCACTTCTGATGTTGTGCACTCGTAACGACTTGCACTTCTGATGTTCTCGTCCGACGCGACTTTGCGGCTTAATGTTTCTCTCGTCTTCGTTGACGATCCCACTTCTGATGTTGTGTACTCGCAGCGACTCCCACTTCTGATTTTCAACTTTGTGGCTTAGAAGTTCGTGTGCCGTGCGTTGAAAGGTTTTTTAGTTTTAAAATGTACTTATTAGTAAATCTCGTTGCAGCTCTAAATGTTAGTTGACCACAGTGCATGCATGTGTATTTACTGAGCTTTCACACGACGGCACTTGAGTCGGTCTGTGGGTTATTTTTATTCGTGGTAGCAGTTTTCACAAAAGTTTCTTGCTTTGTCCGATAGATGACACTTGGTTTGTAAGAGTTCACCTTGAATACATATATTTTGTTCAACTTCGTGATTGGAATGTATGTGTTCAGCTATCTTTCCAGTAGTTTTCACGGCCGATTGAGTTTTCTCAGAGGTTTTTTGATTCTTTGGCTTTGACACTAAATCTTAATTAGACACTCCACTGTCATAAGCACGGCATGGTGCATAACGTCCACATGTTGTAGCATGTTTTCGACATGATCAGTTCATGCTTCGTGTCCTTGGATATTTTTTTCATGCACACATTTAACATTTTCATTCGCGGGTCGCTCGTTTAGGTGGGTTCCTCTTAGATTCTTCACAAACCGTAAATAAAAGGGATATATATATTCAAGAAAATATTTCCGTGGGCGTAACACAATCACTTATCAATATCCCAAGACCCTAAACCTCAATAGTATCTGTTTTTAATTTGTCACCTTCGTACCAATTCCATCAAAACTACTTTGATGAAGTTGTTACTTACGTAAATCAGGTAATTAATATGTAAAACAACTAACTTACATCAATCAAAAAACTCATCCCTCTAAGTCCACATAATGACGGCCAAGTACGGAACCCCACACAGCGCGTGGCCCGACACGCACTTGACCGGACGTATACTTTTAAATTAACTAATTAATCAAACAAAAACTACTAATTAATTACATACCGCGCATTAAGACCCTACCGAAAGAACGGCACAGGAATGGAAAAGGTTCTAGGAGAAGTTAGAAAATACTACGAAAACAATGGGCAGTACGTCAATTAAACCAACTACGAGTCAGTACTATGAAGGCCACAGATAGACGGTCTAAGTGTTACAGCAAACTTTGCTACACCCACATTTATGACGACAAACTGGCCTTTTGACAACTGATCTACGCGCTAGTTTATTACGGTCTACCTCTATATTTCATACATATTAATTTATAATTAATAATATGTGAGTGGTTGACCAAAAAGGGACCTCAAGGGAAAATAATTGATTTCGAGAAAATCGCATTTGAAGTTTCGTGTATAAAAAGGTTTCCAAAACTGCCTCGGCTCACAAAAAAAATCATAAAAAAATAATTACGGCACCCAAAAATATTTTGGTTAGACCAAAACAAAGCTAAAATACCACAGATTAAAAAATTCAAATAAAGAAATAACGGTTTCCAATCCCTCCCGGTCCCTTTTTGGTCAACCACTCAATATAGGTATGTAAGTATTTTATGACAATATTTTTTACTTTATTGTATGTATGTTATTGCACTTGATTTAACTCTTTTTAAACGCACCACGGCACGCACTCCGTAGTACAATTTCGGGTTACCGTAGGCACTGACTGACAATCAGCGCTGAGGGATCACTTCCTCAGCACAACGCTGAGTCAGCTGCCTTTTGTGGCAACGTAGATACACCACAGGCTACATCTATGGTCCTGTTTTATTTATTCGTTTTGTCTGTTGTGTATTTAGTGTTCTTTCTGTTGTTGTGCATATTATTTTACTTATGTGCTTATTTTGTTTCTGTGATGTACCTATCTTGTTGGTATAATAAATGTCTTTCTTCTTCTTCTTGGCTGTGCCAGTTATGCCCCTCAGGCGTAAACACACAGTATCAAGATGTACTGACAATTTGCAGCAGATTGGATAGGTAGGTAGTTATCTAATGATGGTTATTAAACTAGAACCAAAAACAAAAAAAATCTGAATACTCAAAATAAGAAATGAGCACTTCACAAATGTAGGCTAATAGATTGAAACTAAATAAATTTTCCGTGTGGCACCGGATTAAGAATAGCGTCACTCCACTTCCTTCCGTGGATGTCGTAGAAGTCGACTAAGGAAATAAACTACCAGGAGAGGGGCAGCAGCATCATTAAAAACATTCCCAAATTAACCATAAACAAATAAATAATAGTGTTTATAAGTCGTTAAGATTTACAAACAGTTAGTGTACTCTGTAGCAGCAAGTCTGAATGATGCTTTGGAAAAAACCGGTCGATTCCGGTTTCAATATTAAATCACCTCATTAAACTTGTTTTGTTTAAATTACAATTGTGTCAACACAAGACTCGACTAGAAAGAACAAATATGAGCTATATTTTATACAGTTTCTTTTTCAAAGCTCCTTTTACCGTCTGCTCATCGTGCTTAAAATTGGAAATAAAGTTATCAAAAAAAAAATTATACCCTCGTGAATAGTTTCTATGAAAAGTCTTATGAGGCTGTAATTCCGTTTTTATTACGTTATTCTCAGTAGTGAGCACGAGCAAACCTTGATTTGTGTCCTTTAAACGTATTGGTAAAGCATCACTGAGATCCGACATGTCGTTTGTGAATTAAAACCAAACTACTGGTTGTGCAATAAAGTGTTCTCTATCTCTATCTATCTATTTTTGTATGGCAATTGTTCCTTGTGGGGCCACCTTAAGAGTGTAGCTAACTAAGGATTGAGTTCGGAATCGACCTGGCGCGCGACAGTACAGATAACGGAGCTAAGTTAAACTGGTTCAAGATACGCGTGACCTACCGACCCCAGTTGTGTGGAAATTAAACTGTAATCTGTATCAAAACGTGGACGTTGGACGATCTGCCACAGAATACATGTCACAAACATGACGCTAAAAATAGATTAAACAAGGGCTAGATAATCTAACGGGCAGATCTGAGAAACTCGGTCAAACAATCCGTACTCGTCCACTGCTGGACGAACGCCTGCCCCAGGCACGCCACATTCTTCTGTCCTCGGTCATCGTCATCCCAGCCACTGCCGGCAATCTAACTCAGATCTTTGGTCTAACAAGCTGGTGGGCGTCCTAAGCGGCCGAAGAAACTCACCAATAAGAAATCGTACGCGAGGGACCGAAGAAACTCACCCACAAGACATCGAATGAGGGACCGAAGAAACTCACCACCAAGAAACCAAACGCGACGGACCGAAGAAACTCACCCACAAGACATCGAATGAGGGACCGAAGACACTCATCTACATGAGATCGAATGTGAGGGACCGAAGAAACTCACCAACAAGAAATCTAATGAGAGCGACAGAAGAAACTCACCTATAGGAGATCGAAGGGCAGCGACCAAAAAAACTCACCAACTAGAAATGGAATTAGAGGGACCGAAGAAACTCCCCTACAGAAGATCGAATCAGAGCGATCGAAGAAACTCACCAACAAGAAATAGAATGTCAGGGCCGAAGACACTCATTAACGAGAAATCGAATGAGATGCTGATGACGTTGAGAATTCCACATGCTCATCTATTCCTTGCTAAAGACTTTTTAGTCGGTTTTATTTTTACATACATACATAAACTCCCGCCTGTATCCCAGAGGGGTAGGCAGAGACCAGAGACTGCCACTTGCCACGATCCTGACAGATCACTTTCGCTTCCTCAACATTCATTAGTCGTTGCATGGACGCACGCCGGTTTCGGGTACTTTTTATCTTGCCCTTCGCTAATACATCCCCTATTTGGTCGAAGTATAATAATAATACATTTATTTATTTCAAGGTTACACGCTGGCACAATGCAGTTATACTCAACTAAGATTACAAAATAACGAGTTAGCCTCCGTTGCCAAGCTAGGTAAGAACCTGTATTTCAGCAAGCAGCGCCTTCCCCACAGAAGACAATTACAGCATCAAAAATGCAGCAAATAAACAACTTTAAATTCAAGTTTAAATTAAATAAAGTGTGAATGTTAGTGTGACCTCTCGGTGTGTGGAGTGTGTATGTGTATGTATGAGTGTGAGAGGGTGAGTGTGTTTGTGTATGTCCGCCTGGGGCGTCCCTTACCGTCGGTTTAATTTTTGTGTTAGTGTGACCTCTCGGTGTGTGGAGTGTGTATGTGTATGTATGAGTGTGAGAGGGTGAGTGTGTTTGTGTATGTCCGCCTGGGGCGTCCCTTACCGTCGGTTTAATTTTTGTTTTTGTAGTAAGGTTTTAGAACCACCGGTTTAGAACCTAGGGCCAAGAAACCAACGTAAAGTTATTTAGCTCCTAAAACTTTATCACCCTTAACACATTCTTTATGGGGCATTGTTTACGTTTTTACAATAAGATCCTTGAAGATATAATAAGCTTGCCTGAAGTGCGGTTCAAAAAATGTGTAAAGCGCACTTTATGCCAAAAGGGCTACTATAGCATTAAGGATTATTTGGATGACAAAGATGTGTGGAATTAAAGCCAGTTCAATGCATCCTAGTACTAGGTTTTTAGAGGATAATGAATTGTAAACTCTGTTAATTAAGGAATATGTTTGAAAAGACTAAGTTTGGAGGTTTTTTGTCCGTTTTTTCTCCAAATGATCTAGATTTTGAAACGGACACCTAGTTTTTCTTGTAACGTTCAATAAGTAACAGTTTCTGTGTAACTTGGAATATTTTTTTTTACTTTGACTTGACTTTTATATCAGCTGTAAACACTATATTAAATAAATGAGACCTTTAGAAGATATAAAAGAGATGCTTAGAGCTGTATGAAAACGTGCGAATGAACTCCTGAATTGTGATTTTTACGATTCACGACCCTCGTGAATATGAATTGCTTACTCACAGAAAAACAAATAGCGACTGCAGGTTCAAATAAGTAGAACGTGATAAATTGAAATAAAATGCTCTGCACTTTAGCATTTTCTCTCTCTCTATAGAAAATCACAATATCACCGCTCAGCAAACAACACCGCACATGCCGTTTTTCTATACTTTATACAGGAGAGACAAAAAAACTTTTAAATTTCGCAATCAGTTTCTGCGATGTTCCATAGAAAAAATATTTGCGCGGTGCAACAATTTTTTGAATAACGGCCGTTGGTTAGTCTGAATGCTTGAATATGGGATAGATCGATTCACGCTTAAGATCTGCAGACGGTGCTCGCGTCGTCGCTTGCTCGTCTCCGACTTAGAGACCGTCTCTACTCACCATGATTAAGCTCCGCGAATCAGAGAAACCTGGTCGGATTCTTCCGACATCATCATCATCATCATCAACCCATTATGTCCCCACCGAGGGGCACGGGTCTCTTCCCTGAGGAAGGTATAGGCCATACTCCACCACGGGGGCCAAGTCCGGATTGGTGGAGGCTTGTAGACTAGTGGCTCTACTGTCTACTGTCAGAAGTTGTCAAGCCGCCCTAAGGCCTTTGACTTGGCTTAACGACTGCCATCTATCGACGGCAGCCGGCACCAACAGCTTAACGTGCCTTGCGAAGCACGGAACCGCTCGGAAAAATGCCACTAGCGTTAGGCATAGACGGCGACCCATCCATGCACTGAACGCGCCCTGTGTTGCTTAACCTTCGTGATCGTTTAAGATCACTCAGGCAGCCGGGGCTACGAGCGATTCGACATAACAGCAAGTAAATCCAGAATTAGGTTAATACCGCACGTTTTTTTTATAAACCAAAGAAAAAAAAAAAACGCAATGCAGAGCTGACAGACCACATCCAGCAGAGGAGAGGCAAAAACAATGTAACGCAATGTCGCAATATAAGTATTTGTTTGTTTTCTTCGCACAGAGTTATCAGGACAATTGGAGAGATAAATACTTATTCCTAAGTGGAGGGTCTGGAGTCCATACAAGGAAAGATACTGGGTGACATATATCTTATATCTAAGCGCTCACAAAATTTTAGGATGAAATGTCGCTCAAATGTATGCACTTGTCTGAAAGTTAGACAGATAGATAGATAGATAGAGAAGATTTTATAGGAAATGTTGACTGGCAATGAGAAATAGTAAATAGAACCATATCAAGAGTCAATAAATCTATGACCCAGGCTCTTCTGGAGAGCACGATAAGTGATTGTGTTACGTTGAAGTCATATCAGTACTATGGAGTACACAATTTACATAAGAAAACCAGGTCGGGTGGCTTAAAGCTAGTTTTTAACAACGTTCCACAAACGCAACGCAATGTTTTCACTTTGGAATGCCAGTCCGTTTTCCGAAGTCACTGTGCAAACCACCACACAACTCTTATAAGCCTGTCGTACGTCTTATTGAATAACAGCACTTAATTATCCTCCCAACTTAGTACTATTTATGTCACTCGTAATAAACTTTGTTTTTATCACTCGAGAACAATCAACAAATTGAGGTCGCGCTCGTCTCCATGGCAACGGTGGATCTCGCCTGTCTGCGCGCGAGTCGATCGCGCATTGACGGCGCGCAGTCGAGTTTGCCACTGGGCGCGGGCGCTGATAGTGCGGCATAGGGCGACTGGTTAGACTGTGGAGCTGTCGACGATTCGGATTCGCCCTTCGATCGAAGAGGATAAAGATGATATTGATGTAGCGGTATATTTTTTAATCGTTATTATAAACATCCCACTGATTTATAGGCTTAATCACCACGCGTGCCCACCGCGGATTGCCGAGTTCAAGCGCTGAGGTATTTGAATAGCACAGACACTCAGGTTTCCTCACCATGTTTTCCTTCGCCGTTAGCGAGTGGTATTACTATAACTTCACAAATGACCATAACTTAGAAAACAAAGTCATAGGTATATGCCCACACTGGGAGTCGAACCTGCCAAGGCTCCTGATATTTACTAAAGTCGTGGATTCTGAAATTGTCATGATTGAGAGAGATGCAAGACACTTATGACGATATGTAAAAGAAGATACGATTTTTATTTTCATTGATGGTGGCGCTAATGATTTGCTAATGCTAATGTTTTCCAAGTTCGCAGTCGACGCGGGCGCATCACAACAGTTTGTTTGCTCATTATCAGGTTTGAATGGCCGCTTGATAAGTTCGTCTTGTGCTCGTGACGTCACGCTTTTTGAAAATGACGTCTAGTTATTTTGCCGTCTACGTTCAGAGCTTCAAAGGATTAAATAGATAAAAGATAATTAAAAATAAAAAGCAAAATTAGCTTATGACAAAATGACAGATCGCTTAACCGTTGCATGCAAGCCCGCCGGTCTTGGGTACTTTTTATCTTGCCCTTTTTATCCCCTATTCGGTCGAATAAAATAAAAAAATACGAAAAATGGGTGCCTCATAATCACTCGAATTTTCGCAGTATCCATCTTTCTTGTCTAAATTGAATAACAAAAACAATTGAAAGTCGATATTCAAATGTTTCACATTTTTTAAAAAAAGAACATCATAGAAACCATTTGAAAAAAGTTTCATTCGAAAACCTCAAACCATGAAGATTCTATTTCAATTCAAAGAACCTATTGCAATAAAACGGCAATTTCATACTTTAATTAACCCCTAATATATCGTGCGACGTCTTGTTCTATACAAAATCGACCGCAGTCGTGTGTGGACGCGCGGGTAGCATGTGGGATATTGTGTGGAAAAAATATCGCATATATAAAAATACGCCGTTGTCTGCGACGGCCATAAATCTAAGGTTCCAATGAAATCTATGCTAATATAAACTCTGTGATCAAAACAAAATTTTTTTTTTTATTTTTTTATTTAAACTATTGAAATCTCTTTCACATTTTGCATCTACTCATGTGGACTCGAAAAACTAGCCAAAATTGTCGAAATCACAAGGGAACACGGGAAACAACATTCCGGAACCAAGAAAAAAACCGAATATTTGAAAATTAATTAAGTCTTCTTTAATGTGTCAAACCTCAAACCCAATGTTATCAACATCCATGTGTTGCTACTACGTAAAAAACAAATAATTTCAATTTACTTCCAATTAAAAATTGTGTGAATTACGCAATTTTTTAAAATACTTTGTTTTATGATTAATTAAATATTAAGTCTTTGATGCAATAAGTTTTTTGGTCACACGAGTCTACTTTTTTACAGTAGAACAAAAATCTACCGAGTATAACGATATATTTTATAATGGTAACTGCCTTTACCTTTGCATCGAGTTTAAAAACCGACTTTAATTTGAAATCGCTTAGAGCAGAGGTGCCTAACCATTTTTCCAACAAGGATTTTTGATTTTCAGAGACTTGGCAAATAAACTCAAGGTTTGCAGGGAGCAAATGTGGAGTTTCTTTGTAAGCTTCTTCTCCGCATAATCTATTAATTGTGAAACTAACAGCGTTGACGTTCATTAAGTAAACATTTTGTTTTTTATAGTGAATAAAAATTTTTGACTTTGACTTTGAGTAAACCGTAGATATTTTTAAAAATAATAACGTCGGGCGTTAGGTTCATTGGCGCACAAATGTAACTCCAACAAAACCGGCAAGCTACATTAGGTCGTCTCGGGCTTCGAAAACTAAATCAAAATCGGCGTATAATGGTACAAGTATAGAGAATTTAAAGTTGAATATGAAATATCAACACAAATAATAATTTACCATACCTACGTGCCAACCCGCCTGCCAAGCGTGGCGATTATGGCAAAACCCCTCACGGTTAGAAAAACCATGAGGGAGGCCTGTGTCCTGCAGTGGGCATCAAATGGCTGATGATGATACTTGATATCCCGGTAATGCGTTCCCGTGGGAATATATTTATTTTAAGTTTAAAATAGATGGCGTTGTGCGAGCGAACGTTGTGTTTTAAGAATAGATGGCGTTATGCAAGAATCGTATAAACAGATTCTGTGGCGGTACACGCGGTCAGCGATGATGGTGATGATACTTACGTGCGTTACGAACGATTTCCCAGGTATTCATACGCACTTACCCAGGTAGTGCTGAGATTGATTTGAGCTCTCTGGAATTTGGATTTGAGGAATTTTGGCTTCTCAGAGACGCGTGTAGATGGACCGACACGAATTGAGTTGACAGTGACCAAACGCCATCTTGAAATCCTAAACATGATTGATTGGAGCTCTGAAGGCCAGATTTGAGCCTTTAGACCCAAAAATTCGACACCTAAAACAAGATTTGCGTGCTCCGAGCACCAACATTCACCCTATCAACCGAGATTTGGATCAGGATTTCGGAGGAGATTTTGGCTTCTCAGATACACAATATAGATGGACAGAGGCAAAATTGAGCTGACAGAGACAAATTTAGATCCACAGATGCAAAATGAACTTTTGTTATTATCTATTAGAGACAAAACCCGATCATAAAACCTGAGACAAGTTTTGAGACTTTTGACCAAATTCGAGCTTTGAAAGAAAGATCACCATAGAAAACAAGGTTTGAGCTCTACAAGTAAGATGTTTGCTGTAGACACAGATCTTGCGATCAAATAGTGAGCTGCAACGACCAAATTAGACCGCCATGCATGCGTGACTCACCGGGTTTCTTAGCCGGCCGGGCCCGCTCGCGGTCGTCCCTCAGCGCCGGAGGCCTGGCCTCGTGCCACTTCCGCTTCCGGTCGCGCTCCTCGAGGTACACGCCTAGTTCCTCGGCCTCGCGCCCGCAGCCGAGCCTCGCGTGCGCCTCCCAAGTGTACGGCTCCTCGCGCCTGCGCATGGTAATCGAGATAAATGACAATGAACGCGCCTTTATCAGCGTCGTACGCGCCGCATTTGAGATTTGTTTGACGTGAAACGTCTTTCAGTTCGGTATAGAGGGGTCACTTGCTAAAGTCGCAGGCACGAAAACATGTCGCCTCGGCGAGCGCTGTAACTCTGTAGCTACGTGTCGTGTGCAACTCATTTATGTATCGTTGAGTAGAATAAAGTAGCCATTACTCATGACTCTTGACTCGTGCCGCCAGATGGCGCCAGTGTTGCGTAACACATTGCGCATTCTGAGCTAAAAATTAACGCTTACTTCATTTAACATCTATATGTTTCACGTTATATTGCGCTATGTCGGGTTACACAGCCGTTGGCTTGCAAGACTTTGTATTCTATTTTGTGAGTTAGTAAGGAAAGAAGTATGAGATACAGGTAACTTCTAAGAAAGAAATTCTCTCGGAGAGTTGCTATATTGACAGACAGAATAATCTTGATAGACATTTTATTGCAACCACACCACAACCACCCACCTGAATTCGTCGTGCATGACTTGTCGGCCCTCTTCGGAGGCGCTCTCCCTGCTTCTGAAGTCTTCCATCACGAGGCCATCCCGCGGCGACCACTTGGCGAAACACGCTTAATGTCTTAGCACGTCAGTCCACCCGCGACAAAAGCACGCGTACCTACCACACGACACGGGCGAATGAAAGTGTAACGGCAGATTATACGACGCACGAAATGAGGAAAATGACCGCGTCCACAGATTACACGACGCGACTAGTCCGAAGCATCACTGCGCGGCAAATGAGGTGAATGAACGTGTGAGCGCGGAGAGACCGCAGTGTGACGCGACAGATGAGATGAATGATCGTGTGAGCGCACCCCGCTCACAGATTAGAACAGCACGAAGAACGAGTTGTATAGCTTCTTGATTCCGGTGGTCTCTCGTTGTCTGTGACTTTGCAGAAGCTCGTTCTCGATCTTCAGGAGCATATTGGTGTTGGAGCGGCAGAGGCGGTACTGGATGTGTGGCACGAGACCTGAGGGAAAAGGAAAGGAAAGAAGTCAGGGTTTGTTTTGAAATTCAAAGTATTTATTCATACAGACATACTGGGACAGAAAGGTAAGGAGTCAGGATTTCCTTTCAAATTAAAAGTATTTATTCATGCAACCTATAAAATATTTATTACTAAAATACACTTTTGCTGGGATCCTTCTGGGGAAGTTTAAAATACCTGTGACAGTTGTGAAGTTGTAGTAGCAATAACACTCGCTAACGGTGAAGGAAAACATCGTGAAGAAACCTGAGTGTCTGAGCTATTCATATACCTCAGCGCTTGAAATCGCCAATCCGCGGTGGGCACGCGTGGTGATTAAGCCCATACTGAGAGAAGGCCTGTGCCCTACAGTGGGACGTATATAGGCTGCTTATGCTTATGACCTGTGAAAGGGAAAACAGCTCTTTCATTACTGACATAGGATAACTTTTGTGCTATAAAGATTTTTTTTTCCAACCTCTAACGATTTCTATTGTACCTATACAAAAACAAAAAAAAAATCCCAATGGTTTCTTTACACGAAAATATTAGTTTTATAAAAGAATCTCGTTCTAATTAAGGTTTCAAATATGCAGAGATTAGTTAAATTATAACGTTGTGTAGAAGTTTAACTTGTAATGTTCGTAGTCGCAGTTATTTCGCTATTTTAAATAAAACCAATTGTGTGTGGGTTTGTATGTGTGTGTTTGTATGTGTGCTAGGTGTGTGTGCGTAGTATGTGTGAGTGTCTGTGTGTTTATATTTATTTTCATCATCATCGTCGTCAGCCATTTGACGCCCACAGCAGGACATAGGCCTCCTTCCTGGTTTTCATAACCATGAGGGGTTTTGCCATAATCGCCACGCTTGGCAGGCGGGTTGGCGATCGCAGTATGCGGTTGGAATCTCAGAAAGACGCTGCTGCCCGTCTCCCGGTAATTGACTTCCTTAGTCGCCTTCTACGACATCCACGGAAGGAAATGGAGTGACGCTATTCTTTATCCGGCGCCACACGCATATTTATTGTAGTCACGTGACATGATGAATGTATGCAACTAAAAAAGTATCCGAGCTACAGGACAGTCCAATTATTTTCTCACCTGAGAAGAGTTTCTTGTTTATCCTGTTCAGAGAATAGGTGTCTGCCGTTAGGTAGGTCTCCATTAGGTTACGTTGCAGGTGGTGGGGGGCGGTGGCGGCTGCGCCTTTCGTGACTCAGGTCTGGTCTGCTGTCTTCCGGTTTGCTACGGCTCCTGGAACGAAGGGTTTCTTTGCTTCATTGCTGGCGGCGGCTGGATGAGGAACGCCGAGGACAGAGGTGACGTGCCTTGGGGGAGTTTATGACCAGCAGTGGACGAGTAAGGGCTGGTCACTGCTGTTCGGGAGGTGAGGGACCATCCATAAAGTACGTCACAAGTTAAGGGGAGGGGGGGGGGAGTGGATCAACAAAGTGTGACATTGTGAGACAAGGGGTGAGGAGGGGGTCCTAAGTTTCATGACGTCACATTTCAAAAATATAATAAATTATTAATTTTCTTTATTGTTTTATGTTTTTTAATGGTGATGGTATTAAAAAAAATGGAAATATAACTAATTTCGGAACTTCTGTTTTAATTTGATAACTTCTAGATGTAAGATTGCCAAATATGTGAGTGTTGAGGAAGCGAAAGTGATCTGTCAGGATCGTAGCAAGTGGCAGTCCCTGGTCTCTGCCTACCCCTCTGGGATACAGGCGTGAGTTTATGTATGTGACGTCACACTAGGGAGAGGGGGGGGTTTCACAGATGTGGCTAACTGTGCCAAGGAAGGGAGAGGGGTCAAAAAATCACGAAATTTGCGTGACGCCGTCATTGTATCATTGGAATCTCAAAACAATATTTAGAGGCTAAAAATTCCACCCACGCCGGGACTTGAACCCGCGACCTCTGGCTAACCGAGGTGAGCTAATGGGCGCGGGTTCAAGTCCCATGGCATGGGTCGAATTTTTTTGCCTCTAAATAGGTTCTTAAAATGGTCCTCAGCACGGGTCAGTGCAACAAAAAGAATATAATCATTAGAATCTATTAGCTTTAACGTTCTTACATTATGATTCTCCGAATGGAATAAATAAAATATGCACAGAAACTGATTCGCCGTGGCACTGTTTCAGAAATCACAACGTAAAGACATTAATTGCAATAATGTTCGTTGAATGTTAACGTCATAAATGTTACCTGCCTTCGGATCGATTTGTAATGGAGCATAACGCAGGGAAAAATCTCCACACGGACCATGTCCTTTTAAATCATATTAAACATGATCAATAAGCGATCAATACATAGATCGACAGAGACAGAGAACACTTTATTGTACATAAAAAAGGAAATTGTACAGATATTTCTCAACCTAAGAGTACAGGCGGCCGCCTTATCACTAGAAGTGATCTCTTCCAGACAACCTTTGGATGGACATATTTAATAAATTTTTTCACGGTGGGCTAACGTGGTAATGAAGCCCATACTCTCTCTCTCTCTCTCTCTCTCTCTCTCTCTCTCTCTCTCTCTCTCTCTCTCTCTATGAGAGAAGGCCTGTGCCCTGCAGTGGAACGTTTACAGGCGACATACAATAAAACATAATGCATCAGTTAGAAATTAATATACTTGTGGCGGTAATGTGAACATAGTCACAGATCGTTTGCACATCGCTTGCTGTCTTTACAGTGTACGTTTGAGTAATTGAGTACTTTAGTAATCGACTAATAGTAATTTACTACGCATCACACTACGTCAATTACTCACACACACATGTATGTTTGAAAGATAAAGTTTATAGTTAACCATATGTATAACATACAATGGACATTCTTCTATGTAGAACAATTAGATATTTGCCGAACAAACCGAAACACAAGCGGTCTCACTTACAAAAACTAGATTCCTGTAAAACACTCCTCAGAGAAAGTTTAAAAAATCTGTGGTTACATCTTCCTCACAGACTGTTTAAAGTGCTCCGAGAGAGGAGAGGAGTGTTTTAAGGAATCTTGTTTCTATAAATAAAACTGGTATTCTTTTTTTGGTGCAGACCGCAGTCGATAGATGGCAGTCGTTAAGCCAAGTCAGAGGCCTTAGGGCGGCTTGACAACTTCTGACAGTAGACGAGCCACTAGTCTACAAGCCTCCACCAATCCGGACTTGGCCCCCGTGGTGGAGTATGGCCTATACCTTCCTCAGGGAAGAGACCCGTGCCCCTCGGTGGGGACATAATGGGTTGATGATGATGATGAAAGACACCAAAGAGTTACAATTTCAAACCAAAACTTAGGTCAGTATGGAAAGACGCTACAAACGCGAAAAACGTTATGATCCTCAGACGAAATTATCACAACTGTGTAGTTGTTTAACGGTCGACCGATCACATGAGCGTTCCACACGTGCATTCTTACCCACACAGTTATGGCATGAAACTTTAGATCATCTTGACAGTACAGATTCTGCTAACACGGTTTCTGGACGTCTCAAATACGCGGAATTCAAAATAATTGTCACATCAAACACACACACACGCACACACACACACACGCACACACATACACACACACACACACACACACACACACACACACACACATACACACGCGCGCGCGCGTCTTTATCCCGGATACATTTGGCGTGCCAATCTCTTTCGCTTCAACAACGTTAGTTAGTCGTTCCGTGCACGTTTCGCCCCGGTTTCGGCCCCGGTTTCGGGTATTTTTAATAATATTCTCGCGAATACGCAATGGTTGTTTTGCCGTATTAATTAAGCTGCGGCCTATTTATTCTCAGACCTACACAAAAAAAAACATAACAATCGGAGAAGCCGTTTCGGAGGAGTTCGATAACAAACTCTATAAACATAACACGCTATGTTTATATATTAGATAGAAGAATTAACTAGTGCGTCGCGCCGTGAGATAAATACCGATATTCCTGTGTTTGGCATTACTGATCAATATTTGCCTCTGTTTTATAGTCTACTAAGCAATGTTACAATGTCATTCCAATAGTATAAGAAATCAAGAAATCATTTACTTTATTTCAACGAAAATAATATACATTCTGTTTGTTGAATGTCAATGTACAATGTTATATTATGTCTTTGCATTCTGTTTGTTGTATGTCAATGTACAATGTTATATTATATTATTACGTCAAATTACAAGGGCCTCGCTGAAAATCAGCGCCGTGATAATGCATAATAACATTCAAGAGGCATTACGCTGAGCGAGGTACCTTTTGCCAGAACCTTTAATTCTAAGTTGTGTTGCTTCGAGAAGTGTATGTTACTCAATTCACGTACAGTGTACACCTAGATATACACATTAGTTTTAATTTTCTTATGTTGTTTTATGTCTGGCAATAAACACCATTTTTCTTTTCTTTCTTTCTTTGGGTCAGTCGCAGTGGAAAATGAGACAGCGACGAAAACACTACACTGACATCTTTTCTCAAATCTTCTTAAGTATAATACATTAATTTTACATTAAACCTAGTTCAGCAGTAGATGCTAAAAAATAAATGTTATTATGTAGGTACGAGGGGTGTTCAATAAACTGCTTGGATAGAGAAAAAGAACATATTGGCACGCATAGCCCACTTATTTGTCGACGTAATAAAATAAAAAAGTATGATGCTGTTTTATTTTTTCAACCATAGAATGTTCTTACTTGTGTTCAGTCGCAACGAGTAATCGAAAACGGAGAAAATTGAAGTTCGCGCGGTAATTAAATTTTTCGTTCATCTCCTCCCTCCATATGATAATTTTTATTTATGTATGTTTATTCTATATTTATCTTATATTTATGTACCGTTTATGTATGTGTATTAAATATATAAATATCTTTCTTAGTATTGTTTAGTTGCACCGACTACCCGTCATTTAGCTTCTCTTTTTTTTCCGTCAATGGTTGTCTGGAAGAAATTACTTTTAGTAATAAGGCCGCCAATTGTACTGTACTATATCATTGTTAAATACTCATATGTAATTCCTGGTGTACATACAATAAAGAATATTCTATCTATCTATCTATCTAAATATATATCTATGTTTGAAAATTTTTACTAGTAAATCAAGACTTGCAAGATAATATGATAGGGGTTCATGCTCCTCCTTATTCAACGGTTGCGCGTTGGTGTTCTGAGTTTAAGAGGGGAAGAACATCCACTAATGACGACTCGCGCTCAGGGCGCCCTACGACTGCCGTAACTGAAGAAATTATAAAAAAATTGTTTTGGAGGATCGTCGTACTACTGTTCGTTTTATACCTGAAGAACTGAAGATTTCAATAGTGAGTGTTCATAATACATGCCAATTTGGGAATGAAAAAGGTCTCAGCGCGATGGGTGCCTAAAATGCTAACGGCCGAACAAAAACGAACGAATGAAGCAGTGATCGCCGCAATACAAGGTTTCTTGGAGAATCACGATGAAGATTTTTTAAGAAAGGCACTTTAGGTTTAGAAAAACCATACGCTAAGTGTATACAACTAAAAGGTGACTATGTTGAAAAATAAAATAACATTTGATAAAACCCTGAACCCCCCTAGTAAGTCTAACTTTTAGTACAAGATATTGTATAAGTCAAATTTTGTTTTGTTTACATGCGCACTGGTACCTAGCCTAATCTAACAAGCTCCCATGAGTGTACATATGGCATCAATGAGATCGAATCGCGTGATGCGCCGAGTTAAGTGCTCGGGTTGGAATGCGATTGGTTAGGTGACTACCAATGGTGTCAATGTTACAACCATTGTCCTACTAATATCACTCTATTGAACAACTATGAAACTCGCCCGCTGTGTCCCTATGGACCAGTGAATCTGAAGATATGCCAACAATCTAACAATAATAATAATTCACTATGGACATTGTCAAGTGAAGTTATAGTAGCAATACCACTTGCTAACGGTGAACGGCCCCCATCTCTTCTCGTGGGTGCCGTAAAACCGGCCAAGGGACACATAACCAGAAGGTGGGCAGCAGCGTCTTCTGCGGAACTGCCATGTACTGCGCTCGCCAACCCGCATGCCAAGCGTGGCGAGTATGGCAAATACCCTCATGGAAGACAACAAAAAAACCAGGCCCCCAGTCCCTGGCAGCTCCGCTATTCCTGGTTACGATGACCTCATCCAAGTGGCAGGAAGACGCTGGATACAAGCCGCTTCCAACCGGTCTTTTTTTGAAATCCATGGAGGAGGCCTATGTTCAGCAGTGGACTTGTTGTGGCTGAATGATGATTACTACTACAAATTCGCAGATGTACGTAACTTTGAAAATAAATAAAATCATAGGTACATGCCCGCACTGGGAATCGAACCTGGGTGTATCGCTCCGAGTCCATCGTTCTACCCACTGGGTTACCACCGCCTTTAATTAAGCAATAATTAAGTACGGTAAGTATTTACAAGTCAGATATTAGCAGAATAGAACCTTCCGTAATCAGAGATGGTAATGACATCCGATCTCCAAGCGTTATGGACATGTATTTTATTTCATTTAGCTTTGGTCTACATGTAAACAAACCGGCGATAGAAATCGTTAAAATAAATAAATAAAAATATGGGAAGCAATTGGCATGGTCCTAAAAAAATAAGATCTCTTTTTTTTCGAGAAAATAAATTCGAGGAAGCCTAGGCTGAATATTTGGATTTGGGCTGCTTTAATTAATTTTTGAAGCGCATAAAAAGACCCAGTCTACGAAACCGGAAGTGCGTCATGCACGGAAAAACGTCATCAACGAGCTGTCAATTTCTAGTGATACCATGGCTCGATACAAAAAGTCTTTAAATTAACAAAACTAAAACTAATATTGTGTGCAAACATAAAAGATAAATTATATTTGTTTTTTACGGAACACCGAGATGTCTTATCTTGCCGTTATTCATTCGAAAATATTAAAGTACTTTCATTCACGTGTGAAAGTCCGTATGGCGCCGGATTAAGAATAGCGTCACTCCCTTTCCTTCTGTGGATGTCGTAGAAGGCGACTAAGGAAATACATGGAGACGGGCAGCAGCGTCTTCCTGAGATTCCAACCGCATACTGCGATCGCCAACCCGTCTGCCAAGCGTGGCGATTATGGCAAAACCCCTCATGGTTAGGAAAACCATGAGGGAGGCCTATGTCCTGCAGTGGGCGTCAAATGGCTGATGATGATACTTGATATCCCGGTAATGCGTTCCCGTGGGAATATATTTATTTTAAGTTTAAAATAGATGGCGTTGTGACATAACGTCTATCAAGTTGTTTGCTCGTTGTAGGTCATTTATTCATTTTAATAATTCAAACAATACTAATGTGACGGTATAAGATTATTTTTCATTACACATAGTCGGAAAGTAGCTCTCAAGTTGCCTGAGAAGCGGGTTGAATGTTTCAGCCCTAGGGAGAAACTTTTTCAATTGACAGCTGCCAAATTATTTAAAAAAAAAAACTGGTTCCATTTTCAAATTTCTGTTGAACCATGTTCCAAGTTTCAAATTTCAGCTAGCGAAGAGAAAAAAAAGAGGGGAAGCGGCAATCCGGTCTGTTTGTTTTTCGAGTTATAGAGTTATGTTTGTACTTCCTTAAAGCAGATATGTATTAACATAGGTACATCATAAAGTGTGACATTGTGTGACAAATGGTGGGAGGGGTCCTAAGTTTCGTGACGTCGTTTTTGTTTTGCAAATTTTTTAAATGTTTAACGCGATGTTGATGTTGAAATAAAACTAATTTCGGAATTGCTGTTTTAATTTAATAATTTCTAGGAGGTTGACTGTGACGAGATCGGGGGAGTTTACAGATACTTTATGGACAACCCTTAGGCCAATTGACTTCTGTTAACAGTTGGGAAATGTACTCGAAACAGGGGATTCATGTTTTATAAATCAATTCCAAACCAAATTGTCATATGAACACAAAAATAACTCTGTCAAATCGTAACCGATTTCGACAATTCTTTTTTTTTTTAGATATAACGTCCCATTGGTCCCATTTTAATTTGGTGAAGATCTGATACAAGATATTTATTTGCGTCAAATATGGTACATTTCAGATGTTATAACTAAAGAAGTGTTTCCAACATATTTCACCTATTCTAGACATGCCAATATTAAGAATTTGAATAATGAATTTCTTTTTACAAGTAATGAATAAAATTAAGTTATACATAAAACAATTTTATTTTTACAATGATGTCTTCAGAGATGGAGAACGGAACTCTTCAATGGTTAATAAGGCCTAATGGGGCCCACACTTTAGTAATGCATATGTTTCATAAAATATAGCGAAAGAGTAGTCCCAGGATTTAGGAAGACTTTCGGAGATGGAATTTAGAAGTAAAAATTTTAAAGCAAAGAATTAGGTAAGTAGGGTCAATTATGGTTACAAGGGACTCGATTTTTTTTCTCGCTCCCCAACAACAATTTTTAGAATAAATATTTTATATAAAAATAAAATACTGCACTAAAAAGTTTGAAATTATTTAAAAGAATACCTTTAAATTAGAAGTATGTATACATGTAGGTATTGTAGAAGTATAATTTGTAGTCGGTGGCCAGTTTTATGACCAGCTTCATCAGCAGCACTTCTACAATACCTAAATGTATACATACTTCTAATGTAAAAGTATTCTTTTAAATTATTTCTAACTTTTTAGTGCTGTAGTGTTTTGAAGTCGGTTTTTACGTATTTTTTTTTTTTTAATGAAACGCGGCCAAGAAGTCAGACAAATGCACACAGGCTACAAAAAAAAAAAAAAATTGCACAGTGTCACAAAGGGTGTCGCGAAGGATGTAAAATGAACATAATATGAATAGGACCGTGTTAAAAGTAATTTTTTTTTTTCAATGCAATTGCTGAAATCCTTTTTTTCACGTGTGGAAATAAGTAATTTTTTAATTTTTGAGCAATGACGAATGAAAAAACCAAGTAGGTTTTTTTTCCTTTGTCATTGTTTTGCTTTGCGCCACGCAATCCATGCACCATGGAGTTTGAATACAAACAGATTTTTTGGATTTGATGGACGTTTTATATTTGTAATCACTATCATTAAACACGTCTGAACAAAAAAAAAAAAAAAAAAGTAAAACATATTTATTTCCAAAAAGATATACAAATTAAGGTCGCTTATAAATATAGTCATTGAAGGGTATTACATAAAATGTATTTGTGTTTACCGGCATGCAAAAAGAACAATGTTACACATAAAAAGTGATTTGTCTCGAAAGTTTCGGCGTAACACGGTCCAATTTATGTTTTTTTAATAACAACTCGCTTAGATCGGCAACGCAAAATAGCCAGCATTAGTGTTTGATAAAATTAAATAATAATGAAAGAAATTTATAAAAAAGTGTTACTTCGCAAAGTCTTGAATTACTTATAGTCAAAATGCATACACTCCGTCCTTTACTTTCCAGTTAAGGGGCTCCATAAAGTAACACTAGTGCCACTAAGGGAAAAACACCGGCCAAGTGCGAGTCGGACTCGCGCACCGAGGATTCCGTACAAATTTGTAGGTAAGTACTTACGTATTATAAATAGTTCAGGAATAGTCTCGCAGTTTTTTCAGAGCTTTTCTCGAACGTCAAACACTCATTTTTTATGATTTTATTACAAATGTAAAGTTTTCAGATTGTTTCCTGTATTTGTAGTATGAGACAATATTACTTGCCAAATTTCATAGATCTAGGTCAACGGAAAGTAATTTTGATTTAATTTTCATTTTTTATTTTATTAATTTAAATTAAAAAAAAAAATTTAAAATAATAAATAAATTTTGATCTTGCTACCAATAAAGCGCCTTAACGGCTAGTCCAACGAGACAGTTTTTTTTACGGAATTTTTTTTTAGTCCTTGCTTTTTTTTTATGTAGCCGACACTGAAATAGTGTCCCACAGCTGGGCAAAGGCCTCCCCTTGGATTCTCCACTCCTCCCTGTTCTCGGCCAGCCTTTGCCAATCTGGTAGGAAAGCTGTGAGGTCGTCCCTCCATCTTCGCCTTGGTCTGCCACGTTTGGGATGTCCGTCGCGTGGAACCCAGTCTGTGGCAATTTTTGCCCATCTGTCTGAGCCCATACGGCTTCAAAAATATTAAACCTCTTTGTTCATTTGAAAAGAGAAGGTCGTATGAAGGTTATACACTTATTCACAAAAATACAAGAAAGCTGCGAATATTAATAATTTATGATTGTAGCATTATAGTGTGACAAATAAAGTATCTGTATGTTTACGAACCTTCATCATCATCAGCCTATGCTTGTCGACTGCTGGACATAGGCCTCTTCTATTGCACGCCACTGAGCACGGTCGCGACTACTCTCATCCAGCTCTTGCCAGCCGCCCTTACGAACCTTATACTTTTAAAATACCGTATCGTGTGTTACTATTGTCAATATTTAGGAAAATGCCCATTCAGTGCGTTTATTTCAGAAATAAACCTCCTAAAAGTGATTTTAAATTATGCAAAGCAGCCTAAAAGACAAACGGATTTAATTTAAGCTGGTCAAACTTGAATTTTATTGTTTTTTTTCAATCCATTGGCCAAATACCTGACTCTTTATGAACATTGTTGATGATAAGATAAAATCATACATTTTTAATGATTGCAGGCGCGTAACACTAATCTGTAACATGTAGTGTCCTAAAAAAGCAACTGAAGTCATTACCGTCGTGTTCCATCAAGGACACCTTACGTCCGCCAGTCAAACCCGTCAAAAAACCTCACCTTTTCAAAGAGTCCACGGTAGAAAACACCAAAATCACTTGAGAGAGTCACAGTAGCGCCCAAAGTTAGTGCAGTAAAGCCATATTGGCGAATAACCACATAAGGACAGTCATTATACGACCATCCACGTCCCTGAGGCGCATGCGGAATACATCAGAGCACCATTTTTATAAAAAAAAACAAATTAAATTTTTATAGAGAAAAAGTCAAGTTTTTTTTTTCAGCAGTTGTTTGAAATTCGAACGCGAGAAAAAAACCCAAAGCACTAATTTTTAATTTAGAGCTATAATTCAGCGCCGAATTCGTATTTGGAACACCAAAAGCTACTGGCCAGCCAGTGTGGAGGATGTCTATTGCTAAATTGCTTGATTGTCTCTTGGTACTGCGAAGATGGACACAGTCTCGGTGTACCGGAAGGGGGTACTTTACTCGCGCCAGTGACACTGATCCTGCCGGTACAGTGACACAAACTTTATAAGTAAGGTCAGTTAGCCTAAGCTTGTCTTATTCAGGCCATAATTTGGCGATAGATATACAGGGTGTAACAAAAACAACAATAAAAACGAACGTTATTATTATGAGGAAAACTTTTAGGATGAGTAGTAACTTTAGTATGTAACGCCTGATATAATTTGCTATTTTCAGTAACAGTGGTCCGTATTGACAAGTTTTTGTTTTGTATTTTGTCACACTTTATACACAACGTGTTATACCTATTCGATAAATGAAACCACTTCCAATATGTAAGAAATTTTAATAAGAAATTTATTGTGTCACGAACATCTGTACAACAAAAACCGGCCAAGTGCGAGTCGGACTCACGCACGAAGGATTCCGTACCATTATCTATACAACATTAGACACAAAGATCCAGAAAAAATGGCAATAAAATCACGTTTGTTATATGGGAGCGCCCCTTAAATATTTATTTTATTCTGTTTTTTTGTAATTGTTGTTATAGCGGCAACTACATGATCTGTGAAATTTTCAACTGTCGAACTATCACGGTTCATGAGATACAGCCTGGTGACAGACAGGCAGACGGACGGATGGTAATAGGGTCCCGTTTATACCCTCTGGGCACGGAACCCTAAACTTACATGTCCTTCATACATTGTAAGGATAAGTTTGAAATTCTATTTTACTCTTTCATTTGGATGGATGGATGTTTATTACAAACCAAAATGCTTATTGGAAATAGTTTAATTACCGATTAAACGTACCCGAAACCGGAGTTTCACAACGACTAGTGAATGTTCATGAAGCAAAAGAGGTCTGTCAGGATCGTGGCAAGCGGCAAACCCTCTGCCTACCCCTGCGGGGTACAGGCGTGAATTTATGTAATGTTTGATTGTCAATAACTACTGAAGAAACTGTTTTCTGTTTGTACGTTGTTTCAATGACACATTGTATTACATACCGTGAAACGGGGTGCTTAGAAATTGGAGTATGAGCGAAAAAAGGAAAAATGTTATTCTACTTTCTGTTTTCACCGCTATAGTTGTAAGTTCCAGCGACGTCACAGGTTCTAATTCGCTGTAGTTGTAAGCTCAGTTGGAAATCGGCTACAAATGTCACTCCCATGTCCGTCTGAGGCAAGTTCCCCATTATTGTTGGAGCATTGCCATCAGAATTACATTACCTTACTCTACTAATAGATGGCATGTTTGACGAGACTTTACAAATTTTATTATTAAAAAAAACCCGACTGCTTAAAAGAGTCCATTGACCCTCAGCAAACGGGACCATTCCTTGAATATCCTGTTGGTAAGATTGGTCCCGCCTACGATTCTGCTAGTACATTATTGTACGATGGCAGATACACAGTCACGTGACTTCTTTTTTCGTACCATTGTCCCGTAGAAGGTTTGTTAAGTGTACGCGCGAAGACTCGAAGCGGCAATGAAATGGATCGACGCGTTCACGCAGTTGTCATTGAACTATAATGCTTTAAGAGGCTGTAGTTTAGAGAAGGCCTATGTCAAGCAATGGACGGATGCGAGCTGATTGATGGTAACAAGTCAATAGATACTATTCGAAATACCTACATTGAACAGAAACCAAGTAATTTTAAAACTACGAGGGGCTAACGGTATAATTCACCACGGCGCATGGTTGAGTCCATATTGAAGATTTTTCATGGTTTTTAGGGTTTCGTACCTCAAACAGACAAACGGAACCTTTATAGGATCACTTTGTTGTCCGTCTGTCCTATCCTGTCAAGACCCTTTGTCTCGGGAACGCGTGGAGGTATCGAGTTTTATTTATTTATTTATTTTATTTTATTTAGGACACAAAAAATAGACCTGGAGGTCCCTTAAGTAAACCAAATTAATCTTAACCATTGCGATTATGGCAAAACCCCTCATGGTTATGAAAACCACGAAGGAGGCCTGTGTCCTGCAGTGGGCGTCGAACGGCTGATGATGATGATGATGCTGATAAATCTTAACCAGTTTTGATTCTCAGTATCTCAAACTTATCGAGTTGAAGTTAAAACCATATCCTCAGGTCTAGTCCTTTGAAGCTGTCAAGGGAATCAAATTTTATAGGTTACTTTCCGTTGACCTAGAACTATGAAATTAAGCAATTACTATCATTGTATACTACAAGTACAGAGAAAATCTGAAAACTACACATTTTTAATTAACAAAAAGGAGAAAAATTGTCTTTGAAGTTCGGGAAAAGCTCGGAAAAACTGCGAGACTCGATTCCTGAACTATTTATAATATGTAAGTACCTACAAATTTGCACGGAACCCTCGGTGGGCGAGTCCGACTCGCACTTGTCCGGTTTTTTATATGGGTCCCGTCAACCAGTAGTTTTGGTTACATAGGTACTCTGAGGCACTCCCTTTCTAACCGAAAAAAGAATACATCACAATAGGACAACGCGGTAAGGAACCTCCGAGCTACTCCAAGGAATTATTGCTGAACATACATAAAAAATATATACACAAGCTAGGAAACACCTCTTTTTTGAAGTCGGTTAACAATAGGTAGTATTAGAGGTAGATGAACAAGCCCCAGTGAACATGTTTAGCACGGTGGATTATCAATTCAGAGGTTGTGGGCTCGGTTCCCGGTGGGGGCGCCGCCCTACTTTTATTTGTAGAAATGACCTTACCCCCCTGTTTCTCGTACACTAAAAATCTGTCGTCTTACTGTTAACCGACATCAGTAGGCCAAAGTACATAAAAACCACCGACAGCGGCTAATATTAGAGATTACCAGTATAAGATAAACCGGGTTAGCCTGGGTGCTGTTATACGACTGCGACGGAGCCTAAAAGGCGGGTTTGGCTCGTATGTATGTGAGGGAACGCTCTATTACTACGTACCCCCCCGCCCCCACCTCGGTGACCACCAGTATAGGAATTTGCCAAGACCCCCCCCTCCTCCCCATCTAGTATTCACGTAGTAATTAATACATTTTACGGTTTTAAATCTCTATATAAAAAATGGCACATATCCTGCCATATTGTTGGTAAAAAAGTTGAAAAAAAAAACAACAATCCCGGCTGCTTTGCATTAACCACAAAACAGGCGGGACCAACTCAGCGAGTGAGGCGCTATGGCGATATAGAATTTAGGTTTTTTCGGAATTAGGGATTTTTGTTTTCTTTTGAAATTTTAGTAATGTCTTTTTAAATAATTTTAATAATGTAAGTATGTCCGACTCTACGCACCCTCATAACTCCTACTGTTTAAAATTTGCAATTTTCAATCGGTATTATCTCGGCCGCCATCTTGAAATTCCAAAATATCCGATTTCTAGATCTAGCGCATGCCCAGTTGGCTGCGGATCTTTTGTGTGGAGGTCGAAAAATTGACAAATTTCATGCACTTTTTTTTCTAAATTATTTAATAAACGTACTAGACTGAATCTCAAGATGGCCAAATCCACCAGTTCCGGTCAAGTGCTTGTGGAAGTTACCCATTTACGCCGAAGAGACGACCCAGTTCGTCGCGCCGAGGTCTCTACAGATGAGTGTTAGGTATTGCCATTAACCGACGGACCAATCGCCGCCGGTTGGCCCGTAATTGGGACCACTTGTGATGATGGCAGGGTCACAGTGGACGCGTTGGGGGGGTCTGCGCGGCCAGCCGGGGTTCCGCAGGATAGGTGGACCAATATTGCGACCGACTGGGTTCCGCAAAATAATAATCATAAGTTTGTATAGTATTAGTATTTAAGTCGACATTTTAATATTTGTGCATCACGCATGTGCCACATAATTAATTTTTAACATCAATATGAATGTACCGTTTTGCTGACAAATCACTTGTCCTGGTCCCAAACTAGGATACCCTGTGCTATGGTACCCGGGCAAGGACATTACAAACACGGAAATACACCCAGACTGAGGCCATTTGTACAAATGTACGGCGGCACTATGACAATGGACACCGACTTCGCGGCAGACCAAAGCGATGGCTGGACGGCCCTGATGCCTTCTTGCCGGGATGGCGCGAGATAGCTCGAGACGGGAGGTGGAAAGCAAAAGGGAAGGCCTTTTCCTACCAGTGAAACATAGAAGTAAAAAAAGTATGTATAAAGGGCCAAGATTTTTGTCTGTAGTCGCCATTACGAGGCTTCATCAGGTACAATAGAGCGACTAATGAAAAAAAGCATATCTCCTAAAGAATATTCTTATCTTATCTTATCTTCTTTTACAGATCGTTTTTGCAACAACTGTCAGATCAATATCTCAATCTGGTGATCCTGTCCTCATCAATATACAATATACAAGTGTATTGTAAGATGTATTGAATGTAATAAACAGGTAAAATGCATAGTACTTAATTACGTACACTTAGTTAGTAGTACTTTATTAGCTATATTTAATTAAGTTTCACGGGCTGCGCTGAAAATCAGCGCTGTTTTTAGGATAGATCTATCCAACAGCATTATGCTGAGCGTATGTCCGATTGTCATGCATTCCTACTGATAGGACCTTGTGCAAACCACATTAGTTTAAGTTTGTATAGTCAAGTCCTGTCTACTAGCTATAGTTTAATTAATGTAAATCTTGCATGGCAATAAATGATTATTCTTTCTTTCTTTCTTTCTTCCAATTTATAAACACCTATATACAACAAATAAACGAATTTGTATTTGGGCCCACGGTCGTGAACTTAAACAGCCGTATGAGCTGGTCATAAAGCAGGAAACAGATAGATGGAGAACACTTTATTGCACAGGCAAAATAAAAAGTACATGTGATTTGTAATATCTAAGTTGTGCACCATTACAATTGGCGGTCTTGTCGCTTAGAGCGATCTCTGCCAGACAAACTTTGGGTGTAGTGTGAGTTGGAGACTTGGAGAGAGAAGATATGAGATATGATTACTTCCTTCGAAGACACGCTTTTCCCAAGTCTAGTTACAAACCTCGGTTTAGGTAAACCTAGTTACTTAAACAGACGTCGTGGGTTTGATTCCCACCTTAGGTAGCCGCACTTGGAATGGCCTCAGTCTGGCCGCATATCCATTATCCATGACTTACATAAGCAGCCTATGTACGTCCCACTGTAGGGCACAGGCCTTCTCTCAGGGAGAGAGTATGGGCTTAATCACCACGCGTGCCCACCGCGGATTGGCGATTTCAAGCGCTGAGGTGTGTGAATAGCTCAGACACTCAGGTTTCCTCACGATGTTTTCCTTCACCGTTAGCGAGTGGTATTGCTACTATAACTTCACAAATGTACATAACTTAGAAAACCAAGTCATGGGTACATGTCCGCACCGGGGATCGAACCTGGGTCTCCTCACTTCCGAGTCCGAGCTTCTACCCACTAGGCTACCACCGCTGTTCATCCATGATTTGATTTGTACAAATGACCTCTGTCTGTATGTATTTCCATGTTTGTGACGTCCTTGCCTGGTTATCAAAGCACAGGGTGAACTAGTTTGGGACAAGTGACAAGTTGCGTGGAAGTTAATAGTACACTTAATTTGCGGAACCCAAAGCCAAGGGTATCCTAGTTTGGGACCAGGAGAAGTGTTTGTGTCGTGTCGCCGTTATTTTACTGAGCTCTGTTTAAAAGAACACAATTCTTAGAAGTTGTTAATTTAGAGTTATTGTTTGTTTGTCGTATTGACATACAATCATTAACATGAAGACATTAAACGAAGACATTGATCTGTTCACCGATAGCATTTCCGTCATTCGCAAAGTAATAATTTCTAAGTTTTCTGACTCTGTAATAGGCTTCATTAAGATCACAAAACCTATCATCATTGTGTGCCATTCTCCTTCTTTAATTTTTGTCTATGTGGTTACTGACACTGTTGTGTGTTTGTGTGTTATGGCTCTTTCGTCAGTGCTGATTGCTCAAAATATTGCTATCATTGATAACTGTTTACTGGCTCTCGGTATCTATGAATGTAAATTTAATGAGTTAGAGATAAGTTGTTAATTTTCCCAATAAAATAAATAAATAAATGAACACGATACTTACTTAAGATTAAGACAGCCTTTGAGAAGTATTTGTGGTACACACTTTGAATGACAGTATGTACGGAAAGAGGATGTCGTGACTAGAATTGAGAAAGGATGACATGCTTTTGACATATGGAGACGATGGAGGAAAAGAGAATAAAGATATATTAAGCGAATTTATGTGTAAGGGACGCCTCAGGCAGTCATACTTAGATCAAATAGGGCCTTAGCGAAGGGCAAAATAAAAAGTACCCGAATTACCCGGCTGAAAGTCTACAGCCATCCTCTACTGCGAACCGGGCCCCCACAACACAGGGTATCCTAGTGCGGGGCACGCAGGCACAACCTTCCTGACCATCGTTGTTTCTTTATAATCTTTATTTTATCACCTTTAAAACTAAATTTCATTAATTTAAGTTTTTAGCCATAACAAACATGCAATGTAGCCAGGATTAATAAATCTATCTACTAACTATTATGTATTCAGATCGATACATTTAGGTTCCCGGCATGCGTGCAACGACTAATGAATGTTCATGACGCGAAAGAGGTCTGTCAGGATCGTGGCAAGTGGCAAACTTTGGCCTCTGCCTACCCCTCCGAGGTACCGGCGTGGGTATATATAATGTAACGCAGGTATATTTACAATGCGGTCATAGCGCAGCGGTAGAACGCCGGTCTCATTCCGAAGGTCGTGGGTTGGAATCCCGGCATGAACCAATGACTGTTTCCTAAGCACATTCGTGAAGTTGTAGTAGCAATACCACTCGCTAACGGTGAAGGAAAACATCGCGAGGAAACCTGAGTTTCTGAGCACCTGATATTGCCCATCAGCTGTGGGCACGTGCGGTAATTAAGCCCATGTTCTCTCTCTTTGAGAGATTGCGTGTGCCTTGCCGTGGGACGCATATAAGGCAACATAAAAAAAGTATATTTAGCTCCGTTAGGCCACGTGAATACAACAGGAAATAAATTTTAAAAAAATACAATTAATTTTGACGTATGTCAACTGGCGTATTCCGTAGAAAGACGACCGCTTGTGTTCTGAGGATTGGACGTAGGACGCAACTAACTCATCATTAGTCCCGCAATAAAGGAACGCAAACTAGATGTCTAGATCTCAAAGATAGCACCAGTTATTCTGCACGAGTCAAGGTCTTCCTTGCTGCCAATGTCACACAGCACAAACACTTGTCCTGGTACTAAACTAGGATACCCTGCGCTATGGCTGCCAGGCAAGGACACCACAAACAGGGAAATACACCCAGACTGGTGCCATTTGCACGAATCAAGTACGGCGACATCCAGTGGAAACCGAACTCACGACCTCAATATTAGTTGCCAAGCGTGTTATCTGCTAGACCAACGACGCAGATAAGTTTTTAGTTTCTAATTATTAGTATTAAGCTTGTTCCAAAAATGATTAAATTCGGAAATATAAAGTTTGAGCCCACATCTACATAATTTACCTACTTGAAGTTATAAAGCGGGAAATTGTGTAAACGGTGCATTGCACTCCTTTGTGAGTGGCCAAAACATCTCCAAAAGAGCTAGATTGGCTATCCATAATGGTCCCAACACTTATGTATGCTAGCGAGACTTGGGTATGGCAAAAGAAGCAAGAAAGTAGGATTAATGCAGTAGAAATGAGGTCCTTGAGAAGTATGTCTGGTGTTACTTTGAATGACAGGATACGCAATAGTGTGATTAGAGAACGTTGTGGATTGAAAGAGGATGTAGTGACTAGAATTGAGAAAGGAATGTTGCATTGGTTTGGACATGTGGAGAGGATGAAGGAAGAAAGATTGACAAAACAAATATATCGAGCGAATGTGGACGGAAGGGCCGGTAAGGGACGACCCAGACGGACATACTTCGACCAAATAGGAGATGTATTAGCAAAGGGCAAGATAAAAAGTACCCGAAACCGGCGTGCGTGCATGCAACGACTAATGAATGTTGAGGAAGCGAAAGTGATCTGTCAGGATCGTAGCAAGTGGCAGTCCCTGGTCTCTGCCTACCCCTCTGGGATACAGGCGTGAGTTTATGTTATGTTGAAGTTATAACCTAAATCACCATCCCTTAATAATTACTTGCTAATCTAGCTAGGATGTCAGCTCGTCTCCCTACTTAAGGGGTTCATATCATATCTTCTTTTTTAAAGATCGTATTTTCAAAAAGTGTCTGTACAATCTCTCAATCATGTTAATAGTGATTTTTAAGACCCATAGCCGTGAACCTAACGCAAAAAACCTAGGACTAGATAGCATTGCCGCCAGAAACGGCCGTTTTTGGCGAAAATGCTATCTAGACCGAGGTTCGTGATCCCAGGTTCACGGCTATGGGTCATGGACAAGCCCCCGCCACCATCCCACAATCGCCATCATATTTTACCGCTAGGGGGCGGGTTCCGAATTGAGAATTTCACTAAGTAAATACTTAAGTAACGTTCTGTGACGCTCTTCTCTGGACCCCCAAACCGCTTGAGTGTCCACGAGCAAGGAGATTGGACTCGTTAAAATGACGATGTAAAGTCAATTGAAGAGCGAGTGACTCGTCATCTTGTTTCTTTGAAACGGAAGAGTGTATGTTTAAGCGCTGCTTTATGCTGCGTCGCTGGATTGTATTTAAACAACCTGTTATAGAAAGAACTTAGCATAAGGCAATAGTAAGCGGATTAGTAAGTTGAAGTGGCAGTGGGCGGGGCACATAGCACGCAGAACTGATGGCCGAGTTCTCGAATGGAGACCACATAGCGGCAAGCGCAGCGTAGGACGACCAGCCACAAGATGGACAGATGACCTTATCCAAGTGGCAGGAAGACGGGATACATGCCGCTTCCAACCGGTCTTTTTGGAAATCCATGGAGGAGGCCTATGCTCAGCAGGGGACTTCTTATGGCTGAATGACGATGACGATGATGATAAGGAATTTTATACTTTAAATACCAGTGTCCGAGTACACGTACATTGTAGTGTGACGATAGAATAGCAATACCACTCGCTAACCGCGAAGGAAAACAGCCTGAGGAAACCTGAGTGTCTGTGCTATTCACGTACCCTCAGCGCTTGAAATCGCCAATCCGCGGTGGGCACGCGTGGTGTTTAAGCCCATACTCTCACCCTGAGAGAAGGCCTGTGTCCTACAGTGGGACGTATATAGGCTGCTTTTGTATGTGTATGTCCGAATACGTTCGCGTGGTTAACGGATTACGGTCTTATTTATAAAAAGGCAACCCAACTCACCCGAACCATAATAACGAATCGATTAACACTTCATTCATCAAAATCGGACGAGCAGTTTAGGCGCCACGGTGGAACATCCGTAAGTACAAACATACATACATACATACAGAGACTGCGAAAATCATAACCCTCCCTTTCGGCTCTGCTAGACGGGTAGTTGGGCAAGTTAGTAAGCGCTATTTCCGCTAGAGTGTCCGTGGCTTAGCCAAGAGCTATTTAATTGAGCCTAATTGTTAACAATTAAACTGTGCAGCCAATTCGCAATGCAGATCGCCGCGCGCGTGGTTTTTAACCGGCCTCAAAAAACAGGAGGAGATTAGATAAGACAAGATAAAAATATTCTATACTGTACACACCAGAAAACAATTACAGAGACAACTGTTACAAAAGAAACGGTACGATTGGAGGCTTTATTGCTTAGCAATTTCTTCCAGAGAACCTTCTAATGAAAGAAAGAAGACATTTACACAAATTGTCACAGAAACACAGAGTAATCAAGCAGGTGAACAAACGAAATACACGGAACTCAGCAAAACAAAAAACCAAACAATCGTGAAGAGAACATATATACATAAACTCACACCTGTCTCCCAGAGGGGTAGGCAGAGACCAGGGACTGCCACTTGCCATGATCCTGACAGATCACTTTCGCTTAACATTAATTAGTCGTTGCATGCACGCACGCCGGTTTCGGGTACTTTTTTGCTAATACATCCCCTATTTGGTCGAAGTATGTCCGCCTGGGACGTCCCTTACCGGCCCATCCACCCATATTCGCTCGCTATATTTGTTTCGTCAATCTTTCTTCCCTCATCCTCTCCACATGTCTAGGCCAACGCAACATACCTCTCTCAATTCTAGTCACTACATCCTCTTTCAGTCTACAACGTTATCTAAGCAGGACTATTGCGTATCCTGTCATTCAAAGTAACACCAGACATACTTCTCAAGGACCTCGTTTCTACTGCATTAATCCAACTTTCTTGTTTCTTTTGCAAGTCTCGCTGCCATACATGAAGAAAACATGTGAGGAATATTTTTTTCCGTATACATAAGCAGCAATTAATGAATGAATGTTGAGGAAGCGAAAGTGATCGGTCAGAATCGTTGTAAGTGGCAGTCCCTGGTCTCTGCATACCCCTCTGGAATACAGGCGTGAGTTTGTACATAAGGAGCCTACATACATCCCACTGTAGGGCTCAGGCCTTCTCTCAGAGAGAGAGTATGGGCTTAATCACCACGCGTGCCCACCCCGGATTGGCGATTTCAAGCGCTGAGGTATGTCACTCCGGTTTCCCTACGATGTTTTTCTTCGGGGTTAGCGAGTGGTATTGCTGTTATAATTTCGCACTACAATGTACATAATATCTGTCGTGTAATTTAAAAATGGAACGATGTTTTACTTCGAAACATGGCAAACAAGGAGGTAAGTTATCAAAAGTTTTATTTAAATGTCGAACTGGCTTGTAAATAGAAAGCTAAAAGAAAAAAAAAACAACAAATGAACACTTACGCGGGAAAAATTATTGTTGTTAGTTTTTAGTCATTGATTTTTAAAAGCAAAAAGTTCTGCCTGGGTACTATGTACCTACTTAGTTTTAATTTCCGGGCTTTATTTGAGAAAAGCACCATACAAGCCTGGCCACATCGAGGCATTGATGGACTTACGTATTTGTGCCTCAGCCCATCGTCCAACAATGCCTCTTTTGCTGGCCGCTGCAGTAATGTACTATAACAAACTGTTACGCAATGTGGCAGAAATGAAACTTCTGTTTTCATCTGAATCATCATCATCAGCCATTTGACGCCCACTGCAGGACATAGGCCTCCTTCGTGGTTTTCATAACCATGAGGGGTTTTGCCATAATCGCCACGCTCGGCAGGCGGGTTGGCGATCGCGGTATGCGGTTGGAATCTCAGGAAGACGCTCCTGCCCGTCTCCTGGTAGGTAATTGTTTTCCTTTAGTCGCCTCCTACGACATCCACGGAAGTAAACGGAGTGACGCTAATCTTAATCCGGCGCCACACGGAATAAGTGCGTTAAAGAATTAGTGCAATAAAGAATTTTAATAATAATAATAATGTTGATCATGCAGACTGACGTGGCGAGTAAAGTCAGTCTACTCGTGACCACGGCCACTGCAATGTTGCCGACACGTCAGGAATTAAGCTACTTGGGGCGCCACATGGGAAAAATCATATCAATCACAAATTACTTAATAATTTGTTTCAACGTAAAGAATTTACATTATGTTAGCCGCTGCCTTCGGGGCGTATTTGTAGTGAAGGTATTTTAATAAAGTGATTTTTAGGTCCTGTGGCCGTGAACACCGGCAAAAAAAAAACCTAGGACTAGAGAGATAGCATTAACGCCAAAACGGCCCATTTTTGGTATAATTCGGACGGGCCTCGAGACAACAGCTATGGTTTTATGCCGATATTCAGAAACGATTTTGAGCGTGAGCTCAATGTGAGTCCGGGTCTTCCAACTGTCAAAATGAAAGTCTCAGGGATATTTTGTATTCACAGTTGAGTTTGAGATAACAAAAATTGAGCGCAAGCTAAGCTGAGACTGAGTAGTGGATTTCGGCGACTTAGCTCAGACTCAAGGTGGCAATGACGAAGAAAGTAGCGACACCTGTAGGCAATTCGAGAAATCTAACTAACCTGTGGTGAAGTAACCTTTTTTTTATTCACAATTTGACATTTTGCATGCTCATTTTCCTTCAAAAAGTTAAATAGTGTTTTATGTGTCAAAATAAAGTATAACCGCGCGTAAAAAGTTTCGACATTTGTTGCCATCTCATTCACTCCTGTGGATTATTGTATGCCTTTCATGTAGCGTTAACAGATAATATAAACCGGTAAAGTCAAAAACTGTACCACAGATTACACGCTCGAGTAAGTTTAGCTTGAGCTGTGGCTTAGCTGAGTTCGAGTCGAGATATTGACTGTGAATACAAAATTCGTGAGTCTTTGTTGAGATTGCTCAACCGATGCTCAGCTTAGTGCACGTTAAGTGTAGCTCAACCGAATCCACTTAACCTGTGCTTACATTATGTTAACTGAAATAACAAGCCTCTCAATCTTGTAAATAGTGCTTTTCAAGACCCATGGCGGAGAACCCAAGGTAAAAAAAACGGTCGTTTTTGCCGGCCGCGCGTCCTAAAAATCACTATTAACACGATTGAGAGAACGTACTGACACTTTTTCCAAAAACGATGCGGATAAAATCGATATGATTTTTGTTTTGTCAGTGGTGGCGATCCGGACGGAGCCCCTTAATTACATTTTACCTAAAAAAAATATCCCCGTTTTTTATAAAACTACGATGATGAACTCACCATTCACGGCCTAGGTGGCGCTACCACCGGTCGGAGTCGTAAAATCTAGTCTCGTCGACTCAGTAAATACCCAGAGGCTTCTCGAGACACACCTCTTTGACTCTCTTTGTAATATTCTCGAAGACGATGTGTTCCATTAATATTCCAGGCGACGACTGAAGCGGGAGAAGCAGGCTGTCTCGCTCAGTCTCGTTGGAGTGGAAGGGTGCTGTCACGCTCTGGCTGCGATGAAAATAGCTACTCAAGCGCGGTCCTGAGCAACTGAGCTAGGCTCGATTCTGGAAAGACGGAAACAGTTTGATCAGTTATGGGTGGTCAGTCGGAAAGTAGCTGATGTGAAGGAAAGCATCTTGAGGTAACCCGTGGCTTAGTTTGCTCTGCGAGTGTTGTTGGTTAGGATTTTACACAAGTTGCGTGGAAGAACTTTCAAATGTTAACTACGTGTAGGCTTATCCGTGTGGCGCCGGATTAACCACTCGTCTGCCGCGACACAGATCTGTGTTCAACTTAGTATGGGCCACCTATACGTTGCGTTCCGCGAGGGCAGTTCAGAGGTTAAGAATAACGTCACTCCATTTCCTTCCGTGGATGTCGCAGAAGGCGACTAAGGAAATCGATTACCAGGAGATGGGCAGCAGCGTCTTCCTGATATACCAACCGCATACTGCGATATCGCCAACCCGCCTGCCAAGCGTGGCGATTATGGCAAAACCCCTCATGGTTATAAAAATCACGAAGGAGGCCTATGTCCTGCAGTGGCCGTCAAATGGCTGTTGATGAGACTTATACAGCTTTACCTCAAACGTGAAAATGGAATCGATTGGCGTATGAAGTAAAACTAATTAAATTAAAGGAAAAAATATAGCACACCCGGCAGATCCATAGAGCTGATGGTCTTGAAAATGGCTGTCCCAATCCCGACCTAGGTATCTAAGAATTACCTTACAATTAAAAGTAACTGCATTGAAATGGGTCCATCCGTTTTTCCAACATAATCTCCCAAACAGAGTTATTGCACCACAGACAGACAGACATAGGCGTCAATCTTTTAACCCCTCTCGTTTTTCCAAGTGGCGTGTTAAAAACAACAGAAAAATTACCTTTTTCCTTTTTAGATACCCCCAACCCTTTAAAAAAAAACGTTCTTAGTATCACGCCGTTAATTAAAGAACAGGACTGGCCAACTATTTTCCCCTCGCTCATACAATATTGCCGTCTATATTTTGTGCCAGTAGTTCTCTGCCACTTCAACTGAGCAATTCTTCGAGCTATATAGTAACTCGTTCTTCTGCGGATCTCCTCATTCCTGATTCGACCACGCAGTGACGATGGCCACCGGTGACGTGGCAGACGGAAGCGGAGATGGTGTGACGATTTGACCAAACATTTACAAAAGGATTTATAAACAAAAGGAGGAATGGAAGTCTAAAGGGGAGGCCTTTGCCCAGCAGTTGCACACAGCCATGGCAAGCGGAGCGAAAAAAACCGGACAAGTGCTAGTCGGACTCGCCCATCGAGGGTTCCTTACAAATTTGTAGGTACTTACATATTATAAATAGTTCAGGAATCGAGTTTTTTCGTAGCTTTTCCCGAACTTCAAAAACTATTTTTTATGATTTGATTGTAAATATATAGTTTTCGCATTTTTCCCTATACTTGTAGTATAAGACGGTGTTACTTGCCAAAATTCAAAGTAATTCTAGGTCAACGGAAGGTACCCCATAAATTTTGATTCCCTTGAGTGTTGAAATAGATATACGTTAATTGCGGCAAAAATGGCAGCTTATTTTTTTACGTTTCATTTTTTCACAGCTTCAAGGGACTTTAAACCTGAGTGTATGATTTTAATGACCGTCTGTCCGTCCGTCCCGAAACCCTTAGACCATTTATCTCGGTCTTGACAGACAGCCGGAAAGACGGGCGGACCAAAAAGTGATCCTGTAAGGGTTCCGTTTTTTTCTTTTGAGGCACGGAACCCTAAAAAGGGGCGCTATTACACAACTTCTCACCTGTATAGACTCGTCGGATTTAACCAACATTTAACCTACTCCGAACTGCCAAGTATACTACATATTTTGACACTTCGGAAAATTCAATATCGATCACCCAATACAGTGCCAATTACGGAGCAGGCACCACGTCTTTGTGACGTGCCCTGGAGAGCCTATAAAAAGCAGTGGACGGACATTGGCTGATGAATTATGTTAAGGGGCTCCGTCCGGGTGACTAGCACTGCCAATAAAAATATATTGGTTTTACAGACCATTGTCACAATACAAATAAATCATTGTTCCAAAACGTGTCAGACCATTCTCTCAAACATATCTATAGTGAATATGTTTGAAATATGTTTGAGGTCGGAACCCACGACCGAGAACGTAGGGTCACGGACCTGGAACAAGACAGGACTTATGTCAAAAACGGTAGTCCTGGGTTTTTAGGGTTCCTTGCCGGAAGGGTGCCGAACGGGACCCTATTACTAAGACTTCACTGTCCATCTGTTTGTCTGTCCGTCTGTCTGTCTGTCACCAGGCTGTATCTCATGATCCGTGATAGCTAGGCAGTTGAAATTTTCAAAGATGATGTATTTCTGTTGCCGCTATAACAGCAAATACTAAAAACAGAATAAAATATTTATTTAAGGGGGGCCCGATACAACAAACGTTGTTTAAAGACAGCGCTCGCCATCTAGCGGCCTTCTATGTAACATTCACAGCGCCGATGTCATGTCATTAAATGTCAATGTCAAACGCCTCTTGTTGGTTTCTATAGATGGCGCTGTTTTCAAATTCGATCTTTGTCTAATGTTGTATAGATAACGAATGGTGCCGAGTCCTCCGTGTGCGAGTCCGACTCGCTTTTGGCCGGTTTTTGCCTTAGGTTCACAGCCGAGGGTCCTATTAACATGATTGAGAGATTGATCTGACACTTTTCGCAAAAACGATCAGTAAAAGAATATATTTTTTCATAAGTGGCGCTAGTTAGCCCATGGAGGGATGGATGGAAAGCCGGGTTAGCCGACTACTCTCTTTCCAACATCGTCAGTCGAAATTTAAATCGAAATTTATGTTTGTATGGACCACCACCACCACCGCGTTGGTGTGTTTCGTCCTTTATCAGCAATTCGCTCGTTTTCAGACTACAGGGAGGATGGAGATAATTTACCATAAAAGTCGACACGTGTGGGCATGCTGTTTGCCAAAGGAATTTCGCCCTTAACTAACGCCGCACGTTAAGAGCTCAGCAATTTTTCAATTGAGTAGCATCGCCTGGGAGGTATAGCGCTTACCACTTGGCATTAAGACCTCTTTTGTAATTGACATGATGACGTTTCGCCGATCTGTGTCGATTCGTGCGGTGTTGCCAGATCCTGGCAGCCAGTGTCGCAGATGTTTTGAGAAACAGTCACCCAAAATTCGCCTAAATTCTCGGCCATATTGGCTGAAATTGCTTGTAATTTTTATATACGTTTTGGAACACTCATTATTTCAATTTAACAATTAGTCTTTTAAAAAGGAAAGACGGGATAATTTATTTATTGCTACAAAATATTTAAATTAACTTAAGTTGTACCTGCAATACAACAAAAAAAGTTGAAATGTAAAATATCAAAGCAATCGCTACGTTTTATATTCGTCGAGCCACTACACCTCCACGATAAATTAAAAAAACACAAAATGGATAATACATTGATAAAAAAAGGAAGGTGAATTTTGCGATTTTTTTAAGATAAGATAATGTTTTATTTACACACCAAGACACACATTTATACATTTGGGTGAAATGAACATATAAAACGCCTAAAAAAAAAAAAAAAAAAGGCACTAAACACTAACGGTCCCAATTATAAAAACACAATTTTAAGTTAGCTTAGCCGGTGGTAGCCTAGTGGGTAGAACATTGGACTCGAAAGCGAGAGACCCAGGTTCGATTCCCAGTGCGGGCATGTACCTATGACTTTATTTACATTTACGTAGTTATGTACATTTAATTTTGTGAAGTTATAGTAGCAATACCTCTCGCTAACGTGAAGGAAAACATCGTGAAGAAACCTGAGAGTCTGAGCTATTCACTTACCTCAGCGCTTGAAATCGCCAATCCGCGCCAATTCATTTTAGACCATCGAAGTTTGTTTTTTTCTCTTTGTTAACCCAACCGGGATATTGGCGGAATTTACTGTGCTAGTCACGCACAGTACAAGTGCCATACAAAACAAGAATAAAAAAAAACCCAACCGGCGATAAATCGCCTAACCTGGCAACACAGGGCCTTCATACGCTGTTTACCAAGCGTCAGTTGTTAATTTACAATCCTTGCGACACGAAGTAGTCAAAGGAAAATGTGCCCAAAGGCTGTGGCGATAAAGAACTGGGTGTAGAGTATGGCCAATTGAGATTTAGTGCCTAACATCGATGGGTTCAAACCAGATGGGGCGGGTTCAGTCTGGCACTACAGACCGCTAACTGGAGTTGAGGTCTTGCAAACACGTGCTGAAAAGGTTGTTTTTTTTATGTAGCCTACAAAAATTAAAAGTTCACAAAAAAATTATAAAAAACGCAGCAGCAGAACCTGGAAATATACGAATTACGACGTAGAGTCGACAGCGGGTCGAGGTTTGTTGCATAATCGCCCGTGACGTAACTGAGTAGAGTGCACGTAAAGATTGATGTGCCGTCGACTGTACAGTCAAACATACTAAGCGTATATTTTTATTAATTTTTAGTTCGTCGCATGCCGTGTGACTAAAGGAGATGACAAGCCAAAGCGGTCGCGATCGCGGTGGGGCGGTGGCGGTCATTTACTGCAGTAGTATTTTGCATCATTAACTACAGTGCAGTAGTATTTGTATGGACGTATTCAAACCAACGCATCCTGACCGGGAAAGCAACCATTTGTTTAGCGGTCAGCCTGGTAATCGCGTCCCTTTAACTACACTAAACGCCCCCAGACCCCAGACGGCGGTCAGTGAGTAGACCGACATCCCGATGGTTGGACGATAGACCTGAGATTTCCGCACTTAACCTCAAGGTTGAGCCATTGTGCGTAGCCTCCAGCCAGCCTATCACTTTCCAGAAAGGCCGCAGTGCTATGATGTCACTGCAGGCCTCCCGAAGGGATCCCAGCTTCCCATTGATGGCGGTCCGTTGCTTTTCCACGCCTTCACAGTGAATGGTCACGTGGGCGGGTGTTTCCTCTTCTTTGAGGCATCCCCGGCAAAGCGGGCTGTCGGTTAGTCCCATGTTGTAGAAATGTCTATTCAGTGAGTCTCTTCTAGCGAGTTCATCTGCAGCATCATTGCCCAAGGAGCCGCTATGGCCCTTTATCCATTGTAATGTGACTCGATTGTTTGTCGACAGTTTTTCCAACTCATGGTATCAGGCTGTTGTTTGTGAGATTGCTGTTGAGTGCTTGTAAGACTGAGGCACTGTTCGAGTCATGGTCAGACGATGTGATCAAGTCGTCAAAGGGCGATGCGATTGGCGAGAGACCGCGAAAGGTGGCGTAATGGGGAAAAGGATTATACCCAGCAGCGGGCAGAGGCGGGCTGATGACGATGATATAAATGCTACTGCAGTAAATGACCGCCACCGTCACCGTCACCACCACCGCGACCATTTGGGCGTTTTTATAGTGACTCGTGCATTTGCTTTCGGAAAACACAAGTTGTCTGAGTCTTAATGATATTCACAAAAACCGTGAATATATATTTTTTTAAATAAAAATAAAAACCGACTTCAAAACACTACAACACAAAAAAACAGTGAAATAATTTAAACGAATATGACCTTTAAATGCGATGTAGGTAGTCCCCTGCTTTAGTGCTGTAGTGCTTTGAAGTAGGTTTTTAATGTATATATATAAAAATGAATTGCTGTTCGTTAGTCTCACTAAAACTCGAGAACGGCTGAACGGATTTATCTTATCTTAGTCTTGAAATGTTCGTGGAGGTCTAGGGAAGGTTTAAAAGGCGTGAAAAAATCGAATAATTTCCGGGTAAACCCTAAAAACAGCCCTTTTCTATTTCCCATATAAACGTTTTCTGTGGCGTTACGAAGTTCGCCGGGACAGTTAGTGTTATAAATATAAGTGCCACCTTTTGCACACGTACATATTTACGGGCTTATGTTACATTATATAAAGATTATCAATTAATCTGTCAGATGAAAATTTATTAACAAATTTAATAATAATATTATAATTTATTTTTAATGGGACATGGGACTGTTTAGTTCTGTAGGCAAGTGGAAGGTAATTATATTAATGAACATAAGAATTTCTTTCCTTCCCTATTTATACGGAATAAATAAAAAACTATAACACAACGAAACCTGCCCCCCTAATATGTAACCTGTCCATGTGTTGAGTTAGCCAAAATAAATGTGTATTTGATACCTGGGGTGGCTTAAACAAAAGTCCAAATTAACTTAACACAAGCGAGTGCAGACTTACACAACAGAGGTCCTGCACCCGCATTCGGATACCCCATGTTACGGAACCGGACTAGGATATTACACACATGGAAAAACCCCCAAAACTAAAGGCCAAATGTACAAATCAAAGAAAAAGGGTCAAGCTTACAAATCAAGGTAAGGACCAACGGTGCATTTAATTAACATACGCAGTCTGATACGTCCTACTGGCAGGACACAGGCCTTAATCCCCAAGCTAAATCCCTTAATCCGGGCACCCTGTCGCGCATAGGCCAAGGGTCAGGATCATCGGGGCAGTCACTTAACATAAGCATCCTGCAAACGTCCCACAGGGCTTAATGCCCTCGCGTGCCCGGTGCGCTGTGCAAGCGCTGCGAACACCTCAAACACTCAGGTTTCCTCACCAAAAGCAGTCAGTAAAAAAAAAACTAAAAACCCTCTCACCAGATGGCGTCCCAAAGGCATTGTGCCGCACGGACTCCCATCCCATATGAAAATTAAACAGTTGCTGGCTTCTCGAGATACAGCACCGAGCCCCTACACTGCGGCCACAAATCAGTTCAAAAACTCTGCGCCAACTGCACAGTGGGTTAGAATCGGTTCAGTTGAGTTGCTGGGACAAAGAGGGGGGGACAATTGGGGATCACAATTGGGGTACATAAGTAGATCGGTATTTATTATGCACTAGGCTCTCGGCCCCGGGTTCGGTCGCGGCGTTTATGGACCCCGATCGGCGGGAGTTTGTCAATTATAACCGTCGATGGTCGGCGCTGGTAATTCGATTATTGTTTCAATACGCTAGTTAAGTTATAATGCGGCGCATATAGGTACGTCCCATTGTAAGGCACAGGCCTTCTTTCAGATAGAGAGAGTACGGGTTTAAGTTTACGCGCGTTGTAGACTGAAAGAGGATGTAGTGACTAGAATTGAGAAAGAAATGTTGCGTTGGTTTGGACATGTGGAGAGGATGAAGGGAGAGAGATTGACGAAACAAATATATCGAGCGAATGTGGGTAGAAGGGCCGGTAAGGGACGTCACAGGCGGACATACTTCGACCAAATAGGGGACGTATTAGCAAAGGGCTAGATAAAAAGTACCCGAAACCGGCGTGTGTGCATGCAACGGCTAATGAATGTTGAGGAAGCGAAAGTGATCTGTCAGGATCGTGGCAAGTTGCAGTCCCTGGTTTCTGCCTACTTCTCTGGGATACAGGCGTGAGTTTATGTATGTATGTACGTTTAACGCGTGGACACGCGGATCAGCAATTTCAAGCGCTGAGGTATGTGAACACCTTAGGCACCCAGGATTCTTAGTTGACTCACATTAAAATTAATAAAAAAAAATATGTTTCCCTAAACCTAAATATATCGATTTGAATACCAAAAAGGTAGAAGTTGGCTGTAAATTCAAATTAAAAATCTTGTTATCAGTCTTTCATTTCAAACGCCAAAAACGTTATTCACCATGGTCGTGACGTCACTAAGTTAGTAAAAAATCGAATCGCCATGGGTACATTAGAACAGAACTTAAAAATTTTGTACTACAGTTAGAGATGGGTCGCGGAAAAATTCCGAGAACCATTCCGGGAAATTATCCAAAAATTTAAACATTTCGGAGAAAAAACACGTTTTTTGCTACTGCTGAAGAATGCACACGATGCTAAAACGAGTTGTTTTGTTCAATGGCAATAATAAGACGCGGTTTATCATAAACCGTTTATGGAAACAAAGAAAATCCATTTTGGGAAGACAACATACTTATGTATAAAAGACCTCAACTATGTGTATTTCCCTGTTTGTGATGTCCTTGCCTGGTTACACATAGCACATGGTATCTTAGTTTGGCACCAGGACATGTGATTGTGTTTTATTTTCATTTTATTTATTTAACAGAAATCCACAGCAATACAATTAAAGTAAACAATAGGTTCTTAATAATTTTTACATGCAGCCAATGGTGGATTTTACTATGTAGGTTAGATAATTATATCTTACTTATTTTAACTAATTCTAATAATATGTATGTATTTGACAGTTCGGAGTAGGTTTAAGACACGTCCATACAGTGGAGGACTTACGTAGAAGAGCCGCTGATCCCAAACTAGGATACCCTGTGCTACGGTAACCAAACAAGTACATCACAAACATGGAAATACACCCAGACAGAGGCCATTTGTCCGGATGTACGGCGGCCCCAGTGGGAATCGAACCCACGGCCATGAATAATTTGGACCCCTAATGGCTCATGGCACTCTGAACCCGCTTCTCTCTTTCCTCCCTTCTTTAAAAGCTTTCCTGTGAAATCCAATGTCACGGGAAAGCTTTTCGCAGCAGGCAAGACAGACAATCCTTCTTTAGTACTAGCGACTCTTAGACTAATAGTGGTCGGAATGAAGAGTGGACATTACAGTAGAGTTTAAGAGCCACTTTAAATTTGTTTCGTCGCTGCATAAGCTTAAGAATGGGATAGGAACAAATCGTCAGTCTGTATAAATATGTATAAGTTTGACCAAGTTTTACTTTTCATCAACATCAGCCATTTGACGCCCACTGCAGGACACGCCTGCCCCATGGTTTCCATAACCATGAAGGGTTTCGCCATAATCGCCACGCTCGGCAGGCGGGCTGGCGATCGCAGTATTCGGTTGGAATCTCAGGAAGATGCTGCTGCCCGTCTCCAGTCTCCTGACTTTTCATACTTTTGCAATCGAAATTGTCAATCCGCGGTGGGCGCGCTTGGTAATTAAGCCCGGACTCTCTCGCTCTGAAAGAAGGCCTGTGCCGTGCAGTGGGACGTAGCTGCATAACAAAAAAACTCAATTATGAAACTTTTCGCAATCTCGCATTACCTCATAGCAAAATAGTACATTCTATGGATTACAGAGTTGGTATGACATTTTCACATCAAGCCACTGGCGGAGATGATCTCATACAGTCAGATCCCGATTGTGAGACTGCACCCAAAAGCATTCAAGTGCGGCGCTTTTGTAATCCGAATCCGGAATTACATTTTAATCTGTAGAATTGTAAAGGTTCCGATCGGGCCACCATAACAATAGTTTTTAATTGTTCTTTTCAAGGTCGGCATCTAACAGGTTAAAGGTCACTACATATTACAGTTTGGAGGAGTGTTGCTATTATTGACGATAGGTTAAGTTCTACGTGAATTGTTAATTAATCGCGATTTTAAAACAGCCTTAAACTCTCTATTGTTAAAATGCTAGTATGAAAACAATATTGGGTTTACCATTAGCTATGAAACTTAGGTCCTTAGGCATCTAAATGCAGTAAATCCACACACATAACAAAGCATAAACTCACGCCTGTATCCCGGGGGGGTAGACGGAGACTAGGGTCTCAAGGACCAATGGCCACTTCGAATAATAGATACTTTGTGAAAATTTCAACTGTCTAGCTATCACAGTTAATGAGATGCAGCCTGGTGGCAGACAGACAGACGGACAATGGAGTCTTAGTAATAGGGTCCCTTACCCTTTGGGCACGGAACCCTGAATATACGTATGTGGCCGTCTTACCTTTGTCCGCCGACCCTAGAATTAGCCAATATTCTATAACAAAAATCAAGTATAGGTGAACAATAATATGTCCCTGACTTTGTTTACTTACTAGCACCGAATGATTACAGTATTTCAAAACATACATACATAAACTCACGCCTGTATCCCAGAGGGGTAGGCAGGGACCAAGGACTGCCACTTGCTACGATCCGGACAGATCGCTTTCGCTTCCTCGACATTCATTAGTCGTTGCATGCACGCACGCCGGTTTCGGGTACTTTTTATCTTGCCCTTTGCTAATACATCCAATATTTGGTCGAAGTATGTCCGCTTTTTATTAAACATGTTTATAAAAGCGGTGATAGTACAGTGGGTAGAACAATGGCCTCGGAAGCGCGAGGCCCAAGTTCGATTCCCAGTCCGGGCATGTACCCATGACTTTGTTTATTTTCAAAGTTACGTACATCTGCAGTACATTAAATTTGCAAATTTCTAGTAGCAATACCATACGCTAACCGTGAAGAACATCGTCAGGAACCCTGCGGCTTGGTTGGCTACGCACGTATTGACTTGTCTTTCCTGTGGGCTAGGCCGACTAAGCTTTCAGGAAGGCACAATGTCCCAGGTACTGCAGCGTCCGAGTGGTCCCTTCACCCATCTAGTGTGAGTGAAGGTGCCACTGGACGCTGTTATTCTGTTATCATCTCATTACGTAGATGCCAAGGCCAAAGATTTTTTTTAAATATATGTTGGAACGAGAAAGCAACCCTGGTGCAAATAAAACTCGATCTAACAGAGATTTTTTATTATTTCAAAATAAAACCTCTTAAGACTGATGACGCAAAGCCTAATAGAGCTCGATTTAGGTCATTTATACATTTATCATGTTACTTATAAAAACACGGTTCCTCTAAAACACTCCTCAGAGGCAGCTCAAATAATTTGTGGCTGCGTCTTACTTAGGAAGTTAGAGGCTACATGTGACCAATACAAGAGCAAAAAAAAGCCCGTCCCCGCGTCGTGGCCGGGCTTTTAATGCGATACAATTTAACCTAACCTAACCTTAAGTATTTAAGGTTTATTTTAGTTTGTAACGTTGCGCTCGCACGTCACCGGCCCGTTGTTAAGTGGATAGTCGTTTAATTGTCGCGAGTTTCACCGAGTAATCTCTATGCCTTATAGGTTTAATTTTAGATTGATATCGTGGACAGACCTTTACAGCAGTGCACTCTACTTAGTTACGTTCGCGGCGTTTTTACAACAAAAATGTAAAGCTTGATAAGCTATTGACTGTACAAAATATTTAAGTGAAATTCCGTTAAAAAGTTTAACAAACTGTCACTTATATATTTTGCGCATTTAAAGGTTATTTAACAGAAAAATCACCAAAAACCCGTGAACACTTCAAAATGATGGTTCAAAGACGCGACAGTCTGCAATTTCGCTTTGCTTTTTAATCCACCCATATCACTATTATCAAAACAAAAGAAAACCCGTTTTGCTCTAGCATGAACCAAAGCCATAGAACACATTAGACACGGCTCCCTCAGTAAATACACATAATATCCAGTACATAAATAAGGGCCTATTTCAGCTTTTTCCAGCTCCTCCTTAGTCATGTCTCTTTTACTTTTAAATTGCTTTGCACCAAATTTAATTTCAGGATATAACTCTGTTAAATGGCAACACAGATTTTCGTCGATACCACGGAGAGTCGTGTCCGCTTGGTTTTCGCTGCTGGCAACCCAGACGCCGCCATTTTGAGTTTTAGCTACGTTGTCTATGGCCAACATGGCCGTGTGTTGGGTAGGATGATGATCTCTGTTGTCGAATGCGATGGCTACGATGGATTGTGATACGGGATCCACTACCAAGGAGCAGTTTACGTTCTCTATTCTATCTATAGGTGATTCCGATTGTTTTATGCAATATTCTGCAGCACGAAAAACTACTTCCATGTATTTCTTGTGCGTTCCCAATTCCTCTTCGTTGAAAAACGCACCGCTGACCAGTTTCTCATTGTACTTGTTGGGGTGAAAATTGCAGGCCCATATTCTGTTTGCGACCTCAAACTGTTTCCGGACTTTAGGCGCGACGGAAGGGACGTCTACTTCATTGAATTCTTCGAAAATACCCTCCAGCTCGTGAGCTTTTTCTTGAATGAAGTCTTGAACAGTTTTGGCTTCCAAGAAACTTGTTGGGCAGATGATAACCTCTTTTTTCTGGACTCTTTTTAGGTGCTGCAGTTCTTTCAGTGGCACTTTTTGGTTTAACGTTATGATTATCTTGGATATATCTTTTTGATTCTTTATGATTCCAACACATGCTCTTGTTAATGGCACTGGTTGTTCAAAATCTTCACTTATTATGGGTGTAAGATTTCTTGTGGAATTTCTCATAATTTCTAGGTAGTCATTCACTGTTTCTTGAAGACTTGAGGTAGTTTTTATCTTTTTCAAAGGGGGCTCTGCATTTTCCGTCGCCATTTTGAAAATCCCAGCGTTACCTACTGTTGCTGTTTCTTCGGAAAATCCTCCAATACTAATTCAGATTTCTTCACTGTAAAGAAAGAAATGATAGTATTGTTGCATTACACTGTATTGTTTTTTTATACACTTTAATTTCACACTGCACTCACTTACAGGTTCAGTTAAATTAGCACTTGCATTATTCATTCCCACATAAGGATTGTCTATGGTGTGGATACTGGTCCCCTCAGCTTAATACATGATAATATTGAAATATGAACTTATAGTATAATAATAAGTTAGTATAACCTCCTCAGTCCTGACCTTGAAAATAACAATTGAAAACCATTGTTATTAACAATCAACTTATTATCAACCCTGACAACGACATAATGATTTCCACAGCATTTACCGCATGTTCAAGCTAGTCTGCGCCAAATAGACACACCAAATACGTAAAGTGTAAACTTTACACAGTGAAAAAGCTAATGCCACATTTGTAGTGTGTCACTTTTAACACCTATTTCATATTACCTAGCCTCGAGTGAGGTCAGAAATTTTAAATGCATCCAAGTAACTTTGCCATTATCACGCGTAACTCAAGATTTCAAGCTTGGATTCTTTACTCATCTAATAATGATCGAAGTTAGTAAAGTCTGAGCTTTCCACAATAACTCCCGATTTCTCGAACACAAAAAATCTATTAATCCACTGTCAAAGCTGTTACCCCCAGTATCTCGTACTGAGGAGATACCAGGGGTGACAGCAGTAATAGCCCTACTAACAATCCTTATTTAGTCACTCCATAACATCCATAACAATACGATCCTGCCTGACTTCAACTAACATTATTCTTCATTTAACATTATCTTGTAACCACTATGGTACAAAATTGTACACCAATACTCTTACACAGCCAGCTTATACGACAAACGACGTCTTTGGGGTCGTCCATTAATCACGTGAAGCTCGAAAGGTGTACCCCCTGGAGGGGGTTCGTGAAAAATCACGAATTATCACTCGAGAAGGCAGTGGGTCGTATACGGACTACATAGCTTATGTTTTGAATTCATAATGTATTTTTTCATAATGTATGCAAGGAAATAAATAATGTATTTTTTTTTGGCTCAGCTAGCAACTGGAATAGGCTTATTTGTAGTTTAATGAGTTCAGTCAGCGCTTGAAGTACACATTTATACAAGATTCTGCTTTTCTGCTATACTAAAATTGAAAATAGATTTATTTCAGCACAAGTGGAATGGTTATGTATTCATAGACTGTCTCATTGGACTAGCTGTTAAGGCTCTTACTCAAGATAGAGGTCGCGGGTTCGATCCCTACTGGAGGCCGCCATAAACTTGTACAAATGGCGTCAGTCTAGATGTATTTCCATGTTTGTGACGCCCTTGCCTGGTTACCATAACACAGGGTATCCTGGTTTGGGACCAGGACAAGTGATTGTGTTGTGTGGAAGTTATTAACATTGAAATTTTCCTCTTTAGTAAAGTAAACAGAGAAAAAAAAATTATTGTCACCAAAAATAGTTGAGTGGTTGAAAGAAAAAAAAACAGTAAATTGAATGGTTTGTTAATATCCAATGAAAGTGGCATTAACTGGGTTCTAAAGAGTTCTAAATTTTAGGGATCTGTTATGTAGAAAGGAAATTACTACATAACAGATCACTAAAATTTAGAACTCTTTAGAGTTCTAATCTTGGTGCTAATCTTAACCCTGATCGATCATGAGTGTTAAGTTGCTGTTTTGTTTTAGAGTTATCATGTGCCAGAGACACACAGAAAGGCCGTGGGGCAAGGGCGCAGAAAAGACACGACGCGTTGCATGGAAGGGTCAAATTAAAAAATATATATGTTAACCTAAAATGATTCTGTCGACGTAATTTTCATCAAGAAGTAACTGATGATATCATTGTACCCTACTGATATTATAGCTTGGAAAATAGATTCACCTAAAAATATGTAAAAAAAATCGCTATCAATTATGACCCTAACATTTTTTTGTTCTCCAAGCTGAGGTTAGAGTTAAAAAAATTAAAACCAAAGTGAACTTCGTAACTTTAAATTATTTCTGATCATCAGCCATTCTACGCCCACTGCAGGACAAAGGCCTCACTCATGGGTTTTCCTAACCATGAAGTGTTTTGCCATAATCGCCACGCTTGGCAGGCTAGGTTGATCGCAGTATGCAGTTGGAATCTTACGAAGACGCTTCTGCCCGACTCCTGGTAATTTATTGCCTTAGTCGCCTTCTACAACATAGACCACAGACAACATAGTATGCATGTTGGATAATAATTTTTGTAAAGTAAGTTGAAATAATACCTGTCCAGACATTATCTCATTTGCATGAGTAACGCAAAATAAAGAACCAGTTTTGGTGCTTAGTTCCCCCACAACCGGTTCTAAAGAAGAACGATTCCGAAGGTAGCACCAGTTTTTTTACACAAGGCAACACCTATTTAACTATCTCATTATTAGTTAGTGTTATTTAGTGAAAAGTATGTAAAACTATTACATTTACCTGTATTTGTTGCCGAGGTTGCCGTAAAATTTATCAAAAACGTGCAGTAATGATATCTGTAGTAAATATGAGAACTACATTGTTATGCAGTATTGATTTTGTTTACCCAGAATCCAAATTTTAGTTACGATTTCGTTACTAAGGGCTCATCACAACGGAGGTCAAACATTGTCCGATACAAAATATTGCCTGACAGTAAGTGTTGCTAAAAAATTTAAGAATTGTATTCTATTTACAAAAATTAAATTCATTACGATATTGGGTACATTATCATCTTGGTAACGTTGATTCTAATTTTCGTTACTGGATATAAATTTTGAATTTGACCCAGGTAAGAGCACTATTGGTGGGGGAGCGGTAGTAGCTTAGTGGGTAGTACATTGGACTCGAAAGCAAGAGACCCAGGTTTGATTCCCAGTGTGGGCATGCACCTATGACTTTGTTTTGTAAGTTTGTTTTGTATTTGTGAAGTTATAGTAGCAATAACACTCGCTGACGGTAAAGGAAAAGATTGTGAGGAAAAGTGAGTGTCGTCTGAGCTATTCACATACCTCAGCTCTTAAAATCACCACTCTGCAGTGGGCATGCATGGTGATTAAGCCCATACTCTTTCCCTGAGAGAAGGCCTGTGCCCTACAGTGGGACGTATATAGGCTGCTTATGTAAGAGCACTCTATTACGGCCCTTAGACATACTTCTGAAATTGCACTTGAGTGCGCTGTCATGGTTTGTTTCTAACAGCATCTTGAAATGGGCAAAAAAATCTCTGAGGTAAGAGGGATTTATTAATACGCCCCTAAGACCCTATGAACATATAAACTATGAGAATGTGATTTCAAATTGGGACAACAAGTTACAACAGTTCTGCCTCAATAAGATAACAAAGCAAGCTGTAGACAACAAGCATAGCCGTATTGGTCGTATTCAACCTTTACATCATTAGAATAAAATAGTTTATCAATTTAATTCAGTAAAACCATTTTTTCTTCAGATGGCAGTGAGCAACCCAATGCTTGCACAGCTTCAATAGCTTGCAAACATAATATAGGTCTCATTGGAAAAACAAAGCTGTACAATCAACACGCCAATGTTATTCGAATGATGTTTCAAATGGAGAGGGTATATGAGCACTTTTTTTTTTGTAGATATCAGTTTGAGTAACAGACCCTAACCACGCGAAATGTTCGCTTTGGAGGCCAAACAAACGTAACAAAAGAAAATGTAGTTGATAATACACGTGAACGGCAACGCATTGATTTGTCTCACGTTAAAATACAGGTGAAGTTAATTTTACCTTGACTTCTCCACTGTGGTAGGTTGGTCGCAATAACACTGACGAAGTCTCCGAAACGTAGGCTCTGAAGCGATGTCCAGTAGAAAGGCACTTTGTTTGCATAAAATTACGTAATTCTGGACACAGCAATGCTGAATTTGAGCGATAAATTCAAATATAATGAGATTTTAGACACTAACGCCTGACGAAAGCAGCAGCCATTAATTTGTCTTTTTAATCTGTGGCCCACAGTGTTGCCAGAGCCTACTCAGCTCAGGTTGCCATTTGTAGGTTCAAATGTTGCCATATGAAACCAAAGGTTGCCATTAGAAAAAATGTGTAAAAAAATTCTACGCGTTTTTAACTGACCTCAAAAATGGAGGAGGTTATCAATTCGACGCGTATAGGTATATATATTTTTTGGCTATGTTTTTATTATTATTATTATTAAATCCTTTATTGCATAAAACAGAAAGTTTTGCACATAGGCGAGCTTAATGCTACTTAGCATTATCTACCAGCTAACCTAAGTTTTGATGAGAGCATTGATGTTTTCGCATAACTCCGTCAAATCTTAACCAATTTCGAGAATTTTTTTTTTGTTCGAACAGATATAACGTCCCATTGTTCCCATTTAAATTTGTTGAAGATCTGATGAAGACTTTTAGAGATGGAGAACGGAACCCTTCAATGGACAGCAGTAAATAAGGCCTAATGGGGCACACCCTTTAGTAATATCCGTATGTTTCACAAAATAGCGTAAAAGTAGTCCCATGATGATTTGGTGATGTTCTGATGATGACTTTCGCAACAAATTAAATAGGGTAAAATATGGTTATAAGGGACTTGTTTATTTTTCTCCCGCCCCCCCACAAAAGTTGAAAAAGAAAAAAAACTGACTTCGAAACCCTACAGCACTAAAAAGTTAGAAATAATTTAAATACCTAATTAGAAGTATGTATACATGTCCAATGTTCTACCTACTAGGCTACCACCGCTGTCCTACCCAGGTTCGATCCCCAGAGCGAGCATGTACCTATGACTTGGTTTTCTAAGTTATGTACATTTGTGAATTTGTGAAACTTCACAATAGTAGCAATACCACTCGCTAACGGTGAAGGAAAACATCGTGAGGAAACCTGAGTGTCTGAGCTATTCCCATACCTCAGCGCTTGAAATCGCCAATCCGCGGTGGGCACGCGTGGTGATTAAGCCCATACACTCTCCCTGAGAGAAGGCCTGTGCCCTACAGTGGGACGTAATAGGCTGCTTATGTATACATGTAGGTATTGTAGAAGTATAATTTGTAGTCGGTGCCCAGTTTCATGACCAACACATATATTTTGGGCACCGACTCCAAATTAAACTTCTACAATACCTACATGTATACATACTTCTAATTATTTTTATTAAAAAATTTTTATTTTATTAATGTTACTATATTTATAACTATTGGGTACTGTTTATTGCTCTGCATATTGGTTGATAAAAATTTAATTTGCCATTTCGGATGATTCAATCAGTAAAATTGGTTTTTCAAATAGGTCTATAGGCAGCTTCTTCGATTAAAACAATAAAAAGAGAACTTACCAATAGATTTAAAAACAAAAGTAATAGAAAACCACGAAAAAGGATTCCTTTGCACTGCACTGCATACTGCACACAGACACACACTTTCTTCCATTTTGGTTTTAGAGTTTTCATAAAATTACTTTTATCTCTAGCTTCACCAAAATAGACCTTTTCTGTGTAGAAATACGGGTACAATTTGTTTGTCTACTAATTATTGTATTGTTTTCATTTGGGAATAAAAATGGGTTCAAGATTTTGACGTTGTTCAATTCGATGCGTTCATTTCATCTGTAAAAGATATTCGATATTTTATTTACTGACGATCGGGTGACAAGTCGAAAAGTTGCCAAAAAGTTGCCATTTCAGCTTGGTTGCCACTTGGTTGCCACGAAGGGTCAAATGTTGCCAAAATGGCAACCAAAGTACTACTCTTCAAAGTATACTCTTTGCTGTGGCCTAAGTAGGTTACTCTATGCTAAGTGGCCATTAAAAGAATTTCGTTGTTTTCTATTAACAGTAACCAATAAACAAATTCTTAATTTTCCGCCTTTACTATTGGTTCATTTCGAAAAATTTTTAGTAAGAGCCAATTAACGCACAGGACAGTCCGACAGCTGTGACGTCAATACAACGTGTGCAATAAAAACAAACGTAAGAAACCATCCGTTACACGCATATTTACTTTATGCTAGTAAAGACATGGGGATAGTGATTTTGAGCAAAATACAAATCTGTAGATTTATTTTACAATTTTATTATTTTATTTTATAAAGTTTATATTTATAGTATTGTATTGCTATTACAAGACATTATAAAATGTAAACACTCCAATACGGCACAAACTAAGAATTTTATTGAAATTGTAAAACGTTTATTCATTACCAAAACGCACATAAAATCTTACAAATAATAAAATGGAAAAGCAGAAAACTCACTTAAAGTAAAAAGTAACTATAAATAAACTAACGCTAAATAATCAGCAGTGGTTAAGTGATTATGGTGGGGACGCTGTGTGCCATGGTACAAGAAAAGGTTATTGACTCAGCATATGTCACAGGTTAAATTGCATTTTATGCATATTAGATACACAGCCGATATAATGATCGCAGGTGGCTCTAATTACTTATTTACTTTCAAAAGATTGCTGAGTCCACGCTGCGCAAGTTTCCGTCGCTATCTCGCACAGTGCCCATAAGTTTTTGGCAGTTGAATCAGAATCTGAAAAAGAAAAACTTTCTGTCACTTCCGTTTCCGGTTACTTTTCAAAGTTACGGGGCTTACCATGATAAGAAAAATGAAAACCTCGGCTTTAAAATCGCATTTCAGTCACGCTATACCGTATGCCGATGACAATGCAATTCTATGACAAAGGCAGCTAATGTGTTGTTAGCTGTATCGTTTGTATCAGTAAGTAGATAAATTACTAATGAATGTATTTTTAACCGACTTCAAAAAAGGAGGAGTTTATCATTTGAACGCGTATGTATATACACAAACATATATATATATATATATATATATATATATATATATATATATTGGCAATGTTTTCGCATAACTCCGTCAAATCTTAACCGATTTTGACAATTCTTGTTGTGTTCGAATAGATATAACGTCCCATTGGTCCCATTTTAATTTGGTGAAGATCTGATGAAGTAAAATCCGTGTGTTTCATAAAATAGCGTAAAAGTAGTCCCAAGTTAATTTGGTGATGTTCTGGTGAAGACTTTCGGAGATGGAAATTGAGAACATTAAATTTTAAAGTAACGAATGAAGTAGGGTAGATTATGGTTATGAGGGACTTGTTTATTTTTCCCCTGCTCCCCCATAAAATATTGAAAAAAAAAACCGACTTCGAAACACTACAGCACTAAAAAGTTACAAATAATTTAAATTATTGAATTTTTTTATAAGTTTTAGAATGTTACTTTTTGAGATTTGTACGACATTTCTCTACTCGGTGGGGCTTTCCAAGTTTTGGGCACTGAATTCTGGCTATTGGGTGCGACAAATAAAATGTCCTGTCTCTGAGTAATAACGTTTCTTACCAACAAAGTAGCCCCTTTTCCCAAATATAGATCCACTGATCAAAGACTTCCTATAGTTGGCTGTTGCTATTTCGGCAAAGAACAGCAGCACTCCAACGATGCAGCAGACGAGAAGGCTTGCGGATTGCATGATCGATGACTATCTGGAAAGAAAAAAATATATATGGTTCGGTACGCAACTTCAACTTTCACGAGCGTCTGGAAGTTATTGTGGCCTAATTTTGATTAGAATAGAGATCAACATTATTTTTCAGTTTGACGGAAACAATGTTGATAAAAAACCGGCTAAGTGCGAGTCGGACTCGGCAATTTCAAAGGACCGAGCGTTTTCTTATTCAAATAAGTTATAAATTTAACAAAATTAAAATGGAATTCCACTTCCGATCACTAATATTCTTTTTTTCAAAATGCAGATAGATATTTAGATAGAATAAACCTTTTTCTAAACAGGATAGTTCAAGGCGTGAAGAACAGACTTAACTGATACTGAAAATGCGAGGGCGGCGTCTTTTATACGGAAAACCTCGTCTAGGAAAATCAATGGCAAACGCTTGCTTCGTAAAGGGAATTATATTTAATGCAATAAATTGTGGGTGTGAGCCGCCTGGGGCGGAAGAAAAAATTGCCGCCGTCTTATTAGTCCAGCCAGACATTACCGTTTGCGTTAATTCCCAACAAGCTGGATTTTTGTGTAGGTCCTAAATACACCATTAATTATATAGATATTAAATACGACAATGCCATATCAAAAGTCTCTATTGACACCGTTTTTTATCCGAGGTCAAATGCCAAATTTTTTCCTTATTTTGCGTATATCTCAGAAACGGTGAGAGCGGGCGAAAAAATAGGTGCAATAAAGTTTGTAGATATCATAACATTTTCTACAAAAATGGTGTCAATACTTTTTTCCTTACGAAGCAACGTTCTTGGGTTATCACGATTTCAGGCATTTTTAATTACCTATACAATGAGCAAGATGTCATTATAAACATTTAAAGAACCCTTTCTAAAAATCTAAAAGGTGTCGGAAATTAAAATGTGGAACCTCCAGAAAATTTTATTCTTGTTTATTAGCGTATCAGTAGCTCGGCTGTCAAAATTCAAAACATAGTAACTCCATTTTTTTTTGCATTTTTGGGCTTAATAAGTTAAACACCACATGTTTGGCGCTCAAAAACACCTATTTTCATACGAATTACTGAAATAATAATCAGCAAGTTCCACTTATTTGAACTCCGATGATATATTTTTTCGTGGTACAAATTGAAAACATAACTCAGCACAATTGAAAACTCTAGTAACTGCACGCACTTGCTAGGTTTTTGTTGTTGGCACTTACAATTTTTTTTAATTTGTGATGTTACAAAAACCGTTACGAGTGAATTTACGAAGTTGAGCGACGCTTGTAAATTGATAGTTTTTCAGATTTTATTGAACAAAATGAGCCAAAAACGAAACATGAACTCACGTTTGAATCCCGGGGGGGTAGGTAGAAGCCAACGCTTGCCACTTGCCACGATCCCGAGAGAACGCCGTCGCTTCATCAACACTCATTCGTCATTGCATGCTAATAAATCCCCTATTTGGCCGAAGGGTGTCCGCCTGGGACGTATTTTACCTGACTGCCTCGTTGGACTAGCCGTTAATGCGCTTAACCACCAAGACAGAGGTCGTGGGTTCGATTCCCACTGGGGGTCGCTATACATTTGTACATATGGCCTCAGTCTCGGTGTATTTCCATGTTACCACAGCATCCTAGTTTGGGACCAGGTCAAGTGATTGTGTTGTGTTTAAGTTATTTCTTTCTTGAATGTTTCTTCCTTCATCCTCTCCATTTATGTCGAAACCAACGCAACATTCCTTTTTGGGGTTCCGTGCCTTAAGAGGAAAAAACGGAACTCTCATAAGATCACTTTGTTGTCCGTCCGTCCGTCTGTCTGTCAAGACTCTTTATCTCGGGAACGCGTGGAGTATCGAGTTGAAATTAAAACCATATACTACAGTCCCTTGGAGCTGTGAAAAAATCAAACTTTTAAGTAAAAAAAAGAAGATACGGTCGTTTGTGCTGCAAAAACGTATATCTCGATACCCAGGGGAACTAAAATTGATAGGGTACTTTCTTTCCGTTGACTTAGAACCATCCTAGAACTATCAAATTGAAGTAATATCGTTTTATATGACAAGTACAGGGAACAATCTGAAAACTATACATTTTTAATTAAATGAGAAAAAAATTGTCTGAAGTTCCGGAAAAGCTTGGAAAAAACTGTGAGACTCGATTCCTGAACTATTTACATATACAAGATGTTGATTTGTAAAGTAACGCTCGACTCAGGCTACTTTCTAGTCGTCAATATGAACAACTTTTAGTATGGAACCAACACTAAAATCTTAAAAAAAAATAGCTATTCCATACATTTTGTTCAGTAGATATCGAATTTTAGTATGGCACAGCTGTTTTTTTTCGTGATTTCGAGGTCGACCTGATAGTAATTAAACTTGTTCGTGTTGATGAGTAGAAATTATCCTGAGTAGGGCGTTACTTTACAAATCCATACCTTGTATGTAAGTTTCTACTAATTTGTACGGAACCCTCGGTGGGCGAGTCCAACTCGCACTTGTCCGGTTTATCCGATATTCTAGTCTCATCGTCAGTCCACAACGTTCTCTTATCAAACTACTGCGTATCCTGTCATTAAATATCGTCGCGTAAACACACGAGCCCACGGCGATTAAAAGTTTCCAAAAAGAAGGCATCGTTTCGAAATTGGTACTAACAGGCTAGATTATTGGCTCAATCTCCCTACAAGTACCAGTTCTATTGATTTACTAAATTATGTTTAAATAGTTGTCGATGACAAGTAACTTGTTATGTAATGTTTAATCGTTAAAAGGATGTAGTGACAATTGAGACAGGAATGTCGTTGGCTTCTACATGTGGAGAGGATGAAGGGAGAAAGATTGACCAAAAAAATACGAGTATATTGAGCGAATGTGGGTAGAAAAACCGGTAAGGGACGTCCCAGGCGGACATACTTCGACAAAATAGGGGATGTATTAGCAAAGGGCAAGATAAGAAGTACCTAAAACCGGCGTGCGCGCATACAGCGAGTAATTAATGTTGACGAAGCGAAAGAGGTCTGCCAGGATCGTGGCAAGTGGCAAACCCTGGTCTCAGCCTACCCTCCCGGGATACATGCGTGAGTTTTTTGTAATGTAATGTAGGTACTATGTAGTTGTATTTTTTTAAAGATGATTTGTTTTTGATACAATTTAACCCCTGAGCGGATGCGATGGGGCTTACAATACATGGTTGGTTTGAATATTCGTAATACATATTTTTTTCCTTAATTATGATATTTTGTTTTCATTACAGAACTCATTTAGATACTAATAGGTGCTATACCTAGAGGAATTTTAAACACATACTAGGTTCTTAAATGTTTTTTACGTTCTGAATATGATCGGTAAACTAAAAAAAAAGTAATTGCACAAGGTGTAACGTCAATTTAATTACAACTAAAAGTGTGTGAAACTAAAGCCAAGTATTTACAGCATACAGCCAAGTATTTTTGGTCCAACGCCTCAAACTCTAACCCTAGTAGTTATGATAGGGCAAGCCTATAAAATGACCCACCTGTTTTTTTGGCCTCCTGAACAATTTAGAAAATATGAGATATTGTTTTGAATTTTGTCAGCCGCTGTTTTTGTGATACCTACCTATAAGTTTCAAATATCATTTCAGCGTCCCGATATTGTACAGAATACCCCTTAGAAAAATGCACAAAATATTTTTATTAATTAATGTGACATTTTGCCGGCCCCCAAAAGTGCCGCGGAACGCCCCCCTCCCCACCTCTGAGAGCCTCTCATACAGTGCTGAGAGCCTCTCAACCTAGAGCCTTCTAAATCTGAGAGGTTTATAACTTTAAATTACATTTTTAAAAACAGTCGCAGAAAATGTTGTATCGATTGTTCAAAACTACAAATAGGTAAAGTCAGTAAAAAATTACTGTAACTATTAGTAAGTACAGCTTTGCAAAATTGTAGAAACCGAAAGTTAGCAATTTTGGTGAACTTTCTACTTACTAAATTTTACTATATTAAATACCTAGTAGACTTGAATCAAATAATTAGCTGAATGGACGGATGTGGCCAGCGTCGAAGACCTGTTTCGCTTGGCTAGAAACGAAGAAGAATATGTGGAGCTGACGGCCAACCTCCATTGCTGGAGAGGTACAGGAAGAAGAAGAATAACATTATTATTATTATTATAGATAGATAGATAGATAGATAGATAGAGAACACTTTATTATAACACACAAATAGTTTGTACATAACTGACAACGAATTTACTTACTATTATTGACTGCCTCATTGGTCTAGTGGTGAGTAAGACGCTTTAATGTCAAAACAGACGTCGTGGGTTCAATTCCTGCTGGAGACTACCGTACTTGACTCCTAGAAATGGTCTCAGTCTGTGTGTTTAACCGATTTCAAAAAAGTAGGAGGCACTGAATTCGTTCGTATGATTATGTACTTATTGTTATACGTATCAGCGATAATTAATTATTACATTGTCCGATTTAATTAATTCTTTTTTTTTGTTCGGATGGGTTAACTATAGGATGATCCCATATAAATTTGTCCAATACCTGTTAGTAAAATCCATGAGACATTCAATGATCTCTTCTTTTTAGTACGTGTTTACTTGAAGTTCTTATTAAAATAGGTAGGTATAGTAATTCCACGACGGAGGGTAATAACATTATTATTATTATTATAGATAGATAGATAGATAGATAGATAGAGAACACTTTATTATAACACACAAATAGTTTGTACATAACTGACAACGAATTTACTTACTATTATTGACTGCCTCATTGGTCTAGTGGTGAGTAAGACGCTTTAATGTCAAAACAGACGTCGTGGGTTCAATTCCTGCTGGAGACTACCGTACTTGACTCCTAGAAATGGTCTCAGTCTGTGTGTTTAACCGATTTCAAAAAAGTAGGAGGCACTGAATTCGTTCGTATGATTATGTACTTATTGTTATACGTATCAGCGATAATTAATTATTACATTGTCCGATTTAATTAATTCTTTTTTTTTGTTCGGATGGGTTAACTATAGGATGATCCCATATAAATTTGTCCAATACCTGTTAGTAAAATCCATGAGACATTCAATGATCTCTTCTTTTTAGTACGTGTTTACTTGAAGTTCTTATTAAAATAGGTAGGTATAGTAATTCCACGACGGAGGGTAAATATGTTGTCTATCACTCTAAATGCTTAGGCGTGAGTTCATTTGTGCTATCAATGTCCACTTAACAACGCAATCCGGGTCTTCCAAGAGGTACAATTGCTTTGGGGAATAAGAGACTTCAATATGTACTGAAGGATTAGTTGCTAATGGACCCGATAATTAAGTTTCAACGCTGCCGGACTTCGATGTTTGAGTTGTGCATTACTTAATTGCAGTGTAGTAAGGGCTTTGTTACATAGATTCAGTTAGAAACAGGTACCTATCGACCCTCTTTGTTTTTTATTCTGTGTCTTTTTTCTCCTTCTTTCGGGTTACAAGCTTCTACGCATAAGATATTAAGTGTTTATTTCATAAAAAAATATAAACATAATTTTGTTGTCTAGCAAGTAATTATCTTTAGTAAAATTAATCAATTTGAAGAGAAGAAAAGTGGAATCCACTCGTCTATTTGTCCCTAAATTAATATCTATAAAGGTGAATATGGTTTCCAATGACCTTTAAAATAAACGAACTTTTTATTTTCCTGTCACTCGGGGTGAAAACTAATAACAAGCTGCAAAATGTCTCTACTTTATCATGTCCAAACTTGGGCTTTATTCAGTTAATCTCGCAAGCTCATGCACAAACCAAGTTGTAATCCCTTTGGGATCTCGCTTGATATCAGCGTCAATATGCGGTCAGTGTTCAATAATGCAATAATGTAGGGTATCTGGACGCCATGTCCCATTTCCCCCACTATAAAAGACGCGGGAATCAGAGTCTCAGCATCAGTTGACGTTTGAGCGTTGTGGTGATACCAGCTTAGGAAAAAAGGTGACATTTACTTTTAATAAGCATTTTTGTCCAGACGACAGTGCTTCCAATCTCTGCAAACAAAATCCCACCTACGAAATTTTTTCAGTGCTTATAAGTTTTATGAAAGGCAGTTAACTACCAAAATTTACTCTAAGTACATTCACAACGTTACAGCGCCATAGCGTCGAAGATGATTATTTAATTTTTAAAAGTAAATTCCTAAAGAATTTCTTAGTGAAATATAATATTTACTTAATTTAATTAGAGTTGCCTGATATAAAGGTTGGAAGTGCTACTTTCTTGTCTTAATAGTGTTGTTAGAAACCTATTCAAACTTGTTCTTGAAAGGCTAGAAAAACAAAAACTGAAAACTTGTTTGTTAATTTTCAGATGGCCGGTCAGCACGTCATGAGGGTTACTATCAGCATCGTCTGCGTAATTGCACTGATTCTCTCTCTGGCGGATATTGCGGAAGCAAATTATAAGAACGCACCGATGAATGGCATCATGTTCGGAAAGCGTGGACCTTCAGGTGAGATAAATACACTGCATAAATGTTGTTTTTAAAATCCAAAATGTTGTGCCGTTTGGCTGTCATAGTTATATTTCGTTTGACTTTAAAATGTTTTTCTATTTAAAGGAAGAACAAAATCGGCAAAAAATAAACACAGAGTGCTGGGAAATACATATCTATTTTTTTACATTTAACTTTGTTTTAATATGCATGTTTACAAGAATAATATGAAATGCATAACTTGAATTTTTTTTATTAGTATATTCGTAAATTCTGGTCCGGAAAACTGTTATTCTGTCATTCGGTGGAAAGACAAATCCAACAAATCAAAGATCATAAAATTCTGTCCATCTGTTCTGGAGTTATAAAAAGTGTATCTAACCCGACTTTGTTTTATATATGATATATCGTAATTCGAATATAATATTTTTTCATTTTAATTTGCAGAGTATGACTCCCGAGGACGCACTTTTACTGCTTTATGTGAAATAGCAACAGAAGCATGTCAAACTTGGTTTCCATCACAAGAAAATAAATAAATTACAAAACCAACGAAGAATGACTTAAAGAACACATTCACTCAGACACGACCATGGATTACGTAATTTTTAAATAAATAATTTTATACCGAAGTATGTTAAAAATATATCTAACAACCATGAAAGCATTAGGCAGCACTTGACTTCAAAGTTGTGAATAACTTAAAAAATAAATTAAAAAAATATTAATCTTTGTCATCAGTGTCTGTAAACTATATAACTATCTTATATATATTTTAATTGTCACTAAGAAGGCAGTCGAGTTTCTGAAAAAAATATGTATTGAGTGAAACATTCCTATTAAATAATTCTACGTCATTTCATGGTTTCATTACTCTTCGTCATTTAGTAATTAATAGTATTAGGTGAAGTTATAAGTTAGGTATAAGTTGTAAGTTAACCAATGAGGATTGTATTTTATAACTAGCGATAGCCAATGTCCATCCTGAAATTCTATTGTAAATAGTAGCCTAAATAATCACTTTAGTAGTTTCGGAGATTACCTGTACCTCTTTACTTTATAATATTAGTAGAAATAGTACAGAAAGGCACGATGGTAATTTTTAGCGAGTTGCTTCTCATTGCAGACGAAACCTGATTATACTTAAAAAACTATAAAAAAAAATCTTATCAGGCAATATAACACAGCCTGTATCCGTCCATAGCAGCACGGGTGTTCGATGAAGCTAGAAACGCGTTTAAAATGTCTATTCGCGACTTTTCAGTACCTATATTTATTGTCAAATTCTGTCACTTTAGAGCCACAAAACGCGTGACTCGTGCCATCGTACTGAAAGAGAGATAATTTGAGCTCACCACGCGTGCTGGCGTGCTCACTGCAGATTGGCAATTTTAAACACCGTGGTATATGAACGCTGTAATAAAGAATTAATTTATAATAATGACGCCTCAGACACAGTTCACTTACGATGTTTTCCTTCAGGGTTCTTTCATAACTTCCCACAAATGTCTCACCGTGACTTTACGAATACGCCCACAAATATGTGCATTGGAATGTAACTTTTGACCCACATTAAAATATTTCCACATGGCAACACTCGTGGGAATTTTGTTGATAAGCGAATAACTTTCGATTGTGTATGTGTGTTGTCTTGTCTGCATCGGCTGTTTTTTATGCCTTTCTTACAAGACATATTTCCGCATGGAAATTGCAAAATTTTCCCAGAGTGAAAATCCGTCGCGTTGGCATTACCTAGTTTTGAATTTGCACCGATAAAACAATATGGAAATTGTTTGATTTTATTGACATCTGTCAGTGAGTGACGTTTTGTGTTCAGTTAGCAAAAATAATTCTACCCTTTATTTTGAGTTTTGAAAATGAATTAGCAAGCCTTCGATCTCTCCGAGAAATGAAGAACCGTTAATACTGAATCTATTAATTTAATTAAGTTACCTCTACGAGCAAAAATGACGACGAAGGAGCTATACACGAAGGTAAGTATTGCACCATCTTCTAATCAACGCAGTTTCGTCAAATTTTTTTCTATTTTCAAATTTACAATAATATGAGAAAAGGTTTGTGTTTCATCATAATACGATTAACTGCCAGACGCTAACAATGACTTTTACTCTCAGACTCATACTAGCTTAAGCATGACTAATTTATTCCTCTATTTCATTCATATATTCACGGACCATTTTTATGCTCTGTTAATGGCAGTAGTAAACTCATGTCATAAATTTTGCCTTATGTTTATCTTTTTTAGATGGCATCAAATTAATTTTGTTCTTATCAGTTGCCAAGTAGCATAACAATTAAACTATATTGTTATCATGTTACACCCCCTCTTGAATGACAAATGGTAACTTTTGACAACATTTTCAATAGCTGGCAGTAAATTCCTGGAGAAAATAAACAATTTTGTTTTCTGAGTCTCCCTTACTGATTACACTGACTCCATGGTTGTAACTTACTGCTGTTAGGTAAGCAGCATGTAGGTCAATGACTGATCTCCATGGTGGTATGGAGGTACCGTGGAGGTCAGTAGTCTTCTTGTTTGTGATCAAGAAAAAAAAACCTTGCAATGTGCTTGCAATGTAAAAAATTCTTCATATTTAACCTATTAAGAATTGAATTGAATTGATATTTAGGTATTTTATAATACTATATGATCTGTGGGTATTTTATTAAAAAGTGAAGAAATAGATACAAGTAGAGTGCGACAAACTTATCTGACCCGGTGAAGGCGTCACTTTTCTCATACTAAACTTGACGTTTCCATACTATATTTGACACCTCTACCGGGTCAGATAACTTTGTGGCACTATACAGTTAAATATTGGAAAACAAACAAATAAATTATAAATAAGATGTACCAAATGTAAAACATTTTTTTTTGTAGTTATAGACAGTAGAAGTTATGAAAAAAATTAACAAATTCTACCGATCTGTTTATCTGTATTGTAATATATTAGGCAAAACATAAAATGGAGTAACTTTACACTAAGTCTAGCAGGTGAACTAAGCAGCCATGTTGAAATTGGAGATAAAACTTATGTCACTGAACACTGACACCCCCATCAGTAGAGCCTGTAGCTTCTACTTAACAATCTTCCGAACAAACTTAGGATAATGCGAAAAAGGCGAGAATATATTTCGTCATTTAATATATTTAATTAGTGCAAAAATTTAAGTAATTAGGTACTTGATACTTTTAAAAAGTTACTTAGCGGCTCTTTTGACTTAAACAAAATCTCAAAATATTATAAAAGTGTATGAATCTGTATTACAATTAATAACGCCTTAAAACTTGCTTTATTTATTTAGTGTCGAAAGTTTTAGCTTCTTAGCTAAACAATAAGGAGTCATTTGACTGTCCGCCGTCTATCTAGGTAAGTAGATTTTGCCGTCTTTCTAGTGTTAACGAATGGAGCGAAATCATAATCCGTGCTTGTATATGTGCACTTGTGATTAGCTATAGTTTAGATTAGATTAGAACACTTTATTGTACACAGATGAAAACAAAATACATTAAAAGGCTTACATGTCTCTTTTTAGAAAAGATAGCTGGAGGTACCTGGACAAGGTTGACATAGGATAGACGGGAGTGGAAGAGGTTGGGGGAGGCCTATGCTAAAGGGTAATCAGACGCAAATGACAAAAAGACAACGTAAAAATTATTATATTATAAACAAGATGGAAAATATGAATGTATTATAAATTAAATGTAAATGTAATTAGATTTTAAATTAAGTTAATGCATCTAAATAAATCGCTAGATTGACTGATTGATTGATAGTTCTCTTTTTAACAAGTGATATTGTTGAAATTGCACTGGATAGTCAGTGCGGTGGGTCAGAAAACAGAATTGAATTGAATCTTTGACTGGAACAAGTTGAATTGATAATTAAATCAATTGACTGGCTCATTGGTCTGGCGGTACTTGCTTGACTGTCAAGACAGAGGTTGTGGATTCAATTACCGCTGGAGGCTGCTGTAATTTATTTGTACAAATTACATCAGTCTGCGTGTATTTCCATGCCTGTGATGGCCTTGCCTGGTTACCAAACGCGGGGAATCTTAGTTGTCACTGGCAAAGCAAAAAAAACTATTTTAAATTTGTGGAGAAGCCAAGCTACATAATGTCACAAATTGAAGTAAAACCCTCATTTCTATGAGTATATTTAAGTTTTTTGTGTCCTACTACTTAGAGGAATGAGTACGAATTCTTCTTTTTTATTTTGCTAAGCTTCTTCAATGCAAGCACATATTTTTTGTTAATTAAACCCGAACTCCAGTTGAATGAAAACCATTGCTCAAGTAATCATTATTTACCATGCCCAGGGTGCCCGGATATGGGTGGAGCATCCAGAGAAAGTGTGGGAGAGTGCGACGGTCACCTCGGATTACCGATCCGGGGTTCTCATCGCTCAGCTCGACCAGAGTGGGGAAGTGCGGCAGATCAAGGTGAGACTTGGATAAGATAGATAGATAGAGATAGAGAACACTTTATTGCACAACCAGGTGAAAGATATTACAAATAGTTTCTTATATCTAAGTAGTGGTATACAATTGGCGGTCTTATCGCTTAGAGCGATCTCTTCCAGACAACCTTTGGATGGAGAGGAATGCACCAAGAATACAGTCGGTAGATGGATGTACAGCGAGAGATTACAAGAATATAAGTACTTATAATTACATATTGTACCAATAATATACTTACATGAATACCTAAAAGAAAAAAATTTGCTACTACATTAAATATATATAAGCAGCAGTTTACATGTATATAATATACATGAATACCTACAAAATAAATACATAATTAAATATATATAAGCAACAGTTTACACAGTTCAAACAGTAAGGTAGTGAGATTTCACCAATGCCTTAAAACAAGACAAGGACTTAAAACAAGATGCCTTATAACAAGACAAGGATAAGATTGGAGATCAGGTCAGAACTCAAGCTGAGAAAGTGGTGGGGAGAGTGCAACATCCACCTTAGATTACCAATCCGGGGTTCCTATAGCTCATCCCAACCAGAGTGGGGAAGTGCGACAAATCAAGTTGGCACCTGGATAATATTAGAGGTTGGATTGGAACAGCGATTTCTAAAGTGGGTTGAGCCACTTTAGAAATCGCTGTTCTTACGTTGATGCGCTATTACGCGCATCCTGAACGATTCCATTCATTTAACTGTTGAATTGGCATGGAATTTGAAATTTAGGCGATTGGAATCGCTCAGGATTTGGTGCGCATAATTAGGCCCCTGTAGAAAAGTCACTTTCTCTCTTCTCTTAAATTCTGAGACCCCTCATTAGGGCATTTATAAAAGATCTCCAGTGACTAATAACGTCTTGAGCGGCGACTTCGAGGTCATCCCATACCAGGCCTAGTGTTTTCGCCTCTAACGTCACTGACCGGTGCCGGATGGTTTTTGGACGCCCCTCTTTCTCCTTGCCGGTGGCTGCCGCGTCAGGTCGGGTGTTGGCCCACGGAACATGTGGGCCTCTGATTCGTCAGTCTCCACAATTCTTCGTCGGTAATGGTATGGGGCCAGGAAATTCGTCGAATCCGCCTAATATCTGTGAATTTTCCAATTTTATTTCCAATATTTATCTATCTATCTAAGGCTTTTTTTTCTAAACTCTTGTCGAAAAGCGACTGCCAATCATATTAGTCACTGAATCGTTGGTTTATTATTTCGATTAATGTAATATGACAATTACCTACGACCAGGTCGATAATCTTGTGGTAATATTATTGAATACCAAATCAGATTTCGTGCGTCCGAATACCGCTGGACGCCTAAGTACAAATGAATAGCTCTCTGAGAGAAGGCCCGTGCCCTGCAGTGGGACGTTTATAGGCTGCTTATGTTAAAGGGGTTCTCCACTCTTTGCATTTGCATTTTGTACTGTACCAGATCACAGATGAGAGTCACATGCCTCCCCTCCGGAACCCCTCGCTGCTCATCGGTCAGAACGATCTGACGTCACTCTCTTACCTCCACGAGCCGGCTGTTCTGCATAACCTGAAAGTCAGGTAAGCAATTTGAACCTTAAGGGGCTACTAAAGATTCAATAGCGCAGCCTCACATTATCGGTCGTGGGTTCAAATTCCGGCATGTACCAATGACTGTTTCCTTAGTTACGTTCATTTGTGAAATTGTAGTAGCAATACCAATCGTTAACAGTGAAGGAAAACATCGTGAGGAAATAATAAGTATACTACCCTGCAGTAGAATGCACTTTCTTAAAAAATCGTACAGTGCGGCGTTCTTAATCGTCAGGGAGTTTTTTTTTTTGCAAAGAGTTTTGAGTGCGTGTGTGCGTGTGTGCATGTGTGCATGTGTGCATGTGTGCATGTGTGCCTGTGTGCTTGCGTGCGTGCGTGAGTGCGTGTGCGTGTGCGTGTGCGTGTACGTGTGCGCGTGCGCGTGCGTGTGCGCGTGTGTGTGTGTGTGTGTGTGTGTGTGTGTGTGTGTGTGTGTGTGTGTGTGTGTGTTCGATCTTTAGCAAATCATCCCATCTCCATCCTCCTTGACATACGATTTTCAACTGTATTCGGGTGATTACGGGACCTTGCCACTCGCCTACGCATTAATTCTATCAATTGTGTAAACATAAGTAGACACTTGTGATTCACACCATATACTAAATTCGGTCACCGCCATGTGTGCACTTGTACAGTCGACGGCACGCCAACCTTTACATTTTCATTGTAAAGTCACCCGTAACGTAACTGAGTAGAGTCTACGGTTGTAAAAGTTGATTTGCTGTCGACTCTAGCTTGTACAGTAGGTGAGTTTTTGGGTAATTCCCAAATTGTGTATCTATAAAACCAAACATGGACTAATCAATTTCAGATCTGCGGTGGAAATGCTATCTATAAAATATAACATAAACTTGCGGCTGTATTCCGTAGGGGTAGGCAGAGACCAGGGTCTGCCACTTGCCACGATGTACACATTTGTGTATGTCATTAAATTCCGATTTTTCCTTCATTTTATTCAATAAACAGGCCGTAACCATAGACCAGATTGTTACGGTGTGGGCGAGTCGCTGGATGCGGGCGGCACAAAACCACGAGGGAGGCCTATGTCCTGCCGTGGACGTCAAATGGCTGATGATGATGATGAACCGTAGAGGGCGTATTAGCGAAGGGGAAAATGAAAAGTACCCGAACCGGGCGTGCATACATGCAGAGTAATTTTAAAAACCTATTTAGAGGCTCAAAATTCTGAGCTAATGGGCAAGTGCAGGCATCGGCGAAATTTCGAAACTCTTTAAAAACTTCGCTTTATTAAGTTCATGCAGCGACATCTGGCTGAAGTAATTGACATCACTTGCAGTACCGAGTACCCATTGCCGATGAAGATGCCTGCACTTGCCCATTAGCTCAGTTGGGAGAGCGCTGGCACGGTTAGCCAGAGGTCGGGTTCAAGTCCCGGCATGGGTGGAACTTTTAACCTCTAAATAGGTTTTAAAATTGTCCTTAGCGCGGATTAGTGCAACACAGAATATAATACAATGCAGAGACTTACGAATGTTGATGAAACGAAAGAATTTTTTGTCAGGATCGTGGCAAGTGGCAAAAATCGATCCTAGCTAGCATACTCGTCATCATCATCATCAGCCATTTGACGCCCACTGCAGGACAAAGGCCTCCCTCATGGTTTTACAATCATGAGGGGTTTTTCGGTGGAGCGATGATCTTCGCAGGGCGGCTGGCAAGAGTTGGATGAGAGTAGCCGAGGACCGTGCTCAGTGGCGTGCTATAGGAGAGGCCTATGTCCAGCAGTGGACAAGCATAGGCTGATGATGATGATGATGATGATGATGAGGGGTTTTTGCCATAATCGCCACGCTTGGCAGGCGGGTGGGCGATCGCAGTATGCGGTTGGAATTTCAGAAATACGCTGCCCGTCTCCTGGTAATTCATTTCCTTAGTCGCCGTCTACGACATCCACGGAAGGAAATGGAGTGACGCTATTCTTAATCCGGCGCCAGACGGAGCTTGTCCTGAATAAAGCGAAATCAGAAGAGATCACGATTGGTGCTGTTTGCCATCCATTTCTTTGTAAATTTCAGATTCTGCGATCGCAACGCCATCTACACATACTGCGGGATCGTGCTTGTGGCTATCAATCCATATTACGACCTACCTATCTACGGTGAGTCGCTTTTAGTCGAAGCAGAGTTAAATATTAGGGGTTAAAGTATGAAATTGCCGATTTGTACTGAAAATCTAAATTGTTTATTTTTTAAATTTTTAACAAATTTATTTAATCAAAATAGTTGCCATTATTATCTATACATTGCTGCCATCTAATGGGAAGGTCATTAATGCCTTTGCGATAGAACTCCGACGATCTAGACTGCACAAACTGTGTAAAAGCATTTTGTACTGCCTCCTGGGAAGAAAACTTCTTGTCACGTAGATAATTGTCCAAATCACGAAAAAAATGGTAGTCCGTTGGAGCAAGGTCTGGTGAATACGGAGGATGACGAATGGTTTCTAACTGCAGTTCCTGAAGGGTCAAAATGGTTTCTCGTGCTGTGTGAGGTCTCGCGTTGTCGTGGAGCAATAATGGTGTCAAATCATGAGGCACCCATTTTTCGTATTTTTTTATTTTATTGATTTGACACAAGTGAGTCAATATTGTGGGTAAGGTAACGTTAAACCATGCCGCTAATTCCTGGGTAGTTTGACTAGGGTCGGCTTCCACTATCTCTCTTAATTCATCGTTATTCACCTGTTTCACCAAATTTCCATCACGAAAGCGTTTAAACCAAAATCGCACGGTGCGTTCATTAGTAGACCCCTCTCCAAACGCAGCATTGATATTGCGGGCTGTTTCTGCCGCGTTAGTTCCGCGTCGGAACTTGTATTCAAAAATCACTCGAATTTTCGCAGTATCCATCTTTCTTTTCTAAATTGAATAACAAAAACAATTGAAAGTCGATATTCAAATGTTTCACATTTTTTAAAAAAAGAACATCATAGAAACCATTTGAAAAAAGTTTCATTCGAAAACCTCAAACCATGAAGATTCTATGTCAATTCAAAGAACCTATTGCAATAAAACGGCAATTTCATACTTTAACCCCTATTATATACACATATATATATATATATATATATATTTGATTGACTAAATGTGTGAGAACCCGTAGGTTTTAGGCATTAAACATAAAAAGAAAAATTTTTTGCATATAATTTTTTATGTAGCCTCTCGTTTGTGTACCATTTCTCAAACTCGGAAATGATTAATTCATGACGACAGAAATTATTTTATTGTCTGATGTAACTATTTTTACTGTGGGGTGTTAATTTATGTTACTGCTACTGTGTTTACAGTAGTTTCCTTTATTTTTGAAGATGTTTAATGGATCCCTTAGATTAATTACTTCCGGATAACGTTAATTAAAACATGAATTGTCTCCCCAGGCGATGAAACAATCATGGCGTACCGTGGCCAGGCCATGGGTGATCTGGATCCCCACATTTTCGCCGTCTCCGAAGAAGCCTTCACCAAGCTGGAGCGCGAGAGGCGTGACCAGAGCATCATAGGTACGTGGTGATAGCATTGGCATCTCTTCATCATAATCTTTTGGAACATAAGAGAAACTAGTGTCGGAGGGTTCTAAATCAGGGTTAGAATACCCCCTTTAAAAGTGGGAAAATTATTTATTTTGCCACATAATATTCCGGGGTAGTTCAGCGAACACAATTTTCCATTGTCACTTAAGCGTGTTAATTAACAGTGTTATCACGCTGTCATTAAACGAAATTTGCTGAATGTAATAATATTTTTTTGACAGTGTTATCACGCTGTCATTAATCGAAATTTCCTGAATGTAATAATATTTTTTAACAGTGTTATCACGCTGTCATTAATCGAAATTTCCTGAATGTAATAACACTTTTTAACAGTGTTATCACGCTGTCATTAAACGTAATTTGCTGAATGTAATTATTTTTTTTAACAGTGTTATCTTTAAACGAAAATTTCTGTATTTTTTTTTCTGGTTACCTTTAGCCAAATCTATAATATACAAATGTAACATTAATTTAATTTGATTTAAACATACTTAAGTAAATTAATTCAAATTTTCGTATATTATTAATATTCTTCAATGGAATATTATGCATGTCCGTATACGTAAATAAGTATGCTAAGTTTATTCGAAACTGTACTATAATAATTATATTTAAGAATTTATATTTTTCAATTGCATGCCAGATTTATAATTCGTGAACCTGAAAGTTAAAACAATGCTGTGTTCACCAGTAAGTGACAAACATGTATGGTCTATTACTATCAGTTTAATTTAATACCCTGTGTAATGTTTACACATGTTTTACTGTTCATCATCACCATCATCAGCCATTTGACGCCCACTGCAGGACATAGGCCACCCTCATGGTTTTCCTAACCATGAGGGGTTTTGCCATAATCGCCACGCTTGCAGGCGGGTTGACGATCGCAGTATGCGGTTGGAATCTCAGGAAGACGCTGCTGCCCGTCTCCTGGTAATTGATCTCCTTAGTCGCCTTCTAAGACATCCACGGGAGAAAATAGAGTGACGCTATTCTTAATCCGGCGCCACGGATTTGCTGCTAGTGCACCTTATGTAAGAATAAATAAATGAAATTTATAGGGGTTGTGGGTGAGTCAAACAGATTGTCAGTATAAGCACTTTATGACGGAAACACAAACATGGAAAGAATAATACAAACACTTGACCAACGGAGAATAGTCACGAAACAGTAAAACGGTACGAAATCGGACAGCTAACTATAGACAACTAGCTAGCGCGCGAGACTTCGGCCGACTGGCGAGGCGGCGGCCGAATCGCGGCAGGCGCAACACGGAAACGCCCGAGAGCAGCCGAACTCTCACGAGCTGTAAGAGACCCCCCACACTAGCGTCTTTCGAGCGTCGTCGTCGTGCCAGCGTCTGCACAGCGTCGACGCAACGCCGACGCCGCGGCGACGCGACGCCAGCGCTGGGCGGCCGCCGAACGCCGGACTTACGCAGCACTGGCGTTGCGGCACTGTGGCGCTTGTCGCGTACAGTCAGTGTGAATATAGATTCCGACGAAGAAACACTGCTGTTGACATTACTGATAAAACGAAAATTAAGTAAATGGAAAAACAAACGTCATCGTCAATATTGGCAAGATCCTCTGTGGGGTTGTTGTGTTCAGGAAAGCGATTATTACGTATTGTATTGTGAATATATAAAAATAATAATAAAAAACATTTTTACGATTATCTACGAATGCCAAAGCAAACATTTGACGAACTTTTACAACTGATTCAAAATGATATAAAATATCAAGATACCCAAGAGTGCGTTGTGTTATGTATTGTACTTGTTCGCCAAAAACGTTCTGCTGGCGCCGCGGCAACGCGACGCCAGCGCTGCGTATGCCCGGCGTTCGACGGCCGCCCAGCGCTGGCGTCGCGTCGCCGCGGCGTCAACGTTGCGTCGACGCTGTGCGGACGCTGGCACGACGACGACGCTCGAAAGACGCTAGTGTGGGGGGTCTCTAAGGCTGCGGCCGGGATGGAGAGAATCGGTCAGGTGGTCGGCGCTCCCGCATTGGTCTAGAGCCACACGCTACAAATTCGATATTTTTGCCCTCCCAGTGAGCGGCGAGTCCGGCGCTGGCAAAACTGTGTCGGCCAAGTACGCGATGAGGTATTTCGCCGCCGTGGGTGGGAACGCCAGCGAGACGCAGGTCGAGAAGAAGGTCCTGGCTTCGAGTCCCATCATGGAGGTGAATAACAATTAATCCTTCCTAATATTATAAACGCGAAAGTTTGTACGTATGGATGAATGTTTGTTACTCGTTCACGCAAGAACGGCTGAACGGATCCGGGTGAAATTTTACAGAGATAGATTATAGTCTGGATTGGCACGTAGGCTATTTTTTATCTCGGAAAAATACACATCAAAATTATCACGCGAACGAAGTCGCGGGTAACAGCTACTCTAATATATAAAAATCTCGTGTCACAGTGTTTGTCATCGAACTTCTCCGAAACGACTTCATCGATTTTTATGATCTTTTTTGTGTATATGTGGTAGTGAGTGAGTGAATGCGTGAGTGAGTTGATGGGTGCGTTATTAGGTGAGTGCTTAAGTGAGGAGTGAGTGAATAATTGGGTGAGTGAATGAACAGGTGGGTGAGTGAGTGAGTGAATGAGACAGACAGACAAGTAGAGAATATGTGATGAGATATTTCGCCGCCGTGGGTTTGAATGCCAGCGAGACACAGGTTGAGAAGAAGGTCCTGGCTTCGAGTCCCATCCCATGATGGTGAGCGTAGAAAGGGGGAATGTGCTTTGGAGAACTGCAACAGACCTACTGCATAGTTAGCTTTAAATAAACAGTCACCTAACAGTATACCGCCTCAGTGGATGGCTTCCTTGAGTGAGCGAGTCCGTAAGTGATTGAGTGAGTGAAGGACTTATTATTATTTATTTTATTATTTATTAATAATAATAATAATGATAAGCAGTCTATATACAGTCACAGTGCAGGGCTACCCCCAGACAGGGTAAAGGTCTTCCTTGAGTGAGTGAGTGAATGGGTGTGTGATTGAGTGAGTGAGTGGGTGAGTGTGTGTGAGAGTGGCTGGGTGAGTGAGTGAATAAATAAATAAATATTTTAAACATCCACGCATTACATCCTCAGGCCATAGGCAACGCGAAGACAACACGCAACGACAACTCTTCGCGCTTCGGCAAGTTCATAGAGATCCACTTCGACGATCAGTACCGGATATCTGGCGCCAGCATGAGGACTTACCTGCTGGAGAAGTCGCGAGTGGTCTACCAGAGCGCCGGGGAGAGGAACTACCACGTGTTCTACCAGCTCTGCGCGGCCGCCGGTTCGATGCCCGGATTGCGGTTGGGTGAGTTGGAATTTACGAACAAAACTACAATGAGAAAAAAAAAACAAAATACAATAAAACAAAAAAAAACAAACAAAAAACAAAGTAATCACAAAACTGAAAAAAAAAACAATGCGTCAATAAAAGAACAAAAAATACATTTAAATTAGAACAAAACCATTTTAATTGTTCTATTGTTCTACCTTAAATTTTGACAAAAGAACAACGCAAATTATAACATTACGCCTTCCAATGGTTTTGTAGAAACCAAAATTAATTGAGAAAATAACAAAAAAAAACAACATATAAATTATAACAATGCTTATTGTTCCTATCCTAACTAAAAAAAACCGGACAAATACGAATTGGACTCGCCCACTCAGGGTTCCGTACAAATTTGTGAGTACTTAGTAAATATTTATAATATGTAAATGCTTCTTATATATTATAAATAGTTCAGGGGAATCTAGTCGCAGTTTTTTCCGAGCTTTTCCCGAACTTCGAAGACTGTTATTTTAATGATTTAATTACAAATGTATAATTTTTAGATTTTTCTCTGTACTTGCAGTATACGACGATATTACTTGCCAAATTTCATAGTTCTAGGCCAACGGAAATTACCCTGTAAATTTTGATTCCCTTGAGTGTCCAAATATACGTTTTTTGCGCCATAAACGGCCGCATCTTTTTTTAATGTTAACTTAGAAGTTGGATTTTTTCATAGCTTCAAGGGACTGTTGACTTGAGTGTATGGTTTTAATTTGAACTTGATATCTCCATGCGTTCCCGAGATAGAAGGTCCTGACAGACAGACAGGCGGACGGACGGACAACAAAGTGATCCTATAAGGGTTCCGTGTTTTCCTTTTGAGGTACAAACCCTAAAAACAACTCAATTGTCTGCTGAAGACGTTGTGAGTGGTTCACAATGACTAGGACAAATACTCTGTCAAAAGATGCTAAAATCACTGACTTGATAAATAATGAATATTTCAAAAACCTATTTAGAGACTAAAAATTCCACCCACGCCGGGACTTGAACCCGACCTCTGGCTAACCGTGCCAGCGCTCTCCCAACTGAGCTAATGCGTAAGTGCAGGCAACGGCGAAATTTTAAGCCTCTTTACAAACTTCTCCATATCCATTAATTGTGAAACTAACAACTTTGACGTTCATTAAGTAAACATTCTGTTTTTACAATGAATAAAAATATTTGAATTGAATTGAATTGAATTGAATTGAATTGAATTGAATTGAATTGAATTGAATTGAATTGAATTGAATTGAATTGAATTACGTACAGGCAGCGACATTCTTTGTATTACGTACAGAGAAGCCTCTGAATAGGTTTTTGAAATTGCCCTCGGCACGGGTCAGTGCAACAAAAAGGATATAATTAATGAATATTTTTGTTCACAGACCACCAGGACACATTCCAGTATCTGAATCAGGGAGGTAGTCCTAATATCGACGGGATCGATGATCTTAGGGCTTTCAACGAGACCAAGAGGGCCTTAAAAACTTTAGGTAAGACATATAGGGAAGAGCGAGTGATCGTGCTCTTCCACTATAAAGGGAAATTTCCCGCCAGGCAGATCGTATGCCTGGGGACGGCCGGTCCAACTAATGTTCGTCGGACGTTATATTTATGGTATGTCATGTGAAAAATTTTGCTTGCGCGATGCAGGAATGTTTGGAGTTTATAGTGCGAATTAAGTTAGACGGACCGTAGGAGTTTATAAAAATACTTTATTTATCCAACAGAGTGACCACTAGGGTCTTTACTAATACAATATTGCTTATTCTAAGATGCTATCGATATTTATAGTAACTATAATGAATGGTTAGCAATAAATCATTGACGTATGTAGCCTAGTTAGAAGAAGTGCTGACAAAGGACATTTGGAGTGGTTGGTCCACCTTAACTCCTCCCCCCTTAAGAGAGAAATTATCTGAAGACAAAGAAGTGGGTTTCGGAGAATTTCGATTTATACAGTATGTATATGTCCTGAATTTAATACATAGTAAGAATACTAGGATTATTATTATAAAATACAGTAAAATGGTCCATACACTAATGTTTTTCACTATGTAGATAAAATCGTCCGAACTGTTTTCACTCACTTTAAACTTAGCACTGTTGATAACGTCTTTTATGTCGCTGAAATCCACGTTTTGCAGGTCCAGTTGTTTCCCTTCTTGCCTGATGGCATGTCGTAGTTCTGGTAACTGCACGAACGGTAGTTGTAGGCTGATAGCAGAAGCGTTGGTCGGTGTGGTTATGAAAACGTCTCCTACTTGGGTTTTGCACTGCTGACTCGGTCGTAGAAAGGATGTTCCTTGTACAGTGTTCTTGTACACTTCTTCGTCGCAGTGTTCCGTTATGATCAGTCCTTTTTCGGAGTATATCAGCCAGTAGTTTCCGGCAACCTTCTGTACTTTCTCCTTTTCCAAGTGTATGAAGTGTTGGTGGCACCTGGTGCAGTTGTCTTTCAGCATCATGATCTGTTCTATGCAGGTTTCAGATGGGTATTGTACGAGGTCATCTCTCGAACACAGGAACTTGTTGTCTTCAATCTCGCTGCATAGGTTTACCACGGGTCTGTATTTCAACCTATTCACCATAAGGTAAGGGTATTCGGGAATAATTGTAGTTGTTTTTTGTGTTATAGGGTTGTAGATAGGGATAGGAATTACTTTATAATATGTATACGTGTTTGATTCTATCAGAGGAATTTCTAATACAAAAACTAATCTATTCTTATCAATATATGATTTTAAGATAATGCTACTCTCTATTTTAACTAAGTTTGCCCTTTTAACTGGATAAATTAAATGAGCATGTTTCTCTATTTCTATAAGAATGTGAATAAGTTCTGTAGAGTTAATTATAGACTGATGTAGAACATGAAGCTTGCTGAAGGCAATAGCCGTTTCCGTTTCCTGAATAAAATCATAAATAGTACGAAAGTTATTCAGAACTTGGTACAGGTTATTCATTAGTGAGAGAATGTTATCTCGTTTAGATTCTTTTTCCAAAAAGGATTCAATTTCTACTGTTTTATTACCTAAAAACTTGATATTTGAATTCATGCTTTCTGATGCGTTTGCGAATTTATCCAGGGTATTAACCATTAAGGATACTTTTCGTTCCACTGAATGTTCCTCACTTTTAAGTTGGCTTATTTCAAAGTTATGACGTATCGCGTCTTCCTCATCTAAGTTTCCTGAGATGACTTTAACTAACGAACCTAAGGGACTGAATATTGCCCGTTTAGCTCTAGAGAAAGGTAAAAGCTGGTTAATTCTATTTTTAATCTGGGATTGCAACGATTCTATTTGCCCACACAGACTTCCTAGTTCCTTTTTATATTCACTATTATTAGATATAATTATGCTAAACTTACTAAGTTGTTGAAAATTATTATCTACTTGGCTGACTAAGGTCTCTAAGTCTAATGTCTTAAAAATAGTCCACAAATTACTCTTCATCGCTGCCGTTCCAAGTTTGATCGGTGCTATTCCCGGATTCATGTTCAGATTTTGAAGTTCCAGGCTGCGGATCGGGCCTATTAGTACTAGAAGTACTAGGCTTAACCTGTGGAGGACGTTTAATGTTCTTAATAGCTACTCTTGTCTTTCTTTTCTTTAATTCTACTGGGATAATATTCCTATTCGGTTTACCTATCACTTTAGCCTTTTCAAAGCGAGGTAGGTCTTTCGCTTTTCTTGTCCTAGTATTTTTCATGAAGATGTCGTCACCTGTTCTAAGCTCAGGAGGTTCCTCACCTCCTCTCTTTTCTCTTACTTTAGCTTTCCCTTCCTGAAGTTTTTCCGCAACGTATTCGTACAAAACCTTTAGTCGTTTTCTATGATCTTGTAGCAATTTTTGTGTGAGATTTCGTTCCCTCTCGATATCAAAGACGTTACCGGAGTCTGTGTTACCAAAAACCATTTCAAACGGTGTGAAACCAGTAGCAGAATGGATAGAATTATTGTATGCCATTATCGCGTAAGTCATAACGGAGGCAGCATCCATGTCGTTATTCTGGTACTTTGCTAAACGATAAATTTCGATAACGGTTGAGTGGAATCGCTCTACCATTGCCATTGAATTAGGGTTATTTGGAGTGCCAATGTGTAACTCGATCTTATACAAGCTTAAAAGTTCTTTAACTAAATCATTGTTAAATTCGGTTCCAGAATCGCAGTTGATTTTTTTGGGTAGACCGTACATGCTAAAATATTTTATTAAGGCTTGGACTACTTCCGGTGTACTACGATTTGGGATGTTAATAGCCTGACCTAATTTGCTAAAGGCATCGATTATTGTCAAGTAGTATTTACTTTCGATGTACAGTAAGTCCATGAAAACTTCCTGAAAGGGTGAGTTTTGGCTCTGAGTTAACTGTATACAAGGTTTAATTGGTTTCCTTTCGTACTTCATTTTTCTACACTGTTCGCAAGCATTTATAATTGCCGTAACTGTTTCTTTCATATTTTGCCACCAATAGTGACGTTTAATTTTCATCATGGTTTCATTTATTCCCCTATGGCAAGTTTTCCCCTCGTGATATTTTAAAACTACATCGCGTTGATCTTCTTCTGACTCAGTGAGATTCACAGTGCGTTCCGTACATTCAGTCAGGTTCAAAGTTCCCTTTTTGAACAACTTTGTTATGACCTTAACAAAAGTTTTCCTAAAAGCTTTGTGCTCGAAATAAATGAAATATTTGTGTTTTGTATCAATGTACTCCTTGAGGAAATCCTTCGCTAGCTTTTCATTGTGAATCGGTAGGAATACTTCAAGAATTCGCTGTTTTGTGTTTGAGATGTCATTAACGTAAAGCTTATCTTTGTACCAAGTCTGAACTAAAATCTGTTTGGGTTTCGAGTCTATCGCTTCATTTAATATGGGGATTCCTTCGTGTTCTCTGTTAGATATTGAGTTAGCTGTGGCAGCGTCATCTGAATCTGAAATTTCTATCGCTTCAGTTGACTGCTCACCTTGGGAATCGGAGATTTCTATTACTTCAGTTGACTGTTCACCTTCGGAATCGGAGATTTCCATCGCTTCCGGTGGTGGTTTTGGCTTTTGTTTTAATTTGCAGTTTAATGTTTCTAACTCCTTCCTGACCTCAAGGAAGCGGTCCTCATTCTCATCTACATTAGCTAGAATAGAGTCCAAATCATCATCAACGGCATTAATCCTGATGCGAGAAAGGGCATCAGCGTTGGTATTTTGCTGTCCTTTCTTGTATTTTATTTCAAAATCGTACTCTTCTAACCTCAAACGCCAACGTGTAAGTTTGCTATTTGGCTCTTTTAGTGAGTACAGCCACGCTAAAGGCCTGTGGTCTGTGTAGATCACAAACTTTTTTCCGTAGAGGTAAGGCCTGAAGTGTTTTACGGCCCATATTACAGCCAAAAGCTCCTTCTCGATTGTGCTGTACCTACTCTCAGTGTCGCTTAGGGTCCTACTAGCGTATGCGATAGGTTTATCCGAACCAATAGTTCCCTGTGACAAAACAGCGCCGATAGCAAAATTGGATGCATCGGTGGTCAAAACAAATGGTTTTTCAAAGTTCGGAAACTGAAGAAGAGGTGCATTGGTTAGCAGCTTCTTGCAAGTTTCAAAGCTATTCACGTATTCGTCATTCAATACTATCTTTTTCCCTTTTTTCAGACATGCTGTGAGTGGTCTCGTGACTCTAGCGAAATCTTTAATAAATTTCCTATAGTATCCTATAAGTCCTAGGAAGCTTTTTATTTCAGTCGTCGTCTTAGGTAATGGGTACTTCAAAACTGCTTCTATCTTATCATTGTTTGGCTTAAGGCCTTCGCTTGTGATTGTATGCCCTAAATATAAGACTTCCTTCCTCAGGAAATGGGACTTGTCCAATTGAATTTTCAAATTAGTCTGTCTGAATCTTTCAAAGACAGCTTTTAATTTTTCTATATGTTCTGGTAAGCTTTTTGAAAAAATTATTACATCATCAAGATAAACGAGGCAGTGCAATCCTTGCAACCCTCGGAGCACATTATCCATGGCTCTTTGGAAGGTTGCGGGTGCTGTTTTCAATCCAAATGGCATACGGTGGAATTCATAGTGCCCAAATGGTGTACTAAATGCTGTCTTTGGTTTATCTTCTTCTTCTACTTCTATTTGGTGGTATCCACTCGCGAGATCGAGCGTAGTGAAATACATACTCTTGCCAAGCGTATCAAAAAGGTCATTGATGTTTGGCAAAGGGTATTTATCGTCGGTTGTTATGTCATTCAACCGCCTATAGTCGACGACCATTCTCCACTTTTGTTCACCTGAGGCATCCAATTTTTTTGGCACTAGGTGGACAGGAGCACTCCAGGGAGAGTGTGACTCCTGGATAATGTTGTCTTGTATCATTTTCTCTACTTGTTTCTTAATTTCTTGGGTCTGAACTGGGGGTAATCTGTGAGCTTTTAAGTTAGTGGGGTCTTCGTTTTTTGTCCTGATTTTATGTTTCACTTGATTGCTGAAGGATAATGGAATATCTTCGCAATAAAATATATCTTTGTACGCCCTACATACATTTTCTACCTGCATTCGTTCCTCCTCATTCATATGGTCCAGTCTAAGCTTCTTTAAATTCCTTTCTAATAATTTTTCAACATCTTCTTGCAGCTCTGAATAATTCAGATTGGTTGAATTTACATTTGGTGATTGTTGATGAAACAACTCCACAAGGAAGGGTGACGTAACCGTGATTCTATGATTCAACTCCGTTGTATTTTGGATGACAGTAGTCGCGTAGCCGTTTGTGCAGTTTACAATAGCGGCTGGCATTCGGACTCCGTCGCTAAATTGAGTGAACTCCAAAATAGCTTCCCCATGTAATAAATTAACGGGCAGTTTTACTCTTATCTCGCATCGAGGAGGTAGGTTGTACGTCTCTCTCATGGGAGGTGAATAAATTATTGGGATCTTACTGAAATCTGTAAACAAAGTTTGGGACTTCATGTCAATGTTTGCGTTGAGTTGTTTCAGCAAATCGCTGCCTATTAGACCATCGTACCTTTCATCCACAGAATAAATGTAGAATTTGTGTTTTTGGTTGCTGTTAAAAATTCGGGGCAGATTTATGTAAACTACCTCACTGTGTCTGCTTGAAGCATGTGTGCTAATGACCTCAAACGGTTCGCTTTGCTTTGAACTTGCGTAATATTTGTTAGCCACCCTTGGGCTAAGAAATGATCGGGTACTGCCTGTGTCTATCATGAACACAGCGTTAAGTTCCGGTACGCGAATATAGGGCAAGTTCAAGCGTTTACTACAATTTAATTTTATCTGTTCCCTATCGACGAGGCGACTACGTGAAAATTTTCCACCGGTTCACCGTACGGGACAGAATTTAGACCGTCCACGCATTGTTGTGAGTTACATGGTTGGAAATGGTTATCATTTTCAGTAAAGTTAATGCGCCTAGAACTAGCTGTACGCATTGTAACATCGGTATTCGAACCCGATGGCACAGGTTGTGCGTGATTTTGCTGCATGTGCATAGGTGCATTGTCCGCAGGGTGCTGACGCTGCGCTTGCACCTGCGCTGGCGGTGACCTACTTACGCGCGGCCATTGTTGACCGTTGTTATTATTAAATCTGTTAATTGATTGCTGCTGTCTATTGTTTCTATATTGAAATGAGCTGTTTTGCGATGCGTTGGGTGTTGAGTTAAATGCGTTGTTCGGTGTATTTGCACTTGGTAGCCTTTGAAAATTGTCCTGCCTTAGAGCGTTAGAGTTATTTTGATTCTGGTTGAAAGGTGGGTTACTTGTCCAATTACGATTGAAATTAGATCGCGGGTTTTTTGTATCGTATACAATTTGGAAGTTTTGTTCCTCCAACACCGTTTTCAAGGCATCCTCCAAAGTGGTGACATTTCTCAAACGCACCAGCCTAACTAAGTAAGCCGGCAGATTAAAGAGAAAAACGTTTAATGCGGTATTGTCATAAATATGATGTTTCGCCTGACGTAAATTAGCGTCATCAATGGTTTCACTGATTTTTGAAAACAAAATACTCCTCAAATGTTGAACCCTATGACAAAATTCTGAATAACTTTCATTCCTATTTCTTTTTATTGACTCTAATTCCATTGCCAGACATTCTTCGGACCTTGGGTCACCAAAGTGTTGGGTCAGGAGCTGTTTCAGTTCAACCCATGTTTGGATTAGTTCCCGTTCCCCCACTAGATTAGCGGCTTCCCCAGAAAGCCTACTGGTTATAACGTGGAACAAATATACGTTCTGTACATTACCCCCTTGGAAAGTTTGCAGAATGTATTCACATTTCTTTATAAAAAGTGGTAATAACCTTGTGTCCCCGTCAAATTCTGGAATAATTTTTACCATTTCCATGGGAACTCGCACAATATTCTCCATTGTGGCTAAGGTTTTTTTTTTTTTAAAAAAAATTTGCTGAAAATTTAAGAGTTTACCTATGAACTAAAAAAAACGGTATTCAAGAAAATTGTATTCTCGAATAACGTACTATCTATACGAAATTTTCAAGGCGTTTTCTAATCCCTACAACACGTATAAATATTATGGGATAACGGCGGGAAAGAGCAAAGGGATGGTGAAAAGGTTTACTCACAGCCCCGTAGCTCCCATGTCCTTCCGGAATATTGTAAATCCTCTCTGGTTCGGTCCTGGTCCTGGTCCTAGTCCTGGTGGCGTCGCTGCTTGGCTGCTCAAGAACTTCGGCTCGGTTTCCACTTAATAGATTTATTTGTTCGGTGATCTCAACTTAACCGTAGAAACGGACGATGGATGTACGTACGGAAACGACAACCCAACTTATGAGATCCTACCGGCTGCGCCAATTAAGTTAGACGGACCGTAGGAGTTTATAAAAATACTTTATTTATCCAACAGAGTGACCACTAGGGTCTTTACTAATACAATATTGCTTATTCTAAGATGCTATCGATATTTATAGTAACTATAATGAATGGTTAGCAATAAATCATTGACGTATGTAGCCTAGTTAGAAGAAGTGCTGACAAAGGACATTTGGAGTGGTTGGTCCACCTTAACTTGCGCGTGCAGAGTTGACATGTGCTCGCCACAGACATTCTGAAGGACTAACAGGCTCACTTACAAAAGGTCCATTCCACTAACACACACTTCATCATCATCATCAGCCATTTGACGCCCACTGCAGGACATAGGCCTCCTTCATGGTTTTTATAACCACGAGGGGTTTTGCCATAATCGCCACGCTTGGCAGGCGGGTTGGCGATCGCAGTATGCGGTTGGAATCTCAAGAAGACGCTGCTGTCCGTCTCCTGGTAATTACCAGATTTCCTTAGTCGCCTTCTACGACATCCACGGAAGGAAGTGGAGTGACGCTATTCTTAATCCGGCGCCACACGGACGGACACACTTAAGACGGCGTTAATAAATAAATACAAATAAAATAAAATAACAATGAATGCATTGTTGAGGAAGCGAAAGTGATCTGTCAGGATCGTGGCAAGTGGCAGTCCCTGGTCTCTGCCTACCCCTCTAGGATACAGACGTGAGTTTATGTGTGTATGTATGTCCTCAGACTCGGTGGAGCGATGATCTCCGCAGGGCGGCTGGCAAGAGCTGGATGAGAGTAGCCGAGGACCGTGCTCAGTGGCGTGCTATAGGAGAGGCCTATGTCCAGCAGTGGACAAGCGTATGGCGATGATGATGATGATGTACTACAGTACATATCATAATTAAAAGAACATTCCCTGACAATGTTGCTAGAAATTAATCACCACGCGTGCCCATGGCGAACTGGTTATTTCAAGCGCTCTTGAAGTTGAAAACGGTTTCCTTCACTGTTCAAATTCTCAAATGTAGGTAAGTTAAAAAAAAGTCTATCCGAGTTGCCATCTATCCGGGGCTTGAACCCGCGACCTCTGAGAAACTATGCCAGCGCTCTCCCAACTGAGCTAATGGGCAAGTGCAGGCATCGGCGAAGTTTCGAAATTTCTTATAGGCTACGTCAGTCACCAGTTGTTTGGCGGACTACTGCGAAAAATATTGCAACGTAACTCAGAGGATAGCCTGAAAAGGCTCTCCAATGAGTTGCGTTACGAACGATTCTATGCGAATTTTGAATTGTTCTCTTGTTGAAACTTGCTGTCTTTGCGATGGTCTACTTCATAAAATACACGACGCGGCAGTTTGCGAGCACCATATAAGTGGCACACGGTATAGCACAGTTCTTCTCTCAGATGGAAAGAGACAGAATGAGAATGGGCTTAATCACTATGCGTGCCCAATTACGATTGGTGATGTCCAGAACTGATGTATGTGACTCACAAAGAAAACTCTATCCGCTGAATTGCCACCGCTCTCCTGCGAATTGCGAATTATAATTATATTGCGATAGCTTAGTTTGTAAAATACACGAAGCGGCAGTTTTTTTTTTAATGGCAACTCGAATCGGTCCCGTCTTAGACGACTACTTCTGCCAATGACGAGTCAGTCATGGGGCAGTTTGTGGCCTCATTGAACCTGTCGTCTTCCCAACTGTCAACTGCCAACTGTCAACTGCCATCTGTCAACTGCCAACTGCAAACTGCCAACTCTTGACTGATTTAAAAATTGAGGTGTCTGGGGGGCTTTTCAATGACAGCTGTCAGTTGACTTTGATTAAAAAAAACTAGATGGCGCTGCAAGGAGAACAAATGTCATCATTCGTTTTAAATGTTGTACATCGTTATTACTCTGTGATAATCTACACATCTCTCCTTTCGTCAACGAAACAAGCGAGCAACTTGACAGAAACCGCAGAAAAGGTACAGTGATGTCATGTCAATTTTGACATATTATGTGACGTCAGCACCATCTATCGGTAACTTGCGGCACTGTATTTTTTTTTAATGTTGCTTTGCAAAAGCCCTCAAATAGTCGTCCAAGACAGGACCGATTCGAGTTGCCATTAAAAAAAAAACGAAAAAAAAGCGGGTGGGGGGGGGGGGGGGGGCTGTGGCGGGTCTCACAGCCTTTGGGTTAACGTGAAAAGTCTATAAGAAAGCGTAAATTTTTTAGCTCAAACTGCGCAATGTGTTACGCGGCACTGGCGCCATTTAGCAGCGCGAGTGAAGATGATCTGAGTAGTGGCTACTTTGCTCTACTCGATATATAAATTAATTGCACACGACTCATAGTTACAGAGTTGCAGTCCTCGCCGATGCGTTATGTTTTCGTTGCATGCGGTTTTAGTTAGTGTCTCCCTACTACTGGAATGAGAGACTTTTCACTTCAATTGTTTGGTATTTGAATTGTAATGAGTTTCCCCAACAGGTGTGACGGAAAGCGAGCAGGCTCAGATGTTCACAATCCTGGCCACCGTCCTCCATTTGGGCAATATTGAACTGCGCGAGTCAAGAGGCGATGGGGAAGAAGATGGCGCGTACATTGATGTGAGTGGTTGTAATGATAAGAAAATATGAGAGCGGATGATCCTGCTCATCCACTAGAAAGAGAAATTCTCCGCCAGGCAGATGGTATGCCCGGTGGCGGCCGGTCCGTTTGTTGTTCCTCGGATGTTGTATTTATACTATGTCATGTGAAAAACTTTGCTTGCGCGATGCAGGAATGTCGGAGTAAGTACCTAGTGCGCTCGCAGATTTGACATGTGCTCGCCACAAGTACGTCACACAAATTTCGTCCTTGTCACAGTTGGTCACATTTGTGAGCCCCCCCCCCCAAGGTGTGACGTCACATATTTTGCAATTTTACAATTTTTACAACCTTAGGACACCTCCCACACGTTGTCACACAATGTTACACTTTATTCGACCCCCCCTCAAGGTATGACGTACTTTATTGATCGTCCCCAAGTTCTAACACCACGTATTTACACCTACCTACTCTCTTCATCTTTCAGCCCTTTCCATCCTAAGGTACACCACGTATGTGAAAAATAGTAACTTTTCAGGAGTGTGGAAAAACTAAATAATTTTGCACCATTTTATAATGTGTGTACTGTAACGATTATCCTTTATAGAAGCTGGCTGGCAGAGCCTTCTCATCTTATTTTGAATATTTTGAAGGGAATCGTTACGTTTTGTTTTAGATGTCAGTCGATCCCCAGCTAGGCTAGGGAATCGAGAAAAAAAGAGAATAAAATTATAATAATTGCTCGTAATTTGAATTTTAATAAGTAGAGATATTACAGTACACATCGTAATGGGGTTATTAAATAAAGATCCATCCGCCAGAAGCTACAATTGGTGGCCTTATTGCTAATAAATAGATTCGGGTAGTCGGTACAAATACGAATAGTAAACACCATCATGATTGTCAGACCACCGCTATCCACTGATGGGTATAGGCCTTTTGCCCCAATTGTCATCTCTCACGGTCCCATACCATCGCATCCACGGATCGTCCGCGGACTCAACGAGTTCTGGATAGTATCCAGATACTCGAGATACTGGTTTGCGCACTGACAATCGTTCAGAATCGGCGAATTTAAAAAAAAAACTTTATATTTACCGTTCACTGCCTTACCCGACAGCCCAACGACGCCCACCTGACTCACGTGTGCGAGTTACTGGGCATCACGCGCCCGGAACTGTCCCGGTGGCTAACCAACCGTCGCATAGCGTCCGCTCACTGATCGTGTCCCGGATGGACGCCGCGCGGAATAAAATTCCTGTCGTCTCTCTTTACCAGCCGCTCCTTCACACAACAGCCCAACGACGCCCACCTGACTCACGTGTGTGAGTTACCGGGCATACCACGTCCTTAGCTATCCCGGTGGCTGAGCTAGAGGAGAGGCCCTTGCCCAGCTGTTGGATACTAAATAGGCTAATAAAAAAAAAAAACCTTTTCATCACACCTGCTCTGAAAATACATACTAATTATACCAATTAGAGGGAAGAAACGCCTTTATCCCGCCCTTCAAATCCTTTCATCCCAACGTATGGAAGTTTGTATGAAAATCCTTCCGACCCAAGGGTGGGAAGTATGTATGAAATTCCATTACATACCCGGTTTTTTTTTTTAAATTTGTTAGCAGTCATACTGCAAAGAGACTTTAACTGTCTACTAATTAAATTTCAAGTAAATTGTTACTGGCCACATACAGTTTTTTTTTACCAGTTACCAACCTCCTTGGTGCATACAGAAAATTAAAAACGAAATTATTTTTGTATATAAAACGCGCGGAATCACGGAAGAAGTGGCTGCATGACCTTATGATCTTAGCCTACTCCAGAAACGGGCGAATAAAAAAAGGAAAAGCCCGCGCATTTTCGCAAAAACTTCGATTGATTTAGCATTTACTTTTAACTAAATATAAACATTTCTATGCATTTATGTCTATAATTTTCCTCGTAGGTGTAATAAAAAGCACTATACATACCTCAGGATAAAGTACAGTTCCATACCTCAAATGGTTTGCGCCCCTCGCAAGCTCGTGGCGCAAATGCCATAATCTCGGTATGGAACTGTCACTTTCTTCCCTCTGAAGTAATGTACTATTTCATTACTCATACACGGAAAGTAGGTATTAAGTTGCCTGAGGAGTGGGTTGAAAGTAATGCTTTTCAGCCCTAGAGAGAATCGTTTTCAACTGTCAAATTATAGAAAAAAACTAGTTCTATTTTCAAATTTTTGTTGAACCATGTTCCAACTTTCTAATACAGTCACTCAATTACAGCTTGATGTTAAATTGAAATACCTTAAAGTTAAGTACAAATTAAAGAATATATATCTTTTAATTACTTTATTATAATTTATTTTTAACTATTTCTTTTAAAGAATATAGATTTGACCAAAATATTTACTACCAAAAAGAAAAATAATGCCTAAATAGCTGTCCGGCCACAGAAAAAAAAATACGCGCGAAAGTGTCAATCCGATTTTCCTTTGTTTTTTCGAGCTGTATAGTTTTGTTTATACTTCCGTATAGCAGAGATTCTCACTCATTTTTTCTTTAGCCAATGTACGTTAAGCTGTTGGTGCCGGCTGCCGTCGATAGATGGCAGTCGTTAAGCCAAGCCTTAGGGCGGCTTGACAACTTCTGACAGTAGACGAGCCACTAGTCTACAAGCCTCCACCAATCCGGACTTGGCCCCCGTGGTGGAGTATGGCCTATACCTTCCTCAGGGAAGAGACCCGTGCCCCTCGGTGGGGACATAATGGGTTGATGATGAATTCATGTTTTTATTTTTCCTTTTCTTATGTTCTTAATGAAAAGCACAGAGTTTACCTCGGGCTAATGACTTATTTAGTCCCTCGAGCTATTGGCGCCCTCAGTCTCGCGACTAGATAAGTTACTTTCGCCCCTAGGGTAACAATGTACTATTACCAATCGCTCCTTCACCCGACAGCCCAACGACGCCCACCTGACACACGTGTGCGCGTTACTGGGCATCCCGCGCCCGGAACTGTCCCGGTGGCTCACCCACCGCCGCATAGCGTCCGCTCACGAGGTGATCGTGTCCCGAATGGACGTGGCGCGCGCGGCGTTCGCGCGCGATGCGCTCGCGAAGCGCATGTACGGGGATCTGTTCGCGTGGCTCGTGCGCGCCGTCAACCGTGCGCTGGATACTAAGCACGCGAGGAAGCACTTCATTGGTGAGTTGAGAGCACTGCGTTCGCGCAAATTTAATGCAATGCATCTACATCGCCACTCCTTCCGCGGGTGTCGTAGGAGGCGACTAAGGAATTCAATTCGCAAAGACTATTTTTTTTCTTGAGGGCTGAATCAAAAACCATTTCGAGATTAACATCTAAGTAACCATATTTTCTATATTTAAGATAAATATTAAGGAAGATGAGCGTTATTTTTGCCAAAAAACAATAACCTTCATTTGACCTTCTGATGACGTCACATTTTAAAATAAACATAACATATGGCAACACTACGTTACTTAAAAAAAAAGACTTGCTGTCATAACTGTCATATGCATATCATTTCCTTGTCTGTGAAAAAAACCTCTGTGACAGCAAATCACAGAAACAAAGTGTGACAGTTTGCGCGACGTTTCGGCGTGTGCACTCGAAAAATATGACGTCACGCTTTCAAATATTTTAAATAAATAATTTATAATAATAAACTTAACAAATCGCTGAAAAAATGAAATTAGTCTCTAGAAATTACTTCTGCTTTAAGAAAAAAATATAAAATAAGATCAAAATAAAAAATATACTGCCCGAATTACCGGGAGACGGGCAGCAGCGTCGGCAAGAAAGCGAAAGAAAGAAAGAGAATTGGTCAGGGTTCCGGCATGGTTTGGTGCGCTTAATTAGGCCCCAGGATACAAATTGTCCTTATATGGCAGTTGATTTTTTGTGTGATTGTATTATGTGGTAATTGACCAAGGTAATGCTTTTCGCATTACATTCGCCTTTGTACATTTTTATACGACCAATGAAGAACCTATTTAGAGGCTAAAAATTCCACCCATGCCGGGACCTGAACCCGCGACCTCTGGCTAACCGTGCCAGCGCTCTCCCAACTGAGCTAATGGGCAAGTGCAGGCATCGGTGAAATTTCGAGCCTCTTTACAAACTTCTCTGTATTACGTACAGGCAGCGACATCTGGCCGAAGTAATTTACATCACTCGCAGCCCCAAATAATCCACTTTGCAGTTAGGTTTTTACATCGGATCGATATAAATTGTCCTCAGCACGGGTTAGTGCAACAAAAAGAATATAAGCGATAAAGAATTGCGAAAGGCGCCGTGTGACGCCGAATTAAGAATAGTGTCACTCCATTTCCTCCCGTGGATGTCGTAGAAGGCGACTAAGGAAATCAATTACCAGGAGACGGGCAGCAGCGTCTTCCTGAAATTCCAACCGCATACTGCGATCGCCAACCCGCCTGCCAAGCGTGGCGATTATGGCAAAGCCCTTCATGGTTAGGAAAACCATGAGGGAGGCCTGTGTCCTGCAGTAGGCGTCGAGTGGCTGATGATGAATATTTTCTACTGCAGGCGTGCTAGATATCTACGGCTTCGAGACGTTCGAGATCAACTCGTTCGAGCAGTTCTGCATCAACTACGCGAACGAGAAACTCCAGCAGCAGTTCAACTCGCACGTGTTCAAATTAGAGCAGGACGAGTATATCAAGGTGAGCGGGACAGAAGAGAACGTTCGATAGCCGAGAGGCACTGAATGGGGACTGTTACATCTCTCATGCTATGTCGCTCGCACAATCTAACGTTTTGTAAAAATTAGGAGGGTTTGTTTGGAAATAAAAATATTATTATTGATACGTTTATCCTACATATATAAATATCCTACTTCCTATATTAAGTTTTGATAAGTAATGCATGTGGTGTTTACCTTTAATTAGTTTTTGTATCAAGACTCAGCCTAGATATAAGTTACTGTTAAGCATGTGAAGATACAAAAAGTGTTGGTAGACACTTCTAAATATCCTATCCTACTTAATGAAAGTTTGTGAAGATGTTTGGACGTTTTGAGGTTTGGATGTTTGTTACTCAATCACGCAATAACGGCTGAATGGATTTACATGAAACTTGGCGTACAGATAGACAAAGACCTGAATTGAGACATATCATACTTGATATCCCAGTAAAGCGTTCCCGTTGGATAATATTAATTTCAAGTTTATAATAGACGGCGTTGTGCGAGCGAACGTTGTGTTTTAAAAATAGATGGCGTTGTGCAAGAATCGTATAAACGGATTCTGTGGCGGGAACAAAGTTCGCCGGGACAGCTAGTAAATAAATATAATAGCGGGTTTAATTTATTGCATTGGCATTGTCTCTTGGAGGACAAGACGGGACAACTTATATCTATTATTGTTTTTGTCATCTCCGCAACGTTGGTTGCCAACTTAGACCAGCTTGGCAACTGGTTTACCTCGAAGTGACGGACCGCGGAGCATTGGTAGCCTAGTGGGTAGAACCTCGGACTCGGAAGTGGGAGACCCAGGTTCGATCCCCGGTGCGGGCATGTACCTATGACTTGGTTTTCTAAGTGATGTACATTTGTGAAGTTATAGTAGCAATACCACTCGCTAACTGTGAAGGAAAACATCGTGAGGAAACCTGAGTGTCTGAGCTATTCAGATACCTCAGCGCTTGAAATCGCCAATCCGCGGTGGGCATGCGTGGTGATTAAGCCCATACTCTCTCCCTGAGGGAAGGCCTGTTCCCTACAGTGGGACGTATATAGGCTGCTTATGTTATGTTATTTTATTGCAGTGTAACAATTTTCTCACAGTGCGAATTAGCATTATTAATGTTGGATCCATTATTTCTAAAGCGATTCTCGTTATTTTTAAGGTGCCTTTCACTGGGTTCCTAATTTAAACCGCCCCCGCCCGCAGGAGGAGATATCCTGGACGATGATCGACTTTTACGACAACCAGCCGTGCATAGACCTGATCGAAGATCGGCTGGGAGTCCTGGCCCTGTTGGATGAGGAGTGCCGAGTGCCGCAGGGGTCAGACGCTGGTCTGGTCGCCAAGCTACACGGGAAGTGTGCCCACTACCCGCATCTGATGAAGCCCAGGTTCAACGGCGCTGGTGAGTGTGTTTGGCTTTCTATTTCGTCTGTGGGTTGGCTAGTGACATAGACCTTGCTGAAGGAAGAGTGTCCAGTGCAGCAGTGTTCAGACGCTGGTCTGTTGTGCTCACTACCCGCATCTGATGAAGCCCAGGTTCAAAGGCGCTGGTCATGTGGCCATTTTCTTCTTGTGGGCTGGCTAGTGACATAGATCTTGCTGGAGGAAGTTCGACTCGTGCCGCAGGGGTCAGACGCTGGTCTGGTCGCCAAGCTACACGGGAAGTGTGCCCACTACCCGCATCTGATGAAGCCCAGGTTCAACGGCGCTGGTGAGTGTGTTTGGCTTTCTATTTCGTCTGTGGGTTGGCTAGTGACATAGACCTTGCTGAAGGAAGAGTGTCCAGTGCAGCAGTGTTCAGACGCTGGTCTGTTGTGCTCACTACCCGCATCTGATGAAGCCCAGGTTCAAAGGCGCTGGTCATGTGGCCATTTTCTTCTTGTGGGCTGGCTAGTGACATAGATCTTGCTGGAGGAAGTTCGACTCGTGCCGCAGGGGTCAGACGCTGGTCTGGTCGCCAAGCTACACGGGAAGTGTGCTCACTATCTGCATCTGATGAAGCCTAGGTTCAACTGCGCTTTATGTTACGTTACCCCATACCAGAATATCAATTTCAAGATTTGATCTGTTTTGAAGCTTGTAGTATTAGTGTTCCCGTCAATCCAAAAGTATATTTTTGACTGACTAATTGTTTAACAGTCAAAACAATTCAACGATTTAGTGACAGTGTGATTTGTAGGACCCCGTTGACTTTGTGAAGAATCCCATTTTTGAATCCGAATCCCACGTGAAAAAGCTCACACAGCTATACGATTGTTTAATTTAATTCAGCTATTCCGAAACATAACGGACTGTTGATTTTCGTCTTCAAAATAGGGGGCAAACATGTCTAGCAAGATGTTTATAATCTGTTTTATTTTGGCGTTTTTCCTTTTGGGCTATAAAGGGATACAATTTGGCTGAGTCAGACAAAGGGTCAGTCAATATAATTTCGACATGAAATATCTTCTTCTTAACATTGATAGTATTTCCGGAACATTTTATTTACTCAGAATGAAATTTAATGCGCCTGGACTGGGCCTCGATTCTGTTAGTGCATTGTAGTATATGACAGGTACACTGTCGGGTCACGTGACGTGTTTTTTCGTACCATTGATGCCTAGAAGGTTTGATGGGTGTGCCCGCGTAGACTTAAAGCAGCCATGAAATGAAAATCGCCATGTTCATGCAGTTGTCATGTTACTACAATGCATTAACAGAATCTAGGCCCTGGACCGGACCGCACAAAAGTGACGTTCCATGGGGAGGCCTAAGTCCGGCAAACAAATGCGGACTGGTTAACCGGACGAACCGGATTGGTTGGCATGAAAGAGGAAAGGCCTATGCCCAACAGTGAGCTCTGTTTACGGGCTGATTAGAAAAATTGATAATTTTGTAACATCTCACTCACTCACACCAGCCTAACTCCACAGCGTTCATAATAAAACACTTCGCGGACAACGTCGAGTACCAAGCCGGCGGGTTCCTTGAGAAGAATCGGGACAGCGTCAGCGAGGAGCAGCTGGAGTGCGTCCGCAACGGGACCGAGTGCCGGCTCGTTCGCGAGATCCTAACGGGGCCCGCCGCGCCCGGACAGACCGGACTTACCGCCAACACTCTGCCGCCGCCCGGGAAAAGAAGGCCCGGCGCCGCATCTCTCAACACATACACGGTAAATTGATAAATCATCAACCTATAAAATCTTATAGACAGGCAGATTATTGTTGGAAAGTAAGGCAAGAAAGGAAGTAAACTATTCGACTAGATAGTGAAAATTAGAGTGTGAAAATGATTGTTATTGAAAAGGTAAATTACAAACAACTGCACAGATTGATTGACAAAAGTAAGCTATATCTGGCCAGTGTTAACAACCGATGCGCGTCCGCAACGGGACCGAGTGTCGGCTCGTTCGCGAGATATTAACGGGCCCGGCCGCGCCCGGCTAGTCTGGACAGATCGTTGTTATCGAGATTGGAATTGACTGACAGTTATAGGCAAATTGCTAGGTACTCTCCAACTGTTGGACACTTACATACGATTCTACAGTAAGATGTAATCAGCTGTTCAAATACATTATATTTTTTCTACAGTCTCCGAAAATGTTTGATCATACGAGCGGGACAGCATGCTGGACGTAGCAGCAGCCTTATTGTAAGAAAGAGAGAAGAAAGAAATACATTAATTATACCAATAAGACGCATCTCAGGAACAAAATAAACAGATAAGTAACATAATATGCACAACAACAGAAATAAAGTTTTTTGCAAAGTGTGCTTTATTTAATTTTAAGCTTTTTAGGGTTCCGTACCGGATCTTATTGTAGAAAAATCGTATATAACCGTCCAATAGTTGGTTAGAGTACCCAGAAATTTTTCTACAACTGTCAGTCAAACAACGCTTGACGTAAATTGCCTTAACAATGGATTACACAGATGGCTGGAATTGAAGCCAGTTCAATGCATGAGTCCTAGATTTTAGAAGAATTTTTTAATCTAGTTTAAAGTTTTCTTGTCCATTTTTTCTCCAAAATGAGACTGATTTCGAAATGGACGCCTAGTTTAACTTATACGTTCATTGAGTTGCAGTACCCGTGCGACTTTGAATGAAAAATAGATTGATTTCGACACTTCGAAACTTCGAGACAAGCTTACAGTTCTAATAAGCTGTTAGATTATCCAGGGGCCAGTTTCATAGAACCACAATTAATTGTTCACTAAGACAATTCGATGTACATTGCAAAGTCGATTAACCAGCAGACTAACAATTAGGAAGACTGCTCCGCAAAGTACATCATCATCAACATCATCAGCCATTACCGCCCACTGTAGGACATAGGCCTCCTTCGTGGTTTTCATAACCATTAGGGGTTTTGCCGTAATCGCCACGCTTGGCAGGCGGGTTGGCGTACATCGAATTGTCATAATAAACTGTGAATTGTAGTCTCATGAAACTCGGTTCAGTAGACGGTCAGAGACGGGCAACCGACGGCGAGAGATCCGTCTCTACTCACCATGATTAAGCTGTGCGAATCGGAGCGAAATCTGGTCGGACTCCTCCGACGAAAAAAGCAAGTGAATCCGGAATTAAAAATGTGTACTGCTTACGAAAGTTTTAATTCGAAAACTCGGTACTGTATCTGTCTATTTAACCTTTTGACTACCTCGTTGGTCTAGCCGTTAAGGCGTTTAGCTACCAAAACAGAGGTCGTGGGTTCGATTCCCAATGGGGGCCGCCGTACATTTGTACAAATGGCCTCAGTCTGTGTGTACCTAGTTTCATGTTTGTAACGCCCTTGCCTGGTTACTATAGCACAGGGTATCCTAGGCGGGACCAGGTCGACTGATTGTGTTGGGTGTAAAAAAATAACTTTTATCTACACTCATATCATAATCTTCAAATTAAGAATTCAAAGGTTAACACATATTGACAGGCTTTAAACAATACATAACTTTAAAGAAAATAAAAAAAAAGTGTAATATAAAGTTACATTACAGGTCAGATTTTTCACTTTATGTTACAGTTATTTTTTTTAAAGTGTTGCGGTTTTTTTTTTAATGTCAAAAGTTGACTCTATAAAAAACCTAATTTCATTTTCGTGGTACCAAAAGTGCAACTAAAAATACCTAAAATTGCGCGCGTAAAACTGGGTGCAGACGATTGAATGTCAAGATACTTTTGTCGAAATTGCGCCAATTTGTTTCAAAAATTTCATTATGAGTGTAGATTAAGTAGTGCACATAACTTGGTATTAAAACACTCGCGAATGCTATTAAAAAACTCGCCAAGGCTCGTTTTTTAAAATCTCGCTCGTGTTTTAACCACTCGTCTGCCGCGACACAGATCTGTGTCCAACTTAGTATGGGCCACCTATACGTTGCGTTCCGCGAGGGCAGTTCAGGAGTTAATAACCCTCATTATGTGACAGTCACATAAACTACTATTAAACGAGCAATTCTTGTATATAATTATATAATCTGAATCTCTGAAACAGCTGCAACGGTTTTCGTGAAATTTAGTATGCAGAGTGTTTCGGGGGTGATAAATCGATCTAGCTAGGTTTGATTTTTAGAAAACGTCGTTTCATCCGTGTGAAAACGAAGTGAAAAACTTCTACAATATCATTAGAATACGAAAGTAAATTTCGCCACCATCCACAAGGTTGTGATAGCTCAGGTGGGGAATCGGGCTGTCCCGAAACCAGAAGACCCCGGTGCGAGTCCAGATGTCTCCAGTTCGATAATTTGTTCCCTTTTTTTTATCGCATGTAAATATATTGTCCAACAAAAGACGAAAGACGATTAAGCGATAAGACCGCCAATTGTATACCACTACTTAGACATAAGAAACTATCTGTCGTATCATACGGACTTATTTGTATGCACTCTGGACGAGTTCACCAAAGCCTCGATATGCATTTTGGGTTCTAGTTTTAAGTAAATAGATATTAGTATGTATTAAAGTAGATCTGAATAGAATTAAGATTACAATCTAAATTAGCGCATCTGTCGTATTAGGCTTGTCCTGTAAAGATAGTTGTAAGAAATTGATATAAATAAATAAATCCTTCACCTGGTTGTGAAATAAAGTGTTCTCTATCCCTTTCACGACGCTCTTATACGATCGTGCGTTAAACTTTAAAAAAATATTTTCGCGCGCTCAAGCCGATATCGCACTATCGTGACATGGGGTTTTCTCAGGGGGGGAGGGGGAGGGATTTTTTAAATGATTTTTGTAGGATAACTTAAGACTTACATATTTAGAATCTATCATCGAAAATCAACTACGCAGATTTTTTTTTTCCCGGCCTGAAAGGGATATCTATCTATTATAAAAAAAAAATACTGAGAGAAGCTCGGTCATCCAAGTACTACGTGTTTAACTAGCTAGTCTTCCTACAGCAACCGCCCCGCCGGGCGTCCGGAGCTAAGCCGACGGTGGGCGCGCAATTCCGCGCGAGCCTCTCCGCTCTGATGGCGACTCTGTCGGCCACCACGCCCCACTACGTGCGATGCATCAAGCCTAACGACACCAAGCAGCCCTTCTGCTTCGATCCGGCCCGAGCCGTGCAGCAGTTGCGGTGAGTAATCAATGAAAATGAAGAGATTTCTATTGAAATAAGCTCGCCATGTACACTTTTTAATATTTCTGTAAAGGTTTTGTTTTGTTCGTGTGTTTTTATGTGTGCAATAAAGTATGAATAAGAAGAAGAAGAAAAACATTTTTTAATACAGTTGCTCAAAAAGTGGCGTATTGCAGGGACGTATAGCGTTCGGGATGTGGGATATTACATACTCGAGCTTTTTCTTTACCTTTTCCGAACTCGTGCGTTCTCTTTCTATTAAAAAGAAATAATGTCTATTAAAAAGAAAAAACCAACCACGAAGTTTTCCTAAAAAGAAGCTACTAATTTGTTTCAATATCAGATTTAATGATTTGATTCAATGAGTTAGGTTAGGTTTCATTACATTTCATCTCATTAAATTTCATTTTCACTTCATATCAATAAAAAAAATCTGCTGAAGACTTGGCTGTATGGGCATAGTTCCCTTTGCCTACCCAGAAAGGGTGAAGAAAAAAATAAATCTCGGCTTATATTCTTGTACGGTTGGCGCCATTTTCCAAAAATTTTGTATATTACATTGCTTCATTTTTTCGCAACTGTATTAAAAATAGTTGTTCAGTACACGTGCAGAACCGTCATTGCAACTTGTTCCGACTGTCAACCCTCACCTTCGGCTGCGCCTCGGCTCGGGTAGAGACATTTGTCGGAACTCTTTGCAATGACAGGCTTTCCGCACTCGTAATGAAATATACTATATCATAACAACAAGATACATCACAGAGACAAAATAAGCAAGTAAGTAACATAATACGCACAAAAACAGAAAGAAAACTAAATACATAACAGACAAAACGAATAAAGGGAAAAAAGGTTTTGTTTACCGTGAAATTAATCATTAGCTCAAACTGCGCAATGTGTTACGCGGCACTGGCGCCATCTAGCGGCACGAGTCAAGAGGACCTGAGTAATGGCTACTTTGCTCTACTCAACGATGTAAAATGAAATGCACACGACACGTAGTTACAGAATTACTTACGTAGTTACAGAAAACTGAAAGACGTCAAAAGAAATAATTTAATAAATGAATTGACAATGACAAAAGAACAGACGAAGTTGTGAGTCATCGTCATCATCAGCCGTAGTTGCGTCGCGTAGTTGATGCAGAACTGCTCGAACGAGTTGATCTCGAACGTCTGCAGTAGAAAATATTCATCATCAGCCACTCGACGCCCACTGCAGGACACAGGCCTCCTTCATGGGTTTTCCTAACCATGAGGGGTTTTGCCATAATCGCCACGCTTGGCAGGCGGGTTGGCGATCGCAGTATGCGGTCGGAATCTCAGGAAGACGCTGCTGCCGTCTCCGGTTATTGATTTCCTTAGACGCCTTCTACGACATCCACGGAAGGAAATGAATTCAATTAAATTCAACTTCGACTTCGAGTTCGACATAGCTGAACGGATTAGCAAACTGAAGTGGCAGTGGGCTGGTCATATCTGCCGCAGGACCGATAACCGTTGGGGAAGACTGGTCCTAGAGTGGAGACCGCGAATCGGCAAACGTAGCGTAGGACGCCCTGTGACCAGGTGGAGCGACGACATTCGCAAAGCGGTGGGCAGTGACTGGGAAAGAAGAGCCTTAGATCGAGCTCAGTGGCGTGTCCTGGGAGAGGCCTATGTCCAGCAGTGGACTGACACCGGCTGATGATGATGATGAAATTCAACTTATTGCAATCTAATTAAATTAAAGTTTTTTATTTCGGAACACGTCCAATGTGTTAGTTTTATAAATTGTACTATAAAAATGATTTGATATGAATTATTATTAATGTGTGTGTATTTATATTGTTTTTTGGCGACCGCTGAAAATCAGCGTCATGGTCTTCACCGATCATGTCAAAATGCTGAGCAACGGCCATTTTGGGTGCCATTTTATACTTTTTTTATGGTACTAAGTAAGCGAAATTATGTATAACGTAGTTTACACGCTAAACCATAATTGTTTTTCGTTTGATTGTGGTGGTACCAAATAAACGTTTTCTATTCTATTCTAATCATGGATTTCTTTATTTGTTTCAGGGCCTGTGGAGTATTGGAGACTATCAGAATATCTGCAGCTGGTTTTCCTTCGCGTTGGCTGTATCAAGACTTCTTCCATCGGTAAGGATATAGCTGGAGTCGTACTGGGATCTCGTGAACAGTGTAGAAAATAAAATTCAATAATAGGAACCCTTGGTGATTCAAGAAAAATGAATTAAATGTTCTCGATAGTGAACTGCAGAGGAACTATTTTTATTGTTTGTATGACATTATGGCTGGTAGTGTCACCTTCCTCAACTGAAGATGAGCAAATGTTTAGCTCACAAATGTATTTGTCAGTAAATATTTATAAATGAACAATCTTCACAAATTTCTTGTATTTTTATGACTTTCATGAGATCTATTTTCTGTTTTCTCGCTTTAAAGTTTATCAAAATCAATTTATTGAAAGTAGCACAGAAACTGCGACTTAATGAACGATACAAGTTAAACTAGGTGTACATTTCAAAAAATGGACAAAAAAACTCCAAACTTAGTCTTTTCAAGTCCTTAATTTACAGGATTTATATAAATGTTCTAAAACTCATGCATTGAACAGGCTTTAATTCCAGATTATTATAGCCAAAATCGAAATGTTCGGTCTAGCTCTCAAAATTGCTCATTTTCTCGATTTTATTTTTTATAAAACGGACCTTTTTTTTATAAACCAATGCTCATTGTCTGTTTTTTTTTTCTTAAATACACACTGCCGCATCCTGACGTATTTTTTTTTTATTTATGTCGTGAGCTGGATGTTGTATGGTTGGATAAAAGCAACCAACGCGGTGGTGGCGGCTGTCCGTACATACGTCATTTACTGCGGTAGAATTTACGTGGACATTTGTATGGACCACCATGTTTGGATCTTTATGGGCATATTTCTAATTTCCTGACTCACATCGAGTATGTTCCTAATTTAGCAGTTTGTTCTAGTAATATAGTACATTACTGCAGCGGCCAGCAAAAGAGGCATTGATGGACGAACGTGTCAATATGGGCCGAGGCGAAGCCGAGGCACAAATACGTAAGTCCATCAATGCCAAGGCTTGTATAGTACCTACTTTTCTCAAATAATGCCCGGAAATTAAAACTAAGCAGTACCTAGGCAGACAATTTTTACTTTACTAAATCAATGACGAACAAGGAGCAACAGTAATTTTTTCCGCGTTAAAGTGTTCATTTGTTTTTTTTCTTCAATAAACAGCTTTCTATTTGGAAGCCAGTTCGAAATTTAAATAAAACCTTTGGTAACTTACCTTCTTGTTTGCCACGTTTCGGAGTAAAAGATCGTTCCATTCCATTTCGATTTGTCTCGAAGAAAGTTGTCAAAATAATGCTCAAATTTCCAAGCATTTTTGGGAAAATCTTTTGCCGACCGCTGCTCGCATGTATTTGGCCAGTACAGCAATTTCAATTTACCTCGATGAATGTTGTCAAAATAATGCTCAAATTTCCAGGGGTGTCTGAGAAAATATATTTTTCACACAGATACCGTCTGCTAGCGGTCCATAAAGACATCGATCGCTCAGACATCAAGGGCACGTGCGGGCGCATACTGAAAAGACACATAAAAGACCCTGACAAATATCAGTTCGGAGCCTCCAAGATCTTCTTCCGAGCCGGACAGGTATCGTTACACCGGGGGCCTGTTTCATAGAACTACAGTGGGAAACTTGCGTCAAACTTAAAGTGCCTAAAAGTGCCATTGCTTTTATACCATGAAAGACAGAGAAAACAAACAAACACATAAACATGCACATACATTGCTTCTGGTCCCACACCAGGATACCCTGTGGGAACCAGAAACAACGACATCACAAACATGTAAACATCCAAGACCTGGGGGTTTTTTTTTGTCCCCAGCCGGGATTCGAACCCGGGACCTCTCGCGTGGTATGCAGATGCACTACTGCTGCGCCACGAGGTCGTCTGAACGTCGTCTGGAGAAAAACTCAGGACAAATTGAAAAAAAAAGCCAGAATTTTTTTTTCGGACTCTGGAAGTTACCAAAAAAATGCGCAAAATCAACCTTCTCTTCTTTGACCTAATCTTTGATTTGTTAAGTAACGCCGACCTCGAAATTGCGAAAAAACACACACTAAAATTCAATACCTTCTGAACAAAATGTATGGAACAGCTGGTTTTTTTATAGTAGTTTCTGTGACTGTCACATAATGAGGGTTATTAAAACACGAGCGAGATTTTAAAAAACGAGCCTTGGCGAGTTCTTTAATAGCATTCGCGAGTGTTTTAATACCAAGTTATGTGCAGTCTCATACACTACTTTATCTACACTCATAATGAAATTTTTGAAACAAAATGGCGCAATTTCGACAAAAGCATCTTGACATTCAATCGTCTGCACTCAGTTTTGCGCGCGCAATTTTAGGTATTTTTAGTTGCACTGTTGGTACCACGAAAATGAAATTTGGTTTTTCAAAATCAACTTTTGACATTAAAAAAAAAACTTTAGTTTTGTTCCGTAATCACAGCAACACTTTAAAAAAAATAACTGTAAGATATAGTGAAAAATCTGACCTTTAATGTAACTTTATATTACACTTTTTTTTATTTTCTTTAAAGTTATGTATTGTTTAAAGCCTGTCAATATGTGTTTACCTTTGAATTCTTAATTTGAAGATTATGATATGAGTGTAGATAAAAAATTTTAGAGTGGGTCGCATAGTGTTCGTTAAGTTGTTCGTGTTGATGAGTAGAATGTACACCGAGTCGGGCGTTACTTTACAAATGAACACCTTGTGTAGGATACAGAAAAAAATTTTATCACCTAATAACGCCCCCGCCAGGTGGCGTATTTGGAGAAGTTACGCGCGGACCTGCAGCGGGAATACTGCGTACGCGTCCAGAGCTGCGTACGCCGCTTCGTGGCGCGTCGGCGTTACCTGCGTATCCTGAGGACCGTCAGGGGCTTGCAGGCCAGGGGACGTGGGTTGCTCGCCCGGAGGTCAGTGTTCACGCCGACGTTCTACGGCTATGTCCGTTTTACGGGTATGATTTATAAAATTTAAAACTCTGCGATACCAAAGTAAGTCAATAAATTAAAAAAAAAAAAAACCTTTCTACGGTTATGACCGTTCTGCTTTTATGACCGTACTACGGTTGTGACCGTTCCATGGTTATAGCCGTATATAAAATAAGATTTGGCCCATTGACGTCGCCGGAGCGTCGTTGCGCTCAGGAGCTATCAAATACCAAATGCAATATCAGATACAAATAACTACAATAAAAACAAAACGTGACTCCTGGCCTCCCCTCCCCCCTCTTTCTCTAACTCTCACCTGGTTCTCCCCTTTTCCTCGACATCTCATTGTTTTTCGCCGTATAATGTCCATATTTGTACTCAATGCTCATCTTTGTAATCAAATTGCTCATCTTTGTAATCAAATTGCTCATCTCTGTACTCAAATCATCATCATCAGCCGTTTGGCGCCCACTGCAGGCCAGAGGCCTCCCTCATGGTTTTCATAATCGCCACGCTTGGCAGGCGGGTTGGCGATCGCAGTATGTGGTTGGACTCTCAGGAAGACGCTGCTGCCCGTCTCCTGATAATTGATTTCCTTAGTCGCCTTCTACGATATCCACGGAAGGAGACGGAGTGACGCTATTCTTAATCCGGCGCCACGCGGAAATGCTCATGTTAGTACTCAAATGCTCATTTTCGTCCTCAAATTGCTCATCTCGGTACTCAAATGCTCATTTTCGTATTCAAATGCTCATGTTTCCCCCTCTCTTCCGAATGTTCGTACTCAAACGCTCATGTTTGTACGAAAAACCAAATGTTCCGCTCCCCGCAGGAGAGCCCAAGAGGTCCGCCGCCACCGCGCCGCCATCACCATACAGCGCCACGTACGCGGCTGGCTGGCCCGCCGCCGCTTCGGAGCGCTGCGCCGACTCGTGGTGGCCATCCAAGCGCGCTGCAGGGGCGTGCTGGCGCGAAGACTCTTCAAGAACCGAAAGGCTCTCAAGGCTGTGAGTCCACCTTCTATTTTTCTAGCCGGCCCATGAGCCGAGTCTCACAGAAGTCGTGGGGCGTTGGGCGAGAGCGGGAAAAAGGCGCGACGCGATTTACAGAGTTCGCGCCCTCGTCCCGTCTCCTCTGTGTGGGCTTCGTCGCCGTCCCTTCAGTACCTGTTGTATGAAAGCGAATTGGGAAGGCGACGCGTCTTTTCCGCGCCCCCGCCCCACGTCCCTTCTGTGTGTCGCAGGCCTGAAGCTCGGCCAATATATCTTCATGCTCTGAGTGAGAGTGAGTGAGGCGTGCTGGCGTGGAGACTTCAGGATCCGAAGGCTCTTAAAGTCAACCTGAAGAAATTTCTATTTCCAGCTCTTTATCTAGCTACAAAGGTCATCTAAATAAATCTACTAAGACTTCACTGTCCATCTGTCTGTCTGTCACCAGGTTGTATCTCACGAACCGTGATAGCTAGGCAGTTGACATTTTCACAGATGATGTATTTCTGTTGCCGCTATAACAACAAATACTAAAAACAGAATAAAATAAATATTTAAAGGGGGCTCCCATACAACAAACGTAATGTTTTTTGCCGTTTTTTGCTCGATATTAATTAACGGCAACAAGTAGACGCTTGAAATATTCACAGAATGTTTAGTCCTATATTGGCTTCAAAAATAAATAATTAAAATAAAATAAATATTTAAGGGTGGCTCCCATACAACAAAGGTGATTTTTCCGTTTCTTCTCGATCTTCGTGTCTAATGTTTTAAAGATAATTATACGGAACCCTTCCTGCGCGAGTCCGACTCGCACTTGGCCGGTTTCTCCCAGCTCAAGCCTCCCTCTACCAGCAACAAACGGGAACCTACGCAAGTCCCGGCCGGCCGGCTAAAGCCGTAATAAGCAAATAACTTCCACGCCTGATCTGGTCCCACACTGGAACTCCTGTGCTCAGAGAACAAGAATGTGACAATCACGGTAAACACCCAGCATCAGCCCTCGGCGGGAATCGAGCTCATAACCCTTTCGTTGGTGATCCATGTGACATTGATTGTTTGTCCGCAGGCCGTCATTATCCAGCGGCTGGTGCGCGGGTTCCTCGCCCGGCTGAAGGCCAAAAAGCGGGAACGGCAGATCATAGTGGCCCAGTCCGCTGTAAGTCTATTTATCCTCATGACATAGATTTGTTATTAACACGACCCAGCGGACATATCCTGTCGTTGAAGACGACTAAGGAAATACATTGCCGTGAGACGGGCAGCAGCGTCTTCCTGAGATTCCAACCGCATACTGCGATCGCCAACCCGCCTGCCAAGCGTGGCGATTATGGCAAAACCCCTCGTGGTTATGAAAACCACGAGGGAGGCCTATGTCCTGCAGTGGGCGTCAAATGGCTGATGATGATGATGACGATGATGACCCAGGCGGACATACCCTGTCTCTTATGTCTGTATTCTAAGCATAAGCAGCCTATATACGTAGGGCACAGGCCTTCTCTCAGGGAGAGAGTATGGCCTTAATAACCGCGCGTGCCCACCGAGGATTGGCGATTTCAAGCGCTGAGGTATGTGAATAGATCAGACACTCAGGTTTCCTCACGATGTTTTCCTTCACCGTTAGCGAGTGGTATTGCTACTATTGTGAAGTTTCACAAATGTACGTAACTTATACAACCAAGTCATAGGTACATGCGCGCACTGGGGATCGAACCTGGGTCTCTCGCTTCCGAGTCCGATGTTCTACCCACTAGGCTACCACCGCTATCTCCGCTATCTATTGCAAGCGATGAGGTACGCGAACACCTCAGACACTCAGGTTTCCTCACTTTATCTTTATCTTATCTTAAATGCAAGGGTCCACACTAAGCTAATGCCCGTTTTCACCGACTAGGAAACCAACTTGAGCAACTTTCTCCGTTTATAATTTTTGTTTGTGCACTAATACGTGCTGAGGACCAAAGGTCGCGGGTTCAAGTCCCGGCATGGGTGGAATTTTCAGCCTCTAAATAGGTTTTTTAAAATTGTCCTCAGCACGGATTAGAGCAACAAAAAAAAAAAAAGAATATGATCATGTAGGTACAGCTATATCATCTAAAATCTAACTGAAAAGTGGGTTACTCGGGGCTGCGAGTGATGTAAATTGCTTCGGCCAGATGTCGCTGCCTGTACGTAATACAGAGAAGCTTGTAAAGAGACTCGAAATTTCGCCGATGTCTGCACTTGCCCATTAGCTCAGCATTAGCATCGCGGTGGGCACGCGTGGTGATTAAGCCCATACTCTCTCTCTGAGAGAAGGCCTGTGCCCTACAGTGGGACGTATATAGGCTGCTTATGATGAAATACGAAACCGTCTAACTTCACTTTGGGAGTAGGCTCAGGATAATTCCCAATGACACGAGCTCACACTAAGTTACGCCACCTTCCCTTCCCTTCAGGTGCGCCGTTTCCTAGCGCGTCGCCAATACAAGCGCCTGCGCATCGAGGCGCGCAGTCTCGACCACGTCAAGACGCTAAACAAGGGCCTCGAGAACAAGATCATCAGCCTGCAGCAGAGGCTCCAGCTGGCCAGCGAAAAGGGCAAGATGATTGAGCCTTTGCAGAAGCAAGTTGCCGAATTGAAGTGAGTACTGTGACAAAAAATCATTCGTTCATTCATTTATTCATTCATTCATTCATTCATTCATTCATTCATTCATTCATTCATTCATTCATTCATACTCTGTCGCTGACTTTCACCATCATCAGCCATTCGACGCCCACTGCAGGCCATAGGCCTCCCTCATGGTTTTCCAAGCTTCCCGGTTTTGTGCCGTCCGCATCCGGCGACTCCCCGCCACCGTAACCAGGTCTTTAATGGCTTTATTTAATAATAAATAAATGGTTTATTCCTTTATTGTTGGGCCCAGGCGGACATGCTTCGACCGAATAGGGGATGTATTAGTAAAGGGCGAGATAAAAAGTACGCGAAACCGGCGTGCGTGCATGCAACAGACTGCCACTCTCTCTAGTGATATTCTAGCGCCGTAGACCGACTCTCACGCACTCTCTCTATTAGCATTCTAAGCGCTGCACACTCACTGACACTACATCTAGTAATATTGTAGAGTCGCAGATCCGACTGCCACTCTCTCTAGTGATATTCTAGCGCTGCAGACCGATTGTCACTCTCTCTGGTGACATTCTAGCGTCGCAGCCTAACTTTGACTCCTCCAGTGACGAACAGTAACTTATTACTTACGCCTCTATTATTTTCTTTCTGCAATATCTTCCACTTCGACAGGACAAAACTCGACGCACTGAAACCGGTCGAAATTGAAGTGCGCGCCTTGAAAGAGACGATGACAGACAAGGACAGCCTGATCCTGGCTCTGCAGGCCGAGCTGGTGTCCGAGCGAGACAGCAACAGGCGAACGGCGGAGGCGAAGAGGGCTCTGGAAGAGACGTACAAGCAGGAGAAGATCGAATGGGAGGCGGAGAGCGAAAAGTTGCAGAATGAGTTGAAGAGCAATAAGGAGCATTTGGAGATGGAGATTGAAGGTGAGCTCTAGACAGATAGATAAAACATTTATTTGCGCTCTCGTCGCTGCTTTCACACATGTTTTAGGATCAATCCTAAGGAGGGCTTTTATTTATAGACAATTTATTCGACATTTGTAGACAATTTGGGGCCAGTTTCTGAATTGAGAATTTCGCTGAGTAAATAGTCAACTGTAGTGCTGTCTCTTCGAGTTTCTCAGAAAAGTACGTGATAGAACGTTACTTAAGTATTTACTTAGTGAAATTCAAAATTCAGAAACCGGCCCTTAGTCCCGGGTTCGAATCCCGGCTGGGGACAAAAAAACCCAGGTTCTTGGATGTTTACATGTTTGTGATGTCGTTGTTTCTGGTTCCCACGACACAGGGTATCCTAGTGTGGGCCCAGAAGCAATGTATGTGCCTGTATGTTAATGTTTATGCTTAATATGTTTAAAAAAAAAATCTCTGGTTTCTTGTACACTAACAATAGATTAATCTACTGTTAACAGCTATCAGCTGTCAAAAAAAATATCTCTGGTTTCTTGTACACTAACAATAGATTAATCTACTGTTAACAGCTATCAGCTGTCAAAAAAAATATCTCTGGTTTCTTGTACACTAACAATAGATTAATCTACTGTTAACAGCTATCAGCTGTCAAAAAAAAATATCTCTGGTTTCTTGTACACTAACAATAGATTAATCTACTGTTAACAGCTGTCAGCTGTCAAAAGTGCATACAAAAAAAAAGAACTGACATTTGTTAACAGTGGATTAACTGACTGTTAGCGTTCAAGAAACCGGAGCTAAGACACACACACGTATACGAAGCTTTATGTAGATAGATAGAGATCACTGGCACATCCGGAAAAAAAAAAGAATTACAATTATTATTTTTTTTCCCCCCCCTTATCTTATTTTATTTTATTTTATTCATTTTACGAAGTCCACAGCACAAAGTTACAAAAGATAGGCAATTAATGTAGACGAAACATAGGCCAATTACGGACTAGTATTTTTTAAACTTATCTTATTTACAAAGCACAGTTAGAAATTATACAGCCAGGCATAGACACAATAAAAAAAAACAAAACTAACGTAAATCTTGCAAAGTTTGGCGCGTGTGCGTGTGTAAATTTTAATTACAATTAAAATGTACCCTAACACACTTCGGTAACCAATCGTCGGTCATCCGTCCTATAGTGTCGGGGAAATTATACAATCCCGGCGAACGCATGGCGCTCCGTAGGTAAAGATAAACTTTAAATAAACGAAGGCCCTTAAGTACTAAAAAATATCCGGCCCTTATTTTTCTTTCGTCGAAACACAGTGGAATGGGTTATAAAATATGCTAAACCTAAGTATATTCCTGTAAAATTCAAACGTAATGTAAACATAAAAAAAGTATTCTCAGTAAACAAGTAGTTTCGAAATTACTTCCGACTTGAATAAATGGCCTGTAACGACCATAATCCTTTACAGTACTACGTAGTCAATCAATAAATTAATGCATAAGCGGATAACAGATAACATGTAAGATAACACACGAACTGGTCAGATAATAGAAACCTTGTGCTTGTTTGTATTGTAATTATGTTGATTTTTCAATACAAGTTTTGACATTGGAAATGTCTTTTCGGTCGCTCCAGTGTAGGCTCCGTTTTCACGAAAAAGTGCGATACCCTTATATCTCGGAGAGTTGTGAAGATGTGATTTTCAAAAGACGCGTAATCACGAGAGTTTTAGAGATAAAAGTTTGACAATACTCTTCTATAACAAAGACGATCGGGTTAAGGGTTTGCCCTGTAGCCCAACCTTTTTGAAAAAAGTCAATCAATAAATTCTTAATTATGGCTTCCTTAAGGATTCTGCCAATGTCGAGTTTTAAAGAGTCAGAACGTCATTTTTCATATGACATTTATGACTCGATTAATTTCCAATGTGCTCGATAATCGTGTGAGGCACGAAACCTGTGAATTTTTCTCAAAGTAACTGTCGTGAAACCGAAATTAAAAACTTCTGAGTCGTAAGATTTGTGAATATTTTAAACTTTGCCAATTGTTGAAATGAGTGCAGGGTTGTCATGATATAGCGAAAATCTGATCGATGCTGTGTATTTTGTGAAATCGTGAAGTTGTTTAGAAGTTATACGGAAAACAAACTTCTCAATTTCTTTCTGGCAACACCTAGAGATACTCACCCTCTAACACGCGACAAAATCTCTAAACAATTAGTAATGTGGGCTTATCCATTTTTTTTATTTATTTATTTGAGATTTTGAGGCCTCTTTGCTGAGGCTAGCCCTTGTGAAGAATTGTGACGCTTCCATGCGATTCGACTCCGCGCCAGTATGAGGTGACTTATGTAGATCGCGTTGAATGCCTTCAAGAAATTTAGTGAAATAAATACTTAATAAATACTTCTCTTATTTGGACCGTGTTACACAGAAACATTCCAAGCCACAGTACATAACTTATGAAAAAACGTTTTTTTGTGTATTAGATTGTCGTTTCCAAATTTTTACTCGGTAAAATTTGTAATCACTATACCATTAAACACGTCTGAAAAAACATGGAAAAAAAACAATGCTATACATAAAAAAACGTTTTTCTCAAAAGTTTCTTGCTGTGGGTTGGAATGTTTCAGCGTAACACGATCCAATTAATGGGCAAACAACGTCTATAGACGTGATAATAATAAAAAAAGTGTCCGGGAAACTTGGCACGTTTGAAACAAGGCAATGGGAATCCCTTCTGAGTCGATAGCGACAGAGGGCGAGACGGCGTATGTAATTTGGTCCGACGAGTACCAAAACAGAGCCAAGTATTGGAAAGGTAATTTTGATATATCCTAAAATCTCATGATTTGAAATAAAAAATTGAATGAATAACATGACAGTAGGTAGAATACATAAAATTTAATGCATACTATTGTACAAAAAGGAAGAATACACATATTATATTAGATCGGGATGTGGCTATGTGTAATTAAGAAAAAAAAACAAACTCGACTGACAAATAAAAAAAAATCAATTGAGTGAGGTGCCGCTCTCATTCCAACACAGAATTAAGTAACGATACAGGTCAACCATAGAATAGTTTGGAGTAAATTAACGATAACAAGAATCAAAATTAAAAAAAATATATATATATATATTTTATTTCTTTTAAGACCACTGGAAGCGACAATTTTTTACTTCGGACAATTTTTGAATTTTTGACTTCGTAAAAATATTTTTAATTGATTTTAATTCCTTATATTTGCATAAACGTTCTTATAATTGGTTATGTCTTGCCCAACACGTGACATTGGCGAAATTGTACTAGATAATGATAATCAGTGCATTGAGTCCATAAAGCAGAATTGAATTGGATTTTTTTTTAAGTTTGGGATTGTGCCCAGAAGTGTCCATTCCCGAATTATATTAAACCCATACTCTCTATAAGCATAGGAGCCTGTGCCCCGCAGTGGAATTGTTTCTACTATTATATGTCGTAACTTCTACCTTCTTGGTTCCTCTAGAACGAGACAAGCGCCTGGAAGCGGAGAAGAAGGCATTATCGGCGGAGCTAGAAGCCGAACGCCAGAGCAGACAGAAACTTCTGTCCACACAGTACGAGTTGCAGGAGAGAATCGACGCGTTGCAGAAGTAAGTAAAAGAAAATATGCTGTTTTTCCACCTTCTTGCTCCTTCTAGAGTGACCCGTGGTAGCAAAGAATGAGGATTAGAGCTACGGGTGACTGTGATCGAAGCATTGCAGAGATAAGTGTATAAACAGCTTTACTTTATAACTGCTTGAACCTTCTAGAATGAGCCTTGGCAGCAAAGAATAATAATCACAGCTACGGGAAAGGATAGACGCATTGCAGAAGTAACTTTAGAAAAAGCAGCTGTTCTTACCATCTTGGTCCTTCTAGAATGGCCCTTGAAAGCAAAAAATAAGAATTAGGGCTACGGCAAACAATCGAGGCATCGCAGAAGTAAGTTTACAGCTGACCCTTATACCTTCTAGTTCCTGCTCCATCTAGAACGGCGCAAGCGCTTGTCCATAACTTAGAAAACAAAGTGATTGGTCCATGCCGGGGCTCGAGCCCACGATCTTCCGAACTCTACTTGACCAATCTAGAAGCTTCGGAAATTACCCAGAAAGACATCGTCGATGGTACTAGAGAACTGTAGAGCATACCAGAATATCTTCCGGAAGTAGCCCGAGTCTCATCGAAGGTACTATACTCTATTTCATATAACAAAAGGCAGAAGGTGAAATAAAAGGCAAAAGGTTTTTTACTGTGCACACTTCCATGTTGCAAAAGTACACAAATATAACAAAGTACAGAAAGTGAAATAAAGGGCAAAAGATTTTTACTGTGCACACTTCCATAAATCTGATGTGAAATAACAAGAAAAATGGATTCATTTATTATTTTGCAACAAAGAAATATAAGCATAAGCAGCCTATATACGTCCCACTGTGGGGCACAGGCCTTCTCTCAGGGAGAGAGTATGGGCTTAATCACCACGCGTGCCCACCGCGGATTGGCGATTTCAAGCGCTGAGGTATATGAAATGTCAGACACTCAGGTTTCCTCACGATGTTTTCCTTCACGGTTAGCGAGTGGTATTGCTACTATGGTATTGGTATTGGAATCGCTCGTAGCCCCGGCTGCCTGAGTGATCTTAAACGATCACGAAGGTTAAGCAACACAGGGCGCGTTCAGTGCATGGATGGGTCGCCGTCTATGCCTAACGCTAGTGGCATTTTTCCGAGCGGTTCCGTGTTTCGCAAGGCACGTTAAGCTGTTGGTGCCGGCTGCCGTCGATAGATGGCAGTCGTTAAGCCAAGTCAGAGGCCTTAGGGCGGCTTGACAACTTCTGGCAGTAGACGAGCCACTAGTCTACAAGCCTCCACCAATCCGGACTTGGCCCCCGTGGTGGAGTATGGCCTATACCTTCCTCAGGGAAGAGACCCGTGCCCCTCGGTGGGGACATAATGGGTTGATGATGATGATGATGATTGCTACTATAACTTCACAAATGTACATAACGATGACACAAAGTCATAGGTACATGCCCGCACTGGGAATCGAACCTGGGTCTCACGCTTCCGAGTCCAATGTTCTGCCCACTAGGCTACCACCGCTCCAACAAAGAAATAAATAAACAAAAATTATTCCAAACGTGTGCATTATAAAAGACCTTCGATTCCACAGATCTGCAACAATTAGAATGTATTCTGGAAGGTTCCACACACTTTATTTATTGTTAAGTTTTGTTCAGCTCAATAAACATTTTTCATTTTTTTTGGACATTTTTTTTCATGTCCCTATAACGTAATCTGTCCGCACCTAGCATTTAGATTATTCTAAATAGTTGGGCTACTCTCTCGCCGTCCGTAACAATGTCTGTTTGTCTAATCCTCAGGTCGTCAGCCCCCAAGGAGCACAAGCGATCGTTGTCGGACGCCAGCAATAACTCTCAACAAGAAGCCGCCGTCGAAGACGTATGTCTATGTTTATTTACTTTTTTTAACCGACTTCAAAACGGTGGGGGACCGATTTGGAAAATTGTTTTTGCATTTGAAAGAATAGACACAAGGATATAGCTTGAGTAATAAGAAATATTAGCTGTTTTCTTGCTGTAATTTTTACAGAACAACACTGCGCATTTCGTCATACTTTGCGCTTTTTTTCGAAACTGTGATGTCACACTGACGATAAAAATTACGAACCGTGGTCATTTGACCACGGTAAGTGGCACGGGGTGAATAGGCGAAAACCTCAACTGTGTCGCGGCCATTGGGTAAAACGTTCTTGTGTAGACTTCACAGATGGTCCATAGTCATTAAGCCAGGATCTGATGATGGGATCCTGGAGAAATCGAGGGAACTCTTCAAATTTTAAAGGCACACTTGAAGCGATTTCGGTGTTGTTATTTTATAGTGACTCATGCATTTGCTTTCTGAAAACACAGTTTGGTGGGGTCGTAGTGATAATCATAAAAAATCGTAAAATATTTTTTTCGTAAAATATTTTTTTTCGTAAAAAATTCAAATCGACTGCAAACCACTACAGCACTAAAAACACAGAAATAATTCAAACGAATATGACCTATAAATTCTATTTAGGTATCGTAGAAGTACAGTTTGGAACCGGTGCCGAGTTAAATGACCAGTGTTTTTTAGTGTTTGAAGTCAGTTTTTATTATTTCTAACTAAAGGCTGTCACGTCCTTTGGAGTGAATTCCAGCGAGTCACTCCTTTGCAGTGACTTCGAGCGACACACTACTTTGGAGTGACTTCGAGCGACTCACACTGCTATCACTACTTTAAAGTCCTCGGAAAAGTCATACTAGCGAAATGGCGAAAAAGCGATTTGCGCTTAATAGCGAGACAGCATGCTCCACGTAACAATAGCCTTAAGGCTGTTCTTACGTGGAGCACGCTGGCTCACTAGCACAAATTAAAATTTTTAGTGATTCTAAAAAATTAGTATACTTTTGATGAATGTGGTCTGAGGGTTTGATGGTTAATTAAATTGCGGATATACAAGGCGTATTTTTTTTTATTCTGTACAAATTTTTTGATTGAGAAAATTTGATAAAAAATTAATAATTTTGAAAGCAACTGTTCATTATTAAAAACTACGTCTAGTTATCCTCTTTTTGTTGCACTAACCCGTGCTGAGGACAATTTTAAAAAGCCATTTAGAGGCTAAAAATTCCACCCATGCCGGGACTTGAACCCGCGGTTAGCCACGTTGGCGCGGTGAGCCAGAGGTCGCGGGTTCAAGTTCCGGCACGGGTGGAATTTTTAGTCTCTAAATAGGTTTTTAAAACTGCGTGTAGGAAAATAAAAATGCTTTTAAAATTTCCGTAATTTCATTATGCATCAAATCCTCAGACCGCGTTTATGAAACGTTACCTCATTTTATTACAATAATTTAAAGTGTCACATTGTGTGAGCGAGAGAGCAATGCTCCACGTAACGGCAGCCTTAACCGAATGTTCATTTGCTCCCACCAGGACTACGGCTATGGATCAGTGCGGTCGGTGGAGACCACGCGGCCCGCCCTGGAAGCGGTCAACTGGTCAGCCGGCGCACAGAACAACGGACCTACACCAGTAAGTATAAGAATACACTTTATTTGACAATTGAATTTTTACCACATCTATTCGAAAAGACCTAGTTCGTTCCCCGGGAACAGGAACTAAAACGCGTTTTTATTCCCTGAGGGAATAAAAGTGATTTGAATTTGGAACGCGCATGTTGCTATTGTTGCTAAGTTCACAGCGCAACATTGTTCACGAACACGAACAATGTTGCACAAATTGCTGGCTGTTTAAAAGAAAACCGCGCGCGAGCAAAAAAAAAACTGAAAAAAGGCGCCTAGTGCATTCCGTCTTTTCGTTTCTCTAATTGTCATTGTTATTTTTACTAGAGTAAAAATGAGTGCGTCTTCAAGCAGTGGTAACGAAATAATAGGGGTTAAAGTATGAAATTGCCGTTTTATTGCAATAGGTTCTTTGAATTGACATAGAATCTTCATGGTTTGAGGTTTTCGAATGAAACTTTTTTCAAATGGTTTCTATGATGTTCTTTTTTTAAAAAATGTGAAACATTTGAATATCGACTTTCAATTGTTTTTGTTATTCAATTTAGACAAGAAAGATGGATACTGCGAAAATTCGAGTGATTTTTGAATACGAGTTCCGACGCGGAACTAACGCGGCAGAAACAGCCCGCAATATCAATGCTGCGTTTGGAGAGGGGTCTACTAATGAACGCACCGTGCGATTTTGGTTTAAACGCTTTCGTGATGGAAATTTCGACTTAAAGAACGAGCCACGAGGAAGACCGCCCACACAGGTGAATAACGATGAATTAAGAGAGATAGTGGAAGCCGACCCTAGTCAAACTACCCAGGAATTAGCGGCATGGTTTAACGTTACCTTACCCACAATATTGACTCACTTGCGTCAAATCAATAAAATAAAAAAATACGAAAAATGGGTGCCTCATAATCACTCGAATTTTCGCAGTATCCATCTTTCTTGTCTAAATTGAATAACAAAAACAATTGAAAGTCGATATTCAAATGTTTCACAGTTTTTAAAAAAAGAGCATCATAGAAACCACTTGAAAAAAGTTTCATTCGAAAACCTCAAACCATGAAGATTCTATGTCAATTCAAAGAAGCTATTGCAATAAAACGGCAATTTCATACTTTAACCCCTAATATTAACTCCGGAGTGTATCGTATCAGACGCTAACAATGTGATACAAAATATGGTTGCGTTCACTAATTTTCTCATAGAGGGTGATAAAAAGTAGAGTGTCCACCTCTGGAGTAAAACTATTTTTGAGCTCGAGATAACAAAGAAACACTCTCGCCTTAAAAATAGTATTTTACTCCCTCGGTAAACAATCTACTATTTTCTTCTCTTTACCAGGGACGGAAAGTGTGAAGGTGATATAGAGAGAAGGGCAAAAGCGGGAAGTTGTGTAAACGGTGCCTTGCACTCCTTAGTGAGTGGCCAAAACATGTCCAAAAGAGCTAGATTGGCCATCCGTAATGGAGTGCTGGTCCCAACACTGATGTATGGCAGCGAGACTTGGGTATGGCAAAAGAAGCAAGAGAGTAGGATTAATGCAGTAGAAATGAGGTCCTTGTGAAGTATGTCCGGTGTTACTTTGAATGACGGGATACGCGATAGTTTGATTAGAGAACGTTGTGGACTGAAAGAGCATGTAGTGACTAGAGTTGAAAAATGAATGTTGCGTTGGTTTGGACATGTGGACAGGATGAAGGAAGAAAGATTGACGAAACAAATATAGCGAGTGAATGTGGGTGGAAGGGCTGGTAAGGCACGTCCCAGGCGGACATACTTCGACCAAATAGGGGATGTGTTAGCAAAGGGCAAGATAAAAGCACCCGAAACCGGCGTGCGAGCATGCAACGCCTAATGAATGTTGAGGAAGCGAAAATGATCTGTCAGAATCGCGGCAACAGGCGGTCCTGGTCTCTGCCTACCCCTCTGGGATGCAGGCGTGAGTTTATGTATGTATGTTATTTGACAACATTGCAGAGAATTACATGCAGTTAGTACATAATTAAGTTAGTAAACCACAGAACACATTTTAGCAAAAATACATGTACCTATCTGAAACTTAAACATATAAAGTTTTTTTTTTTTAAAAACAGGTTCCGCCACTATTTATCATGTGGCGACCTTTAGTCTTTAATTATAAAACTGTCATTAGATAAAAAGTTAAAATTAAAGGTATACAATTAAAAAGGTCCTATGATAAGTTAAAATTAAAGGTATACAAATAAAAAAAAATGTCTTAATATTAAAATTATAGTGATATGATAAAATGCGATTGAAATAAAATTTAAATGTTTATACCCCGACGCCTTATCTCTGTCTACTCTTTCGAGTAGTAACAAGTAAGGCGCCGGGGTTCTGAAATAAGTTGAAAAGTAAAAAATAAAAATTGCATTATTAAAAATGTCAAAATATTAAAATGTAGACTAAAATGTCAAAAAATTAAAAACATAAAAAGTCAAAATGTAACAATTTAAAATGTTAAAATGTAAAAAGAAGGTCAGATATAAAATAACAATCTAAAAAAATATTAAGATTTTTTTTTTTTTTCAAAACGTACAATAGTTAAATCGCCCTCCACTCGCCCGGCCTATCTGAAAGTAAGAAAGTGTAAAAATGATAATAAAATAACAATAAAAAGAACCAAAATAAAAACATGTTTAAATCCGGCCCCCGTTTGCCTTGGAGGCCGCGCGTGTCACCCCCAGGGCGAAGGGCAGGAAGACCTCTCGATTCTTGGAGTCGGCCATAAAGGCGGCGAATGCCTCGCACCTCGCCGCCGCTCCCAGGAGTATCTCGCAATCGGCCCGAGCAGCTCCGAAACGGGGGCACTCCTCCAGCAGGTGCTCCAGCGTTTCGGGAGTCACGTCATCACAAATGCAGGACGGACTCCCCGCGAGCTTGAACCTGTGGAGGTACGCTCGAAAGCCGCCGTGCCCCGTCAGGAGCTGCGCCTTGGCATTGCACATTGTGAATTTGCCAAGGACTTTGTGGGCCGATGCGACGTCCGGGAAGAACAGCGAGGTGACGCGGCCTGTGGCAGACTCGCTGTAGCGGGTCTGCCACTTTGCCACTGTCTCCCGTCTCACCTGCAATTTTGCGTGTGAGACGGGATACGGGTCGTAGGCTGCCGCGTCCTTGCGAGACAACAGACAAAGTTGTCTAAAATGGGCCAGTCTCAGCATGATGCCAGACCGCTGGTTTTCAGAACCATGAAAGAAAAAGATGTCTCCTCTCCTGGCTAAACGGTTGATTGTAGAAACGTGAAAAAATTCAGGTCAATAGCACATCATCTAATGAACTTAAAAGGAACACTATCACGGCTAAGTAGGCTTTACAAGTTAACGTGTAATAGGCGACCAACGTATAACAAGACGTTGTCGGTTCTGTAAAGCAAATAAAAAATCCCTATTTCTACGGAACTCTACACTGCGCGTGGCCCGACACGTACTTGGCTGGTTTTTAATGGAGAAAATTAATAATTTTAGAATCGACCTTTCTTTAATAAAAACTAGGTACGGGATAAGAATAATCTGTCCTGAAAATACATGACATCGTTGCAGATCGCGGACGCCGGTCTAGTTCTTCGAATGCAGAACCGTCTCTCCACGCTTCAGAGTGAGCTCTCAAGGAGCTCGAAACGCGCCGCCGATCTGGAGGAGAGACTCATGAGTAAGTGGGGGACGTAACGTGACGTTACTTACGAACTTGACATTACTCACGAACTTGACATTACTCACGATATCTTGAGTAAGTAAGTGGGGAACGTAACGTGACATTACTCACGATCTCATGAGTAAGTGGGGAACGCAACGTGACATTACTCATGATCTCATGAGTAAGCGGGAAGGGATCTTAATTATTGTAATCAAAGAAAGAAACATTTACCCAAGACATTTTTTTCATGTAGCCTATATGCGTCCCACTTCAGGGCACAGGCCTGCTCTCAGAGAGAGAGAGAGCGTACGGGCTTAATCTCTACGCGTGCCCACCGCAGATTGTCAATTTCAAGGGCTGAGGTATGTGAACACCTCGGACACTCAGGATTCCTCACGATGTTTTCCTTCACAGTTAGCGAGTGGTATTGCTACTATAACTTCACAACTGTACGTAACTTAGAAAACAAATTCATTGATACATGCCGGGATTCAAACCTACGACCGGGAGAATAGATTTGTGTGAATTGTCGGGCTCAAGCGCAACGTTGACGACCCTTCCGTTAATGTTGCTGCTTCATAATAAGAGCCCTGTACTACAGTGCCCTAAGACTAACATTACAGTCTCATAAGACTAATTGTAATGTACTTACCTGCAAATACCAAGACCACCTGTTCTAGTTACTATTTACGTGGTTTGGAAATAAAGATTATGAATATATTTTGATCCTTAGACTCTTTATCTTATGGACAAATAACTAATTTTTGTATTTGACAAAATATCAAATGAGTTACTTTTAAAACGGAATTTTGTATGAGCACTCTTTTTATGTTTAATCTACATATGTCTTATGACAGATCTTAGAGTTAATCTCCTCATCTAACCCGCAGCCCGTGTGTCCACTGCCCCAACCAATCCCAACGCCGACCGTTTCCGCGTCGAGGAACTGGAGATTGAGAACAAGAAACTTCGGGAGCACCTGGAGAGGTTGAGGGCTACTGGAGACAGTCTGCTGCTGTCCAAAGAAGTTATGGGTAAGAATACCTGGAGAGGTTGAGGCCTACTGGAGACAGTCTGTTGCTGTCCTTCTTCTTTGTCGTATCCTCATGGCTGAGGGACGTGGTTATGGGTTGCCCGATTGGTTGACCATCACTCTCCAAGCCAATCTATCTTGAGCTCGATGGATGCTGCTGTCCAAAGAAGTTACAGGCAAGAAGTTATAGGCTACAGCTGGCGATAGATAGTCTTGTGTCCACTGGTCCGACTAATCCCAACGCTGACGCGTTCCGCTTCGGGGAACTGGAGATTGAGAACAAGAAACTTCGGGGACACCTGGAGAGGCTGAGGGCGGCGGGAGACAGGCTGCTGACAGGTGCTCTCACCTGGAGAGGCTACGGGCGATGACTTTTGCTGTCCAATGACTAAAACGTGGGCGCTGAGGGAAATGCGGCAATCAGATAGAGACCTGCTTTTAAACTTGCCACGACGGTGTCCTGATTGTTCAATTTGCCGCCTGGATTCCAATCTCGACTCCCTAACTTGGGTCGAAAGTGAGCTGACTTGCTTGGCCTACTTTGCTCAGTTGACGCGGACGCTGTGGAAACGCCCCTCTGGAATATTCCACGCATCACGGGAAACTCCCGGCTTAGGGGCCTTTGCACACCAAACGGTCTCTCGTAGTCAAGTAAAGAAGAACCTGTACTGGTGTTGCCATAAACCATAAACTTGTGACGGTTCTAGATCAAATGGGTGTGATGCAGAAGGAGTTGGATCGGCGCCGGGAGGAGTGTGTTCAACTTAAAAGCGTGCTTACTAACCAGGTACGGTCCCTTTTCGTAAGATATAGGTGGTGATAGACCTGGCATTCACCTGTATGGCGCGGAGCCCACTGATCTGGCATGGCGCGGACCTGGAGACCTATTTTTGAATCACTCGTATGAAATTGTATCGTCGAATGCGACTTAAGTCACACTCGTCTTCTAAGTCGCATGTCGTTTTTCCGTATTTTTGAATCGTTCGCCTGAAGTGTTGCCAGTACAATTTGAAGTATTGTATTTTATCCATTCCACGCAGAAATTAAAAAAACCGGAAACTACCGTAACAGAAACGGAACGTAAAACACTGTTTTATTGGCTGTTTAAATAAAAAATCTTTGTCTTTTGATACAAACAAAACACTACTACTGTCATTTTGGTTTGTGTTCTAACGAAATGTCGAAATCGTTTTTTGACAATTAATCTACCGATCGCCATGCGAGACGAGTGGTAAGGACCATTCGTTGCAGTTCGAGTGATTAAAAAATACGGAATTTCAGATATCGAACGAAAATCAGTAGAAATCGAGCGCTCGACGCGATACGAGTGATTCCAAAATAGAGCTCCTGGCGCGGACATGGCACGGGCATGACTATAAAAAGACGCGCAGCGAAGAAACTGACCTGGAACTGACTGCAATCGGGCGCGGGCGCCGAAATGACGTGCTATAGCGCGTTCAAATAATAACCTTACGACCGTGTTTTTGGTACGGTATTTGAATGAAACAGAATGTTGTCCGCGCCGTGCCCGAGCCAGACGCCAGATCAGTGGGCTCCGCGCCTAACACAACGTCGGGCATTCGCCGCTTCGAAAATCAAAATCAAAGTGTTTTTATTCAAAACTAGATGACCCCGTGAACTTCGTATCACCGACGTCAACCGTTTTTTTCTTCTCACCGTTTAAACCTTCCCTGGACTTTCACAAATATATAAAAAACAACAATTAGCCAAATCGGCCCAGCCGTTCTCGAGTTTTAGTGAGACTAACGAACAGCAATTCCTTTATAGATAATAACACAGAAACTGTGACTCAATGAACGTTACAGGTGTCCATTTAAAAACCTAGATTATTTTGGAAAAGAATGGACTAAAAACTCTGAAACTCTAAATCTGTCGAGCTAAACAACGAACAGAGCCAAGCGTAGAACCAAACATCGCAACGAACATTTTAGCGAACGCTCTAGTAAATGCTCGTCATGCTCATAATTCAGAATTAATGTCAGACGGCGGAACCATGACAAAGTGGCTCGACTCGGGAGAATGCCCGAAGCTAATTTACTGTCGTTTCGCTAGAACGCTCGCTAAAACCCTCCCGTTTATATTGTGAGCTTTCACCTGAAATGAACATTTTGCCAGGATACTCATTACCAGTGAGTGCTCAAGTCTATCAGCAGATTAAGGCGAGAATATCCTTTATTTAGCGCAAGAGAAAAAAACAGAAATAACAGTTACACTGAAAAAAAAACTACGATGGGCGGCCTTATTGCTATTTGCAATGTTTTTCAGACAATCTTGCAATGGATAGATTTTGGGAGGAGAAAGTACTAGAAAGATGGGGGGTTTGTTCAAATATTAATCCTACTACATGTTAGGAATGCGACAGTTGGACAGTTTGATGATTACATTCTTTTTGTTGCGCTAGTCCGTGCTGAAGACAATGGGCATTGTTCACCCCTATTTTTTATTCTAGAAATCGAAAATATAGACTAATATAACAAACTAATTTAAATATTTTCTTAATTTTCGATGCCATTATTCATTAATTAATTATTTAAAATTTCTAATAGCTTAGTAAGTATGACGTCACGACTGGCATAATTATGTAGGTTCCTTTGCCATTTTTTGTGCTTTTTAAAAATAAAAATACGTTGACGTTTGACAATGACAAACAAATTATCAGTCATTGTGAACTACTTACCAATATTTTCTTTTCTAATCATATAGCCAATAACCAAAAATTGAATTGAATTGATCTTGTCATGTAAATACCAAGCTAGTGTCTCGTTCGTAATACTTATTCAAATTAATTGGATATTTGTTGAGAATTGAGGTTATCTTCACTGTATCTAAGAATTTGAGACTTTTGACAGTTGTCGAACGAACGAATGCATTTTTTTTATATTTGAAGGCAATGGAACTACCGCATTAGAGCCAACCATGACGTAATTGAAGGACAAATGAAGGTTATAGATTTTTTGCGATAAATAGATAATAATCCGTCTTTATTTCACTTATTTCAACCCCTACAAGTAATCACTATCCTTATTCCTCGAAATGGTTTTCACTTTACAACAATCGATGCGTCCCTGAACAATGCCCATTTTAAAAATCTGACTAACCGTGCCGCTCGCGGTTGCGGGTTGAAGTCCCGGCATGGCTGGATTTTTTAGCCTCTAAATAGGTGTTTATAGTTGGATGATTATTACACATTCACGCTCGACACGCATCGGCTGAACGGATCTGGGTGACATATGATTTATTCCAAACCAATTCGTTTAATCATTAAATTAATTTGACATCATCCTTTTTTGCTGGTTTGTAACAATAATCTGTTCGGTACTAATGACCAGATTTGGATTTATGTGACATAGGTAATCGGCTTTATTTGCTTTATTGATGAGCCTGCAATTGATGATTGTTTACTGGTGTGCCTTTTTTTTATGATTTATTTATTTATCAAATTGTCGAACATTGCAGTTCGAAACTAATTCGTTGCACAATTAAATTTAAGTACTTAATACAAATAACAAAACTAGCCTATATTAAACATCGATATTAACAACTAAGTACCTTTTTAATTTCTTCTGTGCATTCACCCAAAGAACTAATAAATATATCGACCTCGTGGCGCAGCGGTAGTGCATTTGCATACCATGCGAGAGGTCCCGGCTTCGAATCCCGGCTGGGAACAAAGAAAAAACCCCAGGTCTTGGATGTTTACATTGTTTGTGATGTCGTTGTTTCTGGTTCCCACGGCACAGGGTATCCTAGTGTGGGGCCAGAAGCAATGTATGTGCCTGTATGTAAATGTTTATTTTTATATCAATAGTTTCGGCAACCTTGTACAGAGATATATTAATTATTATAGTCTGGAACAGCACATAGGCTACTTTTTGATTCGGAAAAATGCACGTCAACATTTTTACGCGAACTAAGTTGCAATCAATACATAATTGTCTAATAAACGTACTTATCTGTAGTGTATATGTTACAGCCAAAGTAATAAATCTGGATATTATATATATTGTCTAGTCATTATATATAATGTCTACTCAGTTTAGATAAAGTGATAATTAACACAAAATTAATCACATTTACTAGCAATTTTTTGCCATATCATAATGTAGGGCACCTATGACTTTTCCATGCACCAACCTTGTTTAAGTTTGACACAAAACTAAGTTTTTTTGGTGAAATATTTTTTTTCGCTTTTATATAAAAAAAAAGAACTAACACCCGAAGTTTAAGGATGGAGCGTCGCTGCGCTCCGCTCCATCCTGGAACTTCGAACCTATTTTTGCTTATGTGTACTGACCTAACAAACAAAATGCGAAATATAAATTTAATCAAACAATTATTTGCTATATAACACTTGCCAAAATAAAACGTTAGCATAATAATTTATTACTTTGTCTAGTGAATTTGGCTTTTATATATAATGACCAGTCATTATGTATAATAGCTATTTAATCACTATGACTGTAACATATACACTGAAATCTGGGTAGTGTGAGCGCCGCGATTATGCGGCCATCTGTTTAGACTGTGGGCCTGTTTCTGAATTGCCAATTTCACTAAGTAAATGCTTAAGTTCTCTTCACGAATGTTTTGTTTTATTTCTGTTTTGTTGACGTTCGTATCTTTTGTTTGTGTACCTTTATGCTTACTTTGTGTCTCTGTGACAACTTAAATAAATATCATCTTTCTTTCTTCCGTTCTTCTTTATCGTTCTGTCACGCCCTTTTCTGAGAAATTCGAAGAGACAATTCGAAATTCTCAATTCAGAAAATGGCCCTTTTACTTTTAAGCATAGACGTAAAATAAAAAAAAACTAGTTGAGATATCTTGTTTAAAAAATAGCACGAAATATTTGTACCGCCTCGCCGTCTAACAGAACTATAACACGCACCGCTTTGGATGGCTACTAATGGTTCTCATAGATTCGAGTTTGTGTCGAGATATTTTTGGAATAAAATACGCGAATACACTAGAATACGCTAGTGTTTTCGATAGCTATTTTTAAGGCACGTTCATTATGCTATGGCTCTCAAACCACCAAAATTCAGTGCAGCATATTTATTGTCCTGTGTTTAAAAATAGTAGTTTATGCAACTGTCATATAATGAAGGGTATTAAAACACGAGTGTGAGTTTATGAAACGAGCGCAGCGAGTTTCATAATAGTAACGAGTGTTTTAATACCCGTGTTATATGCAGTTGCATACACTACTTTATCTTCACTAATGCAATTAAAAATTAAATTCACGCGTACGTGTATAATCACAGTGATTTTGCCGCCATTAAAATTTAACCAATGAGAGCGCAGCTGCGCGCTTCAATAAAACGCGACCAACCTGATTGGCCCTGCAATCAAGTTGGTCGCGTTTTATTGATGTTATAATGAGATTTTACGATATCGATGTGAATATTATACCATCATGTGAAATTGCTTAAATTGAGTGTTTTGTTGTCTGCGCTATAACAGTAGTAATTATAAGTCAAGTATTGAAAACATAAGTAGAATGTTACAACATTAGTGTAGATAAAAATACTTATACGGTTCTGTGACAACTCGAAGTGAAACTGTAGACACTGCTATCCAAACTTGAACAACTTTATCGTATACTAGCTGTTGCCGGCGACTTCGTTCGCGTAGATGTGTATTTTTCCGGGATAAAAAATAGCCTATGTGCTAATCCAGACTATAATCTATCTCTGTGCGAAATTTCATCCGGATCCGTTCAGCCGTTTTTGCGTGAAAGAGTAACAAACATCCATCCATACATAGAAATTTACACGTTTATAATATTAGTAAGGATTTACTAACGTGAGGTGGAAAAATAAACCCGTTCGACCGTAATTAGGTTATCGTAACGGAAAAGTTAATATTAACATAAGCGTGCGTCCACTCACTTGATACGAACTTGATACACGTTAATGACGCACAGTGGATTATGGCGACGAAAAGTGTAGTTCGGTTCGAAAAGTACGTTTCAGTGATTTTTTTTTATGTTGCCTATAAATGCGTCCCACTGAAGGGCACAGGCCTCTAAGGGCGCTTATACTCGGGCGGCAGGTGTACCAACTGCAGCCGTCGACACTCGTTGACGGCAGCAGTCGACGCGCTATCGCGGATATTCGACGCTGTCATGTCGGAGACCGCCGTCGTCGGCGGCGTCGTCGACGGCTGCCGTCGGCAAACTTCGACGGCGTCGTCGACGGCTGCCGTCGGCAAACTTCGACGGCTGCCGTTGACGACTGTCGACGGCTGCAGTTGGCACCCGTGCCGCCCCTGTGTAAGCGCCCTAAGTTACGTGCATTCGTGAAGTTGTATTAGGAGTACCACTCGCTAACGCTTGAAATTGCTAATCCGCGATGGGCACGAGTGGTTATTAAGTCCGTACTCTCTCTGGGAGAAGGCCTGTACCCTGCTGTGGGACGTATAAAAAATTATAGAACGCGCCAGCGAGACGGATATTAAACGCAACAGCAGCCTTAGTAAAATAAAAAAGCTAGTGAGATGTCGGAAAGACTGTAGCCCAGAAAATCTTAATCAAATATTGAGGTACAGGTACGCGTGAATGCGTGACCACATTTGATTGATATTATCGCACATCTCTTATCATGATACTAACATCACTTGATAACAAAAATAAACCGCAATGGGGAACTTGCCTCAAGCTTACATTGAAGTGACTTTGTATTGTTGTTACACCATTTTTGTAGGTAAAAAGAGTTAAATTTAAAGAAAAAAATAAGATAAATCGAAAAACTCTACAGTGTTTTACCGGTATTCAAAAATGGGAATATCAAGTTGCTCTAATAATAAAGATCTAAATAGATTGACGTTGCTATCACGATTCCTCTAAAACACTCCTCAGAGGCGGTTTAAATAATCTGTGCTTACGTCTTCCCCTTTAACACAGACTATTAAAACTGCCTCTGAGGAGCGTTTTAAGGAAACGTGTTTTTATAAACAAGACCGTTAGTTTTTTCACTGACTTCGTAAAACTTTTCGATAAGGGTGTAGAGTCACAAAGACATAATTTTATGAAATAACTGGAATATTGATTAATGCCTGTACAGTACCTGGATGACCGAGCTTTGCTGGGTTTCTTTTGGTTGATCCTGTTTTTTAGAAATTATATTTAGATACGATGAAAAAAGGGGAAAAAAGAAAAAAAAAAAAACAATCGGACTGGAGACAGGCTCGTATATATAACCAAAAAGTATATATTAGATAGGTAGATACATTAAGAGGCGTTACTCCTTGTGACAGTATAGTCAATTCAATTCTTTACAATTTCAATTATGACAGTTATGTGAGGTGTTACATTTGAAATTTATAGTTAGACGGTATAGCAACTTAGTACGTAAAGTAAAACATTATATAATCATTAAATACCATCCATACATTACAATCAATTTAAAAGCAGAAAAACAGTAATAAATTATCTGTTTATCTGCTTATTCAGGGATAAGCTCTATCCAGTGAATAGATCAAAAACGTCTTGCACAACATTTTCAGAGGTATCCATAGATAAATTGCATGACTGACAACCCTGTCAACTATTTATTTGTTTATCCCTGGATACGTATTCTTTATCTATTTACTTACTTATCCAGAAACTTGGTGCAAGTCGCCCCAAGGCGCCACTGGTTATTATTATAGAAAGTTTAGTCGTAGAGGAAAATCTTTGTCGCCATCATTTATCTTTTATCACGGCCTCTCCAATGAGATTACAACATTTTTGTGCAAGTTCCCCACTGAATCAAAACAGAGTTGTATGTATTTTAAGTGTGCACCAAAATAAAAATTACAGAATTCGTGAAGAAAAACGCTACTTGTGTCGTGTTCTTTGCGTGATGTTATAGTCTGACGGTCTTAATTATAATGACGCCATAAAACACTCGATAGACGTCGATTCAAATAGTCTGTGGTGGAGATTTTGCACAGATTAAATAAACTGCCTCTGAGTGTTTTTATAAATAACACCGTTGAAGTGTGATCTTTTGTTTAGTCTTTATTGTATCTGAAACTAAAGTGAGCTGAAAGAGATAAAAAAAATGCTCGTGATGCCCGATTAATTGACATTGGCAATGAAAACTGTTTATAAAGATGAACCTATGAATACCAGCAAATTGTTGAAAATTCAGGTAAAAGTGCTTTTTGGATACAACTCACTTTTGAACGACAAAAGAAATGACTCGAATAATATTTCTAAATCCAATGGGGCTTATTCCCGGTTACTCGTACGTTGACGATTTGTTAACAAGCTGTTGATACTTCTCAGTTGTTTTAGGGTTCCGTACCCAAAGAGTAAGGGACTCTATTTCTAAGATTTCGCTGTCCGTCCGTCCGTCCGTCCGTCTGTCTGTCACCAGGCTGTATCTCATGAACCGTGATAGTAAGACTGTTGAAATTTTCACAGATGATTAGACGCTTGAAATATTCAAATGTTGTATTGATAATGGTGCGGAACCCTTCGTGCGCGAGTCCGACTCGCACTCGGCCGGTTTTTTTTTTTGTATGCACAGTCGCCAAATAGAAGCTGTTACTGAGCCCTCGTATGCGTTTCTCGTATGCTGACAATCTGCTAAGGCTGTTCTTACATGGATCATGCTATCTTGCTCGCACATTTTTTTTTAATACTGTAATAATATTCCTAAACTTTTGATAAATGTTGTCTAAGGGTGACAAATGTCCTTAATTTAATTCATAGTCAAATCAACGGACGTCCTCAGACTCGGTGGAGCGATGATCTTCGCAGGGCGGCTGGCGAGAGCTGGATGAGAGTAGCCGAGGACCGTGCTCAGTGGCGTGCTATAGGAGAGGCCTATGTCCAGCAGTGGACAAGCATAGGCTTATGATGATGATGAAATGAACGGACATTTCAAGTATATTTTTGTTTTCCTATGCATAAGCAGCCTATATACGTCCCACTGTAGGGCACAGGCCTCTCAGGCAGAGGGCTTAATCACCACGCGTGCCCACGGTGGATTGGCGATTTCAAGCGCTGAGGTATATGAATAGCCCAGACACTCAGGTTTCCTCACGATGTTTTCCTTCACAGTTAGTGAGTGGTATTGCTACTATAACTTCACAAGGGTACGTACCTATGACTTTGTTTTCTAAGTTATGTTCTGGGATAGCACGTTCCACATAAGAACAGCCTTAATACTTCGCTCGACAAGATGGAAATTAAAAAGTATACAATTAATTATTAGTATGTTCATTTTACGCATGGTGATTAAGCCCATACTCTCTCTCTGAGAGAAGGCCTGTGCCCTACAGTGGGACGTATATAGGCTGCTTATGATGTTCATTTTATTGCAATAACTAAAACTGTTAATTTCGTGAGACCAAGACTGCACGCTCCACATAAGAACAGCCTCAATACTTCGCTCGACAAGATGGGAATTAAAAAGTATGCAATTAATTATTAAATATGTTGTTTCATGTTAAGAAACCGTGGTTCCAAGCGTTGAAATCTGTCGTGAGTAATAAATAACAGTTTTGTTGAAAAAAAATCATCCTTGTCATTGCCTTGTTCTAACATCATTAAGTTTTAGAACTTATTAATTGGACTGTTTTACGCAGAAACATTCCAACCCTCAATAAGTAACTTGCGATAAAAACGCTTTCATGTATTTGATTGTTTTGTTCCATACTTTTGTTACGTATTGTGGGTTCGAATGTTTCTGCGTAATATGGTCCCAATTTTGCATGAGATTTCGTCTAATAATATTATTGTTTGATTGTTTTTCTCACACGCATTCGTTTGCTGACATCGCATGGTATTTATTATTTACATTTTTTTTCTAACGTACCTACCTGTGTTTCCTTTTCAGTCCATTGCATGATAGCACTGTTAAAGGAGATATAGCACGAGATTAATTTAAGAAAGGGATGGAATAGCTATTTGCCTCTTGCTCACACAACATAGATGGCAATATTGTATGAGCGATGGGTCAAATAGTAGTCCACTCCTTTTCTATAATTAACAGTGTTTTACTATATGATAGTAACAAAAAAAAAAACGATAATTTTCAAGATGTTGCCGGCAAACATTTTGAGCAATGCGCATTGGTTGATTTTTGGCACTTTTTGGCGGAATGAAGGAGGCGCTGGGAAGGTGAAGGATAGTTTCGGCCACGCGATTGGTTGATGAGGCAGTCCTTAAGCTGCGTATCGACTTCGCGCGGCCGGCTTGCGAGCATTGTCCGACCGCGGCAGACCTATGTTTTGGCTCGCGAGCCATTTTTAGCGCAAAAGTCGCTGGTAGCGAGGCTGCCGCGCGCGGCAGTCGATCCATCAACCGGGAGATCATTGAGTGCGCGGCAACTATGGACGTTGTTCGTCGGAAACGTGCGGCTGCTGCTTTTTGCATTATATTTATCATCTTATTCTCAAGAGACCGAAGCGAAAAGTTCGTTGGTGGACGAGAAAAATATATATAAATAGAATGTGATTAATTCAAGTACGACACTGTCGTACGTAGTCGACGAATAGCCCAGCGGATTAGTAAGTTGAAGTGGCAGTGGGCGGGGCACATAGCACGCAGAACTGAAGGCCGATTGGGCCGAAAAGTTCTCGAATGGAGACCACATATCGGCAAGCGCAGCGTAGGACGACCAGCCACAAGATGCACAGATGACCTCATCCAAGTGGCAGGAAGGCGCTGGATGCAGGCCGCTTTCAACCGGTCTTTTTGGAAATCCATGGAGGAGGCCTATGTCCAGCAGTGGACTTCTTGTGGCTGAATGATGATGATGACGACACTGTCGTTGTCCATGTTTTTGCCGCGCGCGTCCGTCCGATCCGTCCCAACTTCGCGCGTAAAACGCGCTGACACTCCTTTGCCGCGCCGTCAAAAACCGACATGAACTGGTCCCTCGCGCGGCACGTTCGTGCGCGCCAATGTTCGAATTGCTGCGCGCGGCGCGGGCGGAACGGTATCCATAGTGCGCGGCTGCCGCGCGAGTAATGTTCGATGGTTTGCCGCGCGAAGTCGATACGCAGCTTTACATTAAATGTTAAAAGAGTGCGATTAATTCGCCAACAAACCGAAACGCAGTTTGGCGAGTAATTTATAAAATTTAAAACTCTGCGATACCAAAGTAAGTCAACCAATTAAAAAACCACGCTGCAGATTTTTGCTCAAGGAAGTTATACATTTTACGGGTCAAATCGCGATTATTTATTGGGTAAACTTAATTACGTCAAGTCCCGACGTTGCACATTGCAATATGTTTATGTATGAGCATGGCGTGTTATTAAAAATACTTGTGCTCAAGATGTTTGCCGTTCTGTGTACCCGCTCAGTGTCAAAGTAAAGGCGTATTTTGCTGAGAGAATGCTATGTAATGTAATTGGCAAATTCAGGCATAATTGTTTGGTATTCACTCGTTGAGATTGTAGGTTCGACTCCTACACGGTACTCTTGTAATTAAAATACAGTGGGACGTATAGGCTGCTTTATCACCTACCACTCGCTAATGTTGAAGGAAAACATTGTGAGAGAATCTGAGTGCCTAAGTTGTACACATACTTCACCGCTTGAAATTGCCAATCCGCTGGTGGCACATGTAGTGATGAAAGCTCATATTCCTTCGAGAAACAGGCCTGTGCTCTAAGTGCTAACCAAAAGCGCTGTTTTGAAAGAATGAAGGAATAATAATTTATTGCCATGCAAGGTGTACAATGTCTGTTTTGCATGCACTGTCTCCTATGCCAGAAGAATGATAGTAACGGTCATTAAGACCCGCCCTATTTTAACAAGTTGCACTGTCCCGTAGACGGTAAACCTGAAGTCCTTGGCCACGTCGAACTACGGGTCCGATGTGGACATCATCAACGAGGATGGAGAGCTGGCGTCCGCTTACGAGGCGCAGAAGGGGATCAATAGGTAATTGAACGAACTAACAGCAATTCATCATCATATTCATCATTTTGTAAGAATATTGACTAATGTTTGTGTACATCTACGAATTGGTAGTGGCAGTACCGCTAACGGCGAAGGAAAGCATTGTAAGGAAACCTACGGCTTGGTTGGCTCCGCACGGTTTGACTTGTGAAAGACGGTGTCGCTAGGCCGACTAAGCTGTCAGGATGGTATAGGTGCTGGGCAAGCCTACTCCATCTAATAAACAATGTCCCAGGCACTGCAGCGTGCGAGTGGTCCCTTCAGCCATTTAGTGTGAGTGAGGGTGCCACTGGACGCTGTATAAATCATCTCATTACGTAGACGCAAAGGCCAAAAGTTGTGCCAGTCAAAACGGTGAGTTCAAAATGCCTTTAAAATTCTCTACTTGGCTTATTATTTTTCCTCTGAACCACCCCCTTCCCCATCATATTGTGTTTTCTATTATTTCGTGAGCCATAATAACAAAATCTCTTGGAATATTTTCAACTGGTTACCTTAGTAGATAAACAAGAGATAGGAAGCAACTATGTACAAGAGTAATAAAGCCCTTTAAAGACAAGATAAGCCAGACAGACAGACGGTCGCACGAACAAACAAACAGACAGATAGGCATAGTAATAGGGCTCCAATAGCCCCTTCGGGAAGCGGTGGTAGCGTAACGGTAGACCGCCGGCCTCACACGCGGGAGGTCGTGAGTTCGAATCCTGGCATGTACCCATGACTTTGTTTTTTTAAGTTACGTACATTTGTGAAGTTATAGTAGCAATATCACTCGCAAATTTGAAGGAACACATCGTGAGGAAACCCTAGTGTCCCTATTTAATGTCCCTAGTAGCCCTATTTTCCGCGACTGAACGTACTATATTGAGTTTACCACTTTATTTTCAATTGAAAGAATTCTTAAAAATTTTCCTGTAGTCTACAAACAATGAACTAAATTATGTATTTTTTCAAAATTTTAGGCTCAGTAGTTTCGGAGATCGGGGGAGGGATGGTAAATTTTCGTCTTCTTTCATAAATAAATTCAAAACTATTTATTTTACAATAATAACATATTTGAGATCCTCATAACGAGCCCTTCCATTTGACACCCCCGAACATGGGTCATTCCACTAACCCCCATTGAAAATCCCCACTGGCGTGTCCGACCCTTATTTAAAAAAATATTGTTTACTTTGCACATCTGTTTTTGGGTCATAGGATTACACGATCCTACCAGATTTCACCTGATTTGGTCCATTAGATTCGAAGCGAATGAACGAGTGATCCTATAAGGGTTCCGTTTTTACCAAAATCGTGTTACCTGCTGATAAAATTGTCAATATCACTTTTAGACAACTACAGGAAGAGTTAACGAACGAGAAGAAGTTCTACTCCGCGCATATAGCGGAGACGCGAGCGGAGTTGGTGCGACTGAGAGAGGAGAATGATAAATACCAGAAGTAAGTGGGACCAGATGTAATAAAATACGTGACGTACTTAAAGAATGAAAGATAAAGATAAAGATAAAGAGATTTATTTGTCAAACATGTGTACAGAAAGGTGGTATTAACATATTTAGTTCAGCATGTTTTGCCATAACAGGCGTAATTTTTTTTATAATTATTGATAGTAATAGCATAGCATTAATATTATATTAACATCTTGAGTAAAATGTCAAAAAGATGCGAAATAAAAAATAAAAATCATTCCATGCGATAATAAATTAAAATGTCAAAGAAGAGTGGTCACAAGGATTGTATTAAATAGAATGTCATTGTTATGTCGAGAATATTGTATTGAGACGATGAACATATTTGTATATAGGTATTTAGTCAATATTATTATCAGTCAGAAATTCTATTGTTGTATAATAGCATTTTTCAATTAATATTTTTATTAATTTGTGCTTAAACAAGCCTAAGTCCAGTTCTCGTAATGCACTAGGTAGCTTATTGTAGATTACAGGGCCCATGCAAAATACACTTTTGTGCATTAGTGCTGTATTTGCTTTGCGTAAACATATTTTAGTTTCATCCCGTTGTAATCGCTGACTGACCTGTGATACTCGTTTGAAGATATCGGGATTGGATTTTACAATCACAATAGATTATTCCGCACAGATCTTTTTGGCGGTAACGTGAACATAGTGACAGATTGTTTGCACATCGCTTACTGTCTTTACAGTGTATGTGAGAGTAATTGACTACATTAGTAATTGACAAAAATAGTAATTTACTACGCATCACATTACGTCAATTACTCACACATACACTGTAAAGACAGTAAGCGATGTGCAAACGATCTGTGACTATGTTCACGTTACCGCCACAAAGATTTTTGTGCGGACTATACATTGTAATTTGTACACTGAGGGGAGAAACCGAGAGTATGTTTAAGCCCGACGCGCCGGAGGGCTTAAAGGAAACTCGAGAACAGAAATAGAAATTACTTCCGAGTGATACATAATGCTTTGTACTACACCTACGAGGAAATAGTTATTTGTTATACAAGAGTGCAAAGTTGCTCTTTAACCGCGTGCTCAATTTGATGCCCGAGCAAGCGAGGGAATGAAAAGAGCACGAGGTGAAAAATCTGCACTCGAAAAATCTTTCCACTTTTCATCATTCGCGATAAAATTACTAAATGCAAAAAAAAACACAAAGGAGGTTCCGTGTCTGAGTTTTTAACAAGTTAAAAAAGTTGTAAATTAAGAATAAATATGGAGGTAGAAGTAAATAGGTTTAATGATGTTTTGAATTTACAAACTTAGTGCACACGATGTTCTAAATTCAATTAACTTCATCCTCTAGCGGATAAAAACGGCTTTTGCACTCAGATATCGAAGAGCAAAAATACTCTTACCGAGATGGGGGATCAAAATTAAGTTATATAGAATAATTAAAAGCGCACTGTTAAATTATCATTTTAGTAAAAAACAAACTCTAACAAAATAAATTTTTTTTCGTAGTGCAGAAAAAGGTTGCCAGCCTCCTTTCATTGAAATTCGAGTACAAAAAATGACGTCTATGATCTAGGTGTGAAGCAGCCACTGACTAAAACGCGTTTTTCAGGTTGCTGGGCGCAGAATTAAGCCAAGAGCCTAAGAATAAGCATCAAGAATTCGCACAGAACGAGATCACTAAATTGGTCGCCGAAAACCTCGCTCTGCAGGTAATTAGCACACCTGGCTACCTCTTATCTTTATACCCCAATGTCAAAGTTAAAGTCAAAAAGTTTTATTCAAAGTAACACAGAAACTGCGACTTATTGAACGTTACAAGAAAAACTAGGTGTCCGTTTCAAAATCTAGATCATTTGGAGAAAAAACGGACAAAAAAAACTCCAAACTTACCCCTAGTTTCTCGCACACTAACACGCTGTTAATGTACTGTTAGGAGCTGTCAATTGACCAAAGTGCATACAAAAAAAGCGCTGACAGCTGTTAACAGTAGATTAACAGCATGTTAGTGTTCGAGAAACCGGCGGTTAGTCTTTTCAATGCAGGGCGATTATGAAATCGTCAGCAATATTTAGAAGAAGAAGAAGAAGAAAGACATTTATTGGGACAAATTGACACATAACTAGAAAAAAAGGTATAACAAGTAACATAAAAATTATCTTTATTTGTACCCCGATACAGGGTGATTTTGAAATCGTCAGCAATATTTCCTGATTATCTGTATACCCCGATACATCTTTAGCATGCCAAATTGGGGATGTATTAGCAAAGGGCAAGATAAAAAGTACCCGAAACCGGCGTGCGTGCATGCAACGACTAATGAATGTTGAGGAAGCGAAAGTGATCTGTCAGGATCGTAGCAAGTGGCAGTCCTTGGTCTCTACTTGCCCCTCTGGGATACAGGCGTGAGTTTATGTTATGTAATAATAATATTGAATTGTGCGAGCGAGACAGAATACGTAAACAATTGGGTATTTGACAAAATATCAAATGAGTTACTTTTAAAACGGAATTTTGTATGAAAATACTGGCTTATGACGTCACATTTCAGAGCACTCTTTTTATGTTTAATCTATTTAAAAATTGTAATAACTAGTAATTGACTAAAAGGGATACATTTTCCGAGATATTTTGTAATTTTTGTTTTAATCGAGCACATAAAGTAATTTATTGTTGATCGTGTCAAATACCCTATTTGAAAAACAATTTTTCGATTTTTATAACGTTTCGTCTCGTCGTCGTGTGATTGACTCATCCACTCATTGTCAGGAACGCGTGGACAAGCTCTCCGAGAGCTGTCGCCGCTACAAGAACCAGATCCGCGCTTTGCTCAATAAGCTGAAGGAGTGTGGCGTCCAGGATGCTGACACCATATTGGAGTCCAACGGTAAGTACGAAAATCTAAATATTTTTATTCAAAATAACACAGAGGCTATGGACGTTACGAGTTAAACTAGGTGTAGTAAAACCATAAAACTAATTTTTTCGGGCTTTTCGGGATCACAAAATAGCGAAAAATTAAGTTACTCCAAAACTTATTAGATTTAGTTAGTTATTGAATTCTAAGGCTGTAGATGCATAAAAACATTATTTTAGGAGATAACTCAAATATCTATAAACAATGTACACAAATATTTCAACAGTTGAGAAAACATAATGTATTGGGCATTGCACGCAACACATTTGAAATTAATGTGAATTGTATGCAAGAATTTACAATTTGCTTATACAATAAAATTTAATTACTTTTTCGAACAAAATTAAATAAAAAAATAATAACTTCATTCTTTCTCGAACGCTTTTATTGAGCTTAAAGGCATTCGTGAGATGGCGGAAACATTAGACTTTTTGCAGTCAGGTTTTTTTTTAATTTCAAGCTTTCTGTTGACTTGTTAATCTTCATTTGGGCTGGCAAAGGTTAATACATCTTTTATGGGGCATTGTATACGTTTCTACAATAAGATTCCTGAGGATATAATAAGCTTGCCAGAAACGCGGTTCAAAAAATGTGTAAAGCTCACTTTGTGCCACATTAAACATTATTTAGATGACAATTATGTCCGGAATTAAAGCCAGTTCAATGCATGAGTTCCAGGTTTTAGAATATTTATATCATCATCATCATCATCAACCCAATATTTATATAAACTCTATTAATTAAGGACTTGAAAATACTAAGTTTTTTAGTCCATATTTTCTCCAAAATGATCTAGATTTTGAAATGGATACCTACTTGAACTTGTAACGTTCATTGGTCGCAGTTTCCGTGCTACTTTGAATGAAAATGAAAAGATTTTTTGTGTCGTCATATACTGACATTAGCAGTGGTTACCTGTGCCATGTGCTTTTTTTAGCTTGTTGGTACATTGCTCTCTTAATTTAAATTTGAAGCTTTATGCTAATTTAATATACCTCCGTACGAACATGACTATACCTTATTTATGTAGTGTTTCTTTAACCTCCTCAGTCCTGACCTTGAAAATAACAATGGTTTTCAATTGTTATTTTCAAGGTCAGGACTGAGGAGGTTAATAATCTGTTTTGTTCTACGTTTTATTTGTGCGGTTACTTGTGACTAGATGTGTCGCTTACGTTTGTGTGTCATATGTACATAAATAATTTATGTCTCCACAATTTCAGACACAGGCGCGCCGCCCCAAAGCTCGCAGCGTACGCTGGATATGGCGCCAGTGACCAGGAGGAAGGAACGGGAGTATCTGGGCATGTTCGAGTACAAGATTCAGGACGAAGGGAAGATAGTCAAGAAACTCATTACAGGTAAGTGTAGAAACAACACGAATAATGACAGTTAAACATTGCGGACGCCCACCAGCTCGTTGGACCGACGATCTGAGTATACTCTTCTACCCTGTTATATTAATAGACATACATGATACTTTCCCCTTCATTCCCCCCAGACTTGAAGCCCCGGGTGGCCATAACTCTTCTACCCTGCCTGCCGGCTTACATCCTGTTCATGATGCTGCGTCACATGGACCATGTTGATGACGAGCCCAAGATGCACCAGCTGATGAAGGCTGTCCGGACCGCTGTGAAGAAGACCCTTAAGCGGCAGGCTGAAAGCGTCGAGTTCAAGGCTTTGTGGCTCGCTAATATGCTGAGGTTTGTAAATACAATACAATGGATAAAGATTTTTAGTCATAGTCATAAGCAGCCTATATACGTCCCACTGTGGGGCACAGGCCTTCTGTCAGAGATGGGAGAGTATGGGCTTAATCACCACGCGTGTCCACCGCGGATTGGCGATTTCCAGCGCTGAGGAATGTGAATAGCTCAGAAACTTAGGTTTCCTCACGATGTTTTCCTTCACAGTTAGCGAGTGGTATTGCTACTGTAAAGATTTTTCATCATCATCAGCCATTTGACGCCCACTGCAGGACATAGGCCTCCCTCATGGTTTTCATAACCATGAGGGGTTTTGCCATAATCGCCACGCTTGGCAGGCGGGTTGGCGATCGCAGTATGCAGTTGGAATCTCAGGAAGACGCTGCTGCCCGTCTCCTGGTAATTGATTTCCTTAGTCGCCTTCTACGACATCCACGGAAGGAAGTGGAGTGACGCTATTCTTAATTCGACGCCACACGGAATTACAAAGATTTTTAATGAAATGAAATTGGTGATGATGACATCACCATTATCATTCAGCCACAAGAATTCCACTGCTGGACATAGGCCTCCTCCATGGATTTCCAAAAAGACCGGTTGGAAGCGGCCTGCATCCAGCGTCTTCCTGCCACTTGGATGAGGTCATCTGTCCATCTTGTGGCTGGTCGTCCTACGCTGCGCTTGCCAATTTTGTTCACTCTCTTCCTTTTCCACCAACAGACTGTTGAACAACCTTCGCCAGTACAGCGGCGACGCGGTTTACCAGGCCGCGAACACTCCTCGTCAGAACCAGCAGTGTCTCCGTATCTTCGACCTGTCCGAGTATCGACAGGTGTTGTCTGACACGGCCGTCTGGATATACCAAGGTAGGGGAATCGATCCACTTTTACAACAGGGTTTTTTTAACCTTTTTCATGGCGCGACCCCCTTGGAACGTAAAACGATTTCGCGATCCCTACTCTCCACGCTAACCCCTTCTCTTCGTACACGAAATATCATATCCCATTCCTTTTTCATTGTTAGGTATCGGCTGAATACATGATTAAGTTCTACAACAGACATATTTTTACATTGACTCAGATTTGCTCAACCACTTTGAAAATAGAGACAAAACCCCCCTAGGGGGTGACGACCCAATGTTGAAAAACACAGTTTGAAAACAAGAATTTATGGACATCAAACTACTTAAAAAAAAAAATTGGACCCCTTACACAGTCTAGAGTAAATATAACAAAAATGGCCTTAATGCGATCAGGCAACAGCATAAACTCACGCCTGTATCCCGGAAGGGTAGACCGGGCTTGCCACTCGTTACGATTCTGACAAACTTGCTTGTCTCAATTGTATTATTTAGCCTATTTACGTCTTACTGTAGGGCACAGGCCTTCTCTTAGAGCGAGAGCATAGGCTTAATTATCACGCATGCCCACCGCGGATTGGCAATCTGAAGCGCTGAAATACGTAAACACCTCATACACTCTGCCAATCACTTTTTTCGATATTTATTTAAAAAAAAAACCTCTTACTTTAAGAGCCCTATCACACTAGCGATTTGAAAGCGATGCAATTGCGCGGTGAGCATGGCGCGTGACGACACAAATCGCCAGTGTGCCACGGCTGTAACCCGCACTTTCTACCCTATCGCGACTAAAATGCCTCGAAACGCCCACCCAGGCCTGATAAACCTGCTGGAGCGCCAGCTGGAGCGTCTGATCGTGCCCGCGATCCTCGAGCACGAGGAGATCAGCGGGCTGGGCGTGGGCGGGCGCCCCGTCCCCGCCTCCGGGGAGCGCTCCCCGGGCCCCGCGCGGCTCAAGCACGAGCTCAGCGCCGTGCACCAACAGCTGATGCGGGCGCACGTGCAGCCTCATACCACTGCGGCCGTATTCAAGCAGGTTGGTTTGAATTTGCTGCGCAAAAGATCCTTTTGTGTTCATTTCTCCGTTCGGTCATATCTCTATTTCATTTCATCGTTCGGTCATTCCAACAGACTCTCATTCTTTCATTCCATCATTGATTCAACTAAGACATTCTTCTTGCACATCCAGCCCCATAACACTGCGGCCGTATTCAAGCAGGTTTGTGGGATTGTACTGTACATGTAAAAGATCCTTTTATGTTCATTTCTTCGTTCTTTCTTTCGGTCATATCATTTGTCTTTCATTCATTCGTCACATCGCTCTTTCGTTCCATTATTCTGTGACTCGTTCAATCCATCATTCTGTTTTTCACTCATTCTATCATTACATCATCTGTTTCTATTTCATTCCATCAGACTGTCCTTCTATCGTTCCATCATTGATTCAACTAAGCCATTCTTCTTGCATCCACTCCCCCACCCGTACATTAGTCTGCAAGGTCTCTCCTCCAAGGGAACCTCCTGATCCAGTTCTGGTGCAGTCGCGAGCAGGTGAGTGTTAAGCCCCTCGCAGCATTAGCACGGGAGACCATCGGGCTGGACGTGGCATCAACAGCTGGTGCGGGCGCACGTGCAGTCCCATTCCACTGCGACTGTCTTCAAGCAGGTTGGTGGGAAGTTGCAGCTCAGGAGATTATCTCCTCCTCAGTTTTTCTCTCCTCCTTTGGTTCCATCATTATCTTATCCTTTAAGTCCATCATTCGGCCATTATTTCATTCCAACATTTTCTCGCCCTTTCATTCCATTATTAGCTTTTTCTTTCATTTTCTCATAGTTTCATTCTATAATTCTAACGTTCTTCTATTCCATTGTTTTTTCATTCTATCATTTTGCTTTCATTCAAAAGTACTCTTCTTGCATCCATTTCTCCACACGCACAGTCGTCTGTGGAGCTCCTGGTCCATTATTAGCAGGTGAGTCAATAGCAGGTGAGTCTAAGGCCCCGCTCGCAGCAGCTGCAGACAAATCTCTCATTCCATCATTCTGTCATTCATTCATTTCATCATTCTCCTACCCTTAATACAATCAATTCGTCTGCGAATCAGACAGTAGCAGATGAATGTTGGACCCCGCCCGCATGGCCTCTCCGGGTGTATATCCATCGAACCGAACTATTGCTCGACTGAGCCAGCTGCATGCGGCAGCAATACAAGCCGATATCTTTGCTAGTCAGTGTAGGGATGTTGAGAAAGAATGCCTGACGATCCTGTTCTGTCCTGGTGACCTGAGAAAGGTGAAAGATTTTATTGTAATCTATTGACATTATGATGCATTGCATTTATTGATATTTCATCATAAGCAGCCTATATACGCCCCTACTGTAGGGCACAGGCCTTCTCTCAGAGAGAGAGTATGGGCTTAATCACCACGCGTGCCCACCGCGGATTGGCGATTTCAAGCGCTGAGGCATGTGAATAGCTCAGACACCCAGGTTTCCTCACGATGTTTTCCTTCACCGTTAGCAGGTATTGCTACTATAACTTCACAAATGTACATAACTAGTCATAGGTACATGCCCGCACTGGGAATCGAACCGGGGTCTCCCGCTTCCGAGTCCAAGGTTCTACCCACTAGGCTACCACCGCTTCGACATTTAGATTTATTTAAATTATTGACACTTATTGACATTTAGATTTATTTAAATTATTGACATTGATAAGTTAGGTGTCTTGTTAAGTTTCTCTTCTTTTTTTTATAATATTTATTCTAATTTATTGACATCTAAATAAAATTGTATAACAATAGTAAATGTAACAATTGACAGGTTCACAAATCTTGATTTACGAGCTGTGTTCCCCTTTCTTGCTGTAAATACTTACTAAAGAAGTACAAATTATGCGAATTAGTATTAGAGCCTGCAATTAATTACTCAATAGTCATATGTACTGTAACGTAATTATAACAAATAAGAATTCATTTCAATTAAAATTCAATCCATGTTTGCAATGTCCTTGCCTGTTTGTCATAGTACGGCGCATCCTAATTTGCGACCAAGGCAAGTATTTGTGTTGCGTGGAAGTCTTTATGGTTCTAAAACAAAGCTGATGTTGATAATCATTTTCTCTGTCCCCTCTAGCTGTTCTACTACATCTGCGCGTTCAGCCTGAACCAGCTTCTCCTGCGCAAGGATCTCTGCTGCTGGGCCAAGGGTCTGCAGATCCGATACAACATCTCCCACCTGGAGACGTGGCTGAAGGAGAACCTCGCAGAGTACGGCCAGAAGTCGGTGAGTGCTGAGGTCTAGTCAGGGTGCAATATCGTCGGTCTATATAATTTTTGGAACGTTTCAAAATATACTAATTTGAGTAATTGACGTTTGAAAATATGTAAAATTTTAAAAATCGTGGTAAAATCATTGTTTTGTTACTGATCGCAGTCGTTTTATAATGGTTACAATTAACGTTTGACTTCTACCATTGGTGATTAAGAAAAAAATGTTAAATCCTTAACAATTCTGCATAGTTAACTCAAAACACGTGATTTTAGAGATGTTCCGGTAATGAATTCGAGCGACGATACGTGGTCATCTTGACACTGTCAAATATGTTGTATGGAATCAGGCGTTACTTTGCGGAAATCCATAACAGCATTAAAATGTGAAAATTACTTTGGTAAATTCCGCCAAAATCAAAAAAACGCATTAATTAACCGCATGGTGCTTGTGGGATTTTGGCGGAATTTAGCAAAGTAATTTTCATATTTTAATACTGTGAAAAATATCTTGTCACTGTCCAAAATATCTAGTCACTGCAAAATATCCAGTCACTGTGCAAAATTATTTCAGCAAAAGGTTTGGAGGCTTAGCAAAATCCGACTTGTAACACTTTAAACTGCATTTTGAATTTAGTGCAACTAATTGATATCACACAAGACTTTTGTGTATAAGGGAGCACGAGTTCAAGTGCTTGGGAGCGTTCAGATTAATTATCATCATCATCATCATTCAGCCACAAGAAGTTCATATTGGAGAGAAAGGAGGATGACACTGTCGACTGAACTGGCCAGTAAGACAGTTGGGAAGTAATACAAGTGTAGGTATTTGATTTGAATGATATTCTAGCGAGTGACTAGAGTCTAGATGTCATTGCCTTTGTTCTGTATTTGTTTGTTGGTAAAACGTGTCAGAGAAAATAAAATTATTTGTCCTGATGTAACAGTTTATATTTCTGGGTAGATTTGCAGCAATTGGTAGCTCCCTGAACACGGAAACTCCAATAGTTCACTGCTGGACATAGGCCTCCTCCATGGATTTCCAAAAAGACCGGTTGGAAGCGGCCTGCAGCCAGCGTCCTCCTGCCAATTGGATGAGGTCATCTGTCCATTTTTTGGCTGGACGATCATTAATTAATCAAATGTATTATTATTTTCTTTTAATTCCGGAACATAAATTTACATTCTGCTCAGTTTCGGAGTTGTAATATAGGAGAAATTTGGTCCGTGATTCCGCCGTTTCAATTCCGGAATTTTGTAACTCCGTGATGCCCTTTTACCGTTCCTTCTCTCCCACTAACTGAAATAGATCAATATTTTTTTCCTAAGGACACAACTATTCTTTTGGTCGAAAGGAATATTTTTATAATTAAAAAAAATCTCACTGACTTCACACTTTGATATCACAGACATGACATTTTTGCCAGTATCTACGCCCTAAATATTCCTAACACAAACAGTGGAACGTATATAGGCTGCTTGGCCTATATACGTCCCACTGTAGGGCACAGGCCTTCTCTTAGCGAGAGAGTATGGGCTTAAACACCACGTTTGCCCACCGCGGATTGTCGATTTCAAGCGCTGAGGTATTTAAGTAGCTTAGACACTCAGGTTTCCTCACGATGTTTTCCTTTACAGTTAGCGAGTGGTATTGCTACTGTACTTCACAAATGTACATAACTTAGAAAACAAAGTCATAAGTACATTCCCGCACTGGGAATTGAATCCGGGTCTCTCGTTTCCCAGTCCAATGGTCTACCCACTAGGCTACCACAGCTCGCCGGTCGTAGGTTAATATTAATTAGCCTACGATTTATTCTCAGACCTGCCAAATATACACCGATAAAAATCGGCGAAGACGTTGCGGATATCTAATATATAGAAATCTCCTGACACGAGATTTTTATGTATTAGGTATTAATCAAATCAAATAATTTTTTTTTTAATTCAAAGTAGCACAGAAACTGTCTAATCCTAATGAACGTTACAAGTTAAACTAGGCGTCCATTCCAAAATCTAGATCATTTTGGAGAATAAATGGACAGAAAAACTCCAAACTTACATAAATATTCTAAAACCTGGAACTCATGCATTAAGCTGGCTTTAATTCCAGACATCATTATCATCTAAATCGTAGCTTTTTGGCACAGAGTGTGCTTTACACATTTTTTGAACCGCGTTTCTGGCAAGCTTCTTATATCCTCAGGGATCTTATTGTAGAAACGTATAAAATGCCCCATAAAGGATGTATTAACCTTTGCCAGCCTAAATTTTGGGAACAAAAGTTTATGTCTATTTCTAGTATTTACATTGTGTTGGCTATCTACAGTTTTAAAGTTACTGATATTTTTCCTAATGCACATAATATTTTCATAGATATACTGACTAGCAACTGTTACGATGTTAGTTTCTTTAAAGAAATCTCTTAAGGAATCTCAACCGCCTAGCTTATATATGAATCTGATCGCTCTCTTCTGCAGATTAACACATACATACATACTTTTCTCTGTCTCTCCCAGGTTGAGGAATGCCTCCATGTCCTGAAGCCCATCACCCAGGCGGTCCAGCTCCTCCAGGCCCGCAAATCTATGGCCGACACGCAGTCCACGGTCGAGATGTGTCCAGACCTAACCGCCATGCAAGTGTGCAAGGTGAGATTATCAACCAGCCCATATTCATCCACTGCTGGATATCGGTCCGTCTTTCGACAGCCTCTCATCTGGTGCAGGGATTCTCAAAGTTGGGTACGCGAACCCCCTAGGGGCTCGAGGATCAGCTCAGCGGGGTTCGCGATTAATATTTACGCTATGGCGGCTGGCTTTGCATTACTAACATTTTTGTAATTAAAAAAATTCATCAAGACTTCTCATACGCACACCCAAACCTTCCCATACAAGATTTCCCAATGGAGACCGCGATATTGGCTGAAAACTAAATAGTTTGTTTTTGCGCAGTAATTTAAATTAATCTATGTAGTTTTGTAAAAAACTTTGCACGTCTTTGCTTTAAGCCAGGGTGGGGCCAGTACCCCCCCGCCCCCCCTTGTGCCATGTATTTACTATTACACACATTTTACTATTACACACGGTTTTTGCCTTTTGAAAAGGGGGAACCTAATCGCTTGAAAATTATACATCACGTCTGATTACCATGCCGGAGTTACCCGCCGTGACCGCCGTACATTGATACAAATCGCCTCAGTCTGTGTATATTTCCATGTTTGTGATGTCCTTCTTACCATTGCACAAGGTATCCTATTTTGTGACCAGGACAAGTGATTGTGTTGTGTGGAAGAAGTTAGAAAGCACCCCACTTCTTTCTGTCTTCGGAGCCGCTGCCAACAATCTGCCTCAGAGCGTCGGTCCGGCGAGCGTCCTACGCTGCGTTTGCCCGTTCGTGGTATCCACTCGAGAGCCTATGTACCCCATCGGCGTGTGTGACCGGCCCACTGCCACTTCAGCTTGCTAATCTTGTGGGCTATGTCAGGCGCGGCACGCACAGATGGGAGGTGGGGCGAGGGCGCGGTAAGATGTATAGAGTCACAGACCAAGAGCGACCGCAGAGCAAGGCTTGTGGTCTGTGACTCTATACATCTTACCGCACCCTCGCCCCACGTCCCACCTTTGTGTCTCGCGCCTAAGTCTACTTAGCTTTTAGTCAATTATATAAAAAATGTCAACAGTGTTTCAACTGTCAAAAATTACAGTAAACAAAAAGCCAATCAATTAGACTTAATTAGTCTCATTGAGTTGTTTGTAGAATGTCAATGTGCAATGTTCCTCATTTGTAGTGTGAGCGTGAGTGTACGTGTGTGAGTTGTGTGGTGTGTGAGGATGAATGGTGTTCACCTACGTATATGAAGATGATTTTTAGGGTTCCGTATCCAAAGGGTAAGGAGCCTATTACTAAGACTCCGCTGTACGTCCGTCCGTCTGTATCTTTTGAACCGTGATAGTTAGACAGTTGAAATTTACACAGATTATGTATTTCTTTTGCCGCTGTAAAAACAAATTCTAAAAACAGAACAAAATAAATATTTAAGGGAGGCTCCCATACAACAAACGTGATTTTTTTTGCCGTTTTTGTTCGATTTTAATAACAGCACAAGGTAGACGCTTGAAATATTCCAGTAAAAATACAAATACACATACACATACACATACACATACACACACACACACACACACACACACATACACATACACATACACATACACTTACACTTACACTTACACTTACACATACACATACACATACACATACACATACACATACAAATACAAATGTTGTATAGTTTGCTTGCGCGAGTCCAAGTGCAAGCACTTGGCCGGTTTTTATTTTCATTGGTGACACTGGAAACCTCATGGAGGTCTTTAACCTGTTCATCCATTCCCCAGATCCTGAACATGTATACTCCCGCTGAGGAGTACGAGGTCAAAGTGACCCGCGAGTTCATTAATGAGATCCAGAAGAAGATGCTGGAGCGAGCCGGACCCCACTCTGACAAGGAGCCGGTATGTATACACCATGAATGTTGGGTGGTTTGACCATTACCTATCAAATACGCTAGTTTTTTTTTAATGGCACGTCTTTCCAAGAATATCTCGACACAAACACGAGTTTGTGATAATAATTGGTAGCCAACCGCGGGTGATTGCTCTGATGGACGTAACAAGATTTATCAATTGGAAACAAGATTTCTCAACTCATTTTTTTATTTGACGTATATACTTAAAAGTGATGGGCATTTTTAATTTCTGATTACATATCAGCGGCTTTGAAACCACTCACACTTAAAGCGTGTATAAAAATTATGCAGCGTATATGCGTTCCACAGCTCAGAGACAGAGAGAGTATGGGCTCAATTACCACGCGTGCCCACCGCGGTTAAACGATTAAACGTAAAAAAAATCAGACCTCCAGATACCTACTTAGTTCACGAAAAGCACTGACTTATACATTTTTGAGCACTACTGAGGCCGTAAAATATTTTTTTTTTTTTATTTATTTAACAGAAATATAAATTAAAAAAGTATACTAGCGATGGTGGCGCGTCGGTAATAATGCTGTCCTCTCATTTGGGAGGTCGCGGGTTCGAATCCCGGCATTTGCCGATCAATGACTTTGTTTTCTAAGTTACTTACATTTAGTAGCAATACCACTCACCAACAGCGAAGGAAAACATCGCGAGGGACTCCTAATGTCTGAGGTGTTCACATACTTAAGCGCTTGCTACGTACAATGGCCCAACTGAGGCTAAGTGTGGTAATCTCAGAGTGTATCCTAATATTTCCATGGAAATACAAAATAGAAAAAGTGTGACTAGCCTTCTTTCCAAATTATATCCCATAATTTCTATTGCCGCGAAAAACGCAGTTGTGTTATTTGAGAATCTGTTTGATTCTAAAGAGATATTGAGAATTTAATCAATATGTTCAAGAGGTTTCATCTGAAGAGGATATAAATAAATGGTTTCTATGTGCAGGCCGACATAAGAGAGGTGATGCCGATTTTTTCTACCACTAGAAAAACCCTCAAATCTCAGGTCTAACTAAACTAGAAACCGTAAACCGAGAGACTAGTTTGATAACTAAGTGACAGAAAAAGGGTTACCAGGGTTAGACAAAACTAAATAGTGACGTAGTCGATATCGATAATCAATATCGACTAAACTGTGTGGTTTACTAAGTTGTAAGAATTGGCGAATCTTATAAACTTAATCCTCACAATAGATGAGTTTTATAAGCTCCCTAAGTACGAAGGTAGGAAGTAAAAAGCACTTTACTTCCCTGTTAGTTTCAAGCCCTATAACAGTTACAACGTATTTGAAACTGTTAAAGACTTCCACTTTAGACTTCAGAAAACACACAAACGATTCTCTCGTAAGTTTCGTCAAGCCAAGTTTCTCACCTGCTCCCTCACCAGTTCACATCCAGAGACTTCACCTGCAGTAGCCAAACGCCTCGGCGAAGTATGGTACATGGTACATACATGACACTTTTTAAATTAATTTTATTAGGTCATCGACAAAGGCCGTATATTTAAAATATCGATAACAACAGCACTAGCCTGACTATAGCAACACACAAGTGTTGCTATAGTCAGGCTAGTGCTATTGTTTGGACAAGCAAATGAACTATCAAACTAGTCTCGGTTTATAGTAACTCAAAATGTACATGCACTTACTAACATAGCTAGAAGAACCATTGTTACTTTTTTTTGAGCCGTAGTGCTTTAAATAAGTATTATTACTGTTATTTTTGCAGCAAAACCTGCTCATGGACTCGAAGATGATATTCTCCGTGCAGTTCCCCTTCAGTCCCTCTCCTATACGGCTTGAGGACATCGAGTTACCGGAAGTGCTTGGGCTACAAGACCTGCTCACCAAGATATAAGCTCCTGTCTATTTGGAGCTTATAAGACGCGTTTAATTCTTTATAAAATTTGTTTATGCTCGCTGCCTCAGCGACTTATAAGGATTCTTGGCATCTCCAGTCAAAATACGCCGAGATATATAAAACATGTTCAGGTATAAGCTCTTGCCTCTTTGCAGCTTATAAAATAAATTTAGTACTATTTATTCTCGCTGCCTCAGCGACTTATAAGGATTCTTGGCATCTCCAGTCAAAATACGCTGAGATATATAAAACATGTTCAGGTATAAGCTCTCGCCTCTTTGGAGCTTATAAAATAAATTTATTTCTATTTATTCTCGCCGCCTCAGCGACCTAAAAAGAGTGTTGGGTCTCCAATTAAAATGCGCTGAAATATATGAAATGCATCCTGCCTCTTCGAAGCTTAAAAGAATCATTTCGTACGTTTAAAACATTTGTATTTGCTGCCTCAGCGATACAAAAGAGATCTTGGCCAAGATGCCGAAACGTTAGAAAACATTTTAGCAAGACATTTGCTGTTGTGTCTTTAAAACTTATAAGACTCATCTAATGCCGTTTAAAGCGTATTTATTCTCGCTGCCTCGGCGACTCATAAGTAATCTTGGCATCCCCAACTAAACGACGCCGAGACATTTCTGCCTCTTACAAGCTTATATGACATCTATTACCTTCAAATAAGGACCTGCTTCTCAAGGTATAAGCTAAGTCTTTTTGAAGCCTATTATTGATTATTCTCGCTGGCTCAGTGACCCAAAAAGAATGTTGTTAACCAAAACACGCCGAACCATCTAAAATATCTACATTAATTATATTCTAGCAAGGAACTATTTACTAAGGTATGAGCTCCTGCCTCTTACCGTCTCAATAATCACATCTATTAGTTTCTAATAACGACCAGCTCACCAAGATTTAAGCTGCCTCTTCGAAGCTTGTTAGACACATCTTGTTTAGTTATTAGAAGCTACGGCCTTTAGATTGGCTCACCAGGATGTAATAACTTGATGAGGCCCAGAGAAGATGTAAGCTTTTGATCATTGTAAGCTTATTAGAAGATTACTTATTTCCGGCCTCTTTGAAACTCTATAAAACATCTAATAAACTTCCAAGAACGGCTTTAGGATCTGGTCGACAAGACACACGCTCCAGCTTATTAGGAGTATTTAAAAAGATATTTTTAATACAGTTGCTCAAAAAGTGGCGTATTGCAGGGACGTATAGCGTTCGGGATGTGGGATATTACATACTCGAGCTTTTTCTTTAACTTTCCCGAACTCGTGCGTTCTCTTTCCCAACTGTCAAAATAATGTCTATTAAAAAGAAAAACCAACCATGAAGTTTTTACTAAAAAAATCATAGAAGTTTTTATGATTCATGCAAATACGTATATTTCTAAAAAGAAGCTACTAATTTGTTTCAATATCAGATTTAATGATTTGATTGAATGAGTTTGGTTAGGTTTCATTTCATTTCATCTCATTAAATTTAATTTTCATTTCATATCAATAAAAAACTTCTACTGCCCAACTTGGCTGTATGGGCATAGTTGTTCCCTTTGCCTACCAGAATGGGTGAAGAAAAAAAAACTGCTTATATTCTACGGTTGGCGCCATTTTTCAGAAATTTTCTTTGCGAGTTTAGTTGTTTGTTGCACAAAATTAGTAATTTCGACATTTCGTATAATTGCACAAAATGCTTCGGAGAACATTTTACCGGAAAAGTCAAAAAGTCGCTACATATCTACATACGACGAATTTATTGCGTGGAGAGAAGAGAAAAAAGCAAATAGTTTTTCATTTTTTCGCAACTGTATTAAAAATAGTCGTTCAGTACACGTGCGGAACCGTCATTGCAACTTGTTCCGACTGTCAAACCTCGCCTTCGGCTGCGCCTCGGCTCGGGTAGACATTTGTCGGAACTCTTTGCAATAACAGCCTTTCCACACTTGTAATGAAATATATTAGGGGTTCAAGTATGAAATTGCCGTTTTATTGCAATAGGTTCTTTGAATTGACATAGAATCTTCATGGTTTGAGGTTTTCGAATGAAACTTTTTTCAAATGGTTTCTATGATGTTTTTTTAAAAAATGTGAAACAGTTGAATATCGACTTTCAATTGTTTTTGTTATTCAATTTAGACAAGAAAGATGGATACTGCGAAAATTCGAGTGATTATGAGGCACCCATTTTTCGTATTTTTTTATTTTATTGATTTGACGCAAGTGAGTCAATATTGTGGGTAAGGTAATGTTAAACCATGCCGCTAATTCCTGGGTAGTTTGACTAGGGTCGGCTTCCACTATCTCTCTTAATTCATCGTTATTCACCTGTGTGGGCGGTCTTCCTCGTGGCTCGTTCTTTAAGTCGAAATTTCCATCACGAAAGCGTTTAAACCAAAATCGCACGGTGCGTTCATTAGTAGACCCCTCTCCAAACGCAGCATTGATATTGCGGGCTGTTTCTGCCGCGTTAGTTCCGCGTCGGAACTCGTATTCAAAAATCACTCGAATTTTCGCAGTATCCATCTTTCTTGTCTAAATTGAATAACAAAAACAATTGAAAGTCGATATTCAAATGTTTCACATTTTTTAAAAAAGAACATCATAGAAACCATTTGAAAAAAGTTTCATTCGAAAACCTCAAACCATGAAGATTCTATGTCAATTCAAAGAACCTATTGCAATAAAACGGCAATTTCATACTTTAACCCCTATTACTATTCCACAAGTCAAACTCCTCCACATTTGTCCCGCCCGACACTGTTCCTCGATTCTGTTAGTGTATTAAGTTACAATGACGGATTCGCGGTCGGTTTAAAGAAAGAAAGAATAAATACAAAAACAGAAAGCTGGAGAGTGAGATAAAAGACATTGTAACAAATCGTGACATATAGGTTCATTCCATGGATGCCCGAATGGTTTGATGCGTCTGCGCGCGTGGACACAAAGCGGTAATTGAACGAAATCGACGTATTTATGCAATGGGCATTATGGTTATGGTTATTATTCGAGTAAATAGGCAATTTTGAGGGCCCTGGCTGAATATTCCGCTCTGGGCTGCTTTAATTAATTTTTTTAAGCGAAAAAAGAACCAGTCGACGTTCGTCAGTATAAGGGTAAGTACGTCATCAACTGAGATCGTAAGAGGATCGGTGTCTTTTTATTTGTGTTTACAAAAACTAAAAATACACCTAATCTATGCAAACGTAAAAGATGTATTTGTTTTTTTTCGGAATGCCGAGATGTCAATATGTGGGCGTTTTTCATTCATTTCATTCACGTGTGAAACGAACGTTAGAAGGTCGAATTAGTCCCACAAAAATACAAAAAATCAGTTAATATTATTAATTTCTAACTGTTTTATTATATTCGCTGACATTAAACCTTACAAATGAAGTATCATTTTTGTACCTTATCAATATGTAGAAGAATACCCAACATCTAATAAAACAGCTCGAACAATCTTCTACGTTTGTATGCGATGGTCATACAGTTCGTATTGGCTATGTGCAAGAGTGTGGCGCCTTCTGGCGATCGCAACTTTTTGGGGGAAGCGAATGATGTCACTGTCTCACCGTAAGACTTGAATCGATAAGTCCAATTCTGTTTTGAGCTCGTAAACTGTGAAACTAGTCGAACTTAAAAGAAGCAAAACAGATTATCTTACTTTATGGTTTAAACGCAGAATGTCGTATCCTATTCGCAAAATGTTTGATCGAAAAATATGTTATTCGCAAAATATCCTATCTCAATGATAGTGAGATAAAAACTTTTTGCACAAACAATAGAGTATTCTTTATTGTGCACTAGGAAAATTTTACAGTACTTATTTTATTAAAGATGACAGTACAATTAGCGGTAATATAGTAATATAGTATTATTTTCCAGACAACTATTAATACCAAGCTTAGTTACAAATTTATTTGTATGTAACACCTGGCATCAAACTCTGTTTACTAGCGGTGATTTCGAGTTAAATGAATGCAGACAACATTTTCGCGACCAGAATATTTTGCGAATAAGATATTCATCTTGGTCATTTTGCGAATATAAATTTTTGCGACTTACCTATCTATTTTGCGAATAAGCTAGTTTGCGCGTAAAGTAATGAATGTTTCACAGTTCTGCCAATCGTTTTGACTGTTCGCTCCGCACATCGCCAATAATATACGTCTCTTCTGCGATTATGAAAGAATACTATTTCAGATGTTTATTTAGAGTAGCTGGGGGCTACCCCCCAGAAAAAGTGTAGACATAATTAACATTCCTAAAGATATAGGTAACATTCCATAACTTCGCCATAAGTACCTATTGGTTTATCATTATTTTATTTATGATTTACTTATTTATTTATTACAATTCGTTATATTAGTGCCATTTCATTTTCCTGTCATACAATTAGACCAATATTTATAGACAATATGAAAAAAAAAACAAAAATACTTATTTACGTATAATTAAATAACTTTGAATCGCCATAGTTACGAATGATAATAAAACACGAATGTAACTAGACGTCTCATATAAATTTAAAAAATTAATTCTAATCAACGACAACTAAATATTAAATGTGTAAAATATATTGTTTATTAAAATATACCTTCGTAAGGGCCATAATTTACATAATATTATCTTAGTTTAAATGTCATGGACCTGAGTTTACTTCTTTATGTTTTTAGAAGTATACTAAATTGTTAATTTGGTATTTTATTTTTACAGAAAATATTAAGTATATTGTTTTGGCTATCTTATGAATTTATCGCATGAACTGCATTTATAAACAAAACGAAATAGTGCAAATTTATTATGTAGGATTTTTTTACAATCAACGAAGTTTTTTTTTTTATTAACTAATTTGTACTATTTAATTAGTTTTAATATGTTTGAATTGATCGCAAATATTTTTATATGATTTATGATGCAACCCAGAAATTCTGCTGCTGGGTTAACGTATATTAAATAATTGTGCAATTATTAATAAAACTGGCTTCAATTGTTAAGGGGATCCAGAGAGTAGCACTAGCGCTTCTTTTACAGATCGTTTTTGCAAAAAGTGTCTGTACAATATCTCAATCATGTGAATAGTGATTTTTAGGACCCTTGGCCGTGAACCTAAGGCAAAAAACCTAGGACTAGATAGCATTGACGCCAAAAATGTCCGTGTTTGGCATAAATGCTATCACTAGAATACCCAGGTGCGTGAATCCAGGTACTTTGTCGTAGGTCCTAAAAATCACGCTTAAAATGATTGAGAGATTGTACAGACACTTTTTGCAAGTACGATCTGTAAAGAAAACGTGATTTTTTTTTTTTCACTGATGGCGGTAGTTAACCCACTAGATTCCCTTAATTGAACCCTAGAGCAGCAAAACTCACACACCTTAATAAAATTAACATTTAAAAAATAAAAAACTAATCGACACGCTCTTGTTAGTAACACATCGTATTGGAATCGTCAAAGCAAACCGTCAAAATTAAGTCATGTTAATCGAGATGTTTACTAGAAGCCATTGTGCCAGAATGTGAAGAGTTCCACTTTGTGCTGGCTCCAGGGGCGCCCGAAGTAAGTTTCGCTGGGGGGTACAAAAAGGGCCGAGAAAGGCCTGCGAGAAGATGTCAAATTTAAACGAAACTTATTTTCTATGTTCGTGTGTCTGTGTGTGTGGTGGCCCACTTCGCAGGCCCAAAGGACGGGCCTACATGCTTAAAATTTGGGAGGAGCTTTCGGCTCCCCCTGCACCCCACTTCCGGCGCTCCTGGCTGGCTCCATCATCAGCCCCTATATAACGTGCACGAAATCCTGTCGGAATCCGTTACGGAACGGCTATCATATACGCGAATACGTGAGCAATCTGTTCCGATTTGCCCATGATGGCTCACGGTCGCAAATCGGAACGCACGGCTAGTAAAGTAGTCAGTTCAGCGCCATCTACAGAGTTCTTGGGAACTACTTTTTTCTTAATAGTCAAAAAGAAAACCTCCCATTGGTAAGGAATTTGACAGCTAGACGTTAGATCCTTCAGGTTTTGGTGCACATAGGTAATTAGGCTTCAGATCAGCTCGATTATACCAAATTGTCATCCAATAAACTTGTCAAGTCTTAAACCGATATGAAAATTCTAGGGTTGGTGGATTTGTTTGTTAGAAGTTTGTAAAGAGGTTCGAAATTTCGCCGATGCCTGCTCTTGCCCATTAGCTCAGTTGGGAGAGCGGTGGCACGGTTAGCCAGAGGTTGCGGGTTCTAGTCCCGGCATCGGTGGAATTTTTAGCCTCTAAATAGGTTTTTAAAATTGTCCTCAGTACGGATTAGTACAACAAATGAAAAAAAAATATGCTTATGTAATTTTGTCCGCTTCTTAGGTTCGTTTACGGACGTACACCGTATTCACGTAGCCATGATTATGAAAATGTCAAAAGGTAGGTTTTACAATATCGTCCTTAGCAAACAACAGCACTCAAGTCGAAATTTGACGGTTTTGACAATTGAATGCCATTATTGTCGGTCCAACCCTTTATTTAACTTTTGACAGTTCAATTTAGTGATGTTCTGTGAAATTACCGATTGGTTATTTAATGATAATCGATTTAAATTATGTTGAAGTTTTAATTTGATTCAATAATGCTATCTAGTCCTAGGCATGCTATTTTATTTTGATATTTTTGTAGTTTGTGTGTCTGAGCGTGATAAACCAACGTGTTTTCATATTAATTTGTTACTTATAATCTATAAACCTAATTTCTTATAGTATAGACCTTTATAATAACATAGGTTCATATTTTTTATAGACAATCGTATTGAATAGTCTTCGCGACGTGATCTGCTCGTTATAATATTGTAGTGAAGCACGTCGCATCACTATTGTGAAAAAATAAAGGTGTCCATGAAGTGTTACATTTTTTCCCTATGGTTTTCTGTCTTATAAATAAGGAACTTCATAGGTGTGCATTAGTCAAAAGTTAAATAAACGTTTCGACCGATTCGAAATAAAAAGTATTTTACGTTTTCTTGTTAGGTCGTTTTATATTTTTTTTCTTTCTTACGAAAAACATTAAATGTAAGTGATTGTCAACTCATGTGAACTGTCAACCTTTATACCATATAAGTCAACTATTAAGTGCATACACGTTGGGAAACACTGTTTTGTTGTTTACATTTCGCTCGGCTCCGTGAATACGGTATAGTTTGTTTGTTGCATTCTAGTGGAGCTAACAGAGGCGTTTAAAAATACATGTTACCGTGCAATGTAGAGGTGCGTATTAATTTTCAATTTAAACCCTTATTTAAGTATGCTTTTGTTAAGAATAGATTATAGATAGTTTAAAACTAAAACTAGTTTTGTACTTAGTACGTGTTAATTAAAAGTAATTAAACCAGAATTAGAATTTTATCGAAATATTTTTACAGCTATTAAATTATGCAAAAGTGATACATGACCAAAAAAAAAGAAGTCTTATAAATGATTTTCGTTTAATATTACGCACTAAGTAATCTATCTTGATTAAAATTATGCGTAATATTAGTTACAGTTAAAAATATTTCGATAAAACTATTTGAGAAATACAAAGTAACTAGGAAAATAATATAATCTTTAATATCTGTGGCTTCAAAAGGTACTTAAACTAGAAGAAATATACTGTTGTGGTGTATGTTGACAAATAAAAAAGTTTATTAAAATTATGTAGGTGCTCAATTTGTCTCGTCTCCCATGTTATAATGAGTATTAAGATATTTATGGCCAGTTTCTCGTAACGGTCAACTGAATTATATAATGATCATTCCTATAATTTTTTTCCAAACTCTGATCTCAAGAAGTTCCTCGGGTGAATATAATCTTGGTAGAGTGATTTTTTTACATATTTATGAATTTACAGCAATAAATAATATTTGCATATCCTGATTATATTCGTTGGTATTACATATTTTAAAATATTTGTTGTAGAAGACTTAAAACCTATATCGTTTTTATTGTATCGTTGTCAATATTTAATTCTAATAACAGTATTTTGAATTTATGTTTTAAAGTAATTGCGATTATGTTAAAAAGCTTAGCTGAATTTTATGTACTTAGATTATTAATATTGTGTCGATTACTTATTTATATTAATTAAGTTGGTGTTACTTAGGATAATGGCCAATGACGGAAGGGTTTTATAGATAAACGATTAAAGTAATGCTTCTAGGCAACATTCGCAAATTCAGAATTTGTAATGTAATAGTCAACTAAGGTTTTTTCGAAACACGATATGATTTTTTGTCCTTTAGTGGCTCTAATGTTGCTCTATGGAGCTCCTTAAGACAGAACGTTAGTTGGAAAGTTCCCTCGTAACAACTGAAAGTACTTTTCTACGGGACCTCGGGAGAACGTCTGCCGATTCGGCTAGTATTGAAATCATAATAATAACTAATTACAATTATAAGTATTTTCCGTCATATTCCGCTCCAGTTCAATCCTTAGGGTTGCATAGTTTGCACAAATCCACGGTGTTACTTATCAAAACACAATTCCTAAAAACACTCGAAATGCGGATCCTTCCCGAAAATGCTCTTTCCTTTTACAGAATACTATTTAAAACTGTATTTCGAAGTGTTTTAGCGCAATCGTGTTTTTATAATCACCCTGTAGTTCCGAAGATCGCTGACGAGTATTATTTTAATCGTTTATCCGTACACTGTAGATCTAATCGCATAGCTTTTAAATAAGCCTCAGGTTCATTAAGGTTTATTTCTGTAACCATAATTTCTGAGATATTAATCTTAAATCAATGTTATAGCACCGAAAGATTCGCTAATAGTCCCGCAAGTTTATTTATACAGGGTGTCCAGGACATACAATACTTTAAATAATCTGTGGTTACATATTTTCCTTTACCATAGACTATTTAAACTGTCTCTGAGGAGTATTTTAAGGAATCGTGTTTTATGGATGGACTGTAATTGTGTGGCATAAGTGAAAATTTCTTGAATTCTGAATATTTGTAGTAATATAATGGTAGACGGTACTTACCGGTGTATTTCGGTTAAGGGTTACGTATTGATTAGAAAGGGTTTCTTCTAAAAAACGTTTAACCAAAATGTTCCGAAGTCGGATAACGTTAAATAAAGTTATGGCCCAACCGGTAGGAAATACAAGTATGGGAATATTTCGATACATTTATATTTAAATATCGTTATTTTCTACCGGTAGAATAATTAAAATCTTTTCCGTTTCCCCATTTTGTAGCTAGTTCTACTCACCTCTCGAACCTTACAAAAAAGACACTACTTAAGAATTAAACCAGTAGGTACTTTTGACAAACCTGCAAAGCAGGAACCGTACTTTAGCTCATTTTCACGAATTTCACTAAGAAGTTAAAGGGCCTCAGGGAGTAATTTGGTTTGAAAAACGTAGTTTGGTTTTAACTCACATAGGACATCACATCGTCACATCGACATTCACATCGCAATGAAACTTTGCTAACAAGTTTAGAGGATGAAGTTATCAAAAAGAAACTTGAGAATAGTTTCTATGAAAAGTCGCACGCACGCACGCACGCACGCACGCACGCACGCACGCACGCACGCACGCACGCACACACACACCTTCACGCACTCATTATCACACGCACATACATACACAGCACTGTTGAACTATGGAGTATTTTAAGTTTATTTTATATTATTGTTACTAAAAGCTAAGCCACCTATGTAAAACTATTTTAAGAGTATTAGTACCCTCGACACAGGTTATGCATAGTGTGTGCTACTGTGTTGTGTACTGTTCAATAAACCGATTTTTATTTATTATTTTATATTCTGTTATTCTCAGTTTTAAGCACGAGCAAACCTCGACTTGTGTCCGCTAAAGTATTGGCAAAGCTTTTGTATTCACAGTTGTATTGACAACGTTTCATTGAGATCATGACGTTTGTAAATAAAAACCAAACTACTTTTGTATGAGAATTGCTCCTCCATGGGCCGCCTTATGTACAAGTAAGTACTTAAGGTAAGTAAGTACTAAGCGAAATTCTCAATTCGGAAACCGGAATTTAGTCATAGTTAATGTGTCCAAAATAAGAGATGAAGTGAATTGAAAAGTGGTTCTTAGGTGGGTAGAAAAACCAAGGAAAGTACCCTATTTACTTACTGGCGATTTTTGACACCCTGTATACCTAATACTTACTAGTGTGTGAGATGTACTTGAAGGAATGGCTTCTTCTGTTCTACTTTAGCCACTAAAGTTATAAAGAAGACATCGTTGTTAAGTAAGAGTTAATTAAAATAATGTTAGAAAAAAAACTGCTTTTTATTTGTACCGGGAGTAGCTGGGCGATCGAGCTTCGCACGTTTACTTCTTTTTTTATAAAACACCTTGTAGCGTCGTTTTGCGCCATCCGTGTGGTCATTGGCGCCAGTGTTACTGCATGGAGCCCCTTAAGGGGGTCCAGGGAGTGATACTAGCACCACCGAGGAATAAAATCATATCTTTTTTTACAGATCACATTTTGATTGAGAGATTGCATTGACACTACTCTGTGTCACTATTTTTAGGACCCTCGACAAAGAACCTAGGATCATGAACCTGGGACTACATAGCATTTGTGCCAAAAACGGCCGTTTCTGGCGTTAATGCTATCTAGTCCTAGTTTTTTTTTGCCTCAGGTTCATGGGTCCTAAAAATCACTATTAACATGATTGATTGATTGATCGGCGCTCGATATTTTGGAAACGAAGAATGATATAAAAAATTTGAGAAAACATCCTAAACAAAACGAGCGGGTTAAGGGTTTGCCTGTAGCCTAACCTTTTCGAAAAAAGTCAAAAAGTGAGAACCACATTTTTCACATGACATTATTATATAACCTTATAAAGGTGACATTGTCGCTGTGCGACAAAACCTTTTAATAAAGATTTAAAAAAAAACACGATTCATTTCCAACATTTCCAATGTGCTCGGTAGCACAGATTAAAAAGAAAAAAGACAACTCGGTAGTCGTGTGAGGCACGAAATCTGTGATTTTTTTACTTTGTCTGACATACTATACTTACGAGTACCTATTCTGCTGGTAATAATACCTAAAACCACACATCATTAAATTCGACTGCACCTGCTAAGGCTAATTTCTTTCTGCGAAACCCTAATGGGGGACTTGTCTGAAACTTATGTAAGTATTATTAGAGTGACATTGTTTCTATACAAATAACTTGTCTTATGTTTGCTTCTTAGAAGCAAACATAACGTAAAGCCATAAAAATATTTTTCAAGTTACTTTAATAATAAAAACCTAATAATATTTAATTTTTCATTTCGTTCAAAAGGTTGCATCACACATCATCATAAATTATAAGGCCTCAAGTGCACCTTATGAGAGAGAGAGCACCTTATAGCCTAGTGGGTTCGATTCCCAGTGCGGGCATGTACCTATGACTTTGTTTTCTAAGTTATGTACATTTGTGAAGTTATAGTAGCAACACCACTCGCTAACGGTGAAGGGAAAACATCGTGAGGAAACCTGAGTGTCTGAGTTATTCAATCCGCCAATCCGTGGTGGGCACGCGTGATGATTAAGCCCATACACTACAAAAAAAAGGTATTATTACTTATCTTATTACCTACTTACTTATCTTATTACCTACCTACTTACCTATCTTATTACCTACTTACTTATCTTATTACCTACCTACTTACCTATCTTATTACCTACTTACTTATCTTATTACCTACTTACTTATCTTATTACCTACCTACTTACCTATCTTATTACCTACTTACTTATCTTATTACCTACTTATCTTATTACCTACCTACTTACCTATCTTATTGTCTTATTACCTACTTACTTATCTTACTTGTCTTCCCTGTGGGCTAGGCCGACTAAGCTGTCAGGATGGCATAGATGCTGGGCAAGCCTACTCCACCTAAAAACCGTGTCCTAGGCACTGCAGCGTCCGAATGGTCCCTTCACCCATCTAGTGTGAGTGAAGGTGCCACTGGACGCTGTATAAATCATCTCATTACGTAGATGCAAAGGCCAAAGTTCTTGTTTTATCCAGTGACTTGGCGCAAGTGGCCTAGCGGTAACATGTCCTCTCCAATGAGATCCAAAACATTTTTTGTGCCAGTTCTCCATTGCGCCGTGTTCTCAGTAAGCACATTTAATTAGGTAACGACCCGGTTGGTCAAATTCTTTTGGGTTCCGTCGTTCGCTTCGGGCTTTGGGAACCAGTTTCCTCCGTAATGAAGAGGATTTTAATGGTTTTTGCTGCTTCCTCAGTGCCCAGATACATCGTCCTTGTAAATACGAGAATATGTCTTATTTCACCCAGGTAACTGAGTAAAATAAGAACTTGTAAAGAATAACAAAGTTCTGTATGAATTCATAAAAAGAAAAAAATATAAAGTACAGTCTTATTTTATAAAAACACGATTCCTCTGAAACCCTTCTCAGAGGCAGTTTAAATAATCTGTGGTTACGTCTTTCCATTTACCGCAAACTATTTAAACTGCGTTTGAGGAGTGTTTTAGAGGTAGGTACTTATCGTGTTTTTGTAATTTATCACACCGCAAGAGTTTGCTACGACTTCTTTGACTTTATCCGGTGGCGCCGGATTAAGAAGAGCGTCACTCCATTTCCTTCCGTGGATGTAGAAGGCGACTAAGGAAATAAATTTATTACTAGGAGACGGGCAGCAGCGTCTTCCTGAGATTCCAACCGCATACTGCGATCGCCAACCCGCCTGCCAAGCGTGGCAACGGCAAAACCCCTTATGGTTATGAAAACCATGATGGAGGCCTATGTCCTGCAGTGGGCGTCAAATGGCTGATGATGATGATGATGACTTATCGTGTTTTTGTAATTTATAACACCCCAAGAGTTTGCTACGACTTCTTTGACTTTTCCCGCCCGCGGAAGCAATTTAAATCTGTTATAGTGGTTTAATATGAAGCACATTGCACAGCGGAATAAACTAGCCAGCGGCCACACAGAAGGGACGTGGGGCGAAGGCGCGGTAAAGACCCGTCGTTACTCCAATCCACTTTCATATTTAAGGTGGATTGGAGTACTGTCATACTGTCACGGTCGCCACATGAAGAGATTCTAAGACGACTCATCATAGACGGTTTGTTTGTTCGATATTTCAATTTACCCAGTGTTTGATTTCCTTTTGGCTCTGTTGAGCCACGGAGGCACGGAGCCCTAAAAATAAAACCGCATATTTTTTTTATTCGGGACTTTCCGGTTATAATAATAAAAATACTTATTAACTTTAGTTTTTTCATTAAATTCTAAGCGATTTTATATCAGGGTGTCTGTAGGTCCATAAAAACATTACTTCATGGGGTAAATCAAATATTGATAAACGCTACACACATTCTACATACAGGCGTTACGTGCAAGGTGTGACGTCATAGTTTGAGCCCGTTTCGTATGTTGCGTTTTTGTACCACGTGATTAAAATGAGTTTTCGACGGGTTCAATTGAATTAAATTTTATAGATATGGCTTCCCTAAGGATTCTGCTAACGTCTGAGTTTTCGACGGGTTATATTACAAAAAGTACCTATTAAGACGTAGAGAAAAAAAAAATTGCTCACCTCGTTTATTAAATCTTTTTCAATGCAGTTACTCGTTCGTTCAAAATTCAATGACAAAACTAAATCTAATAACATACATACATACATAAACTCACGCCTGTATCCCAGAGGGGTAGGCAGAAACCAGGGACTGCCACTTGCCACGATCCTGACAATCACTTTCGCTTCGTCATTCATCATTTGACGCCCACTGCAGGATATAGGCCTACCTCATGGTTTTCCAAGCTTCCCGGTCTTGTGCCGCCCGCATCCAGCGACTCTCCGCCACCGTAACCAGGTCGCCAGACCATCTGGTGGGGGGCCTGCCCACTTTCGCTTCCTCAACATTAAATCTAATAAGGTTTCTGTTCATTCACATGTTCTGTGACCCCAAAAACCCCAAAAAAATATTTTTAATATTTTATTTTTAAATTTTTCCTAAGTTTTTATATGATTTCTATGGTATAAAAACAATGTCACTCCAATCTAACTTAGACGCAAGTTGCCCATTCCATATCGAACAAGAAAAGGACTTGTTATCAGAACCAACTTGATCGGCGTTGATAATGGCTCCGATTAGGTAAAGAAATCATTCGTGAACACGTAGGTATGAGTTGTTAAGGCATAATCAGACTGTTTTTTTCATTCGTTTTACTTGTTGATTTCAAAAATATTTATTGCCGAACGAATTAATTTGTGATCTTTCAATAGTGTTACGAGTACGTCTAAGGGACAGCACGTTTTTTTACGCGCTGACGACGCGCGTTTTCAATGACTGCGTCATCTGCGCGTTATCAAAGCGTATTATAAGCAGATTACAAACGCAAGAATCGTGTGCAAAGGAAGGTTACAACGTGCCAGCGGCCTTGCGTGTGTCAAGCGTCCTGATTACGTTCTACGCGCGTCGTCAGCGCGTTCAAAAACTGCTTATGCAAAGGTCCTAATTGATTTATTTTTATATTTAAATCTGTTCTACCTACATTGTATCGTATTCCACAATGTGCTTGTCACTTGTTACTGATTTTAAGGTTTTGGTACAATTGTATTGTTCTCTTTTTTGAAATCTGTGAAATTTCATTGCATAAAACATAACAATCATTGATACGTTTTATGTAATGAGAGGGACGGGCTGGGCCGAGTTTCATAAAACTAGAATTCGTATTTTATTATGACAATTCTAGGTATATTGCGTAGCAGAGTCTACTTGTTAATCTGTTGGTTAATCGACTTTGCAATATACATCGAATTTTCATGGTAAACCAGGAATTGAGAGGTTTCACAGATTTCAAGGTCTATGAAAGAGGCCCTTGAAAATCAGCGCTGTGAAATGATGATAACGATGATGATGTGATATGATGATGATGATGTGAAACGATATGCGAACGATATTTATCACATGAAAATTGTTAATGTATTCGAATTAACAAATGTATTCGAATTAGTAAGTATGGTATGATAGAATACCTTTTTCAACTTCAATTCAGACACGTATAGTCCGCACAAATCTTTTTGGCGGTAACGTGAACATAGTCACAGATCGTTTGCACATCGCCTGCTGTCTTTACAGTGTATGTGTGAGTAATTGACTACTTTAGTAATTGACTAATAGTAATTTACTACGCATCAAACTACATCAATTACTCACACATACACTGTAAAGACAGTAACCGATGTGCAAATGACCTGTGACTATGTTCACGTTACCGCCAAAAAGATGTGTGCGAACTATTTGGATTCGGCGCACAGCTTCTTTCACTATGCAGTGTGAATGAACGTTCACTCGAATAATTATCCTAGTAGGTAAATCTGATAGCACCTTTACTAGCGTTGTAAAGTCGAGCGTTAAAATTAATTTTCAATTTCAATCAGCAGAAGTGCCGATCACCGCGGCTCACGTGCCGCTTCAGTTTTGCGCCGATTTGTCAGCGCGCGGTCGCGCGTTCTGCTAATTTGCTCTTCAAACGTTCGAAATTTGAAAAATTGATTAGATTTTTTTTTATTGTGCCGGTGCTAGTAATGACAGTATTGTGAGTTTTACGTTGAGGTTTGTACATTTTAATTTGTTACCTAAATTTTACGAACTTATTTGCTTTGCGATATAGTTCTTATTCTAACCGCAGATTTAAACTGTCTCTGAGGAGTGTTTAAGAGAAATAAATAAGACCGCATATTGTACTGAAAAATAAATCACAACTTTTGGCATTGTTATGGAGTTACAGTTATTGCAGTAAAACATAACATAAACTCACGCCTGTATCCCAGAGGGGTTGGGACTGCCACATGCCACGATCCTGACAGATCACTTTCGCTTCCTCAACAAGGATAAAAAGTACCCGAAACCGGCGTGCATTCAACGACTATAGAAAGAAAGAAAGAAGACACTTATTTAAATTGTCACAGAAACACAAAGTAAACACGAAGGTACACAAACAAAATACACGAACGTTATAGTAGATTATGCATTAAGGGGATAAAGCAGTGTATTATGTCTCGGGCGATATTTTGAACCCCAAGGACGAGGGATCCTAGGGTTAACTCACGAGCGAAGCGAGGGAGTTAAAGCTAGAATCCCGAGGCCGAGGGGTTCAAAAACGCCCGAGACAAATACACTGCTTTATCCCCGAAATGCATACTCTACTTTATATAAACACTGCGAGGCAATAAAACATAATACAATTAAAAAGAAAGTTGATTTAGGGCTCTATGAAAAGTTTTCATTCTAATTTTGAATAAATTCATCTTGGTGTAGGGCTCTATGAAAAGTTTATATTCTAATTTTGACGTTTGATCATGGATTGCAAGGAGCTCGTATATTCAATGTTGATTGCATTCCAAATTCAAATGTCATAATTCCCTAGGGGATTATGAAATTCAGTACATTTATAATGACCCGGCTAGACCATAGGACACAAATGACTTGCTTTAAGTTGAGTTTGCATGACACATAATATGCCATTGACGAGCAGGTGTTATATAAAAAAATTAAAATATAATAGTCGTGAAGAGAACATGTGAGGCAATAGAGTCGAAGGCAGCCGGGTACCATACAGTAATGTATGGCATCCGGCCACCTCGGACTCCAAACTCCTCAGGTGCTTCCGTGACAACAAAAAAGGGGCTCCAACTCAGCATATTTTACTGGTGTGTGCTATGAATAGCATAACACCATCAAAACTGTTTTTCAGTTGGCACATGGAACGTTGTACATACATACATACATGTCACAATAAAAATACAAATAATAATAACTACTTACATGAATGCTTATGAATATGCTGCAAAATTAAATAAATGTAATATACTAACCTTATATTAGTATATTACATGCGGTAATAACCGCTAGTTTTTTTTAAAATAATTTGACCGCTGTCAGTTGAACACGAAACGATTCTCCCTAGGGCTGAAAAGTATTACTTTCAACCCGCTCCTCAGGAACCTCATACCTACTTTTGGAGTATGAGTGAAAACATCGTGAGGAAACCTGAGTGTCTGATCCATTCACATACCTCGCGGTGGGCACGCATGGTGATGAAGCCCAACTCTCTCTCTATGAGAGAAGGCCTGTGTCCTACAGTGGGACGTACCTATATAGGCTGCTTATGAAGTGACTTTCCCTGCAGTAATTCTGCAATTCATAGTTTATTGCGATAATTCGAAGTAGGTACATCGCGTAGCCTAGTTTCCCCAGTTGATAATCTGTGAGTTAGTCGACTTTGCAATGTACATCGAATTGTCATAGCAAGCCATGAATTTATAGTTCTATGAAATAGCACCCATTCAATATAAACTGTCAGTTCTAGTTAGACCTGAGATTTCCGCACTTATAGTACTAAATCTTAAATTGATTTTAGTTCTTTTTTTTATTGATTTAAGATTTAAGATGGAGTGCTGGTCCCAACACTGATGTATGCTAGCGAGACTTGGGTATGGCAAAAGAAGCAAGAAAGTAGGATTAATGCAGTAGAAATGAGGTCCTTGAGAAGTATGTCTGGTGTTACTTTGAATGACAGGATACGCAATAGTGTGATTAGAGAACGTTGTGGACTGAAAGAGGATGTAGTGACTAGAATTGAGAAAGGAATGTTGCGTTGGTTTGGACATGTGGAGAGGATGAAGGAAGAAAGATTGACGAAACAAATATATCGAGCGAATGTGCATGGAAGGGCCGGTAAGGGACGACCCAGACGGACATACCAAATAGGGGATGTATTAGCAAAGGGCAAGATAAAAAGTACCCGAAACCGGCGTGCGTGCATGCAATGACTAATGAATGTTGAGGAAGCGAAAGTGATCTGTCAGGATCGTAGCAAGTGGCAGTCCCTGGTCTCTGCCTACCCCTCTGGGATACAGGCGTGAGTTTATGTTATGTTATGATTTAAGATTTGATTTTAGACTTGATTTTAGATTTGACACTTGCGTTAACAGACTGTCAGTTGAATCTTCTAGCAAACCAAAGTACTTTTAATCAGAGATTAACAGTCTATTACGTTATTTTTAGGAACAAATGTGTACGGGAAACCTGGCGTTAGCCTCGTAATTGGGCCATTGTACATATAGCAAGCACTAACGTATGTAAATACTTCAGACACTAGGGTTTCTTCACGATGTTTTTCTTCACAATTAGCGAGTGGTATTTTGCTACTATAACTTCACAAAATGTAAGTAATTTAGAAAACAAAGTCATTGGTACATGCCGGGATTCGAACCCACGACCTCCCGAATGAGAAGCTGGCGTTCTGCCACTACACGACCACCGCTGCCTACTAATATTAATCACAATAATTACGATTAATTGGATTGATACATAGCAGATGGACGTATCTGTATATTTAAGGGGCTCCACAGAGCAACACTAGCGCCACCACGAGACAAACAAAAGTCAAATCTTTTTTACAGATCCTTTTTAGAAAAAGAGTCAGGACATCCCTCAATCACGTTGATAGTGATTCTTAAGACCTATGGTCGCACCTCAGGCGCGAGACACGCAGGGCGCGATAAGATGTATCATAGAGTCACAGACCACAGGCCTTGCTCTGCGGCCGCTCTTGGTCTGTGACTTATTACCGCGCCCTCGCCCCACGTCCTCACGTCCTATCTGTGTGTCTCGCGCCTAAGGCAAAAAACCTTGCTAGTGTTCTACGGAGCCCCTTAAGAGGCCGCTCTAGTGCAGCCAGTTTTGGCGTGGAGTTGCCTTGACCTAAATTTGGGGCGCTATATAATATAATAAATAACTAATAAACGATAATATAATAAATAAACAAACAAACATTTACATACAGGCACATACATTACTTCTGACCCACACTAGGATACCCTGTGTCGTGGGAACCAGAAACAACGACATCACAAACATGTAAACATCCAAGACCTGGGTTTTTTTGTCCCCAGCCGGGATTCGAGCCCGGGACCTCTCGCATGGTATGCAGATGCACTACCGCTGCGCCACGAGGTCGTCAAATATTAACATGATAACGCGGATAAGCGGTGGCAGCGCGCTAGTCTCACATTCAAGAGGTCTTAGGTTCAAACCCCGACATGTACCATCGTAGGCCTCAGGCCTTCTCTCAGAGTAAGAAAGTACGGGCTTAATCACCACGCGTGCCCACCGCTGATTGTAAATTTCCAGAACTGAGTTATGTGAACACCTCAGACACTCGGGATATTATCACGGTCTACACGGCTACTCGAGTGCTTCTCAAATCCTGTATAGTACGCTCTGATGAAGAGCCAATATTTATACCAAGATCGCCGGTGTATTTACATAAAACATAAACATTTACATACAGGCACATACATTGCTTCTGGTCGTGATTGCAGACATGACTATTACTAATTATTAGATTTTTGACATTATTCGAAATACTATTTGAGCTTTGACATCTTAAAAAAGTGTATTAAACTGGCTGTATGTAACGCTTCTGCATGGTAGTTTTAAAAATATTTTGTACACCCAATGGGTATAACATAGAGGCACTTAGAATAAATAGAACACCTGTACGACCATTACCTATGTTAAACAAAATAAATTGATTTCATTTGATTTGGTCCCACACTAGGATACCCTGTGTCGTGGGAACCAGCAACAACGACATCACAAACATCTAAACATCCAAGACCTGGGTTGTTTTTGTCCCCAGCCGGGATTCGAGCCCGGGACCTCTCGCGTGGTAGGCAGATGCGCTACCACTGCGCCACATGATACGAGTAGCTTCCGAGTACTAGCTAAAATAGGTCACTCTGTCCGAGCGTACTCAGATCGTCAGAACGCGGCTTTAGCGAGTGGCATTGCTACTGCAAATGTACTCTTCGCTTCTTAGAAAACAAATTTATTGACAGATACATGCGGTGATTCAAACTCGCGATCTCATGCTTGCGAGGCACGTTACCCAGTGCGCTAACACCATCCAAAATTTTTTACCAGTTCATAATTACGTATATTTAAAAAAGTCATTACAACTTCCGTGACCTCTTTTTATGGCCAATATTTTTAACGTTTACCCAAGCAGATAAATAGATACCTGCCTACCTACTTACTTACCTACAAAACAAACAAATCTGGGAATTACCGACCTAGCGACCTAGTTCCTCAGGGGACGATTCCCATACAAACGAATTTGGTTTTAATTTACAAACGACATACCTGATCGCAATGAAGCTTTGCTAATATGTTAAAGGTCCTAGTTTGGGACGAGGACAAGGGATTGTGTTGTATGGAGGTTATTTATAATAGATTTACTGGCTTATATACAAAAACACGATTCGTCTAAAGAACACCTAAGAGGTAGTTTATTTAATATGTGGTTAGGACTTTTCCCTGTAAAATCTCCACCACAGACTATTTTAATCGGCCTTTTAAGGAATCTTGTTTTTTTATAAATAACACCCTTATTGTTATTGTCTGGCAAACGCCTCGTGAGGCGCCCTCTTAACTGTTATGATTATCTCACAATGTTTTTGCAGCACAACTTAATAGCAACACTTATGGCACAAAACAACCTCTTCCAAGGCTAAGCAAAGTAGAATTTGCTTTACAAATACAGTATCAGATTATTATCACATGTATCCCTAGCACGCACTAGATCTGTATATTTTGAGAAATAAATCACAGATTTCGAGCTTTACACGACTATCGAGCACATTGGAAATGAATCGAGTCATAAATGTCATGTGAAAAATGTCGTTCGATTTTTTTTTTGTTTTTGACTTTCTCGAATATCATATCTTCACAACTCTTCGAGATATAAGGTCTCAAATGGAGACCACAATATCGGCAAGTGCAGCGTAGGACGACCAACCACAAGATGGACAGACGACCTCGTCCAAGTGGCAGGAAGACTGGATGCAAGCCGTTCCAACCGGTCTTTTTGGAAATCCATGGAGGAGGCCTATGTCCAGCAGTGGACTTCTTGTGGCTGGATTAGGATGATGATGATGATGAGATATAAGGGGATCGCACCTTTTCGTGAAATCGGGACCTACACTGGAGCGAACGAAGAGACATTTCCAATGTCAAAATCTACAGATTTCGTGCATCACACGACTATCGAGCACATTGGGAATGAATCGAGTCATAAATGTCATGTGAAAAACGTAGTTCTCACTTTTTAACTTATTTCAAAAAGGTTAGGCTAAATTTTTGCAATCACAGAATGGCAGCCGAATACAGGACGTCGGTCCATGGGCAGACCGGCAGCCCGACGGTCGGACAATATAGTTGAGTCGGCAGAAGGTCCGTGCATGCGGATGGCAGAGGACCGCGAAAGCAGTGGCGTAACTATAGGGTGGCAGGGCTGGCAAAATGCCATGGGCCCCCGACCTGAGGGGGCCCCCGAACTATGAGGATGCGAGCTCAGAAGTATCTTAACATTTTTAACAAAAAATTGTAACAATTATAATGTTTATATACGAGTACCTACTCACTTTAAAAAACCTATTTAGAGGCTAAAAATTCCACCCATGCCGGGACTTGAACCCGCGACCTCTGCTTACTGCGACTTACTTCAAACCAATTAAAGTTGGGCCATATAGGTATATTGAAACTAAAAACCATATATTTTATTTTTACTGGGAGGACCCCATCCAATGAATTTGCCGCGGGCCTCAGATGGTGTAGTTACGGCACTGCGTGAAAGATGGCATTTGGCGGAAAAGCCCTATGCGTCCCACCACTGCCCACTGCTGGGGGCAGCGGTGGGTTGATGATGATGATGATGAAAAAAGTAATAATAGTAACTACCACACAATACAATCCTCGGTCTTGGTCCCAAACTAGGATAGCCTGTGCTATGGTAACCAGACAAGGACATCACAAAAATGGAAATACACCCAGAATGAAGTGATTTGTACATATTATCAAGCACATTGGCCCCCAGCGGGAATCAAACCTACTACCTCTGGTGCGGTGGTCAAGCGCTTTAAAGGTTGATGTGATGTCGACTGTACGTAATTGACCTCCGGTTTCTCGTAGACGATGTGTCAATCTACTATTGATGTCAGTGGTTTTTTTAGGATTCCGTACCCGAAGGGTGCCAATCGGGACCCTATTACTAAGACTTCACTGTCAAATTTACATTTTTACATTTATTAGAAAAAGTAAGATTTACAATAAATACATGATAAGGTACTAAATAATTAAAATAGTGGTTCAGCTTACATGATCTTTTTGTACTTACGATGACGACTGTACTAGTTCTTTATAAGAACTGTATTACAGCCACCAGCGCCGCTCCTCTAAATTGTGTTGTGGGTTTATTCTAGAGTACCTAAATAAATAAAACATGACTTTTTTAAACCGACATAAATAACGATAATAATTAGTATTTATAAATTATAACTAACATTTACTGTCCGTCTGTCTGTCTGTTTGTCCTTCACCAGGCTGTATGTCATGAACAGTGATAGCTAGGCAGTTAAAATTTTCACAGATGATGTATTTCTGTTGCCGCTATAACAACAAATATTAAAAACAGAATAAAATAAATATTTAAGGGGGGCTCCCATACAACAAACGTTGTCTAAAGACAGCGCTCGCCATCTAGCGGCCATGTATGTAACCTTCACAGCACCGATGTCATGTCGTTAAAATGTTATTGTTGGTTTCTATAGGTGGCGCTGTTCTCAAATTCGATCTTTGTCTAGTGTTGTATAGATAATGGGTACGGAACCCTTGGTACGGACTCGCACTTAGCCGGTTTTTTTTCACGCGGTGGCTACGCGTGTTAATTAAGCCCACACTCTCTGAGAGAAGAGAAGAAGTATAAAGGCTGCATATGTAAACTGCACCTGAGGAGTGCTTTTTATAAATAAGACTGGTTGATTTTATTGAGATAACGAGATTGCAGATTCCTTTTTCTGTCCGAATGTGTAACGACATTACAAGTAAACTGAGGATAAGTTTTTTGTTTCTATACGGAAGGATGTATTTTAAGTCTTAGCGAATGAATTTAAAGCCTTGTTTACATCGCTGGCTGGCGCTGGAGGCTGACTGGTTTCATCTAAACAACATGAGCCAAGCCAGCGGTGGCTTGTCTGTAGAATCGGCGCGAGCGCACTGGCTTCGTATAAACCATACTTTGCTGTTGTGTTTTATGAGATTTAATAATTATTTCAAGATACATAAATAGGTTTGTTAGATAGAGAATACTGTTTTACCGCAGGGATGCTCCAATGCCATCTGACAGCACTGTCTATTTGTTTATCTAGGGGTAAGCTTTATCCAGTGAATAACTCCACAAACGTCTTGCACCGTGACATTTGCAGATCCATTGTATGACTGACACAGATATAGACACATCATAAGCAGCCTATACCTATACGTCCCACTGTAGGGCACAGGCCTTCTCTCAGAGAGAGAGTATGGGCTTAATCACCACGCGTGCCCATATCGGATTGGCGATTTCAAGCGCTGAGGTATGTGCACACCTCAGACACTCAGGTTGTGACGGACCAAGCTCCGTACAAGTGCTCACGATCGTTAATCTCATGTTGAATTGTGTTCTGCACGAGAAGATTAAGGATAGAAGCTAAAAGAAACCGAGAAATGATAATCGTATACTTATATAGGGATTGTAAAACATTTAAAGAGCGTATTATAGAATCGGATAAAGCGCTAAAACGTATTTGGTTCCCCAACATAAAATAAAGCTAGGTATATTTTGTTTGTATCATTTGTAAACATTTAAGCAGTTCTTGTGAAATATTGCGTTGTCTTTTCTAGATTAAATTTTTACGATAATTGAGATTAATTACAATGACATCTCTCTTGCAAAATAGCACAACTAATAAATTTCGGATTGAAGAAAGCTGTTACTAAACCTATTACAATACATGGCAGTTCATCACTTTGTTCATAGATGACACTTTCTTAATTCATTCTCTAAAACAAAACAAAAAAATTGCATCCGAAAAGCTCGGTCATCCAGGTACTAAATAAATAGGCAATTTAAATCATATAAAACTTTAACAAAACAACATAGACTCTCGCTGTCGTTTCCTCAAAATTCACCCGCGTGTGTGGGCCGCGTCGGCTTCCTTTGTTTCTTTTGTTAAAAGCCGCGGCGTGTTAAGGTAGTAAATTTTAAAGGGATATTATGACAGCTAATGGGATTTACGAGTTAGACAAATAAAAATAAATTACTTATGTTAAAGTCCTTAAACTAATAGCAATAAGGAATAAAATTCTTCATTTGGCGGTGTTTCGTTATTGATTTAGCGGGAGGGCAAATTTCTTTTGAAAAAAGCCGCGGCATGCTAAGGCGGTGAATATCAAAGAAACACAAATGACAAAGAACGTAATTTATGAGTTAGACAAATAAAAATAAATTACTTATGTTGAAGTCCTTAAACTGATAGCAATAAGGAATAAAATTCTTCAGATGGCGGTATTTCGTTATTGGTTTAGCGAGAGGGTGAAGTGGCACCATATTAGAAGGGGGCCGCGAGGGTATAAAAGCGGGGTTCGGGAACTATTCAGGGCTTGTTCCGAACAGAAAATTGAGAAGTAGATACGTCTGTTGCGCTTTACTACGTTTATGCGGAAGTGAATTTGTGCAGGTGCCGGTGACAAGGGTATGTACTTATGCTATAATTTACTTACTTACTTACTATGGATAATCTGTGTGTCTAGTTTTTGTCAAATAACCAAGGCTCGACGGAGGCGCTAATGTGAACCTGCAAAACTCTGTTTGACTAAAAGATTGTGTTCGTTATTTAATTGTGCGAGTCTTGAATTAGTAGCTGTTAAACTTACTGTTTATCTATGTCTCTGGTCCTTACCTTAAAACTAGGCGTAAAGGTTGGTGCGCTTCATTCACACGGTAATCATTTCAAACTAAGGAATAGGTAAAACGTAACGAAAGTATTAGCTTCATAGGTACCTTTCTTTTGATCTTCGGACGGGACATTCCACTATTGCAAAGAGGTAGGGACAATTTATGTAGGTGCGTATATACCTTTTCTGCCGACCGTAGTTTCTTTAGTAGTATTGCATTTTAGACGCAATATAGGGTGAATAATATATAGGGTGGCCAAAACACGAATTATTGTTAGGAATTGAAAGACGTTATGGGACGTTAGGGAGTAGTTAAGAGCCACTATAGGCTTTGTAGTAGTATACTCATTTCAAGTATATTGGCTTAATACTCTGCTTAATCTCATAGTTGCGTGAGCTCGGCTGGATTGTTTCAGTGTTGGTAAGCTTTCGATGAAGTCTTATTCCAACGTACCTTGTGCATTTGCTTATTACCTCTCTCACACTCTCGTCTGCCAATGCATTGTACTGCTGAACATCCCTTTGCCGTTTCTTGCGTTAATTGTGTGAAGTGACTTGAGTTTTAATATGTCTATGCCTGCTCAAAGCTTTTATTGCTTTTACTATATTTATTTGTATGACTTATGTCTTTGGGTGACATTTCATGGTTGCGTGGGTTTGGCCGGACTGTTTCAGTGTTGGTAAGCTTCGATGAAGTCTTATTCCAACGTACTTTGTGCATTTGGTTTTTTATCTCTCTCACTCTCGTCTGCCAATGCATTGTACTGCTGAACGTCTCTTTGCCAATTCTTGCGTTAATCATGTATGTTTTCTTATGGCATAGACTCGGAATAATGAATCATTGTATTCTTATTTCTAGTCAGTCATAGTTTTATTATTTATAAGTATATATATTAACAGTATAACGTAGTGGTGGCCAATCCCCATCCACGGTAGATATAATTAGCACTATCGGCTAGTAGATAATTGAGTATTGCACTCACTTCTTATCCTATATTATCTACTTAGCTGGCTAATAATGTCTGCCTTAACCGGCCTTTGGTAGGGGACGTTATACTAAAACACTCACATGTGTAGTAGTATGACAAGTAGTTATTTCAAATATTTTGCTACTATAATCTTCTTCTAAACTCAACTTCTTTATTTAAATTTTCTTCTTTTATCCCAATTTTGTCTCGCTTCTGCTTATTTAATGTTGCTTTATTGCTATTTTAGTTTCTTCGAATCTTCCCAAAATTTACCTTTTCTAATAAACATTTGGTTTGTATTGAATGTTCTTAGTTCCACTTTTATTATTTTAACGGATCTTTTACATACACTCATTACTCAATCTCATATCCTAAAAGTTCTTGGGTTATTAATACGTTCACAACGAAGGGTTCTCACTAGACTAGTCGATCACAGTTGGCCATTGGAGTGTTTTGCATCATAGTAATTTTTCTCCTTTACTATCGGGGGTTCATACGTTTAATATTCCGGGGTAGGTGTTACAAGGTTTCCTCACGATGTTTTCCATCACAGTTAGCGAGTGGTATTGCTACTGTAATTTCAATTCATAGGTGCATTCCCGCACTGGGAATCGAACCTGGGCCAGATACAGATACAATTTATTGATATTTTTTTATTCCCAATTTTATTTTTTAATCTGAGATAAGAATTATTTAAATTAATTACATTATTTCAATCACCGATTGGGTGCCGAGCGGTGACCACCGACGACGTGGCAGACCGAGACGGCGATGGTGTGACTACTTGACCAAATATTTAGCTGGGTGGTAAGAGTTGGCCAAAGGCAAGGAGCAATGGAAACTGAAGGGGAGGCCTTTGCCCAGCAGTGAAACACAATCAAGGCTACGTAAAAAAATCCAAAATTCTCGTTGAGTCCAGGTGTAACACATCTTTGTATTTTTATTTTTTGTTAAGTATAATTTTTAAGATTTATCTTTAAATGATACCTATTCTAAGATAATTTTTTTCTAAGAACTTTTATTTTATTTTTTTTTTTGTGTTTTCTTGTAGCGTTACTGAACCTGTTGACAACTACTTTAGTAAGTTTAACAAGGTCTCTGCGATACGGACTTAACCCTTTACCGCATGGATTTTTTGATTTTGTTCAAATTAATTTAGGTGATTCTAAAGCTTGATAGGTACTCCGGAAAAATATAATTTTAATTTTTGGATTATTGTAATTTGAAATATTCAACTCCAAAGTCAAAGTCTCAAATATGATACATCATGCAGTTAGGTACACACACCATATACGGTACTAAATGCAGTAAGGGTATGTGTCTTTAGTTATATATCTATTTATATTTAATCCTGATGAAATAAAACAAATTAAAATACAATGAAAGTGTTTAATTCAATTTTATTCTAAATGAAAGGTTTTAAAAAATAATTTCGTTCTTTGTTTAAACAAAAGTAACAATTGCATTTACTGCAGTAAATGTATGATAAGCGTGAGCAACTTTTGCAGCGCTGGCGTTTTTCACCCCAGTTGGGCCAATCATCACTATCATACTCTGAATCATCAGTCTGTTTCTTCAATAACAATGTGACGGCCGGGCTGAGGTGGTAAATAATAATCATCTTCATCCATTAGCTCCTCATCATCACTATCAAGTGGAATGGAACGCCCAGTAACGCGTCGACATTGTCGAGTCGCTAAAAAAAATTACATATAAATAATATTAGGAATACTATAATCATCAGTAATAAGTATCAACAAAAAAAAATTAGAGTTACTCTTATTGCATGTAGTATCACATTCGAAAATCACCCTGCCTGCATGTAGTATCATATTTGAATAAAGGAAATTACCCTAACTGCATGCAGGATCATATCAGATACAAACTTTGGGATAAGCAATTATAAAGAAGTAATTGATAAAACTTACGCCTTTTTCCGTAGAACTTAGCAGGATCCATCCTTTTTTCACGCAAAACAAAGAAATCATTGGATGCGGAGGAAAATCATGTGAAAATCAACGTTTCAAATCTCCAATAAACACTAACCGGCAGAAATGACAGCTTCTAAAGTTTGTTGACAGATATAACGAACCATAGCCAAGTAAAAACTAATATTTGTTTTTTTTTTTGTGTTTGGGTATTAACCAAGTGTTCAATTCTGCACGTCCTATAGACCGGTAAATTTTTTTTAATCTGTATAAAACCTTAGTGTATCATATATGATACGATATGCGGTAAAGGGTTAAAGTCTAGTGCAGATACCGCGAGTATTGTAACTATGCTAATTTTTCTTTGGTAAATAAAAAATCTTTGTCTTTATCTAATTTAAGTAATAACAAGTATTAGTGTGTATTGTATTACATCATTGCCAAAATAGTTATTTTTATAGGCGCCCCCATCCTTATAATAGGTACATTAGGTACTTATAAGTACTTTTATCTCTTTCTTTTTTGCACGCCCACCTCAATTTTTGCCTCTCCTGCACCTCCCGCAGGTTGACTGGTAGAAAATGCCATTAGCATTAAGTCCACCTTTTGTACACTGTTTTTGTGCAATAAAGAATTAATAGTAATTATAATAATCTAACTGTCAGACTAATTACTCCATAATATGAATTATGGCCAGCGTTAAGCGTATGCTAGGTGAGCGCAGATTGTGTGAATCAGACGGAACACACGTTTAGTAAGTACGTTTTTTGGGGATTTACATATGTTTATCAAATAGGTTCGGTCGGTCTTAAATCTTATCTTGAGCATGAATGTACCTGAGTAGGTATGCACCATTTGTTATTTCCTTTTAAGGCTGCTATTGCTGTCTCGCTCGCACAATCTAACATTTTATGCTGTCTTGCGCCAGCGGTCATCCAGGTACTAATAATAAATAATAGGGGTTAAAGTATGAAATTGCCGTTTTATTGCAATAGGTTCTTTGAATTGACATAGAATCTTCATGGTTTGAGATTTTCGAATGAAACTTTTTTCAAATGGTTTCTATGATGTTCTTTTTTTAAAAAATGTGACGACTTAAAGAACGAGCCACGAGGAAAACCGCCCACACAGGTGAATAACGATGAATTAAGAGAGATAGTGGAAGCCGACCCTAGTCAAACTACCCAGGAATTAGCGGCATGGTTTAACGTTACCTTACCCACAATATTGACTCACTTGCGTCAAATCAATAAAATAAAAAAATACGAAAAATGGGTGCCTCATAATCACTCGAATTTTCGCAGTATCCATCTTTCTTGTCTAAATTGAATAACAAAAACAATTGAAAGTCGATATTCAAATGTTTCACATTTTTTTAAAAAAGAACATCATAGAAACCATTTGAAAAAAGTATCATTCGAAAACCTCAAACCATGAAGATTCTATGTCAATTCAAAGAACCTATTGCAATAAAACGGCAGTCTGTCCCTGGATACATTTTTATCTATTTAGTTACTTATCCAGTGATTTGACGCAAGTCATCCTTAGGGCCGGTTTCTGAATTGAGAATTTCGCTAAGTAAATACTAATGTAACGCTCTCCTCTGAGAAATTCGAAGAGACAGCACTACAGTTAACTATTTACTTAGCAAAATTCTCAATTCAGACACTGGCCCTTAGTGATCGTAAAAAATGTATGCTTCTGATGAATGTGGCCTGAGACTTTGCTTGATAACAAAATTACGGATATTTTAAATACATTTTTGTTCTCTTCGTTACAGTTTTTGTTTCGTACGGAGGACCCGTATTCGGTCTTTAACTACTAATTTTAAAGTTACGTTAGTTATAAGTATCAATCCTAAAGATGGCTTGTTTATAAATCCGCAAAAATTAAAGATTTATTTTAAAGTTATAGTAATAATGAGTAAATAATTGACATGACAAAGGCCTTCGATTACGTCGCACATAAAATTCTACTAGCTAAGTGTGAAAAATATTGACTGCGTGGTATATGCTACAATTGGATAAAAAGTTATCTAGAAAATCGTTTACAGCTTGTTGAAATATCAAACATAAATGAAAACAATGAAATGGAGCCCTACAGGTCTGAATTACAGAAAAATTAATATGGGGTGCCTCAATACAGCGTTCTTGGACCATTATTGTTTTTATTGTACATTAATGATCTTCCGACTATAACAAATCATAAATGCATACTATTTGCGGATGACATATCTTTAATAATACCTTACCAAACTGCACATTTTGAAGAAGAAATAAATAGAACGATTAAAAGTATTTGCGCTTGGCTAGCTAAAAACAATGTTAACCCATAAAAAAAAACAAAGTATACACTATTTAACAGTATAAAAATGAGACAGATCGACTTAAAACAAAAATGTAAAAATGAAGAAATAGAAAGAACAACGTGTGCAAAATTCCTAGGCATTAATATTGACGAAAACTTGAATTGGTCACATATAGATCAGGTTATAGTAAAATAAATAGCAAAATTTATTTAATATATAGGCTAAATAATATAGCTGATAGGAAAACTGCACTTCTTGCATATCATGGATGTGTGGCTCCCATAATACGTTATGGCTTGATCTTATGAGGTAACTCTACGGAGTCGAACAGGGCATTTATAATACAGAAAAGATGTATTCGTGCCATCACGGCCGCTAAACCACTAGACTCTTGCAAACCGCTTTTTAAGAAATACAACATACTTACCTTACCTTGCATGTATATCTTTGAGGCAGCTTGTTTTGTAGCGAAACATAAAAACTTATTCACAACAAAAAACAGGCTTTAGAACGCGATATGAAGATAAACTGATATTACCAGCATGTAAAACAACTTTGCACAGCAGAAATTGAAATTGTAAGAGTGTTGAATTCCTAAATTTAAGATGGTCGATGTTCAAGAGAGAAATTGGCTGTGCCAAAAGTGCTATTATTCTATAAATGAATTTATGACAGATAATGTTAAGTAAAGTGACATTTTATTTTCTTCTCTTTCATTTCATTTTATTTTCGTTCTTGCAAAGTGCCGTAACCTAAGGGAAAACGTTTTTCGTCTTGGGAAAACGCCGAAAAGGCCCAGCTCCGTGATCCTAGATTGGGTCCTAAAAATCACTATTAACACGATGATCCTAAAAATCAATATTAACCGAAATCACTATTATGATTTTTAGGGTTCTATGCCTCAAAAGGAAAAAAACGGAAACCTTACATGCTCACTTTGTTGTCCGTCCGTCCGTCCGTCCGTTTGTCTGTCAAGACCCTTTATCTCGAGAAAGTGTGGAGCTATCGAGTTGAAATTAAACATATATATACTCATGTCTATAGTTCCTTAACTATGTTTGGCAAGTAATATCGTCGTATACTACAAGTACACATCTGAAAACTGTGCATTTGTAATTGAATAATAAAAAAAAATGTCGTTCAGAAAAAGTTCGGAAAAAACGAATTTGTACGGAACCCTCAGTGGGCGAGTCCGACTCGCACTTGTCCGGTATTTTTTCATTGGTGGCGCTAGTTTTACCTACCGCTGGAGCCCCTTATTGATAAGCAATAAACGATTAACCATTAGAAATATGGCTTTTATTAACTTAAAGATATCAACTAAGCAGTTATCACAACATAATAAGCAATGTAATAAAATAACAACAATAGACAGTGACACTAGCAAGAGAAAACATAATGCCAGTCTCGACAATTACGTCAAACATCTAAAGAGGTCGGTGATATATCACCTCATTCTTGAGTTTAATTTAATAATAATGTGTATTGCTTCCGAATGTTAAGAAAGTTCAAAAGATGAAAAGATCGTCTGTAGCAAGTCATGAAATTCTGTTTATATTATTTCAGTTACTTCTTGTAGGTAAGTTTCCACGTTGTTGTACAAATGTTATAACAACATAGTAACTGTTACAACATAGATTCTAGGACATTTCTAATGTCTAATCTACTGAAGTGTACTAACAATGTGATGGATATACTCCGGACTAGATGCATATTTCCCAAATGTAAACAAACAATGGAGGACATGCAAAAATAATGTATGATCTCATTTGAGAGGCCATGTTAAGAGATAAATAATGGTAATAAAAAATTATTTGTCAGACTAAAATTGACAAAATACATTTATTGTTTAATTTTTTTTTTGTTTTTCTATGTCCTCTGTGGTCTAATGTTGAGGGCAGATCCCGTTTTCAACAAAAATGTAAAGAAGTGGTCGATAAATGTCGGTGTAATTTGTTTTCAGAGTTTTACAATACTAGTATTGTTATGTTGATCTAACGCACCTAAGCGAATTAAGTTGACGGAGCGATAATTATTATTCTTGTTTACATCTACGACACTTTATTTGGTACAACCTGCAGGGAAGTAACGTCGCTGGAACCGGCGATATTTATTTTGTTTGATAAAGTTGTTTAGTAAAGAATTTATGCCACGAATACGTCTATCTTATCGAGTTATCTGTGTCACAAAAGTAATTTGTCAATAATTTTGCATAGTTAAGCCGTTCAGGCCGCTAATGTAGATAAGTGTTCCTACCTATCCACCCCGTGGGGTCACAGGCTCAGCCAGTTACATGACATCACATAAACTCACGCCTGCATCCAGGAGGGGAAGGCAGAGACCGTGGTTTGCCACTTGCCACGATCCTGACAGACTTCTTTCGCTTCATCAACATTCATTAGTCGTTCCATGCACGCTCGCTGGTTTCTGGAACTTTTTATCTTGCCCTTTGCTAATATATAAATAAAATGGTCAACCCTTTTACCCTATTATGTATATTTTTAATGCGACATAGTTTTAATGCGATCCACAAGATGTGGTCAAAATTGAATGACAGGATTCGGTGCGCGTTTTAAAGATGGTTTTGTGTTTTTATGACAAAAGCGATAATTCGGTAAAAAACTTTGTGATCGCTCGTCATCTTGCACACGTAGTTTTGTTAGTTTCCCGTAAAGGATAGGCAAAGGTCTTCAAACGAAGAGGCCGCATCGCCACCAAAGTCCATTAATGAGCTAAGATTAAGTTTCGTTTTTCAGAGTGGTGCACGTTGGCACATATTTTAATTGTTCTTTAGGTTTGTCTCATTGCTGTATTTTGCATTGTTTCACTTGTGCCAATTTAATTGTTATTATATGACATGTGTGTGTATGCAATGCAAATATTATGTCAACGGACATGGCTGTGGGACGAGGTCTTCTCCGAGGGACTTTTTTAATGAATGTCAGAAATAAAAAGATAACATATCTACATAGTTAAAAAAAGTTCCGGTCACGTTCCGAAACATATAAAATTTTACCCCCCATCTGTCCAGCGATAAAAAAAGAAATTAAAAAAACAATATTTTGTAATAAATATAGATAAATATAATATTGGTACTCTTTCTTTTTTTACGCAAATATAAATTATATGTGATTAATCATTGCAGGTGGTATATAATACTTAAAGACATTTTTTTTTGTCTCAGAATGTTATTACGTTTCGGAAGGCAACTATCAGAATTATTTTTTTTTAGTTTGCATCGTTATGTTGGTTACCTATGTGTTGGTTATAAATAGAATGTTCACTTCTGACACTTATTGTAAATAATATATTACCTAGTTCATTCAGTTCTTTTATCACCTAATTTTTACACCAAGTAGGTGCAGTACTAATTTTACTTACATTGCATTAGCAATGCATGCAGTATTATTTATTTTGATAATTCTTGTTAGTAAAACAATTAAGAGACTTACAAAAAGAGACACAAATTTGCACACCGTGTAACCCGGCGGAATTATTTAGGCATATGGCAATATGGCGATTCCCACGGTGATAGATAAAGATATTTCCGATGGGTAGTGCGTACACTAACTGGTTCTTCATAACCTGGTTAAATGTATCCGTCGTTGAGGTAAAACCACTGTTTAATTAATTCACAGCTTATGATGATTTTCTTAGCCCCCCATAGACTTAAGCTTAAATGTTACACGGGAACCTAAGCTATAATTCTGAGACACAATTTACAGATTTATTATATGTATGGAATATATAGGTAGATACCTACATAAGCGAAATATTGTTGAAGCGAAAGAGATTTGCAAGGTTCGTGGGCAAGTGGCACACCCTGGTCTGGCTTCCCCTCCGGTATACAAGCATGAGTTTATATGTGTCGCAGGTACATAGGTCTAAATAACGTAGTGTGCACACACACACACACACACATACACTTACATACACATTCACACCGTCTCACCAACATTACTTTAGTTTAATTTTTGTTAAGATTTTTAAGTACCTACCTATAACGACTGCGGAAGTATCGATTGCTGTAAGCGACATTCCGGTCAAAAATGTGTGTCAAAAATCTGAAAACACTATCCGATAGAGAAAAAAAATCCGAGAAAAATTATTATTATATAACACAAATTTTTGACCAGAATGGATACTTCCGCAGTCGATATGCTTATAGGCTAGACATATTCTGCAATACCACCTGACTCCATAAATCTATCCTGCCATTCGAACCACTAGGTATGCTTATCTCCAATACGGCACCCACGATACAGGCTTGCCTAGTGTGGGGCCGCAGTGAATATTTGTCTCGCCGAATATTGTTTGCCTGCTATTTTAAGATTGTTTACATATATATACTTTAATGTCTCACCTAGAAGTAAATAAAGATTTATTTAATAATATAGTATATTCGAGAGCATGTTTCCTGAGGATGTCGCTTCTTCAATATCAAAACAACAATTACAAAGAATTTTTTTGTTTATTTTCAGACGAAACATGGCCTGGCGTATCAACATCGGACTGCTCCAACAAAAATACACGTTGCCTGTCGTCACGTAGACGTATTTCGGTGGCATAGTACTCGTATTATCGTTTAATATTCCGCGTGCAAGTACTTAATCGTCATGGAATCGAATCTAGTCAATATGGATGTTACGCAGCGGAAAGGGTCAACGAAAGTGGATGAGGTAATTATTATATATCATGTATGGTAACATATAGGTGTGGTAACGCAGCGGTAGAACGCCGGCTTCTCATTCGGGAGGTCGCGGGTTTGAAACCAGGCATCTACCCGGCAAACTTGGTTTTCTAAGTTACGTACATTTGTGAAGTTGTAGTAGCAATACCACTCGCTAACCAAATTCACCAACTGAAGTCTGATAATCAACATTTTATTACGTTTGGTATTTTGTCTCACTCGCATATTCTTTTAAAAAAAATGTATACTTTTGGTAAACCATAAAAATATTTCTTTCGGGACTTTACAAGTACAACAAAGCAATTCTGGGCTCTCATAAATAAAACCAGATTATACAAAAGTAATATTAATACTAATTTCATCCGTGTGGCGCCGGATTAAGAATAGCGTCACTCTATTTCCTTCCGTGAATGTCGTAGAAGGCGACTAAGGAAATCAATTACCAGGAGATGGGCAGCAGCGTCTTCCTGAGATTCCAACCGCATACTGCGATCGCCAACCCGCCTGCCAAGCGTGGCGATTATGCCGAAACCTCTCATGGTTATGAAAACCACGAAGGAGGCAGGGCCTATGTCCTGCAGTGGGCGTCAGGTGGCTGATGATGACTAATTTCATTATCTAGCAAAGCCTCCGTGAACATAAAAATGTTTCAATCATAATTGCTTCAAGGTGCCACGTGAAGGTGCATTATGTTTTGTATCCATAACTTTTCTCACATATTATTATTCAAATTAAATTCGTGTACTCCAATACATTTAACTTACTCATAATAAAGTAATTCGTGAGAATCTAATGCATCTAGCATAAATATTGTTATTATGGACATAAGTTATATTTGTGTACAATCTTAAATTAATAATTCAATTCAATTCAATTAATCTTATTTCAAATATAAAAATTCGTATAAAGTTGTCAGTGATTTTATTCTAGTGTTAGAACATATTCTTATTCATGTAATTATTAGAAGAAGAAGAAGAGAAGAAAGACATTTATTATACCAACAAGATACATCACAGAAACAAAATAAGCAGATAAGTAACATAATATGCACAACAACAGAAAGAAAACTAAATACACAACAGACAAAACGAATAAATAAAACAGGACCATAGATGTAGCCTGTGGTGTATCTACGTTGCCACAAAAGGCAGCTGACTCAGCGTTGTGCTGAGGAAGTGATCCCTCAGCGCTGATTTTCAGTCAGTGCCTTACGGTAACCCATAATTGTACTACGGAGTGCGTGCCGTGGTGCAGTTAAAGAATTAAGTCAAATTCAATAACATAACATACATACAATAAAGTAAAAAAATAAATAAAATATCGTCATAAAATACTTACACATATTACTAGTTTTAAATCAATATGTGTGAAATAAACTAACTTAAAAAACACCATAATAAACTAAATTTAAGAAGTAAATATAAGTGAAGGAGAATAGAGGAGAGGAGAGGAGAGGAGAGATAGGAGGATACACACCAAAGTAAATAAATAAAAAGTAAATACATGCCCGACATAACGCAATGGTGGCCTATGATTTAATTGATGCGATTACATAGTCGGTCATTTTACTAAATAGTAAAAGTAGAAGTAAAAGTAAAGGTAAATCAGAGTCAGAAGCGGCGAAAATAACCAAATATAGAAAACTGTGCCCAGATCGCCGCCTCTGGGAAGGGTACCCTTATCCGAAAAACAAAAGATCATCTAAGTTTAGAAAAGGTGGCATGTGTCTGTAATATCTCCGTATTGAATAAATAAATAAATATTTGACAGTTCGGAGTAGGTTGCATCGGACGAGTCCACACGGTGGAGAATTAACGTGATACCGCTCCAGTGGTATACGAGTACCATCTACATAAATGTACTTTGTATTGTCATCTACTTTAATGGCGTGAGCTATCATTACGTAACGACAGAATAGCTTGTTGTATTCCTAATGGTCAATGCAATCACAGTTCGCTGGAACTGGACACTTAGTAAGTCTTTTGAACGTACCTATAAAGCTTATATAAAAACTAGCTGACTCGTTAAATATTGTCTTGCCATGATAATTTGCCTACGACCTATACGCAGACCTGCCAAATATACACAAGAAAAATCTTAAATAATTGGTGGCCGTTTCAGAGGAGTTCGATAACAAACACTGTGACACGAGATTTTTATATATTAGATAGTGTTCATTCTAGATATTAGGTGTTAAAGTATGAAATTGCCGTTTTATGCAATAAATCCATCTTTCTTGTCTAAATTGAATAACAAAAACAATTGAAAGTCGATATTCAAATGTTTCACATTTTTTAAAAAAAGAACATCACAGAAACCATTTGAAAAAAGTTTCATTCGAAAACCTCAAACCATGAAGATTCTATGTCAATTCAAAGAACCTATTGCAATAAAAGGCAATTTCATACTTTAACCCCTATTATTTATGTTGAAACCTTGAATTTTATTATATTATTGTCTTCTATGTAACTTTTCGCAACAAGTCTTTCCTGGCATACAGTAGTTTTAATGCGTTATGCGCGCACAAAGAAACAGGTTGAAACAGACATGTCTATGTCAGACTGAGACAAAATTTGCAGATTTATTATAATACAATACAAAATACAAAAATATTTATTCATCCAACCAATTCTATTGCTAACATACACTTTTGCTGGGATTCCCTTTTAAGTATAAAGTACCTGTGCCAGGGAAACCCGCTCTTCCATAACTTGTAAAGGTTGAACATCTAAACCTACGTAAAATAAAGATTTTGTTTTAAGTGTGAGCTTAATCTCAGAAAACAATTTCGTTTTAATAAGTTTCCAAATGTTACATTAATTATAAGTAAGATTTCTGACATGATTTATACTTGTGTAGTGTGTGTGCGTGCGTGCGTGCGTGCGTGCGTGCGTGCGTACGTGTGCGTGTGTGTGTGCGTGTATGTGTGTGCGTGTGTGCGTGTGTGTGTGTGCGTGTGTGTGTGTGTGCGTGTGTGCGTGTGTGTGTGTGTGTATGTATATTTAATTTTATTATATTGATTACAAATGTATAGTTTTCAGATTTTTCCCGGTATTTGTAGTATACGACGTTATTGCTTGACGGATTTCATAATTCTAGGTCAACGGAAAGTACCCTATAAAATTTGATTCCCACGAAATTTATGTTGCGGCATAAACGGCCGTAACTTTTGTTACGCTAACTTAAAAGTTTGATTTTTTCACAGTTTGAAGGGACTGTAGACTTGACTATGTGGTTTTAGTTCCAACTCCATACATCGACGCGTTCCCGAGATAAAGGGTCTTGACAGACAGACAGACGGACGGACGGACAACAAAGTAAATAAATTATAACTTCCACACAACACAATGACTAGACCTGGTCCAAAACTAGGATACCATGTGATACCCATGGTAACCAGGCAAGGACATCACAAACATGGAAATACATCCAGACTGAGGCCATGTGTACAAATGTACGGCGTCCCCCAGTGGGAATCGAACCCACGACCTCTATCTTGGCGGTTAAGCGCCTTAACGGCTAGTCCAACGAGACAGTCAAAGTGTCCTATAAGGGTTCCGTTTTTCCTTTTGAGGCACGGAACCCTAAAAAGGAGCGAACACGTAACTAGGTACCTACTATGTGTTTCAATTATATACTCCGCGAGAGGTTCAAAATTGCACTGAACAAAGACCGTTGTAACGAGCTGACTGCCTTCCTCGAGGTGGTTAAGAAAACCCGATTAATTTGGTTAGATTTTAGATATGTTTACAATATACTTCTGCACAAAGACAATGTCAGGAAAAAGTACAGTTCATTTGCAGAGTATGGTTTATACGAAGCCAGTGCGCTGGCGCCAGTTCTACAGACAAGCCACCGCCACTACGAGAACAATGACGGCAATAGTTTCTAGGAGGATCACCCATATCTATCTATCTAATCAGCCCATAAACAGAGCCCACTGTTGGCCATAGGCCTCTTCTCCTTCACGCCAACCCATCCGGTCCCTTGCCAGTCTCGTCCAATGTGTCCCAGCCGCTTTCACAATGTCGTCGGTCCACCGGGCTGGTGGTCTGCCCACCGACCGCGACCCGTTCTTGGCCACCACTCAGTGGCTATCTTTGTCCACCGACCGCCTTCCCGTCTAACCGAATGCCCCGCCCATCTCCATTCCAGCTTTATGATTCGTGTGCCCACATCTTCGACTTTGTTTCTATGCCGAATGTCGATGTTTCGCTCACGATCGATAAGTGAGATGCCTAGCATAGCCCGCTCCTTAGCCCTTTGCGCGACTTGCTATTTCTCGATATTGACTTTCTTGAGGGTCCACGTTTCAGCGCCGTAGGTGAGAATGGGTAGATACATTATCAGAGTTTAATATAATTTTATTTTTTCCACTTCAAAGTATAGACGTGTCCTAACTACAGACGCTCCCACACAACAGCCCTGGGAGTAGGAAATGACTGAAAACCAGCGCTACACACTTTAACAAGCGTGATAGGTAGCACCAGCTGAGTCGTTCCCCTTTGCCTCACTAAACTAGTTTATGTAAGATAACGTGTTTAACTATTTACTTTAAGCTAGATTGTGAATGGCAATAAACTTATTTTATTCTATTCTATATCTACATTGCCAGTATCGCCCATATAGTGTACTTAAATAAAAAAGAGATAAATTTAAGTTACGATCAGTAAAAATATAGAAAAAAACGGTTAATCCGTTTATTTGTTAAGATCATAGGTTACAGTTGGAAACCTTCATTTTAAAGTAAAATATACCCCTTCATGAAGTAAGTTATTGATATCGTTTCAGCCGTCGTCGACTGAAACTTACCTCGGAGTAGGAGATAAAGAAAACGGCGTAACGAATGAAGCGGTAAGTATTTTTGCGGCAAAGTGCGAATCGGACTTGCACCGTGGGTTCCTTGTAATAACGTATAATAAGATGATTTGAGAAAAGACGGTCAAAGTGAAGTTTTTTTTTCGCTGAAATTTTCTACATTACAACTCGACCCGAAGACTGCGGATAACATTGTTCAAACAGAATGTAAAGTCTTTACCCCAGGTCTTGGATGTTTACATTTAAGTATGTGATGTCGTTGTTTCTGGTTCCCACTACACAGGGTATCCTGGTGTGGGGCCAGAAGCAATGTATGTGCCTGTATGTAAATGTTTGTTTGCGTTGAATTTTTTTTTTTTTGTTTTGATACGTAAAAATCCAGCCTTTGCCCATACCATGGGGCGCATGGCATGGGCAAAGGCTGGATTGTTGTGCATACTGCAGTGCACGGTCCTTCTTTCAGAGAGAGAGTACGGGCTTAATCACCACGCGTGCCCACCACAGACTAGCAGTTCCAAGCGCTGAGCTATGTGTTCACCTGAGACACTCAGGTTTCCTCACGATGCTTTCCTTCACATTTAGCGAGTGGTGTGGCTAATTCGTCTTCTTGGTCGGTAAGCTCGTGGTCCTGCAAGTGATATAAATTACTTCAGCCAGATGTTGCTGCCTGTACGTAATACAAAGAAGTTTGTAAAGAGATTACAAATTTCGCCGATGCCTGCACTCGCCCATTAGCTCAGTTGGGAGAGCGCTGGCACGGTTACCCAGAGGTCGAGAGTTCAAGTCCCGGCGTGGGTGGAATTTTTAACCTCTAAATAGGTTTTTATATTACAATTTATTCTTGTTTACTGTTGTGACTAAAAAAAGCAGGAATTCGTTCGTAACTTTTTTTATGTTTGATCAGCGACAATTCTGGAGTACTTTTATTGAGTTATTCTTTTTCTGTTACAAAGTAGATCACATCCATTAGAGTGTCAGCCCTTATTTTTTCTGAGTGATTTTCTTGAAAACGTTTGCTTTTTGTTAAAATGTGCTTATTTCACGTGATATATTGATATATTACACTTTTATTTCTTTCCACTTAGTTCGTCCACGACAGCCTGGAATATGAACCCAATGGCTGTTTCGAGCTGGCTATGGTCAGGGTGGGAGGTTCCACTGAAGACTTCTTGAAGAAGAACAAGTCTGGAGTGGCCACAATCCTGGCGTTCGCCTTCAACGGCCTCGTCATCGGGTTCTTCTTCGGATGCATGTACTACTGGTTAAAGTACAGTGAGTGCTACTTGTGATACTTCATAGTTTTCGTCTGCAGGGTATGTTGTAGCTGCTTGTCTAAGTATACAGCGCGAGTAGTTAAGAGGGAGCTTCGCGAGACGATTCCCATACAAACGTAGTTTTATTTTTATTTACAAACAATATGCCGAACTTTACCAATACCTACGTTAAGAGCACACAAATCGAGATTTGATCGTACTTAGAATTGGAAATAATCTTATAAAAAAAAATTATAGCCGAGGGAATAGTTCTATGAAGTGTTATGAGGCTCTATTTTTTTTTCTTCTGTTATTCTCAGCACGACCAAACTTTGATTTGTGTCCTCTAAACATACCTATTGGTAAAGTGTCATTGAGATCCGGCTTGTCGTTTGTGAATTAAAAGCAAACAACGTTTGTATGCGAATTGTGAAATACACATATTTCGTTTCATTCAGATTTGTGGTCCACATATGAATAAACAAACCGTTGATAGAAATCGTTAAAATACAGGAAGCAATCATGTTGACTCGTCCTAAGACGGGTCATTAATTTAAATATTAATTAATTCAAGACATATCAACGCCTCTAGTCAATTTCGAAGAAAGATAAATCATTTATTTACAATTTCTTGACGTATATTCATATTATACCTATGGCATGTAGCGGTGGATGCGCCGCGGTAGAACCGGCCGAGCGCCGACGCCTCACATTCGAGAGGTTGGAATATTATTTCTTGTTTCACAATGATCACAAGACAGTAGACGAGCCACTAGTCTACAAGCCTCCGCCAATCCGGACTTGGCCCCCGTGGTGGAGTATGGCCTATACCTTCCTCAGGGAAGAGACCCGTGCCCCTCGGTGGGGACATAATGGGTTGATGATGAATGATCACAATGTGGCGCTGAAACATTATCTACGCAACTGCAAGATAATGTAGTTGAACAGTGACAAATTTTAAGCTTTGTGATGCTAATTTTCAGCATTATAAGTGTAAAAAAGAATGGACGTTTGTCTACGTGGGAGCTCTTCTGTAGCAGAATGATTTATCTTCTATTAGTCTTCGACAATGACCGAGCCCTGTAGGGACTTAAAAGGGCTTAAGGAATTAACCCATTGAACAAAAGTTAATAAGCAGCCTATTACGTCCCACTGTAAGGCACAGGCGTTCTCTCAGAGAGAGAGTATTGAACAAAAGTTGTTGTAATGGAATTGAGGAACTGAGGAATTGCACATTTTGAAGATAAACACAAACTCAAACATTTTATTCATATAAAAACAAAATGTTTCCTTGATGAACGTCGAAGCGGTTAGTTTCAGAATTACTTGATAGATTATGGGGAGAAGAAGCTAACGAAGAAACGCCACTTCATCATCAGCCATTTGACGCCCACTGCAGGACATAGGCCTCCCTCATGGTTTTCCTAACCGCAGTATGCAGTATGCAAATCGCAGTATGCGGTTGCAATCTCAGGAAGACGCTGCTGCCCGTCTCCTGGTAACTTATTTCCTTAGTCGCCTTCTAAGACATCCACAGAAGGAAATGGAGTGACGCTATTCTTAATCCGGCGCCACCCACTTATTCTTTTCAAAACCATGTATTTTACAACCTTCAGATATTCAAAATTTTCTTAGGAACATCCCATCACTTAACTTGGTTTGAAATTAGGATATAATATGAAAACCAGACAAGGACGACACAAACATGGAAAGCACGCAGAGGCTATAGTAAAAATTTGAGGTAGGCGGCCCCCGGCGGAATTTGAACCCTTGACCTCTGGCATGTTTGTTAAAGTAGCGTTCTTAGGCACCCCACCAGATGGTCTGACGACCTGGTTACGGTGGCGGGGAGTCGCTGGATGCGGGCGGCCCAACACCGGGAAGCTTGGAAAACCACGCTTTCCCAAGCTTCCCAAGCTGCCAACCGAGGGAGGCCTATGTCCTACAGTGGGCGTCAAATGGCTGATGATGATGATAATGATATTTGTTAACGTGTTACCGCTTGATCTTCTTTTTTATATGCCGTCTCCTAGCGTAGGTAAGCAACCAATTCGGCAATCATGCTTTTCAACAATACCAATACAAACAAGGAACTGGTATCTACTATATTAAGTTGTGTAGCCATGAGACCTTTGGTCTCCCAGGTCTCCGTTTTCCTGGAATCTTGCCTTGCATGACATGAAAGAGAGTGTAAATACTTGGTGTGTTCATTTTATGTCCGTTTCCTGATGGTTTTAAGGACCACTGCTATCCTTTTCTTCATCATACTATGCAGCACAGTAGAATTGCGGACCCTTTGAATCCACGAAATGGAAATTTAAACATTCAGACCAATGAGATGAGACCACTCAAATTAGATGAGATAACATAAGAATTTTCGTTATTTTACTCCGGAAAAAACAACAAACACAAAATATTTACAAAAGTGCATAGTACAATTGGCGGCCTTATTGCTAAAAACAATTTCTTCCAGACAACCTTACGATGGAGATTGCTGAAAGAAATTAGAAAGACCGGAAGCCGGTGCAAATTTGAATATTGATACATACTTATGTTACTTGTATATATATTTATTATTATAAACATACATATTTATATATCTTGTAACAACGTTGGTTTTTTCCAGGTACCGAGTCTCTGGAGTTATGCAACGGGTTTGGGAGTCTCATAGCCCTGCTGTCCATCGTCTACTTCTTCGTCATATACTTCCTGGTTGTGAAGCGCTACTGCGGGAGCTGGTTCCGAAAGAAAGTCTGGACCAGGGTGGAGGCGGTATCCGCGTATCTGTGGAATTTCATGTGAGTCAATTTGATATTGGTCTATTCAGATCCTACGGTCTACTTCTTCATGGTCTAATCACTGGGGTGCGATACTGCAAGTAACAGGAAAACCATGAGGGAGGCCTATGGCGTGCAGTGGGCGTCAAGTGGCTGATGATGATGATGATGATACTGCAAGAGTTGGTTCCGCGTGAAAATTTGTGCCAAAGAGGAGGCGGTCGCGTAAGTCATCATCATCATCATCAGCCCACTTCTGCCCACTACTGAGTATAGGCCTTTTCCCCTTGACGGACATCATCTCTCGCGGTCTCTCACCATTCACATCCACGGGCCCTTTCACGACTTGATGACATCTTCTGACCATCGGGCTGTCGGTCTATCTGACAAATGAGTCATTTCAACATAATATACCCAGCGAGTAATTCTTCATCATGAACTTTCTGGCAGTGCAGAGATTTCCAGATTGATAAATTTATGTAAGTCATTTCGTACTGAAACACCCAGATTCCAGCGTTTTCTTCTTCATCCTCTAACTTCTGGAGGTGCAGCAATATTATGGGGGCTAACTCCACGTGAAAGTCTAGACAAAGGTGGCGTGGCGGCTTCTGCGTATATATGAGTCACTTTTTGATGGAACACCCAGATCCCAGCGACTACTTTTTCGTCATCTAATTTCTCGTGAAGCAGTGACATTGCGGGAGCGGGCAGCTCCCTGTGGGAATTAGACCCACGACCTATGGCCTTGTTATCACTTTGTAATGGATCACCCACACATCAGCGTTTCCACCATTCATCACCCATTAGGTATACCCTGAACAGTAGCAGCGTTCATTTTAGTACATCCATTGTAATTTCCACCAGCCTCTTCCGCTGGGCGCTGATCCTGGGCTTGCTAGCCGCTATCATAGTGTTCCTGGTCGTGGATACGCGCGGCAGCTCGGAGCGGCTCATCTCGCTGCTTGGGTTGTCAGCGCTGCTGCTGCTCGGTTTGGTATGCATCCACGGTATAAAAAAACTGGCTGGCAAACTGGCTGGCTTTGCTGGTATCTGTCTTCTTTAATGTTTTAGTATCTTTGTCTATTCTACAGTTTGCTTCCCAAATAAATCAAAATGGAATGAAATGTAACAAACAAGGGCATATTTTGTAGACCTACAATTCATAGTTTACTATGACAATATTGACAATAGTTACAAAATGATGTTTCATTTTAAAGGTATAAATGCTAAATGCTACAATTATAATTCACGGGTTTTTTTTTGTGGGAATAAGTGTGTGACTATTTCAACTTTCTAACGTTCGTTTCACAAGCGAGTGAAAGTAGGTTTAATATTTTTGAATAAAAAAAAGCCAAGATATTGAGATTGCTGCAGAAAAACGAATAGGTATAATATATCTTTTGCATTTTCACAAATTAGGAGCCGATTTAGTGTTGTCTATTCAAAGACTTCTTAATCTCCTCAGTCCTGACCTTGAAAATAACAATTGAAAACCATTGTTATTTTCAAGGTCAGGACTGAGGAGGTTAAAGACAGCTCGTAGGATCTCAGTTGATGACGTACTTCCGGTGTCGTAGACTCCCGTTCTTGTTTTCACTTAAAAAATGGGGATCCACACGCAAAACGAATCATGGCGCTAGCAGCGATACGGCAATGTCAAACTTTGTTGTGGTTTGGTTAGAGACAGATTTGTTGATTTTTATAAAGTTTTTTGTGGGTCCAACATCTTGTTATTCAACATGTATACAACATGGAAGTTAACAGAACTAAAAGACGAACTTAATAAACCAGTAGCAACAGTAACTGGAATGAAAGCTGACCTTGTGAAAAGTTCGGTTAAGTCGGTGGAAACCATAACACCATTTTTATTACAAAAAGGGGCGCATCGAAATAAATGTAAAGGAAATTTATAAAAGATCGTAAAAAAGTGCAACAATTGAATGAGAATTGGCAGTGTGGATCCCCATTAGTTAAAGCAGCCCAAATCGAAACATTCAGCCGATGCTCTAAAATTACCTATTTTCTCGAACAATTTTTAAAAAAAAGGAACAATTTTTTTTTTAAATGCCCATTCGGTGTTCTTTCCGGTAGGTATCAACTCTGCCGTGTAGAAAAGTCGATTAAGCACAGATTAACAAGCTGGAAGAAGACTCGGTTATGCGAATATAAATTATGAATTGTAGTTTTATGAATTGTGAAATACATTCTTGATTTCTGATTTCTGCCGGTCGTCGCTTTGCATGTCCCGATGCTCACCACAAATATTTGATACATTTGGCCCACTATCTGATACATCTGACGGACTGAAACCAAGATGACTAAACGCGCTTAGTAGCGGTTACTTACCATGCGGTGTACTTACATGCCGCAGTATCATTATCATTGTCCCAGATCACAGTACCGTTTCCCGATATTCCTCAAAGGCCGGATAAACTAGTCTATTGTAAATATATACTTAGTTAACTCGCTGCAAATTGTTCAGGATCTCCAAGTCACCAGAGACTAAAATTAGCACCTCTTAACTCAGCTCTGTTTCAAGATTTCTTCCCAGCACTCCGAGCTGTTAAAAGAGCAGTTTGCGGTGGACTGATTCATATGGAACTACGTCCATCAGCCCATACTTGTCTACTGCTAGACATGGGTGTCTACTTCTTTCTAACCTCGGCCAACGTCAGCAAGCCGCTCCAAATCGTTGGTCCAGCGATCTGGTGGGCGTTCCTACGCTGTCGTTCTCAGTTCGTGGTTTCCACTCGAGAACCTTTGTAATCCTTTGGTGTTCAGCCCACTGCCAATTGAACTTGCTAAGTCGATCACCTCAGTTCTATCTGGAATAACTCTTCTAACCGTAACGTTATTTCCAGATATTCTCCAAACATCCTGGTCGGATAAACTGGTCCACAGTGGGTGTGGGCCTTCTTCTGCAGTTTGTGATGGGACTGCTATTCATCCGATGGACCGCTGGCCGGCGGGCGCTCCAATGCTTTTCTGACAAGGTAGGTGTGTGAGCCACTCACACATTCTTAAAGTTTTCTGTTGACCGCATTGTACACAATTATTTTTAAGTACATTATAGACCGTCTTGCATTCAATCGGTCACCCCCCTTGGGCTTGTCCGTAATAACCAGCCCGAACATTGGTCCTTCGAGCTGTTATTTTTTATATATTTCTTATATTAAGTAAGTAGTTATTTTTGGTTCACTGTAGACCGTCTTACACCCATGTGTAATGTGTGCATTCATTTTGACAAAACCGCCCTCCTCGGCATTCAAGCTGACACCCTGATTTAATCAGCCCGAAGAGTACCTAAGTGAATAGAGTTGTGATTTGACATCATAAACCCTAGTTACTAAAAAGCTATTGCATTAGTATTTACCAAATTCTACCGATTGATCGCTCTAGGGAACAGTCGCTAGTCAGCTAAAAGGATCCCTTTTTACAGACTAAGGTGGGTGCATACGTATTTTTATACAGGGTGTAAGAAAAGTCCCAAGAACCTCAAAAACGTGGGTTCGGTTCGTCAATACAATAAAAATTTTACTTTGGTAAAAATCGCAATACTGTTTGGTACTAAAGTTTTATTGCCAGCGGCATTAAAATGTATGGAACAACTGTTATTTTTTCCCTGTTTCGACGTCTTCTCTGTTGTAAAAGTTTTTCGTATTGACGACTCGAACCCACAATTTGTTGGACGTGTCCGGGTATTTTATTACACCCAATATGAAACTAGAGGTATTTATAATACCTATTTCAACCTAGATATGGTAAAATAGCAAATCTAATCACAGAAGATTGTTACATTCAATCTACGTTTAACGACTGATTGTAATATTGTGACTTTAACAAGTGTAGATAAACACTAAAATAGTGGTTACGAGCCGGTTTCTGAATTGAGAATTCCACTATGTAAATACTTAAGTAACCTTCTGTCACGCTCTTTTCTGAGAAATTCGAAGACAGCGTTACAGTTAACTATTTAATAAAACTGAATTTGCACGGATATTTACTTGTTTATTTTTTCATTTTACAATTTTCAAACGATTAACATTTTCAAAGTTTAGTCCATACAGGAGTAGACACAAATAATATCTAGTCGTCCATAGCAGGTAATCTCAATACAGCGATATTTTGATGTCCGCAACACGGCATTGGGCGTTGTCCTAGATGAATAGTAATAGTTGTATTTACTGACACCACACCTTTAAAATTAAGTACCTATAATTTGTAACAATTGTCAATATTTGGGACAATGCCCATACGTATACAGTAGTGACCATGGTTTTGTACTTATTAAATACCAATAACTTTACAAGATAATAATGAATACTAACGGTCTTATCAAAAAGTAAAACGCCGATTAAAATAGTCTGTGGTGGAGATTTTACAAGGAAAGGTCGTAACTACAGATTAAATAAAGTGACTCGAAGGAGTGTTCTAAAGGAATTGTTTTTTTTTATAGATAAGGCTGTAAGTATTTGAAACAATGGCTGTAAGTAGAACAACATTAGTCACAGAGTGTAGCATAAAAAATTGGTTTGGCATACTATAATTCCTTAATTGGCGTCACGAACCAACGTTATACGAAATACAAATGCGAAAAATGCGAATTTTGTATGGATCTGGGTGAAATTCGGCAGCTTAACAGCGCCCATGCCCTCGGAGAGAAGGCCTGTGCCCTGCAGTGGGACTGCCTCGTTGTTCTAGCGGTATCGTGTCTGATTACCATGCCCGAGGTCGTGTGTTCGAATCCCATTGGGGGCCACCGTACATTTGTTCAAATGGCCTCAGCTTAAGTCTGGGTGTATTTCCATGATAGTGATGTCCTTGCCTGGTTACCATGGAAGAGGGTATTCTACTTAGGGACCAGGACATGTGATTGTGTTGTATGGAAGTTATTTATTGATCTTATTTTGTTTATAACATAAGCTTCTTCCAACAACAGGTGGCAACGTTCCTGTCGTACGGCGTCGATGGCGCCGCGTTCGTCTTTGGTGATCTACTGGTCAGAGACCAGAATGTCTTCGCTTTCAGTGTAAGTAAAACCGGGGCAATAAGTACATACATGCATACATACATAAACTCACGCCTGTATCCCAGAGGGGTAGGCAGAGACTAGGGAGTGCCACTTGCCACGATCCTGACGGGTCACTTTCGCTTCCTCAACATTCATTAGTCGTCACGCCGGTTTCGGGTACTTCGGGTACAAGATAAAACTTGCCTAACAATAAATGCGATTACCCATAACTACTTCTTACAAAGAAACAACGACTTCGAGAAAATCACGTGCTAAAAAAGTTTGGCGACCTTTTATTAAACATGGACCTAATTTTGCGCACCAAATCCTGAGCGATTCTAACCGTGTAACTGTCAAATTCCATACAAATTTGACAGTTACACGATTGGAATCGCTCAGGATTTGGTGCGTGTAATGTAGGGGCAGATCTTGGCCATTTTTTATGGGACCGTCCTGCCCTTCTATCACGTAACTGTCCACTCTATCGGGTGAACCATTTCGACGACTCCAAAGTGTCAAAATACGCATAAATCTGTCAGTTCGGAGTAGGTTGGTTAATCGGACAACTCCATACAGTGGAGGACTTATGTAGTACCGCCCTTGGAGACACTCCATTTCTAACAAAAAAATAATGAATGTAATGTAGTGGTAAAGAGTTATCGCTGAACATTCATAAAAAAGCTGTTTCATTTCATTTCCAACTAGCGCCACCTTCGAAAAAAAAATCCTACTTACAGACAGACAGACAGATAAATTATTTATAAGCATTTACACACACAAACACAATGAAAACAATATTAAACAGACTATACAATAGTAAGAAAAGCAAACAGCACATACAAAACACAATGAAACACAACACAGCACAACACAACATAACATAAACCCACGCCTGTATCCCAGAGGGGTAGGCAGAGACCAGGGACTGCCAATTACTACGACCCTGACAGATCACTTTCACTTCATCAACATTCATTAGTCGTTGCATGCGCGCACGCCGCTTTCGAGTAGTTTTTTTTACAGCGAAACAATATTACAAAAAATCACACCATCGCGGTGGCATTGGCGGTCCATAAAAACCTTCGTCCATATAAATACTGCAGTAAATGACGTACTATACATACGTCAGGTCCATACATACGTAATTTACTACTGCAGTAAAAGACGTATGTATGGGCCGCCACCGCCACCGCGTTGGTGTCTACCGTCCTTTACACGTCTTTATAAAAAGTGAGCATGATAAATCTCAAAAATTGTGATAAGTAGATAATTCTACGGTCGGCGAACTGAACAACATAAGTCCAAAACATAAATGTTTGAGGTACTGAACAAAACCTGTTATAAAAATGTAAATTTTTACCATCTTTATTACATTAACGGAGAGCTGTCATGAAATAATGAATTGAACATTTTACACAGATCAATAATTTCGTGATAATTTGATTTTACCTCCTATTAATATCCAATTTTTATCTAGGCTGTACGCCCGGAACCAGCATACGTGCAAGCTTGCATAATTAATTTCATTTAATTTATTCAAAAACAACATGCATTGTGTATGAAATTTTAAAACTAACAAGAAATAATAAAATACAGAAATAATACAATTTTGAACATGTCAGCAAATAAAAATATCAAAATTTTAAATTATATTATATTATATAACTTTTAATAGCTAATATTATAATAAGTGTCTGTTTTGAAGTCGGTTAAAAAGAACATTGCTTTTTGGAATTGGTGGCGCCAGTTACCTCCACCCCTTAATAGCACAGGTTGATGCTACGTTCCACTTGTTCTTCCAGACGCTGCCCGTGATATTCTTCTTCAGCATGCTGGTGGAGGTGCTGTTCTTCTGGGGCGCGCTGCAGTGGTTCTGCCGCAAGCTGGGCGGCGTGCTGCAGGCGGCCACGGGCACGACGGTCTGCGAGAGCGTCATTGCCGTCGGCAACGTATTCCTGGGGATGGTGAGATGAGTCGAGACAGGCACAGGTTGAGGAATATGTAGGCTGACTTGCACCACTTCTTAAATGTCACTTCAGTCGCCATTTAAATCAACAACTTTAGTTCATCATCATCAGCCCACTGCTGGGTATAGGCCTTTTCCCCGTCACGACATCTTTCGCGGTCTCTCGCCGTTCGCATCCACGGGCCCCCTGCCGACCTGGCCACATCGTCCGACCATCGGACTGTTGGTCTACCGACCGACGTCCGTCCGGTCCTCGGCCGCCACTCCGTTGCTGCCCTGGTCCACCTGCCGTCTTCCCGCCTCGCCAGGTGTCCCGCCCATCGCCACTTCAGACTCGAGATTCGGCCACCAGTATCATCAACCTTCGTCCGACGTCGGATGACGGCCTTTGGTACTCTATCCACTAGTCTGAGGTCTTGCATAGCTCGCTCCATAGCTCTTTGTGCCACTTTGCCCCGATGCATATTCTGCTTCGTGAGCTCCATGTTTCGGCCCCATACGTGGGGATGGGCAGAAGAGAATGGTTGAAAGTCTTGGTCTTCAGACACTACGGGATATTCGATTTGAAGACTTCGGCAAGTTTTCCAAAGAACTTAAGTTAAATACTGTTTAAGCCACATTTAGGAAAGTGGTACAAGTCGGCCTTAATCTGTTGTTTCCTAGTTTGGGACCAGGACAAGTAATTGTTTTGTGTGAAGTTATTATTATTCTTACATTGACGAGTGAAAAACTTGCCCCAAGTCGGTGTCCCGCGGCATGCTTACAATCCTGACGCCGGAGCCCAGAATCCCGGCGATATTCCCTCTTTGGATGGGCAGACTTATTCTTTGACCGTGGTCTGCGCCAACCCTCCGTTCTCCAGCGCCCCACGGAGCCAGTATCTCGACCCCGAGCGGCGCGAATATGTGTTTTGCATATTTCAAAGCCGAGCCAGCCGCCCCTTCCGGCGACCTGCCTTGAATGGCAAAGCCGCCATTCAAGGCAGGTTGAAACGGAATTGAAAATTTTGAACATAATCGTATTTTAATTGAAATTGAAATAAACAAATGAATTTTAATTGGAAGTTTTTTGAAGTTGAAACCGAATAGAAATTTTAATGAAATTGAAAGGAAGTTGAATAAAAAAAATATTTTGTATTTGACATTGAATTAAAATTACCTATATTGAATTGAATTTAAGTTGCATGGACCTAAAATTTAATCTGAATTAAATTGAAATAAAACTGACTTGAAATCAATTTAATATTAAAATTAAGTACTTTAATACTGTTTTGCTTTCAGACTGAATCGGTGTTGATGATAAAGCCATACATCCACATCCTGACGCCCTCCGAAATCCACGTGGTGATGGCCTCAGGTTTCGCCACCGTCTCTGGTGAGAATATTGCTTCTAGCTACACCCTATAGATTTTCAAAGCTAAGGCTACCGCGCAGGAAAACATAGTGAGGAAACCCGCCGCTTGGTTGGCTCCGCACGTATTGACTTTTCTTTCCTGTGGGCTAGGCCGACTAAGCTGTCAGGATGGTATAGGTGCTGGGCAAACCTACTCCATCTAAAACAATGTCTCAGGCCCTGCCCCATCTAGTGTGGGTGTAGGTGCCACTGGACGCTATATAAATCATTTCATTATATAGATGCAAAGGACAAGGGCTCACGAAGGCTTGCCTCCTGCAGTAAGAACTTATGTGGTGCTAGGTATGCACCCTTCTTTTTTTTCTTCACCAATACATCACCGCCTGGTACGTTGCGACATATCCTTCTATTTAATTTGGTTAAAATAGCTTCTCTTTAAAGATAAAGAATATTAAATCTATCTATCTATTCATTTATTCGCATAAACAAATGAATCTTTATCTTTAAAGAGAAGCAATGGTACCTACAGTGGCATGCTTTACTACGGTTTTAAATATAAAATTCATCATCAGCCATTCGACGACCACTGCAGGACCTAGGCCTCCTTCGTGGTTTTCATAACCATGAGGGGTTTTGCCATAATCGCCACGCTCGGCAGGCGGGTTGGCGATCGCAGTATACGGTTGGAATCTCAGGAAGACGCTGCTGCCCATCTCCTGGCAATGTATTTCCTTGGTCTTCTTCAACGGCATCCACGGAAGGAAATGGAGTGACGCTATTCATAATCCGGCGCCACACGGAATATAACATTGTCATGTTAGTTTTGCTTCAACACGTTTTGCCAGAAGGTGGCGTGCAAATAACAGAGGTTCTTTGTCTTTTGTTTACTTATTTTTCCTTCGCCGATGTTTTTTATGAATTGTAGTGACATAGCAAGTGGCTCAACATCTTTCCCCTCCTACATTCTATCATCTACAACATCGTTCGTCTCTCCTTTATTCTTTCCATTTTCTTCAAACACCATCAAATGCTTCCGAATGCAAATGCACCATTAAAGTTCCTTTCTTTATCAGCGTCGACGTTTCCACGTTGGCCGCAGTCGTTTTTTTTTTCCTGAGAGGATAGAGAGAGAGAGTATGGGCTTAGTCGCCACGCGTGCCCGCCGCGGATTGGCAATTGGGTATTGGACAAAATATCAAATGAGTTACTTTTAAAACGGAATTTTGTATGAAAATACTTGCTTATGACGTCACATTTCAGAGCACTCTTTTTATGTTTAATCTATTTAAAAATTGTAATAACTAGTAATTGACTAAAAGAGATACATTTTCAGAGATATTTTGTAATTTTTGTTTTAATCGAGCATATGAAATAATTTATTGTTGATCGTGTCAAATACCGTATTTCGAGCGCCGAGTTAGGTAAACACCTCAGACAGTCAGGTTTTCTCACTATTTATTTCTTCACAGTAGCAATACTTAGCAATACAACTTCACAAATGTACGTAGGTAACTTAAAAGTTTTTGGTACATATCGGCATTCTAACACAAGACCTCCCGATGAGAGGCCAGCGAACTGCCGCTGCCCTACCAACGCTTTTTCGATCCTTTCGCCTTTAGTAAGATTAATAGTGAGAAAGTCAGTGATAAAATCGGTAAATGTAAATATTGATGTAGGCAGGTAGCGAATTTAAATATGTATATCGTGGCCATGTCGTAGATTTGCCCACTTCATGAAATGCTTGATCATTTCATGAAGTGGTCGCATTTCATGATGTGGGCAACTTAATTTGTCAACATTTTACGATTTTGTCAACCACATTTGGCCGGATCGTAAAAATAGGGTGTCCATAGATATTTAATAAACAATTTTGATCAGTTTTTGCGTGACTTTCATAGTATTTATGCATCTTTTCGTCGTAAACCCGTTTCACTTCAGTTTCTTCACATTTAATAACAAATTATTCTCGTTTTCACTGCGAGAAACAACATTGCCGCCAGGCCGCCGTCTTCCCACATAAACAAAGCGCTTGCAGCGCCTCTACCGTTGAGTAATGTAACTACTTTAGGTACGATATGATCAAATAATCTTGATCATTTCATGAAAAAAATCGCGCATTTGGTTGCCCACATCGAGAAACGATTTCTTATCGTTGATCTGCCCAAACCACATCATGACGTGGCCAATAGACAGTGAAACATTCCATGAAACGCGACCATTTCATGAAATGATTAAGCATTTCATGAAGTGAGCAAATCTACGATATGGCCACGACTCTGCATAGATCTAGATAACATCAGGTGGCGAGGACAACGTTATTACGATAAAGTTGATAGTAAAAAACATATTTACCTATTAGATTTCGTTTCTTAATTGAACTCTAAACATTTTGTAAACAGGGTGTAGATGCATAAAAACATTGTTACACCCTTCCGTACATCACAAGGCGTTACGTTCAAGTTGCGATTTTTATTCAGCAAACGGAATGTAAATTCTTTACGTCGAAATAAATTATTGATTTCTGATTTCTGTAACGCTTTTTCGTACCACGTGACTAGAATGACTTTTCGACAGGTCACATTAATTTTATTTTACTTTATTGGTGCGTAAAACAGGCAACAAACAATCAATAACAACCGCATAGGTTTAACAGTATAGATCTAAACAAGCTTACAAAACAAGACGACTAAGGAAAATATTAGTCGTCGAAAACAAACCGGCCAAGTGCGGGTCGGACTCGTGCACGAAGGGTTCCGTACCATTATCTATACAACATTAGACAGCGATCGAGACAAGATAGATTAGGTACATATCTATAGAAACCAATAAGAAGCGTTTAACATTGACATTGAACGACATGACATCGGCGCTGCAAAGGTTACATAGATGGCCGCTGGATGGCGAGCGTTGTCTATAGACAACGTTTGTTGTATGGGAGCCCCCCTTAAATATTTATTTTATTCTTTTTCAATATTTGTTGTTATAGCGGCAACAGAAATACATCATCTGTGAAAATTTCAACTGTCTAGGCAACTGGCGGCCTATGGCCAGCAGCGCTCGAATACGGGCTGATGATTCATCGACCAATTCCACAGGCACGATTCTGGCATCCTACATCGGTTTCGGCGCGGAGCCAGCCCATCTGGTGACGGCCAGCGTCATGTCCGCCCCCGCCGCCGTCTGCTACTCGAAACTGCTGATGCCGGAGACTAAGAGGTCACTCACCACTGTGGACAACTTGCAACCCGTCCAGAGGTTAGTTGACTACTTGGAAGGGTTTCTTAAATGTCTTTGCAACCTATAGGGCCAGTTTCTGAATTGAGAATTTCGGTAAGTAAATAGTTAACTGTAGTGCTGTCTCTTCGAATTTGTCAGAAAAGAGCGTGACAGAATGTTACTTGAGTATTTGCTTAATGAAAATCTCAATCCAGAAACCGGCCCGTAGCCAAACAACGCTGAGCGAACACCTCAGACACTCAGGTTTCCTCACAATGTTTTCTTTCACCGTTAGCGATTTGTATTGCTACTAAAGCTATCTGTCTTTGTAATACTTATTAACCATTTTACACTCTTATTTCCCCAGTGAAGACCAATCCGCGCTGTCAGCCGCGACTCGCGGTGCCACCAACGGCATAGCCTTGATCCTCAATATCATCGCCAACCTTGTTGCGTTCGTGGCGTTCGTATCGTTCGTGAACGGGTTCTTGGGCTACTGCGGTGGGCTGCTGGGCAACCCAGAGCTCAACATGGAGTGGATCTTGGGCAAGATCTTCATACCGCTCTGCTGGATAATGGGTAAGACTCGGGATAGCGGGAAACTGAATGCGTGACCCGGATTTCGGCATCGTGACGTGAATAACGGTTGCGCGCGGGCTCAGCCTAGCGAGGATTAGTAGGTAGTGGAATATAAAATGGGTACGCAAGAGTTGGCTTTCAGCCTTGCAAAAAGAAACGGACTCCGCGTTGCTAAAATTACTCTATACGTACCTAGTCAAATAGATAAAAAGAAAGAAAAGGAAGCTATACACTGCACAAAGGAAGACAGAGATAGCGGTTAACTGAACCCGTGACTCCAAATTCGGCCTCGCGTAAATAACGTTTGCGCGCGGTACTCGGCCTTACAAGAATTACTGATAGTGGAATATACAAAAGGTAGGCTAGAGAAAAAGACACACTGCAAAAATAAAGAGATAGATGGCTAAACTTGGAGTGGATCTTTGGCAAGATTTTCATACCTCTCTGTTGGATAATGGGTGAAAAGAAGATGATTGAGCGCGGGACTCGGCATTCGGCCTTGCGCAAATGCCATTTGCGCGCGGGACTCGGCCTTGCGAGAAATTATAGATAATTGAATATACACCATGGTTTTTGGGGGTTTGAAATCCATAGCAAAATTACGTGCCTTGACAAGCTACCGAATACGCTAGGTTGCTTAAAAAAAGGCAATTATCAAAAGGATCTCGACACAAACTCGAATCTATGAGAACCATTAGTAGCCAGCCAGAGCGGTGCGTGCGCGCCGCGGGTCCGCGGGTTATTGTTCTGATAGACGGCGAGGCTGTATTACAAAAATAAGATTCCTCATTTTTATTTTTCGTCTGAACTTAATAAATAAATAGGTGGCATATTTAATTACTAACTGCATAACCGCGGCTTTCAGTGTGTATATAGAAAAGTAGAAAGAGGAGAGTAAAAGAGACAGATATTGCCGTTACATCAACACACACACAAGGGCGCGCGCATCCGCATAAATACAAATGTATAATAGGTTACCTATTATAGGGATTTGTGGAAGCCATCCTCCTGCTGACACAGCTATTTATATTAGGGGTTAAAGTATGAAATTGCCGTTTTATTGCAATAGGTTCTTTGAATTGACATAGAATCTTCATGGTTTGAGGTTTTCGAATGAAACTTTTTTCAAATGGTTTCTATGATGTTCTTTTTTTAAAAAATGTGAAACATTTGAATATCGACTTTCAATTGTTTTTGTTATTCAATTTAGACAAGAAAGATGGATACTGCGAAAATTCGAGTGATTATGACGCACCCATTTTTCGTATTTTTTTATTTTATTGATTTGACGCAAGTGACTCAATATTGTGGGTAAGGTAACGTTAAACCATGCCGCTAATTCCTGGGTAGTTTGACTAGGGTCGGCTTCCACTATCTCTCTTAATTCATCGTTATTCACCTGTGTGGGCGGTCTTCCTCGTGGCTCGTTCTTTAAGTCGAAATTTCCATCACGAAAGCGTTTAAACCAAAATCGCACGGTGCGTTCATTAGTAGACCCCTCTCCAAACGCAGCATTGATATTGCGGGCTGTTTCTGCCGCGTTAGTTCCGCGTCGGAACTCGTATTCAAAAATCATTCTAATTTTCGCAGTATCCATCTTTCTTGTCTAAATTGAATAACAAAAACAATTGAAAGTCGATATTCAAATGTTTCACATTTTTTAAAAAAAGAACATCATAGAAACCATTTGAAAAAAGTTTCATTCGAAAACCTCAAACCATGAAGATTCTATGTCAATTCAAAGAACCTATTGCAATAAAACGGCAATTTCATACTTTAACCCCTATTATTATACTTGCCAGGAGCTGTATTCTGTATATCAAAATTGGAAAAGAAACAATTAATTAATTTATTATTAGGTAAAACGGGGTGATTAGAAACTAGAATATGGATAGAAACGAAAAATGGAAAATTATTTTTTGTCACCGATTTCCTCCTGAACTTACAACTACCTATAGTCGCTACAGTTACAGTTTTTAGGGTTCCGTACCCCAAATGAAAAAAAAGGAACCCTTATAGGATCACTTTGCTGTCCGTCCGTCTGTCTGTCAAGACCCTTCAACTCGGGAACGCGTGGGAGGTGAAATTTGAACAGGTCAGGTCCAAGGATGTTTTTGGTCAGGTCTTAGGGCTATCGTCCCTTGAAGCTTTAAAAAAATCAAACTTTACGGCTGTAGGGCCGTTTCTGCAGCAAAAAAACGTATATTTCGACACTCAAGGGAATCAAAATTCATATGGTACTTTCCGTTGACCCAGAACTATGAAATTTGGCAAGTAATATTGTCTTACACAAAGTACAAGTACAGGAAAAAATCTGAAAACTATATACATTTATGATTAAATCACAAAAAAAGTCTTTAAAATTCGGGAAAAGCTCGGAAAAACCTCCGCGACTCGATTTCTCAACTATTTATGCTATTTAAGTACATACAAATTTGCAGGGAACCCTCGGTGGGCGAGTCCAACTCGCACTTGCCCGGTCTTTATTTCTATTCATACTCCAGTTTCTAATCACCCCGTTTCCGTGTATTAATTAAGCCGTCTGAATCCGCCTTTATCACACCTTTCCCACCCAGGCGTGCCGTGGGCGGAGTGCGAGTTGGTGGGCTCGCTGATTGGCCTGAAGACGGTGGTCAACGAGTTCGTGGCCTACCAGCGCATGGGACAAATGAAGGCCGATGGTTTACTCTCGGTGAGTTAGAGGAACAAGGAGTGACGGACAGACCAGGTCCCTATTTCATAGAACTACAATAATTCATGGTTTACTATGACAATTCGGTGTACCTACATTGCAAAGTCGATTAACCCACAGATTAACGAGTAGACTCGACCACGCAATGTACTTTGAATTATAATACTAAACTACGAATTGTAGTGTTATGAACTCGGTGTCTTGCTCGCACAATTTAGAAGAAGAAGAAAGACATTTATTGGGATAAATTAAACACATCACAAGAAAAAAAAGCGTAACAATTAGCACAAACAAGTGCAAAGGAAAAACAAGTCACATAAATATTAGGGGTTAAAGTATGAAATTGCCGTTTTATTTCAATAGGTTCTTTGAATTGACATAGAATCTTCATGGTTTGAGGTTTTCGAATGAAACTTTTTTCAAATGGTTTCTATGATGTTCTTTTTTTAAAAAATGTGAAACATTTGAATATCGACTTTCAATTGTTTTTGTTATTCAATTTAGACAAGAAAGATGGATACTGCGAAAATTCGAGTGATTATGAAGCACCCATTTTTCGTATTTTTTTATTTTATTGATTTGACGCAAGTGAGTCAATATTGTGGGTAAGGTAACGTTAAACCATGCCGCTAATTCCTGGGTAGTTTGACTAGGGTCGGCTTCCACTATCTCTCTTAATTCATCGTTATTCACCTGTGTGGGCGGTCTTCCTCGTGGCTCGTTCTTTAAGTCGAAATTTCCATCACGAAAGCGTTTAAACCAAAATCGCACGGTGCGTTCATTAGTAGACCCCTCTCCAAACGCAGCATTGATATTGCGGGCTGTTTCTGCCGCGTTAGTTCCGCGTCGGAACTCGTATTCAAAAATCACTCGAATTTTTGCAGTATCCATCTTTCTTGTCTAAATTCAATAACAAAAACAATTGAAAGTCGATATTCAAATGTTTCACATTTTTTAAAAAAAGAACATCATAGAAACCATTTGAAAAAAGTTTCATTCGAAAACCTCAAACCATGAAGATTCTATGTCAATTCAAAGAACCTATTGCAATAAAACGGCAATTTCATACTTTAACCCCTATTAAAACATAATACAAGACAAAGTCAGTGGGTCAGAGTGCATCCTGTAACATTTAACATTTTTAGTAATTGTAATAAAATGAGTAGAAATGTGGTCTTAGAATTTAATGCATAATAAAATTGCGGACATTCAAGACACATTTTGCTTATCCTGTACCTAGTTTTTGATTGAGAAAATTTGATTCGAAAATTAATAATTTTGGAAACATCTTTTCTTTATTAAGAACTGTAGGTACGCATAGAAAAACAAAAATATATTTGAAAAGTCCGTAATTTAATTATGCATCAGACCACATTTCCCAAAAGTTAAGGTAGGTATGTGATGCTTTAAAATCTATGTTTATTGTTGAAATAAATAGATATAAAAAAAATTCGAAAATCTCGCTGCGTTTTGCCTTTGAGCCTTCAGTATAAAATTTTCTCAGGATAGGATAACAAAAATATCTCTTAAATGTCCGTCAAATAATTCTTGGCGTATAAAGAATATTTTATCCATCTATTTACTTTCAAAGCACATTCCCATCTCTAAATAAGTTCAAACGCGAAACTCAAAATCTCCGCTCACTATAAAAAACAAGAATGTTTACTTAATGAATGTCTAAGCTGTTAGTTTCAGAATTAGTAGACTATCTGGAGAAGAAGCTAACAAAGAAACCCGATTTTTTTTTTAAACATGTTTTAATTTATTTGGTACCTAACAGAGTTTTCAACTTGAAGTTACCATTAAATCTTCGATGGTCATACTAAATTAGTCCCATTCGACAGCCGCGAGCGGAGCTGATAGCGACGTACTCTCTCTGCGGATTCACAAACCCTGCGTCAGCCGGCATCATGATCGGCGCATTGGCTGCCATGGCGCCCAACCAGCGGGAGACGCTCTCTAGTGTGAGTACATAGAGATACCTAAATAGATTTTTATTGATTCTCTTTTAAATTAATGTTACAAGGCCGAGACAAGGCCAGTGAATATGAATTACACTAGGATCATAATTACGATTTGTGTACCTTAACCGAACCGCCAAAACTTATGCCATGCGAGTGTTTGCAGTATTCCTAATTGATGTAGCGTGCCCAACCAGTGGCAAACGTTCTCTAATGTCTAGCGAGTGTTTATAGTACTCCTGATTGGTGTAGCATGCCCAACCAGAGATAGACGTTCCCTAGTACGCGCACAGACAAAACTTATGCCTAGCGAGTGTTTATAGTAAGTACTCCTAATTTATGCAGCATGCCCAACCAGAGCTAGACGTTCTCTAGTGTGATTACGGACAAAACTTACGCCTAGCCAGCATTTATACTACCGACTCCTGAATGGTGTAGCATGCCCAACCAAGATAGATGTTCTCTAGTTTGAGCACAGACAAAACTTACGCTTAGCGAGTGTTTATAGTATTCCTAATTGGTGTAGCATGCCCAACCAGAGATAGACGTTCTCTATTCTGAGCACAGACAAAACTTACGCCTAGCGAGTGTTTATAGTACTTCTGATTGGTGTAGCATGCCCAACCAGAGTTAGACGTTCTCTAGTATGAGCACAGACAAAACTTACGCCTAGCGAGTGTTCATAGTACTTCTGATTGGTGTAGCATGCCCAACCAGAGTTAGACGTTCTCTAGTCTGAGCACAGACAAAACTTACGCCTAGCGAGTGTTTATAGTACTTCTGATTGGTGTAGCATGCCCAACCAGAGATAGACGTTCTCTAGTCTGAGCACAGACAAAACTTACGCCTAGCGAGTGTTTATAGTACTTCTGATTGGTGTAGCATGCCCAACCAGAGATAGACGTTCTCTAGTCTGAGCACAGACAAAACTTACGCCTAGCGAGTGTTTATAGTACTTCTGATTGGTATAGAATGCCCAACCAGAGTTAGACGTCCTCTAGTATGAGCACAGGCAAAACCTGATTTGGCGAAGAAAAATGGTACACCTGATTATTTTTATCCCAATTTAGAAAAGTTTACCCCATTGTAAACGTCGTTCGCATTGACCAGAACTTCCCATTTTCGGCTGTAAGTATATGGGAATTTGGTTAAGCTCCCTTTGTGAAGATGTTTCCAATTATTTGGTCCACCAGATGGCAGTGCGCGCCTTCTTTGCCGGTTGCGGTATTTGCTTCATGACAGCATGCATCGCCGGCCTGCTAATGCCCGAAGGGTCTTTTGTGTAAGAAAACCACCAGTCCCGGAGGGGCAGACAGACTGACAGTGTTAGTTGCAGAAAACATTACACATTCTCACAACTTAATACATGGAGACACTACAAAACAGAATCAGTACTTAATAAAATACTGACAAACTGTGGTTTCTTCGGATAGACGCAATACGACAATATTTAAGGGGCTTGATAGGGGTTGATATTTTTTTTTTATTCAGAATTTAAACCTATAAGTGTTTAGTACATTCATTGGGTTAAATCTCATTCTACCTCAGACTGACAGATTCCTTACGTGATTGATTAGGTTATCCGACAGAAACTGTATTGGTTTGTATTCTTTATGGCTATTTTGTCAAGCAGAAACTCCATTTAAAATGATAACTAAGAAATTTCTTGTCAAGGTATTTATGTACTTAAAAGAAAATATTTTCTGCGTATTGGTCTAATTATAAGAGTTAGATACGTTTAGGAAAGGCCTAAGATATTACTGCAGTTATTAACAAAATTAATTTCGTTAAAATATCTACCTACTTAAATTAGTAATATTAATAAAAATATTAGTAAATAAAATTAAATAAGAAACGTTTATTATGACATTGATATTAAATAATTTTGTATGACACTGTGCTCGTTAAAATGCATTTTTATACTATTATTAAAGTATTAAATTAATTAATCGAAGCTCAGTTTTTTTTTTGTAAATACTTACCCATGCACCAACTTTCCTGAATAAATGAGAATAAATTTCATGTGTTTTGATTTAAATGTATTTGTTGATAGGTCATGACAAAAACTCAGTACTAACATCAAACATTTATTTGATATTTGATAACATTTTGATTTGTTAATTTATCATTATACAGATTAAAGTGTAAGTTTGCTTTTTTAAATAATTTGTGGTTAACACCAATTAACTATTTTAAATTGGTAGTTATACTACGAACAATTGACTACAATACATTTTATAATTTCAAGGAATAAGTAATAAATATCTTACTAATCAAATCTACTTTTTTGCGAATTCTACCGATCTTTTTATGTTCAATAGGTTCTTACTGTTTGCCAATATCTCTAGTATTTTACTATATATTAAGCTTACAATACAATATTAATACAATAGTTTTCGGGTGTATAAGTGATTTCACCACATCTATATAAAGTGCTAAATCATAATGATTATATAAAGTTGCAACATAAACGTTTCTTAAGGGGATCCAGTGTTCTAATAGCGTTACCAATGAAAAAAAAAACATATCTTTTACAGATCGTATTTGCAAAAAGTTTCTGTACAATCTCTCCATCATGTTAACAGTGACTTTTAGGACCCACGACAAATAACCTAGACTCACAAACCTGGGAAGAGATAGCATTTATTTTACCGGCCGTATTTGGCGTTAGTGCTATGTTGTCCTAGGTTTTTGCCTAAGTTTCAGGCCATGTGTCCTAAAAATCGCTATTAACATGATTGAGCGATTGTGACATGACAGACCCGTAAAAAAGATATAATTCTCTTTCCGCGCTGGCGCTAGCGTTACTCCCTGGAGCCCCTTAACACATTGAACCACATCTCAGACACAAGAGACATTACAGAAACCCAGGCGTCAATGGAATGAAAAAAGCAACATATCACGTGACCCGACTGCGAATCTATCTACTATAATGCCCTAACAGAATCGCGGCCCCGTCGAGGCATTACATTGTTTAGACGTTGAATTTATACTTTATACTTTATTGCACACATAAAATTACATTAATTTAATCTCCAATCCATCCGCCAACTTGAGGCTGTTACATCGAGCTCGTTACATCGCGGAGCTCGAATTTGTTCATACTAGACGCGCCAGGCGCGCGGGGTTGATTTGTGGATTTGAACCGCTGGGCGCCGTTGTAACTGCTTTTTTTTTGTATTGGGACAGGTTCAAGGTTGACACTTAACCCTTGGACCGAGTTTCATAAAACCACCGTTCGACGCATTCGAAGTATATTATGACAATTCGAGGTACATTGCGCAGCAGCGTCTTCAAGTTAATCTGTGGGTTATGGCAATAAAATCCCGCGACATAAAGGTCATAGAAAAGTTAACAGCAAAGGGGTTTTCCTCTTAAAGCACATATTGCAAGAAGTATAACGGAAACTGTAAATATGACTGTAACCAAAAAACCGTATAGTAACTGTATATATATTCGGGAATTTTTTTTTTAGTTTAGTTTTAGTTTTATTTTTTTAGTAAATTGAGTGTGTCGTACACAAACATCTGTTCACAAATAGAATAATGTAGCTAAAGTGAAAGATATGGAGTATGAGATTAAGATAAAATAAATAAATGAAATGTTTATTTCATCAACTTAAGGTACATTTGTCTTAACAGTATGTGGAGCTTCCATTTAAGCAAATAGATGCCTGTGTTAGGACACTCCGCTCTTCCATAGCCAGTATAAACTATTTTCTAGAAGTTACACTTAAAAATAACATTTTATTTTATAGGAAAAATTTAATGTGTGTGTGTGTGTGTGTGTGTGTGTGTGTGTGGGTGGGTGGGTGGGTGTGTATGTGTGTGTGTGTGTGTGTATGTGTGTGTGTGTGTGTGTGTGTGTGTGTGTGTGTGTGTGTGTGTGTGTGCGCGTGTGCGTGTGTGTACATTCATCTTATCGTTTGCACGATTGATTCAATTTCGTCGTAACTTTTTGTCTTAAGCCAAATAGTCAGTGTCTTTTTGCAGTGACAGTATGTTAGGGGATAAATTTGGAGTTCTTTATTTATGAGATTATATAGACGACCTGATTGTATTTCATACTGCCTCTTAGCAAAAGTTGATTTAGCTTGCGCTTCAATGGCCACTTTATAGTTCCTTCCTTCTTAAGAGAAAACAAAAAACAACACTCGGAACAAAAAAGGCATGGCCTCCGAGTCTGTGGAACTCTGATGTATTATAAAAACTGTGAGTTAATCTACTTCGTAACGTACATCGTATTGACAAAGTAAACCGCGAATTGTAGTTCTATGAAACAGGCCCCAGTCAAGCCTGATAGTAAACGGAGACGGTGACTAACATGTTACGCGCTTACCTATTAAATGCCGGTTAACTTTAGTTTTAAATACACCCAGGTTATACCTACGTCGGTAATATGTTTTGACGTTAAATCTTGTCTCAGATCCATCAGCTAATATGAGCATCATGGAGCACGAATTTGTCCACAGTAGACGCGCCAGACGCGCGGTTCAAAGTCCGATTTGAGAGCATAGACTTTTAACTGTTTGTTTAGACGTACCTATAGCTTTGCAACATTGTCTGGGGTGGATTTAAACCGCTGTCTAAAGACAGCTCTCGCCATCTAGCGGCTATGTATGTTAGCTTGGTAGCGCCAATGTCATGTAATGTCAATTGAATCGTGTGAATTTAAAACAACACAAGTCACATGGGTTTTTAAAATAACACTTGTCCATTTTTTTTTATTAAATTATTTACACCTGCCTATTGATTTTAGGCAGGTGTAAATACATTAGAAAAAAAAATTGTAGTTTATTCATACAGAAATCAATATAATATGCTAAAATATTGCTGTTGAATAAAACAGTTTTTTCTATTTCCTGCAAAGTTGTAATGAAAGGACATGTGTCGTTTTAAAATCACACGATTCAATTATAAAACGCTTTTTATTTATTGCTATAGATGGCGCTATTTTCAATACCAAATCTGTTGTCTATGGCCTGTATCTCTCTCTTACGCAACAATGGCTGACGAATAAACTTGTGTTACCGAAGAAAATCCCCCACAACGCAATTCCCTGGATTCCTGAAGCGCTTTCGCCAACAACCGCTGGTTCCCGTTGAAACTGTTTGTTTATACGTTGAATCTTGTCTCCGATTCTTCAACTATATGAGCGTCATGGAGCACGAATTTATTCACACGCGCCAGGCGCGAGGATCTGAGACAGATTTGAGTAGATAGCCTTGAAACTGTTTGAGGGTTGGACATACGCACAGCTGTGCTGTATTGTGCGATAGCCGCTGCTTCCCGTTGATACTGTTTGTTTATACGTTGAATCTTGTCTCCGACCCGTCGGCTAGCATGAGAGTCACGGAGCGCGAGTTGGTCCACACTAGACGTGCCAGGCGCGCGGGATTGAGGCGCGCCACGTCCGCCATTGGCGCTGTGCTGTAGCATTTCACGCAGCGCGTCTGAGCCGCGCCTAGGCCGAACATGCCTGCGGGGAAAAAAATAGTTAGACCTAAGATTGCCGCACTTACCCCCGGTTTCTCGTACACTAACACGCTGTTAATCTACTGTTAACAGCTGTCAGTGGTTTTTTTTGTATGCACTTTGGTCAATTGACAGCTGTTAACAGTAGATTAACAGCGTGTTAGTGTACGAGAAACTGGGGGTTAGCCTCCTAGAGGGGAGCCAGAAGAAAATTGAGTGATTACCAGCAGTACTCTTCCAAAAGTGTTGCGTGTCAAAAGTCGGGTAGGAAAACATTGAGCTGAGGACTGTCAGAATCTAGCAGAAGAGGGTTTGTGAGCTTACCAGCAGTGCTCTGCCAGAATGACAGCTTGCTGTCAGCAGTGGTATAGGACAACATTGAACCTTATGGACTATGGGAATCTTCCAAAACAAGGTTTTCGAGCTTACCAGCAGTACTCTTCCAGAAGAGCTACTTGTCGGGACTGGCGTAGGAAAACATAGAACCTTGTAAAGTGTCCGGATCTACCAGAGGAAAGTTTGTGAGCTTTCCAGCAGTTTCCTGCTAGGCCTGCCTGCTATCAGAGTTCTGTAGGTAAATATTGAACCCGGTAAACTTTCAGAATCTACAAGAAGACCGTTTGTTAGCTTACCATTAGTACTCTTTCAAAAGCTGGTCGTCAGCAGTGTCTTAGGAAAACATTGAACCGTGTGGACTGTCACAATCTACCAGGAGAAGGTTTGTGAGCTTACCAGCGGTTCGCTTTCATCGAAGCCGGCTGTCAACAGTGCTGTAGGAAAATCCTGAACGTTATGAACTATCACAGCCGAAAGAAAGTTTGTGAGCTTACCAGCAGTACTCTGCCAGAAGGAGAGCCTGTTGTCAGATGTGGCGTAGGAGACCAGGTAGCGACCGTCGGGGCTAAAGGCGCACGCTGTGACCGGCCCACTATGAGCTGCCAGGCTCTGGCAGCGTCCTGCACGCAGCTCATACATCGCCAGCTGGCCTGTGTGACTTCCCACTGTGGGGAGCGCAAACATTTGGGTTCAGAGTCGACCACCGAGCCTTTTAATAGCTATCGCTAAGGGTATCCAGGGGGATAACTAGCGCCACCAATGGAAACAAAACTTATCTTCTTTTACAGGTTGCATTTGTAAAAAGTGTCCGTACAATCTCTCAATCATGTTAACAGCTATTTCTGGGACCCACGACAAGAAACCTAGGATCAGGAACCTGGGGGTAGACAGTATTTATGACGAAAACGGCAGCTTTTTGGCGTTGTTGCTGTCTAGATCTAGATTTTTTCACTTAAGGCCATAGGTCCTGACAATCACTATTTACATGACTGAGAGATTTTACAAACTCTTTGCAAATTCGATCTGGAAAAATAGATATGATTTTTTTTCCCACGGTAGCGCTAACTTCCTGGAGCCCCTGAAAAGGTATCACATTGAAAGAAGCCAATTAGTTTTGCCACTGAAGCAAACTGCTATTAAACAAGTTATGCATTAACGGCCTTGTTTATAAAAACACGATGCCTCTAAAGCACTCCTCAGAGGCAGTTTATTTAATCTGTGGTTACGTCTTTTCCTTGTAAAATCCCCACCACAGACTAATTTAATCGGCGTTTATCGAGTGTTTTACGGAATCGTGTTTTTATAAATAAGACCGTATCACACACCGGTCTTGCCTTTTAATAGCTGTCGTGAAGGCTAAAAAAAGCTATCACATTGAATGAAGCAAATCGATTTTGCCGCTGACGCAAAATGCGATTATACAAGTTATACATTGAGCAGATGGGCAGGTGTCATCATCAACACTGCCGTCCACAAGCTAAAATGCCGCTATCGACCATCCAGTCGATTTTTTACTTTTTGATGACATCTTAATCAGAAAAAAAAAATCCCTATAGATCCCTTCAACCCAATTTTTCCTAGCTTTTATACTTCCGGGGATAAATGTCGTTATGTTAGTTTAATGTTTAATGATTTACATCATCATCATTCAGCCACAAGAAGTCCACTGCTGAACATAGGCCTCCTCCATGGATTTCCAAAGAGACCGGTTGGAAGCGGCCTGCATCCAGCGCCTTCCTGCCACTTGAATGAGGTCATCTGTTGACTTCGCAAATTTAAGTTCCGGTTAAGTTGCCACATCAAAGAAAAATATAAAATTTAAGCGTTTGTTACAATCTAATAACTGAAAGGTATGGGTTGTTGCATGGTCATGTTTGAATTTACTTAGATTATAGTCCTGTTTTTCTCATTTAAAGTTAATGAAATGTAGTTCGTTCTTATGAGCAATAAATACTTAAAACCTAAACCTATCTGTCCATCTTGTGGCTGGTCGTACTACGCTGCGCTTGCCGATATGTGGTCTCCATTCGAGAACTTTTCGGCCCCATCGGCCATCAGTTCTGCGTGCTATGTGCCCCGCCCGCTGCCACTTCAACTTACTAATCCGCTTGATGATTAAATAATTAAATAATAATTGTGTTTAATAACGCCAAAAATATATTTGTGTTAAGCTAAATTTATCGTTACTAATCAAAGGTAAAGCTATTTTAAAGTACCCAAAAGTGAGAATGCCTCAAGTGTAGTCAAATTATGTATAGTTATCAAGTAGCATAATAGATTTTTATTATTTTCCTGATTTTTTGCACATAAGTCGAAAGCTGATTTTTGGAAATAACGGCGCTTTAGCTTTTGGCCGGCAGAACAGGGGTAAACACTGAAGAGGAAAAGGAGGTCGTCACTTAAAATTTTGATCAAAACATACCTGCAATCCTCCTGGTAGCGGGGCAGTGCGAAACCTGGTTGTATCTGCAGATGGCCGGGAACACCTCGCTCAGACCGCGGCTCTTCAGGTGAGACTGGTCTACGCAGTGCAGGATTATGTCCATCACCTGCGAGGGATAGGGAGTCCTGAATCGCGCCAGCAAAGTGTTTTCGCGAATGCATATAAGGTGGGGGCGTGGGTTGGCGAGTCGGCTCTAAGATTGAGGGGCCGAGAGGTTAGGGAAATAGAAGTTATACAGGAAGGAGTATTGAGTTAGATTAAAGGATGACACACACCAACGCGGTGGCGGTGGCGGTCCATATATACGTATGTGTGGACCGTCACCGCGTTGGTGATTTTCATCCTTAAGACATCTCTTAGGTGGAGCGTGCTGTCGCTCGCACAATTTCGTAATTTTAGTGATTGTAATAAAATGAATAAGCTCTTGCTAAATGTGGTCTGAGGATTTGATAGATAATAAAATTGCGAACATCCAAGGTGCATGTTTCTTATCCTGAACAAAATTTTTGATTGAGAAAATTTGATTCCAAAATTAAAACTACGTATAATTAAAGAAAAACAAAACTATATTTTAAATGTTCGTAGTTTAATTATGCACCAAACCCTCGGACCACATTTACCAAAAGTTTAGGCATATTATTAGAACATTTAAAAAAATATTAAATTGTGCGAGCGAGCGAGACAACATGCTCCACGTAAGAGCAGCCTTAAGACAGAACAAGTCTTCTTTTCTGTACATAGGTATTTTTACTGTTTTTGGGGCGCTGTTTGATACATAAATCTTAAAACCATATGTGTGAAGTAGAATGGACATTCTTAGAACAAAGATTTGTCATAGGCTGCGACATGGTAGACTGCGTAAAGCAGGATTTACTGATCAAGTTATTTTGGATAAAAACACAATTTAAGACAATTTTTAAGATAATAGGGGTTAAAGTATGAAATTGCCGTTTTATTGCAATAGGTTCTTTGAATTGACATAGAATCTTCATGGTTTGAGGTTTTCGAATGAAACTTTTTTCAAATGGTTTCTATGATGTTCTTTTTTTAAAAAATGTGAAACATTTGAATATCGACTTTCAATTGTTTTTGTTATTCAATTTAGACAAGAAAGATGGATACTGCGAAAATTCGAGTGATTTTTGAATACGAGTTCCGACGCGGAACTAACGCGGCAGAAACAGCCCGCAATATCAATGCTGCGTTTGGAGAGGGGTCTACTAATGAACGCACCGTGCGATTTTGGTTTAAATGCTTTCGTGATGGAAATTTCGACTTAAAGAACGAGCCACGAGGAAGACCGCCCACACAGGTGAATAACGATGAATTAAGAGAGATAGTGGAAGCCGACCCTAGTCAAACTACCCAGGAATTAGCGGCATGGTTTAACGTTACCTTACCCACAATATTGACTCACTTGCGTCAAATCAATAAAATAAAAAAATACGAAAAATGGGTGCCTCATAATCACTCGAATTTTCGCAGTATCCATCTTTCTTGTCTAAATTGAATAACAAAAACAATTGAAAGTCGATATTCAAATGTTTCACATTTTTTAAAAAAAGAACATCATAGAAACCATTTGAAAAAAGTTTCATTCGAAAACCTCAAACCATGAAGATTCTATGTCAATTCAAAGAACCTATTGCAATAAAACGGCAATTTCATACTTTAACCCCTAATATTTCACACTTCGCTCTCACCTCGACCAGCAGCTCAGCGACCTCGTTATGCAGCCTGTCAATGAGCAGCTCAATGCCCCTGAGGACTTCAGCCCGGCCCTTCTGCAGGGCATGGTACGCCGGCGAGGGCTGACCGCTCTGCTGGGCGGCCGCGCACCGAGCCACTTCGCGCGCCATCGTGGTAATGAACGCCGCCGGCCTGGTGGAGATATTGGACGAAGACTATGAAATTTCTATGTTATCGGCTCAGGATATCCTACAAGTCGTGTAACTATTTGGAGCTATGCAAGAAATTTCATTTTCTTACTCTACAATCCAGACGCGACATAGCTGATATGGTATACTTACATAAGATCGCATCCTCCGCTATCGATTGTCCGGAGTTGCTTCATAAACTTAGTCTGCGCATTCCCACTAGAGCCCGTCATAATTGGCAATTCCTAAGGCTTCAACTAATTATAGACAAAATAGTTTTATTGTGCGTGCGAGTGATCATTATAATAAACTACTTAAATTACATAAGGAACTTGATTTGTTCAACACAAAGGCACCGACTTTAAGGCGACTACTGAGTTCGCCATTTTTTGCGAGTGAAATTTAATCTTGTTCTTTATTCTGTTTCTCCTTTTATTTTAGTTTTATGTGGTTTCTTTACCTCGGCGTGAATTGGTGTGTGTCCACACGTATTGTTTATTGTTTAATGTGTTGCTACTGGCGAGATTCTATTATTAGCTTTTAGAGATTAAGGCCGACTTGCGCCGCTTCTCGAGTGTCGCTCGGGTCGCCATTTGAATCGACTTCTGTGTGAAGTATTTTTTGCTAAATGCTGCTTGTCTGTTCGCATTCGGGAAAGTGGTTCAAGTAGGCCTAAAATTACATTGCTATAACATAAGTTTAAGCTGATGATTCTCCGTACTGAATAAATAAATAAATAAAATAAAATAAAGACTACTGGGCGGGATTCGTGATGAAACTGAGTGGTCGGATGATTGGAAACTGAGTCAGATGTTGGTTGAAAAGGCAGGTGGTGTAAACCATCTGACACCATTCTTTCCTTCATTCTGTCCTATCATTTTAAACTCAAAGTTGAAGTGGCAGTGGGCGGGGCACATAGCACGCAGAACTGATGGCCGATGGGGCCGAAAAGTTCTCGAATGGAGACCACTTATCGGCAAGCGCAGCTTGGGACGTCCAGCCACAAGACGGACAGATGACCTCATCCAAATAGCAGGAAGACGCCGGATGCAAGCCGCTTCCAACCGGTCTTTCTTGAAAGCCATGGAGGAGGCCTATGTCCAGCAGTGGACTTCTTGCGGCTGAATGATGATGATGACGATTTTAAACTCAAAATTTAAAATGACGTCACACATTCCCGGATTTCTTTCTAATTTTGCTGATTATTACTATCTATTTTCCTGTTTTTATTCTCTACTTGAAGTTCTACATTATAATATTCTTATCATTTACACCAAGAATCCTTCATCCTGTACCAACCCTCCCTTCACTGGTGAGAAAGTAATTCATTATAGAGAATTTTTTTTTTTTTTTTTATAGATATTGGATGAAGATGATATTGGAGATGGATTAGGGAAGATCTGCAGAAGAACAGCGCAAAGCAGAAGGGACTGGCGCTTGCATGAAGAGGCCCTTGTCCAGCAGTGGATATCGACGGGCTGAGGATGATGATGATTGGATGAAGACTGCAGGGTGGGTTCGTGAGGAAACTGACTGGTTATGAAGGCATCCGGCGTGCATGGAGGTATTGGGTGAAAACTGCAGGATTGAGTGTTGGACCTCGGTTTCTTGTACACTGACAAAATTTACTAACAGCAATTTTTTTTTTTCGTATGCACTTTCCCCCAAGTGTACGAAAAAACCGGGGGTGAGATTGGTTATGAAGGCAGCCAGCGGGTGGCGTTATTAGTTGAAGACTGCAGGACTAAGTGTCTGCCCTCGGTGTCTCGTAATTTGTTAATCTCCTCTTGACAATTGTCAGATGTGTTTTCCGTAAGCAGACATGGCCTGACAGCAGCTTCAATGACAGCCGTCAACAGTAGATTCACAGCTGGTTAGTGTACGAGAAACGGGAGGTAAGGGGTAGTTAGCATACCTGGCGGTGGCAATCAGCGTCAGTGCATGCCGCGCGGTCCTGCAGGAATCGGCTTGCGGTGTTAGGGGCAAACCGTAGGTCATTGATGGCAGAAGCTTGTCGGCGTCCGAGCATAGCTCCAGTAGACCTGCAAATTTGGAAATTGCCTCAACCTTAGATTGAAGTGACGTTGTTTTTATGCCATAAAAGACTTAGAAAAACTGAGAAAAAAACACCGTGAAAATATTTTTCTCGGGGATAAAAAACATATTAGATTTAATTTTTTCAATGTGCGGAGTCAGACGGTAGGAGCTTGTCGGCGTCCGAGCAAAGCTCCAGATAACCTGACAATCGAGTCAATCAGAGTTAGGGACATGTGTTTTGGGAGGCCAGTGTTGGGACTAGAGTCTAGCAAACGAAAGCGTAAACTGAGAAATTGGCAACACATTTAAAAACTCTACCCGACATATATCAGGAACTGCGCACCGTATAAATAATACTGTATATTCCGGATGGTCTCGGTTTCTAATTTCAGCCTGAACCTTGATCGCTATTTGGGATTTTAGTATCCATTTCGATTTTCGTAAATAGTGATCTCAATTTCAGATTTGGGTCCCCAGTTTTACAGTTCATCCCAATCAGAAATGTTGGTCCTCATTTCGGCTTTTTGTCCCAAAACGGGACTCCAGTCCAAGCTCCGGTTTTTGGTCCCGAATTTTATCCTTCATAGAAGTGTTGGTCCCAATTTCGGATTTTGGTCCCAAAACGGGATTTCAGTGCACGCTTCAGATTATGGTACCTAAACTTACCCAATAGCACGTGGCTGACATCCAAGTACGGCTCCCAGACAGTGAACCCGCGCCCCAGAAGGTCCACAGCCGCGCGGCGCAGCGGCGTGTGCGCAGGTAGGCGGCCCGTCGATGGAGCCAATAGGAGATGCGTCAGCGCCATAGCGGTTAGACGGGCCAGATTGTTGGATGAGCTTAAGGTGAAGCCTGGACGGGACATACCGACAATACATTACATAATAATAACTTCCACACAACACAATCACTTGTCCTAGTTTCAAACTAGGACGCCCTGTCCAATGGTAACCAGGCAAGGACATCACAAACATGGAAATATACCCAGAGGTCATTTCTACAAATATACGGCAGCCCCCAGTGGGAATCGACCCACGACCTACGGCGTGAAAATCAGAAGCGATACCGCTAGACCAATGAGGCAGTCACAGTCAAGATAAGCAGTCTATATTCATCCCACTGCAGGGCAGATGCCTTCTCTCAGAGAGAGGGTATGGGTTAACCATGCCGGTAGTCAGACGTGATACTGCTAGACCAATGAGGCAGTCTAGATGATATAAACTCACGCCTGTGTCCCGGAGGGGTAGGTGGCGACCAGGGTTTGCCACTTGCCACGATCCTGACAGACCTCGTTCGCTTTGTCAAGATCCATCAGTCGTTGCATACACGCACACTGGATGCAAAGGTTCTCGAGTGGAGACCATGAACTAACAAACGCAGCTGAGGATGCCCACCAGCTCGCTGGACCCACGATCTGAGCCAGATTACTGGCAGCGGCTGGATGAAGATGACCGAGGACAGAAGGAAGATGACGGATGAGTACGGGCTCATTGATTTAGTTACTGTTACTCAGTTACTGATGTAGCTCGAAGAATTGTTCAGCTAAAGTGGCAGTGGGCGCGGCACATAGCTCGGAGAACTGACGGCCGTTGGGGCGATGAAGCTCTGACCTGGCGACCGCGGCAGGCCCCCCCACCGGATGGTCTGGCGACCTGGTTACGGTGGCGGAGGGTCGCCGGATGCGGGCGGCACAATACTGGGACGCTTGGAAGACCATGAGGGAGGCCCATGTCCTGCAGTGACGATTGATTGACATCCGTTTCGGGTTGTTTACAGATAACGTAAAAAGTATTTAATTCGAAGAATCACAAATTGAATGGCACAGATGTGACGTCATTGCAACGGCCGTACCTTCGACCACGGAGCTTTTCCTGCTGTCACCGTCCTTGCGCCGTTTGTTGCCAGCCGCGCCTGTAACGGAAACCGACCGTAGACTGGCGTCCGGGTGGGTAAATACTGGTATGATCCGGGCGCGTTCAGAATGCTCGAGTCAGATTCAGTCAGATTATCGATATTTACCTACGATTAGTCACTCATATGGTTTAGGAAATACACTTGTAATAATTTATAATAAAAATAATTTTTTAATTTTTTAACGCTACGAATATCAGGAAATATTTTTACGATAATAATTGTATTATGCATCTTGTATGACACAATATAAATCCTGTCTTACAAAATACATGTCTCAAAATATATTTCCTGTCTTACAGACAGACAATATATTTTGAGACATGTATTTTGTAAGACAGGATTTATATTGTAAGAAGGAAATATATTTTAAGACAAGATGTATCTTTTAGACAGCGACATGTATATTGTAAAACAGGATGTGTCATGTAAGACAGAAAATATATTTTTCACCTCACTAGCTCGTAAAAGCTCTGTTTATCATTCGAAATCTGCGTGGAAAATCGCACTTTATCCGCTAGCGTGGAAAGTGTTTTTAAAATTCAAATATTTTTATTCAATAAAGGTTTCGTACAATAAATTACATATATATAGAACCTCATTGGTTTCGTAATAGTTTATATTCTCTGCAGCCAGTCCATTGATGATTGAAATGCAAATACTTATTTCATGTCATGCGCCAGCCTCATTTAAAGAATCGCACTGGCCGGCAAGAAAATTTGATTTAAAAAATTAATATTTATTAAAACTGTTTTTCTTGCACCTAACATTTTCCTCGCTTTAGTGAGGTGAAAAGTTGTGTGTTGCGCTCGGCAGCAAAGTTATTTAGCGTCTCGTACCTTTGAAACCCTCGCTACGCTCAGGATTCTATATTTGAACCACTCGCTTCGCTCGTGGCTCAATCCTAGAATCCTTCGCTTGCTCAGGTTTCAATACAAGGTACTCGCGCCAAAAATTAACTTTGCAGCCTTGCATAACAAATAACTATTAAGACAGCACATATCTTGTAAGACATGATCAATCGTAAGACAGGTCATATCTTGCACGACAGGATGTATCATGTAAGACAGGATGCGCCGTCTAAAACAAAACACGTCTTGTAAGACATCTATTAAATTGTGGTCATCTCGTAAGACAAGCAGTCAAATCCGGTCCCCTCACCCTCGCTAGTGATGTCCTGCCCGAACTCCGCTCCGATGACCCCGAGCAGGACCACGGCGGTGGTCTGCTTTCGCTTCAGCTCGGCAAGGGACGACGGCTTGCGGACTATCTCCTCCTCCTCTTCTTCAAACTCTTCTTCTTGCTGTGGAAGGAATGGCTAGGTTTCAGTAGATTAAAAAAAATGTTTTTGGTATGGCTTTTGTTACTTGTGCGGCGGGATGAGAACGGCTGAGCACAGAATGAAGTGGCATGCCTTGGGGGAAGCTTCTGTCCAGCAGTGGATGATTGATTGATTGATTTATTTATTTATACTCTTGGGAAAGTAAGTGTTACAGTTTAACTTACTTCAAAACCCTGAGCAGTTTAATCTTAACAAGTACCTACCACCTTACTGGATCCAGGAAGGCTATTCTATGAAGGCTAGGCTATTAAGTTTGTGTTACATACGTAAAGCATGTATGCAAATATATACAAAGCTCAGATTAGGATTAAGTTGTGGCAGTAAAGTTCTATAGTTCACTGTTTATTTAGGTTGCTATTTAATTAATTGTACTGCTACAAGTATCTAGTGTGCGCTTCCCGCCACGATGCTGGCTACTTTCTAAGCAGTGTGCGTGGTGTGTGTACTTACGGTCATAATGCTAGCGACTAACCGTATGGTGTGTGCCACGGCACTGAAAATTTTCTTAGTGAAGTGTGCACTTACCGTCACGATACTTACCGCCAGGTTCCTAGCGCTTTTTGAGTGGTGTGTGCACTTACCGCCACGATGCTGGCGACTTTCTCGGCGGGGTCCTTCTGTGCGCGCGGGTTGATGCTCTCAGTTTGCGTGTACAGCGGCAGATACTGCGCCCAGCTATCCACTAGAGCCTTACGCCCTTTCGGACCGAGTCTGGAATTAAAGGATAAGGTTTATTTTTATTTTATTTTATTTAAAATGCACTAAAACAGTTTTAGCAAGTATATTTTCAAAATAAGATTAGCCATTATATGACCCACTGAAGGGCACAAGCTGTTTCAAGTCGAGAACTCCTGCAGCTTTCTGCCATGTGCTCATAGGAATAAGGACCGTTTAAGCGTCAACAGGCTTCTTACCTGCCGAGTTCGGCCAAAAGCAGCGCCTGCGCAGCCTCGCGCACTTCCAAGCAGTGGTGTTGCCAGCGGCGCGCGAGCATCTCCACCTGCGGCCGCTTGAAGCTCTTCGCGCCTAGGAAATAAAGACTGTTTTAGCACAATCAGTAACTTTACTTCCGCTAACTATCTCCTGTGGATTATACCGACTAAACTGAGAATATTGTCAATTTCATGTTTTGATTTTATGTGCGGAATTAACTATTAATTATAATGAAGACTGCCTTGTTGGTCTATTGTTTAACACGCCTGACTACCAAAACGGAGGTCGCGGGTTCGATTCCCGCTGGATCCAGTCGTAGTTGATTTGTACATCCGTAGTACTTTTCTCTCTACCCCTTAGATGCGGCGACCACTTTATCCGGCAGTAGGACGCAGTGCAAGGTCACCAGCAGGACCAGCCCTTCTCTCTCTGGCCCTTAGATGCGGCGACCACTATTTACCCGCGGTGACCACTATTTTACCCGTCACTATGTTAGATACGGTGACCACTGTTTTGCCTGTGGTGACCAATATTTTACCTACGGCGACCAATTCATCCAGCAGCAGGACGCAGTGCAAGGTCGCCAGCAGCGACCAGCAGTTCTCTCTCTGCCCCTTAGATGCGGCGACCACGGTGACCACTATTTTAACAACGGTGACCACTATTTTGCCTGCGGTGACCACTATTTTACCTGCGGCGACCACTTTATCCGGCAGCAGGACGCAGTGCAAGGTCGCCAGCAGCGACCAGCCTTGCTTGATGTGCGCCTGCTGGGCTGCCAATTGCTCCTCGCGTTCCTCATCACCCGCCCAGGATGTGGAGCTTCGGGTTGAAGGTCTGAGGGATGAGATTTGATGTCGTTTTAGCCACACACTCCATCTAGAACCCACACTTTTCTTTCATTTTTACGGTCCGGCTTAGAACTTTTGGATTCACCCTCGTACCTTCAGGTATGGTACCGTAGCTTCGTATCCCATAAAGAATGTATCAATCTTTGCCAGCAACGCAGCTGCGGACGCCCGCCAGCTCGCTGGACCTAAGATCCGAGGCAGATTGCTGGGCGAGGCTGGCTGAGGATGACCGAGGACAGAAGGAAGTGGCGTGCCGCGGCTGAGGGCCTATGTCCAGGTGGACGAGTACGGGCTTATTGATTGATTGAACCTTTGCCAACCCAAATTTTGGGAACGAAAGTTAATGTTAAAGTTTCAATTGACCTGTGCATCCTCCTCGCAAACTCCTGCTCCGGAATGAAGGTGGCGTTGCTCATCGACATGAGCGTGTTGGCTAGGGACACGATAGACAGAAGGTGGTTGGTGGTCAGCGTGGTGGACAGCTCCCAGTGCAGCTTCGAGGAGAACAGTCTGCGGGGGAGTGATGAATGTCAAAAACTAAATTCTACTACCAATAGTAGTATTTAGTGGTTTATTTCGCGATTAACTGTGGAGAAAAAAATTACAAAGTAACTCTTAATGTACCTATACATAACATAAGCAGTCTATATACTTCCACTCTAGGGCACAGGCCTTCTCTCAGAGAGACAGTATGGGCTTAATCACCACGCGTGCTCAACGCGGATTGACGATTTCAAGCGCTGAGGTATGTGAATAGCTTAGACACTCAGGTTTACTCACGGTGTTTGTTGCTACCATAACTTCACAAAAGTACATAACTTAGAAAACAAAGTCATTATATACCTTCCTGTACATTCCCGCACTGGGAATCGCCGCTACCAACGTACCTAAACTTTTTAAAAATTCTACTATTTAATCAATTCGGTAATTAGGCGGCTAGGCTTCAAGGCAGGCCTACTGCCACTACATATCCGGCCTGCGTGCTGGGTCACCCGACAGCTCAACTATTGCTACAGACCTGGCCAACTGCTACTACGCTCGCGGGTCAGCCGGCAGCTTAGCTGCTAGCAGGGAGGCAGCTCTACTGACACTAAAGATCCAGCCAACTACGTGCTGGTTCACCCGGCAGCTCGACTGTCGCTACAGACCTGGTCAACTGCTCCTGCGCCCTTAGGTCAGCCGGCAGCTTGGCCGCGAGCGGGGTGGCGGGGGCGGCGGCGCAGGCTTGCAGCCAGCCGCCCAGCCGCGTCGGCAGCTGCACCGCCATGTGACCGTGCCTGGAGACAACGCCGAAACAGACTGGCACCTGCGGACGAATAAGAGAAACGTGAGTATGTTAACGGAGCGTTGGAACGCCGGCCTAACGGGAGGTCGTGGGTCCGAATCCCGGTATATAATGACTTTGTTTTCTAAGTTACGTACATTTGTGAGGTGAAAGAAAACATCGTGAGGAAACCTTAGTGCTTGAGGTGTGCAAATAGAATGATAGATAGATAGAATATTCTTTTTTGTATGTACACCAGGAATTACATATGAGAATTTTAAAATACCTCAGCGCTTGAAATTGCCAATCCGCCGTGGGCACGCGTGGTCTTCTTCTTCGGTCCTTTAACACCTAGGGGAACATAGGGCCTCAACCACAGAAATCAACACTTTTGACGGTCGTTCGCGGCAGCTTCCAATTCAGGCCAGCTAGTGTCGATCGACTTGGCCTCTTGGGCTATAGATCTTTTTCAGGTTGGCCGGCCCCTCTTTCGGTTCCCCACGTACGCGAGGGCTTATCTGTTCAGGCATCTCTTGTCTCGGCGGACTGTAAGGCCTATCCAGCACGATTTTCTATCTAGGAGTTTTAGATGGACAGGCACACTTCCAGAGGTCCTCGTTCCGAATTGTTTGTGGCCAGAATATCCCCCAGTATCTGTCTGACACGTATCTGAACGCATGAACCAGGTCTCGCAACTGTACAAAAGGACCGACCTTACGTTGGAGTTGAAAAATAGGATCTTCGTTTGACCTGAGAGCTGCCCTGATCGCCAGAAGTTTTTTAGTTGGGCAAAGACAGCTCTAGCCTTTTTTATTCTCGCCTCCACATCAGTCTCGGTGCCACCGTGCTCATCTACCAGGCTGCCCAAGTGACAGAACTTATCGACCAGTCCCACATCATGCCGCTTAACCTGGCAAGCATCGTCTGACACCGCATCGGGCAAGGTGTCAGACGAGTTGACGCGCATCTCTTTGGTTTGGTTGAGAGAAGGCCTGAGCTTTATAGTGGATCGTATGTAGGCTGCATTACATATGTATACGTATATTATTTGGTACTATCAACTCAGGTAAACCGGAGTATTTATTTGAAAAACTGACATGGCGCCAAAGACCGACACGTAATGCGTGTTACGCAATTATAACCATCCCGCAACACGCAACAGCAGCATTTAGGGGCAGTTTCCGCTACCAAGCAACTAAATGCTGGAATAATATTCCTCCACCAATCCGTTCATTACCAACTTTAGGATCATTCAAAAATCATTATAGGTTATTGTTGTTGAAGGACCAGCAGAATGATTGAAATTGTATAGCTCTGCCCTATTAGATCAGATGTGTCATCTGTAGTTTGTTTTGCTGCTGTGTGTGTGGTGCGCTTATTAGTAGGTTAGGCCAACGAAAAAAGAAAACAAAACAAAATTAATTAATTACAATGGCTCGCTTAAGATCGGTAAAACTAAACTATTTCATCTTTTCATTTACTTTAGGATCGATCGAACTAACCTATTTAATCTTATCATTTACTTTATTTAATTTATTATATTATATTTAAAAATATCTGCTTATATATTTGAAAATTTACATATTTATTCATCATCATCAACCCATTATGTCCCCACCGAGGGGCACGGGTCCCTTCCCTGAGGAAGGCATAGGCCATACTCCACCACGGGGGCCAAGTCCGGATTGGTGGAGGCTTGTAGACTAGTGGCTCGTCTACTGTCAGAAGTTGTCAAGCCGCCCTAAGGCCTCTGACTTGGCTTTACGACTGCCATCTATCGACGGCAGCCGGCACCAACAGCTTAACGTGCCTTGCGAAGCACGGAACCGCTCGGAAAAATGCCACTAGCGTTAGGCATAGATGGCGACCCATCCATGCACTGAACGCGCCCTGTGTTGCTTAACCTTCGTGATCGTTTAAGATCACTCAGGCAGCCGGGGCTACGAGCGATTCATACATATTTATTATTATTATTTAATTATTTTATTTTTTCTAATATCTATTGTGTGTGTCTTTCGTTTTTATTTATTTTACTTATTAGGTGCCGACAGAATACCAGTGTTACAGAAGGTACCCCTTTTATTTGATATACATATTTATTATTATTATTTAATTATTTTATTTTTTCTAATATCTATTGTGTGTGTCTTTCGTTTTTATTTATTTTACTTATTAGGTGCCGACAGAATACCAGTGTTACAGAAGGTACCCCTTTTGTGACAAATGCTGAGTCGGGTCCTTTCACAAACGCAGTTCCTTGCATGTTTCTTTTTAATTTATAATTTAAAATTGTACTCTGTCATTGTACTGTGTTTTAAGTGAATAAATTATTTCAATTTATTTCAATTTCAATTTATACAATTATTATCGTCGCTTAGCAGATCATACCAAGTCAAGTCATTTTTCTCTAATTTACAGGAGAAAAACCTTTTTCATTTCGTAATAGTTTCTGCGGCGAAAAATATTTGCGCGGTAATACGTTTTTTTTTTTATAACGGCCACTGATTATATGAATGCTTAAACTTTATCATCATCATCTTCATCAACCCTGCAGTCCCCTGCAGGACATGGGTCTCTCCCTGTATGGGAGGTTCGTAATCTCCACACTTGGCAGGCGGATTGGAGATCGCAGTGTTTGGTGGTCTGGTATCACAGGTCAACGTTGCTGGCCGTTCCCTGGTTTCCGTTTTTTAGTCGCCTCTTATGACACCCACGGGAAGTAATGGGGTGGCTCATTCTAGGGTAATTTTATTATTATTATTATACTTTATTGCACACAAGACTTTTAACAGGACATTATTATTTTAATTTTATAGCTTAATCGATTCGCGCTTAAAATCTGCATCCAATGGCATTGAAATATCAAAACTGTAAATTTTTGTAAAATTGCACGATATGGTAAATACCATGGGTCTCAGCAGGCCCAGCTTGCTCTCGCAGACCCTGTCCAGGTCAGGGTCAAGGCCCCAGGCGTGCAGGAGAGACAGCAGGATCTGGGCAATCTCCATGGTGTGAGGCGGGTCGGCCAGGGTCACATCCTTTGGCCGTTGACGCTTGCTCTGCGCTTGGTCTGAAGCAATTAAAAAAACATTCAAATTACAAATGGCTGACTCGTTGGTCTACAGGTATCACGTCTGATTATCATGCCGGAGGTCGTGAGTTCAGTTCCCATTGGGGGCTGCCGTACATTTGTAGAAAGGGCCGCAGTCTGGGTGTATGCCAGACCAATGCCTCGCAGAGGCCCTTTAATTAAAACTCTGTAAAACTGTACGATTTATAAAAAGTTGTTGCTCAAACGCTGATTTAGAATTCATTCGCAGATTCATTAATTACCTGCGGATATGTCAAAACGCTTTTGTTGCTGCAACATGTCATCAGCTTTCGATGTAATTAACAGTCGTTTTAGGGCCGTTTCCTATAAACTATCTGCAATCGATAGCCCACAGACAGCTGAATTTTCACTTGAGAACTGTCAAGTTGTAACTGTTAATGGACGTTATACAGGCCATTTATACGACACGGCACTAAATGGATTGAAGTTTCATCGACAACGATTGATCGATTGTTAATTACATTGAAAGCAATTGCCTACATCGACGTCGGACGTGAAATCGGCGATCAACTCGTTCATTTGATAAAACGTTCCCTATATTGATTGAAGTTTCATCGTCAACGGGATATGGATTGTTAATGCCATCGAATCATGTCATTATATGGCTTATACCATCCAACAGAAACGAAACAAAACAAAAAATATTTAAAGGAACTACGTGATTTGATACACAAACTCACGAGGGGCGGACGTCAGACGTTCATAAAAATGCATATTTTACTGCAGCATGAAAACAAATGCGTACTAAAACTAATTGCGTACATTAGTAATAATTAGTGCGCAGTACGTGTGTCGCGGTACAACTCGGAATTTTAGTCGCATTGTAAAACGACTAGTTTAAAATAAACCTTAGTATTGAGAAAAAAAATTAGGTCAACTTTATTTAGAAGCATTTTCTACCAATCAACTATCAAAAGTAGAAGAAACAATTGCTAGGCGTGCAAAACAAATTACGAAAAGTATTTAAAATAAAATTAAAAAATATCCTTACATACACTTTAACATAATACAATAAATAATACAAATAAGTACAGAAACATAACTATCATAAATAATACTTCAGAGTTCTGTTATCCTATATTTGATATCTTTGTATTTACAAAGATATTAAGAATAGGCCGGTATTAGTACGATGCTATATGTATGAATACTTAAGATAATACAAATAAACCGGACATTAACATAACTATTAAGACTCTTCTCTTAACCACAACACTAACTTGCTACCGACCTTGCTCTTTATTTAAAAAGGCTTAATTACTTTACCGATTACAGCCTTAAGTATTAAACAATAAAGACCAAATTAGTATGAAAAACCTATCCAATGTCTTTGATTTATATCGATAAAGTATGTAATGTCGTATTTAAAGTGTATTTTATTCGTAATTGTACCTGAAATGGCGACATTGCTCGTTTTTAAATCTATTTTCGGTGTGGACACTCACTTCCCACTAATAATACTGTTGTTTAATATATTTTAGCCTAACTACGTACATGGTATTAAAAACCGGCCAAGTGCGAGTTGGGCCGTAGGGTGCCGTACCATTATCTATACAACATTTGAATAATTCACGCGTCTACCTGATGCCGTTATTAATATTGAGCAACAAAACGGCAAAAGTATTACGTTTGTTGTATGGGAGCCCCCCTTAAATATTTATTACCCGACTGCGGCGGAGCCCAAAAGGAGGGTAATGTGTTTAGCTCGTATGTATGTATGTATGTAAGTATGTCCGATTCTACGTTCCCTCATACATAACTTCTTAACCAATGGTCAGATTTTGACAAATAAAGCCTCAATCGATTTATCAAGCTTTATTAAATTTGCGTTATTGGAACTGAAAAGTAACAAAAAACAAAAACCGTTATTAAATAACGTTATAGTACAACCATGATTCACTACATGGCGCTGTTATATTAAATTTATTATACACGAATCTTTTATTTAAGTCCGCCAATCACGTCTAATGTGTATAAAACATCAGTATGCGGGTGTCATAGGCCACATGTAACTCGGCATTAAAAAAACACTAAAATATCCTGTTCTTTGTATTTTTTGTTATAGCGGGAACGGAAATACATCATCGGTGAAAATTTCAACTGCCTAGCTATCACGGTTCATGACGTAGGTACAGCCTGGTGACAGACAGACAGACAAACAGACGGACAGACAGACGGACAGTGAAGTCTTAGTAATAGGGTCCCGTTTGGCACCCTTCGGGTACGGAATCCTAAAAAAGACCCTATTCTCAAATAAAGTGCTAAGTGGTGAATCCTGAGTGATACTACAAGTGTAAATATCTAAAATATTTCATATTTTAGATAACTTATCTCTTCGAACGAAGCACTTTGTATAATTATGATAGAACTACACGTATAGGTAAGACAGTTTCATCGTAACTTGTAGGTTTTACTTGAGTATAATATCTTATAATAATAATAATAATAACTTCCACACAACACAATCACTTAGCCTGGTCCCAAACTAGGATACCCTGTGCTGTGGTAACCAGGCCAGGACGTCACAAACACGGAAGAGCGCGTGATCGTGTTATAATATATTTCTTAATCTTCCCCTAGGCAGATCGTATGCCTACTAGGGACGGCCGGTCCGAATGTCGTTCGTTGGACGTTATACAAGGTGCTGATTTGTAAAGCTACGCCCGACTTAGGGTATTTTCTACTCATCAATATGAACAACTTATGCTACGGGTCCAACTCTAAAAAAAAATCAGCTGTTCCATACATTTTGTTCAGTAGGTATCGAATTTTGGTATGACACAGCTGTTTTTTTTTTCACGCTCTCGAGGTCGCCCCGATAGCAAAAGTTGTTTGTGTTGATAAGTAGAAAGCATCCTGAGTCGGGCGTTACTTTACAAATCAACACGTTGCATATATGGTACTTGCAGTCCCGGCGAACTTCGCACCGCCACAGAATCCGTTTATACGATTCTTGCACAACGCCATCTATTTTAAACTTAAAATAAATATTGTCCCACGGGAACGCATTACCGGGATATCAAGTATGCTATGTCTCAATTCAGGTCTTTGTCTATCTCGACGCCAAGTTTCATGTAAATCCGTTCAGCCGTTATTGCGTGATTGAGTAACAAACCTCCAAACCTCCAACCATCTTTACAAACTTTTACATTTATAATATTAAAATAGGATATCACGTTTAACACTGCATGCGCGTTGCAGGAACGATGGAGTATGTAGTGAGCACACAGAGTTGACACCGTAATGCAGCCTATGTACGTCCCGCTGTAGGGCACAGGCTTCTCTCAGAGAGAATATGGGCTTAATCAACACGTGTACCCACCACGGATTGGCAATTTGAAGCGCTGAGGTAAGTGGACACATATGGGCACTCAGGTTGCCTCGCGTTTTCCTTCACCGTTAGCGAGTGGTTTTGCTCTTGAGTATGAATCTTAATAGGGCAAAAGAGTATCTGCCTAATCATACGAGATACAGGCGTGAGTTTACCTAATGTGAGATATAGATATGTTTTGCACAGAACCCTAGCGCTAGTCTGACTTGCACTTGGCTGGGTTTTTTCCCATGTTCGCTCTAAGTAAGTCCACCTAAGGTCTAACATTTCAACACCAGATATGTTATCTGGAGCCAATCTCTCAGCATTGTTAAGGCCACCTGCGGCGCACTTTTATTAATGTTCGCATGTATCCTAATACGGTGGTCTGTGTAGAAATAATTAAGTTCTGCGCGTTGCGGTGCTATAAGATTATCTGTCGATCTTGAATTGAGAAACGGCCAATGGTTCTCATCAAGGCGAGGCTCCGTAATGTCAAGTTTATTAATTGCTTTTACGTAGCGTAAATACGTCCCAGATTTGGATAGATCATGTCATTTCTTATGAAGTGAAATATCAAAAAACAAATACACAATAATAATTATATTTTTATATTCAATTCCATGTACTCCAAAATCAATTTAAATGAAATCGATAACATGAATTACTAATTACTGACTAATTAATTATTTAAGAGGTTCAATGAGCTTTAAAAGCACATTAATTTAATTTAATTACTTTTATATTCTTTTTGTTGCACTAACCCGTGCTGAGGACAATTTTAAAAACCTATTTAGAGGCTAAAACTTCCACCCACGCCGGAACTTGACCCGCGACCTCTGACTAACCGTGCCAGCGCTCTCCCAACTGAGCTAATGGGTTAGTGCAGGCATCAGTGACATTTCGAGCCTCTTTACAAACTTCTCTGTATTATGTACAGGCAGCGACATGTGGCCGAAGCCATTTACATCACTTGCAGCCCCGAGTAACCCACGTTGCAGTTAGGCTTTTACATCGGAATGATATCAGAGTTTGTAAGGAGGCTCCAAATTTCACTGATGCCTGCACTTACCCATTAGCTCAGTTGGGAGAGCGCTGGCACGGTTAGCCAGAGGTCGCGGGTTCAAGTCCCGGCGTTCCAACTCACTCACTAACCAATTTTGAACAGAGAGTCCCTTAATGATGCAAACAAGAAATAAGGCCGGTTTTTACAAAATTCAACCCCTGAAGGGGGCGAAAGAGGGTGTCAAAGTTTGTATGGGAATTTTTATGAGAATATAGCACTGTTAGGCTAGCCAACGCTACCTGACAGGACTCTATCGTTTTATCCGTGGTTAACTCCTGAACTGCCCTCGCGGAACGCAACGTATAGGTGGCCCATACTAAGTTGGACACAGATCTGTGTCGCGGCAGACGAGTGGTTAAGCTTCATCCAGCGACTAAGTCCAAAAACGTCTTGCACCATGACATTTGTAGAGTTATACATAGATAAATTGTATGCCTGACAATCAGTCATACATATGTACACACATACATAAACTCACGCCTGTACCACAGAGGGGTAGGCAGAGAACAAGGACTGCCTGACAGATCACTTTCGCTTCCTCAACATTCACTAGTCGTTACATGCACGCACGCGGGTTTCGGGTACTTATTACCTTGCCCTTCGCTAATACATCTCCTATTTGGTCGAAGTACGTCTGCCTGGGTCGTCCCTTACCGGCCCTTCCACCCACATTCGCTCAATATATTTGTTTCGTCAATCTTTCTTCCTCCATCCTCTCCACATGTCCAAGCCAACGCAACATTCCTTTCTCAATTCTAGTCACTACATCCTCTTTCAGTTCACAACGTTCGATCAGTCATTTTTTAATTCATCCCTTCATAAGTACTTATCTACTTACTTACTTACTTACTTATCCAATGATTTGGCGCAAGTTACACTCAGCATAAATTATTTTTATTATTCAATAACCTCAGATCATAATAACTATTTGCCTCTCTCTCACACAATATGGACGGTTTTATTGTAAAAGCGAGAATTAAATAGTAGGTACAGTCCCTTTCTTTAATTGACAGTGTTATCGTCTAAACATCGTCAATTAAAGAAAGGAAAAGAAAGAAATCTCGTGTGACAGTGTTTGTTATCGAAATGCTCCCAAACGGCTTCATTTCATAAGCAGCCTATACGTCCCAACGTTGCAACCAAGCGCCGAGGTATGCGAATAGCTCAGACACTCAGGTTTCCTCGCGATGTTTTCCTTCGCCTTTAGCGAGTGGTTTTGCTACTATAACTTCACAAATATACATAACTTCGAAAACTAAGTCATAGGCACATGCCCGCACTGGGTATCGAACCTGGGTCCCTTGCTGCTACCACCTACACCGGCTACCACCGCTACAGTGCCGCTACAACGGCTTCACCGATTTTTACGATTTTTTTTTGTGTATATGTGTAAGGTTAGGACGCTGTCTAATGAATAGGGAAATAACGTCTGCCGGGTCAGCTAGTAAATTACAAAAATTTGAAGAAGAAAGACATTTATTGGTACAAATTAACACATCACAAGAAAAAAAGGCATAACAAGTAACATAAACAAGTACAAAGGAAAAACAAGTCACATAAATACAACATAATACAAGACAAAGCTTCGCTCGAACAAGAATCGCTCGTAGCCCCGGCTGCCTGAGTGATCTTAAACGATCACGAAGGTTAAGCAACACAGGGCGCGTTCAGTGCATGGATGGGTCGCCGTCTATGCTTAACGCTAGTGGCATTTTTCCGTGCGGTTCCGTGCTTCGCAAGGCACGTTAAGCTGTTGGTGCCGGCTGCCGTCGATAGATGGCAGTCGTTAAGCCAAGTCAGAGGCCTTAGGGCGGCATGACAACTTCTGACAGTAGACGAGCCACTAGTCTACAAGCCTCCACCAATCCGGACTTGGCCCCCGTGGTGGAGTATGGCCTATACCTTCCTCAGGGAAGAGACCCGTGCCCCTCGGTGGGGACATAATGGGTTGATGATGACAAGACAAAGTCCGAGCGTCAGAGTGCATCCTGTGGTGTGTCAAAGTTGCCACAAACGCCATCGTTTAATTTAACGTATATTCGTCCAAAGCATCGACCAGTCATATGTACTATAATGTCACAATCGTGTATAATAAAGAGTCGAGGCAGAGTCCGTGTTTCCTTCGGCGTTGTGAAACCACCGGTATGTGTCGGTTAGTAAATAGTTAGAATGTCGGGCTTACATCCAGAGGCCCCGGTTCAGAATCCAGCAGGTAATTTAAAATAATCAAGCAAAGTATTTGTATTACAAAGTAACACAGGAACTGCGACTTAACGAAGGTTACAAGTGAGTTGTTACAAAACATGAGGAAAGCTGAGGTGTCCACGTACCTCAGCGCTTGAAATTGCCAATTCGCGGTGGGCACGCGTAGTAATTGAGCCCATACCCTCTCTCTGAGAGAAGGCCTGTGCCCTACAGTAGGCTGCTCATGACAAGTCGAACTAGGTGTCCAGTTCAAAATCTAGATAATTTTGGAGAAAAAATGGATAAACACCACTTCAAACTTATTGTCTTACTAGCTGACTCAGCAAACCTTGATTTAAATAAAAAAATAGCCTACGAGATATTCTCAGACCTACCAAATATACACAAAAAATATATAACAGTCGTTGATGCCGTTTTGGAGGAGTTCGATAACAAACACTATGACACGACATTTTTACATATTAGATTTATAAAAACAAGATTTTATTTTTACCATGTGAATTTAGACTTAAATACTTGTTTTCTGCCTACATTTCGGCGTATTTAAAAAAAAATAATCAAGTCCTATTTTATCTGATTTCATTTATTTAATTATAGAAAGCGTACGGAATTCATATAATTATAGCAAGAATAAAATAAAACAACAAGTTTCAGTATTCTACGAAATTTTACCGCTCTGTTTGACTACTGAGCCTCATTATCTTAGTGTTAGAAGAAAAAAATTACTTTATGCACTAGAACTTAAAAAGCGATTTTATGTCGTCTACGCACGACTCAAAGTCGATCTTTACGAGCATGAGAAGTGAATAACATAATTCAATCAATCAGCCCGTATTTGCTCACTGCTGGACATAGGCCTCCCCAAGGCACGCCACTTCTTTCTGTCCTCGCCCGTCCTCATCCAGCCGCTGCCAGCAATCTGCCTCAGATCGTCGCTCCAGCGAGCTGGTGAACGTCCGCAGCGGCCTTAACCAGTTTGTGGTCTCCTCTCGAGACTCTCTGTGCCCCACCGACTGTCGGTTCTTCGGCAGACGTTGCCAGCCTGCCGCCACTTTAACGTGCGTGACAAGCCCGAGTGTCTGAGGTGGTCACATACCTCGGAGCTTGAAATTCTCTCACACTCTCTCGGAGAGATTAAGGCCATTGCAGTGGGACATTGGCTGCTTATGCAATTCTAACCTAAGGGGATGACTCAAGAAGCAATTCCGATACAAACGTAGTTTGGTTTTAATTTACAAACCGTATGCCCGATCGCAATGACACTTTCATAATTTAATTAAGATGATACAACTCGAGGTGTGATCGTGTTTAGAAGTGCGAATGAACTAATAAAAAAGCTATTTGAGCGTAGTGAGAAGTTTCTATGAAAAAGCTTACGGGTCACTTTATCTCTTTTTTATTAGTTCATTGTCAATTCTAAGCACGACTAACCTACATAATGTGATCTATTAATATATTGGTAAAGTTTCATTGAGATCAGGCATGCCGCTTCTAAAACAAAACTACGTTTCTATGGGAATCGCCTTGAAAGGCGCCCTCTTTTGTATGTACTGTACTGAAAAGAATAATTTAGTAAGAAATACATTTATATCCATTTTCATTCTTGAGTAGGTAGAAAACGTGGGCCTAACGCAACGAGTTCATTGGTATCTCAGTACCTCTCATTCAATGCTGTACTCATTTACTTGGAAATAAATCCATTTAAATCTAGACCGTCTAAGTAAGAGTGACTAAGCCAAACGTTGCATAACTAAACTGTTCGCAAGTGTTTAGAATGAATCACATTCACATATTTTAATATGATACCGCGCAGACAACTTAAACCACAATCCGCGACACGTAAGAGCATAATATGATAATAATAATAACCCCCACGCAACACAATCACTTGTCCTGGTCCCAAACTAGGATACTCTGTGCTATGTTAACCAGGCAACGACATAATAAACACGAAAATGCACCCAGACAGAGGCCATTTGTTGAAATGTATGTATCGAACCCACGACCTCTGTTCTGGTCTGTTCACCTTAACGGCTAGACAAACGAGGCAGTATTTTCGTGTTTTTTATCATTTGTAAATTTGACTAAAGTTTGAAGAATTCTAAGTCACATCAACCAGCCTCCTCTGCCGACGAGACCCGAAATACGTCCGTGCGAAGTCATAATCATTTGGTCAAGTCGGACGGGCACTATACCTACTCACAGTCTGAATTACGCGTACGGAATACAAATGAAAGGGACAAGATCGAAGAACAAGCAAGTACATTCATGACAATTTTACCTGCATTCTTTAAATTTTGTCTTTGAAGCGATTTACACTTACAGTGTTTCGTAAGTCCGTTTCTTTCTTAGTTTTAGGTTCCACTTTTTTTTTTTAAGTTATGATAATCATCAGGTATGGTCCCTACATCTATTTCAGATGAAGACTTCTAAACAAAACAGTCACTTTTCCTGCTCCCAATCTATCTATATCTATCTCCATTGTATCCAAGGGTTACCTTACCCTATGCTATAATGGAAAACTTGCACGAAAAGTTATTGATATAATCGGAGAGGGCATGTTTTTATATAAACATATAAACGTGTTATTTTTTTTCTCTACGTTTGGCGAGACAAATATATATAATATATAGATTATGTACGTTAGAAAAAATATCAAAGACTTTGATGACAATATTGGAAATAAACATAAATTGTCATTTCCACTGTATAAGATTCCTCAAGATATATTACAGTTACTCCCGACGCGGTTTAAAATATGTGTTAAGCACACTCCATGCAAAAAAGCTATCTATAACATCACGGATTATTAAGAAGACAAAGATGTCTGGTATTAAACAGTAGATTAATATTAAAGGATATTTAGAGAACGATTGTGTCTGGTTTTCAACACATTCATGTTTAATAATTTTTAAGTTTAATACTATAGATATTAATTAAGTCAAAACTCTTTTGAAAAGAACAAATGTGGAGTTTCTTTGTTAGCTTCTTCTCCAGATAATCTATCAATTGTGAAATTAAAAACGTTGTCTTTCATTAAGTAAACATTGTGTTTTTAAAAATAAAAAAATTGAGAATCTACCACTCAAATGTCAGCAACATCAAGCTGTGTCAAAAACTAATGTCAATCTTCTAACGTTACCAGTCATTCGAGAAGTGTTAGGATACATTTACATAAACACCAGTTACGTACACAATACTAACTAGTTTATATACTTTAAACTGTTGTATAAACCCCATGACGATAGGCAAGCTTTGTTTCTAAGTTCGTTTTTATTGCCAAAAGATAAAAAGTTTATTAAAATCATTGATGGCTCCACGCCAGATGTTGACATTTATTGTGGAGGCCTAGATAAATGATTTAACATGGATGGCAAGTCAACGCGAGTAGATTGTACTAATTTCCTCTTTGACTGTTGTTATTAGCATATATACATACGCAGCCTATATACGTCCCACTGTAGGGCACAGGCCTTCTCTCAGGGAGAGAGTGTGGCGTGACGCGTGCCCACAGTGGATTGGCGATTTCAAGCGCTGAGGTATGTGAATAGCTCAGACACTCAGGTTGTTATTAGCATAACTGTGAGTTTTTCTGTTCATTTCTATGTCTTTGTATCAGTATAGAAAACGCCACTGGTTGTACAATCACAAGTATATCCATGTAAGATTGTTATGTCTTGTAACTATATTGTACCATTGTTTGTTTACTTTCAATAAATAAAAATGAAATAAAATAAACGCGACAAAATGTAAAGGGACATAATATTAACGTGCCTATATGTTAGAGAGGGCGTGTTATTTTGTCTGCAATTTTAATGTATGCTAGGGAAGGAGAACGCACATAAGCTCATTGTACCGACGATCTGAGGCAGATTGCTGGCAACGGCTGGATGAGGAGGGCCCAGGACAGTATCGTGGGATGTCTATGTCCGTCAGTGGGATACCGACTGAAGCTCGAAGCTGAAGCTCGGAAAAAGTAAATTTTTCCCCAAGCTTGGCACGTTACTTTTGCACCTCAGAAATTTAATGTGTGCGAAGCTAAGAAAACTTCTCGTAGGACGCGAGCGCTTTCCGAGATTGCACATTGCACATGTTTCACGTCTAAACTCGCACAAAAAAGCGTTACCCAGGTATCAAGGACGAATTAATTTTTCACTGTAATTGAAATCAAAAACCATAGGAGTCTCATATCACCGGTATAATCTACAAAATCTTGATTTTGCAACACAGTATTTTAAGAAATGTCCACACTGGTACATAATAATAGGGGTTAAAGTATGAAATTGCCGTTTTATTGCAATAGGTTCTTTGAATTGACATAGAATCTTCATGGTTTGAGGTTTTCGAATGAAACTTTTTTCAAATGGTTTCTATGATGTTCTTTTTTTAAAAAATGTGAAACATTTGAATATCGACTTTCAATTGTTTTTGTTATTCAGTTTAGACAAGAAAGATGGATACTGCGAAAATTCGAGTGATTTTTGAATACGAGTTCCGACGCGGAACTAACGCGGCAGAAACAGCCCGCAATATCAATGCTGCGTTTGGAGAGGGGTCTACTAATGAACGCACCGTGCGATTTTGGTTTAAACGCTTTCGTGATGAAAATTTCGACTTAAAGAACGAGCCACGAGGAAGACCGCCCACATAGGTGAATAACGATGAATTAAGAGAGATAGTGGAAGCCGACCCTAGTCAAACTACCCAGGAATTAGCGGCATGGTTTAACGTTACCTTACCCACAATATTGACTCACTTGCGTCAAATCAATAAAATAAAAAAATACGAAAAATGGGTGCCTCATAATCACTCGAATTTTCGCAGTATCCATCTTTCTTGTCTAAATTGAATAATAAAAACAATTGAAAGACGATATTCAAATGTTTCACATTTTTTAAAAAAAGAACATCATAGAAACCATTTGAAAAAAAATTCATTCGAAAACCTCAAACCATGAAGATTCTATGTCAATTCAAAGAACCTATTGCAATAAAACGGCAATTTCATACTTTAACCCCTAATATGTTAAGATAAGAAAAATATATTATATATTGTAGGTATACCGGAAAAATTATTACTGAAACAGCAGTTACAAAAGAAAAGGTACAATTGGCGGCCTTATTGCTTTTTAGGGTTCCGTACCCGAGTGTGCCAAACGGGACCCTATTACTAAGACTTCACTGTCCGTCTGTCTGTCTGTCTGTCTGTCTGTCTGTCACCAGGCTGTATCTCATGAGCGTGATAGCTAGGCAGTTGAAATTTTCACAGATGATGTATGCTGTCGCTATAACAAACAAATACTAAAAACAGAATAAAATAAATATTCAAGGGGGGCAAGTAACCTAAGTAATTGTTTGCCATTTTTTTTTGCTCAATATTAATAACGGCAACAGGTAGATATTTGAAATATTCACAGAATATTTAGTTCTATATTCGCTTCAAAAATAAATAATTAAAATAAAATAAATATTTAAGTGGGGCTCCCATACAAAATACGTGATAATTTGCCATTTTTTCTCGATCTTTGTGTCTAATGCTGTATAGATAATGGTACGGAACCCTACGCGCGCGAGTCCGACTCGCCCTTGGCCAGTTTTTTTTTTTTTGCTATATTTGCTTTTATTGTTTGGGGTCGGAATGTACTGAAAAGCCTCGCATCCCGACAAGAGACCTGTATGTAGAGCTCGAAGGCTATAGATTTCTCGACAGGCAAAGCCGCGCCCTACTAAGTCTAGATCACAGGCAATATCCTTGCAAAATACTCGCGTCGTGGCTCGCTCTAGCCTGTTGGGAAATCTTGATGTTTGTCAATGTAACTACGTAGCTAAAGCATGAACGGGTCGTATAGCTCCACTGTATAACACACTCTAACCTAATACTAACTTTCACACAACACAATGGAGAACTTGCACCAAAAAAAATGTTTTAATACAATCGGAGAGGGCATGTTGAAAGATAAATAAACGTGGTATTTTGTTTTTCTCTACGACGCGTATACTTGTCATAATCGTCAGGTGACTGTCGAAAAGTCAATATAGTCGTGTGGTACAACAATGCGTCACACAAATCGGCGCTTAACTCCTGAACTGCCCTCGCGGAACGCAACGTATAGGTGGCCCATACTAAGTTGGACACAGATCTGTGTCGCGGCAGACGAGTGGTTAAACTATGACGTCACAACTTGCACATAACGCCTTATAATGTATGAAGCGTTATCTCTCTCTCTCTCTCTCTCTCTCTCTCTCTCTCTCTCTCTCTCTCTCTCTCTGAGTTATCTCGTAATATACTGTTTTTATGCATTTTGATCCGTGTGGCGCCGGATTAAGAATAGCGTCTCGCGGATGTCGTAGAAGGCGACTAAGGAAATAAATTACCAGGAGACGGGCCGCAGCGTCTTCCTGAGATTCCAACTCCATACTGCGATCGCCAACCCGCCTGCCAAGCGTGGCGATTATGGCAAGACCCCTCATGGTTGTGAAAACCATGAAGGAGGCCTGTGTCCTGCAGTGGACGTCGGGGGGGCTGATGATGATGATGCATTATCACACTTATAAAAAACTTTAAGAATTCAATAAAAAAAACTAAACCAAATATATATTTCGTTATTATAGTAACTTTACTTTATTTTTCGCATTTTTTGTCATCCCGAAAACCATGAAAAATTTATTTTTATGTCTTTATTTTTAAATTTTTCCTAAGTTTTTATATGTCTTCGATGGCATAAAAGCAATGTCACTCCAATCTAAGCTAGACGCAAGTTCAGCATTACCTACTCTTGTCATAGTCCCACACTAGGATACCCTGTGCTGTGGCAATCAGGACAAGACAACACAAACGTGGAAATACACCCAGACTGAGCCATTTGTACAAATCAAGTAAGTACGGCGGCCTTCAAAGGTAATCGAATCCACGGCCTATGTTTTGACAGTCAAGCGTATTAACCGCTAGCCCATCGAGGCAGTCAAGAAAATCTCAGCGATGCGGGGTGTATAGCAAATCGATGTACTTAGGGGTTTTAACCGACGTCAAATAAATGCGAAACTTTTCAATTCGTACATTTTTATGTATGTCCAGTGATAATTCTTTTCCGCGTTGTCTGATTTCCTTCATAATTTTTTGTTAGAAAGAGAGTACCCTTCAAGAACATACTTGGTACCTCCAAGGAGGACTTAGGACTCAGAGGAGGACAGGAAGGCAGAGGACACCAGTAGGCTAATGATGATATAATGGGCATTAAAAATTTTACTATGTAACCTATATACGTCCCTGTGCAGGGCACAGGCCTTCTCTCAGACAGATAGAGTACGGGCGTAATCACCACGCGTGCCCAACGCGTATTGGAAATATGTGAACAACTAAAGACACTCAGGTTTCCTCACGATGTTTGCTTAGTGCACTAGAATAAGCCGCAAATACACAGGCCGCATTGTACGATCTTTTGGCGCTAGGTACTAGAGCAAATTCTTTAGCAAGTAGTCAACATCCGCTTTGGCGAGTCGACACCTTGCGTTGAACCAGTACACCAACGACATTTATGTAGATCTACTACGTCATATAAGTTGCATGTAGGTAGTTACAATAGCGCGCACTAGGGTTACCAACGTAACGTAAAAAAGTAAATATAAAAGCACTAGGTGAGCCCACAAACATTGCTTCGCCGTAATCATTAGCACGACCTATTCTCGGGCCGTGAAGCCGTTTCGGAGGAGTTCCATAACAAACACTGTGACACGATATTTTAATATCCTACTGATATTATAAATGTGAAAGTCTGTGAAGATGTTTGTGCATTTTTGTTACTCAATCACGCAATAACGGCTGAACGGATTTACATGAAACTTGGCGTGCAGATAGACAAAGACCTTTATTGAGACATAGCATACTTGATATTCCGGTAATGCGTTCCCGTGGAATAATATTTATTTTAAGTTCAAAATACATGGCGTTGTGCGAGCGAACGTTGTGTTTTAAAAATAGATGGGATTGCGGAAGAATGTTATAAACGGATTCTATGGCGGTACGAAGTTCGCCGGGACAGCTAGTGTTAGATAAATGCACGATTTAATCACGGCGGGGTAGGCAGAGACCAGGTCTTGCCACTAATCAAGACCCTGATAAGCCTCTTTCGCTTCAACGTTAATTAGTCGCTTCACGCACGCTTCAACATAAGGAGAAGGAATAGAAGGAAATAGAATTTATTTACCGTCACAGAAGAGCCCGTAAAAAAGAAACAAAATGACATTTAAGAACGGATTATATTCTTTTTGTTGCACTAACCCGTGCTGAGGACAATTTTAAAAACCTAATAGGTAAAACCTATTAGAGGCTAAAAATTGAACCCGCGGCCTCTGGCTCACCGTGCCAGCACTCTCCCAACTGAGCTAACGGGCAAGTGCAAGCACCGATGAAATTTCGAGCCTCTTTAAAAACTTTTCTGTATTACGTACAGGCAGCGACATCTGACCGAAGCAATTTACATCACTTGCAGCCCCGAGTTCAGCCACATTGCAGTTAGGTTTATACATCGGAATGATATCGCTGTACCTACATGATTATATTATTTTTGTTGCACTAACCCGTGCTTTAAGAACCGGCCAAGTACAATCTATCTCTGCTCGTCCAAACAGAGAGAGTATGAACTCAATCACCACGCGTGCCCACCGGGGATTGGCAATTTCAAGCAATGATGTATCTGTACACAGGTTTCCTCACGATGTTTTCCTTCATCGTTAGCGATTGGTATCTTCGAAAACAGTCACTGGTACATGCTGGAATTCGAACACACGACCTCCTTAGTGAGAAGCCTACTAGACATGATTCTTTATTTTAATACGAGTATTATAACAAAACGAGTGTGGTGACAACCCTGCGTCGACATCCGCAGCAGACAGCCACACACGTCCGCGGCGTGTGCGTCTGGTGACCCCCCTTTCCCTGGCCTTGCTATTCGGAGGACCTGTTCCACAGCTTACGGAACTCGCACCTTAGTGACGCCTGTGATAGGCTGGACAACCTTAAGGGTCGACGTCGACAGTTCGGGGAATTAGCTCTCCGACCGCATCAGATATATTACTATCAAATGCAGCCTGTATACGTCCTATTGTAGGCCTTCCCTCTCGAATCTCTTCTCGGGATTCGAACCCACCACTTCCCGAATGAGAAGCCGGCGTTTTACCGCTCCGCTATGAACGACATGTTGTCTTTGTTGTCGTCTGAACCTACATTAAGGTTCTACTAACGGGATATTAATATTTTACATCCGTAAGCTGTTGAAAACGCTGCTGAAAACGTAGGTAAATGCTGAATTACGTATTATTCATGTTAAGTTAAACGGATCCGTCGATCGATGTGCAAGTCGCAAAATGAGCACTAATATGTTTTGTAGAACTGTTAGTTTTTCAAATAAATAAATCAGCAAAGAAAGAATACAGAAAGATGGAGAAACATTTATCGCAACAACAATAAGTTCTGTTACAATAAATGTTTGGTCTATCTTTCTTTTGGGTGTGTAATACACAAACACACCACCACCGATACCAATAGTTGTGTGAAAAAATGCGTTGCAACACGTTTCTCCTCTAACAAGAGGCATCCTCAGGCTTGTGGATTTGTTGTGTGTTTGTGTCTTGCTTCCGCTTAAAAAAGTGGGAGGGAGAGCGTTGCATTAACTAACCGCATGGTGCTTGTGGAATTTGGCGGAATTTAGCAAAGTAATTTTCACATTTTAATGCTATTATGGATTTCCTCAAAGTAACGCCTGATTCCATACAATAAATATATTATTTTGAAATTCTCATATGTAATTCCTGGTGTACGTACAATAAAGAATATTCTATCTATCTCTCTATTATGTTTTTTGTCGCGAAATTTAAAGTGTAATGCTAAGCGGTAGACGGCTGGTAGCGACTGACCGAGGATAGAAAAAAATATCCTCAGTATCTCATCATCATCATCATCATCATCAGCCTATGCTTGTCCACTGCTGGACATAGGCCTCTCCTATAGCACGCCACTGAGCACGGCCCTCTGCTACTCTCATCCAGCTCTTGCCAGCCGCCCTGCGGAGATCATCGCTCCACCGAGTCTGAGGACGTCCCTCACTACGTTTACGGATCCGCGGTCTCCACTCAAGAACTCGTCTACCCCATCGGTTATCAGTTCTTCGGATGATATGGCCGGCCCACTGCCACTTCAGCACGCTAATTCGGTGGGCTATGTCGGTGACTTTGATTCTCTACAGTACCTCATTCACTGCTATTAGGTAGTTGGCAAAAGTCCATACAAAGAAAAAACAACTAACAGCTAGCCGGGTTGTCCGGACGCACGGATTTGTATTGCACTTATTGCGTTGCGCGACCGAAAAGTTGGGGGAAATGTAGGCGTTTTTGAAATTCACAAATACAAATCCTATTAATAGAATTTTGACGACCGACGTCACTAACGCATTTATAAAGTCATTTTGATGTATTTTTTATTATCCAAAACTCGGTACAGCTCAAATAAAACCATATCTAGTAATAATTTAGACCCGCTTACGCGATATTTTTAAGCAATAAGGTTTAAAAAGTCATCAAAATAATGACCAATGACCATAGGACATTGAAAAGTTTTTTTTTTTTTTTTTTTTTTTCAGAATTTAGGTCCAACCATTAGAGAGTAAAATATGTTTTAAAACACCCGATTTCGGGGTAATATCCGGAGAAACCAGATTGGTGGTGTGTAAGATACTGAGGGATAGCGTGCGGAACAATTAATTAATAGATTTTATTACATAATATCGAGAATCGCTCGTAGCCCCGGCTGCCTGAGTGATCTTAAACGATCACGAAGGTTAAGCTACACAGGGCGCGTTCAGTGCATGGATGGGTCGCCGTCTATGCCTAACGCTAGTGGCATTTTTCCGAGCGGTTCCGTGCTTCGCAAGGCACGTTAAGCTGTTGGTGCCGGCTGCCGTCGACAGACGGCAGTCGTTAAGCCAAGTCAGAGGCCTTAGGGCGGCTTGACAACTTCTGACAGTAGACGAGCCACTAGTCTACAAGCCTCCACCAATCCGGACTTGGCCCCCGTGGTGGAGTATGGCCTATACCTTCCTCAGGGAAGAGACCCGTGCCCCTCGGTGGGGACATAATGGGTTGATGATGATATTGCGTTGCGCGACCGAAAAGTTGGGGGAAATGTAGGCGTTTTTGAAATTCACAAATACAAATCCTATTAATAGAATTTTGACGACCAACGTCACTAACGCATTTATAAAGTCATTTTGATGTATTTTTATTAGAGAGTAAAATATATTTTAAAACACCCGATTTAGGGGTAATATCCGGAGAAACCAGATTGGTAGTGTGTAAGATACTGAGGGATAGCGTGAGTAACAATTAATTAATAAGATAAGTTAAGATAATCTTTTATTTGTACTTTCTTTACAATGTTTGCCTTAAACATAATACTTAGTTGTAGTACACAGTGACACAAGTTAAAGTCGAACTTATGACCCCTAAACTAGGCATAAAAACCTGTATCTTAGGGGCTATAGGTCCATCGGTTTATAATATAATAGATTTTATTACATAATTTGCCAGCTACCAGAGTAACGGGCAAGTGAAGGTAATAAAACCGTGATAAAACAAGAATGGCTAACAACAAAACGCGCAATGACACAGTGACAATAAAATTGCAGGAACCTCATTATTTCCACAACTTGTCTCTTTGTCAGTACTCCGTCGCCCGTTAGTAACTCAGTGTTCAGAACCATTATTTCACATGCGTAAGGTCCCGGGTTCGATTCCCAGCTTGTGATAATTTTGAACACTAAAGGCGACTTGCACAAGCCTACTGGATAAGTAAGTAGATAAATATTTATCCACTATAAAGAGATACATTATCTGATCGAGAGGGTTCTCAGTCATACAGTTTGTCTATGGATAGCTCTGCAAATATCGTGGTGCGAGACGTTTCTGGACTTGTTCACTGGATAAAGCTTACCCATGGATAAACAGACAGATATGCCTGTCAGTAATAGCCCTGTCACAAAGGCCACTTACGAGCGATTTGAAAGCGAAGCAAATTGGGTATTTGACAAAATATCAAATGAGTCACTTTTAAAACGGAATTTTGTATGAAAATACTTGCTTATGACGCAAGTCACATTTCAGAGCACTCTTTTTATGTTTAATCTATTTAAAAATAGTAATAACTAGTAATTGACTAAAAGAGAACATTTTCCGAGATATTTTGTAATTTTTGTTTTAATCGATCATATGAAATAATTTATTGTTGATCGTGTCAAATACCGTATTAACGTATGAAAAAAACACACACACACACACACACACACACAACACTATCTGCTTTCCCCTTAATAGGGCATTAGCATACTAGTCACCGCTATAAATTTAAACTTATCACTACTATAATAACGTATAAACTTATAATAAAGTACTAATTCCTTGAAAATAACAGACTGTCCATGGCCAATGCTCCGCGTTACGCAGAAACATTTCAACCCACAACACGTAACTTGCAAAATGCATTTTACATACAAATATTGTGGGTTCGATTTCCGTGTGGCGCCGGATCAAGAATAGGGTCACTCCATTTCCTTCCGCGGATGTCGTAGAAGGCGACTAAGGAAATCAATTACCTGGAGACGCCCAGCAGCGTCTTCCTGAGATTCCAACCGCATACTACGATCGCCAACCCGCTGCCAAGCGTGGCGATTATGGTAAAACCCCTCATGGTTATGAAAACCACGAAGGAGGCCTATGTCCTGCAGTGGTCGTCAAATGGCTGATGATGACGATGATGATGATTGTGGGTTGGAATGTTTCTGCGTAACACGGTTCAATTGAGCGTTAAAGAACCTGCAAAACCCATCCGCAACTCTGCGGAACCCTTAGCCCTCACGCATGGGCGCCGACGCCCGCGCATGTGTGTCAAGTGCGCACGCGCAAGCCATCTACTCGCCATGTACTTATTTGTACCGTAACCTTATCAGTAACCATGGCGACGGGCCTTCAAACGACTAAAAACTGCTCGGCAGACAATGTGGCGGTTTTATTTCGCTGACGCTTAAGTATTATGAATATTTCATTTAGAATTACTTAAACGTAAAGTTCCGTTATCCACATTTTACAATATTGTTTTTATTAAACTACGTAATCAAACAAACGAACGCAAGCTTAATGCAGGGATTGTAATAAACAATCCCTGGAAGAAAAAGGAGAAAAATAAAGACATTTAATGACTCCATAACAGAACTTTTACCCTTAACTTGTGATTGAAACATCCTTATTGTAATTTGTATTGTACTTGACTGAACAATCATTTTGATACTTGGACATAATTTAATTTCTTAATTTCAATTTATTTTTCTATCTATTGACATTTTAATTTTATTTTATTTTAATTTATTTTATTTTATCATTCCTGTTTTTGCACGTAAAAAGTAGAAATTTAGATTCTTAACACGTTATTTTGTTAATTAGGTATATTCAATGTATAAATTTTTAAACGTTCCGTTACCATAGTATGTTAAATGTATAAATTTGTATGACTCACAAGCAAAACATGCTCTGTACCTTATACAAAAACACAACACACATGTTTTACAAATGAAGCTCTTTACCTTTACCTTTATCTTAATAATGTTAAGAGCCAGTGCCCCAAAATGACGATAAGGTAAGTGTTTCGACTATTCTATTAAGTTTTGACTATTTTTATTTAGTGACTTGGCGCAAGTCGACCTTAGACACTAATTCGATTTCCTTGTCGTTCGATAGACGAGGGTAGAAATATCTTGCCCTATGCTATTACATCCCCTATTTGGTCGAAGTATGCCCGCCCGGGACGTCCCTTACCGGCCCTAGCACCCACCTTCGCTCGATATGTCTTTCGTCAATCTTTCTTCCTTCACCCTCTCCATGTTTCCAAGCCAACGTAACATACCTTTCTCAATAAAAGTTCATCGGCGTATAATTGAGAGAGCATCGAGGTTAGAGCCCGTTCCCATTGCACGGGCATTGTGTGTTAATCCATCACGTGTAAATTACACCAATTAACCGAATGCAGTTGCATCTGACGTGTTAATTGTCGAGTCAGTTGGAACTCGTTAGTTTTGGAGAGACAAGATTCGTTTTGTGTTTGTGCGACCGCCCGTTGAGGTCTTTTGTATGCGGGCGTGAGAAGTTTGCGTTGGCCGTATATTTTCTTTATTTATTCGATTTCTCTACTGTAATTGAGTTGATTAAGGACCAAAATTTATAAAAAATAAATAATGCTCAGAGACTCTTTACGTAAATCGCAGCATAACTAAGGTATAACTTTATGATTTATAAAAAGTTCTCGTTAAAATGCTGATAAATGCATTCATGTCGATTTGCTTTTTTGATACGTCAAAAATCGCTTCTGTTTTTGCAACGATGAGACAAATCTAGTCTATGGTGCCAGGCCTCAGTTATATATAGATATATATACATGTACAAAAATAATACAAAATAATGTATATTTTTTGTGGACATATACATATCCACAATATATGTATATATATATATACATATATTGTGGATACATATTATTTCTTGACATGTAGATAGCTCGTTTTTGTAAGCAGATTTACAATAACGTATATTAACACGTAATGTATATTATAATAGTGGTAAGGACCCACGCGGTGCGCGAGTCCGACTAGCACTTGCCCGTTTTTTTATATAGAAAAACTAGTGACTAATTTGATTTTACAATGCCGTCGTAATAACATAATAAGTACCTATACATATTCATTTGTTACTGTCATGGTGAACAAAGGTTGATATTATATTACATAAATTGGATCATTCATGATTCTAACTACAAGTATTTATAACACCAAATTTAATTTAATTTTTTGCGTTAATAATGTAATATTTAAGAAAATTGGACCCTCCTAGCTGTCAATAAAGCAATTGAATTATGTAAGACTTACTGAATTAAATGAAATTATTCGTTATTAGATGAATTGCATAAATATTAAAAGTTTCCACAGATAGCGGTAGAATTTTAATATTAGAATCATAGTGACAACCCTACGTCGGCTGCGCTTGCGCAACGCGAACTTGCACTTGAAACGCGCGTGACGCAACGGTGTAACGGCGGCGCAAACGCGAGCGCCCGAGAGCCGCGCGCGCATATAACGCGTACAGTCGACAGCAGACCAACCTTTACGTAAGTGCTCTCTAATCAGTTACGTTAAGGGCGACTTTGCAACAAAAATATAAACGATGGCCTACTATCGACTGTAGAGGACTGTGGACTGTAAGTTTAGAGGTCAGGCTGGGTTTTTTGTTGGCGTTGATGGGTGACTGACTGCATTTTTGTTTTGACTTGACTGCCTCGTTGGTCTGGCGGCATCACGTCTGATTACCGTACGGAGGTCGTGGATTCGATTCCCACTGGGGGACGCCGTGCGTTTGTACGAATGGCCTCAGCCTCGGTGTATTTCCATGTTTGTGATGCCGTTGCCTGGTCAACCGTAGGACGCGGTATGCTAGCTTAGGACATGGAAAAGTGATTGTGTAGCGTGGAAGTCATTATTATACTATGAATTGATAAAGGGGTGCCTAAAACCCAGTATAAAGCTCACTGCGCGCGACTTCCAAAAACTATTACGAATCATTACCTTGCCCAATAATAATAATAAAATTAATATATACAAGACTATATTGGGGAGAAACCCATCTTAAAAGAAACGCATTAACCCACCTTACACACACAATCTCTGGTCACGGTCCCAAACTAGGATACCCATAGAACTGGGTTACTCACCCAGTTAGCCAAGCAAGAAACAAATATGGAAACACACCCAGACTGATGCCATTTGTACAAATCAAGTATGGCGGCCTCCAACGGGAATCGAACCCACGACCTCTGTTTTGGTAGTCAAGCGTGTTAGCCGCTAGCCCAACGGGACAGCCAACAAAACGCGACCCAGAGCCACAAAATGTTTATGTTTCGTGTCGCATGCTTCTAATTATTCGCTTTACCTAAATCACAATAGCTTTGGTGACGTCTTAGCGTCTGAACAATGCAAAAACAGACTTCGGCCGACTTATACCAACACAATATTTTTTATTTTATTTTGAAATATAAGTAATTTAAATTTTTTCGTCTGACAGCACCATTCATCTATTTATCCAGGGATAAGCACTATCCAGTGAATAAATCCAAAAACATCTTGCACCATGATATCTTCAGATCTATCCATAGATAATTTGTTTGACTGTCAACCCTATCAACCAGCTATTTATTTATTTATCCCAGGATGCGTATTCGATCTATTTAGTTACTTATCCAGTGACTTGGCGCAAGTCGGCCTAAGACTGTCAGCGGCGGGGAATGCAGAGGTGTGGTGTCTCCGATGCTAAGCTGGGCACGTACCATAGGTCCATACTGACTGGTATATCAATCAATAATACCTATAAGAGACGCGAATGCATTGGCGAAGGCTCTTTAAAAATAGTAACAAAAATAATATATAATAAAATGCGGTGGTAGCCTAGTGGGTAGAACATTGGACTCGGAAGCGGGAGACCCAGGTTCGATTCCCAGTGCGGGCATGTACAGACCTATGACTTTGTTTTCTAAGTTATGCACATTTGTGAAGTTATAGTAGCAATACCACTCGCTAACGGCGAGGGAAAACATCGTGAGGAAACCTGAGTGTCAGAGCTAATCATATACCTCAGCGCTTGAAATCGCCAATCCGCGGTGGGCACGCGTGGTGATTAAGCCCATACTCTCTTCCTGAGAGAAGGCCTGTGCCCCGCGGTGGGACGTATATAGGCTGCTTATGCTATATAATAAAATAACTTCATACACAACACAATCACTTGCCCTGGTCCAAAACTAGTATACCCTGTGCTATGGTTACCAGACAAGGGCCTCAGAAACATGGAAACACACAAAGACTGAAGTCATTTGCGCTTAAATAAAACACATTTTCAGGCCACTTTCTCTTGTCAAAATTTACGCGATTATAGATGGTTTCCTCTCAGCACTTCAGGTCTTATTACCGGGATGTCCAGTCGGTTCATTAAGTCTATTTCCCTTTCTACAATAAAAATACATCCGAGCACTATAAAATAGAGGTTCAAAGTCTAATCGCGTAAATTTTAACAAGACAAAATTGCCTCGGGTCTTGCTAGCTCAGTGGTATTATGCTCCTGATACGGAGGACCAGGCTTCCGACCCCACCTATTATTTTTTAAGTTAATAGAAGATTTTTAAGTGCAAAGTATCAATTTTAAAGATGACTTGTTTCTGCGACTTAATGAACGTTACTGTTAAAATAGGTGTCCATTTCAAAATCTAGATCATTTTGGAGAAAAATTGGACAAAAGAACTCCAAATTTAGTCTTTTCCAATTTGGTAAATAATTGACAGAGTCTGCTTATTATTCTAAGACCTAAAACTCATGCGTTGAATTGGCCTTAATTCCTGACATATTTGTCATCTAAATAATCTTTATTGTAGCCCTCTTGGCACACAGCGCGCTTTACACATTTTTGAACCGCGTTTCTGGCAAGCTTATTACATTTTCAGTTTATAGATCCTATCCTTAAAATTATAGAGCAAACCATTTATTTTAAGGATCGTAGCATTTTTGTATTGTCTAAGCCCAACAGTCCGTCACGCCAATCATCAGTCCACAGCTTAACACGACGTCGCTGGCACGAACTAAATCCCACGGTGTTCAAGGCCACTCCGTAGACACCAACAAAGTAACAATGTAGTAACTTTCCATCTTTGCCAGTTTACTGAATGACTCATGGTCCGTGCATGAACTTGCTAACTGGTAAGTATCTGGGTTACAAAAGCGAAATGACCACACAGACCACACCGTCTGGGTCATAGTTTTAGATAGAGTAGGCTTACTTATGTATGCATAAAAAACCAGCCAAATAGGAGTTAGACCTGCGCACCGAGGTCAAATATCACTAAAGGAAGAAAGGGTGCCGAATAAAATATATCGAGCGAATGTGGGTGGAAGGGCCAGTAAAAGATGTATGCTGATCAAGCGAAAGAGGTTTGCGAGAATCGTGGCAAGCTCTGCGTCTCTGCTGACCCCTCCGGTTAACAGGCGTGTGTAGGTATGCATGTCACATTTACAATTTTATTGGAGTATGGATTCTTTTAAGTGCCCTATATCAAGCTTTCGAGACCTTTTACAAAGGTCAGCCTCATTATTGAAATAAATTGAGGCGGACCTTCCATTGAAGCCTTCATAAAACTAATTGTCGTTGCAACCCTGAATTTTCAATATCATACAAACACGAATTACCATAAATACCGTAACTAAAAGCCATGTTAACGCGTAACAATGACACTCTGCATGGTTTGTACTCTGTCCCTGATTTCAGTTCAGTAGAAGTAAACAAATGCTAAATTTTGTCCAAAATGCCTCAGTGTCTCAAGACAAAGGTGTATAACCAATGTCTGTTTCCAGTGATGACTTATGAATGTGAGACCTGGTCGCTGACTATGGGACGTCGCCCAACGAGAAATGGAGAGAGTTATGTTAGTTTCACTGCGAGTTTCACTGCGTGATCGAATCAAGAATGAGGAGATCCGCGGAAGAACCCGAGTTAATGATATAGCTCAAAGAATTGCTTAGTTGAAGTGGCAGTGAGCGGGGCACATAGCTCGGAGAACTAATGGCCGTTGGGGCGAAAAAGTTCTCACCTGGCGACCGCAGACTGGACGGTAATCACCACGCGTGCCCACCGCGGATTGGCGATTTCAAGCGCCGAGGACTTTGAATAGCTCAGACACCCAGGTTTCCTCACGATGTTTTCCTTCACCGTTAGCGAGTAGTATTGCTACTATAACTTCACAAATGTACATAACTTAGAAAACAAAGTCATAGGTACATGCCCGCACTGGGAATCGAACCTGGGTCGCCCGCTTCCGAGTCCAATGTTCTACCCACTAGGCTACCACCGATTCTTATCATCTTTAGTTACTCACATATTCAAAACAAAGTCAGCTTAGTTACATTTATAACTTAAAGATGGTTGGATGGATTTTTGGGAACATTGTTTTGTTGTATTGATCTCCAGCCCGAATAGCAGAATAACTTCTGAATCTGGCGAATAATATAGAAAAAAAATATGTTCTAAGGCGATACGTAGTTCACCAGATCAAATTGTTGTTGCAGTAGATTAGTATTGTTGCTTAGAGCGATATTTTTCAAACAACCGAATTTTAGCTTGATTCACTAAGACAAGATAGATGAGATTAAAGTGTTTATTCAAATAACCACGAATTGAATGGCATAGGTGACAAAGTACATAACATCATTGAAAGTAGTGGTTGCACAAATAGAATAAAGTCTTCTTTTTGTTCCACTACTGCGTGCTGAGGACAATTTTAAAAATCTATTTAAGCCTAAAAATTCCACCCACGCCGGGACTTGAACCCGCGACCTCTGTAAAGAGGTTCGAAATTTCGCCGATGCTTCCACTTGCAGGCCCATTCGCTCAGTAGGGAGAGCGCTGGCACGGTTAGCCAGAGGTCGTCGGTTCAAGTCCCGGCGTGGGTGGATTTTTTTGCCTCTAAATAGGTTTTTAGAATAAAGTAGGGTTACCGGTGGCCCCCACGTTGGTCTGTGTTATAAAGGCCGTAATTAGAGAAATAACTATTTAAATTTTACGTAGATCGCATTTAAAAGAATCGTTTGTTGTGTCAATGTAGAATTGCTTGTTTATGTGGAACAGAGTATACAAACAATAGTTGCTATGTCATAGGTGTGGTCGCGAGTTATCCGCTTCGGCCGCATCGAATCGGACTCTTTGCAACAATACGAAAACGCATTGTTCGTACAATACATCATTTCATCATCATTCATAAATTATTTTGGAGAAAATATGGACAACTAAAAACAGTCGTTTCATATTTGGTCCTTAATTAACAGAGTTTATATGTGATTCTAAAACCTGGAGCTCGTTCAATGAACTGGCTTTAATTCCAGACATCTTTGTAATCTATAATGTTATAATAGCCCGTTTGGCGCAAAGTGAGCTTTAAAGGCGCTAGTCCGGAGACCTAGAGATGGGCGCAGACGTGTGGGCAGGCAACCAACGAGATGGACTGACGACTTGGTCAAAGTGGCATGCAAAGACGGGACACGAAAAGCCCAAGACCTAAATGAATGGCGTGCATTAGAAGAGATTTCCACTCACCATTGGGTGGCTCTGTTGAAGGGCTTTCTTCATTTCACACATTTATCGAACCGCGTTTCTGACACGCTTATCATATGTTCAGATATCTTATCGTAGAACCGTATACAATGCCCCATAACGGGTCCCTTTTACAGTTATGTCGCCCTCTCTCTTTGAGAGAAGCTTGAACGTACAAGCCGATTAGGCTATACTGCGTTCTACGAGTCGAACTACTAGGGAAGAAAATACTCGCATCTCATTGGTCAATGCGCGCGCGTGATTAGAGAGAAGCGAAACAGTACCTACGCGAAGACGGTCGCGGGTTCATAGTGAAGGTCACCCGCATTAACCAATGGGCGCACATGGACGATTTTCTTTGGGAGCTCGTTCCGTGGAATGGAGTATAGCAATAACGATACTGCCAGTCTCGGACATAACCGGTTTAGGGTAAAAGCTTTAGTCATGGTCAGTGTAACCTTAAGACAAAGCACAAATTGTAGACTAGACTCGCGCTCGTTACTACATTCACCCTGCTATGCCACTTCGCTGTATGTTTACAGCATTATAAGTACTTGTAAGTACATTAAGTAGTTGTAATGTCACTTTCCTATAAGGTTACAGGATCATCAGTACTTTCGACTCTGCTCTACAGCATCATAAGTTCTTAAAAGTACAAGCAGCGCTTATAGGGTTTTTCAGACAGGCTAGAGGAAATTTGTTTTGAGATAAATCTGCATATTATTTTGGTATCTACCCTACATTGGGAGCATTAATATTAGTAAGTATGAAATATTTTTAATGGCTAGAAGAATTTGAATGAAATTGGGCACAAAGTTTGAGCAGGATATTTTTATAGGAATCCTACGCGAACAAAATCTGGGCAAGGCTAATGTACTGATAATGTAATTATTATGATACCTATCATTGGACTGATTTAAATTAAATTCGGCAGACTCATAGACAATGTCCATGATCGAAACACGGGACACTTTGTATCCAAATTCTTTGCGAAGAAAGCAGCAGACTCGGATATCCAATATTATAACGGAAAATGTTCTTTTATGTGGACTTTTAATGATAATTAAAAGAGCAGAGGTCGAGGGTTCGATTCCCATTGGAGGTCGCCGTACCCGGCTTGTAGAAATGGCTTCAGTCTGTGTGTATTTCCATGTTTGTTAGGTCTTCACCTGGTTACCATAGCACAGGGCACCCTAGTTTGGAACCAGGACAAGTAATTGTGTTGTGTAGAAGTTATTGATTTATATTTACTCGAATTTCTTGCGAATGACAGCTAAAAACGCACTGATCGTCGACAGCAAAAAATTAAGTAAATAACTAACACAACAAACATGGAAATACACCCGGACTGAAGCCATTTGTACAAATATTCAGCGCCTACAGAGGGAATCGTACAGGGGGTAGGATTCCCACTGTGGGCCGCTGAATATTAACCGCAAGATAATCAGTCGAAAATAAACTTAATCCGTGTCATATCTACACGGCTAAGCTGCTTAACTAGTCTCTGATCTGAGCCGTAAAGGTGCCCATTATGTGCCCAGCTAAACATGTAGGCGGTTTGAATGCTAAGGCTATCGATAATTATAGATTAGCCGAGCTAATACCCAGTCGGGCTAGCACGAACTCGATACAAGACCTCTTACTCCAATTTAAACGGAAATAAATCGAGTTTACGTTTGTTTATCATAACGGTGTTATTTAAAAAGTGCGAGTCGGACTCGCCCACCGAGGTATCCGCACAAATTTGTAGTCTCGCAATTTTTCCGAGATTTTCCCGAAATTCAAAGACGGTTTTTTTTCATGAACAGAAGTATAGTTTTCAGATGTTTCCCTGTACTTGCAGTATACGACGATATGACTTGCCAAATTTCATAGTTCTACGTCAACGGAAAGCACCCTATAAATTTTGATACCCTTAAGAGTGTCGAAATATACGTTTTTTGCGGCATAAATGACCGTAGCTTTTTTTACGTTAAAGTAGAAGTTTTATTTTTACACCTTCAAGGGACTGTAGACCTGAGAATACGGTTTCAATTCCAACTCGATACCTCCACGCGTTCCCGAGATAAAGGGTCTTGACAGCCATACGGACGGACGAAGAACTCCTATAAGGGTTCCGTTTTTCCTTTTGAGGTACGGAACCCCAATTACCACTCCTCTCTAAACACTCAACACATGCAAAACACAAGGTACTTATTTATTGCCGAAAAGAACAATAACACATGCAAATAAAAAATGTAAATAAGCAGAGGATAAACAATATTTGTGATGCATCTATGTTTGTGATGTCCTTGCCTGGTTACCATAAGCACCGCTTTGCGTTACGCCTGATAATTAAGCCCATACTCTCTCTCTGAGAGAAGGCCGGTATATAGGGTATATTAAAAAATAACTTTATAAATAAAATTATACAAATAAAATCATGAGTAGGCTCGTCAAAACGCGACCTGCGACGTCGATATGTCATGCTACCGTTGAAGGGGAACGAAACGGTCATAGCATCATCAAATAAGCAACGGAGCAAATGGCCTCAGTCTGTGTGTGTTTCTATGTTTGTGACGTTACCATAGCACAGGCTATCCCAGTTTGGGAGCAGGACAACTGATTGCGATATTGATTTCTAGAAATGGTATTCGGAAAATTGGGAATTCTGCGACGACTCCTATCACCCACGGTGCGTGCTAGCCATACCATGGTATTTAGATTAGAGTAGGCTCGGTGAGTAGGAATCTGGTTAGACAATTACACCTAAGCAACTTAGCAATGTTAAAACGCAGTATAAGAAGTAAAATAACTAACTTGATTGATAAAAATAAAATAGGCTTGGCCTCGAATCTTGCTTGGCACTCTGAAAGACCCGCACAACAAAACACAAACACAATCGCTTGCCCTGGACCCAAACTAGGATACAATGTGCTATGGTAACATCACAAACATAGAAACACACCCAGACTGAGGCCATTTGTTCCATTTGCTTATTTGATGATGCTATGACCGTTTCGTTCCCCTTCAACGGTAGCATGACATATTGACGTCGCAGGTCGCGCATTTAGTGTTTTATCGGTGGTTCTCTCTCTCTCTCTCTCTCTCTCTCTCTCTCTCTCTGAGAGAAGGCATGTGCCCTGCAGATTGACGTATATAGGCTACATAAAAAAATAACTATTGTTATGAACAATGTTTCAATTGGAGAGGTCGTGTTAAAAGATAAATAATCGTGGTAACTCTATTTCTCTACGACCGATACTTTTCATACTGAGATGATTTATGTAATGAGATGATTAATGCAGCGTCCAGCGGCACCGTCACTCACCCTAGATGGGTGAAGGGACCACTCGGGCGCTGCATTGCCTGGGACCGTGCCTGCGCTGCAAGCAGCGGGTTTCCTAGCGATGTTTTCCTTCACAGTTAGCGTGATGTATCGCTACTACAAATTCGCAGATGTAGGTAACTTTGAAAATAAAAAAGGCATGGGTACGTTGCCCGCACTGCAGACATACGCCTCCCTCATGGTTTTCCTGACCATGAAGGGTTTTGCCATGATCGCCACGCTTGGCAGGCGGATTGGCGATCGCAGTATGCGGTTGGAGTCTCAGAAAGACGCTGCTGCCCGTCTCCTGGTAATGTATTTCCTTAGTCGCCTTCTACGACATCCACGGAAGGGAATGGAGTGACGCTTCTCTTAATCCCGCACCACACGGAATTCATTATATAATAAAAGTTCATAATATAAACTGTCAATTCAAAAGTAATTCCAGTCCCGTGGTCAAAAAACGCGTATTTATCAATACTTGACTTACCTCATAAAAATATTGGAGAAACCTGAGTTTTCGCATTTTGTGAAATATTGGGGAAATTCTCAGTTCGGAAAATACACAGAGCACACTGATGACGTTCATGCTTAGCATAAGCTAATCCAAGGTTAACTTATTTCATTAGGGCTGGCCTAGTTAACAGCGTAGATCCTTCGTAAAACATAATGAAAATAAAACCTACACTTACCATAGGTCTAACCAATGTAAATTTGACGGAATACACGTTAGATCTATCACGCTTGGTCGTTAGACTAGACCTTTTACATCACAACATAAAGCATACAGCGTATCCTAAGACCTTTAAGTACACACGTAATCGAGGTTATTAGCAAAAATTGAAGGGGCATTCTAACCATGATTTTGAGACCCTATTACTAAGACTTCGCTGTCTGTCTGTCCGTCCGTCCGTTCGTCTGTCTGTCACCAGGCTGTATCTCAAGAACCGTGATAGCTAGAGAGTTGAAATTTTCACAGATTATGTATTTCTGTTGCCGCTATAACAACAAATACTAAAAACAAAATAAAATAATTATTTAAAGGGGGCTCCCATGCAAAAAACGTGATTTTTTTCCTGTTTTTTTATCTTTGTGTCTAATGTTGTAATGGTACGGAACCCTTCGTGCGCGAGTCCGACTCGCACTTGGCCGTTTTTCTTTTCATTGGCTATATGTTAATTCACATGGCCTACGCGGTTTTAGTGGCAGTGGGCTGGTCACAGCTGTCGAAGAAACGAAGTACTTTTAAAGTTTTAGTTTGGTTTCGTTCAAAAAGTTTAATTTTGTTTTAAATTCTTTTTACTAATGCTTTATTGTTTTTAGTTTGTGTTTTTCAGTTTTAAGTACTCTTAATAGTGTTGCTGTAAAAGTCGGACGATGTCACATTCCTTTGGGTGCACAGCAGACTCGTCAAGTAAAACTTTAATTTTGTACCGTATTTGTGTGCCCCTGCCTGTGTACTCGTATCTAAATTAATAAAGAAAATATAAAGAAACACAGAAGAACCGATAATCGATGTTGTAAGGCGCCCGAGTGGTGACCACGAACTAGCAAACGCAGCGCGACGATCTGACGACCGTTTCCACTTGCTCCTACTCGGTTCTCCTACGGTTAGGAGACCGAGGACCAATATGTCCTCATTCTCCTATCCTGACCTTATATGCAATAGATAAACAGGCAGATTGCTGGCAACGGGTGGATGAGTCTAGTGGCGTGCATTGGGGAGGCCTATGTCCAGCAAGGGACGAGTACGGGCTTGGTTGACACAATTGTTATGGCTAAAAACATCGCACTTCTTAGTTTGCACATGCCTAAAATTTTATTTTTAATTTGTGGTATAAGGTTTTTTTTTTATTCTTTTAGCGGTAAGCCCTACCTGCATGACACGTTTTCTTCGTTTGGCGTGAAGGTGCTCTTTGAAAACCAGCACTGTTTCAAATAGAAACGGCAAACGCTGAAATAGTATCATTGTCACACGCACACTCCTTTATTTTTTAATTATTGTATGTAAGCGTGTTTGTTTGTGGCAATAAATCATTCATTCATTCATTCATTAAAAAAATCACACTTCTTAGTTTGAACAGTCGTCGCGAAAAAGGACGGAACATAAATATTTAGGTCAATCAATAAATAAACTAAAGGACATTTTCCGCCACAAAACTGTTTCAACTAAGCTTATTGTCTTAAGATCCTTTCAGCAACGCCGTTAGGACAATATAGTGCCTAAGCCCTCAATGACAGATAGCATTTTCATTTGCACCTTCACAAGCCACTGGCCTGAGTTACTTTAGTTAGGCCCCTATTACATTATACGTGTTCTAGGATGAAGAAACAAAGAGTGACGATATAATTCCTGGTGTACATACAATAAAGAATATTCTATCTGTCAGCGCTGAGGGATCACTTCCTCAGCACAACGCTGAGTCAGCCGCCTTTTGTGGCAACTTAGATACACCACAGGCTACATTCACGGTCCTGTTTTATTTATTCGTTTTGTCTGTTGTGTATTTAGTTTTCTTTCTGTTGTAGTGCATATTATGTTACTTATCTGCTTATGTTGTTTCTGTGATGTATCTTGTTGGTAAAATAAATGTCTTTCTTCTTCTTCTCCTTCTAAATATCTCATCAAGCTTATATGAGTGGAAGGGCTCGTGAGAGTCGTCCTAGGCCAGGGATGTCAAAATATTATTTGCACGCGCAACGATCGAGAAAATAACAAAATTGACTAGGAAGTGCAATGTACGATCTCGCATAAATTAACACTACGTAGTGCATTTTTTTTTGTCAGTAAATTATGATATTTGAGTAGATATTATTTAGTTTCCTATAAATCCGTAAGTCAAAATTATTTAATGGCACGTCTATGGCTTCATCGAAAACTTTTTGTAGAAAAAATGGCACGTTGATCCATAAAGGTTCGCCATCCCTGTCGTAGGCGAACACACGTCGCTCAATTAAGGTGGGACGATTCTCATACAAATGAGTTTTTCCAAATTTGTTAAAAAAAATCCATAATTACACACTGAAATTATATCTGTCTGCATAAATTAAGATTTTTATCTGCGCCAATTTACATTTCCTTGAAAACTAAAACAGTAGTTTAATACTAAAATGAAATTGATATTGTTTGTATGGACTAAATTGTGGATCTCATTTAAGCATATAAACTACTATTTTTTCAAGAACATATAAATTAGCGCAAATAAAAGTCTAAATTAATGCAGGTATACATAACTTCAGTGTAAAATTATGCAAATTTTTTAACAAATTTGGAAAAAAACATTTGTATAGGAATCGTCTCACCTTAAAGGACGTCTTCGCAAAGGGCATGATACATAGTACCGAAACCGCGTGTTTTATGCAGCGAATAATGGCCAGTGACAAGTGGCAAATCCTAGTCACTGCCTAACCCTGCGAGGGACAGGTGTGTGTTAATGTATGTATATATGTGATTAGGATAGCGTATTAATTAATCCAATCATTAGCACTGTTTGACAGATTATCATCTCGTGAGTCGCTTAAGCGATGGTAGCCTAGTGGGTAGAACATTGGACTCGGAAGCGGGAGACCCAGGTTCGATTCCCAGTGCGGGCATGTACCTATGACTTTGTTTTCTAAGTTAAGTACATTTGTGAAGTTATAGTAGAATACCACTCGCTAACTGTGAAGGAAAACATCGTGAGGAAACCTGGGTGTCTGAGCTATTCACATACCTCAGCGCTTGAAATCGCCAATCCACGGTAGCACGCGTGGTGATTAAGCCCATACTCTCTCTCTGAGAGAAGGCCTGTGCCCTACAGTGGGACGTATATAGGCTGCTTATGATAAGTCGCTTAGAATTTTTTTCTGTGGCTTCATCACAGTTCTAATATTCACTGGAAACGAGAAATGTAGTTACACCGAAAATGTATGAATCGCAATACATTTTTTTCTGTGGCTTCATCACAGTTCTAATATTCACTGGAAACGAGAAATGTAGTTACACCGAAAATGTATGAATCGCAATACCTATGGCCAAGTAGCGTCCTATGACTTCAACAGTGACCAGTTTCAGGTTTAGGATACTTTTTATCTAATCTAATCTACATTGAAAAGAAGAAATCATCATCATCATTTGACGCTCACTGTAGGGTATAGGCCTCCCTCATGGTTTTCCAAGCTTAGTTTTCCAGGTCGTCAGACCATCTGGCCCGGTCCGCCGTCGCCAGGTCAGAACTTTTCCGCTATAAATCGAACTATAAATCGCAAACCTATGGCCAAGTAGCGTCCTATAACTCGAACAGTGTAACATAGCCCTTATTTGCTTTCAACGCTGTGAGAAAATGTTAAGCTCTCTGTTTAATCATAAAGTTGGATTTACGACCGGCCGGGCTGTGGAGGCAAAATGTTGTGACATAATTGGAATCGGTGTTGGCGTAAGGAAATTCCCGTAAACAATGCACTCGAGCAACGAACAAGCCTCGTGGATAATAAGTTATTAAACTGGGGAGCAAGTCTCTTTAATGCATAGTCGTTCAATAGGGTCATATCAGTACGGTAAAGGTTGTAACCAATCTCATAACAATAACAAACAATACCATTCTATGCCCGTACAACCTTACATTTCCCCAGCCTAGTCACATGTAACCGAGCAAAGTTTACATACAGGCCGATGTGCCATTTAACTCAAAAGATCGCACTGTAGGCCTTCTGACCCCCATTCTTTTAAAACAGTACGACCCGAGTGTAGGTACGTAGAAATGAAGTATTTTCAAGGCATAACCCGAATTCTAACTCATGAAAACATCTGTATGGCATCAAAACATTCTTTTTTTTTTTGTTGCCTTTGATAGGTAGTTAAACATGGCCTCCACATATGAAACCATTATCACATAAAACAGGCAATTAAGAATTATTTGTGTCAATAACATACTTCTTATTTTTTGTCGCCAAAATACTTCTTATTTTTAGCGCAGTTTGTAAGAAGTAGTGTACCTGACTAATGTGGGGAGACCTGTCTACATAAGGGAAATGGAAAGCCGAAGGCTAGCTATTACACATAATGTCGGTAATATAGTCAAATCAAATACACCAGACCTGACATAATGCGAAAAGAATTTACAATTTATGAGATGCAAATTCTATGGTTCCGTTTTGCGTTATAAGGAATCAGTATAAACTAAGTACCTATTATTGTTGCTATTGTGAAAAAGTCACCAAATCTTAGTCTTGATGAAATAAAACAAAAGAAAATACTGGCCGAAAAAAAATTATTAAAAAAGAAACGAGCGCCAGCTTAGCACGCCCGCCCGCGGCGTAAGAATTCAAAAACCGAACACGTCAGTCAAACTCAAAATGGCCGCCGCTTCCTGCACCCTTCCCGCCCTTGACTTACCGCTTACTTTTTTCGCGGCGCGTTCCGTTTCTGCCGTTCGAGTATAAAAACCGCGCGCACCAAAATGAGAGCAATCAGTAGCTTTCGAGCAGTCTACCACAGAAGTGCACGATGAGATTTCTGGTCAGTTCGTAGCTCTATTACCACATCGTTTCACACGTGCTAAGTTAGACAAAGGAATTGTACAAACATACGTTTAAAATTTTGCATCGTATTGTGCAAGTGCGGTGTGATACCTCATTAAAGTGACGGTCGGATTCCGTGATTTCCAGTGTAAAATATTAAAAGATTGTGTTTAAAATGGGATTAAGTCATCGGCCGTGCTTACAAATATTCATTAAATACCAAAGGGTCTAACATCGGCACCATTTTTCTTGATCACCACTGGCCACTTTTAGTATTAACATTTAGTATTAACATTCTAGTCAATCCAAAATATACTGCCACTTTAAATCCTTTTGTTTTTTTTTCAAACTTATACAGAGAAGCACTAAGAGTTTTTCTACGGTACATTTTCCATCTACGACTGTAGTTCCAAAATTTGCAAGTTAGTCTGCAAAGTAGGACAGAGCCACACTTAGACTTTGTTCAATGATATATTTTTTATAAATTATCTAACGTTTTCTTTTTTTTTCTCTACAGATCATCTCCGCCGCCATCCTCGCCTGCGCCGCAGCCGCTCCATCAGGAGCTCTGCTGGCCGCCCCCTACGCCCATGGCCTGGGCGCCCCCTACGCCCATGGCTTAGCCGCCCCCTACGCCCACGGGCTGGTTGCCGCCCCACTGGCGGTCGCCCACGCTCCCCTAGCACCAGCCCTCCCCACCATCTCACCCGGAGACCTGCAAGGCGCCGCCATCGACGCTCACGTCGACGCCTCCGACCACGCCAGAGCCGCCGTCGATGCCGCTAGGGAATACCACGACCAGGCCGCTGAGCTCCAAGGACGTGCCATCAACGCCGCCGAAGACCACTCGTGGCAGGCCGTCGACGCCGTGAAGACCGCTGAGGCTCAGCTGGACGGTGCCGCCGCCGGCGCCGCCCCCGTCCTCGCCAAGTCCCTCGTCGCCCCTCAGGTGTACGCCGCCCCCGCGGTCCTCGGACACGGTTACGGTGCCCCTGCCGGTTACGCCGCCGCCCCCGCGTTGCTCGGACACGGATACGCCGCTCCGGCCCTGGGCGTTAGCAAGTCGGTCGTGACCCAGTCCCTGTCCCAGTCCCACCCTGCCCCCGTCTACCACTCCGCCCCTGTGGCTTACGCCGCTCATGCCGCTCCCTTGGCTTACGCCGCTCATGCCGCTCCCTTGGCTTACGCCGCTCATGCCGCCCCTCTGGGTTACGCCGCCCACGGACTCCACGCTTGGTAAAAACTGTGATATATTTTTAACCAAATTTAGTCCCACTTCTTTCCTTTTGTACATATAGTTGAGCAACCACCAAAAACGCCATGCGAATACTCAAATGTTTTGGAATGTGCTTTTTTTATAGAAAATGTGAAATATTTAATGCAATAGCGGCGAGGATGTGTGAATAAAAAAAAACAGTATAATATTTACTTTGTTGTTTCCTTTTTCCCAATTTTATTACGGCATATTTATAATGCATTTATGAGTATTTAAGTCTTGAATAGGTTTTACTTAGTTTGTGGAAATATGGTTACTGGAAGGTTTCCCTAACATACAATTTCTAATTTTCATCCGCATAAAGCAACTTGCATAAAATGACAATACAATTATTTAAAAAACTTGTTTAGCAAAACCGACATTTTTAAGACGTTTTATCTGCATAGAAATCATTTATAGCAAATGGCGTTGTATGTAACGCGTGTATGTCTATGCGATTTCTTAAATGCCACTCTTTAAAATTGTATACTTAACCTAAATACGGCCCTGTGTCTTACGCGACACTGCGCCATCTTACGAATTTTGTTCAAATATTACTCTAATACTATTTTAAAGCGGATAAAGGAAAAAGTTAGGAGCCATCCGTTTATCTTAAGATCGCGCTTTGTCACAATATCTTGATGCTACATAAATTGTATATTAAAGAGAGAAAGCAAAAAGTAATTTTCCGAGATAGAATGTAACAGAAAGCTTAACATTACATATCTACAGAGTGATTTTGAAATCGTTAGCATTATTAGAAAATCTCTCGTCCGATATGACAATTGAGTTGGACGGCGTCGACCATAACACGCTCAAAAAATAGCTTTTTCGTCCTGATATCACTTGTTTAATGCTTAAAAATACAAAAGGGTTCGATTCTTTTGGCACAGTGGTGACCATAATTTTGCGGGAACTTTTAAAAAACCAGTGTATATAGATAGAGGATCTGTAGATGAACAAAAAATCACGCATGAAATAGAAGAACAGGAAGAAGAAATACATTCATTACACAAACAATAATCATAACACATAAAACAAAAAAAAAACATAGAACACTACAAAACAGAATATACAATAAAACAAGCTTTACAAACATTAGACGCGGTGTGTCTCTGTTGCTGCAAAAGGTAGCTGGCTCAGCCATCACTGTATCAGCCATTACATCATCATATAAGTACTGAAGATCAAAAACTTCGAGATAATCCGCGTTAAAGATCGACTTTGCGATGTGCATCGAATTGTCACTGAGGGCCGTGGTTCCATGAAATGAGGCCCAGCTTGTCACAAAAAATTGCTCTTTGCACATTGTGATCAGTTATGTTCACAGGGGGATACTCTAAGGGATGTGTTAATGTACCTTATTCACTTGTGCATTTTATTATACGATTATTTCTTTGTGAATCTCATCCTGTTGCAACCAATAATAATAACAATAAAACTAATAACAATAAAATTAAATAAAAACAAGATCTAAAATAAGTCACGATTTTTATCTACACAGGATCAGGATGCATTGATTTTTATCTACACAGGATCAGGATGCATTATCTCGAGAATCTTGAGGACGTTTATGCGCTTTATGACATTTTTTATTCTTCTATGGAACCTCTTTCTTTATACACAGGTTTCATTGTGCGCCGCTGTTTTGAAAAAAACGCGCAATATTATAATCATCACATCACTATCCATCCTCAGATACAAAGAGATTTTAAACCCATTCAGTTCTGTCACTCGAGAACATTCTGTGACAGCCCTATCACTAGGCCTGCCCAACTCCACTTCATCCTAGCAGTCTGCAGCGCTATTACGTAACTACTTCACTGTGTGAAGTCGTCCGTTTTAACCTATTCCGAACTGTCAAACACATACATATTTTGACACTATGGAAACGTCGAAATGGATAACTCAATACAGTGGAAAGTCACATAATAAGAGGGCTGGCCACCTAAATCAGCTATGCGCGCGAGCGTAGCGTTTCGGACTTGGTCGGTCCATCTGACATAAGGCAACGGCCACACAGAAGAGGCGCGGAAAAGACACAACGTGCGCTGTATAGAAATCGCGCAATCGTTCCGTCTCTTTTCTGTTGGCTCTCGTCTCTTCCGTAGTGAGTGAAGTAGAAAGTGAATTGGACTAACGACGCGTCTTTTCCGCGCCCCCGTCTCTCGTCCCTTCTGTGTGGCCGCCGCCTAACAAGCTACGCTCCATTTCTCGCTAGCCAACTTTGAGGCTTAGGATAATCTCCGAAAAATAAACCTGGGATGTGTCTGGATAATCTAACAAAACTTATCTGAAGTGAAAAAGCGGCAGGCCCTTATCTCAGAATTTATTGTTTGTCATTGATTTCCCGTCTGCCAAACTGTATCGCAGTTTAACGGCAGAAACTCTCAGTAACTTCATCATCATCATTCAGCCACAAGAAGTCCACTGCTGGACATAGGCCTCCTCCATGGATTTCCAAAAAGACCGGTTGGAAGCGGCCCGCATCCAGCATCTTCCTGCCACTTGGATGAGGTCATCTGTCCATCTTGTGGCTGGTCGTCCTACGCTGCGCTTGCCGATATGTGGTCTCCATTCGAGAACTTTTCGGCCCCATCGGCCATCAGTTCTGCGTGCTATACTTCAACTTACTAATCCGCTGGGCTATGTCGACGACTTTCGTTCGTCTACGAATCTCATCATTTCTGATTCGATCTCGTAGAGAAATTCCGAGCATAGCCCTTTCCATAGCTCGTTGCGTGACCTTGAGCTTTCTTATGAGGCCCATAGTTAGAGACCACGTTTCAGTGCCATAAGTCATCACTGGTAACACACACTGGTTGTATAATTTTGTCTTGAGCGATTGAGGTATATTAGACGAAAAGACTTTTCTAAGTTTCCTGAATGCTGCCCAGCCGAGTTGGATTCGACGATTGACCTCTTTCACGAAGTTGGACTGGCCTCAGTAACTTGCGCTTTGGCAAACGTACATTAGTAAGAAAGGAGAAAAATAGTAAAGAAAGAAAGAGAAAAGAGTAAAAAAGGGAACAAAAGACAAAGAGAAGACAAATCTATCTATCTAATAACGATATGCCTTACTTGAAAAAATTACTTTGACTTAGCATGAATGTATTCCACTTCTCATTGTTGGCGAACACTAGATGTGTCTTAGAATTGTTTAAACGTTACTTTAGTCAAATTAGTCATAATGCAGCCTATATACGTCCCACTGTGGGGCACAGGCCCTTTCTCAGAGAGAGAGAGATAGTATGGGCTTTATCACCACGCGTGCCCACCGCAGATTTGCAATTTCAGGCGCTGAGGTATGTGATCACCTCAGACGCTCAGGTGTCATCACGATGTTTTCCTTCACATGTTAGCGAGTAGTATTGCTACCATAAATTAACAAATGTACGTAACTCAGAAAAGAAAGTCATTAGTACATGCCGGGATTCGAACCCACAACCTTCCAAATGAGTAACCGGCGTTCTATCGCTGCGCTAATAAATTAATAATTAATATACATAAAATATCACTCGCGGGTCCAACGCAAACTTATCTCCAATGCGCCTCTTCAGTTTAGTCAAATTAATAAATACTTAATAATAAAATATATTCGTTTCGTGAATGCGCGGATTTTTGGTCAAGCTGGCGGGAATTACAAACGTGTCGAATACAAGGAACTGCATTTACAAAGTTAATCAGACTAGCAAGAATCGGAATAATAAGGAACACTTTTGCTAAATTTGTAAATAGACACTTTATGAGTTTGGCCGAATTAATTAATTCAGTTGCAGCGCAATATCGCCAAATTAACAACGAGACTACTGGGGCAGAACACAATGTATGATTGCAATCCAATTAATAACGAACAGCTAGTGAATTCCTTCTCATGCCAGAGGCCCAGTTCGTGGTGTAAGGTTGAGTGTGAGTTCGACTCGCACTTGGCCGAAGACTACAAAAGAGATTCCATTATTTCACAAGTATTCGTATATATCAAGCGAATGTGAGTGGAAGGGCCGGTAAGGGACGACACAGGCGGACATACTTCGACCAATTAGAAAAGGGCAATATAAAAGGTACCCGAAACATGCAACGACTAATGAATGTTGATGAAGCGAAAGAGATCTGCCAGGATCGGGACAAGTGGCAGAGCCGGGTGTCTGCCTACCCCTCCGGGAAACAGGCGTAAGTTTATGTATGTATTTGTATTTTTAATAGACGTATCGGCTAAGGAGATCCAGTCGCCTATCTAGCGCCACCAATGAAAAAACCATATCTTTTTTTTACAGATCGTAGTTGCAAAAAGTGCAAATTCGATCTGTAAAAAAGATATGGTTTTAAGTAATAAGTAAGTAATAAGTAATTTATTTGACAATACATACAGTACAAGTTTCAATATACAATGGTATACAGATTTCTTAAAATACTACGTAATGTCCTGACTCCTAAACTAGGGCAATCTGTATCTTAGGAGTCAGTCCTTCCCTAATAGTACAATTACCACTATTTTTACCTGTCACAATTATAATTTTTTGTAATATGTACCTATGATAATGTGCTTTCATTATTTCCAATAATTTTAAGTTTAAAGAATTTAATTAAGTTTAGAATAGACCTGTTTAACTGTGTGTGTGTGTGTGTGTGTGTGTGTGTGTGTGTGTGTGTGTGTGTGTGTGTGTGTGTGTGTGTGTGTGTGTGTGTGTGTGTGTGTGTGTGTGTGTGTGTGTGTGTGTTCATGACGGGAAAGTATCGGGGGGGGTGTGTGAACGCTGTGAGTGTATACGTCGTCATTATTTACAATTGATTGTATTTTCAGTTGGTAGGTAGATTCATTCATTTTTAATTTTATTTTAGGACGGTAAAGAGACCGAGTTTTAATTCCTCGCTGGCGCTAGTGTTAACCCCTGGAGCCCCTTAAGGCGCTACCAGGTGCGAAGGGTCATGACCAATGAAAAAAAGTCACTTTTCCGCAAAAAGAAAACACCACACATTTCAACGTTTCATTTTATTGCTTATTAGTGTGTAAGTAATTGTGATGATTAATTAACTTCAATATGTATGCACGTATTATTGTTGTTATTTTTTTTTATTTATGTATTATCACTTACGTAGCTTTATCGTAATTTCTATTAATCCCCCCAATTAAGCGGTAGAAAAGTGGAATGAAAAGTGGAAGAGAAGAAAGGGAAGATAACAAGTATCCGTATCCAGCAAGCGTCAACTTCATTTGTTTTTTTTTCAAGTTCTAATTTATTTATTTATTTTTACTTTCCTTATATTCCAAGTGTTTACCTCGGGTTAAAGACTTATTTAGTCTCTCGCACTAATCGCCAAACCCCGTCTCGGGGCTAAATAAGTTACCTTGACCCATAGGGTATCATCATCATCATTCAACCACAAGAAGTCCACTGCTGGACATATGCCTCCTCCATGGATTTCCAAAAAGACCGGTTGGAAGCGGCCTGCATCCAGCACCTTCCTGCCACTTGGATGAGGTCATCTGTCCATCTTGTGGCTGGTCGTCCTACGCTGCATTTGGCGATATATGGTCTCCATTAGAGAACTTATATAGAAACACATATAGGGTAACAAGGCACTAATAATTCAGGGTTTTTGGGGTCACAAAAAATGTGAAAAATAAAGTTACTATACCAAAAAAAAATTAATTGAAAAAATAGTAAATATTTCTTTATTGCAAATCGTAATCGATGTTAATTTAATGAAATAGTTGAAAGTAAATTGAATGAAGTCATTTAATAAAATATATTCTTTAATTAAACTTAACTTTATGTTATTTCAATTTCACATCGCGCTGTAATTGCGTGGCTGCATAGAAAGTTGGAGCATGGTTCAACAGAAATATAAAGAAAATAGAACTGTTTTTTTAATAATTTTACAGCTGTCAGTCGAACACGATTCTCTAAAGGGCTGAAAAGTTTTACTTTCCACTCGCTCTTCAGGCAACTTCAGACCTACTTTCCGCGTGTGAGTAATGAAAAATATTCTGATGGTTTTATTTTATATTTTTTCTTAAGTTTCTATATGTGTTGTATGGTATAAAAGCAATGTCACTTCAATCGGGGACGCAAGTCCCCCATTTCTCACCAAATTAAAAATATAAAAGTTCTAGACTAGACTGAGGCAGACATTAAAATAATAAAACACTGGCCGAAAAGAAACAAGCGCCAACTCGTATAGCCCGCGGCGCGAATTTAAAAAATCGCACACGTATGTCACTCTCAAAATGGCCGCCGCTTCCTGCGCCCTTCCCGCCCTCGACTCACGCGTACTTTTTTCGCGGCGCTACGTTTCTGCCGACAGAGTATAAAAACCGCGCGCGCCAAAATGAGATCAATCAGTAGCTTTCGAGCAGTCTACTACAGAAGTGCACGATGAGATTTCTGGTCAGTTAATAGCTACAAATATTACTACACACGTGCTTAGATGAAATATTACTGGAATTAGTGCCCCATAATGTGCAATTGATATTTAATAGATACGGGTTATTCCACTAATCCCATCAAGTATTAACTACAATGTTTTCAACAGTGTTCACATACAAGGATTCATTATTGCATCCGAAAATAGCAGACAGTCTTTTTAATTAACTTAACCTACTGATAAGCAATGATGCTCATATAAATAACGCTAAGTTTGTCTTATCCATTTTGTTTTGAACGGCGGAATTTGATTGATTCCGAGGCGGTACGAAGTTTTACAAGACAACTATGTGTACAAAATGTACTAAATATAAATAGGTAATTAATTCAAGAATGCAGGTACGCACTTAGGATTTTCGCGGAGGCTGATACCGTTGAACATTTAATTCTAATAGTTATTCTACTAGCTATGTACATGGTCTTTAAACTTTAGGTCACTTAGACAATCTAGCCCTAAATTATATCCACAAATAATATTAAAAAAAAACTTCTTTTTCTTCTCTTATGCAGATCGCCGCCGCCGCCATCCTCGCCTGCGCCGCAGCCGCTCCTTCAGGAGCCATGCTGGTCGCCCCCTACGCCCATGGCCTAGCCACCCCCTACGCCCACGGACTAGTTGCCACCCCACTGGCAGTCGCCCACGCTCCCCTTGCGCCGGCCCTCCCCACCATCTCTCCCGGAGACCTACAAGGCGCTGCCATCGACGCTCACGTCGAATCCTCCGACCACGCCAGAGCCGCCGTCGATGCCGCTAGGGAATACCACGACCAGGCCGCTGAGCTCCAAGGACGTGCCATCAACGCCGCCGAAGACCACTCGTGGCAGTCCGTCGACGCCGTGAAGACCGCTGAGGCTCAGCTGGACGGTGCCGCCGCCGGCGCCGCCCCCGTCCTCGCCAAGTCCCTCGTCACCCCTCAGGTGTACGCCGCCCCCGCGGTCCTCGGACACGGTTACGGTGCCCCTGCCGCTTACGCCGCCGCCCCCGCGTTGCTCGGACACGGATACGCCGCTCCGGCCCTGGGCGTTAGCAAGTCGGTCGTGACCCAGTCCCTGTCCCAGTCCCACCCTGCCCCCGTCTACCACTCAGCCCCTGTGGCTTATGCCGCTCACGCCGCTCCCTTGGCTTACGCCGCTCATGCCGCCCCTCTGGGTTACGCCGCCCACGGACTCCACGCTTGGTAAAAACTGTGATATAAGGCATTCTTTTTGTACATATAGCTGAGTAATCACCGAAAACGCCATGCGAATACTCAAATGTTTTGGAATGTGTTTTTTATTGCAGAAAATGTGAAACATTTAGTGTAAGCGGAGAGGATGAGTGAATAAATAGAAAATACAATTATTGACCCAGACGTTTCATTATCGTTTTTCCCAATATTTTAGTATACTGAAAAGTTCAATTATTTTACTGGTTTATCTCCAATACTTGAAATGTCACAATATATACTTAATCGAATTCATTGGTTTCTAAGTTATTAGATACAGATTTATTTCTTTAATGGATGTTAGCTTTCCATTACGGTCTTTTCAATTACGGCCTTTTCTGGCAACACTCACAGCCAATTCTAGCAAAATTTTAAAAACACCAACCTCAAAAATCACCGGTGTCCGGGGCGATAAGGTTCATTTATTTCCAGTAACCTTATACCGTTGAGGTTTTGAAATTTTCATGCTATAAATTGCAGATCAAAGAATTTACATTACACATAACATAAACTCACGCCTGTATCCCGGAGGCATTCATTAGGTGTTGCATGCTCACCGGTTTGGGGTACTTTTTATCTTGCCGCCTTCGAATTCATTTTACACATTAGTAATAAGTAACACAAATAAAATTATTTTTATTTGTGATCAGTCAGCCGGGTTTGTCTAGCCTGCAGCGCCCCTAATGGGCGCCTGGATTCGACGTACCTCCTGCACCATAGGTAAAACCGGCCCTGGTAACACTATTAAAGTTTTTCATGCAGGACAAATTATCTTTTATTTTGTATTATATAAACACATAGGAGTAAGTGTATTATAAGCGACTTTATACGTCCCATTGCAGGGCACAAGCCTTCTCTCAACAAAGAGAGCATAAGGGCTTCATTACCACGCGTGCACACCGCGGATTGGTAATTTCAAGAGCTGAGGTATGTGGACACCTCATACACTCAGGTTTCTTCACGATGTTTTGCTTCACAGTTAGCGAGTGGTATTGCTACTACAACTTGAGATCGCCAATCCTCGGTGGGCACGCGAAGTGTCGCGTACCCACCGAGCATTGCCGATTTCAAGCGCTATGCTATGGAACACTTCAGACCCTCGGATTTTCTCACGGTGGTTTCGCACACAGTTAGCAAGTGATATTTCTACTACAAATGGTCAAATGCGTTACTTGGAAAGTAAAGTCATGCCGGAATCGAACTCACGACACGATAAGAAAACATCGCGTATATACCAAACCACTAGGTTGATAGTTCTATCCACCTAGGTATCTATCTAGAACCTAGTATGCCAAACCACTTAGCAATTCGTAAGAAAAGTACCTTAACTGACTTTTGAAGGCTTGAAAGATGAAGTCACTCAGCAGGCGATGCAGGCAAACCAAATACACAGACACAAATAGCTGCATAGGATGCCCGCATGGTTTCTAAACTGATGCAACAATCATGTTATCACAAGAACGGATACGCTGCCTGGTTACTACAGCACAGGGCATCCTATTTTGGGACAATGATAAGTCATTGTGTAGTGCGGATGCGGATGAGACGTGACGAGAAGCCTGTCCAGGCCATCCACATGGACTGCATCGTTGGTCTAGCGGTATCCCATCTAATTACCATGCTGGAGGTCGTGGGTTCGATTCCTACTGGAGGCCGCCGTGCATTTGTATAAATGTCTACCATAGCACCGGGTATCCTAGTTTGGGACCAGGACATGTGACTGTGTTTTGTGCAAGTTATTATTATTACATTAATTATTACATTAGATCAAGGCGAGTAAATCCAGTATTTCATCTGGAAAAAGTGTCATCAAGGTATAGGCAAAACTCATATCTATGGAGGGTTTGTAACCAATTTAATAAACTGGCGAAGATAGGCGATCTTGATATGTTTAATTCATCAGTCCAAAGCTTGAGGGAAATACTTAGTGCAGATTTCTTCAATGGTTAGAATAAATTATATTATTAAGGTAGTTTCGTATGCTGTCTTTTGTGTTTTTGCTCAAAGAGCTCAACGACGTCTTAACATATTTCTATAAGTGGAGACTTATAACTGGCCTTCTGTATGTCTAAAGTTTCTGTTATTCATTGTTTTGTGCTGTTAGTCTTCCTAATAATAAATAAAAAAATAATAAATAAATAAATTAAAACAGGCCGTCTACCTACGGGCGTAACAATTCAAACTAAATGAAACCTTAAATACTTCTAGCACAAAAATTGTGAACACGTGTGGCCGACCGGCACAACACGGGACAGGGCTTTTTAGGGTTCCGTAGTCCAACAAGGAACCGTCATAGTTGTCCGTCTCTCTGTCTGTCTGTCCGTCCGCGGCCTAGCGCAAAGACCGGTGGCGCTAGAAAGCTGTAATTTGGTATGTGTATACATATTTATCATGCCAACAAAGTTAAAGAATAAAATGTTGGTTTTTTTTTACCATACCCCCCCTCTAACATGAAAAGCGGGGATGATTTTTTTTTTCTCGTCTACCCCATCATGTAGGACCTCCTTGGATTGGCCATTGAAAAATATTGTGGGCGTAGGAAGACTATTTTTTTATATTTTTATATTTTTTACTATTTTTTTACTATTTATTATGCTTTAACGCGCAAATTTTTGTCCGAGTAGGGCGTTCCCCCCTCACCTGTTAAATGTTAAATGGTTGATTGTAGAAACGTGAAAAAATTCAGGGTAGTAGCACATATAATAAACTTAAAAGGAAAAGTACCACGGCTAAGTAGGCTTTATTAGTTAACGAGTAATAGGTAACCAACTTATAAAAGTAAAATTTCGTACAAAATCCATTAGAAGAAAGAAGAAGAAAGACATTTATTATACCAACAAGATACATCACAGAAACAAAATAAGCACATAAGTAACATAATATGCACAACACAGAAGGAAAACTAAATACACAACAGACAAAACGAATAAATAAAACAGGACTATAGATTACAAAAAAATTAAAAATTAAAAATTAAAATTAATTATTTAAAAATTACTTCGACGAAGTTCTGTAAAGCAGATAAAAAAAACCTCTTTCTACGGAACCCTACATTGCGCGTGGCCCGACACGCACTGGGCCGGTTTTATACACCTGTTATCACCATTATTTTATGTTGAAATCATGCATAATGAATAGTGCGGCCCGACCGAGAACTTGGCCTATACTCCATTCCACAAAACGAGCTCCCAACGAAACAACAACAAGCGAGTAGCTTAATAGATATACCGTAGGATATTAGCGAAGTGACGGATAATAGAGAAATAAAGAATTATTTCTTTATCATCCTAGGATCTTTGCTGAGATAAAAATTCACAATCAGTCAGTGGTTTTCTATTTACATATCATGTACCGCTAACTTTTCATTACTTTTCAAACTAAAATATACTTAAAATGTCTGAGATGTTTACATTTATCTTTTATAAAGTATACTACCTGACCAGGCAAACGTTGTTTTGCCATGTTAATTAGCCAACGACAGGTTCTCAGAGGTACCAAACATATGCAAAAAATTTCATAAAAACCGGTGAAGCCGTTTCGGAGAAGTTCGATAAGAAACACTGTAACACGAGATTTTTATATATTAGATAGCATTTTATTCCAATAATTAAAAATTTTAGAATGTGTAAACGAGACGGTTGCCAGAAGTTACAGCAGCCTTCAGTCGTGTATGTTTTAACAACGTTTAATCTTATCATTTATGACTGCTTGCCGACTACTACTACAATGGCAAAAAAATATCATCAGCTGCTGCATAAATTGTAATTTTCACAAAAGTTAATACAACCTTTACGGGGCAGCGGTGTTAGCCTAGTGGGTAGAACATTGGACTCGAAAGCGAGAGACCCAGGTTCGATTCCCAGTGCCTGCACGTACGTTTGAGTTATTTTTCTAAGTAATGTACATTCGTGAAATTATAGTAGCAATACCACGCGCTAACTGTGAAGGAAACCTGAGTGTCTGAGCTATTCACATACCTCAGCGCTTGAAATCGCCAATCCGCGGTGGGCACACGTGGCGATTAAGTTCCATAATCTCTCCCTGAGAGAAGGCCTCTGCCCTACAGTGGGACGTACATAGGCTGCTTATGTTATGGGACACTGTATACATGAAGATTCTACATGAAGATTCTTCAGAGTCACCTCCGTCGCGGTTTAAAAAATGTGTTAAGCACACTCTGCGCAAAAATGCCTACTCGAGAATTATTTATAAGACAAAGATGTCTGGTATTAAACATTAGATTGTTAATGGGTATTTAGAGGTCGATTGTGACTAGTATTCAACACATTTATAACTAATATTTTAAGTTGAAAACTCAATTACTTAAGTTAAAACTTTTTTAAAAAGATTAAAAGTGGAGTTTCTTTGTTGGCTTCTTCTCCACATAATCTATTAATTGTGAAACGAACTACTTTGACGTTCATTAAGTAAACATTATGTTTTTATAATGAATAAAAATATTTGAATTGAATTAAATATTGGTGGTACCTTTACTATTAAACAACCCATGGTTCCTGAGATGTCACTAGGATTCTTACAACGGCAACGCCAGACGGATCAGTTCAAGAATTTAGAACTTTTGGTGGAATAAAGAAACTGATAAAACATAATTTGCAATACATGAACCCTAAGAGCCAGTTTCTAAATTGAGAATTTCGCTAAGTAAATAGTTAACTGGAGTGCTGTCTCTTCGAATTTCTCAGAAAAGAGCGGAACAGAACGTTACTTAAGTATTTACTTAGTGAAATTCTCAATTCAGAAACCAGCCCTAAATATGTGACAGGGTCTGTCTGTCTGACCGCGGCTTAGTTAAGAGACGCTTAGTTATAGAAAGTGGAAATTTTGTATAGATATGCATTGCATATTAATTACGCAGCTAAACGGTAAAATTAAATCTTAAAAAAAATCTATTTCAAATAAGAAAATTATTGAAACTTAACAATAAAAACTACTTTTAATTAACCTGAGTAAAAATAAATGAAACTAAATATTGAACAGAATTATAATTTTATTATCAATGCCAAGAAATTCAGTTCAATGTCGCAGATAACTCAGTAAAACTTTATAAAGCAAAAAAACCCAGGTTGAAAATAATAAAATGAAAAAAATAAAACAAGCGCCCAACTTAAAAGCCCGCGGATAAATTTCAAAAACCGAACACGTCAACCTCAAAACGGCCGCCGCTTCCTGCACCCTTCCCGCCCTTGACTTACAGCTCAATTTCTGTCGCGGCATTTCGTTCCTGCCGATAGAGTATAAAAACCGCGCGCGCCAAAATGAGATCAATCAGTAGCTTTCGAGCAGTCTACTACAGAAGTGCACGATGAGATTTCTGGTCAGTTAATAGCTCCTACTTTATTATTCACACGTGACATGCAACATTAAGTAATTATACAAATATGCGTACAAAAATCGTGCCTCCTCTTATGCAAGACTAGTGCGTGCAATTAAAAGTGACGTATCGGAATACTCGCACTCAAAAATGAAACGGTGTTTCAACTTGGTTCTGTCTTGCTCGTAAGACACTTTTTCGTGAATTTGAAACATTTTCAATTACTATTTATAACTTGGTCAAAAAATGGGATGCATTTAGGCTCTTCGCGGGGAGGGACCGATCTAACCTATCGTTTTCCATTTAATTGTAATTCCGTTACCAGATTGGGGTTGTAGGTCAGTCATCAAACTCTCGGCTAACAGGGCCACACTTAGGGAGTCCAAATATTACTTAAACTCACGCAAGTATCCAGGAGCGGTAGGCAGAGAGCAGGGTTTGCCACTCTACATATTATTATGTTTCTTTTTTTTTCTTTTGTGCAGATCGCCGCCGCCGCCATCCTCGCCTGCGCCGCAGCCGCTCCTTCGGGAGCCCTGCTGGCCGCCCCCTACGCCCATGGCCTAGCCGCCCCCTACGCCCACGGGCTGGTCGCCGCGCCCCTGGCGGTCGCTCACGCTCCTCTAGCGCCAGCCCTGCCTACCATCTCGCCTGGAGACCTGCAGGGCGCCGCTATCAACGCTCACGTCGACGCCTCTGACCACGCTAGAGCCGCCGTCGATGCCGCTAGGGAATACCACGACCAGGCCGCTGAGCTCCAAGGACGTGCCATCAACGCCGCCGAAGACCACTCGTGGCAGGCCGTCGACGCCGTGAAGACCGCTGAGGCTCAGCTGGACGGTGCCGCCGCAGGCGCCGCCCCTGTCCTCGCTAAGTCCCTCGTCGCCCCTCAGGTGTACGCCGCCCCCGCGGTCCTCGGACACGGTTACGGCGCCCCTGCCGCTTACGCGGCCGCCCCCGCGTTGCTCGGACACGGATACGCCGCCCCGAGCCTGGGCATTAGCAAGTCGATCGTGACCCAGTCCTTGTCACAGTCGCATCCTGCCCCCGTCTACCACTCCGCCCCCGTGGCTTATGCCGCTCATGCCGCCCCCTTGGCTTACGCCGGCCACGGACTCCACGCTTGGTAAAAACTGTGATATATTTTGAACCAAATTTTGTCTCACTTCTAGCCTTTTGTACATATTGTAGAGCAATCACCAAAAAGGCCATGCGAATACTCTAATGTTTTGGAATGTCTTTTTTTTAGAATATGAAATTTTTTATGCAATAGCAGCGAGGTTGTGTAAATAAAAAAATACAATAATTTACTCTTTCGTTTTCTTATATACTTATTTCCTAACCTAACACTGGTACGATTTTAAATATTAGTTTTTTAAACATCACGAGTAAGAACACAATCATTAAGGGCCGATTCGACCAAACTATTTGTGCTTGGTATAAGTGGTAATCTCGGAATAAATCGAGAAATACTCTGGAGTAAGCCTGTATCACGTTCTACCAACTACTAATCCCGGGATAATTCACACTATTGCAACAAATTATACCAAGATTAAAATTGTGGGAGTAAATTTATTATCAGATTAGTTATTCCTGGTATAAAGCTTTGTTGGGCGAATCGGCCCTAAAGCATACAAAATTTAAATAAAATAATTTCGAGTTTTTAATAGGGATTTCCGTTAAAGAAAATCCTAACCTACTTATTTTATTTGACGTGTTTGATTACTCATTAAAATGTTATGGAGGTCAAAAACCTTGACTAATTATTTATTGCACAATTTTGCGGGTCGTTTGATTCTGTGCGAGTTTTGTCTCCTGAAAATGTCCTAGTGCTTGTTATTTATTTGAACCGTAATCGACACCATCGCAGGGAAAGCTGCGGTTCTGGGGTGTTCACACAGCTCTTAAAATCGCAGGTTTTCATAAACCCATTCTCTCTCTCTCTCTCTCTCTCTCTCTCTCCTTCTCTCTCCCTCTCTCTCCCTCTCTCTATCTGAGATAAGGCCTGTGCCCTGCAGTGCGACGTTTATAGACTGCTTACAAAAATTCCTTTTTAAAGTTAACTCTCTCGCTTCTTAAAACTAGAAGGTCCTCATTCAAAACCTTAATTTACATGGACTGAGCAAACATCTATACAATTACTCGAACCAAACACCTTTGTTCCCAACACTTGAAACCTGTCTTTAAATACCACACAAATGTCAGTCGAGTTATTTTGTAACGAAATAAGTACATACCGCACTTAAAACAACTAATAATAACCTCAAGGCATTGCCTAGACAAAACAAACTTTACAGAAGGATGAGTTAGTGGGTACAGCTGTTGGCATTTACAGTGCATGATAGGTTAGTTAAAGCATTCGACGAACCGTCGCCTTTCTGTAATTTATGTTCATACACATAAAAAATTAAGTGGCTTTTACCAATCACGCATGGCTGTATGAGTATCGAATCGAAGGCAAGAAATAAAAAACAACTTTTTATTTCTTATTAAAAAAAATGTTGCTTGCAAGTATAATAATCATAAGAAAGAGGTTGGTATTGAAAACTAGAAATAAAAAAGAAGAAAATGTTTCCAGCCAATCGATCATTTTATCAAAACAATATTTTATTCTTCTGTATATTTACGTTTTTATTTTACACTATCCCCACGTACACAATTAATTAGCCACAGTACGGACTAAAAGCGGAAGTAAATGCTGGCCAGCACGGCAACCTTGGCGCGCATTCCTCTGGCCAAAAAAAGTAGATCACGGAATTCGAACGTATACATATTAATATACCTAAATAGCATTAAAATTTATTACTCACGCAGGTATTTTGGGAACCTTCGTTTTTGCACAGTTTTTTCAAGTTTTTGCTTTCGATGTAATACTAAGTTTGCATCTAACTTGTTTATAATTTTCCAAATTGTAGATATTAATGAATGACAGGCTACTCTAATAGTTTGATTACAGAACTTTGTGGACTGAAAGACGATGTAGCAACTAGAATTGAGAAAGGAATACTGCGTTGGTTTGGACATGTGGAGAGGATGAAGGAAGAAAGATTAACGAAACAAATATACTAAGCTAATGTAGGTGGAAGGGCCGGTAAGGAACGTCCCAGGCGGACGTACTTTGAACAAATAAAGAATGTGGAAAGGGCAAGATAAAAAGTACCCGAAACCGGCGTGTGTGCAACGACTAATGAATGTTGAGTAGCAGACCCTGGTCTCAGTCAAGGCCCCTTCTACCCCTCTGGGATGCAGGCGTGAGTTTATGTATGTATGTAGATAAAAGTAGACAACAAGGGACGACTACAATAAATCACATGAACTTATAGTGCCGTTACAACATTTTTTTAGTTATTTATTATACGTAATCACAAGTTTTAGGGTTGTTACATTTTAATAACTTAACTTTTGTAGCTTTTTTTTGTTATTTAATATCGCAGTGCCTTTCAATGATACTCCTATTCATGCCGGAGGTAGTGGGTTGGATTCCCACTGGGGCCCGCCCTACATTTGTACAAATGGCCTCAGTCTGGGTGTATTTTCATGTTTGTGATGTCTTTGCCCGGTTACCATGGCGCGGGGTATCTTGGTTTGGGACAAGGACCAGTGCGTGTGTTGTGTGGAAGAAGTTATCATTTCATTCATAAGCAGCCTTTATACGTTGGCACGTGGCTGTTCACGGGACGTTGAGAGTGGGCTCTAGGGCACAGGCCTTCTCTCAGGGAGAGAGTATGAGCTTGATCACCACGCGTCCTCACCGCGGATTGGCGATTTAAAGCGCTGAGGTATGCGTATAGCTCAGACACCCGGGTTTCCTCACGATGTTTTCCTTCGCCGTTAGCGAGTGGTATTGCTACTATAACTTCACAAATGTACATAACTTAGAAAACAAAGTCACAGGTACATGCCCGCACCAGGAATCGAACCTGGGTCCCCCGCTTCCGAGTCCAATGTCCTACCCACTAGGCTACCGCCGCTTTCTTTTCAAATATAAGTTAATTACGCCTAACATTGGGTGTCTTTCGTGGGCTGCATAGATAGAGACTGTTGCTGCTGTGGTAACGCGGCCGGTAGAACGCTTGTCTTACACTTACTCTCTAAGCAACGTACGTTTGTGAATTTGTACTACCAATACTGGCTGCCTGAGTGATCTTAAACGATCACGAAGGTTAAGCAACACTGGGCGCGTTCAGTGCATGGATGGGTCGCCGTCTATGCCTAACGCTAGTGGCATTTTTCCGAGCGGTTCCGTGCTTCGCAAGGCACGTTAAGCTGTTGGTGCCGGCTGCCGTCGATAGATGGCAGTCGTTAAGCCAAGTCAGAGGCCTTAGGGCGGCTTGACAACTTCTGACAGTAGACGAGCCACTAGTCTACAAGCCTCCACCAATCCGGACTTGGCCCCCGTGGTGGAGTATGGCCTATACCTTCCTCAGGGAAGAGACCCTTGCCCCTCGCTGGGGACATAATGGGTTGATGATGACTGTAGTAGAAGGAAAACATCATGATGAAACCGGAATACTTGAGGTGTTACGAACGCGTTTGAAATTGCCCATCCAAGGTGGGCATGTACGCGTTATGATGAAGGTCTGTACCTTCTCTCAGAGAGAGAGCGTTTATTTATTTTATTATTATTTATTAGAGAAGAAAAAAACAGTTGTACAAACACGTTAATGTAACTTAGGAATAACATAAACACTATATAATTGTACAACCAGCAGCGTTTTCAACAGTTTACTTAAACAGAATAAGCACAGACGCATAACATTGAATGTGTAAGTGGCATCTGAAAACAAACATTAGGTGAAGCCAACATTTTTACAGGATAAAGGAAGATTACCTTCCCATCGCGGCAGATACGAAAATACAAAGCAAAGGAAGAAGAACAGCCAAGCAAACAATATTAACCATAACATAACATAAACTCACGCCTGTATCCCAGAGGGGTAGGCAGAGACCAGGGACTGCCACTTGCTACGATCCTGACCGATCACTTTCGCTTCCTCAACATTCATTAGTCGTTGCGTGCACGCACGCAATATTTACCAAGAAAGCTAAAATCATAGTACGTGTAGATATTAGATGCTATTAGTAACTATTGTAAAACACATATTATTATGTATTTTGGAAGAAGCCTGGCTACCCATAGCACAGGGAATCCTAGTTTGGGAGCCAGTAACCACTTTTTTAACCTTTTTCTAAATAAAGTTTTTTTCATTTTAATTTTTCATTTTCATAGAATGATCATAGGGTACGGACTGACAGGCCTATAACTTTAGAAGTAATCAAAGGTTGATCCGCTGTCGACTGCACTTTTTAGCTGCTAGCCCGCTAGTATGTTGATCGGACGCGATATTCCATAAAATGTTATTGCTCCATGGCCATTAAGTCGTCGTAGACTGTAAGCAATAATATGAAAGGCTTCGACGGTTGGTTGAACGACCCCAGGCGGACATGCAGAGCAGATGCCGGCCAAGTGGGAGCCAGACTCGCTCACCGCGGGTTTCGTATCACTACACAATTTATTTAATCATCTTCTTCTATGATGATTAACTGATGATGATGATGAAGAAGGAAAGATTAAAGAAACAAATCTATCGAGCGAATGTGGGTCGTCACAGGCGGACATATTTCGACCGAAAAGGCGATGTATTAGCAAAGGGCAAGATAAAAAGTACCCCAAACCGGCGCATGTGCATGCAACGACTAATGAATGTTGAGAAAGTGAAAGTTATTTAGCTCATGGGAATAAAAGAAAGGTCGGACAAAGTCAACTTACGTGAGTTCTGTTTTTATCCTATTTCTAAGGGACCCTAAAAACGTTGAGAACATTGCTTGTAAAGGAAACCCTCTTGTTTTAGTTTTGTTTACATCAGCAGCCTATATACGTCTCACTGTGGGCACAGGCCTTCTCGCAGGGGGAGAGTGTGGGCTTAATCACCACGCGCGCCCACCGCGGATTGGCGATTTCAAGCGCATGAATAGCTCAGACACTCAGATTTCCTCACGATGTTTTCCTTCACCGTTAGCGAGTGGTATTGCTACTATAACTTCACAAATGTACATAACTTAGAAAGCCAAGTCATAGGTATATGCCCGCACTGGGGATCGAACCTGGGTCTCTCGCTTCCGAGTCCGATGTTCTACCCACTAGGCTACCGCCGCTTCCTTTATCCTTTGTTGTTAAAAATGCACACCCTCTGAAAATTTCAACCGGCTCCCACCAGATAGGTTTTTAAAATTAAAGCAAGTTATTCGTACGAATTTTACGTTTCGTTTTTCAAAGAGTTCACGATTTCATGCATTCAGCTTTTCTCACGATATTTTCCATCACTTTACGACGATCGTAAGACAAAAAAAAACTTCGAATCGATCCTGCGCCCTAATTGTTTACCAAAACGCCTGTGCACTGTTCGGAGCAAGAGAATGTTATTTGCAACTTGTTTCTCTAAAATTATTTTAACATCAACTAATGTATTATTAAGAATGATAGATAGATAGATAAATTGCTACAGGCTTAGCTCTGCAGCATATACAGTCAAAAGAGTTAGAGAGCTCACTGACGTTGCAACTGCTAGGCTTGTTCATTTTAGTTACTTCCACAGTATTATGTTCTACGGTATACTAGTGTGGAGTCGGGCAGCAGACATTGAAACGATCTTCATCTTACAGAAGAGAGCGATCCTATTTATTTACAAGCTAGGTAGCAGGTACTCGCTAATTGCAAGTCAATACATTTATGAAAATATTATGTATGTTAGAAAAAATATCAGCAATTTCGAATTATTGGTAGCCATCATAATATTGATACTAGGAATAAACATAAATTGTCATTTCCACGTTTTAGACTTGCAAAAGTTAATACATGCTTTATGGGGCATTGTGTACGGTTGTACAATAAAATTCCTCAAGATACATTGAGTTACCACCGACGCGGTTTAAAAAACCTGTAAGCATAGTACTCTGTGCAAAAAAGGCCTACTATAACATTAAGGATTATTTGGAAGACAAAGATGTCTGGTATTTAAATAATGTTAAGGAGGACGATTGTATGTAATGTGAGGTATGTTAACACCTCAGTCACTCAGGTTTCCTCACAATGTTTTCTTTCACGGTTAGCAAGTGTATAAATTACACTTCGCCACACGGATTGCCACGTAAGAGACCCCTGGTTTATTCTTGTCACACATACTGTTTTTTTTTCTGTATGACCGAATAACGTTCTGAAAAAAAAAAAACAATTTGAGCAACTCATTTGCTGTTAAGGCCGCCCGGCTGTGGGATGATCTGATAGTTTCAATAAGGCGCTCTTCTACCCCAGCTATCTTTAAAAGCAGGGCTCACGGTCTGAATCTATAACTTTAGTTTATTAAATAGTTCAATTATTATTGTTTTCCTGAATGTAGGTATGTCTTTGTCCTCTGGTAGAACTTTATTGTAACTATGTAACTTTATGTATGTTTACAATTGTTATACCTATAGTATGTAAAGGTTTATGTAAGTACTAGCTGTTGCCCGCGACTTCGTTCGCGTGGTAATTTTGATGTGTATTTTTCCGGGATAATAAATAGCCTATGTGCTAATCCAGACTATAATCTATCTCTGTGCAAAATTTTATCCGGATCCGTTCAGCCGTTTTTGCGTGAAAGAGTAACAAACACCCATCCATACATACAAACTTTCGCGTTTATAATATTAGTAAGGATACAAGTATGTAAATCAATAATCATATTTGCACCGACTATCCGTCTCACTTTGCCTTCAGCAACTCTCCATCTGAAAGGAATTGCTATAAGCAATAAGGCCGCCACTTGTACTGTATTTTTATAAATATTTTATGTTTGTCTTTTTCCTGGTACAATAAAAGATATTCTCATCTTATCTTTTCTATTTATTTGTCCGTCCCAAACTAAGATAACCCGTGCTACGTTGACCCGCCAAAGACATCACACACATGAAATACCGAAAAAATAACAAAGGACCGAGCAGAAATCGAACACACGACTGCTTACTTGATAATCCAACTACAACAAGTCGGTGGACCCATACAGCCTTGGGTAGACCTAATTAAGAACCTATTTAGAGGATAAAAAGATAAAAAGTACCCGAAACCGGCTTGAGTGCATGCAACGACTAATGAATGTTGAGGAAGCGAAAGTGATCTGTGAGGATCGTAGCAAGTGGCAGTCCCTGGTCTCTGCCTACCCCTCTGGGATACAGGCGTGAGTTTATGTTATGTTTAAGGCTAAAAATTCCACCCATGCCGGGACTTGAACCCGCGACCTCTGCCTCACCGTGCCAGCGGTCGCGGGTTCAAGTCCCGGCATGGGTGGAATTTTTAGTCTCTAAATAGGTTTTCAAAATTGTCCTCAGCACGGATTAGTGCAACAAAAAGAATATATAGACCTAATTAATCAAATTATTTATTTATTTGTAAATTGTAAGGTAATAAAATTTAGGATTCACGCTATGTTTGCCTATAAGGCTTCTAAACTGAAATCATGTTGTAATAAAAAATATGTAAAATAAAACGTCACTGCAATTGTCATCGTCGTCATCATCAGCCTACCGCTGTCCCTTGCCATCCGCATCCACAGACATTCTGCCGACTCAACGATATTGTATTTTATATTTTCAATATGTATTTTTAAAATATACATATGTAGTCTGTATGTATGCAAATTTTATTACGTATTTTATCATATAAAGTTTTTTTTCTATTAATGTGAGTCAGCTTGTCTTATTTATTATATTCTTATATAATTGATGTACACCTACCTACTCTCTTTACATTACAGTCCTATCAATCCTAAGGTTGTGTAGAAAGATCGCTTTTAGCGATAAGATCACCAGTTGTATGCTATGCAACTTAGATATTTATGATTTTTCATGTATCTTTATATTTGTATTTATATATGGTGTGCAATAAAGAGTACTAATCTATTGTCCAACCATCGGGCTGCTGGTCTGCCCACTGACCGTCGTCCTGGGTCTAGATCCTAATAGACACATAGTTATTCAATAGAATGATATTAGCAGGACAATAGCTGTTATTTGCCTCTATTTCGTAGGCTACCAAGCATCTCTCCGGCCGAAGATCGAATCGCGCGAGGCGCCGAGTTCAGTTGCACGGGTGGCACCATTGAATTGCAATTGGTTACTAGACTACCAATAATATCCAGTATGGTATGTAAGTATGGTATTTTAATTCTAATAATTATTGTGGCATTTCACCAATGCACTGTTAGACACTGTACCTACTTCCGCACAATTTCGTATGGTAATTCGTCCTGCGATCTCCGCGTTGCAGGCTATGTCTAGTGAGAAGATCTCCAGCTATCTTACAAAGTACTGATTCGTTTAAAAAGTGCAGTGAAGACGTATGTGGAAAATGTTTGTATTCTTCGTTGTTTCAATTAGCAAATAAACTCTGTTTTAGTTCAAAAGAAGCTTGCCTTCTGTTAATCTCTTGCTGCTTTACGTAACAGACAGGTTCATATTGGCGGTCGAATTCTCGAAAGAACGTGGCCTTGAACTTGATTTTGGCACTTTTTATGCAACGGAACGCGTAAAAAAACTGGTTGAATGGTTTCGGCGACACCCGGTCATTGCAGCACGTTTCAATCAAGACAGTAGCGTAAGATATTGAAATGCCACGTCTATGATTGACTGCCTCGTTCGTTACCGGTAACAAGTCTGATTACCATGCCGTCGTGAGTTCGATTCCCACTGGAGGCCACTGTACATTTGTACAAATTATGTGCTTTGCTATCCAGACAATGATATCATAGAACAGACCGAGGCCATTTGTGCAAATCAAGTAAGGCAACCTGCGGCGGCATTGAACCCACGATCGGTAGACAAGCGTGTATCGCTAGACCCACGAAGCAGTCCCTGTACCTGGGCCACGTTTCATAAAACTACAATTCATGGTTTACTATGACAGTACGATGCACATTGCGTGGCTGTTTAGTATTAACTAGCTGTGCCCGCAGTCGCCTACGTTCGCGTCGGATTAGAACATAAAGTGCCCTTACCCCGTAATCAAGGCCATGGCCTGTCTCCGTTCTAAATTTCATCCCTTGAGACCATTTCGCGGTTCTACTATTCTATTATCCTATCTCACCACGCCGTCTTCGGTCGGCGCAGCTTGTCGCCCGCTTATACTTCGGTCACACACAGCGACTAATCGCTGCGAATACCCACTCGCGTATTCGCTGTGTGTGACAGGCTATTCGCTGCGAACAGATTCGGCATGATTCACAGATTGAGCATGTTCAATTTTACTCGCTGCGGATGCGCACTGACAGTCGAAATTCTCGTGTAGAACTCGCTGTCGTGTCACACGGGCAGTTCGCAGCGAACAGATTCAGTTGCAGCGAGTTGAAGTCGCCGCGAGTAAAATTGAGCATGTTCAATTTTACTCGCTGCGGATGCGCACTGACAGTCGAAATTCTCGTGTAGAACTCGCTGTCGTGTCACACGGGCAGTTCGCAGCGAACAGATTCAGTTGCAGCGAGTTGGAAGTCGCCGCGAGTAAAATTGAGCATGTTCAATTTTTATCGCTGCGGATGCGCACTGACAGTCGAAATTCTCGTGTAGAACTCGCTGTCGTGTCACACGGGCAGTTCGCAGCGAACAGATTCAGTTGCAGCGAGTTGAAGTCGCCGCGAGTAAAATTGAGCATGTTCAATTTTACTCGCTGCGGATGCGCACTGACAGTCTAAATTCTCGTGTAGAACTCGCTGTCGTGTCACACAGCGAGTGCACTCGCAGCGACTAGTCGCTGTGTGTGACCGAAGCTTTAAGCTCATAACAGCATAGTATGAGAGTGTGAATCACGCGATTTGTGGCGCTAAAACGTGAGAATTTGACAATAAATCCCAGCGAGTGTTACTCGCGTCATGTTTACTATCCATCTTCTTATAGTGTCGGTGACCAACCAGTTGGACTTGATTGGACCAGAACTCGGTCGGCCTACAATTCGATGTACACTGCAAAGTCGATTCATGCCCAGATTAACAAAAACAATCTGCTACGCAATGTACCTCGAATTGTCATAATAATGTCATGAAACTCGGCCCTGAAAGCTCAACGGTCAACGAGTATTGGTTTTTCTATACGTAGTGTGATTACAATTAACCAGGTTACGAAGATCTTTTCTCGCCCCCTGTGGACTTAACGCCGGGTTTTTCGAGCGCAGGGATAGTTGGAGGAAAAGTAGGTATTTTTGAAATTACAGAAATACAAAGCCTATTAATAGAATTCTGACGACCGACGTCACTAACACATTCAGTGATAGTCATTTTGGTATGTTTTTTATCATCCATAACTCAGTATAGCTCAAATAAAACCATATCTAGTGATAATTTAAACTCACGTTCACGATTGTTTTTGATGCTATACTGTTGACAAAATCATAAAAATAATGACCCACGGCCCTACACAGGACATTGAAAAATGTTTTTTTTTTTTCAGAATTTAAATACTAAACATTACAGTAAAATGTATTTATAACACCTGATTTAGGGGTAATGTCGGAGAAACCAGCCTTAGGCGTGATGTAAGGTAGCCTATACGTTACACGGGAATTTAAGCAATAATAATCGTGAAAGTCGTATTTTCCCTTCAGTGGTTTTTGCGTAATGCGCGCACAAAGAAACAGAGTGACATAGACATATGTCAGACAGAGACAAAATTTACAGATTTATTATATTTTATAGATTATTCTTCCTACTTGGGTTAATCAACTAAGCAATGTACATCGAATTGTCGTAGTAAACCATGAATTGTAGTCTGGAGGATTTGTAAAATGGAATGAAATTATTTATTTCAGACCGAGATCCAGTTTCATGAATAATAATAATAGTACCGCCTTGCTCGGTACTTTTTGTTTTGGTAATCGTGTTTTTTGGAAATTATATTTAGGGAGGATGACAAAAAAAAATGGAAAGAATAATCGGCCTGGAGTCATCTGGACGTCTTATGGTTTCGAAATTTATGGTGGTGGCGAAATTTACCTTCGTATTTTAATGATATATATAAACAAGAATTGCTCGTTTCAAGGTATTAGATACATTTCACAAAAAGATTTTATCGACCATTTTTACGGAGCTAACCGAACATAAAAGGAGTTTTCGTATGTTTATTAGGAGTTATAAGTATACTTTCAAAAATCATTTGTCGATTTATTTATCGATTTAGAAGTGTTTTGTTGGAATCGTTCTGCAACACTCTTTAGTAGAGAGTTGAAATCTATGGAACTATCTAAAAATGGAACACAAGACATATCAAACTTACATGCGCTTAAGCGATTTGATTAATCAAATCAAACTACGTTTTATTGGTCACACGCTTTGAAATAAACGACGGGACTTGCCGACCTTTAAAGACAATAACCATATACATGGATGGACAAGGAAAGGCTGTAAAAATAAAAACATACAGGATACAGTCTGACATTTCAAGCCAGGGTGAGTACCGAACGAGTACGTCAGTGGACTGATTTCAAGACAATGTAAGCTTATACTACAGTATAACGTCACGTAGGCACACCTGGATTCCCTGTCTCAGTCATTCAAAGCGATATACAGCTGTGAGAGAATGAAACAAATAACGTACGAAGCGTGAACTGCTCAATGCATCCTACTTTACAGTACATGCAATTTAATGACTCAAAAACCTGCCACTGACATTTAGGAAAACCTTAGCAAAGCAAAATATTCGCACACCTAACGTAGAGTAATTGTCCAAAATCAATTAGGTATTACATAATTTAGGTGTCAATCTAGATCGGAAATACTTAGATAATCTGGTTTAACGTTTTCAAACATACAATGAAAATTTCAATATTTTAAAAACAACTTTACAGTGGGTAACTACTTTACCTAATTGGAGAATTGTATTACACTTTTTTGGTGTACCTGCGCATGCAGAAAGTGTTATAAAAAACTAGAACCTAACGTATGAAAAACTAGTATGGATATGTGTCAATCCTTCGATTTATTTATACAGATCGATACTGGCAGTTCATTAAAATTCTGTCATTCCAAATCAAAGATGGCGGTCGGGCTGTCATCAAAAACCGCGCGCTTCCTGCATTCTTCCCGCGCGGGGGCGTCGACTTATTTCTTCTTCTTTTTACTTATTAATAGAGCAGCGGCATCCAGTTTTCCAGCCAGTTCTTTATAGGGTACTACTGATGTGCCCACTGATGTCGTCGGCTTATAAAAACTGTGAGCAATGAGCTGATAGTGGTCAGTAGCTTTTGTGCAATCGAAGAAGTGCAAGATGTCAGTTCTGGTCAGTCTAACTTTTCTTTCTTATTTTATTACTTATCTTTTATATTTTCTTATCGGCTTAGTGCGAAAGTGTTTTGCGGAAAGTTCTCTGGCTGTGGTTTAATTTTTCAGCTCTCTAACATGACAATTATTGTGACGTATCCTCTTTACATAGAAACTTCTTTCATAGAAACTTCTATATATCTTTGTGGTCATAATAACACAGGTCAATTTAGATCGCCGGGTAACTCCTAAAAAACTTAACACCACACAAAACTGCCTTTAGAATCACTAATCCACATGATGCCATCTGGCCTCAGTCTGGGTGTATTCCATGTTTGTGATGTCCTTGCCTGGATATGCTAGGGTATCCTAGTTTGGGGACAGGACAGGTAATTGTGTTGTGTGGAAGTTATTTAATTTTTTCATTTGATCTACCAACGAATGTACTATAGGGCTTCTGTCACCCTGCAGTAGTATTGATAAGTCTGTAGTTTACTTTATTATGTGCATTGCTAATAGATTCTTATGTCGAGCAATTTACAACCCGATAAATTATGCTAAACATTGTACTCTGTCATTCTCCGGGCATACTTGGTTCGAGTTACATGTAGTCATTTGGCCATTTGTGGATTTGTTCTATAATGTAATTTTACTGTGCTTTCTTTAAGCTAAATTGCGTCGACACGATAATGTACAACCACGTGTTTTGGCCAATGCATCTACAAATCAACTTGATCACTTTTTCAATACTTTTTAAGTATTTATATTTAACTCCAACAAGCAAACATCTCCAAAAATGCTCAGTTTTCGAACAAAAATGCTGTCGATTTTTGGGTCTCTTTGTTGGACTGAAGGTGGCGCGGGGGTAGTTTCGAAAACGCTTAATAAGTCTGTATCTGCTCTTCATCACGTTCCTTCCCATTTGCGCAGATTTTTGCTCAAGATTATATATTTGTTGCACTAACCCGTGCTGAGGACAATTTTATAAACCTATTTAGAGGCTAAAAATTCCACCCATGCCGGGACTTGAACCCGCGACCTCTGGCTCACCGTGCCAGCGCTCTCCCAACCGAGCTAATACTTAGCCTCTAAATAGGTTCTTTTTTTGCTCATGATGTTTACCGACATGACTGCCTAATTAAAAAAAAATCCATATCGGTCCAGGCGTCTTCGAATAATCGGGATAAAACATTTTAAAATCGGGCTAAAAAAAATTGAGAACCTCCTCCTTTTTTTGAAGTTGGTTAAAAAAGAAGTGTATTTATGTATGTTTGTACTTCTCTTTACTCCACCATAACTTTTATATACTTGACTAGTTTTAGATGTGGTCTGGTGGTTTTACCTCTACAATCCTTATGTCATCCCGGTTAACGTAAGGTTTGCCACTTGCCACGATCCTGACACACCCTTTCGCTTCATCAGCTTGCCATGCCTACCCTTTCCGGTTTACTGGCGTGAGATTTTGTACATAACATCATCATCAGCCATTTGACGCCCACTGCAGGACATAGGCCTCCTCGTGGTTTTCATAACCATAAGGGGTTTCGCCATAATCGCCACGCTTGGCAGGCGGGTTGGCGATCGCAGTATGCGGCTGGAATCTCAGGAAAACGCTGCTGCCAGTCTCCTGGTAATTGATTTCCTTAGTCGCCTTCTACGACATCCACGGAAGGAAATGGAGTGACGCTATTCTTAATCCGACGCCGCACGGAGACATAACATACGGCCGGTACATAACATAGGGTACCGAAACTGAGAGCAATACGGTTTGTTTTTCCTAACAAACGACTCTTCCCCGCAGATTACCCTCACCGCCCTTCTGGCCAGCGCCACGGCCGCACCCTCGGGCGCCCTCATCGCGCCATTGGCGGGCCCTATAGCGTCACTAGTTGCCGTCCCGGCCGCCGTGCCGACGCTCGCACCTGGGGACCTGCAAGCCGCTGCCATCAACGCTAAAGTCCAGGCCGAGGACCAGGCCAGGTAATTGGCTTCCTAAGAAGGCCCCTCGCGAACCGATTCCCATACAAACGTTGTTTCGTTTTTATTTACAAACGACACGCCGGATTGCAGTGAAACTTTGCCAACACGTTTGGAGGTCACAAATCGATGTTCGCTCGCACTTAGAATTGTAATCAGAGTTATCAAAAAGAAATGATAGCCGCCTTGTGATTAGTTTCTATGAAAAGTCTTAAGAGGCTCCAATTTCCTTTTGATTCTGTTATTCTCAGTTGTAAGCAACTGCAAACCTTGATTTGTATCCTCTAAGCATATTGGTTAAGTGTCATTGCGATCCGGAATTTCATTTGTTAATCAAAGCCAAACGACGTTCGTATGTAAATTCCTCCTTGAGGAGGACATTGGCAATAGTGGCTAATGTAGCAACAGCAAGTGCAATTGGTATTTTGGTTATGGACGTTAGCGAGTAGCGAGTGGCATTTTGGTTAAATGGACTACGGGAAACAATTTGTATAGTGTATCATGTATATATATTCTGGATTTTACACATCTTTGTACCCATCTTGACACATCTTTTGGCCAAGTCTCATATTATATCTCACAAGTCTGTCTCATATTAGTATGTTGAAAACCATAATCGTTCATGCAAGGCGTTCATGTCGTCTTAACATAACGCTTCTTCCTCAATAATACTGGATTCTTGGAGACATATTTCTCCTAAAAACATCGTGGTACAAAGGTGTCATTCCAAAAAATGGTACATTTCGTCCCGGGTATTTAGACTCACCTCTACTCAAGTATTCCGATTTGACATCAGCCCTAGTAAGTCTCGACTGTTCTCTAAGATAATTCCAGGCGAAAAAAAAAATTGTATCTCGTAAATTGTAGGAGAAGAATTGGAAAAACGTGAGAAAGTCCGGTGGTGATTAATCACCTGACTTTTTCACGTACGCCAGTACGAACCTGTCACAGTTAAACGTCGCCCTTTCCCTTGCAGAGCTTTGGCGGACCAAGCCAGGGAGCTGGCCGAGCAGGCCTTAGAGAACCAGAAGGAAAAAGTGGAGGAGACCGTGGACGAAGCGAAGGAAAAGACCGACGACGGCTTCTGGGCGGGCGAAGACAAAAAATGGCAGGCGTTGGACGCAGTGAACGTGGCGCACGCGAAGATCCAAGGCTCGGTAGCCAGCATCGAAGGAGCCGTGGCCAATTTCGAGGGCTCAGTCGCGGCCAACGCTGAAGCGCTAGCAAAGTCCGCTCTGAGCGGAGCTGTCATACTCCCCGCCGCACCCCTCGTAGCTCCCTACTCCCCGATCATTTACGCGGCACCAGGATACGTCGCCCCTCTGACGAAGGTCGTCCCCACGGACGCCGTGAACCAGATCAGCAACCCCGAACCTCCTAAAGCCGATGACAAGGAATCCGTTGTAGTCAAGGCGGCGGAGCAGTCGAAAGAAAATGATCTGGCGGAGGAAAAGCCGAAAGACGAGAAGGTGATTGCGTTCCCAGGAGCTCTGTCACTGATCGGTGGCGGTAAAATTGAGCCGTGGATAGCACCCATCGCGTACATCAACCCTGGTATCCCTATTGCGGCTACGCCCCTGGCGCACGCGCCGCTGATCCCCGGTCAGGTCTTGGCTCCGGCCTTCTTAAAGTATTGAGACTGGATGGGAACAACCAACTTAACTAGACTAACAGCTGCAGCCTTCTTTCCGCTGTCACCTTTGGGTTTTTACCTCGTCTGTTGTCTAGTTATGCTGGTTTATTTGTAAGTGCGTGACGTCATTTTCTTTTGATAATACTGGGTGGATTCTGACTATTATTAGCAAATTTATGAAAAGTTCTTTGCTATGCAATTCTCAGAATATATCCCATCGAAGACCATCAGTTTAAAAAGACCAGGTGTCAATGGGCAGTAGAAATGTTACTGGCTGCTGGCCTCTGGTCAGCGGGAGTGAGGTCATGCACTTTTGAGGTTTTGAGCGGAAAAGTCAGTGAGGCGACATTATAATAATATTGTCAGTGCATACAAATGGAATAAAAATAATTTTGGTACCATAACTTTGTTGTTTTATTTTGTAAAGTGATCATACTGTTAGTTTAATTTTCGTTATGAATAAAAATGCATAAAAGAACAAAAGAGATTGACCTAAGTTCTGTAACTAAATAATATTTAGCAAAAGCGAATGTACATAGGTAGCGAAATGACAGTGCGCATGCCAATGAGTGATGAATCGGTGGTAGCGCAGGTAGAATGCTCACTTCACATTCGGAAGGTCGTGGGCTCGATTTGGGGATTTTTCTTTTTCCAGATTGATCTGCCTGTCTTCCTAAACAATACGCATCCCCATGGACCCGTGAATCTTAAGATGTAAGTACCAACATAATAATAATAATTTATAAACAACACAATAACTTGTCCTGATCCCAAACTATGATACCCTGTGCTATGGTAACCAGGCAAGGACATCACAGACATGGAAATAAATCCAGACTGAAGCCATTTGTACAGATCAAGCAAACTACACTTGTTATTGAAAAGAGCACTTAGCTTAACTCACTAATAAATAAAATAATGTATTGGACGCAGATTACGCACGGCATTCCTGCATTAATGGGTTCAAGTCCCGGCATGGGTGGAATTTTTAGCCACTAAATAGGTTTTTAAAATTGTCCTCAGCACGGGTTAGTGCAACAAAAAGAATATAATCACTTGTACTGCATTTTTGTAAACATTTCATGTTTGTGTTTTTCCTGGTACAATAAAGAATATTCTTATCTTATCTTATCATCACGTACTGACAATGTTTTCTGTTCAAGAACAGCACCTGTAGAGGGTTTTACGAGGATAAAAAGCGCCACCATTGCAAAAGAAATATCTTCTTTTGGAGATCGTTTTTGAAAACCTGTCGGCTTAGCCAGTTTGAAAGTAAAAAATTATAAAGAAAAGTTTGAAGATTTTTGTAAAACAATGTAATCGCCGCACATTTTGTATAGCATAGACTTAAAAAGGCTCTTATCATACAGGCTTTAGCTGCATAGGGGCCAGCACACACCATTTGTACATTCTTTTCATTAGATAATTGTTTCATCATCATTAACCCATTATGTCCCCACCGAGGGGCACGGGTCTCTTCCCTGAGGAAGGTATAGGCCCCTGAGGAAGGTATAGGCCCCTGAGGAAGGTATAGGCCCCTGAGGAAGGTATATATTGTTTCATAAACATAATTGATTAATATGTATTGTTACAAAATAAGTAAATAAGTAAAAAAACCGGCCAAGTGCGAGTCGGACTTGCGCACGAAGGGTTCCGTACCATTATCTCTACAACATTCGACACAAAGATCGCGAGAAAAGGGCAAAAAATCGTTTGTTGTCTTAAATATTAATTTTATTTTAATAATTAATTTTTTTAAGTGAGTATAGAAATATTCCGTGAATATTTCAAGCGTCTACCTGTTGCCGTTATTTATATCGAGCAAAAACCAAAAAATTACGTTTGTTGTATAGGACCCCCTTAAATATTCATTTTGTTCTGTTTTTAGTATTTGTTGTTATAGCGTTAACAGAAATACATCATCTGTGAAAATTTCCACTGCCTATCTATCACGGTTCATGAGATAAAGCCTGGTGACAGACAGACAGACGGACAGACGGACAGTGAAGTCTTAGTAATAGGGTCCCATTCGGCACCCTTCGGGTACGGAACCCTCAAAAGGCCTAAGTTAACTTGTAGCCTAGCGTAGCTCAGCTCCGATCTTGATAAGCCAAAAATGGTGTATTTTTTATAGTCTGTTAATTTTCAAGCTAAACATTGCAGTTTACAATTTTTAAATGGCCATAAATTAAACGGTGGATAGGTAAAGGTGATGATCGAACTGATAAGACATAGGATCATAATAAAGCCGGCTAGTTCCCAAAAAAATTAAATCTGATCACTCGGTGATCATAGTCACAACTAAGCCCTTAAGAGATTAACTCGATATTTCGATTTTTTTTGCTTTATTTTCTTTTATGGAATTCTAGGGGGTTACACGAATTTTATTACGGAGCTCTGAGAGCTTTGGAATCTAGTTGTGGAGCGAAAAAAAAAAACTATTATATTACGTACGCAGATGTTCATATGAAAAAGCTGATATTTTTCGCTATTTCCGATTAGGTTCAATAATAAAAGCTGCTTGTTTATTTGAGTACAATCACCCCCTTAAGTTCTGCCGAACCTTTCTGCAAAACTTCGTATAAATTAATATATACAAATCTCGTGTCAGTGTTTGTTATCGAACTCCTCCGAAACGGCTTCACCGATTTTTATGAAGTTTTTTTTTATATCCGGTATGTTTGAGAATAGGTCGTAGGCTAATTAATGTGGCAAAACAACGTTTGACGAGTCAGCTAATCTAGTATATAAAAATCTCGTGTCACAGTATTTGTTATCGAACTACTCCGAAACAGCTTCTCCGATTTTTATGAAATCATCATCATCAGCCACTTGACGCCCACTGCAGAACATAGGCCTCCCTCATGGTTATAATCGCCACGCTTGGCAGGCGGGATGGCGATCGCAGTATGCGGTTGGAATCGCAGGAAAACGCTGCTGCCCGTCTCTGGTAATTAATGTATTTCCTTAGTCGCCTTCTAGAACATCCACGGAAGGAAATGGAGTGACGCTATCCTTAATCCGGCGCCACACGGTTATGGTTTTATGAAATATTTGTGTATATTTGTTAGGCCTGCGAATAGGTCGTAGATTAATCAATATGGCAAAACAATCCGAGTCAGCTACAAGTCAAGACAATAAAAAAAAACAGATTACACAAATTAATACAAGAATGTAAACTCAAATATTTGCATTATCATATTATTAATCGTGCAATAGGAGATGCCTACGTCCAGCAGTGGACAAGCATAGCCTGGTGATGGTGACGATGATTGTTAATCCGTTTTCTCAAAATAACGACAAAACTAACCCCCAGTTTCTCGTACACATACACTCTGTTAATCTACTGCTAACAGCTGTCAATTGACCAAAGAACATACGAAAAAAAACCACTGACAGCTGTTAACAGTAGATTAACAGCTTGTTAGTGTACGAGAAACCGGGGGCAAGAAACGTTTGCATTTCTGAGCAAAAATGTTACACACATACACGTTTACGAACTTATTAGAAATAAAAAATCGGTTTGACCGATTCACCCCCACCTTCCCTCGTCACCCATTGGTTGGCTAGAATAAAATATTAATTAGTATTAAGCCCGTCTATTGTGCAACATTTACTTAGTGTAATAAAGAATTTTTGGAATAATAATAAACTTAATTGCTCGAAGATATTATTATTATTATTGATGTATTCATATTTATTGTTGTTTTTATGCGATAATCATTTTGAACAACTTGGGAACAACCTAGAATCCCCAAGTCAAGGTGTATAATACACATCAGTCAAATCTAATTAAAATTAGTCCTTCCTTTGACAGGCGCCTGCATTTTGCATTTGATCAATTCCACGCCCTAGTTATGGCGTTACATTCTGTTTCTTACCAATGTTACACTCCTTTATTTCTATTATTTTATTTATTAAAATTCTTTATTGCCCTATTAAAACAAATTAAAAGAACAAAGAGCGGAAACAGAATAAAAGAGCGGTGGTAGCCTAGTGGAAAGAACATCGGACTCGGAAGCGGGAGACCCAGGTTCGATCCCCAGTGCGGGCATGTACCTATGACTTGGTTTTCTAAGTTATGTATATTTGTGAAGTTATAGTAGCAAACCAATGCTAACGGTAAAGGAAAACATCGTGAGGAAACCTGAGTGTCTGAGCTATTCACATATCTCAGCGCTTGAAATCGCCAATCCGCGATAGGCACGCGTGGTGATGCCCATACTCTCTCCCTAAGAGAAGGCCTGTGCCCTACAGTGGGACGTATATAAGCTGCTTATGTAAAAGAACAAAGGCGAACTTAATGCAAACAGCATTATCTTCCAGTTAACCTGGTGTTGCTGAACTAGAAATATATAGGATAGTGCTTGCAAAAATATAATAAACATAAACAGATTACAGTTAATTTAACAAATTAATTCGATCTATCCTACCACTACTTTTAATGTACATAGTTACTTTCTCACCTGTGCCAATTAATTTATGGTTATTTGAATAAAATACTTTTTTATCGTATCAGATAGACAGTCAAACGGACATGGCGAAACTATGAGGGTTCCTTGTAGGACTACGGAACCCTTAAAAGAAGGTAGATTGGGGATCAAACTCAAGTGCGCAAGCGGAACCAGACCCGCTCCAGTGCATTCACGGCCGAGCGACTTTTCCACCTGCCTGGGTCGAGAAATTCGAAATTAAGTGATACGGCACTGCCGCTGCCGCACTGCGTCAGTCTAAATCCGTGGATTTGTTAATTGCCATTGATTTTTGCTGATTGCTCAACAAGTTATTAGTAAACAATACCACATACGTAGTGAGCCAGTCCCGCGTTACTGTTATTAATCATCATCATCATCAACCCATTATGTCCCCACCGAGGGGCACGGGTCTCTTCCCTGAGGAAGGTATAGGCCATACTCCACCACGGGGGCCAAGTCCGGATTGGTGGAGTGGGTAGAACATTGGACTCGGAAGCGGGAGACCCAGGTTCGATTCCCAGTACGGGCATGTACCTATGACTTTGTTTTCTAAGTTATGTACATTTGTGAACTTATAGAAGCAATACCACTCGCTAATTGTGAAGGAAAACATCGTGAGAAAACCTGAGTGTCTGAGCTATTCATATAACTCAGCGCTTGAAATCGCCAATCCGCGGTGGGCAAGCGTGGTGATTAAGCCCATACTCTCTCCCTGAGAGAAGGCCTGTGCCCTACAGTGGGACGTATATAGGCCGCTTATGCACTGTCAGATCGCTCGTAGCCCCGGCTGCCTGAGTGATCTTAAACGATCACGAAGGTTAAGCAACGCAGGGCGCGTTCAGTGCATGGATGGGTCGCCGTCTATGCCTAACGCTAGTGGCATTTTTCCGAGCGGTTCCGTGCTTCGCAAGGCACGTTAAGCTGTTGGTGCCGGCTGCCGTCGATAGATGGCAGTCGTTAAGCCAAGTCAGAGGCCTCAGGGCGGCTTGACAACTTCTGACAGTAGACGAGCCACTAGTCTACAAGCCTCCACCAATCCGGACTTGGCCCCCGTGGTGGAGTATGGCCTATACCTTCCTCAGGGAAGAGACCCGTGCCCCTCGGTGGGGACATAATGGGTTGATGATGATGCACTGTCAGATAGCGTTGGCTCTAGTTTGTGTTAGAATCGCAATGAGTGTTAAAATTGCATCATGCATTAACTAGTTCCTTTTACCAACAAAGAATGTCAAATTTGTCGCTGTAGTTAATTAAGTATAGCAGGTGGCCAACAGCGTCGGTTAAGAGTAACTCTGAGAAAAGTTTCATCATATTTACATTTAGACAGATCTCATGAATTTATCGTAGCAAGAAACGCCCATACTCTCTCTCTCTCTCTCTCTCTCTCTCTCTGAGAGAGCCTGTGCCATGGAGTGTGCCGTTTACGAGTACAACATGTTATAGAAAACGCAGAACCGTTTTAGTATCGATGAAACCAAACCACTTACAATAAGCTAATGTTTGAAATTCTCAATTGTATTTTTCATACAAATTAACCGCGTCTAATTTCAAGATTGTGTGGAAAAAAAATCGGGAAAATGGTTTTAAGCTTTTGTGTTAACTCAATAACATTTAACAATATCATGATTCAGATGAACGTATGATACATACTATTCTATCTATCTATTGTTTCTATTCTATCGCGGAAATTCTTAATTTATTTATCCATAGTGTGGCACAGGCCGTCTAAGAGAGAGTTTGGTCTTAATCAGCTCGCGTGCCCACCGCGTTTTTGGCAATTACGGGCGCCCTATTAGCGGTACAAGTCATCAAGCTATTTTAAGCCAAACCCAAGAGCAACAATCACACTTCCCTTCATAACAATACTAGTACACACATTCATATGCAGCCTATATACGTCCCACTGTAGGGCACAGGCCTTCTCTCAGGGAGAGAGTATGGGCTTAATCACCACGCGTGCCCACCGCAGATTGGCGATTTCAAGCGCTGAGGCATATGAATAGCTCAGACACTCAGGTTTCCTCCGATGTTTTCCTTCACCGTCAGCGAGTGGTGTTGCTACTATAACTTCACAAATGTACATAACTTAGAAAACAAAGTCATAGGTACATGCCCGCACTGGGAATCGAACCTGGGTCTCTCGCTTCCGTGTCCAATGTTGCACCCACTAGGCTACCACCGCTCACTGAACACACAAAGGCACGGCAATTTTAAACCTGTTTCCACGTAAATCCACGACGGAATGCGGCAACTTTCTTCAATCTGCAGCTTATCTGTACTTATCTATAGTTTCCTAGGTTCACGCACATAGAATGTGACCAACAGGGTGCGCCAAAAATGTTTAAGATCAAACTATAAAGACCACCAAGACAGGAGATTTCCGAAACAGTCCGAGTTTCCCGAAGTTTCCTACGTATACGCACGTATAATATGTAACCTACAGGGCGGCGCAAAAATGCTCATGATCAAACTATAAAGACCTCCAAGACACAAAATTCCCGAAATATTCCGAGATTCACTGAGTAGAGCATCGTCCCTGGCTTCTCTTTTATACATACATACATACATAAACTCACGCCTGTATCCCAGAGGGGTAGGGAGAGTCCAGGGACTGCCACTTGCCACGATCCTGACAGATCACTTTCGCTTCCTCAACATTAATTAGTCGTTGCATGCACGCACGCCGGTATCCGGTACTTTTTACCTTGCCCTTTGCTAATACTCAAATATGGGATATTTGGTCGAAGTATGTCCGCCTGGGTTTTCCATAACCTGCCCTTCCACCCATATTCGCTCGATATATTTGTTTCGTCAATCTTTCTTCCTTCATCCTCTCCAAATATCCTCCAAACCAACGCAACATCTCTTTCTCAAGTCGCCTGGAACCTATTTCATAGAACTCCAATGGTTTACTATGATAGTTCGATGTGCATAGCAAAGTCGGGTAGCCCACAGATTACCAAGCAGGTAGACTCAGCTACGCAATATGTACATCGAAGTGTCATAATTAAACTATGAATGGGGAACGTCAAACTTAAATTGAATAAAAAAAGTAAAATCTAAAATATTTAGATAAACGGGTGTAGATGCAAAAAAACATTATTTTACGAGATAACTCGATTATCAATAAAGGGTTCATATATTATAAGGTATAACGTGCAAGTTGTGATGTCAGAGTTTGAGTCCGATTTGAATAGAGCGTTTTTGTACCACGTGACTAGAATGAGTTTTCGACAGTTCAATTTATGAAAAGGATTAGTCGTGAAAAAAAAAAGTATCACACGATTATTTATCTTTCAACGCGGCCTCTCCGATTATAGGTATAACATTTTTAACCGACTTCAAAAAAAAGGGAATTTGAGAAATTACTGGCTGTTGGCCTCCTCGCGTCTGGCTGAATGCATTTGCAGTAGAAAAGTATTTGCTAATTATCTCGCATTTGGCTGAACCGACTTTTGGTAATGTTTGTATGTATGTTTGTTTATCCGCGACTATCTCACGGTTGGCTAAACCGATTTTGATGCGGTTTTCAGAGAAAAGTATTTGAAAAGAAAAGCACATTCTGGAGAATGTTTTGGTATTAACCGACTCATAAAAACGATTTTGCGGCCGTGGGCAAAAGCAGTGTATGAGGCTTCCAGGACTAAACGTCCGGCTAAATAAGGACCTCAGTCCGGCATTGGGAAGGGCAAACCAGCGTCGGCAAACGCAGCGTAGGACGCCCAACAGCTCGCTGGACCTACAATCTAAGGCAGATTGCCGGCAGCGGCTGGATGAGGATGGCGGAGGACAGAAAGAAAGGGAGGCCTATCTCCAGCAGTGGACGCATACGGGCTGATTGACCCGTGTGGCGCCGGATTAAGAATAGCGTCACTCCATTTTCTTCCGTGGATGCGTAGAAGGCGACTAAGGAAATCAATTACCAGGAGACGGGCAGCTTATTGCGATCGCCAACCCGCCTGCCAAGCGTGGCGATTATTTATTTATGTCTTTCATTTATTTGGAGAAAATACAGGCACAGATAATAAATATTTTATGTTTTACAATATTGGGTATGGACTTATCTGCCCTATGGAACATTTCTCTCTTATAGTTACGGTGAAACTCCTCATGGTTATCAAAACCACGAAGGAGGCCTATGTCCTACGGTGTGCGTCAAATGGCTGATGATGATTGATCGAAACCCACGTCCACCGCACACATGCCAGCGGCCCAGTTCTCGACAAAAGACCAATGTTAGACCTATCGCAACATAGTCCAGTTGTTACGTCATACTGCGGAGCAAAATTCTAGTCGACCTTAACTGGAGTGGGTGGGGTGGCTTGAGTGGCTATTTTGACGCCTTATGCTTGAGTTCCTGAATCGACGAGTGTTATACAATTTGTTATTGGTATAGCGCAAAAGTAAGCGGTAGTAGCCTAGTGGGTAGAACATTGGACTCGGAAGCGGGAGACCCAAGTTCGATTCCCAGTGCGGGCATGTACCTATGACTTTTCTTTCTAAGTTATGTACATTTGTGAAGTTATAGTAGCAATACCACTCGCTAAGCGTGAAGGAAAACATCGTGAGGAAACCTGGGTGTCTGAGCTATGCACATACCTCAGCGCTTGAAATCGCCAATCCGCGGTGGGCACGCGTGGTGATTAAGCCCATACTCTCTCTCTCTGAGAGAAGGCCTGTGCCCTACAGTGGGACGTATATAGGCCGCTTATATATTATATAACACAAACTCTGACAGTTACTTTAGTATCGATATTTGATCATTTCCAGGAAGCCACAGTCTGAAATTCTCTTCTTTTTATTTTTAAGAGATCGTGCAGTTGAACCCCGTGATGTATACCTACCTACGACCTTGTTTTCTAATTTACGTACACTTGTAAAGTTGTAGTAGCAATACCACTCGCCAACGGCGAAGGGAAACACCGTGAGGAAACCAGAGCGTGTGGTATTGACATATGTCAGCGCTTGAAATTGTCAAGGCGCGGTGGGCGCGCGTGGTAATTAAGCCCATTCTCTCTGAGAAAAAGCCTGTGCCTTACAGTGAGACGTTGATAGGCTTACAGTAAAGAAAACTGGCCGTTCACGAGTATACCTCTAACAGATGTATTTATATTATTTTATTCCACACCTGGCCAAAAAGCGGGTTTTTCCGCACGCTATGCGTACGGGAAAACCCACTTTGAGGCCAAGTGACGACATAAAATTGTGTACAAAACACGGACCGTAAAATAGAAAGCCCTCTATCGCACATTTATGACCCTCGCCTGCGGCTCGGGCCTTCAACTTCTGCGATATCGACCTTTCTTTATTTTACAGCCCTAGTTGTGTAAATAACTTTTTTTAATTTTATTTTTAAAATTTTCTTTTTGTGTAACAAAATTATGCGGAAACCGACTCTTTATTTCACGTGTGAAATAAAACAGTACCTGAAATCCTTTATTTCACGCGTGAAATAAAGTATTTTTTTTAAGTTTTTGACTTTGTGGTGCATGGTGCAAGACATAAAATTTAAAAAATTACAAAGATACAAGGAGGTTTTGCTGTCCAAAAAAATTTACTTTCAATTTCAACAATTAATTTGGTATTTTTAATAAATTTTCTTTATTACACTTATTTTTTTGTTCTATTTCCTGGCCACAAATGTTGTAAGATACTTGAGCGTAAAAGGCTTACTTTCCGCACGTGTATCTTAAATAACTATTACTATTAAGTCAGTGGGTAGACCAGCAGCCCGATGGTCGAACAATGTGGTCAAGCCCAGGGATGCGGATGGCGATAGACCGCGGACGATATCGTGATGGGGAAAAGGCTTATAACCAGCAGTGGGCAGACGTGTGCTGATAATGATGAGGACCATTTCAAAAACCTATTTAGAGGCTAAAAATTCCACCCGTGCCGGGACTTGAACCCGCGACCTCTGGCTAACCGTGCTAGCGCTCTTCCAACTGAGAAATTTAGAGCCTCTTTACAAACTTCTCTGTATTACGTACAGGCAGCGACATCTGGCCGAAGTAATTTACATCACTTGCAGCCCCGAGTAACCCACTTTGCAGTTAGGTTTTAACATCGGAATGATAATTAACGACTAATGAATTTTAATGCAGCGAAACCGGTTGGTCAGGATCGTGGCAAGTGGCAAACCCTGGTTTGTGCCTACCCCTCCGGGATACATGCGTGAGTTTATGTACGCCGGTTCTAGGTACTTTTTATCTTGTCCTTCGCTAATAGATCCCCTATTTGGTCGAAGTATGTAGATATTCCGTGTGGTGCCGGATTAAGAATAGCGTCACACCATTTCATTCCGTGGATGTCGTAGAAGGCGATTAAGGAAATCAATTACGAGGAGACGGGCAGCAGCGTCTTCCTTAGATTCCAAACGTATACTGCGATCGCCAACCCGCTTGCCAAGCGTGGCGATTATGGCAACCCCTTCATGGTTAGAAAACCATGAGGAAGGCCTATGTCCTGCAGTGGGCGTCAAATGACTGATGATGACGTAGATATACTATTATGCTTGTAATGAGGTTCAGATCAAATCTAATCGACTCACAGCCAAGTTAAATCTATAACCGATACGTACTCATCTCGACAACTATTGTATTGCGATCACGTTTGGCATATCGATCGTTACTACATCACCGCCCTGGTCACCCCGATTCAGGAGAGGCGTGACAGGAATCCCATCATGGGGTATACCCTGTGCTAGGCAAAGGTTAACAAGATGTAAACGAACAATTCTTTAAAAAGATGTGATCAGAGACAAGAAATATAAGGTAAGATAAGATTTCTTATTCCTTCTATTCATTATTGCACACACCAGAAAACAGTTACAGAAACAATAGTTACATACCAAGAGGTACAATTTAAAACAGAGATGGTAATTTTACTCGTTTGTGTATATGTATGTGTGTGTATGTATGTTTGTTAGTACGTCCGATACTATGTGCTCCTAAAGTCCTTAAACAATAGTGAATTTTAACAAAATTGCCAACTTTCATATTTCCGAATTTTTAACGGTTTTTTAACGGACTCTATACGTTTTTACTTCGAAAATAAAATGTTTTCAAATCTCGCAGAGTGGCTTAGCGAAGTAGCCACAATGATATCCGGCCTCCGATACGATATGACCCCAAAAGAAGAACACTTCTTAACATCAACAATCCTTTGAACACACGTGACTATTTCTAAATTTATTTTTTATTTGATATTATTACCCGAAACTGGTGTGCGTGCGTGCAACGGCTAATGAATGTTGAGGAAGCGAAAGTGATCAGTCAGGATTCTGGCAAGTGGCAGTCCCTGGTCTCTGCCTACCCCACTGGGGCACAGGCGTGAGTTTATGTATGTATGTGACTATTTCTTGACTTTACTAAATATTTGGTGCTGTTAATTTATCTTATACCTTTGCGTATTTCACTATAAGCTAATTTTTAACTGTAAGTAATCCTGCTGCATGCAACGCCAGCAAAAACGTAAAAATTTAAGAATTGTTCACACAAAGTGACATCGCATGCGGAACAGAGTACACTCATGCGTCATGCTTTGGCATGGCTTATTTTTCCCTTTTGTGTTGAAATATTTCTATTATGCCATAACAGACGAGGAAAATGTCGTATGGTCATCAATACGAGGCGTCAATTTGCATTCGTTGAGAGTAGTAGAACGGGCTTCTCATTCGGGAGGTCGTGGGTTCGAAATCCGGCGTGTACCAATGACTGGGTTTTCTAAGTTAGGTATATTTGAATCGTGTGATTTTAAAACGACACATGTCCTTTCATTACAACTTTGCAGGAAATAGAAAAAACTGTTTTATTCAAATACTAATATCTACAACAGCAATATTTTAGCATATTATATTGATTTCTGTATGAATAAACTACAATTTTTTTTTCTAATGTAAATCAATAATTTAATAAAAAAAAAAATGGGCAAGTGTTATTTTAAAAACACATGTGACTTGTGTTGTTTTAAAATCACACGATTCATTTGTAAAGTTATAGTCGCAATACCACTCGCTCGCTGTGAAGGAAAACATCGTGAGGTAACCTGAGTGTCGGAGGTGTTCACATACCTCGCCGCTTGAAATTGCCAATCCGCGGTGGGCACGCGTGGTAAATAACACACATTCTGTCTGAGAGAGAGCCCTGCAGTGGGATTTATATAGGCTACATAAAAAAGGATTACGTATGTACATAAAAGATTTTTAGTGAAATTTTCTAACTCTTATCATAACGACGACCTCGTGGCGCAGCGGTAGTGCATCTGCATACCGTGCGGGAGGTCCCGGGTTCGAATCCCGGCTGGGGACACAAAAAAAAAACCCCAGGTCTTGGACGTTTACATGTTTGTGATGTCGTTGTTTCTGGTTCCCACGACACAGGGTATCCTAGTGTGGGGCCAGAAGCAATGTATGTGCCTGTATGTAAATGTTTATGTTTATGTTTATGTTTATAATATTTTTACATTGTTTTGCCCGAAGGCCCCACTCTTAAATATTTGAAAGAGAACGTGATCCGGCATGCAGCAAATTATTTAAATTACTGCCAAATATCCTCGATGGCCGGCAAATAAGTACAGTTTTATTACAGTACGTAATATATTGTACATGTATAATATTACATCTGTAAACTGTAGATAACATATTTATTACCTCATCAGAAAAAAATAACTTAAAACAAAGTAAGGCTGCACTAGTGATGACATAAAATAAGGCAAAAGGTAGTGGCTCAGCTGCTGCTGACCCGGATCCATTGTTTTACCCGCTAGGCTACCACCGCTTCAAGGACATAACAAACATTAAAATACTCGAAGATTTGAGCCGTAGGTACAAATCAAGTACGGTGGTCTGGCAAGTGCAAGATGCATAGCTCTTTTTAGGACAGACGGACGGCTCGATCTGCCCTCAAAAAGACAAACTTACATGTCAACATTTGACAGATAACAAATGAGGAGCAAGCATTCAAAAGTGGACTTGTCCACTTAGTAGTTTTTTACAGGAGAGGCGAAAACTGATTAAAGACGACTGAAACTAGCGAGAGCTCTAATTTTTGGTACGTGAAGGCTTTACAACAATAAAAACGTTTTGCCTGTCTTTTTTATGTCAAAATACTAGCCGGCTTTTTTTCTATATATTTTTTTTGGACATGTCCGGTTTTGTTTGAAAACAATGGACAACTCCGGTTATGATTGAAAAGCTAGTGGACAAGTCCGGTTTTGATTGCGAATGGCCTGGACAAGGTCCGGATATGATTGCTAATGGACTGGAAAAATCAGGTTTAAATAAAAAAAACATGTTTACATAATAATCTTTATTAAAAAAATAGGAATTACTTAGACAATTTCTCGAATATCAACCTCACAACAATCACATTCTTCATGTTCATCATCAACATTATCATCACTATTTACCCCTCTGTTAGCTGCTGATGAACTGAGTATCGTTTTGAACCACTCCAGCTCAACATTGTCTGACCATGTGTCTCCAAACTGCTTTTGTAGAATTTGTTCTACATCTTTCTTTTTCTGCTGTTTGATATCATTCACAGTTGGAGCTCTCCGAGCATATATTTTTACGGGACAAGTCCGCTTTTGATCGAAATCGCTGTTTCTAGAGCTCATTTTCTATAGGATAGGACCGGATTTGAATGAAAATATTTCGATACATCATAGAACGAACCTCAAAAAATCCGCAAAAAAAAAAAAAAAGTTTTGCATGGACAAGTCCGCTTTTGAATGCTTGCTCCTCAAATAATTCATTTTGCAATTATTAAATTAATTCGCCTTTTAAAGTAACCTATAAACTAATTTTGTTTTGTCAGAAGCACTTATTGGTGACAATTAGGGAGCTCTGCTCCGCTGCCAGCCTACACTTGAATAAGAAGGACAGACAGAGAGACCGACAGCGTAAGGTTAGCAATGGGATCGCATACGGAACCCTAAAAAGGTTTACAATGTAATCCTGCTTCATACGGACTCAATCAAAGAAAAAAACGCTACAGAACTGAGGTCTTAGGTACTGTAGCCAGTGAATTGTCGCCTTGTCTGTTTGTCACCATACTGGGTATAACAAAATCCTAATATCTATCCAGAAATGGAGGGTTTGTTGAACCCATAAATGATTAAATTACATAAACTCACGACCGTATCCCGGAGAGGTAAGCAGTAAGTCAGGGAAACTTGGTGTTTCCTGACAACCTTAATTCGCTTCATCGACATTCATTAGTCACTGCATGCACGCGTGACTGTTTCTGGTACTTTTTACCAATTTTTACTACGGGAAGACGTGTGTTTAGAACGAAAGTAAAAGCCAGCAACACTGCTGTATTCTGTGGTCAGAACTCTCTTTTTATTGTATACAAGCTGTCCTGGCGAAAGTCCTACCGCCACAGAATCAAGTGTCATCTGACCACAGACTATCCTACTAATATTATATATGTGAAAATTTGTGAAGATGTTTGGAGGTTTGGATGTTTGTTACTCAATAACGGCTGAGCGGATTTACATGAAACTATGCATACAGATGGACAAAGACCTGAACTTGATATCCCGGTAATGCGTTCCCGTGGGATAATATTCATTTTAAGTCTAAAATAGATGGCGTTGTGCGAGCGAAAGTTGTGTATTAAAAATAGATGGCGTTGTGCAAGAATCGTATTGCACGCCACTGAGCACGGTCCTCGGCTACTCTCGTCCAGCTCTTGTATTGTATATCACTCACTCATCATTTCAAGAGTTAGAACGCTAGTGGCTATTGGAGACAAATAAAATATCACATTTGATGAGACTTACCCCCAGTTTCTCGTACACTAACACGCTGTTAATCTGCTGTTAACAGGTGTCCATTGACCAAAACCACTAACAGCTGTTAACAGTAGATTAACTTTAAGATTAACGCGCACAGCCTGCTTATATCTTCCCATCCACTAATAACATGTTTAAAACCTGACGATACGAAAGGAAGTGATGCAGCTATTAACCCCGAAGTTCTCAAATTAATTAAAGACCCTAATTTAGAAACCTCCAGACATCCTGTTGACACCGACAACACGGATAGTGATTCCGATGACTAAATGTAGATTTATATTGGTTGAATAATTAATTGTAAATAATAAATAATAATAGGGGTTAAAGTATGAAATTGCCGTTTTATTGCAATAGGTTCTTTGAATTGACATAGAATCTTCATGGTTTGAGGTTTTCGAATGAAACTTTTTTCAAATGGTTTCTATGATGTTCTTTTTTTAAAAATGTGAAACATTTGAATATCGACTTTCAATTGTTTTTTTTATTCAATTTAGACAAGAAAGATGGATACTGCGAAAATTCGAGTGATTTTTGAATACGAGTTCCGACGCGGAACTTACGCGGCAGAAATAGCCCGCAATATCAATGCTGCGTTTGGAGAGGGGTCTACTAATGAACGCACCGTGCGATTTTGGTTTAAACGCTTTCGTGATGGAAATTTCGACTTAAAGAACGAGCCACGAGGAAGACCGCCCACACAGGTGAATAACGATGAATTAAGAGAGATAGTGGGAGCCGACCCTAGTCAAACAACCCAGGAATTAGCGGCATGGTTTAACGTTACCTTACCCACAATATTGACTCACTTGCGTCAAATCAATAAAATAAAAAAATACGAAAAATGGGTGCCTCATAATCACTCGAATTTTCGCAGTATCCATCTTTCTTGTCTAAATTGAATAACAAAAACAATTGAAAGTCGATATTCAAATATTTCACATTTTTTAATAAAAGAACATCATACAAACCATTTGAAAAAAGTTTCATTCGAAAACCTCAAACCATGAAGATTCTATGTCAATTCAAAGAACCTATTGCAATAAAACGGCAATTTCATACTTTAACCCCTAATATTTACAGAAGATACTGCATTTTTTATATCTATTATTTATTGTTTTTTTTTATGTATAGTTTTGACTCGCTAGATTGCCAAAATCTTACATAGTGCGGCGGCGGCAGGTCATTCCAACACTTCGATGAAGCAATCTTGCAGCAACCCTTGGTACCGCTCAGGGAGTTAGTGGGGAGGAATTTATTCCTTCCTTCGTAGATCTAAAGGCCATTGGCCCGACCCCCGACCAGGTGGCGCCATGACATTGACAAGGCAGTAGACAATACCTGGAGAAGAACAGCACAAAGCAGAAGCGACTGGCGCTTGCATGTAGAGGCCTTTGTCCAAAAGTGGATATAGACGGGCTTAAGATGGTGATGATGAGATCTAAAAAGTATATTTATCTATCCACTGTCCCTGTCACGCCAACTATCGTCAAAAAGTGTGTAAAAGTGCAGTCCTTTTGAAGCGAATCGGAAGTTTTGTAGCTCTATGGCTTTGGTTTTTACAACTGGGCATACTTCCTACTCCACCCAAGTGATCAACGCCTTAGTATGGCATCGGCTTAATTGTAGAGCCAACTAATGGCTAGAGCCGACAAGGGTAATCAATACATTGAGATCGTCTTATTGGGCGTGCCAATAACTTCATCGTGATGTCAAGTTTAATAGCACCGAGTGCTTGAAATGGAACCTCATTAGGGTTGATGTGATCCTCTGAATTATACACATACACAAACGCTTGCATCATAGAGCCACGATCTTGACGAACCTCTTTCGATTAATCAACAATGTCGATTTCGACGTTGGCCTAGCGGTATCACGTCTGCTTGCCACGTGCGTTCGACCACGAGGGTTCGATTCCCACTGGGGGTCGCCGCACATTTGTAGAAATGGCCTCGGTCTGGGCGTATTCTCATGTGTGACGTCATTGTCTGGTTACCATAGCACAGGGTATCTCCTAGCTTGGGACCAGGGCAAGCGATTGTGTTGTGGGGACGTTATTATTATTATAATAACATTAACATTTATTAGTGGCTTCATGCTTGCCCTTCCCTAATACGTCCCCTATGTGGTCGACATATGTCCGCTTGGGGAGTCTTTTACCGGCGCTTCCACCCACAAAAGCTCGATATATTTATTTCGCCACTCTTTCTTTTTAATCCTTAACATCCTCAAGTGTCACTTGAATTTTGCGACGAAACAGTATTATTTTAATTTAGTTACTGGACAATTTTAAAAACCTGTTTGTCCTCAGCACGGGTTAGTGCAACAAAAAGAATATAATTAGTTACTGGAGTAAAAGAAAAAGTTGTACCTACAAGCATTTTTTTAATATCTTAAAATTGACGCTGTTCTCGTATATACATAATATTATTTTTTATAATCTGTTAAAAAAATATTTGAACAGTGAGTGTTGAGAAAGCGAAAGTGATCTGTCAGGATCGTGGCAAGCGGCAGTCCCTGGCCTCTGCCTACCCCTCTGGGATACAGGCGTGAGTTGTATGTAAGACATATTTCTTTAAAGATCACAAGAAACATATTCTAGTAAACATATATTAAAAACCTATTTAGAGGCTAAAAATTCCACCCATGCCGGGACTTGAACCCGCGACCTCTGGCTAACCGTGCCAGCGCTCTCCCAACTGAGCTAATGGGCAAGTGCAAGCATCGATGAAATTTCGAGCCTCTTTACAAACTTCTCTGAATTACGTACAGGCAGCGACATCTGACCGAAGCGATTTACATCACTTGCAGCCCTGAGTAACCCACTTTGCAGTGGGCAGTAGCCTCTAAATAGGTTTTTAAAATTGTCCTCAGCACGGGTTAGTGCAACAAAAAGAATATAAACATATATTCATCATAAGCAGCCTATATACGTCCTGTAGGGCACAGGCCTTCTCTCCGAGAGAGAGTTGGGCTTAATCACCACGCGTGCCCACCGCGGTTTGGCGATTTCAAGCGCTGAGGTATGTGAATAGTTCATCATATATTAAAATATATATTAGTCTTAGCCCTTAAAAGGGTTTTATTTCTGGACGGAAGCGAAGTTATTTCATAGTGTCACAGTATAATATCAGGTTATCATACAATTTTCACTTTAAATCTTGTCAACCAGACTTAATAAATCGGGCGAACGACATTCCTCAAATATTCGAAATTCCTATGAGACCAATCCACCCGGCCGCCTCTACCGAAAGCCAGCTCTACACCGAACAAAAGGCAACCACTATATCGTATCGTATCAATGATAACCGGAGACTTTCAATATTTCAGCTCATACCAACTGACGACTATAAAAGACCTACCCGCCCAACGCAGGGCATTCAGTAGCTTTCGCGCAGTCTCAAGAAGAAGTGCACGATGAGATTCCTGGTACGATACTCTTTTGTTTTGTTACTGGCCACTAATTAAAAAGACTCGTAAAAGGTCGTGACGGAACGCAACTTTTAAACAAAAAAAAAAGAATTTTAAACAAAAATAATTTTGAAAAGTGTTGCGCGTTGGCGCGTAACTGTGGTTTTTTTTTTAGAGTGATTTTCTGTTCCAGTTGTGTTCCGTTGACACCTAACTTTTCAAGGTATTTGTGTGCAAGCTCATTAGTGCTGGGTTTTGATCAGAATTGTATTTGAAACTGATCAAAAGAAACTGGGAAATGGAAAAGTCGAAACTTTTTGTTTCCCTTTCGTACTACTAACAAATATTATTAACAGTTGTCCAATATTATTAACAGCTGATTCTAATAGCTTGTTCCAAATTCCGTTCCATTTGCTTTTTGTAAAAATCTGTTCCATTTCCTGAATCCTGAGTCCCCCAAAAACATGACACTGGCGTAGGCACAATCCACAATCCTCCAAAAAAAGCATTGTTTTTTTACAATTTTCTTACAGGCATTTTTGACTTCAAGAAGTGTCATTCTTGCCTGCTAACAATATGAGGCATCATCATCAGCTGAATTACCTATTAAAGCAATAACATGATATCAGCAATAACAAAAGTGCTATATTATTTTCCAAGACAAATTACCGCTGCCATTAACATCCTTCACGGAAGTCACTAAAATCGTATGTTCGAACCTGTAACCTTTCTGTTAAATGCCACCTGTCTTCCAAACTTGGTACCTACTTAATTAGTTAGTTACTGAATATAGCGTAACGTACTGCCCTTAAAAGAACACTTAACATTTCAATGTCGTCTGTAGCCAACCATGCCAATGTCACATGTAGCTATTAATTGGATAAATAAAAAAAAAAACAATCTAGGCCTAATTGAGGATGCGTGTTTGTATAGCAAACATGTCTGAGACTGTAGATCGTAATAATGCTCTAAAAGTTAGACGTGCTCTTCTAAAAGCGTTTTCCAGGGAAGAGTAGAGAGAGTAGCTACAATGGTTCAAATACTTAGTTCAAGTCACCACCTAAACTAACTACATAATTATATATTTCACAACGAACTGTTTTCTATCTATCTACTTACCTAGAGATATAAAATTACGCTTTTATCCGGGAAGAGCAGGCATAGACCGTAAACATTTACCACTTGCCAGGATTGTCTTATAAATTGAGCGATTCCATTTTTTTTTTGTGCGATGCGACTTTGTCTCTGCGTCACTTGAGTTTTGTCCATGTATTATTAATATACAGGGTGTAACCAGAGTCCCATACACATCCAAAAATGGGGAGGGTTCTATGCATAATTGTTTTGCAATTTCAAAGTTTTGCCTTGGTAAAATTTGTTGGTACTCGTTAGTACCAACAAATGGAATCCCCCAGTTTATAATGTATATGGGTACTTTATTACACCCTTACACATTCAGACGCGAAAAAGAGTCCGATGTTAATATTGTGGTCACGTCTACACCGAAAACTCTTGTCCACAAGCCAGGGTCATCGCTGCGTCATTCTTATCACTTCAACTGACAAAGTGGAAAAAGTAGAAAGTAATGAATGACGTATGTCTTGTCAGAAAGTTCGACAGTGTGCACGTAACTATTTTTCCTTTTAAAAATGCCACTCCATCGTTAGGGGCCCGAATGCTGCTTGCTGCGGTGTGAAATTTTACTGAGTTAATTTAACAAATAAAGTTGCTTTTGCGAATATTCATAAAATGTGTGAGTAGATTATCAACAAAGAAAAAAGATTATGTGGACCAAGCTACAAGATGTGTCAATCTATAGCAAGTGGTAAACCCTGGTCTTTGCCTAACTTCCTGGTATAATATATGAACATTAAACAAGCAGGGTACATAAACATGTAGGCGTATAATTATGTAACTATTAACAAAGAAATTCATAGATTGTCGCAAAAAAAAATATCACTTAATACAAAATCAAGACACGAGTGACAATTTCTGTTTCCTGTGTTAACCGGGAAGTCATCAGGATACATACGACACCACACACTTTTATATCGGTACAAACATTGTACAATTAATACGAGTAGCTAGCTACTTGTGACATCTTGGTGAAATTGGTATAATAGTTTAATTGGTGGTTGTTTTATATTGAATAAATAAAAAAAATCGTTAAAAAATATCAACAATCCATGCATTCTTTTTTTTTAATGTAGCAGGGCACAGGCCGACAGAGAGTGTGTGGGCTTAATTACTACGTGTGCCCACCACGGTGATATAAGCGGTGGTAGCGGTAGAACACCGGCGTCACATACGGGAGGTCGTGGTCTCGTAACCCGGAATAATGGCTTTGTTTTCTAAGCTACGTGCATTTGTGAAGTAGTAATAGCAATCATCATCATCAGCCATTTGACGCCCACGGCAGGACATAGGCCTCCTTCATGTTTTTCATAACCACGAGGGGTTTTGCCATAATCGCCACGCTCGGCACGCGGGTTGGCGATCGCAGTGTGCGGTTGGAATCTCAAGAAGACGCTGCTGCCCGTCTCCTGGTAATTGATTTCCTTAGTCGCCTTCAACGACATCCACGGAAGGAAATGGAGTGACGCTATTCTTAATCCGGCGCCACACGGAGCAATAGCGATAGCAATACCACTCGTTAACTATGAAGGAAAACATCGTGAGAAAACCTGAGTGTCTCAGTTGTTCGCTTCAAATTGCCAATACATACATGAATTTTAAAACATTACGATTCTTTTTTTTATTCGAGCGCGACGTGTAAAAAAATCTAGATTGCACAAACCGATCGAAATAACAGCCTACGAAAGAAATAATGCCAGTTTTCGCAAGGATTTCCTATTGGCGGCAAAAAAAAACGTATTTTGAACCATTATACATGCTAATAAAGATTCCTTGTTGAAATCCGTCAGTAGCAATTATAATTAAACTTGGTAATCGTAAAATTAGGCAGGAATTCGGTTTAAACTGTGCGTAATTTTACGCTCCGTTGGCGGAATTGAACATAAAAATCGGCTCAAAATTCCGTAAACTGCACAGGGTGTTCAAATGTGTCATAAACTTTGGAAGCTTTCTAAAGCAAACCGAAAAGAAATTGAACGGCGAAATTGTGTATAATATTAAGGTTTTTCATTTTTTTTTTTAATAAAAACAAAAAATAAAAAAACCAAGCAAGTAAAACCCATTAAATTCTATGATCACTTCCTTTTTAATTACAATAATAACTCACACACGAGACAGTCACTTGGCCTGGTCCCAAAATAGGATGCTCTGTGCTATGGCAGCCAGGCAAGGACATCACAAACATGGAAATACACCCAGACTGAAGGCATTTGTGCTAGTGTACGGCGGCCCCCATGGACGGGAATCTAACCCACGACCTCCGGCATGTTAATCAGACGATCACTGCCAATTCAATTCTATGATCACTTCCTTTGAATCGCAAATATTATTAGCAATTGTTTCACAGAAGATTTTACAAAAGTTGAAGGTGGCAAATATCTAAAATCAGGAAAGACACTGATATTTATATAACATGAAAACTATAACATGTGACTAAATTGCATAATTACCCGCACTTGCCTGTACTTATTACCGACTTAAAAGGAAAAACCTACTTTAATTTCTGATTACAGTTAGGTAATTAATTGTTTGTTTTCTACACATCGGCTTTGGTATTGGCGACGGGCAAGATAAAAATCACAGTTCATCAGATCAGCTAGTGGCCAACTGTGGTCTGTGCCTACCCCTTCGGGATACAGGCGTGATTTTATGTAATGTAAATATAACGTTGGCTTCGCGATAAGATAAAATCTCAACCAAACCGTGCAAAATGCAGGCCCCTTCGTTCAACATAATCATATTAACAATGAACGCTTAAGCAGTTCATTATAAGGTAGCGGGTTAACGTCGTGAAATGCTAATTGGTATTAGCTGCGCATGGCTTAAATACCGTGCGGCGCCGGATTAAGAATAGTGTCACTCCATTTCCTTCCGTGGATGTCGTAGAAGGCGACTAAGGAAATCAATTACCAGGAGACGGGAAGCAGCGTCTTCCTGAGATTCCAACCGCATACTGCGATCGCCAACCCGCCTGCCAAGCGTGGCGATTATGGTAAAACCCTTCATGTTTTGTAAAACCATGAGGGAGGCCTGTGTCCTGCAGTGGGCGTCAGGTGGTTGATGATGATGATGATGGCTTAAATACACCAGTTGGGGTTTAGATTAAACAAGACGTAGTTTAGACCTGCTATAAGACGTCCATTAATAGAACAGAATAGATTACTCTTCATTGTACACAAGGAATTAAATTAAAAACGTAAAAACCGGCGAGTCGGACTCGCGCACGAAGGATTCCGTACCATTATCTATACAACATGCAGCGAGCGCTGGCTTAGTCAACGTTGGTTGTATGGGAGCCCCCTTAAATATTTATTTTATTTCATTTTAGTATTTGTTGTTATAGCGGCAACAGAAATACATTATCTGTGAAAATTTCAACGATTCATGAAGTATAGCCTGGTGACAGACAGGCAGACAAACGGACAAACAGACAGACAGACATATGGATAGTGAAGTCTTAGTAATAGGGTCCCGTTTAGCACCCTTCGGGTACGGAACCCTAAAAATGGCTTGCGTCTGTCTTGCGCCAATGACAGCACTATCTATCTTTTTATCCATGGGTAAGCTCTATCCAGTGAATAAGCCCAAAAACGTCTTGCACCATGACATTTGCAGAGCTGTCCATAGATAAATGGTATGACTTACAACTCTGTATTCGTTTATTCGTGTATAGGCATTTATCTATTTACTTACTTATCCAGAGACTTGACGCAAGTCACCCTTTAGTGGACTACACACAGTGCCAATGTAAAATCTATTAGCGTACTAGTACCATTCTAATGAGCAACTATTGATTTTAGTACAGTCCAGACCGGATCTAAAGGCATAAATATTAATGAAAATCGGCGTAGGCTTCCTTAAGCTGGTAACACTAACTGACACCGGCGCAGTCAATAATCACATTATTGTGACACCCGTTTTAGCATCGCAAATCGGCGACGCGTTATTGTTGAATGCAAATTTGGCACGTGTTGCGTCCGCGCCAAGGTTGCTGTTCAAATAGCTGATTGGCATGCGTGGTTACCTTACGGTGCGGATTGAGTCATTAGCGGGTCTGTTGATTTAATTCAAATGTTTACTGTGTTGTAAATCATAGTTTTGGTTTTGGAGTCCGATTAGAATTCAATTGAGAGCTGAACATATATCATGTGGTCATATTTTAATAATAGCTACTGATGTGTTATTAACAAGCCATACTTGATTGATTTACAACCTGAAATCGATGAGAGACAATGTATGTTCTACGTATGTACAGCGATAATTCTTTACCACGTCGACCGACTTATTTTTTTCTTTTTCTGTTAGAAAGGAGATACCCCAATGGTGGTCCCATATAAATTTGGCCAAGATGAGTTGGTGGGATCCACGGAAAAATCATCGTACTCTTCCCCTTACCGCATATTTCCCTTGATGATTCTTATTTCGGTGGTCATGGGTGGTCAGCACTTCTGACATTGACCGGAAATCTTGCGCAGCGGGACACCCATACTCGTATGAGGCTACATTAGAAAACAGTTGGTCCCATATAAATTCGGTCAAACTCTGTCGGTGGGATCCATCATCGAATTCTTCCTCTGAGTGTGCATTTTCCTTGATGAGTTTTATGCTAACCTTGCCTAATTCCTAACCCTTCCGCAGATTGTATTCACCGCCGTCCTCGGCTACGCAGCCGCCGGGTTAGTCTCGCCCTACGTCCTCGGCGCGAACGCCGGCGACCTGCAGGCGGCGGCCATTGACGCCACAGTGTTGGCCACAGACCACGCGCGAGCCATTGGCGAAGGCCAAGCGCGCGCCGCCGAGGCCGCCGTCCAGTGGAACACCGAGGCCGTCAGGCAGACTGCCGAGGCCAGCCGCGACATCAACGTAAGAGGCGTACCCCAGTGGCGATAAGATATGACAGAGGCAGCGTGCACACGTCCCACTAAGGGTTGCCAGATGGCCGGGACAGATGATAGGTTCCGGGTCCAGGAATTTCAAAAAATACACCGGATTTTTGAAGTGATAACTCGTTTAAGCGCATTTTGCGCTCTGTGATACATGACAGAAGCAGCGTGTGCACGTCTCACTAAGAGTTGGCAGATCCAGGTTCCGAGTCCAGGAATTTCCAAATATACCCTAGATGATTGTAGGCGTACGAGTCGCCTAGTAATTAATAGCAGCAGTCATGCCTATCCCCTTTCAAAGACGACCTTTTGTCCACAGGAGAACGCCTACTGGAACTCAGTGGCCGCTAGCCAGAACTTGGTCGCAGCTGCCCAGTCTCAGGCCGCCGCCCTGAACGGAGCCGCCGCCGCGGTCCGCGGCGCCCACTTGGGCGTGGCGCCCCTTGGCGTGGCTCCCCTCGGCGTGGCTCCCTTCGGCCTGGCGCCCTACGGTCTCGGCGTTCACGGACTCGGTCTCCACGGCCTCGGCGGTTGGCACTAAATATCCCGGCTCGTGGCTCGTCCTTACGCAACTAACTCGAAAACTTCGCCTCTAGGAACCACAATGCTGAATTCCAAAAACGAAAACGCGCCGTTCGAATTTTGAATTCTGAATGGCGTTTCGCCTCCAAGAACTGCGATGCTGGCTGGAAAGTTTCCGAAAACAAACACGCATCGAAATTTGAATTTCAGTTCGGTTCGTCTTAGGTCTCTTTTCTGGATCCTAAACCAATCGTGATTCTAAATTCGAATATCAACTGGAATTTGATCCGTTTGGAGTGAACTATGTTGAATGACTGACTTTATTGACGACGGTGCAAATTCGGAGGATTCAGGGTAGCGAAGTTAGCAAGTTTGCGTACAGACGGGCGTTAAAACAAAATAGGCGAGGGTTTTCGAGCGATACTGCAGTGGAGAGTAGTTTTCACTCCTAGTATCGTTCGAAAATCGGTATTTTCCGACGGTACTGCAAGAAAAACGGACGGTTTTAGTTGCGAGTACCGTTCGAAAATATGCTGCGGCTGACTGGTTTATTTAGTCTTTTTGGATAGACTTTATTCAACAAAACTAAAGCTTTTCGGTGTACTGTACATAGCTTGCCGGACGATTGACTCTAATGCCTATGGCATAAGGTCGGTTTTCAGCAAACTTTGTGCAGTACCGATTAGTCTAACATATAAACATGTTAAGCTAAAATCAGATGTCGCAGTGAATAATGGATTTTGCTCAATTTCTCACTCAAACACACATGTCATAATAATAATAGAAAGAACGTAACTCTCTTTGTATGTATTTTTAAGACAAGTAGTAAAGAATCTCAGCCATCACTGCCAAAGTGTAAATCAATACACGTTTTTTACAAATGTACGCCGAAGTTTGTTTTGATAACCCTATACTTGAGCCCTGAAAATAATGTTATATATGCTAGAGATGATTAATACACGATTCGTGCATCGTGGCAAACACTTTCTATATTTAATTTGATTCAGCTTCTTTCTACATGCAAACAGATAGACGGTTCATTGAAATCGTTAAAATACTCTTATGGCCGTTTTATTTGAACGTGCGGCAAAATTTTCGTTCCTTCTGTGAAAAATAAAACTTATATAAAAGACAGACGATTATGTATATGTTATAGGCAATGTGTATAATGCAGGCATTCTATACATTTCCTAGGTATTGTATATAATGCCGGGGTCGTCCAGGCAATGTGTGAAGTGATATTGAATGTTCAAACTATTTTACACTTTACCTAGGAAATGTATGGAATACCTAGGCATTGTATAGAATGCCGGTTGACGCATGGTAATGTATGTAACGTGTTTATTTGCCTAGACAGCGTTTCTCACATAGCAGTTCCCTTCGGATAAACATTTACAACGTACAGTCAAGTGCACGTAGAGCTTTACATTTTGACATTTCCACCTCTCATATCTTCTGCGATATTAGGACAAAATCGAATGGCGTACCAAAAAATTGCTGCAGAAAGTCGTCCTGTTCATTTCTTACCACTTGATTATGGAAATTTGATCATGATACAAAAAATTCAAATTCATCAATAAACACTCGATTCTTTGTAGAAGCCGATTCTCTGTTAATACGCAATTGTAAGTAAAACCTTTCTTTCATTAGTAAGTACCGCTGGTCAGTAGCCATTTTCCATTCAATAATCACACAAACAATGAATGATCACACTCTCAGTTTAGAACCAATGCATAAACTAAAAAAATACGTCTGCATAAAACAAAGGAGTGCTGCGTACTAACACAACGAACGAGTTGCAACTTGTTTACGGGGTAGTCCCGCACGCCGCCGCGCACTCGCCTCCTTCCCGTGGTCGTTCATTATACACATTGCCTGATGCGCTTCGGGCATTTTATACAATACCTAGGCAATGTATGAAATGAATCGTATTATACACATTGCCTTAACGTTTTAGGCAATGTATACAATGCGTAGGCATTCTATACAATGCCGGATTATACACATTGCCTATAACATATATATCAATTAAAATTTAAATATCACAGCTCATCACTCCTGCCATTCAGAAGCGTAAGGGAATACGCAGCTACTCTTGAGTACATACATAATTATACTCACGCCTATATCCCGGAGGGCTAGACAGAGAATAGAGTTTGCCAGTAGCCACGATCCCGACAAGCCTCTCTGCTCTTTAGTTCGATTAAAAAGGGATATATCAGTAAACGTGCAGACAAAAGATGTTGTTCAAAATGTGATTGAGGGTAATTGTATTGTGTTGTTTGACATTGGAAACATAAACGTTAGAAAATAAATCCTAAACATAATATGTCATAAAAGCCTATTTAGAGGCTAAAAATTCCACCCATGTTACTCGGGGCTGCAAGTGATGTAAATTGCTTCGGCCAGATGTCGCTGCCTGTGCGTAATACCAAAGAGAATATATAGACAGAGAAAGTTTGTAAAGAGGCCCGAAATTTCGCCGATGCCTGCACTTACCCATTAGCTCAGTTGGGAGAGCGCTGGCACTGTTAGCCAGAGGTCGCGGTTTCAAGTCCCGGCATGGGTGGAATTTTTAGAATCTAAATAGGTTTTTAAAATTGTCCTCAGCACGGGTTAGTGCAACAAAAAGAATATAATATATCATGTGCTACGGTCCTTTGGTAGGTGGTACCGAGAGCGGTGGTAGCCTAGTGGGTTGAACATTGGACTCTGAAGCGGGAGACCCAGGTTCGATTCCCAGTGCGGGCATGCACCTATGACTTTTCTATCTAAGTTATGTACATTTGTGAAGTTATAGTAGCAATACCACTCGCTAACTGTGAAGGAAAACATCGTGAGGAAACCTGGGTGTCTGAGCTATTCACATACCTCAGCGCTTGAAATCGCCAATCCGCGGTGGGCACGCGTGGTGATTAAGCCCATACTCTCTCTCTCTCAGAGAAGGCCCGTGCCCTACAGTGGGACGTATATAGGCTGATTATGAACGTCCCTTTGATACGAAGCAAATGATACGAGTTGCTGTCGATCATGATGAAATCCTTGTTCCCGACCTTCTCTTTCCTTCCATGATGTCAGGGTTGCGCAATATCAAGGCGTGGACCGGTGTTAAAAGAGATGGAAGGGAGAGATGTTCAGAGTTGCACTAAACAAAAGACGTGGCGAGCTGGGTGCCAACCTCCAGTGATGGAGAGGCACCTTAAGAAAAAGGACGTAATTTAGAACCTTTTTTTTTTCTGTATACCACGCGAACGAAAATGCAGGCACACACAGTCAAATCAGTGGATCTGATTACCCTTTCAGTATCCCGGGCGTTACCGTGTACTGACGATGTTTTGATAACTTGCACACAACACAATCACTTGTTCTGGTCCCACACCAGGCTTTGCTAACCAGGCAAGGCCATGCAAACATGGAAATACGTCCAGACTGAGGCGATTTCTACAAATCAGGTACGGCGGCATCTAGTGTGAAACGGACCCACGACAACCTCTGTTTTGAGACGACAACCTCTGTTTTGGCAGTGTGTTAACCGCTAGACCATCGAGGCAGTCACAGTATCGTTTTTAGGGTTCCGTAACGAAGAGTAAGGGACCCTGTTACTAGGACTCCACTGTCTGTCTGTATGTCTGTCACCAGGTTGTATCTCATGAACCGTGATAGTTAGACAGTTGAAATTTTCACAGATGATGTATTTCTGACGCCGCTGTAACAACAAATACTAAAAACTGAATAACATAAATATTTGGGGGCTCCCATAAAAAACAAACGTGATGTTTCTGCCGTTTTTTGCTCGATATATTAATAACGGCAACAGTTACACGCTTGAAATATTCAAATTTTGTACAGATGATTGCACGGAACCCTTAGTGCGCGAGTCCGACTCGCACTTGGCCGATTTTTTGTTTGTTCGATATGATTATTGTTTTTTGTCCTCTTTAAGACCGCAAAACTAACTCTACACATCCTGTAACCTTGCATTCCGAAGCCGGGTATATTAACTAGACGCTTGTCAATCAAAACCAAGCGCAGAATAATACGGAAGATATTACTTCCGCTATTATTGGTGTTAAGAATACAACACACCAACGCGGTGGCGGTGGCGGTCCATACAAAATACTACTGCCGTAAATGATTTACGTATAGACCGCCACCGCGTCGGTGTGTGTCATCCTTTACTCAATCGGTCGTAACAAAAACTTGATTCATTGTGTCAAATATGTAATAGTTTAGTGTCAGCTTGTCTGTCTGTCCAAACAGTTATTTCTAAAATGAAATACCTAAAACATAATATGACTTAGAGATTGTCTTTGTTCTAAGACTTTTGAATTTCCTTTGTTCAACTGAAGGCTGCGGCGTTGGTAGAGCATGAGTTTAATAAAATTTTGTAAGCCCTTATCCACTAACAGATGCATAACATACTCGTAAAATGTTATCATTATCATAGTAAAAGACCGGTCTATCCGTTTATTGCTAATCATGCGCAAAATCCTTTCAAAATCCTGACGTATTTCCGAAACCAATTACTAGATTTTTTACCAGGACTAACTTAACTGCATGGTTACGAAAATTTTATCCAAGCCCTGTTTATTCGAAAAATATAAATATATAACTTTCACACAACACAAACACATCTGATTACCATGCCAGAGGTCGTGGGTTCGATTCCCACTGGGGGCCGCCAAACATTTGTACAAATGGCCTCAGTCTGGGTGTATTTTCATGTTTGTGATGTCCTTGCCTGGTTACCAAAGCACAGGGTATTCTAGGGTGCTAGTTTGGGGCCAGAACAAGTGATTGTGTTGTGTGGAGGTTATTTTATGTTCATTATTACATGTGGCTTGAAGCACGATCTATCAAACAGCGCGACGAAAATCAGAACAACTTTAAAAAAACAAACAACAGTGTAGAGAAATCGCTTGCGTGTAAAACAGCATTGTCAAATCGCAGTTGCCTATTTAAACATAAACATAAACATTTACATACAGGCCTATACATTGCTTCTGGCCCCACACTAGGATACCCTGTGTCGTGGGAACCAGAAACAGCGACATCACAAACATGTAAACATACAAGACCTGGGGTTTTTTTTTGTCCCCAGCCGGGATTCGAATCCGGGACCTCTCGCATGTCGCAGGTCGTCAAATTTAATTGTATAATCATTTACCACTTGCACACTGTGGAGAAAAAGATCGTGAGGAAACCTCTGTGACTGAAATCGCCAACACGCGGTGGGCACGCATAATGATTAAGCCCATCTGGTCTCTCTCTCTCTAAGAGAAGGCCTGTACCCTGCAGTGAGAGCAATATAAACACTATTCTACTCATGTTTCTTGTAACTTCATTCATGTCTCTGTTACTTCATTAGCAAAGAAGTATACTGTCGAGGTTATGGTTAGTTGATAGATAAATAGATAGAGAACACTTTATTGCACAACCAGGTGAAAGAATTACACATAGTTTCTTATATCTATGTAGTGGTACACAATTGGCGGTCTCATTCGCTTAGAGCGATCTCTTCCAGACAACCTTTGGATGGAGCGGATTGCAGGAAGAATATAGTCGGTACATGGATGTACATAAATAAGAGAATCTGGAATATAATGGTACCTGAAGTAACAAATATGTATAGCGAAAAGTTACAAGAATATAAGCACTTAATTACATATTACATAACGTACATATACTTAGATAATAATATACTTACATGAATATCTACAAAATAAATACATAATCTAATACCTAGATTTAAGCAATACTTTACATGTACATAATATACGTGAATACCTACAAAATAAATACATATAAGCATATAATAAGATACATATAGTTGATTTAAGTTTTGTTTGTTCGAACCAATTTAACTCAATTTACTTCTTGAAAAAACTCATAAAAAAGAAAAATATTGTACTCAGGTACAAAGTGAGATATTATTCGATGTGCCATTATTCCATCCGCTACAAGCTACGAATAAAAAAAACATGTTGAAGTATTTCTTCCTACAAAATTCACTCTCAAAAACGGCGCCTGTCCTCTCGATTAGTCTGTACCAATGAAATGAGCGCAAGATATGCTGCAGAGTAAATCGCTCTGTCATTGGTTCATTCTGTGCGCCATGCGTGACGACGTGAACGTTGATTGGGCGATCGTTAGTAAGTGACAGCGTAACTTATGATTGGTTTTGACATGAAACCATTGACTTCATTGATGCCAAATCCCGGAAATATCTAGGTACCTCGCAAGATGGCGGGCTGACGGTGGCAGGTGCATAGATATTTTGCCGCTTAATACTGAACTCGCTCTGAACAATTGACAAGCCCCGCCAGCCTTCCCACAGTGGAACGTGGGGTAATTTTTAGCGCTAGTTAGCCATCTATATTTTTAACTATCACTGGCTACAAGTATTAATCATACTGCTGGCATAGGTAAGCTCATTACACCTACAAATATGTCCCAGACACTAAGCGTCTTAGCGGTCACCTATCGGTAGTACAAATCGCCACCTCACTCCATAATCCACGGACCATACCGTGTACCATTCATGTACAAAGGTCCAAAGTAGGTTCACTGCTGGGAAGCCTTCTTGAGAACCTTACGATGAACACATCATGAGCAAACGTGAGTATCTGAAGTGTTCACATATGTCAGCACTTGAAATCGCCAATCCGCTGTGGGTACGTGCGGTGATTAAGCCCATACACTCACTCTCTCGCTCGCTCTGAGAGTGGGCCTGTGCCCAGCCTGCAATGGGACGAATATAGGCAGCTTATCTAATTACTAGCTGACTCGCCATATTATTTAGCCTACGACCTATTCTCAGACCTACCAAATGTACACAAAAATCGGTGTAGCCGTTTCGGAGGAGTCTGATAACAAAAACTATGACACGAGATTGCAACATATTAGATGTAAAGGCCTTCCCTTGATTTTGATGCTATTAAATTTTGTGAGTTAAATCGTTAAATTTTGAAAAAACTGAAGGCAATTATTGATCATATTCCACACTAATTTGACAGTTAGACGATTGGAATCGCTCAGGATTTGGTGCGCGTAATATAGGGGCAGATCGCATTTGCAGACGAAAAATAAATAAAAGAACGATGTTGTAAGAACGAATGAATTAATTAATTTAAAAAGTCTCTTACACTAAAAATACACAACATTTCGCTTTAAAGTATTTATATCGCAGTTGCAGATACGTGGTCGTTTCATATAATCGAACAGCTCGATAGATAAACCTGAGTTAATATTTGACATAATTTGCACAGAAGAACTGACTTTTTTGATTTTTTTGAACTGATAATTTATCGACGTATCGTTTATTAGAAACGGCCAGTGAATATTCGCCAAAATTCGCTGAATCTCATGGTTCTCCCCCAAATGTTTCCATAATTTCTTGATCACAGAGTTAAGAGTAAGACTACGAGAAAACGGCGGATTACTTGTGTAATAGCACTTTTTTTAGCAGCTGTCAGTTATTAACTAAATTACCGATTCACTTACCCGCTTTATTTTCGGAAGAGTCCGACCAGGTTTCGCTCTGATTCGCAGAGCTTAGTAAGCAGAGACGGAGCTCGAGTCGACATTTGCTCGTCTCTGCTTTCTCTCTCTCTGAGAGAAGGCCTGTGGACTACAGTGGGACGTATATATGCTGCTTATGATGATGATGATGACGACGCGAGCTCCGTCTCTACTCACCATTATTAAGCTACAGCGGTGATAGCCTAATGGGTAGAACATTGGACTCGGAAGCGAGAGACCCAGGTTCGAGTCCCAGTGCGGGCATGTACCTTCCAAGTTATGTACATTTAAGAAGTTAAAGTAGCAATACCACTCGCTAATTGTGAAGGAAAACATCGTGAGGAAACCTGAGTGTCTGAGCTATTCCCATACCTCAGCTCTTGAAATCGCTAATCCGCGGTGGGCACGCGTGGTGATTGAGCCCAAGACTCTCACTGAGAGAAGACCTGTGCCCTACAGTGGGACATATAGAGGCTGCTTACGATGATTATTAAGCTCTGCGAATCAGAGCGAAACCTGGTCGGACTCCCCCATCGCCATCTTCACCCATCTAGTGTGAGCGAAGGTGCCACTAGACGCTGTATAAATCATCTCATTACGTAGATGCATAGGCCAAAGAGTTTTAAGAATGGTTCGAAAGAAGAAAGCTGTCAGTTGTTTTTTTCCTTTGTGCACGTTCATTAACAGCTTGTTAGCGTACGTGAGACTTGGGGCTAGCATTTCCTAATTTGGTCAAGTTTAAATTGCCTAGTTTTAACGCCAGACGTCTATGCCGACCAAATAGTCTCAGTGAATACCAGTTCGTTCCAATCAAATTGACAAGGAAACTGAACAGAGGCCTAACGCGCTCCAAATCCTCTCGAAATTCTGACTTTAGAATTTGACGACTGGTGCGCGTAATATAGGAGCTGAGCGTGTAGAGTACGCTTATCGCACCAAATTCTGTCGGAATCCTGAATCCTTTGCGATAGCAATTAGTATGGAACAGACGCTCCATTAACTTTGCGTACTAGTTAACCAGAACTCCATTTACTTGCCTACAAAGACATAATTAATAAGCTAACGTACGTACGTTAGCTCTATAGAATAAATTGCGAGACACTTTATCTGGTAACTAGATGGGTGAGACGCGTTTTGTTTTATAACTGTCAACTCTAATGCATTGAAATAACTTTTCTGTTGAAATTACAGATACCCGGCTGCCTTCGACTCTATATGCCTCACGTGTTCTCTTCACGATTGTTTTGTTTTTATTTTTGTTTTTTTGACGTTCGTGTGAAGACTGGTTCTAGAGTGAAGACCGCGAATCGGCAAACGTAGCGTAGGACGCCCTGTGACCAGGTGGAGCGACAACATTCGCAAAGCGGTGGGCAGTGACTGGAAAAGAAGAGCCTTAGATCGGGCTCAGTGGCGTGTCTTGGGAGAGGCCTATGTCCAGCAGTGGACTGACACCGGCTGATTATGATGACGTTCGTGTATTTTGTTCGTGTACCTTCGTGTTTACTATGTGTTTCTGTGACAATTTAAATAAATTTCTTCTTTCTTTCTTAAATTTAATAAACATTACATAAACTCACGCCTGTATCCCAGAGGGGTAGGCGGATACCAGGGTTTGCCACTTGCCACAATCCTGACAGACCTTCGGGTACTTTGGGACCCGGGTACTTTGTATCTTGCCCTTTGCTAATACATCCCCTATTTGGTCGAAGTATGTCCGCCTGGACGTCCCTTACCGGCCCTGCCACCCACATCCGCCTACCTTACAATTACCTTAATTAAGTGGTTGTGGAACAGTCAGCGATCAGCGATGTTCCGCTTACCTAAGTTCAGGCCAAATGCTTTCAGTCAAACGGTAAGCCATAGCAAAAAGGCTCATCATCATAATCATCAGCCCACTTCTGCCCACTGCTGGGTATGGCCTTGTCCATTATATCCTTATCCCCATCACACCATCTTTCACCGTCTACCACGGACTCTGCCAACTTAACCACTACGTCCGACCATCGCGCTGTTGGCAAAAGCTTAGCCTAAAGAAATCGCTTAAGTACACCGCATTATCACCGCTTCGTAGTTCAACACTCGAGCGTAATACGACTTTAAGCTGCTATCATTAAAGCGGTTTAAGTCACAAACCAGTTGTAGTGAGATTTGTGGTACTTGCTCTGTGAAACCTAGATCGCCTTGGCGAGGGCGTAGTCGCGGCTAAGCGAACGACACGGGTGGACAAACTAGCTTTAAGTTCGGTACTTTGAATCTTATATTGTGCTCTGGAAGACACCGCTCGTGGCGATAACCTTCGGTGGTTTGAATCTAATATTGTCCTCTGGAAGACACCGCCCTTGGCGATAAGATAATTCGATTCGCTTCTTCTACTTTTAAGGATGACTGAGAAAAGGTCATTAAAGCGAAAGTGACTCTTTCTGGCTGTTTGGTAAAAATGCTTAGTCACGCCTAAACCACTGTACCGATTGCGTTGAACTTGGTTCAGAGATAGATTGCATCCTAAGGAAGGAGACTGACTACTTTTTGTCCTAACTTCAAAGCTGTCTAAAACATACAAAAGTTTTAATAGATAATTTTGCTCGAATAGGAAATGAGAAGTTCATTTCAATAAAGAATGCACATTCTGTTTGTTAAATGTCAATATACAATATTATGCGAGCTGCCTTTGAGTCGATTTCTAATAGAGAAAAACCGACCAAGTGCGAGTCGGACTCGCGCACGAAGGATTCCGTACCTTTATCTATACAAGAAGAGACAAAGATCAAATTTGAGAACAGCGCCATCTATATAAACGGACAAGAAGCGTTAACTTTGAAATTTAACGACATGGCGTCGGCGCTGTGAAGGTTACATAGACGGCCGCTAGATGGCGAGCGCCGTCTTTAGACAACGTCGGTCGTATGGGAGCCCCCCTTAAATATCCATTTTATTGTTTTTAGTATTTGTTGTTATAGCGGCAACAGAAATACATCATCTGTGAAAATTTCAATTGCCTAGCTATCACGGTTCATGAGATACAGCCCAGTGACAGGCAGACAAACAGACGGTCATTGGAGTCTTAGTCATAGATCCCTTACCCTTTGGGTACATCATCATCAGCCATTTGACGCCCACTGCAGGACCTAGCCCTCCTTCGTGGTGTTCATAACCATGAGGGGTTTTGCCATAATCGCCACGCTTGGCAGGCGGGTTGGCGATCGTCTCCTGGTAATTGATTTCCTTAGTCGCCTTCTACGACATCCACGGCAGGAAATGTAGTGACGCTATTCTTAATCTGGCGCCACACTTTGGGTACGGAACTCTAAAAATGGACACGTTAGTCAAGCATAAAATACAGTATTGTCTAGTATACTTAGCAGAAACGTCACCCCGTGTGTCCCCAGCGTATTATTAACCCGACGAATGTAGATCGCCTTGGTCAGAAGAAAACGAATTAAACACAAATTGCTGTGTTATTTTATTTTCAAACCTACTATAGTTTTTGTCCACGGCTCCATTCGAATAAATAATGTTTACAAAGGTATGTTAATTTATCTTAATATAAAATAATGTGTATGAAACTTATTTGCTGTTGAAGCGAAACAGGTTTATCAGAATCGTGGCAAGTGGCAAACCCTTGTATCTGTCTACCCCCTAGGCGTCAGTTTATGGTAAGTAGTTAGGTATCTGAGTTATTTATTTTTTTGTGTACAATACATCTCTAAGTATGTCCTTAAGGGCAAAACGAATCGTGAATATTATCAATAATAATAATCTTAATTTTCCTAATGAACAACGTATTCAAGGGTGAAATTTTCGAAAACGTATTCGTAACAAAATATTCTTACGTACTAAAAAATATATTTCTGACGTTTAGTGACAAATCGCGCACACTGTCGATTGTGAAATTAGGGCGACGACACCCGGCTAACCAAACCATGACAAATTATACCTATATCGGTTCAGCAATACCCCGCTTACAATAAACTGCAGCCTAGCCTGACCACAATAATACCAATGCTCTATGCCAGATCAATGTTCAGCACATAATAACACGTACTTAATAGTAACTTCCAAACAACACAATCACATGTCCTGACCCCAAACTAGGATACCCTGTGCTATGAAAACCCGGCAAGGACTGGGGCCATTTGTTCAAATCAAGTACGGCAACTTTAAGTGGGAAACGAAACGACAGCCAGTGATTTGGTGGTCAAGCGTCTTACTAAACCAACGAGACAGTTATGTAAAGAAACAATAACTGTTCCCCATCCAATATTGGGGAACATTTTCATCATCTACAAACCAATGATTGCCCTCTGCAACTAATCCTGGTGTTAGTTGCAGAGGGCAATCATTCCTCATCTCCACGTAGCATAATGCGGCGGGATATAATTCGAAATCTTTTATAGCAAATGCCATTGGGTTGCGTAGCCGCCCTTGGTCGTTCAACACTTTAAAAATCGTAGTTCCCTCGTCGGGAACGTCTTAACAAATATCATCATCAGCCATTTGACGCATTTGACTTAGGCCTCTTTCGTGGTTTTCATAACCATGAGGGGTTTTGCCATAATCGCCACGCTTGGTAAGCGGGTTGGCGATCGCAGTTTTCGGTTGTAATCTCAGGAAGACGCTGCTGCCCGTCTCCTGGTAATTGATTTCCTTAGTCGCCTTCTACGACATCCATGGAAGGAAATGGAGTGATGCTATTCTTAATCCGGCGCCACACGGATTTAACAATAATGAACTATTATTTTCATTGTAATTTATTACAATTAGTAACCATTTTAATGGTGTACGAAGTTTAGTGACTTTTATAACTAAGGAACTGTTACCTGGAGCACAGTGTAGGTTGTATTGCGGTAAGACTTGAGACCTAGATAACACTGCACTTAGTAGGCGTGGTGCCCTACCTTGCAGTGACTTTAGAAATTTGCATAGGTAGGTACAAGTTACAACCAGTTTTAATCCCACGGATATTATAAGGCCTCGTCCGCGGATACGGTTGTTTGGCGTGGGATTCGAAATTACCGGGTGTACCAAAATCGTAACATACATCAGAAAATACGGGGGGGTTTTAACATGCAGGTGATTTTAAAATCGTTAGCAATATTACTAATGATTTATCAGTGACAATATATTTATAAATATTCGTGGTCATGGTAAAGGTCGGAACTTTGGCACCGAAATGTGAATCCAAATTCGGAAGTAACATGACGTTGAAACATGTTTTCTAATATGTTAAATGCTTAAGATTCTGTCGTCCGATATGTAAATAATTAAAAAAATTAATTGTGCTGGCCGGCGCCGACCATAAGAAGCTCGAACCATGGTTGTTTCGTTTTTTTTTAACTTATCGTTTTGATATTGTTTGTTTATGCTTAAGTGAAGTAATTTAATTTAATTTAATAAAATAGGAAAGAGTGAATTGGGTATTTGACAAAATATCAAATGAGTTACTTTTAAAACGGAATTTTGTATGAAAATACTGGCTTATGACGTCAACATTTCAGAGCACTCTTTTTATGTTTAATCTATTTAAAAATTGTAATAACTAGTAATTGACTAAAAGAGATACATTTTCCGAGATATTTTATAATTTTTGTTTTAATCGAGCATATGAAATAATTTATTGTTGATCGTGTCAAATACCGCATTGTTAAATAAAAACACCGGTCCGTCGATAAAGAGCTACGAAGATTTTTGTATGGGGCCTGGCATAGTTCATAGTGGCGCCCTCTATATTTTTTCAATATCGTGGAGCATGATGAAACCTAGCTAGATCGATAGAGGACAAAAAAGTAAACAAGAAATTATTAAGGTCACCATGTCCTAAAGTGGCACGTTTAGGAGTTATTGAGCTTTGAAGTTTGTATGAGATTTTTATAAAACTTAACTTTTGAATCATTTTTCACTAAATACTGGACTATATGCTTGGCACCTGTGACTCGTTGCCGATTCTTGACTAAATTGCTAAATAAGTCGTAGAAAAAACACCCAGTTTATTATAGATACCGTATATTAAGGCACCCGAGCGTAGCGAGGATGCTTACAATGCGAGGGTATTACGGGAGCTTTTACCAGAGTTATAAATCTGCTTTTCATCAATCCTATCAGGTAAATAAATAAAATAGTGTATTTAAAGTAAAATTCACAAGATATTTCTTTATTTTAATTACAAATTACACTTAGCTGCTAGACTAATTACAATATACAATTAGGCATTACTTATCATTAAATCATTCTACCGAACAGTGAGCGAGTTATTGATCGGAGAAGTAGGTACCGGAAGAAACATTTGTACTTAAATTAAGTTTTATGGTGGCTGTGTTTAGTTATAAGCATTATCTGATTAAATATTAGCAGTTAAACAATAATTAGGTAGTTAGACCTGAAAATATGATTAATCCCTGTTTCTATGTTTAATATGGTTTCATAGTAAACATATGTCACTTCAATGTAGGTAATTATTGGCTGACAGAAGTAATTTTTATACATATATCCTCATTTCCCAAGTCTTTTATAGGTACCTACCTACCACCTAAACCTATCTATATTAATGAAACTGTAGGTTTTATATTGACATGTTTTGAATTTTAATCGAATTGAACGAATTGGATGCATAAATAATACTATAATTTCATGTATATATGTATATAAGTAGGTAGGTACATACTAGACATAGCTACCCAGACTTTAAAAAACATCAAAGTAGGTTTGAATCCCCGAGAAAACTCATATCAAGTGACAAATTCAGTGATGAAACTCAGTTAGTGGAAATTCCATACAAACTTCAAAGCTCAATAACTCCTAAACGTGCCACTTTAGGACATGGTGACTTTAATAATTTCTTGTTTACTTTTTTGTCCTCTATCGATCTAGCTAGGTTTCATCGTGCTCCACGACATTGAAAAAAATATAGAGGGCGCCACTGAGACTATGCCACTAATCTTCGTGGCTCTTACAGTCACTAGAATCAGTGTTGCCAATTTAAAAACTAATGGCCTTATTTCTAAAAGTAAACATACGCCGCCCTATGACGAAGATCAACAATTTAGCAGCCACTAGAAACAGAGGGTTTTGAAGTAAAGATTCCGGAAGCATCCCTGCGAAGTCTAGACACTTACCTTTCTCGCCGTGACCCTTCAGAAGCTCAGCCTTGGCTTGCAGCTTGGTCTGCATTGTCTCTGCGCCCTCCTTCATTTTTGCCAGGATACCTGCGAAGAACGAAACTATGAAACAGAAGACCTGAATCGGAATACCCCACAGTGTTTTTATTTTTATGTAACCCAGTAGTAGTACTGCGATTTAATGAAGTTAAACTGGGCGTCCATTGAAAAATCTAGATCATTTTAGTTAGTTTTTTTTTTTATTTTAAAAACCTATTTAGAGGAAAAAAATTCCACCCATGCCGGGACTTGATCTCGCGGCCTCTGGTTCAAGTCCCGGCATGGGTGGAATTTTTAGCCTCTAAATAGGTTTTTAAAATTGTCCTCAGCACGGGTTAGTGCAACAAAAAGATTTTTTTTTACGCAATTTAATGTCTTCTTTCGTTCTTCTTGCTAAATGCTACTTAAGCCACATAACAAAGTGCCTTAATGTGAATATAGCCTTTCCAATGAGATCACAAAGTAATAATCATTACAACTTTCACACAACACAATCACATGTCCTGGTCGCAAACTAGGATACCCCGTACGTAAGCAGGCAAGGACATCACAAACATGGAATTACACCCAGACTGAGGCCATGTGTACAAATGTACGGCGTTCCCCAGTGGAAATCGACCCACAACCTCCGGCATGGTGATCAGACGTGATACCGCTAGACCAACGAGGTAGAGTCCGCACAAATCTTTTCGGCGGTAACGTGAACATAGTCACAGATCATTTGCACATCGCTTACTGTCTTTACAGTGTATGTGTGAGTAATTGACGTAGTGTGATGCGTAGTAAATTACTATTAGTCAATTACTCACACGCACACTGTAAAGACAGTAAGCGGTGTGCAAACGATCTGTGACTATGTTCACGTTACCGCCAAAAAGATCTGTGCGGACTATTCAAATTCAAATTCAAATTAGCCTTTATTCCCCAAATATTACATTTACAATCATTTATGGTAACGTTTTCATGCATTAACATTAGTTTTCTTTACACAACTTAAATAGTTTGCATAAAAAATTCATTACATTTATTTAATTCATTATATATATTATTCATAAATTCAAGACATTACCTTGGTATTAAATTAAATTAGCTACAATGAATTAAATTACATTAATTTGAAATTTGATTAGTTTTATTTTATTTCATTTTAATATTTATTTATTTGGGCTGTCCTAGGACATAGGCCTCCTCCAAGCTTTTCCAAGTGGCTCTGTCCTGAGCTAGCCTTCTCCACCCGACCGGCAAGTCGTCATCCCACCTTTAGTAATTGTTTAAAAAAAATGGTTTAATGTTGTCAATTCGGTACCCACCATGTTTGTCCTTCTCTTTCAGTATGCGCTCCATATCGCCGGCTTTGTCTTTCACACGGCCGAAGAAGTCTATCCGTTGGTCAGCATTAAAGAAAATAATTATATGTTTAAGTATTCTTAAGAAAGGCCGTAACTTACATTCGCAGTGAAATTATGATAACATTAAGTTTTGCAACTATAAAAAAGTTACGCGTAACGGATTCTATTACTAAGACTCCACTGTCCGTCCGTCTGTCTGTCGGTCACCAGGCTGTATCTCATGAACCGTGATTGTTAGACAGTTGACATTTTCACAGATGATGTATTACTGTAGTCGTTATAACAAGAAATACTAAAAACCGAATAAAATTAATATTTATATGGGGGCTCTCATACAACAAACGTGATTTTTTGCCGTAATTTGCTCGATATTAATAACGGCAACAGGTAGACGATAATGGTACGGACCCGTTCGTGCGCGAGTCCGACTCGCACTTGACCGGTGTTTGTGCCTCTCGCGATGGAAACCACTGGGGTTTGGGGACTACAGGGGAAGGCCTTTATAAGGGAGGTAGGTCGCCGCGTGCCCTTTGAGGGACCATGGCTATGATTGCCGCTTGGGGCCTATCTTAAGCGGAGAATATGCGATAGATATAGTTATGATGTATTGAACATGTATGTACGCACTTCTTAACGTTTTAATTTAACTTTACCTCGTCCTAAGATACAGGATTTTCGCCTAGTCTAGGAGATAGGATGCAACGATAAGTTTACTGTACAATAGAATAAAAGAAGAAGAAAGACATTTATTATACCAACAAGATACATCACAGAAACAAAACAAGCAGATAAGTAACATAATATGCACTACAACAGAAAGAAAACTAAATACACAACAGACAAAACGAATAAATAAAACAGGACCATAGATTTAGTACCAAACGATTGACGTCATTTTTGCATGGAACTTTTTGGTTTTGAAAATAAACAATTTATTATTTTATTTTTATTTTTTATTTTTTTTATTTTATTTCCACTTATACCTATCTTCACAGGCTTAGCCTAATTCGATTGGTATGAAACATACAATTTACAAAATATCTTATGTCTAACAACTTACTAACTATTTAATTTAACTATCTTATTATCCCTATAATTCGCATACTACCAATCAACGTAAGTGTTCCCTATAGCACAGCACAAACAACGCTGCTCTCTTGAAGTCACTCAGAGCAACATTGAAGAGGTCCGTTTGATCCGAGATGACATTCAAAGTGCGGAGCGCGCGCGTCAGCGGCGCCTGCGCCAGCAGGTTAGTGCGCACGCGCGGCACTAGCAGCAGCGGCGGCCGACGGCGGCGCCCCACGTACTCGTCCGGCACGCACAAACTCATATACTATATAGTATATCTAATATACTAGCTGTCCCGGCGATTGTTTATACGATTCTTGTTACCACGGCAACGCAATAAATAAATATCTTAAAGTTTATCTTGAAAAAGGGTTAAAATATTATCCCACAGGAACGCATTACCGGGATATCAAGTATCCTACGTCCAGAGATAAGGGCGCAGAGAGTATCGATTCTAGGGAACTCGGGCATTAATAGTCATTTGTTCCGATGACCACTCGGATTGAACGTTCTTTCAAAAGCCGGCCAAGTGGGAGTCCGAAGGGTTCCGTACCATTATCTATGTTACAGTCATAGTGATTAAATAGCTATTATACATAATGACTGGTCATTATATATAAAAGCCAAATTCACTAGACAAAGTAATAAATTATTATGCTAACGTTTTATTTTGGCAAGTGTTATATAGCAAATAATTGTTTGATTAAATTTATATTTCGCATTTTGTTTGTTAGGTCAGTAGGTACACATAAGCAAAAATAGGTTCGAAGTTCCAGGATGGAGCGGAGCGCAGCGACGCTCCATTCTGAAACTTCGGGTGTTAGTTCTTTTTTTTTATATAAAAGCGAAAAAAAATATTTCACTAAAAAACTTAGTTTTGTGTCAAACTTAAACAAGGTTGGTGCATGGAAAAGTCATAGGTACCCTACATTATGATATTAATATGATATTAAATAAAATTGCTAGTAAATGTGATTAATTTTGTGTTAATTATCACTTTATCTAAACTGAGTAGACATTATATATAATGAATAGACAATATATATAATATGCAGATTTATTACTTTGGCTGTAACATCTATACAACATTTGAATATTTCAAGCGTCTACCTGTTGCCGTTATTGACATCGAGCAAAAAACGGCCAAAAAAATCCCGTTTCTTGTATGAGTGCCGTTTTGGCCCCCGGAAATATTTATTTCATTCTGTTCTTAGTATTTGTTGTTATAGCGGCAACGGAAATACACCATCTGTGACAATTTCACCTGTCTAACTATCACGGTTCATGAGATACAGCTTGGTGACAGACAGACGGACGGACGGACAGCGGAATCTTAGTAATAGGGTCCCTTACCCTTTGGGATTTGGCATTTGGCCATCGGGATTTAATGCGCGATTCTCTTGAAGTCGGTTATTAATAATCTTAACGTTAGTCAGTAAACCGTCTGACAATCTACTGTCAACAGTTGTCAGTTGATATTCTATGAACTGTGAGAGATTAGTGTGAGAGAAACCAGGGGTAAGTCTTCAAAATGGCGACCGTATACTGACCGGATATCCGGGTAGTGGCGTCCGGACTGGCAGACTGCGTGAGCGCAGCCACTTTCATGTACTCGCTGGTGATGAGCCCAGCAGCCTGGATTGGATAAACGTACGAAAAAACGTACAATTGGGTGCTACGACAGTTCGATGTACATTGCATAGTCGATTAACTCACAGATTACCAAATAGGAAGACATGGGTACGTAATGTACATCGAATTGTCATACACACATACATAAGCAGCCTCCACGTATATACCACGTATACTGTAGGGCGCAGGCCTTCTCTCAGGGAGAGAGTATGGGCTTAATCACCACGCATGCCCACCGCGGATTGGCGATTTCAAGCGCAGGTCAGTCACTCGAATTGTCTTAATAAACTATAAATTGTACTTTTATGAGACGCGGCACAGATCTTAAGATGCACTTCAAATGCAGTTTAAGATGATTTTTTCCTTTCCTACTATCTATTCTAAACTGCATTTGAGCAGTATCTTAGAGGAAACGCATCATTAAGTAGTATTGCTACTATAACTTCACAAATGTACATAACTTAGAAAACTAAGTCATAGGTACATGCCCGCACTGGGAATCGAACCTGGGTCTCCCGCTTCCGAGTCGTAGAGGAAACGCGTTATTAAATAACACCTAAAATCAATGAAGTCCATATTATTTTTACAATCCTGGAATCAGCCGTCGATTTCCAATATTTCTAGGCCACGGGTGTGGTCGTCCCGATGAGGTAACAAGAGATACTGACCTCCAAGCTGGCGGGGCTCATAGCGGAGTACTCCTCGCTGAGGAGTTCCACGATCAGACCCTCGATGTCGAAGAACAGGATGTGGCTCTCCGGGTCTAAAACAACAGCGGAGGTTCAACATCATCCCACCGTACAAGCTCGCTGTTAAACGAAATCTGTTCAGCAGTTCAGCACATTTGTCGACTACCGGACATAGGCCTACACCAAGAGACGCCACTTCTGTATATCTTCGTTCATCCCGCTTCTGACTTATTCACACGTTATAAAAAAAATTCTTTAATATTTAATAGTACCAAACTGTGAATACAGTTTGTTGGTACATTGCTAATTTAATATACTTCCGTACGAACAAAACTAAATGTATTGCGAATGGATTTAGACGTCTTTACACGAAGGATCCGTGTGGCGCCGGATTAAGAATAGCGTCACTCCATTTCCTTCCGTGGATTCCGTAGAAGGCGACTAAGGAAATACATTACCAGGAGACGGGCAGCAGCGTCTTTCTGGGATTCCAACAACCCGCCTGCCAAGCGTGGCGATTATGGCAAAACCTTTCATGATTATGAAAACCACGGAGGAGGCCTGTGTCCTGCAGTGGGCGTCAAATGGCTGATGATGATGATGATACGAAGGATACGTGAATACCACGCTGCGATTTAAAACATGCACAGCGCCATCTAGTGTCTTAATGTCATCAACGTCTGCGTTTGCCGGATCGTGGTCTGCACTCGAGAAGTTCAGCAGTTCGGTTATGGACATTTTGGACATATATGCGTGTTAGAATATGGATTTACAAACACTACATGGCGTTGCCCATATTTTAAATCGCGGCTGTTTTTAAGCACCGTTGGCATAAGAACTTAATCCAACATTAACTGACGTTGTTGGAGCGAAACCCTGGACAGGACCGCATCGTGGAATCGAGGAGATAGTCGGGGCATTCCCTTGAGGCAGTATTATCAGTCAGTATTTCGAGTGTACTCATTTGAGTCCAATATAGTCTATGGTGTAGTGAGAATGAGAATTTATCTTTTTGTCATCAATGGCTAGTAAAATAAACCTCCTATAAGAAGAAAAATACATCAGCACACAAAATAAATTCATCATCATCATCATCATCATCAGCCCAGCTCTGCCCACTGCTGGGTGCAGGCCTCGTCCGCATCACGGCATCATTCGTGGTCTCTCGCCATTCGCATCCACGGGCCCCCTGCCGACCTGACCACGTCCTCCGACCATCGGTCTGTTGGTCTACTGACCGACAGCCGCCCGGTCCTCGGCCACCACTCCGTTACTAAATAAATCCCATCGCGTTAAATCAACGATCAGATTTAAAAGCTCATTGTGAATTCAAAGTAATGGAATGTACGGTTTACACTATAGAATAAAGCGTCAATGTCCAATCGCGCATTGTGAATTTCGACATGAGAAAATAATAATAATAATATGCTTTTATTTCAGAATACAGAGTTCCAGATTATAAAGAAATAACTTACAATACAATACAGAAATACATTAAAATAAACGAACGAAACGTTCCTTCCGCGGATGTCCTAGAAGGCGACTAATGAAATCAATTACCAGGAGACGGGCAGCAGCGTCTTCCTGAGATTCCAACCGCATACTGCGATCGCCAACCCGCCTGCCAAGCGTGGCGATTATGGCAAAACCTTTCATGGTTATGAAAACCATGAGGGAGGCCCATGTCCTGCAGTGGACGTCAAATGGCTGATGATGATGATGATGATGAAACGAAATAAGCACAAGTCATTTTCGATTATTGTCGCGCTGAACGGAATGTCAATGTCGGTGAACTGCCCACATCCTCACACAGACACGACAGAATTTCACTTTTGAAGGCCCTTAGTCGGCTCCAAAATGAGGCAAAATGATCGTTGCTTCGCGTCTTGATACCTCAATTGAAACGAATATCTCTAAATCAGATCATTAGGTTGATACACAAAACGTCGCAAAACGACGTTTTTCTTTCTCTAACAGTCTTTAAGGTGGGTTCTGAGGTACCTTAGCTGTGACAGTCGATTACTGGAGTCTCCACTGAGAAACTCGCTCGAGTGGAGCAAATCTATGACGTGTTACAACACCGATTTCCCTACACGAACAAGAGTGGAGTCGAAGGCAACTCTGAGAAGCGTCTCGGAAGACTTTTGGAAAGAGATGAAATCAGAAATGAATAATTTATTTCAACTTAAAGAATTTTTACATTCAGTTTGCTGAATGTCAATGTACTATGTTACTATGTTAGCCGCTGCCTTCGGGCCGTATTTGTAGTGGAGAAAAAGGCAGCGGGAAAAAAAAACTCCACTCTGACCATCTTTTCTCAAATCATCTTAAACTTATACATCAAAGCCTATATGATATGATTCCGTGATAGCCACCAATAACTTTAAAAGCCAAAATAACACTTCTTACAAAAGTAGGAAAAACATTAATGCTGCGGCCAGACACACGAACAGCACCCGTTCACGAGCATAACGCAGGGGTCAGCCATCACCAGTCTCAACCATTTTAGAGGGAGATAGGTGACCCGGCCACCACGCCACCATTCGAATGACCTTTAGCAAACCTGCAGATTGAGTTCTTGTCAGCTATAGTTATTAATGTGCAATCACGTCGTCAGTACACCTTTTTAAAACTAAATAAATTATAATATTAATAATTAAATAACAATGAAATCGCAGCGGAATTTGTTTACTACCAAGGGCTTATATCGTTCATATAATCGTCTGTTCTATAATAGGTTTTTTTTACATAGTGATTTTTTAATGAATGGTTTGGCTTATTACAGAGACTCACCCTTGGGGTTGGAGCGGAAGCCCTGGACAGTGAGGGGGGCGCGCCGCGAGTGTGCAGGCTCCGCCAGGGGCCCGGGCCCCCCGCCGGCGCCCCCGTGCCCCTGTAGCGCTTGGAGTCCCCGTGCCGTGGCCGCCCGCATCGCGTTCAGGTTACGGTGACGCAGCCCCCTGTTGGGTTAGGAGTTAGTTTTCTCATCCTTTGAGGACTATTCACGTGCCGCCGAAATCTGTTCTTGTTATAGGTGGAATGGATACTCGTGAATGCGGGGTGAATTACATTCCGGAGTGCGTTTTACCCTATATACCTAGGGAAACACTGTGACACACACTATACAACACTTATCGTCGTTAATATTGCAAAATGTCACATGTCGAAAATAGGATTTTTGTTTTTTCATCTAAATTGTATAAAAAATTGATTCTGTCACAGGTATATATATAGGCGAGTTTTAGCGAGACTATCGAACAGCATTGCAAAATGAATTGCTGTTCGTTAGTCTCACTAAAACTCGAGAACGGCTTGGCCGATTTGGCTAATTGTTGTTTTTATATATATGTGGAAGTCCAGGGAAGGTTTAAACGGTGAGAAGAAAAAAAAACGGTTGACGTCGGTGATACGAAGTTCACGGGGTCATCTAGTTATATATATAGATGAATTGCTCTTCGTTAGTCTCGCTAAAACACGAGAACTGCTAAGCCGATTTGGCTAATTTTTCTTTTTATATATTTGTGGAAGTCCAGGGAAGGTTTAAACGGTGAGAACAAAAAAAAGATTGACATAAGTGATGCGAAGTTCACTAATAAAAGTAGATTATTTTTTTCTCGTTTTTACTAAATCTGTAGTTTTTTTTTTATTTCACGATTGTATTTTTGTGATATAATTGAATCGAATCAACTGCTAGACCTGCAATAGCCTGCGCACTGACCTGAAGAAGTGCACGGCAGGGTTGGCGATCCCCTGCAGGTCGGTGCCCGCTCCAGCCGACATGGCGCCTCCAAGCTCATCAGTCAGGGTCTCGTCACATGCTTCTAGCACCTCCTCTGCTATCATGCCTGGTGGAAATATGTAAAACTGATAGAGTTCATAGAAGAAATGTGGTGGCGAAACAAAAGCTTTCATTAGTGGTTGAATTGCGATTTTTGAAGTAACGAGCGAAAAAAGAAACGGTCAACGCATCACCGGGATATCAAGTATCCTACGTCCAGAGATAAGGGCGCAGAGAGTATCGATACTAAGGAACTTCGGGCATTGATTGTCATTTGTTCCGATGACCACTCGGATCGAACGTTCTTTCAAAAACCGGCCAAGTGGGAGTCCGAAGGGTTCCGTGCCATTATCTATACAACATTTGAATATTTCAAGCGTCTACCTGTTGCCGTTATTAATATCGAGCAGGAAACGGCAAAAAAAAATACGTTTGTTGTATGGGAGCCCCGCTTACATATTTTTTTATTCTGTTTTTAGTATTCGTTGTTATAGCGGCAACAGCAATACATCATCTGTGAACGGTCTAACTATCACGGTTCATGAGATACAGCCCGGTGACAGACAGACGGACGGACGGACGGACAGCGGGAGTCTTAGTAATTGGGTCCCTTACCCTTTGGGTACGGAACCCTAAAAAGCAAAAAAAAAAAACAAAACGAAACTCTCTACGATTTTCTTTACAAAAGATAGAAAGAAGTAAAATAGAAGACAAGAAAAGACCAAATCAAAACGTAAGACCCGTTCATTGAAAGATTAATTTCATTTATCAGCCCAATAATAGAGCCCACTGTTGGGCATAGGCCTCTTCACCTTTCCTCCAACCCATCCGGTCCCTTGCCAGTCTCGTCCAACGTTTCCCAGCCGTCGTCTGCCCACAGACCACCGACCCGTTCTTGGCCGTTCTTTAGTCTGTTCTTACACGGAGCACGCCGTATCGCTTGCACAATTTAATAATTTTATTGATTAGTATATTATTATGTACTTTTTAAAAATGTGGTCCAAGATTTAGACAGTAAAATTGCGAACATTCAAGGCATACGTTTATTATGCTGTGCCAAGTTTTTTATAATTTTGAAAACCACTTTTCTTTATTAAAAACTACGTATAGGAAAACAAAAATATACCTAAAATGTCCGTAATTTAAATCTACATCAAACCCTCGGACCACATTTATCACAAGTATACTAATTTTATTACAATCACTAAAATAATGAAATAGTATGCTTATGGCATTCAGGTGCAATAAAAGTATTAAATAATAATAATGATAGTGCGAGCCAGAGAGCATACTCCACGTAAGAACAGCCTTAAATATTTATTGATTGTAAGATTTACCGTGCAGCACACGATCCAAGTGCCCTGTCTCCATCTGCCACACGTAAACTGTTCCATCGCAGCACCCGACCACCATAAAATCATCAGCGGGCCGCCATTTTATAGAGACCACCGGAAACAGGTGACGCGACGCCAGCGTGACGCACTTCCGCTCGGCCAGGCCTGGTAAAATAAATAAACATTTTAATAGTAATGGAGAGCTTGCACTAAAAAATATTTTATCTACACTAATGTTGTAACATTCTACTTATGTTTTCAATACTTGACTTATAATTACTACTGTTATAGCGCAGACAACAAAAAACTCAATTTAAGCAATTTCACATGATGGTATAATATTCACATCGATATCGTAAAATCTCATTATAACATCAATAAAACGCGACCAACTAGATTGCAGGGCCAATCAGGTTGGTCGCGCTTTATTGAAGCTGCGCTCTCATTGGTTAAATTTTAATGGCGGCAAAACCACTGTGATTATACACGTACGCGTGAATTTAATTTAATAAATTTGTTGTTTGATTAATTGCATTAGTGAAGATAAAGTAGTGTATGCAACTGCATATAACACGGGTATTAAAACACTCGTTACTATTATGAAACTCGCTGCGCTCGTTTCATAAACTCACACTCGTGTTTTAATACCCTTCATTATATGACAGTTGCATAAACTACTATTGTTATATTCGGAGAGGGCATGTTAAAAGACTCTCTCTATCTATCTCTCTCTCTCTCTCTCTCTATTAGAGAAGGCCTGTGTCCCACAGTGGGACGTATATAGGCTGCTTATGATGTTAAAAGATAAATAAACGTGGTTAATTTATCTTTTAACATCATAAGATCACTATATTAAGATCATCATACTTTTAAGTAATTGAGGAAATGTTTATTTATTAGCAAGTGGTTTAAATAAATTTTTTATCTTTTTTTTATCTTTTATAATGTGACCCGCTGAAAGGTCATTCTAGTCACGTGACACAAAAACGCGCCATACAAGTCGGACTCGAGCAATGGCGTCACAACAATGTTTTTATGCATCTATATATACCCTTTCTAGAAAATGTTCAGAATTGAATGAAGAAACGAAATGTAATATAATTTTTATTATTAGAGTAACTTGATTTTTCGCATTTTTTTGGACCCCAAAAATCCCGAAAGTTATTTTTATGGTTTCATTTTTAAATTTGGGATTGAATCTGCGGGCAAAAGTGGTCTTTATGGTGGGAGTCGGAGTCTTGAAGACGCGTCTACTCAGCAGTCGCTGTTGTTATGCTATTTAGTCATATTGGCCGTCATATTGGCCGTAGTTTTGCTATTTCCAGTTTAAATTCGAGCAAATCCATATTTGAAGGAAGAAAGTTTGACAAAACAAATATATCGAGCGAATGTGGATGGAAGGGCCGGTAAGGGACGACCCAGACGGACATACTTCGACCACATAGGGGATGTATTAGCAAAGGGCAAGATAAAAAGTACCCGAAACCGGCGTGCGTGCATGCAACGACTGAGGAAGCGAAGGTGATCCGTCAGTGGCAGTCCCTGGTCTCTGCCTACCCCTCTGGGATGCAGGCGTGAGTTTATGTTATGTTAATGTTAAATTTGCACTTACTAAGCAAGGTCACGCTGTGGTCGGAGGCGACCGAGCAGATGCACTTCTGTATTCGTGGCTGCAACAAAATAATAAAGAAAACTTCAATTTTTTGCTTTTTTTTAGGGTTCCGTAACCGAGGAGTGATAACCGGACTGTCTGTCTGTCTTACCATTTCAAGGGCTTTATAGGTAACTAGTTCAATTGACAGAACGTATTATTACGGCGGATTGCCCAATAAACAAGATATATCTAATACATAAAAATCTCGTGTCACAGTGTTCGTTATCGAACTCCTACACGAGACGGCTGCACCGATTTTTATGTTTTTTTTTTGTGTAAATTTGATAGCTACGTAAAAGAAAACTTAAAAGTATACTTACAGGTACATTAAAACAACTCGGAAAGTGAACTGTACTTACACTGCAGTTGTATGGCGGTACAGTGAGCTGAGTAATCTCGCCCGCGTGAACGCAGAACCGGTGCAACAGCGTACCCCCGTACAGGTCCCAGAGACAAACCGCGAAGTCTATACCACCGGAGACTAGGTACGTCTTGTCGTATCTGCGAAGTAAAGGGATGTGAGAGCATGGAGACTGTCATAACTGTGAAGTAATGTAATTTGAGAGTCTGGAGATTGGTGGAGTTAGTTCCGCCGGAGTCTAGGTACGACTTGTCGTATCTGTCAAGTAAAGGAATTTGAGAGCCTGGAGACTGTGGAGACTGGTGGAGTTAGTTCCGCCGTAGGCTAGGTACGACTTGTAAGTGTGAAGTAAATTAAATTGAGAGCTTGGGTAGTTAATTACGAGGCTCCGTGAGGTTCCCTAGCGTCATCGACAGAAAAAATTTATCTTATTTTTTAAATAAAGTGTTAGTCTATTCTCTCAAGGGCGCACATTCACACAGGGCGCGTTCAGTGCATGGATGGGTCGCCGTCTATGCCTAACGCTAGTGGCATTTTTCCGAGCGGTTCCGTGCTTCGCAAGGCACGTTAAGCTGTTGGTGCCGGCTGCCATCGATAGATGGCAGTCGTTAAGCCAAGTCAGAGGCCTTAGGGCGGCTTGACAACTTCTGACAGTAGACGAGCCACTAGTCTACAAGCCTCCACCAATCCGGACTTGGCCCCCGTGGTGGAGTATGGCCTATACCTTCCTCAGGGAAGAGACCCGTGCCCCTCGGTGGGGACATAATGGGTTGATGATGATGAATCACGTCGTCAGTACACTTTTTGAAAACTAAATAAATTATAATATTAATAATTAAATACTCGTAAAAATTAAATCGCCGTGGGATTGGTTCACTATCAAAGGCTTGCATAGTACATATACTGGGCTGTTCCGTAGAGGAACAGGTTTAGTTTACTATTACTTTTTTTTTTCATTTTGTCTAATAGGCTAGTATATTTTCATTTAATACAAAATAACGCAATTTGAATATTCTTCTCTTACGATCCTAACAGGATCTGCTTTCTAGCGTGGATTTTTGGGTATAGCAATACTACGTGTTTCCCAAGGCAATCTTCCGGGGCAATCAGCGCCCTCTGTGTGATAAAAAAAAACAACCCTACCGCGCCGCCGGTTGATTCGCACATGTTCTGCGCCCGTTAATCGATAAAAAATACTTTAAAGAGCTCTCTCTCTGTGCAATTCTACGTGAGTGACATTTTAAACTAATAAGAACACAACCACCTATGGATTTATATGTGTAATCTTCGGAGAAGGGAGGTTTTCCCACCCACGGCATCCCACGCGCCTCACACATCTTCAGGAGATCTGCTGCTGGTTCATGTAAGTTGCCTCCCATTTAATCTGCGACTATACACTAGGCTTTTTTGCATAGCGACTTTTTAATGAACTTTTTAAATTTATTTTCAGACAATGATAGAACATGTTGTGGAATTCTGTTGTAAAAACGAACGCAATAGCCCACGAGGGATGTATTTTTACTTTGGCTAAACGAAATTTAGAATAAGCAAGCTTATTTCTATTTCTAGTGTTCACATTATGGACGTCCCTATTTAATCTGAAAATTGTTATATTTTTAGGGACATAATCATATCAATCACAGTGGATAGGATCAAGGACCCGGGAGTGGAGAGCATTTGTGTTACAAACGGCCGATATCAAATTTCTAGGGCCCCGTGTCCCTATGCCCTCTCCGATGAGCTCAAAATATTTTCAATAAAAATATATTTTTGCGTGTTGGCCATTGGTCATATGTACGTTTCGAAACGCTGGTCGGTGGTAAGTTAGGGCACGTACCTCGGATGGACATGGTGAGGGTACAGCAGACAGTTGACTCGTCCGTTGTGACCGAGCAAGAGTTGATGCGGAGGCCAATCTGCAAGAACAAACACAGACACGTGGCAGAATGTATGGAGATTTACCGGAATAACACGACTATTCTAATATCGTTTTATAGTCAGTCGCATACACTACTTTTTCTTCACTCATTCATAAATGAAACTAAACTAAACAAGAGGGGCAATTATTTTCCATTTTTTAGCTGCACAGAAAAAATTGTAAACTAATAATGGCGACAAAACAAATCCAAACTGCGCAGGAGAATTTTACCCGGAAGTGTATAGTAATAACAAAAATAGTACATTGTTCACCGAGAGGAGAAAGTGACCGATTACCGTCGAGGGTGTCGTTTGAAGCCCGAGCCGTAGGCGAGGGCTTTAAAACACCCGAGATCGGGAATCGCAGTTTCTCTCGAGTGATACATAGTGCTTTATACTACACCTGCTTGATAGTTTTATTTTACTTTCTACGAAAACTGAATCCTCAAACAACACACAAATTGGAAATGGCGCCAATGGCGTCTGCAATTTTCACATGTTCTTTTTTCAAATTGTTTATCCTGCCGCCGCAGGGTCGCACTGCCAGCCCGACACCATCCAACACACAGCTAGTGGCCAGTGTCATTTTGCGAACTTGGAGATAAAAACTCACTGTAAAAACTTTTTGGCTTTTGATATTTAGGTTACCGGCGCATAGTCTTACCCAAAATTAAAAAAGAAAAACCACGTAAGAAATGGATTTTCATACACTTTTCTCTCCCGCTCAGATGCGTGTTCTCCCCGCATATTTGTTCGATATGCAATGACGTACTTTCTACCGTAAATTTGATAAAGTATCAAGGTACTTTCCAAGCAGGTGTAGTATAAAAAATATTTTACGATGGGAGAAATTCTCATACAAAATTTGTATCGTAATTTTTATTTTTTATTTTTACAGCGTTCTGTGAAACAACACTGAGCCTTATGTATCAACTTTTAAGATCACAATTCGAATCCTGCGGCATAAGTGGAGATAAAGAACTTCCGAAACTGAACTGAAACTCACCGTCGAGCTGCTGGTGCGTCCCATGCAGCAGATGCAGCTGAACCGTGTGCGTGGCGTTAACGATCACGATGGAGCCATCATCACGGCCCACAACCAGACGGTTGGCAGCCAGCAGGTAGATGCAGGCAGTCAGCTTTACCTCTGCGGGGGGGCCCAAGTTAGAGGTTTATAACGTCCACACACACAATCACTTGTCCTGATCCCAAACTAGGATAGACAAGGTAACCAGGCAAGGTCGTCCAATTCATCAGCCCGTATTCGTCCAGTGCTGGTCATAGGACGCCAAGCACGCCACTTCTTTCTGTCCTCCGCCGTTCTCATCCAGCCGCTGCCAGCGATCTGCCACTGGTCGTCGGCCCAGCGAGCTAGTAGGCGTCTTACGATCATAAATATCCACAAACTTTACGTGCGCTATACTATGAGTTCTACACTAATGCGTCGACAGCTTCGGTGGTGCGGTCACGTATCACGTATGGCGGAGGAAAGAGTGGCGAAGGGCATCTTCTATTCCGAACTAGAGGAGGGCAAACGGAATCATGGCGGTCCCCTCCTCCGGTACAGAGATGCAACATAGAGCCCTCCAGTCGGGAACGTTTGGCAGCACAGCGGCCAGAATGGCGCAGGATGGTGAACAGCCAAGTACGCGAGTTCGAGGTTCAGCGTAAAGCTGACCTGGATACCAAACGCGACCGGTTAAAGGCTCGCCCACCAGCTGCCATGGCATATAATTGAGAGAACGGCATTCTCACGTGCCCTCAGTGTGCACGGAGTTTCGCCGTGAAGATAGGCTACATAAGCCATCTTCGAGCGCACCAGCGCCACATCTCTGATTAGGGGTCAAACTGGTCGCCATGGCCGAAACCGGTCGGAACAATCATCAATATAATTACTAGCTGACCTGGCAAAAGTCGTTCTATTAATAAAATTAGCCTATTCCCAGACCTACCAAATGTGCACAAAAAATTTCATAAAAATCGGCGAAGCCGTTTCGTAGGAGCTCGATAACAAACACCGTGACACGAGTTTATAAAGAGGAAAAGCTTGTAAGTTTATATGTTTGTAAGTTTGTATGTAGGGGGTGATATCCGAACGTACATAGCCGGTTTCAAACATTCTTTCAACAATATTTAGAATGGACCCAGGGTGGACATATTATGCTATAGACTAATCCGTTCACCACGCGAACGTAGTCGCGGGAACTGCTAGTTATCAATATTTTTTTTCATTCATAAGACTATCGAGTCCATATTTTCTTTCATTCCCAAAACTATTGGGAAACTTTTGTTTTAACGCGTCATCTGTATAACCTTTGGAAAGGCCTATAACCAGCAGTGGGCCGTATTTCATAGAACTACAATTCTTGGTCTACTATGACAATTCGATGCACATTGCATAGACATTTAAGCCACAGGTTATCAAGTAGGAATCGGCTAGGCGATGTCAATCGAATTGTCATAGAAAACTATGAATTGAAGTTTAATGAAACGCGACCCTCATGATGATGATGATGATGATGATGATGATGACGCTCACCTGGCTCATCTGTCAGGTGCATCTGGTCCAGTATGCCGACGGGACTGGGGTTCATAGCGGCCCACGCTAGGTCGAGACTCGTGTTTACGATCGGCGCGTGCGCTGCAAATGAAAATTGCGTCTTATTTCAACTGGCAATTTTTAAACCCTGGTGTGGAAGCTAGGGACTTCACAACAATATCACATGTATTTTTAACAAGGATTAACCTTTGAACCTATTGAAACTTTCGAGCGCTTCAGACACTAAGGACATATTTTGGGAAGTTACTTAATAAACGCACCTTTGAGAGTGTCATTTTCTAATTTGAACACTAGGTGGCGCCGCCTGTACTCTGTCTCGTGAAACTTATGAAGTTTATGAAATAATTTATATTAATATAGTGTTACCTACCAGATGTGTCAATGATATTAGGAAGGCGACAGGAGGACAATAGTCGAGATCGGCAGGAGACCGGCGGGGTTGGAGTGACGGTAAAGACGCCTATGCCCAACAGTGGGCGTCTATCATGGGCTGTACAGATAGATGGATAGATAGATAGATAGGTAGTATAGTCTCCTCACAAGTGACGGTTACTCTTAGGGTGGCTGGAGCGGCTTCATCGACACACCACACCGTGGGGATCAACGCGAAGCAACAGCCTCCGCGGCCACCCTTGCGATTTCTATCCCACTTCTGATGCTGTCCAGCGATTCTAAGCTTCTGATGTTTCCTTGAAATAAACTAAATTTGTATGGTATACTCACAAGTGACGGCAGCTCTTAGGGTGGTTGGGGCAGCTTCATCGACACACCAGAGCGAGACCACTCCGTGGGAGTCCCCGCGCAGTAACAGCCTTCGCTGCCGCCCCCCAGACGAACTCACTATGAACCGCATGGCCGGAGGACAGGACAGCAGCTGTGGGGACGATGTTAGTATTAAGAACTCTAAAAGAGCGTGTGCGCAATAAAGTATAAAGTAAGTAGGAGTAAAACTGACCTTGACCTTGGGCTAGACCTTGAAATAGATCTTGTTCTAGACCTCAAAGTTTGTAAAAATAACATACACATATATACGTCCCACTGTAGGGCATAGGCCTTCTCTCAGGGAGAGAGTGTGGGCTTAATCACCACGCGTGCCCACCGCGGATTGGCGATTTCAAGCGCTGAGGTATGTGAATAGCTCAGACACTCAGGTTTCCTCACGATGTTTTCCTTCACGGTTAGCGAGTGGCATTGCTACTATAACTTCACAAATGTACATAACTTAGAAAACCAAGTCATAGGTATATGCCCGCGCTGGGAATCGAACCTGGGTCTCTCGCTTCCGAGTCCGATGTTCTACCCACTAGGCTACCACCGCCGCTAAAAATAACACTACTTTTACTTTCTTTTTCAAGTCGTCTGTCACGTTTAACATGCTGTCTTGCTCGCTCAATCATTTTTTTTTTATGATTGTACAAGAACGTGCAACTTTGATAAATGCGGTTTGAGGCATTACTAGATAATACAATTACGGACCTATTAAAAACATTTGTCGTTTCGAAAATCATTAATTTTAGTATCAATTTTTTTCAATCTTAAACTAGGTATAGGATAACAAAAATATGTCTTTAATGTCCGTAATTTTATTATCCAGCAAAGCCTCATCATCGTTAGCCCACGGCTGCCCACTGCTGGGTAGAGCAAAAGTTCAGTTTAGAACACCAATAAATCAATTAATGCATTCATTCATTCAAATTACGCTTCATTAATTTCATTTATTTATTCATTCAAATGGCCTGTATATTCTTTGTTAACTACCCGTTTATTAATAAATACCTTGTTATCCGGATGTTCCAGCATGGCGAACAGCACTGGGCTGTCGTGGGCGACCGTCGGTCCGTGGAAACCTTTGTGGTCCGGCACCGAGCTGTTGTACGGGACAGAGTTGTATGACATGTATGGGAGGCCATCTTGTCAACTTGGCATCTCAATATACGCCGTGAATGCTATTCCAGGTTGACTTACTTTTTGTTAATTTTGTTTTGGTTCGGGAGAAAATTTTCAACGCGTTTGTTGTTAGTAATAATATAATAACTTTAAAATGAAATTTCATTTCATACAACACGAGTATTTTGAAAGGGTTAAATAAAATGGATATAGCTGAGTAGGTTATAGTATAGTGTATAGTATTATATGTCAGAATAAATTTAAAAAAATAATACAAAGAATCGATGACAATGGTCTGTGCGCTACGCAAATTAATACAAATAAAAAATCTAATTAAATACCTTTATAAACACACATTGAAGTTCAGTTAAAATACTCAGTAATAACGTGTAAGAACATAGAACGAAATACACGATAAATACATCAGACTAGTCGTAAAATAATCCATCAATTCTTCATTTCATTCAGCTTTGAACGCTTTGGGCGTAAAGAAAAAAAAATTGAAAAGAAGTAGGTATGTACTATAAAAATCAAGAAAAGAATGATATGGGGACAGTAACAAATGACCTAGGACGAGCAGACGACTTAGTAGACATTATTACTTCCCGTATGTTAAGGATTTCTTCTGTAAACAGTTTTTTTACAAGCAGACAAAGGCCGAATGAAACGAAATAATATACGAAACCAAATTTTACGATACGGGTACCTAATACAAAAGGCCGACTAGCACGAAATATTAAATATCAGTTAAGTATCAGTTTAAATATCAATTGAATTTTACATGACGAATTTTGGTTGAATGCTAGTCAGGCCATAGTTCCCACTTTAAATTGACTCTTATCGCCTTGAGATAACGTTCAAAACCCAAGCTAATTCTATACTAGCCGTGCCCGATAAGAGGATAAAAAAAATTGTGAAAGTCGGCTTAAAGTGTTTACAAAAACGATGTATTGGTGACTGCAATACTGAAGGAACTTTGTAATGTTTCGTACAACTCCAAAATTTCTCGTCATTTTCTGTGTCAATTGTAATACCCAAGGTAATAATCGTAGCTTCTTTTGATTATGATTTATCATCAGAAAATTACCATTAACCTTTGTGAACAAAAATGTGTTAGGTATGTATAAAAATAGACTAATCGAGGATTTATCATAATCAAAAGGTGTTATGGATCCTACCTTGATTATGACAGGAAGTTACGGGAAATATTTGATTTTGTTTCATTAGTTAAGAAGAAAATTGAACTGTCCTATTTCTAAAACACTCATATGGAGTTGAAATTGACTTTAAAACAGAATCTCACTGAAACACGATTTATAAAATAAAACTTCCATAGTCACCATTCACTGCAGGGGGGCGGGGGGGTCTTGGCTTTGCTTATTTTTTATGACACGGGGGGTGGGGGGTCTGGATGGTGATTACGTCAGCAGCAGGCATTTATATTTTTACCTTTTTTTCTACAAAATTCAGTCGATGTTGCTTTGAACAAATATGGCAACCCTACTTGTCTGTGCTTCAGGGATTCCTAAAAATAATAGAAACGTTTAGGCACTCGGTTAGAACCGAGTAGGGGACCACTCCCCGCGGCAATCCGCGCGCTATTCGCTCGTCCACATTTCTTACGTCAATGTATTGTTTCGTTTCGGTACGATTGACGATTTGAATGCATATTGAAATGAAAAAATGCATATTCCAATGTCTACGTAAGCATAGGAGCTCGGGGGGCAAGCTTTGCTTACTTTTGGTGACGAGGCGAGAGTGTGGGTAAAACCGGCTTACGTAATACTTGAACGCCCCCAATTACATCATAAATCGCTTTTTTGGACTTAAAGGGTGTTTCCCTAAAAGATCTAATACTTCATTTTTATAAACAAGACTAAAGATAAGAACTATAATCAATAGAACAAAACTCCGTCAAGATAAAGTCACCAAAACACCACGTCGCATAAAATATATTTAAAGCAATTCAACTAGTTTAACTGAACTTGGTTCTTATTTGGAAACGATACAGAAAGCAAACTTTAAAATAAAACCAAATTACTTAGGTTTTATCGTATTACATCTACAATTACAAAAGCAAATTACGTTACTCTTTTTGTGCCGATTCCACAGTCTCCGACAAAAGGTAGTCTAATGTAAAAGCGTATAAAGTAACACAGAAAATGCGACTTAACGAACGTCACAAGTGAAACTAGGCGTCCATTTCCAAATCTAGAACATTTTGGAAAAAAAATGGACAAGAAAAATTACTTGCAATGTAAACATTGGAATCGGGACAAAATCAAAAAAATAAAGAAACAGACATACAGACATGCGGACAACAAACCAGTGCTGACCTACTCAGAACCCGTCCTCGAAGTTTGCTATAAACAAATGGTTAGTTTTAGCGAGTAACAGTGCTGCAGTAGACCCCTAGTGGCAGATATACACCGTCATGCAGTTCAGCTGCGTTTACACTGGCGCGCTAACACGCGGGCATGACGTCATCTCTTTGGGTCAGTCACCTATAACGTAATTTTGTGTCGTTTCACTAGAGGATATGGTACATTGTAGTTGAAGTTCCAGAAATAATGCAAAAGAAAACTCACAAAAAAATAACTTCTTCGTTGAAACTCAGTCTCGTACTCACGTAGTCAATCGGGTATTTTTAAGGTGTTGGTTTGCGGAACCAAAAAAATAACTTCTTCGTTGAAACTCAGTCTCGTACTCACGTAGTCAATCGGGTATTTTTACGGTGTTGGTTTGCGGAACCAAAAAAATAACTTCTTCGTTGAAACTCAGTCTCGTACTCACGTAGTCAATCAGGTATTTTTACGGTGCTGGTTTGCGGAACCAAAAAAATTACTTCTTCGTTGAAACTCAGTCTCGTACTCACGTAGTCAATCAGGTATTTTTACGTTCTTGGTTTGCGGAATTGCAGCAAAAATTACGAAATAATCTGGAAGCCACTTTTTGCATTTTTTTTTCCTTTAGAATAATATAGTTTTGCTATCCAGAATAGGCCAGTCGAAAAAATCTATTCCGTAGCGAAACGACATAGAATACCATTGAGTCTTGTCATCAGCCGGGCATAGCGCGTCTAGTGTAAACGTAGCTGATGAGATAACGAACGAGGAACCAAGAAAAATTGGCGCCATTCAGCAAATACATACATAGAAAAGTTAGTTGTGTTGTTGTTGCTGCATTAGGCCGCCATTTTGTGAGATTTTCCAAAATGGCGACGGCGCCATGGTTTCCATTTCCTCAGTATATTAGCAATAAGCAGAAATTGTTTTTTTTTTTTTTTTAATAATATATTTAGGTGGTTAAGAAAGATCCTGACATACTTTACACGATCATTCTACTCGTCGAAATGTACTTTTACATTGACACCGTTATCGAAAAATATGATAGTGAATTATTGTAAGGAACAGTAAAATTTGACAATAAAACTTATTTTTCCTTTCCTGATAAATCTGCTGCTGTAATAGCACCTAGTAATTCACGTAATATTTGTTAAAAATTAAGACATCACGTTATTCGAACTAACGTTATTTTCTATAGAATAGTTAAGCGTATCTACACAGCATCTTGAAGTTTTATAAACTGAGAATGCCATTTATAAAAAAAAAAACACCTTTCAAATGCACTTCCATTACGCCTGGGTGTAAGGTAAGAGTATTTTAACGGCATTTGTGGGGTGTTTTAAGGCACCATGTCTTAGTAAACAACACAATGCTTTCACCTTTAACTTTTGAGCCGATACACCGAAAGTTATAAAAGTTGGAACCGTAATAATGTTGCTGGTCTTTGAGTAGAAAATCCTCTATAGTAAGAATGAAAGGATCTGACTGAAACACCAGTAGACGAGAATACTTTACTATTCTGCCCATTGTAGTTAGGAGAGCACAGACGGACCGATAAGACTGACCATTTCTATCCATCAATAAATCTCTTCTGGACAATTTTACTGTCAATGTAGACTACTAACCAATGGCATTCCATTAGCATAACCAGTAGAGCCTAACTCGGCGCCTCGCGCGATAATGATCCTAGTTTAATTCGGAAAAGAATTTACATTGAGAGAAGCAAAAAAAACCATATGAAGGGTGTCCCGTCAGCCGGTCGAAAAGACGCGGTAAAAAGAGACCTGCGTGAGCTCCAAGTGGATAGGGACAGATGGCGTCTTTTGGTTGCGTAGACCATGGTCCATTTTGGGTCCCTGGGCCGGAGTGAATGAATGAATGAAATAATTTACATTCTGTTTGTTGCGTGTCAACTGCCTTCTGGTCTAATTTTTAGTGAAGATAAAGGCAGCGACTAACAACTTGCAATGCTAAAACATTAGTCAATCTTCTTACAAAAGCAGCGAAAGGTAGGAGTTTACTAATGCTGCGGCCAGACATACGGACAGCACCCTTCGTCGAGCGTAACGCCATCATCAGTCTCAATCATATTAGAGGGAGATAGGATTATTATAATTACTAATTACTATTTTAATTGCAATTCAATTGGATTGTTTAGTAGCTGACAAGATGTCAAATGTAACAGCCATTATCTAGTTTAGTAGACTATATGGAAAGCTACATAGCGAAAGCAGTAATTTTGCTGTCGCTAAGCACTGTATAAATCATCTAGCTGCCAGCATTTTAGTATTAGCATTAATTGTTTGTATTAATAGTCTAGGTATTCTGTGGCGTGTAGCATCAGTCTATGCTCACCCTAAGAATCTAAGTCAAAACCAAAAGACAAGATTCACTTCTAGTTATAATGGCCGTCGTGGTTTGCACTAAAATTGACAGTACTGATTGGTCAAAAGAAACGCCATATTTTTCAAGTCCTTGTCGTTGGCAAAGGACCGAAAGCATTGGAAGTCCTGTTTGTTTTTTGATATTGACTTTTTTCTACGACATCTCTTAAAATTCGACTTGTTATACATTTAAGGGGTCTACTCGCGATTGACTGTAAGGGCCACTTCAGTCTACCCGTCACAAAGGCAACCGAAGCGTTGCCGAAACGCGGGGAATTAAGGTAATTCAGTTTACTTTATAAGCATACGCGATTAAATAAGAAAAACTAAACAATTTGTATTGGATTGGACCCGTAAAATGTATAACTATGTGTATATTTTAAAATTAAACCGAGGCACTGTGCTCTTATGGGATCTAAATCAAAATGAGGTTATGATATTTTTTGATGTTTCTGAAGAAGTCGTGCTAATTTTATTTGTTACTGCTCCTCTCACTGTGTTATCATTTGCAACTCTTTGACATGTTACATCTAGAGAGCTCTGCCCCTCTACTCACGACCCTAATTTAGCCGACTTGCGTTACGATTGTGTGCATTTATTAATTAATTTAATTAGAATAGACCTTCAGTATCCGATGCGCTCTGAAGTTTTAATAAAATTAATGCTATTTCTTACAACTAAAACGTTTGCTAAGTCGTTGTTTCTAGACATATTGCATTAAATTGTGAAGCAATTTAAAAACAATGGCATCTGGAGCAACAACTTTACATCTGTTCTCTTAGGCAATTAACCTTACTCCCGGTTTCTCGTACGCTAAAAGTATGTTCATCTACCGTTCAACAGTCTGTTGTTTTTTTTTTTTTGTTGCACTTTTGCCAACTGACCGATTGTTAGTGAACATGAAACCGGGGGTTAATCTTTTACGGTTATTTACGGTTACGAGAACTTAGGAATCAGTCGATGGGATGGGATATACAGTTTTGAGTTTATATTTGCATATTTGTTCGCAATAAATTCATCTGAAACAATTATTAACAAGTAGCACATTGATAGAAGGGGTCAAGTTAAATTTTGAATGTAGAATTGTTACAATCAGCGATAGGAGTATACATTGTATCAGTAAAGAAATACAGACGTAGAGAATCACAATCTTATTTATAAAACACTTCCCAAATGTTCCAAAAGGAAAGTTTTGACCTAAAGTCTTAAAGTCTTTGCCTCAAAAAATGCGCAATTCTAGAGACACATCAATCAGTTTGTCATTTACAACAAATTTCATACCACACCCACTGAGACAGTGTCTCATTGCTCGTTCATAAGCTGGTTGCAAAGTTCGTCATTACTCCCTTATAAATGTGTGGCGGGAAAAGTTATATGGAATTTCATTCCTGCCCTCCGTAGCAGGGCAGGAATGTTGTATGAAAATGAATTCCTGCCCTGCTAGCGTTCTTTTGTTTTTAGCAGCGAATATAAAAAAAATACAAACGTCACATCTCAAAAAGGTTTTATATCAAATAATTATAAAAAAGTGGTGGGATTTTTTTTATACTCGATTTTCAACCTTCTTTTGCGCTTGAAAAAAAAAGACAAGCGCGGCAATTTGTTTTTTACTAAACTGATAATTTAACAGCAAGCTTTTGATTATTCCAAATAATTTTATTTTCCTCGTTGGTGTAGTATAAAGCACTATGTATCACTCGGGAGAAAGATCTATTTATGTTCTCGAGTTTCCTTTAAGCCCTCCGAAATAGATAGTTTTCTTACCTCGGTGTACAATAGTAGATTGTGTCTCAAGGGAGCAAAATGATATATTTACGGCGAGGGCGGTATATTGAATCCTGAGTGAAGCGAAAGATTCTACAATAGAATCCCGAGCGTAGCGAGGGATTCTAAAGTAGAATCTTGAGCGTAGCGAAGGATTCAAGTGTTTACGCCCAAGACGGAAATAATTTTGCTACCGAGTGACACATACTGCTTTTCACACCTGCTATAAGGAAAAAATATTTATGTGCCGTGGAAGACAATTATGATCGATTGCAACAAAATAAAAATCGAATTGGAATTACATTTTGTGAAAATCTGCACACGGATCATGCTGAGGGCAATAAAAATAAACTAGAATGTCAGGGAAGAAAAGTACAACTTTGATCCCTCATGTGAGGGAATCAAGGGATTTTTTCTGAATAGCAGGTGTGAAAAATACTATTATTCTACGACTATTTCTTTTTTGTCAATAATTTTAAAATTTTTACGATACTACACGATTTTTCTACTTTGTACCGGCGCTGTTTAAAATAAAATGGGTCTGACCCGGGTCAGCACCAGCTGAGCTATCTTTTACCTTATTTCTTGTCATAACTAGTTAAGCCTTACTATGTTTTAAGTATTTTTTTTTTCGATGGGGCAATAAATACTTTTTAAATAAATAAATACATTTTGTTCTTTTATCTTTTCAAAACCAGATGTTACATAGAAAGGGCGTTATTCTATGTTGGACAATGGCTTACTGGAGACAGTGACGGTGGTAGAGCGCGTAAAATGTTAATGTAATGAAGATAGTTGATAAAAAATAAATCATATAATAATTGAAAATAATAGTAAATGCAATCATTTACAGTATATGGACCCAGGACTGAAATAAATATTATCATTCATTCATTCATATCTTGATAGTTCTAAGGACAAAAGTCTGAGAAAAATGTCTTAGAACAAATGTTATCGTAAGACACTACCTATATTTTTATGTTTATTTTCGTTTTGAGGGTTCCCTACCCAAAGGGGTAAGGGACCCTATTACTAAGACTCCACTGTCCGTCGGTCCGTCTGGCTGTCTGTCACCAGGCTGTATCTCATGAACCGTAATAGTAAGACAGTTGAAATTTTCACAGATGATCTATTTCAGTTGCCGCCGCTACAACAACAAATACTAAAAACAGAATAAAATAAATATTTAAGAGGGGCTCCCATACAACAAACGTGATTTTTTGCCGTTTTTTGCTCGATATTAATAACGGCAACACGTAGACGCTTGAAGTATTCAAATTTTGTATAGATAATGGTACAGAACCCTTCGCGCGCGAGTTCCACTCGCACTTGGCCGGTTTTTATTTATTTTCGTGTGTTTTAATTTGTTTCTTCGACCAGAAATAAGCTCGCTTTCATTCATCCATTCATACAATCGGAATGTTTCAGGAATGGCGCATTTTCGGGGCAACTGTGTATAATTATCATCTATCGTAGTGTATAAAATCTATCAGACTATCGCTGTTCGCACAATGACTTTAGTGTTAGTTTTATTTTAGTTAGTCCCAAGTCAATATATTCCGGTATAAGACTGAAAGCAGTTCGTCACTAAAAAGAACAAGTTTTCAAGAAGTGGCGCAGGTAGTAGCAGTTGACAGGATATCAACCTTTACATTTTAGTTGCAATGTCGCCCGTAACACAACTGAGTAGAGCGCATGGATGTAAAGGACGATCTGCTGTCGACTGCACTAAGTTCCGTAACCTTTATGCGTTCCATCAACCGCAACTTACGCCTTCTCCCAGAGAGAGAAACAGAATAAATCACCACGTCTTTCCACCGCGGATTGGTTGATAAATGAACAACTGAGCCACAATTTCTGGTCATTTCAAGCATTGGGGTATATTAACATGTCAAGACATTCAGATTTCCTCGCGATTTCTTTCGAAGTTAGTGTGTATTTCAAGCAGCGTGACCACTCGCTTAGGGTGAAGGAAAACGTCTTGGAGGAACCCTAGTGGCTGACGTGTTTGCGAGCCTTAGCGATTATATAATAGCGAGGCTACGGGTGGCGATTAAGCGCTCCTCTCTCTCTGTGAGAGAAGGCCTATGTCCTATGGAACATTTGAAGGCAGATTTCGCTACGCTAGGCTACCGTAACTAGCACAAAATGGCGCCTGAAACAACCCGACTAGACATCATACAATTAGGTAATTTATAAAAGAGACCTCGACTTTGACAATATTTTCTTCATTCCGGGTCGAGGCGAGTGGCTGGTCTCTGGTCTCTGCCTACCCCTCCGGGGTGCAAGCGTGGGTTTATGCACGTATGCACGCGCAGAGAAAGAACTAATCAACTCACTGGACGACGATGAGGCATATTGCTGGCAGCGGCTGGATGAGGATGACAGAGGACAGAAAATGGCTTACATGGAGAACTTTATCCAGCAGTGGAGGAATACGGGCTTATGGTTAGGTATGTAGGGATATCGCCATATTTTTCTACTGAGTGATACAAAAATAACCACTCGTCTTGTTATTTTCATCAACTATCATATTTCAATTGGGTATTTGACCAAATGTCAAATGAGTTACTTTTAAAACGGAATTTTGTATGAAAATACTGGCTTATGACGTCACATTTCACAGCACTCTTTTTATGTTTAATCTTTTTAAAAACTGTAATAACTAGTAATTGACTAAAAGAGATACATTTTCCGAGATATTTTGTAATTTTTGTTTTAATCGAGCATATGAAATAATTTATTGTTGATCGTGTCAAATACCGTATTGGATAGCAAATAAAAATTTAAACGGTATAGTAGCTATTTTGTGCTATTTGGGTTGCTACTCACATCCCGTCGCAATTCAATTACAATGGCGTAGGAATTATAATCACTCTGTACTTGCGCGCATCAACCCGAAGATCATCTACTACGGAGAACAGCCAAGGACTTTCAACATACTTGGCGTTGGGCTGCTGGTAGATACCATTACAATTCAATTGCAATGGCATAGGAATTAGAATCGCTATGTATTTAAGCGCTTCGACCCGTTGACCGTCAACTATGGAGTAAAGCCAAGGACTTGCAACATACTTAGCATTGGGCCGCTACTCGGATGCCATAGCAATTCAATTGCAATGGCATAGGAATTAAAATCACTTATTATTTTCAATTGATCGTCTCGTCTATGGAGTAAAGTCAAGAACGTGCAACATACTTGGCCGGCAGCCGGTACAGGTAACCCTTGCCCTCCGTAGACCAGACCAGTACCCGATCCGTGGCCAGGAAGTCACCTGACATCCAGCGCTCACCCTGGGGAGCCGTGATCGAGCACAGGACGGAGAAGTCACCTGGAACGGTAGGAGATGAGATGAGTCTAGTGGTTCTTAGCCGGTGATCCGTGGACTATCGGTGGTGCCTGAAAGCACCCGAAGTGGTCCACGAAACCTGAAGCAACAGTTAAGACATCGGACTGTTAGAATTTTGGACTTACCGGCGTCATATAATCTGCCAGTACTTGGCACATAGATGTGGATAGTGCGCTAGTTGTAAGACAATGATCCAGGTCAAATGATTGTATTGTGTGGAAGTTATTATTATTTATTATAACAAGTTGAGACAGTGGACTGTTACGACTGTTAGAGTTAGGGTCTAACAGGTAGACCAACCACACAGATCTAACAATACTACTCACTACAGAGCTCATACTCCATTGGTTAGACAGAGACTCCTGACTGCTCAGGTGACTTGGTGGCTTCCAAAATCTGACAATATACGACGCAATCAATGAAGACAGGCCGACGTTTCTTAGCGTAATAGTTAAGACATCGGACTGTTGGACTTACCAGCGTCATATATCTGACAGTACTTCGCGCATACGATGAGTACAGTGCGCTGGTTATAGGCACAGCAGTTTAGGGAGAGGGCGTTGAGGCAACGTATTTGCTTTGACTCGTTCTCGTATATCGGCTCCGATTGCTTGTTCTCATGGCCCAGTAGGGACCACACCTGGGGAAATATGACAAGGGTATTGATGTACCGCGCCCGGGAATAATGCCGGGAAGATGGGCGCATCCTACAAAAAAAAAAACTACGAAAATAGTAGTAAAATTAATATAAGTTTGAAATAAACATTTATGAGTAGATATACATGATTATAACAAATGATTAGAAAGAAATAAAACAATTAAAAGTGAAAAGTAATCCCAAAACAATAAGGAACCCAGGGTAAGTATGTCTATTTAGAACATTTTATGACAGATTTTTCAATATCCAGTCAGATCAGCATATTTATGACAGTCCACGAAAAAAGTTACCTATCTTCTCTCGTGGACTGTCATAGCAAGTTTAGGACACATTTCATGTTTAAATGGTGCCTTTTTTATTCTTCTTTTTCTGTTCATTACTAATCAAGAATCAGCATTTGACTAACGGAAAGTGATAAATTTAAAGAACAATAATTACCTTCACAGTTCCAGTGATGGATATCGCCAGTACAACGTCGTCCTTTCTTGACGACGGACGCAGCACCTAGTTGGAAAGGGCACATTTTGTTATAATGCTCAGCAGATAACTTGAACAAAAGATGACAGTTCGCACCAAATCCTCTAGGAATCCTGATGTGGGCGAGAGCAATTAGTATGGTGTTTGACAGTTAGACGTTTGAAATCTTGCAGGATTTGGTGCAGGTAATATAGGAGCATTTGAATGCGTGAGTTCTAGGTTCTACAATAATAGTTTAGCACCAAAGATTTTTTGTCAATATTTTCTCCACATAACATAACATAACATAAACTCACGGGACTGCCACTTGCTACGATCCTGACAGATCACTTTCGCTTCCTCAACATTTATTAGTCGTTGCATGCACGCACGCCGGTTTCGGGTACTTTTTATCTTGCCCTTTGCTAATACATCCCCTATTTGGTCGGAGTATGTCCGTTTGGGTCGTCCCTTACCGGCCCTTCCATCCACATTCGCTCGATATATTTGTTTTGTCAATCTATCTTCCTTCATCCTCTCCACATGTCCAAACCAACGCAACATTCCTTTCTCAATTCTAGTCACTACATCCTCTTTCAGTCCACAACGTTCTCTAATCACACTATTGCGTATCATGTCATTCAAAGTAACACCAGACATACTTCTCAAGGACCTCATTTCTACTGCATTAATCCTACTTTCTTGCTTCTTTTGCCATACCCAAGTCTCGCTAGCATACATAAGTGTTGGGACCAGCACTCCATTATAGATAGCCAATCTAGCTCTCTTCTTCTCCACAATGATCTAGATTTTAAAATAAACATAAACATTTACATACAGGCACATACATTGATTCTGGCCCCACACTAGGATACCCTGTGTCGTGGGAACCAGAAACAACGACATCACAAACATGTAAACATCCAAGACCTGGGATTTTTTCTTGTCCCCAGCCGGGATTCGAACCCGGGACCTCTCTCATGGTATGCAGATGCACTACCGCTGCGCCACGAGGTCGTCTTGTAAAATGAAGACCTATTATTGGTCCAATCGATTATTTAACTTTTGACAGATGCACATACATGAAGTTCCTTATTTATTTTATTATTACGCTTAGATAGACAAACTATAAAAATATGAAAATGAAATAGCAATGGAATCAATCGATTAAAACTTCAACCCAATTCAAATCGATTATCATACAAAATCGAATCGGTAACTTCGTAGAACATCACTAAATTGAGCTGTCAAAAGTTAAATAAACGGTTGGACCGACTATAGTTCAACTTTTAACGTTCGATAAGTCGCAGTTTCTGTGTTACATTGGATTCGATTTTGATTTAAGCCAAACAGAATAGTACCCACGTTTTCCCGCCTACAGGTACTTACGTGCAGGGCAGATATCCAATCGGGGTTCATCTTGGAACTGAGAGAGAACAGAATCTCGAGCGAGAACGGGTCCATGATGAGGATCTCGGCGTAGTACCCGTTGCAGAACAAACGGAGGTCTTCGCTGTTGCACATGTGATACGCCTAGAGATGGAACTGATCGTCAGAAAGATTTTAGGAAACTACTGGTCATCATCATCATCAGCCATCTGACGCCCACCGCAGGACATAGGCCTCCCTCATGGTTGTCATAACCATGAGGGAGGCCTTTGTCCTGCAGTGGACGTCAAATGGTTGATGATGATGATGATGATGATGATGATGATAATGATGAACGGCATTTTTCAGTTTTTATCTCTGGAAGTAGAAAAGCTAGAAAAAATCGGGTTGGAGGATCGAAAGAGATTTTTTTCCTGATTAAGATGTCATCAGAAAGTCGAAATCGACTGGACGGTCGATAACAGCATTTTAGCTTGTGGACGGCAGATTTAAGAAAGCGGTGCTAGTCGGCCTTACATAAGCAGCCTATATACGTCCCACTGCAGGGCACAGGCCTTCTCTCAGGGACAGTGCATGGGCTTAATTACGACGCGTGCCCACCGAGGATTGGCGATTTCAAGCGCTGAGGTATGTGAATAGCTCAGACACTCAGGTTTCCTCACGATGTTGTCCTTCACCGTTAGCGAGTGGCATTGCTACTATAACTTCACAAATGTACATAACTTAGAAAACCAAGTCATAGGTACATGCCCGCACCGGGGATCGAACCTGGGTCTCCCACTTCCGAGTCCGAGGTTCTACCCACTAGGCTACCACCGCCACGTAGGCCTTAACGAGGTTTAATAACCAGCTACATCTGACCTGGATGTTAGTGTGGACCTGAGGTAGTTTCACGCTCTCCCTACATTTGCCATCCACGAGGTCCCAAGTGCACATCTCGCCGGCCTCCGACGACGTCACTGTGAAGTTATTGTCCTGAAAAATGAAACGAGAGGCATTACATAAGCAACATAGATACGTACCACTGCAGGACACAGGCCTCCTCTCAGGGAGAGAGTACGGGCTTAATCATCACGCGTGCCCACCGCCGATTGGCGATCATTACACAATTAAAAAGTATTTAAAAACGCTCTTACACAGATACTAATTTACGTAACAAAGCAGTTAAATAAAGGACCCACGATATGCAGCCAGGAGATGCACGCATCACCAGTTAGCACTGATTTTGTTAAGGCTGGCCCTCACGATTCCCGTTTCTTATGACCTGGTCATACTGAGCTGGTGGGCGTCCTACGCTGCATTCGCCAGTACGTGGTCTCCACCCGAGAACCATTGCACCCCATCTGTTATCAGGGCTGACGTGGAACCGATATCAGATGGGCCTCTGCCACTTCAACTTGCTAATCTTACAATCTTCAAGACTGTCCGTCCGTCCATCCGTCACGTAATTTTGCGCGCATAATACAACGCGTTATTCGAATTCTTTCATGGTGACGGTACGTCTGTGGAACGCGCTACCTCTGAGCCTGACGCTCCGTCGGCCGGAGTTTACGAGAGCAGAGCCCATGAGCACTATCTACATCTTTGGAATGGATAATAATCATATTATGTATGTAACTTTCTATACATATAAATGTATGTTTATTTATTTGTTCAGTTTAATTTATAAGTATTCAGTATTATTTCATTATATAAATTTATATATGATACTTTTGCTATTATTCTGCTTTTACGCTGAATGCAAGTCGCTTCCAACCGGTCTTTTTGGAGGAATCCATGGAGGAGGCCTATGTCCAGCAGTGGACTTCTTGTGGCTGAATGATGATGATGATGATTGTACAATATTTACCTGGTGCAATAAAGAATTTTAATAATAATAATTTTACCATATGTCAAAGCCTCAGACCACATTTATCAAAAATACACTCATATTTTTAACAATGATTAACAATTTTAGATGCCTTAATCGTCAATCGTCAACGATCTGAGGCAGACCGCTGGCTGGACGAGGAATGCCGAGGACAGAAAGAACTGGCATGCCGCGGGGGAGGTGAGCTGCCGGCGGTCACAAAAGCTCACCTGGATGATCGAGGCTCGCGAGATGCAGGTGACCGGCGCCGTGTGCCCGACCAGCAGACACCGCGGGGTCATCTTGAGGGATTCCGGGTCCACCTGCCAGATGCAGACTTGGCCGTCGTAGCAGCCAGTCACTAGTGTCCTCTGGTCCCTAGGGAGGTGGTGAATCAGGTGTCAGAAACGGAAACGGCCATTGATGTAAGATAAGTGGCTGGGTGTTGAATTTCTGAAACTCACTGTGGGGCCTGTTTCATAAAACTGCAATTCATTTGCCATCCGACGTACATTGCCGATTAAACAGGTAATTCTCAATTTGAAAATCGTGAAGTCCCAACCGTGGTTCTTTCTTCAAAATTGTAGGATTCCCCTTGAGATAAATAATCAACTATTTTAGAGTTAATGGTTACTAGTCAAGAAGTTAAGAAGTATTGTTACTTTAAATCCACAAATTTACGGTACTTCACATGACAAAGTCATTGGTGTATACTGGGATTCGAACCCACTACCTCTTGCATTCCTGAAGAAAAGTGTCTTGACAACAAAAAGATCCAACAAGATTTCGTTTCGTTTTGTTTTTGCTTCACATTTAGTTCTAGTTCTACGGGACATTACCGCACTTAACCTCATAGTAAGTAGCAAGTGATGTAAATGTAAATACATGTGAATATGTAAATACATTTAGATCACAAGCGAAACCAAACATAGTACGTAGCAAGTGATGTAAATGTAAATACGTTTACATCAGCAAGTGATGTAAATGTAAATACATTTACATCACTTGCTACGTAAATACCTATGTAAATACCTCGGACACTAGGGTTTCCTCACGATGTTTTCCTTCACAGTTAGCGAGTGGTATTGCTACTATAACTTCACAAATATACGTAACTTACAAATCAAAGACGTTCTCACATGCCGGAATCCGAACCCACGACCTCCTGAATGAGAGTCCGGCGTTCTACCGCTCCGCTATCTGCTTCACATCTAGGGAAAGTTTCTATAGTACGGAAGAATACAAACCTGGACAAGTAGACGGAGGAAATGCAGTGGGTGGGGGCATGTTTGCCCCACAGCACCACGGGGACTATGAGGTTAGTGCCCGGCATTCTGGTGCTGTAACAAACAACGTACACACAATAACAATCGCTCTTCACTGTCGTTAACTAGGAAATTCAGTTATGCGAGGGTTATCAAACGTTCTAAAGCACTTTTTTTTTTAAATTGCACTTTTTAATAAATTACGTTCCCTAATAAATTTCATTGGTTAACATTAAATTAAATTATTTTTTTATGCACGCTCCGTCCTTTCTTTTGCCGATCAAAGTTAATTGTGTTGTATTCAGCTTATATACGAGTACGTCCCACTGGAGGGCACCGGCCTTCTCTCAGAGAGAGAATATGGGCTTAATCACCGCGCGTGCCCGACGCGGACTGGCAATTTCAAGCGTCGAGATATGTGAACACCTCGGAAACTCAGGTTTCCTCACGATATTCTCCTCTACCGTTAGCGAGTGGCATTGCTACTATAACTTCACAAATGTACGTAACTTAGAAAACAAAGTCATTGGTGCATGCCGGGATACGAACCCACGACCTCCCGAATGGGAAGCCGACGTGCTACCGCTCCGCTACCACCGCGCTCATTAATTATGAATTGTTACAAAATAACTAAACTACAAAGATAGATGAAATGACAAATGTTTATTGAGCTGAACAGTTCGATAGTAAGTGACAGCGTAACTTATGATTGGTTTGATATAAAAACGTCGAACCATTGACTATGATTATAACCCGTCGAAATATCTAGGTACCTCGCAATATGGCGGTCCGTCGGTGGCAGGTGCATAGATATTTTGCCGGGTAATACTGAACTCGCGCCGATTGCTTCCAACCAGTCTTTTTGGAAATCCATGGAGGAGGCCTATGTCCAGCAGTAGACTTCTTGTGGCTGAATGATGATGATGATGATGATGATGATTATACTATGTGCTGACATTGGCTACCTCTTCAACATCAGGTTGTCTTTCAGCAGAGGCCTCCCCTATTGGCTCATTTATATAACCATGCAAGCTAACGCGAGCCTACGCGAGATAGCAAAAACACGAGCATTAAACGGTATGTTCGCGTAGTCTCGCCTCTCGTGGTCGCTCGCGAGCGCCGCTCGCCTCGGTGACGGTTTTTTTGGACACAAGTCCAAGGGGTTTTGTGGCAAATGTGAGTTGGCGATCGCAGAATACGGTTGGAATCTCAGGAAGACGCTGCTGCTCATCTCCTGGTAATTGATTTCCTTAGTCGCCTTCTACGACATCCACGGAAGGAAATGGAGTGACGCTATTCTTAATCAAGCGCCACATGGATTATATTTTAATGAATTATAATATTAATTTATTAAAAATTGCATGCAGTTTTTATTATTATTTTTATATTATGTCCCTAACTTCAGTGTGCCTCTTGGCATAGGCCTCATCCAAGAACTTCCACTGGCTTCTGTCATTAGCAACAATTCTCCAATGTGATCCTGCTGTCATTTTTATATCGTCCTCCTGTCCTTTCGCAAGCAAGAAAAATGGAGCAAAGAGGTAACCAACTGGTACCCAAGGGGAAACGCAAGGAAACGCGGGAGACCATGCAGGAGATGGGAGGACGATATAAAAATAACAGCAGGACCTAAAAACATAGTAACTTAATACTAACATTGCTGAGGCTTCCTCTGTATACTTTCTAAGGTTTCTGGTGATACATCATTCAGTATCTGAGGTAGAATATACTTCCCATGTTCGTTTTCCAAAGTAATTGACATAATTTGTTAGTATATATTTTGGCAAGTAAATTGTGGAGTTGATTAGGTCTTTTAATTTTCTTATGACCTTCTAAACTATCAATCTCTTCACATATTTGAATTTTAATTTTATCGTATACCCGTATGTTCTCCGAAGCCGTCGCACAACCTACATTTAAACAGGGATATCCCTAGACGCTCCAGTCCCTGAGACATATTTTTTTAGATGGGAGTCTGCTTTCCTACAACTTATACTAGGCGACAACCCACAGGAACAACGAAGGAGAACGGTGTTGTAAACAACATTTGAGCATAAATGGAATAATCTAATGCAACAGCAAAATAATAAAACGAGCCGTGAACATGTTTTGTTATGCAAACAATTTATAGTATCAGTGATCCAGTTCATGACGTTACAAGGACGAATTAATTGAGTTACTTACCGGGCTCAGGGGCGATATATAAATGTTATAGAAACACAAGACACTTTGCTCAATTTGTATCCATCCAGAATTACGTGATTAGAGCACTAAGGGAGAGTTTTTGTCACTTTTATTGAACGAAAACAGCGCAGCGCAGAAGACCAGCTGACGTTTATTTGACAGTTGATGTTTCTTTTTCTAATGTTGGTAGCACAGTAGGTCAATGTATTTTTGGCTGCGTTCCAAGGTAATAAATGCCGATTTTTACCGATTTTTAGTGATATGCACAAACGCAAACTTTTTCTTTTTTGAAATTCGAATATCGAAATCAGGCGATTTTTCCTGTTCACATGTCGGGAACGTCAAAGTATTAAAATTTGTCACTTCCAGACATTTTTCTTTTACTGCAGCGCTGAATATTTTTGAGTATGAAATTACCGCAATGGCGTCAAAGGGGAAAGCGAAACCTTCTCTAGGTAAAGAAAAAGAGAAAAAGGACGATGTGAAGGGAGGAAGGGAAACCGACAAAGATATTATGAGGAAATTGGATGAAACTGATGAGATGAAACTCAAAATGCTGGCGTCGCTAGACATACCGACGGATGCATCCGATGCGCTATTTCCACCGGAGCTCAACGCTCATTTGATTGAGCAACTCAAGGTACAGGCACTTAAATGCCACTTCAGGGCCTTAAAAATGTAAAGATCCTTTACTTAAGTTCAGCCCATGTAATACGTGCCCCATATACTGCCGGAACGAAAAACAGTTTGCGACAGCATATGCAATTTAATAGACGTTAGGAATCCTTTGGTTCGCATAACTAGGCCTGAAAAAGAAGTACACGCTTTTTTTACACTACAATTACTTATATCCCTAGGGACAACAAAATTAAAATATAAATAGATAGACATATTTACTCCTTACCAGACAAGCATTTGCAATGCAGCATGTGTTGAACATATTTTGATGAAATTTGGCTTTTGAAATTTACTTTTATTCTCAAGGTCGTGGGTAATCCCGCCAATAACTTTGTTTTGTACGTTCGTTTTGCACTTTTGTAAACTTGTAGTAGCAATAACACTGAACCGAATTCTGAAATCCACGCACACACGTCGTGGGCAGAAGCTATAAAATGCCCACACACGTCGTGGGCAGAAGCTATAAAATGTGTTGTATATTAAACCTCATAGGTCATGACATGTGAAAACAACGAGCTAAGGAAGTGCGTTTTCACCAAAGATCAAGAAATTAAGGAGTTGAACAAAACAATCACGGACCTGAACCAACGGATTCGAGACATCATATCCGGTTCAGGGCCCGCCATCTCCTCCAAGTCAGCTGGCATCATCAGCGCCAAAATAACCGACTTATGCAAACAAAACCGCCACTTGGTCGCCGAACTAGAAGGCTACAAGACCAAGAACGCCTCTTTAGAACGAAAAATAATGCAGCTGCAATTAACTGCCAAAGATAATGAAACACACGACATCTGCATCTGCAAAGACGAACCTGTAGATGCCAGCCCAGACGAAATGAAAGAGTTGAATAATAAACTCAACGCCGTCAATCGCAAGCTACTTGATAGTAAAAATAGAAACCTAGAGCTGAAAAACGAAATCGTCGTCGCGACTAAGATATTGCAAAAGGAGCTAGGTGACAAATTCACTAGCATCAAGGAGCTGCAAAGTGACTTGGCCAGCTGGAAGGGCAGGGCGCAGCAGATTGTGCTCTTGCAAAGCAAAGTCAGTGAATTGGAACAGAAATTGAAGGAAAAAGAAAACTTGGTTGAACCAAAGAAGAAAGAGAGGAATATTAGTCTCCAGGTAAGTGACCTCGGCAAAATTATGGCCATGTAGAAAAAAATCTAACTAAGCTGATAGCAAAGAAGTGACTTTAATATTTTTTCAGAGTCTTCGCGATGCAATAAGTAAGAAAAAGAAGGCTTCAGAATCTGCCATGAAGAACTTCGAAACATTGCAGGATGAAAACAAAGAAATTAGGCAGAAACTAGATGGGGCAAGGTCTAGAATAAAAAATCTGGAATGTGACGTGACTATAACCAAACAAAAAATGCAGACGTTCGCGGAAAAGAGCATTCATGATGATATGCTTATCAACGAGCAAAGAGTTAGCTATATTTTTTATATAATTGTAGGTGCAGGCTAAACTTACGGTTTTTCAAACTCAACTTTCTTTTCAGAACCAAATAAAAAACCTCGAAATCTACTACCAAGACCTTCTTAAAGAGAACACAGTAAAAATCAATAAAATGCACGGGGAAATCTGTGAGTACCAGAAGATTGTCAACAACACTGATTCCAAAATCGATGCACTCAGAAAACAGACATCAGAAAAAGCCGCCAAAATCCAGGAGCTTCGCGGACAGTTGAAAAGATACGAGGAGTGTTCTCTTCAGAGTATATTCTTCACTCCAATGAAGACCGCGAGTGATAATGAAATAAAAAGGCTATCAGAGCTCGTCAAGACCCTAAACAATAGATTAGACTCTGAAAGACGCAAATGGGATGAGCTAGAAACTTCTTGCAAGAAACTAAGAGAAAAGAAAAAGAAGTTGGAACGCAGAGCTGTCATTGCTGAAGAAGAACTGCAGGCATTGAAAGATGAGCGCTCGAGAAAATTTTCGAGATGCTCCAAATCATCGCTCGAGAAAAAGATCGCATCCTCCGTCGCAAGTAGACTTGAACACTCTGAAGAAGTAACATCTGAAACCGACACCTATGATAATTTGGACAAAGAGGAACTCAAATTTAAATTAGAATTGGCTGACGAAAAACTAAAAATAATGGAAGATAAACTGAAGATGATAGAAGAAGAAAAGGATGATGATTTGAATCATTTGACGGAGATGTTACAAGACTCGAAAAAACTTTTCAATGAAGCGTTGAGCGTGCTACAACGGGAAAAGTGTCTTTGCTGCGGTTCCAAAAATGTTTTGAATTGATAGTTTCGTTATTTATTTATGTTATTATATAGAATTATTAAATAGAAGATTGCATTGGTTACTAATGTTGATTATTAATTTACTTTGATTTCTCGACTTTTTTGTGTCTGTGGATTTTGAATTTTAAGTCTATTAAGATTTTGTGTCTATTACTTCCCCTTAAATTGGTAGAAATAAATTAGTGTAGTAGAATTGAATTCCCTCCGGACGGGCAACATCAGCGTCCGCCATTTGTCATTTTTATTTTGTGTCATGCGCGTTCGGGGATGCTACGAATTTCTGTGCTCGTGAGTGTTTTTTAGCAAAAAGTGAACTGTAAACTTTGTTTTGGTGCGAAAACTTGTGTTTTACCGAAGGAACGCGGTGAACTTCCGTCTAGTGTTGTGTGCTAACAGACAAGCCGTCAAAATGAATAAATCCTGCGCAAGGTGTGACAAAACAGTTTATCCCACCGAGGAATTGAAATGTTTAGACAAGGTAAGTAATTTTCACTCGCATTCCTTTGAAAAACTCGCTTCGATCTCATTCATAATTCATTTCTATCACTAATTCGTATCAGCCGTGGCTTGGTACAGTAGATTTCGCCGTTCGTAAGCGTTGAAAAAAAACTGTCAAAATAAAGTGAATTGTCCGTCCACGTTCGTACATAGCCCGGGCAATTGTATAAGGGCCAGCGGCGACTGAGTCATAAATTACATAAATTGTCGGTGATATCATTGCGGGACGCCACTAACACAATTTACATTCATAAAACATCCTTTTACTCAATTAGTACCATCTTGGCGGGCACCGTCGACCTTGTCTTACATTCTAATATCGATTGTATTCAAATGTAATCTGAGCCACTGATATCATCTCTTTTTTTTTCTCTGCGAGGATGTTTCCTGTAAGTTATAGTATGAAAACAAAAATTGGGAAAAAATGGCAGGCTCTGAGATGCAATGGAGAACACACTTGACAATGCAGAAACAAACAAATCTAATATACTCTGTGGAATGATTGCAGATCTAACTGGAAAAGAACAAAAAAAGCAGGCCGAGAACCTATAACCTATAGCCTCATGTTCCACAGTAACTGCTCACTCCCTGTGTACCATAAACTTTTAGCTGAGTCAACTGAGTTGAGTTAGAAACTATAACTCAACTCTGTTACACCATTGTAACTTTGGAATAAAGATACCAGAAGCAGACCCCCAATGTATGACTTGTGGCTTGCCATCACTTTGCCAACTGTACCAACTCATTACGCCCAAATGTTTGTTTGTTAGTGTCAGAATGACCTGTCACTAGGCATATAATTTGGCACTTTATCATTGTAATTGTGACGAATAATTGCTGCCCTTATTTGCTTCCTCTATGCTTCCATCATATATGTGAAAAAATAATAATTTAAGGGTCTCCGTATTAATTGTTTTGTTTCTTCTAAAATATGATGGAAGCAATAGGGCAGCAATTATTCATCACAATTTTAATGATAAATGCGCCTAGTGATGGGTCATTTTGACACTAATGTTTGTTTTCATATTTTTGTGCCTTTATTGGATGTGTTCTTTATTTTGTGGCTTACTAGTATGCAGGAAAGACGACAAGATGGTCAGGATTTTGAAAAGAAAATTCACATATGTATTTCACATCTTTTTGACATTCCTTCACACAAATTCTCTTCTTTATTAATATTTGCTATCCAAAGATGATGATTATACTCCGCAATAGTTGTTAATTGTGAACTTTCACTTTCAGATCTTTTAGTTCACCAAATGGATATTGATAAGAATATGTTGCAATCCCATCCCAAACTAGGATACCCTATGGTATTGTAACCAGGAAAATCACATGCACGGAAAAACAGACTGACTCAGACTCCGAGCATGAGCTCAGGTTTGACTAAAAAGTAGTGTTTAGTCAAAACCTCAACATATAAGTATAGCATCTTAGAGCAACCACAAATTGAGCTGCATGGTTTAGTACAATGGCACGAGACATGCGTTTTATGGCACTGAAATGTCAGAGATTAACAGTCAATTTACTGGAAAGTCGCAACTTTTGACGTTTAAAAAGCGACTAGTGTGTTCGTACTTCCCAGGCTGGTTCTCCTTACCAAAAGTTTGCCGAGCAGATATGTGTTGCTAATTATATCACCATTATCAGCCACACTGTAATAGTGTTTTAACATAAATTGAGATAAGATTGCAGCAAACATTAGATATGAATTCATGCAAAATTTAATAAGTGATTTGAGGATTCAGATTTTTCTGTTGTAAAGATTAAAATACCGAAAAAAAATAACCTACAATCTGACTACTGAGCATTAGCTCTACCGAGCAGGCAGGACCAATTTAGGTAACCCGCAATTTTGAATTTATTTTTTATGTTATTTTTTATTTTTGTGTTTTTAGTGATATTTAACTTTTTTATTGGATTTCATATAGCCTATGACACTCGCGCAAATACGACTAATCAATTGAGATTTTATTTGTCAAAATTTGACCATTGGTTAAGGAGTTATGGGGAACATAGAATCGGACATACGTATACATATGAGTCAAACACATTACCCTCCTTTTGGGCTCCACCGCAGTCGGGTAAAAAGATATGAAATTAAATACCTCTTATTATGGCTTTACCTATTCATCACTATCATTACTGTTCTTTCATTACATACATACGTACCTACATAAACTCACGCCTGTTTCCTAGAGGGGTAGAAAGAGACCAGGGATTGCCACTTGCCAGCAACCATTTTCCCTTCATCACCAGAGGTACACATCCGTCGAAGTATGCATGAAGTTGGTGTGTATGTAGTATGCTCTTTGATAAAGTGCATTGTTGGCAAAATCACTGATTATAGACTAGATCTGTTCATAGGAGATTAATACTTTGTTCAATGAAAAAATATGTAATGGTTGTTTGTTGTTTTGTAAGGTAAATGCAATATGGCTATTAATACCATACATCAATGATAATGGAGTCCTACTATAATTATTGGATAAATTCGTAATACTCCACAAATATTACCAATTATTAATGTCTCGAGTGCCTTGTTTGTCTAGCGGCATCACATCTGATTACCATACCAGCGGTTGTGGGTTTGATTACTACCGAGGCCCACCATGCATTTGCACAAACGGCCTCGATCTGAGTGTATTTGCATGTTCGTGATGTCCTTGTCTGGTTACCACAGCAGGGTATTCTAGTTGTGTAGAAATTATTATTATTTTGTAAATAGAATGCTAGCTACTTTCCATGACTTCGTTTGCGTGTAAAGTTTGATGTGTCTTAGATAGATAGATAGAAAACACTTTTGCACACATAACATAACATAAACTCACGCCTGTATCCCAGAGGGGTAGGCAGAGACCAGGGACTGCCACTTGCTACGATCCTGACAGATCACTTTCGCTTCCTCAACATTCATTAGTCGTTGCATGCACGCACGCCGGTTTCGGGTACTTTTTATCTTGCCCTTTGCTAATACATCCCCTATTTGGTCGAAGTATGTCCGTCTGGGTCGTCCCTTACCGGCCCTTCCATCCACATTCGCTCGATATATTTGTTTTGTCAATCTTTATTCCTTCGTCCTCTCCAGATGTCCAAATCAACATTCCTTTCTCAATTCTAGTCACTACATCCTCTTTCAGTCCACAACGTTCTCTAATCACACTATTGCGTATCCTGTCATTCAAAGTAACACCAGACATACTTCTCAAGGACCTCATTTCTACTGCATTAATCTTGCATTAATCCTGCTTTCTTGCTTCTTTTTTGCACACAATAACGGAAATTACACATATTTTCCTTCCGTGGATGTCGTAGAAGGCGACTAAGGAAATCAATTACCAGGAGACGGGCAGCAGCGTCTTCCTGAGATTCCAGCCGCATGCTGCGATCGCCAACCGGCCTGCCAAGCGTGACGATTATGGCAAAACCCTTCACGGTTATGAAAACCACGAAGGAGGCCTATGTACCGCAATAAAAAGTATCCTGTGCGGTATTCCAGACTATACTACATCTCAGTGTCAAATTTAATTCAGATGCCATCATCTAGAGCGATTGAGTAACAAACATCCATCCTTCCAAACTTCCATGTTTGTAAAACAGTAGTAAGATTATGAATTTACCCAATAATGATGCTAAGACAAGATGAACCCACGTTTGATCCACTGTTTGTTAATGTTAAGGTAATAAAACTAACTATGACTAATCTCACATAACCTTCAATATGCTGCAGGCATTTTTATACCATGCATCAGCTATAAATTTAAATACAAATTTAGCTTTATGAGTAACAGATTATTGCACAAGATCAGTGTTTTTCAAACTCGCGACCCCCTTTACAAGTAAAAAAACCTGCGACCTCCCCAGGCCCCAAGACCACATTAAAAGTGTCAGTGATTTAAAGATGGTGTAGTTAGAACCTACCATTAAGTGTTGCCATATCCTTTTTACCAAATATCGGGACTTAAATGAAAAAAGAAATCGGAACCAGTATCACTTTAAGTCTTTCGGGATTGCAACATAAAATGCCTCGATGATCAAAGCAATTTGCGCTTCAGCGCGGCCAAAAATTTACTAAATTATCGACCCCTAGGAGTCGCGAGCCACAGATTGAAAAACACTGCAGAAGATGATACAGTTGGCAATAGTTGCTATTATTACTTGATAGCTCTTAATTTAATCGTAACAAGTGTGCTTTTCTATTCAAAAGGGTTAGCTTTTAGTTGAATGTAATATGCTAAGCAATAGCTTATTGCTTGGTTAACAAACCAAGCATGTTATACCCAGTCAACTGACTATTCTTTCAAAATACTCCTCAAATGTAATTTAAATACCTCTGGTTGAATGGAAAGACCATTTTGTACTTTTAAACCGGGTAAGGATGTCACCTATATTTAACATGGACTCTCCAATGAATTTTTTTTTGTAAGTTCCCCATTACATATAGGTATATGACAACACTAACAAAGTGTTACGGAACATATCATTATTGTAATAAAACTATTACCTAACCTAGTTTATGAGATGAATGATAAAATTGGATTGCTATGCTAATCTTTACTTTTAATAAAGCGGAGCGACTTTGGGTGCTATTCCAGCAATTCAACTTGTTAAAAAACTTACTAAAAAACAAAAAAAGCCTAGTGCGAAAAAGTTGAACGAGACCTTGTTGAGTAGGTATTTCTCATTCGATTTCTTGGGTAAGGGAGGAGGTAATTGAGGATAAAAATTCGACAGACTTTTATTTAGGCTTTGGGACATTTTAGGGTCCGTACCCAAAATGTAAGGGACCCTGTTACTTACTAAGACTCCGCTGCCCGCCCGTCCGTCCGTCCGTCCACCCGTCTGTCAGCAGCGTCCGTCCGTCTGTAACCAGGCTGTATCTCATGAACCGTGATAGTTAGACAGTTGAAATTTTCACAGATTATGTATTTCTGTTGCTACTAATATGTAAATTATGTCAAGTTAATTGTCGAGCATTATACACCTGATAAGTTTTTTTGACTTCGGTGACAATTCATCCGCAAAATATTTCATCCTCGGATGAAACGTCATAGCGACACAACTTACGGATGAATTGTCGCCTAATCCTTACTATCGTTATGTAATTTTTTGCCGTTTTTTGCTCGATATTAATAACGGCAACAGGTAGACGCTTGGAATATTCAGAGAATATTTAGTTCTATATTCGCTTCAAAAATAAGTAATTAAAATAAACGAAATATTTAAGGGGGTTCCCATACAACAAACGTGATTTTTTTGCGGTTTTTTCTCGATCTTTGTGTCTAATGTGGTATAGATAATGGTACGGAACCCTTCGTGCGCGAGTCCGACTCGCACTTGGCTGGTATTTTATTTTATTCTTTAGTGTGACTGTTTACTAACCGCTTAACTTTAATTCCTTATACGTTCAACGGGATTGTTTATTTAAGTTTAACTTTATGAAATATAAATTATGTATGAGCATCGCGAATAATTGAAAAATACAATCCGCCATTTTGTCATATAGCCAGAGACATTCGCGTCGTCGACCTTCCATTTTACACCTTATTTGTCAAAATCGATTCGTCCGTTTTGACCTTACGCGGACACCAAGCTACGTACATACATACATACGTACGTACATGCGTGAAAAACATAAACTTTTTGTTACTTTATCGGTAGGCTAACAAAACGAACCAGTTTTCGCGAGGTAACGCTATAAAATGCTAAAAATGTTTGCTGTTTGTTTGTTCTTTCAGTTGTTATGCAACAATCGGGCTAATAGTTTATTTCGGCAGTTATTTCACAGTCTGATAGACAATTGTTTGCTATGTGGTCATTAAGCGAGGGTACAGGCGCGGTAGCTCTTAAATTGCGCTGAATAAGTGCGAAGGTGGAACGGAAAATCGGTCAAGTGCGAGTCGGATTCGCGCACCGAGGGCTTTGGCCACTTTCGACGCATAAAACTATATATTCGAAATGCCAACTCGAGGTTTTGTTTTTAATTGGTAAAGTAATTTTAATTAGTAAAAATAATTACGTTACCAACTAAAATTAATTTAATTTCGTCTAACCCTGGTAACCCTTTATCTGTCTTTCACTTGTCAAAGTAGTCTCACGGATTATGGTTTTTACTTTACGTACAATTCCGCAAACACAAAACACCGCCTTATAAAAATACATATAATGTGGATATCGGCTTTGATAAGCGGTATAAAATATAATTGAAAAATTTGGATGAAGGGCGTCAGCCTATGGTTTTTTTGAGAAAATTGGTAATATTAAAAGTATTAAGTAATAATTAAAATATCCGGTTTAATTTTGTGTAAGGGCTACATCGGTACAGTTATATAGATAATTTAATTTTGTTTTCTTTTATCTAATACCGTTAAACCAACAATTGTTGTAAATACACTTGTATTGTGTTTTACCGTAATACACGGTATGTATTACCATTTTTACAGTAATAAGCTATCGTAAAAACGGTAACAGGAACAGATTCGCAATAGAAGCGCACCATCGCTATAAAGAATCCGGGTCAGCACCAACAGTATACTTAAAGTAACAGCAGAGAGGATGGGCAGTCCAAGGTATTGTTCTTTAGCATAAAGAATATCTATTTCCGTTTACTACAAGTGCGGTCCTGACGTTCAAAGATGTGTCACTCACATATAATTAATATTTAAATTAAAATATCTAGGTTCGACGGGCTATATAAGCACATAGATTTAAGACGTAATTTCTGGATGTAGGTAGCGCAAAAATAACTTACTATAGAATTCTCTATGACATTTTTATTATATACATTTTTTTAAACATTAACGGAGAGTTGTCATGAAAAGATGAATTGAATTTATACGTTTTTGTACAAAAATTAAGCAAACTGCTATTTTAATTACCGATGTTGCATAGAACAATAATTCTATGACAATTTGAATTATGCTGTCTTTGGTCCGCCGAAATAAAAATATATTTATTGTGCTGGATGCGCGCGGCACAACACCGGGAAGCTTGGAAAACCATGAGGAGGCCTATGTCCTGCCGTGGGCGTCAAAAGGATGATGATATTTATTGTGAAACCACGAATTTCAAAAACCGGCGAGTCGGACTCGCGCACGAAGGGTTCCGTGTCCAACATCTATACAACATTAGACACAAAGATCGAGAAAAAAACGGCTAAAAATCACGTTTGTTGTATGGGAACCTCCCTGAAATATTTATTTTATTTTAATTGAATCATATTTGAGGCGAATGTAGAACTAGATATGCCGGCTGTTGCCGTTATTAATATCGAGCAAAAAATTACCTATGTTGTGTGAAAGCCCCTTTGAATATTTATTTATTTTATTCTGTTTTTTAGTATTTGTTATAGTGGCAGCAGAAATACGTCATCTGTGAAAATTTCATCACGGTTCATGAGTTACAGCCTGGTGACAGACAGACAGGCGGACAGTGAAGACTTAGTAATAGGGTCCCGTTTGGCACCCTTCGGGTACGGAACCCTAAAAAATACCTGTGCCACTATTTTTTTTCCTGTATATGCTTACAGGTATTATTTAATTATAATAATTATTTTATACCATCTCCAGCTCATCATCATCATCATGAGCCATTTGACGCCCACTGCAGGACATAGGCCTCCTTCGTGGTTTTTATAACTATGAGGGGTTTTGCCATAATTTTGCTGTAAGATCTCCAGCACACTCTTACGTAAATTTAAGTTAATTAAATTGTAGATTTGTGTTCAATCTCACTGACATACTCAGATTTAATACTAAATGCGATTTTTCTAACAACCCACGGATTCTTTAATCCGTAATAAAGTGATACAATACATCGCAATGGGGAACTTGCACTAAAAATGTTAAGAATAGGAGACGTGACGTTAAAAGATAAATAGACGTGGTATTTTTTCTCTGCGACTAATACTTTTGATAATATAAGCAGTCGAAAAGTCAATATAGTCACGTGGTACTAAAACGCGCCATACAAATCGACCTTAGACTATGACGTCACTCCCTAACGTAATGCCTATAATGTACGAAGCGTTTATCAATAGTTGAGTTATCTCGTAAAATAATGTATTTTTGCACCCTGACAAGAAAACGTTCAGAATTCAATGACAAAATGAAATCTAACAAGTTTTATGTTGTTAGAGTAACTTTATTTTTCGCATATTTTGTGACCCCGAAAAGCCCGAAAAAAATATTTTTTGGTTTTGTTTTGAAATTTTTCCTATATGATTTCTGTGGTATAAAAGCAATGTCACTCCAGTCTAAGTTAGACGCAAGTTCCCCATTGTAGAGGCATGTTAGAAGATTTTTCTCTTGAACTAATTCCTTTGAACCTGTCTTGGAAAAGTATTGGTTGTAGAGAAACCTGTCTAAAATTAATCTAGTCACGCGGGACAAAAACGCTCAGACATTAATCGTCATCGTAAATCTTCGTTGACAAAAAGACGGCAAACGACCTAATAAGCATCCTCCTTGCTTTCCAAATAAAAAGCGAAATCTTTGCGTGGGAGTAAATTGCTTCGGTTCGGACACATGTGTCGGGTACAGTTGGCTGCAACTAAACCTGGTATTAATTTAAGTTTATTCTTCTTCTTCAGGAATATGCAATTCCTCTCTTCTCTTTGCCAAGTGAAATAGATCTTCGAAGCTGGCAACTCCAGTCCATTCTCCGGTGTTATATGTGGGACCACGAGTCGGACATAATTTTAAAAATTATTCTGCCCGATTCACCTATTCTGCGGGGTTAAACCATAGTGAGACGGTCAGCCCACGAGTCAGACATAATTTTCAAATGATCCTGTCTACATACACTTCTTCTATGGGATCAAATCAGAGAGATGGTGGGACAACTAGTCAGACATAATTTTAAAACGAACGTCGATAAAGTGGATCGATTAAACTTACTTTACATTCTGTTAATTGTGGTTCTGCCCAATAGACATAAATTTGACTTAATCCTCTTTAAACACATTGCCTGGCGAGGCATGGAGATAGCAGGTGGACCAGCATGGGTAGTAGGATGGCGCGAGTCACGTGTTTTGTGGCGCTAAAATGTCAGAATTTGACAATTAACGTACTGGAAAGTCGCGACTTTTCACATCAAACGCGCGACAAGCGTCGTCGTGCTACCCATCCAGGGCAGTCTGGTGAGTAACGGGGTGGCGGCGGCCGAGCACCGGGCGGCGGTCAGTAGGTAGACCAACAGCCTTATGGTAGGGCGGTGTGACCAAGTCGTCAGAGGGCCCGTGGATGCGAATGGCGAGAAATCGCGAAGGATGGCGTGATGGTGTGGTGGGCTGATGATGATGATGATGGTGAAACAGTAATGAGGGCTTTTCATAGCGTCATTAAAAAAAATACAGTACCGCAAGTTACCGATAGATGGTGCTGACGTCACATAATATGTCAAAATTGACATGACATCACTGTACCTTCTCTGTGGTTTCTGTCACGTTGCTCGCTGGTTTCGTTGACGAGAGGAGAGATGCTTAGATTATCACAGATTAATAACGATGTACAACATTTAAAACGTGTGATGACATTTGTTCTCCTTGCAGCGCCATCTAGTTTTTTTTAATGAAACTCAACTGGCAGCTGTCATTGAAAAGCCCTCAAAACGTTGGGACCACGAGTCAGACGTAATGTTAACTCGTGTCCCGTTATACGTTCATGTGTCGTACGACAGATTATTAACACGCGAGCTCACGTGATGAAGCTAAGCCTAGCTCGAACGAATTACTGAGTTTATTATTAATTTACTAATTACGCTTCGTTTTCGCTGTAGGTGTGTCCGTGGCCTTTGGTGTTCTCCGTGTCAAGTATACTGTGTTGACGTTTTACTGTAGTGCTTTTACAGGGAGTCATGTACATTACCGAGGTACATTTACCAACTGTAGCACGTAACATATCTTACCAATAAATGATTGATTGATTGAATTTGAAAAAGAATTAATGTTGAAGCGAAAGGGGTCTGTCAGGATCGTGGCAAGTGGCAAACCCTGGTCGCTGCCTGCCCGTGTCCAAGATATAGGCGTAAGTTTATGTTTGAACAGACTAACCTCCGGTTTCTCGTACACTAACAAGCTGTTAATCTACTGTTAACAGCTGTCAGTGGTTTTTTTTGTATGCACGTTGGTCAATTGACAGCTGCTAACAGTAGATTAACAGCGTGTTAGTGTACGAGAAACTGGGGGTGAGTTGGTTATTTAATATGGTTAATGTACAGCGTAATATGAGTAATAATCCTTTGAAAAGTGTGGTCTGAGGGTTTTATGGATAATTAAATTGCGGATATTCAAGGCATATATGAATTTTTGGTTGAGAAAATTTGATTCCAAAATTAAGAGCTACGTATCGGAAAACAAGAATACATTTAAAATGTCCGTAATTTAATTTTGCATTTAACCCTCAGACCACATTTATCAAAAACGGGCCTAACTCATTTTATTACAATAACTGTGCGAGCGAGACAGGCTTCTTAAGGCTGCGATCCAAACTGAATGAAATAAAACACATTTTGCTTAATCTTTATATGCCAACGTTATATTGTATTATGTATGAGGTGCAACGGAAAAACCCTCTGAGCGTGAGTCACTTCTATAGCTTACAAACGTGTTACATATTTAATTTATTTAATAGACACAGCCAACAGATGTTAGGTAAAACAACATTATGGTCACATTATAGAGCTTAAAGTCTTGTCTAACACGCAATTACAGGCATTCAACAGTCTTGACTGACAGTTACTTACAACACTAATCATTACTTACATAAGCAGCCTATATACGTCCCACTGTAGGGCACAAGCCTTCTCTCAGGGAGAGAGTATGGACTTAATTACCACGCGTGCCCACGGCGGCTTGACGATTTCAAGCGCTGTGGTATGTGAATAGCTCAGACACTCAGGTTTCCCCACAATATTTTCCTTCACCGTTAGCAAGTGGTATCGCTAGTATAACTTCACAAATGTACATAACTTAGAACTTTTAGTTACGAATGTGGACGAAGAGTCAAAGACTATTCGTAGCTAAAAAATTTCAACTAGGTATTTCAATAGTTTACTATCTTTTTTTTTTCTACTATTTTGGTTTCCCAGTCGTATGACGCATAATAGTTGTCATCTTAAATAGAACCATATCTTCTTGGATTAGAGTCGAAAACCAATGAAAAACTCACGCTCTGTATACCGTTAAAGGTAATATCAACCCGTAGAAAATCCCATTGCTCTGGCAAGAATATTTAAACCTAGTGCGACGACCTTGAATTGCCTATAATTGTACATGGCCAGTATCTATCAATGCGACTTCCTTTGCGTTGGGTAAGCGCGGGCGATACAAATGGCAGTGCACTCCAATACGGTATTTGACACGATCAACAATAAATTATTTCATATGCTCGATTAAAACAAAAATTACAAAATATCTCGGAAAATGTATCCCTTTTAGTCAATTACTAGTTATTACAATTTTTAAATAGATTAAACATAAAAAGAGTGCTCTGAAATGTGACGTCATAAGCAAGTATTTTCATAAAAAAAAACCGTATTAAAAGTAACTCATTTGATATTTTGTCAAAGACCCAATTCAATGCGCCGCGAAAAGAAAAAAATACCTAAACCATTTTTGGTTATTAACTTTTTTTTTTTTGTTGGCAATAAAGACAATTTCACTTTGGATATCGTTACGGGTGTTTTAGAAATGGCTAAATAAACGCAGGCCGTCGAGACTAATTAGCTGGGGACGCGGGATGGGAATTCTAGAGAATATATTGTGGAATTATAGTCAAGTTAATAAATAATAATAAAAAAAAACTTGCAGATTCTTGGTCAAGTTACCTGCCGGGTATTATACTATAATAATAATACAGCCTATGAACGCCCCACTGTAGGGCACAGGCCTTCTCTAAGAGAGAGAGTATGGGCACGTTTGGGTTTAGTCACCACGCGTGCCCACCGCGGCTTGGCAATTTCAACCTCTGGGGTAAGTGAACACCTCAAAAACTCAGGTTTCCTCACGATGTTTTCCTTCACAGTTAGCGGTATTATATTAATATTTATTTGTTTACTAGCTGTCCCGGCGAACTTCGTAACGCCCGCCCGCCACAGAATCTTTATCTTTTGCCCTTTGCTACTTCATCCCCTATTCTAGAGTTCTCTACTAGTTTTCTATAAGTTTCCTGACCTCCGCTTCGTCACATTTGTTGTCTTCTCCGGGACGCTGAATTGAGTCTACTTTAATCGCATTTGTGTGTCAGTTGGACCGGCAAAAGTCATTGTGCTATCTCGCGGCCGCGTGGCGTGACGTGTAGGGCGACCATGGGACTGGGGTTAAGGAGGAATTAATGGAATTCCTGGAATTGTAGATATACAACTTATACATCTACAATAATATTATAAAGCGTAGGACGACCAGCCACAAGATGGACAGATGACCTCATGCAAGCCGCTGCCCATCGGTCTTTTTGGAAATCCATGGAGGAGGCCTATGTCCAGCAGTGGACTTCTTGTGGCTGAATGATGACGATGATGAATATTATAAAGAGGAAAAGTTTGTAAGTTTATATGTTTGTAAGTTTGTATACAGCGGGTAATCTCCGAAAGTACTCAACCAATCTGAAAAATTCTTTCACCAGTATTTAGAATGAACCTTCAGGGTGGACATAGGCTATAGACTAATCCGTTTACCACACGAGCGTAGTCGCGGGCACTGCTAGTATACAATATTTGTAAAACAAATTAAATAACACTAAGTTGTTTCGCCAGCCATACAAAACAATGTTAAATGAAAACAATTTAGCTTAAAGCGGCCCCTCAAGGAGCGATTCCCGTGCAATCGTAGTTAGGTTTTTATTTAAAAACGACATCATCATCATCATCAGCCATTTGTTGCCCACTGCAGGACATAGGCCTCCCGCATGGTTTTCCTAACCATGAGGGGTTTTGCCGTAATCGCCACGCTTAGCAGGCGGGTTGGCGATCGCAGTCATCATCAGCCCTTTAACGCCCACTGCAGGGCATAGGCCTCCATCATGGTTTTCATAACAATGAGCGGTTTTGCCATAATCGCCACGCTTGGCAGGCAGGTTGGCGATCGCAGTACGCGGTTGGAATCTCAGGAAGACGCTGCTGCCCGTCTCCTGGTAATGTATTTCGTTCGTCGCCTTCTACGACATCCACGGAAGGAAATTCAGTGACGCTATTTCTTGATCCGGCGCGACACGGACGACAAACAAACGACATGCCGAATCGCAATGAAACTTTACCAATACGCTTAGAGGATAAAAATCGAGGATTGACCGTGCTCGAGCGAATATTCTATCTATGTACATATCTTGATACTTACTGAAGAACATAGATAAAAAATAAAAACCGACTTCGAAACACTTCAGCACTAAAAAGTTATAAATAATTTAAATAATTAGAAGTATTTATACATGTAGGTATTGTGGACTACTTTTACGTTATTTTATGAAACATACGGATATTACTAAAGGATGGGTCCCATTAGGCCTTATTTACTGCTGTACATTGAAGAGTTCCGTTCCGCATCTCTGAAAGTCTTCATCAGATCTTCACCAAATTAAAATGGGACCAATGGGAATTTGATCTGTTCGAACAAAAAAAGAATTGTCGAAATCGGTTAAGATTTGACGGAGTTATGGAGGAACATAGCCCAAAAAAAAAACACGCGTCGAATTGATAACCTCCTCCTTTTTTGAAGTCTGTTAAAAATACGTTGCTGGCATGCATTTTATGAACGAGTTCGATCTAGAGCTCCTTTAGTAAAGAGGCGTTGGTTCTTATAGCTGTCCAGGGAATCCATAACAGACGGTGCCACGTTTCGAATGTACCAATCCTGCTCTGCATTTTGACAAGCCTACTCCGTCAAAAAAACGATGTCCCAGGCACTACGCTACTGAATGGTCACTATTGCTATATCGTATAGGTAGCTCGCTGTGACTGTAACATCTGTAGATATTAGGTGCGCCTTTACTTATTTATATAATTCATGCATTTTTAATTTCTTTCATTGATTCATTCGTGAGTCAATTTTTGCTCATCTTAAAGTGCCTCTTCATACAACGCTCTCTGTAAATCTGCTCTACCGCGGTTTTAACACCGGTCCACTCTTTGATTTTGGACAATCATCATGACATCCTTCTCCTTCCCGGCCTTCGCCTTTCTTCCACACTGCCCATCATAATGGTCTGCAGCAACTGGTATCTTCTGCTTCGTACCACATGACCCCGTGTATATTAGCGATTACTAATAGTAATAATAGTAACTTCCACACAACACGATCAGTTGTCCTGGTCACAAAGTAGGATACCTCGCGCTATGGTAACCAGGGAAGGACATCTAAATCAATTTTGTAAATTGTGTCGTAATAAAATAACCTAAGGGCCAGTTTCTGAATTGAAGTGCTGTCTCTTCGAATTTGTCAGAATAGAGCGTGACAGAACGTTACTTACGTATTTACTTCGTTAAATTCTCAATTCAGAAACCGGCCCTAAACTTTTGAAGATGTCTCTTATTTCGAACTTCGACATAGTTAGGCAATTTATATCTTTGAATGTAAAATAGTGTTTGAATCACCAATCCATTCCGCCACCACTGGTGTAGAGACATTTGACCTAAATCTTCTGCAGGCCAACTCAACCGTTGCCCTGATCCACGACCGAAAGTAATTATAATTATTGATTTAATAATTCAATTTCGTTGGGGACGGCAACTACGGGCAAGGAGGGGGTTTCAAACCGACAGTTGAAAAATAGAGCCGAAAATAAAATAGTCGTGAAATAAAATAATTGTGTTATAACTTGGGAGGAAATGGAGTCTTAATCCAGCGCCACACGGTGCGCCACCTCCATTTCCTCCCGTGGATGTCGTAGAAGGCGACTAAGGAAATAAATTACCAGGAGACGGGCAGCAGCGTCTTCCTGAAATTCAAACCGCATACTGCGATCGCCAACCCGCCCGCCAAGCGTGGCGATTATGGCAAAACCCCTATGGTTATGAAAACCATGAATGAGGCCTGTCCTGCAGTGGGCGTCAAAGGACTGATGATGATGATGATAACTTGGTAAATTTTGTCGTAATGAAATAACATTTTCTTTTTTTATTGAATGAAACATATTTTTAAATAAGGCTACGTATTGGTAGTTTCCCTTCAACATGTCACGTGTTGCGGGTATACGAAATTGAAAACGCTAATTAAATTTTAATTTTTTATGTAAACTAGTCCTTAGCTCGATAAACTGGTATTATAGTTAATTAGACTCTCAAACCAATAATTTGGAGTGATTTTTAGTTTTGTTCTTTCTTAAATACGTCTAAATTACGTTCTGGATTTTTTAAGTAACAAACTTATCATGTTTTTATTTAATGTTTGCACAACTGTAGACCGATGCTCATTTCATGGTACATATTTAGGTACACCGCTTCCAACCGGTCTTTTTGGAAATCCATGGAAGAGACCTATGTTCAGCAGTGGACTTCTTGTGGCTGAATAATAATGATGATGATTTAGGTAAAAATATATATAGTTTGATAAATAAATGAAACTCTTAAATAGATCATTGCACTTCGGTAAACAAATGCTAGATTTTTTGTGTTTTTTTTTTAATAAATATCTCAAATGCCTCTGCCAAAAACGTGGCAAAAACACGCTTGGCCTTTTCCCAGCAGAAAAAAAATATCTCAAAGTTTGTCGTCCTGGATATTTCCTGGAAAAAGACTTTCTAAACTAGAGTTATTATTTAGACAATAGCATAGCATAGCATAATCAGCCTATATGCGTCCCACCGTAGGGCACAGGCGTTCTCTCAAGGAGAGAGTATGGGCTTACTCACCACGCGTGCCGACCGCGGATTGGCGATTTCAAGCGCTGAGGTATGTGAATAGCTCAGACACCCAGGTTTCCTCACGATGTTTTCCTTCACCTTTGGCGTGTGGTATTGCTACTATAACTTCACAATGTACATAACTTAGAAAACCAAGTCATAGGTACATGCCCGCACTTGGGATCGAACCGTCCGATGTTCTACCCACTAGGCTACCAACGCTCTGTATTTAGACAATGTATTAGAATTATTCTATTATTAGTTCCAAGAATTAGTTCCCTGTCAGACTGAAACAACTCCCTTAGTTCAGCGAACGGACGCGCCACTACAGACAATTTGTGGCATCGCGCAGTGGTCACCGCTTGGGATGATTTTTGGTTCTGAGAGGGATACGTTAAGTAATATGCGGGTCCGTTGATAGCCTTTTGGCTACGGATACGAGAGGGCCGTGAGAGATCGGTAATATTGAGTTACGAGCCGATTGAAGGGGACCGGAGAATGTCCAAGAGCTATTCCTAAAATGCGCAGTCCTGAGAAACCCCAATTGGAGTTTGTGTCTTGCAACAACGCTCCACAAGCCCATTCAACTCTGTGAGCTTTAGTCTCAGTTTTTTTTTAGTAAATGTCCTACCACGTCCTGCATGGAAGTTACCCGTGGACCCACGAGAACTGCCGGATAGAAGAGGATAAATTAAAACTATAGTGCGGTGGGTCTATAGAGAAAAAAAAATACCTGTGGACCCACCAGTGGGGCATGGCGGTGGGACCACGGTTAAGAGGGGGAAGAGTGCTCGTACTATTTAACACATATGCTTTTAGGCATTATGTATCAAACGGCGCTTCGAAGCATAACAACCGTTAAGTATGGTTTTTTCGAAGCCACTGCGCTGGCGCTAGTTCTACAGACAAGCCACCGCTTGGTGTTTTACCCACTAGGCTACCACCGCTGATGATGACCATTTAACTAATGGAAAACGGGTAAAATGTAGTAAAATCGTCAAAATATCGTAACTAATTGATAATGTGTTGGTGGTAGCTTGAATATGACACGGTGACATGAGCAAGAAATCACAATAAAATTATATACTCTAAGGAGTTTTCAGCATCCCGGCGGATGTTTTAGAGGAATCGTGTTTTTAAAAAATAAGACCGTCTGTCTTTGCGTGGTATGTCTGTGCGTCTAACGCTCTCGCCGCAGCCAAACAAGGCTAGATGCCTCTCTCGACTAAATTATTGTAACTGTTTGGTCGCGGTGCACTATCGACCTGGTTACGCCCGGACAGATGGCGTCTTAAGGTCGACTGGTGCCCGGTTGCATCGTGGTCGGTAAACTCTGGTTAATACATGCTATCTAAGTGCGAAAAAATTATGATAAGATAAGAATATTCTTTATTGCAAACAAGAGACATATAAAGGGATGATGATGATGTTGATGTTGATGAAGCGAAAGACGTCTGGCAACCCTGCTCTATGCCTAACCCTCCGGGATACGTTCGTGAGCTTATGTAATGTTCTAAGGGCGACTTGCGCCAACACTATCTGACAGCAGTATCTGTTTGTTTGTCCAGGGGTCATAATAGACTTTATCCAGTGTTAAGTCCGAAAACGTTTTGAACTATGACATTTTCAGAGATATCCATAGATAAGTTGTAAATAACAACCCTCTCAATTACCAATTTTTTGGTTTATCTCTGAATAGGTGCAAGCCAGCCTTAGATTGACTCGAGCCTTTATTCCGGAGGGGTCGGCAGAGACCAGGGTTTTTACTAGCCCCGCCTAGAAGGACAATCTATTTCGCCATTTATGCTTGCGTATATTGACCATACAAAAAAAAACACAATCTTTCACTGTGACTTTAGTTTAACTAACCCACCGTTAACTTCCTCGTGGCGTCGGCCAACAGTTTGCGCACCACCGTTAGGTGATTTAGTCGCGCTTTTAGGTTATCTGTGCACAGTGGCACTGGATAGGCTACAGTAGAACACAGCTTAATCATTCACCGTGAAAATAGAGTTAGCGGTGTGCAATATTACAAACAACCATAAACTCAAACCTGGTACCCGAAGGGTGCCAAACGGGACCCTATTACTAAGACTTCACTGTCCGTCTGTCTGTCTGTCTCTCTGTCACCAGGCTATATCTCATGAACCGTGATAGGTAGGCAGTTGAAATTTTCATAGACGATGTATTTCTGTATTAAAAACAGAATAAAATAAATATTTAAGGGGGGCTCCCATACAACAAATGTTGTCTAAAGACAGCGCTCGCCATCTAGCGGCCATCTATGGGCCATCTATGTAACCTTCACAGCGGCGATGTCGTCGTTAAATGTCAATGTTAAACGCTTTTTGTTGGTTTCCGTAGATGGCGCTGTTCTCAAATTCGATCATTTTCTAATGTTGTATAGATAATCCTTTGCCCGTTTTTTTTTTTTATTGGGGCCCGAAGGCACCAGATTTAAAGTTCTCCAACATAATTCCAGCCATCAGGTCCGCATGATCGACGCTCTGATACACGTTCTTTATAACGCAAATTTTCTAAAAGGCCGTGGAGAAGGTTAGAAATAGAAACAAAAGATGGTCCTAGTTTGTGTGCCGAGTATGTAGAAATGTGTAGTTTTCTAAGTTTTGTTTTTATGCCTAAACCAACGTGTGTGTACGTTTCGGAGGCCAGTCAAGCTCAGAACCATAAACTCGTCACGTATTTTTATATTTCGTTTTCTGATTGTCGTCTGTTATGCTCAATCAATCAGCCCGCACGCGTCCACTGCTGGAGATAGGCCTCCCCTAAGGCACGCCACTTCCTTATGTCCTCGACCGTCCTCATCCAGCCGCTGCCAGCGATCTGAGTGAGATCGTCGGTCCAGCGAGCTGGTGGGCGTCCTACGCTGCCTTTGCAAGGTCGTGCTCACTCAATAAGTGGTCGTGCCCCGCGGGCAGTTTCTAATGGCGTCGATGTTGCAACATCGAACACTCCAAAGACGATCCCTAAGATAAGCATAATATTTTTAACCCTCAACATAACCCAGAGCACCTGCGTATCTTATTGTAAGTTACAGTGTTTGCAAATGTAATTTGCGAGTCAATTGAGCTTCATCTTTGTTAGTTTCCGGTTTTTTTTTTACAACAAAGAATATTCTACTAGACTTGGTTTTTCTGTGACCTTTTGGGTGCAAAGCATTGAATAGCATATTATTTATTGTACAGCAGGAAAATATTAGCACAATACACCGAGATTAGATCAGTTCTGACCTCTATTTTCATTTAAGTGTGTAGTTCCTAAGAAGTGCAAAGTGTTGCCTCATTTCACCGAGGTCTCATTCATCGATTCTCAGTCTTTGTAGCTCAGTGGTGTTGCGTCGTAATCCTGATATGGCGGTAAATATGCCCTGGTTATTGTTACTATTGGTAAAGTTGTAGAGGAAACAATAAGGAGACATTACAGAAACATGCCACTTATTTTAAACATAGAATGATGCACCAAGCATGCATCCAAAATATATCTCACTAAGGGCCGATTCGACCAACTAAGCTATACCAGGAGTAACTAATCTCATAACTAATTTATTCCCTCAATTTTAATCTCCGTATAATTTATTGCATTCTAGCGAATTATCACGGGATTAGTAGTTGGTAGAACGTGATATAGATTTATTCCAGAGTATTTCTCGACTTATTCCAAGATTACCACTTATACCAGGTATAAATAGTTTGGTCGAATCGGCCCTAAGTACTTTATCCCACCAAAAATATTTTCATGTAAACCGAGACGACGAGACCATATACCTCGCGGTGCCAAAAAGTTCTCAAAACTCATGTAGAGCCAAGCTTCTAACTCTACACGCCCTAACTGAACAAGCCCTAACTGCACAAACTCTAGTCGCAATATGTGACTGGGCCGTTTCGTTACTATGACAACTAGGTATTGTAATGGACAGTAATCAATAAATTGAATATATATATATTACTAGACTAGATGACCCCGTGAACTTCGTACCGCCGCAAAATCCGTTTATACGATTCTTGCACAACGCCATCTATTTTTAAAACACAATGTTCGCTCGCACCACGCCATCTACTTTAAACTTAAAATAAATATTATCCCACGGGAACGCATTTCCGGGATATCAAGTATGCTATGCCTCAATTCAGGTCTTTGTCTATCTGTACGCCAAGTTTCATGTAAATCCGTTCAGCCATTATTGCGTGATAGAGTAACAAACATCTTCACAAACTTTCACATTTTTATAATATTAGTAGGATCAAAATTATTTATTGCACTAATTACTTAGTGTACAATAGGCGGGCTTAATACTAATAAAATTAGTATTTAAACTTATAAAGTTTGGTTTTGCCTGCTGAGATTATAAATCCAATGGGTTCATTGAGGTCTTGTTTAAGACTTATCGTGTGTAACAAAATTCCCATTAGATACACATACGAAAATGACGAAATCTAATCGTCAATACGAACAGATTTAACAGGAATAAACTACGCTATCGCGTAAAAAAATGAAATAAAAAATAACCAAGAACCCGACAGGACGAATCTAGGTACCAATACCAACCTAAATTACCTATATTGTTGAATTTGGGTCCCGCCTGCTTAGTAGTCAAGAACGTTTTACCCAATCCTTGTTAGTAGTTAATGCTCAGCAATCGGGTTGTTGGTTATTTTTTACTGCATTTACTTTTTATAATTTTTTTATTTATGCTGATTTCATATAACCTACGAAACTCGCGCAGACATGACGAATTGATTGAGATCTTATTTATCAAAATCTGACCATTGGTTTAGAAGTTACGAGGGAACGTGGAATCGGGCATACTTACATACATACATACATACGAGCTAAACACATTACCCTCCTTTTGGGCTCCGCCGCAATCGAGTAAAAAGGTTTCAGGTATTCCGATTAAAGTGCATGGAAGAGCTCATATTTTCACGATTTAACAGTTTCCCGTTCCCGATAGTATAAGTGGTTCGGATGTACTGATGGCGATTTTGCTCAGCTGCCAACTGTGCAAGAACCTAATGCAGTCCTTTTGACCTCATTCTTCACAAACAAGAAGGCAGAACCACGTCTCTACACCGCCAATTACTTAGGAATCCGTCGACTAAGCGCCTCAGAGTTGTTGCAGTAACCACACCATTGTCTTGAACAACGATTGCTGTAAAGCCCCGTACAGACGCTGGGTGTGAGGTTTAGTCGCCTCGCCATGAACGCCTTAGCAAATAATTAAACTTATACCATGGTCCTGGGGCGCTACTACGTAAGTCCTCTACTGTATGGAGTTGTCTCATTTAACCTACTTCGAACTGTCAGTTGCAGACCATGGTTTACAAGTCGCATTCCCTCTTTAAGCAAGGCACGGACTCACTTGAAGACGGCCCACGGCCAGGCCAGCTGATCAAGGTTAACACTCCGGAAATAATTGGCAGATGCCCGACGTAAGAAGAAATAGCTCGCAGAAATGGTAGGAGTATCAGATGCAACCATCTTTAAATTCTTCACGATCATCCTGGCATGACTAAAGTCAGCGCAAGATGGGTGCTGAGAATGCTCACTCCGCCTCAAAAACAATAGCTTGTGGAGTGTTCTCGCGCGTTTTGGGCCTCTGTAGTGAAGATAAAGATGGAGTATTGACTCGAATTGTTATTGGGGATGAAACTTGGGTTCATCATTACGAACCTGGGTCCAAACAGGACTATGCAGTGGCACAAAAAAAGCACCCCACCATCCAAAAAGCTTAACGTGTCACAGTCGTCTGAGAAAATCATGGCGACAGTCTTTTGGGACTCAGAAGTGATCCGGTTGACAAAACATTTTTTTTTTCGACGGTATACGTAAGTTAATTGAAAAGCGCTGCGAAAAATTGTATAAGGGTAGCAGGTGAATTGAAAATGAAAAATTAAGTCGTACATTTATTTCCACTTCTTACCCCTCATCCCGCGAACTTAAAAACGCCTCGTAGAAGGGCGGTTGCTGTAAAAGCACCTTAAAGAGGCTTGCATAACTTGCCTTGAACGCCTCTGCGAATAATTAAAAATAAAAACTACAGATTGCTGCAATTAAGTGTGGTTTTACAGTGCCGCTTTCGCCAGCGCGCTTGGTAAGCTTCGCGGGCCACGAGCTTCGAGTGTCTTGGATCGTTACATAGTAAAACGCTGGGTCCGCGCTGATGGCAATATGGCTTACAGTACAGGCCGCGCTTACCACCTGCGTGGACGGTAAGCGTCACTGTAAAACCACAACTAATAGCAAATTGAGTGACGTTTGTGGTCTAGCCCATAATACTCGTGAATGCCTCGAGCTGTTAAATCTTTCACTGAGGCGTAACCTTACCTTACGCCTCAGTGAAAGATTTGTAGTGTTGTTTCTGTGTTTACCCAGACGATTGTCCCGATCAACGAAGTCCCGAAATACGCGATGCGTGCGGCTTGCCTCTTACGCGACCGAAATTGCATTTGTAAGCACTGCGAAATTCCGAAGTTTTTGACATATTTATTGTTATATATTTTTTGTAAAGTCCTGAACATAGGTACTTGACTTAATGCCTCGCTACAAATGCCTTTGCGAATTATCATAACAACTGGGTATCCTAGTTTGGGACGAGGTCAAGTGATTGTATTGTGTGGAAGTTAGTGGAAGTTATTTATTTAAGTCTATTCATCTGTACACTTGTCATTGTCTTTTGCATACACATCTACTGTTATACTTTATTGCACACATAAAACGCAACATATACAAAAATACTGCTACTGTTTACTTTTTTAAAGATTATATACCTAATACTATTTTAAATATAAGAAAAGCTAGAAAAATGATAGCTAGTGGTGGACTGTATGAAGATTTTGTGAATATTGATGGAAACACGGATAAGAAGATATTAATTTATTAGTACAAACAGATTTTAGCAACCATTGAACAACTACTACTGACGTGACAACGTCAAGTACAAAAAATATAAACATATAAAAAGGTCGCACTGCAGCCAGTCGCCAACATTCGAGCTGTGGTAGCCTAGTGGGTAGAACATTGGACTCGGAAGCGAGAGACCCATGTTCCATTCCCAATGCTGGCATGTACCTATGACTTTGTTTTCTAAGTTATGTACATTTGTGAAATAATAGTAGCAATACCACTCGCTAACGGTGAAGGAAAACACCTGAGTGTCTGAGCTATTCGCATACGCTTCAGCGCTTGAAATCGCCAATCCGCGGTGGGCACGCGTGGTGATTAAGCCCATACTCTCTCCTTGAGAGAAGGCCTGTGCCCTTCTGTGGGACGTATATAGGCTGAATACAACACATAATTAATGTTAATGAAACAATTAACTTTCATCGGCAAAAGAAAGGACGGAGTGTGCCTAAAATAATTTAATTAATTATTGGGGAACGTAATTTATTTATTAATGTTTTTTATTAATTTTTTTATTAAATTCATTAGAGGCGACTATATAATTTTTGCCGAGGGTAGTAAACTAACAGTTAATGCTTTCAAAAAGCCGCCTGTTACCTCAGTCTATCGAGACCACGGCACTTGCAAGAGTACCGAAACGTCGGAAAATTGTAAAATTGAAAAGTAAACGAGTAAATATCCGTTCAAATTCAGTTTTATTATGTCCATTTCAAAATTAGAGAAAACGTACTCCAAACGTAGTCTTCATATAATCTTCACATTCTGTTCCTTAATTAACAAAGTTTACATATCATTTTAAAACCTAGAACTCAACCAGTTTTCATTGCCTCGAAATACAACCGGTCTATGCCTCACACGTGTGAACCAGGCCTGAGGGCGAAATAAACGCTTTTGCATGTGCTGCGTCGCGATTGTTTTAATTAGTCGGGGGAACTGCGTCACCGGGAAGGTCACTGGCTGACAGTGACTAACTAACTGTCGCTGCCCTTGGGCTTGGTCTCTTTTCACCAAATTTCGGCCTCGGGGGCGGATATATTCATCATTTTTCTCAAGCTCTCACGGTTCTCAGCACAACAGAAATGTGCTAAATATACAATATGTAAAAGTGTCAATCAAATCCAATTAGTACAGAAAAAAGTAGTTTTTAACACCAGTTGCGCTGACAAAGAAGAATTGTGACAATTTCGAGGTTAATGACAGCGATCGCCAACCCGCCTGCCAAGCGTGGCGATTATGGCAAAACCCCTCATGGTTATGAAAACCATGAGGGAGGCCTATGTCCTGCAGTTGGCGTCAAATGGCTGATGATGATGATGAGGATGATGATGATGACAGCGACAATTTCGAGGAGATTCACCCTCGTACTCTGTACATTCTCTTGTAGTAATCCGCGACCATTATCATGATTTTGAACATTTCAGTGAACGGGTTGGCCTCTTATTCATCAAACTTCTCTTGTTCCTTATCAGCAGTCCGCATCGATTGTCATGACTTTGAACAATGGGCGTTGTCCTAAAAAAAAAAGTTCTGTTTTTATAATTTTTTTTCGAGAAAATATTATGTATATATTTGAGCCTGGGCTGAATATTTCGATTTGGGCTGCTTAATTCATTTTTAAAGCGAAAAAAAGAACCAAAAGAAAGAAGTACGCCATGCACGGAAGTACGTCACCAACTGAGATCCTACATTTTTTTTTAATCAGTTGCCTTGTGGTCTAAAATAACCAATGAGGGATTTTCTTTTTATTTTATTTAATTATTTCCTAGTCGCTGCATAGATGGCGCTGAACTTGGTAAGCTACTGAAAGGAACGGATCGTCACATTATTTTTTTATTATTTCACTTGGATGTAATTTTTAGATCATAAAACGAAACTTACGTACATCACAAATAAATGTCATTCCGAATTGATCCATTCACGTTATCGCAATATCCATTGACGTCCATTTCGGAACGGCTATCATATTAGGGGTTAAAGTATGAAATTGCCGTTTTATTGCAATAGGTTCTTTGAATTGACATAGAATCTTCATGGTTTGAGGTTTTCGAATGAAACTTTTTTCAAATGGTTTCTATGATGTTCTTTTTTTAGAAAATGTGAAAGCTTTGAATATCGACTTTCAATTGTTTTTGTTATTTAATTTAGACAAGAAAGATGGATACTGCGAAAATTCGAGTGATTATGAGGCACCCATTTTTCGTATTTTTTTATTTTATTGATTTGACGCAAGTGAGTCAATATTGTGGGTAAGGTAACGTTAAAACATGCCGCTAATTCCTGGGTAGTTTGACTAGGGTCGGCTTCCACATCTCTCTTAATTCATCGTTATTCACCTGTGTGGGCGGTCTTCCTCGTGGCTCGTTCTTTAAGTCGAAATTTCCATCACGAAAGCGTTTAAACCAAAATCGCACGGTGCGTTCATTAGTAGACCCCTCTCCAAACGCAGCATTGATATTGCGGGCTGTTTCTGCCGCGTTAGTTCCGCGTCGGAACTCGTATTCAAAAATCACTCGAATTTTCGCAGTATCCATCTTTCTTGTCTAAATTGAATAACAAAAACAATTGAAAGTCGATATTCAAATGTTTCACATTTTTTAAAAAAAGAACATCATAGAAACCATTTGAAAAAAGTTTCATTCGAAAACCTCAAACCATGAAGATTCTATGTCAATTCAAAGAACCTATTGCAATAAAACGGCAATTTCATACTTTAACCCCTATTATTATAGACGCGAATACGGGCTGCCAATCAGAACGCACGGCTAGTAACGTAGTCAGTTCAGCGCCATCTACAGAGTTCTTGGGAACTGTTTTTTTTTTCTTTATAGTAAAAAATAAAACCTCCCATTCGTCCCTGCGTCGGTTATAGGTTGTCATAATGAGATTCAGAGAGGCGTGAGTGCCTTAATTCGTGCGATGTTTAGGAAGTGCAAAGGGATAGCGGTTACAGATTCTGCTATTGATGCGCGGAACCCTGATGACCTTTTCTAAAGTCTCAGGGCATTCGATGCTGTCGTTTATCATCTTGTGCAGAAGAAGCATGTCTGCACGCTCACGCCTAGTACTCAGCGGCTCCATGCGGTAATGGCACAATCATATTATCATTTATTAATATGAAGACAAGTATATTTAGCTAATGTTACTTTTATGGATTACTTAAAGGTACTTTTGTAACAATAGCGTGAAAATATTGGATGTAATCGAAGTGCACCTAACGATTTAGAATCATCACTTCGAGTACCACAGAAAAATCAAATAAGGATATGCATAATTTTACTCAGCAAAATATATTTTTGTATTTTTCAAGGATAAACATACAAAATTACCCGTTCCCAGCGGTGGAGCGTTTAGTGGCCGATGATGATTGTGTGTCTTAAATCCGGGTAAAATGCGAACGTGTGTCCAGTTGGCGAAAACATAAAATAGATTTAATTTAGTCCTAGTTTGCGACCAGGTCAAGTGATTGTGTTGTGGGGAAGTTATTATTATTATTATTTAGGTTTCTCTATGTGGACACGCGTAAAAATCTTGCCGTATTCAGATGACGACATCGACATAATAAGATAAGATAAGAATATTCTTTATTGTATACCGGAAAAAATGTTACAGAAACAGCAATGACAAAATAAAATATACAAGTGGCGGCCTTACTGCTAATGGCAATTTCTTCCAGGCAACAGGCAGGCAATAAGTGATACTAATTTTGAATTTCACACACGTGTGTCGAGTCGGTGAATAACCCGCGATTCTCAACGTTGAACAATACCTAATAAAACACGGACTAATTGAGAAACACATCTCTTTTGAAGTCAGTTGAAAAGTGGTCTTGTATTCCGGACGCTAACTGGAGCTCTCCCGTATTCCAGGTGTGGCACAAGGGATGCTTCAAATGCCAGGAGTGCGGGATGACACTGAACATGCGGACCTACAAGGGCTACGGCAAGCTGCCTTACTGCGAATCGTGAGTATTTTTATGTAGCCTATATGCGTCCCACGGCAGGGCACAGACCTTCTCTTGGCGAGAGAGTATGGGTCTTTATTTGTACTGTGGTAGCTGAACACGCGTGCCACCGCGGATTGGCAATTTCAAGCGCTGAGATACGTGTAAACACTTCAGACACTAAAATACAAACAAAAACCGGCCAAAAGCGAGTTGGACTCGCGCGCGAAGGGTACCGTACCATTATCTTTACAAAATTTGCCTGTCTACCTGTTGCCGTTATTGGCATCGAGCGAAAGCGGAAAAAATCACGTTTGTTGTATGGGAGCCCCCCTTAAATTTAGTATTGTTCTAGCGGCAACAGACATACATCATCTGTGAAAATTTCATCTGTCTAACTATCACGGTTCATGAGATACAGCCTGGTGACAGACGGACGGACGGACGGACAACCTCACGATGTTTTCCTTCACCGTTAGCGAGTGGTATTGCTACTACAACTTCACAATGGGAAACTTGCGTCAAACATGAAGTGGACCTTGCTTTTATCATAGAAGACACAGAAAAACTCAAGAAAAATTAAAAAAATGAGGGGTTTTGCCTTAATCGCCACGCTTGGCAGGCGGGTTGGCGATCGCAGTGTGTGGTTGGAATTTCAGAAGGACGCTGCTCCCCGTCTCCTGGTAATTTATTTCCTTAGTCGCCCTCTACGACATCCACGGGAGGAAATGGAGTGACGCTATTCTTAATCCGGCGCCACACGGATCCGACTACTAAGTACTTATTAACTATAATAACTGCTAAGCAGGCGGGACCAATTCGGAATTTGGTGATCTTAAACGATCACGAAGGTTAAGCAACACAGGGCGCGTTCAGTGCATGGATGGGTCCCCGTCTATGCCTAACGCTAGTGGCATTTTTCCGAGCGGTTCCGTGCTTCGCAAGGCACGTTAAGCTATTGGTGCCGGCTGCCGTCGATAGATGGCAGTCGTTAAGCCAAGTCAGAGGCCTTAGGGCGGCTTGACAACTTCTGACAGTAGACGAGCCACTAGTCTACAAGCCTCCACCAATCCGGACGTGGCCCCCGTGGTGGAGTATGGCCTATACCTTCCTCAGGTAAGAGACCCACCGAGGGGTGGGGACATAATGGGTTGATGATGATGATGATGCTTAGTAGTGAATGCTCTCCAGTCGAGTCGTGTTGTTGGTTATTTGTTTAATATTATTTTGCTTTTTTTTCTGGTGACTTTCTTATTGTCTTGTTGAATTTATACTGAACTCATACATCCTATGACACTCGTGCAAAATGACGAATCGATTGAGATCTCATGTGTAAAAATCTGACTATTGGTTAAGGAGTTGTAATAGGGAACATATAATCGGACATACTTACGAGCAAAACACATTGACATTACCCTCCTTTTGGATTTTGTCGCAGTCGTGTCAAACTAAGACGGCGCTGCCGGCCGGTATTCTTTATCGCGGTATAGTTGTGTCCGTAATGACGTGAAGATGCTTTTGCAAATTGAAGAGTTTGAAGATTTCCCCATCGATCTCTTTGGCTGGATTCCATTGACGGAAGAAATATACCGAGCGAATATGTGTCTAAGGGCCGGTAAGGGACGCCCCAGGTGGGCATACTTCAACCAATATATTACTTAGGTAGTTATAATGTAATTTTAACTCCTGAAAATATATAACATTTCTTAGTGGACATACTTCGACCAAGTAGGGGATGTATTAGCGAATGGCAAGATAAAAGTACCCGAAACCGGCGTGCGTGTATGCAACGACTAATGAATCTCGATGAGGCGAAAGCGGTCTGTGTCGGGACCGTGGCAAGTGGCAAACCCTGGTCTCTGTCTACCCATCGGGATACAGGCGCGAGTTTATGTAATTGGCTTCAAAAAACTTTGGCCTTTGCATCTACGTAGTGAGATAATCAGCGTCCAGTGGCACCTTCACCCACACTAGATGGGTGAAGGGACCACTCGGACGCTGCAGTGCCTGGGACATTGTTTTATATGGAGTAGGCCTGCCCAGCACCTATACCATCCCGACAGCTTAGTCGGCCTAGCCCACAGGAAAGACGAGTCAATACGTGCGGAGCAAACCAAGCCGCGGGTTTCCTCGCGATGTTTTCATACAGCGTTAGGGTGTGGTATTGCTACTAAAAATTCGCAGGTGTACGTAACTTTGGAAATACTCGTAACCTGGGTCTCTCGCTTCCGAGTCCATTGTTCGGTGGCGGTGGTAGCTCAATAGTAGGTAGAACTGTCATCAAACTGCAATAGAATTGAATACAAGTGTTGAACAATAGAAAACAAAGTCATAGGTACATGCCCGCACTGGGAATCGAACCTGGGTCTCTCGCTTCCGAGTCCAATGTTCTACCCACTAGGCTACCACCGCTTCATTTGTGAAGTTAATGGTACCAATACCACTGGCTAACTGTGAAGGAAAAACATCGTGAGGAAACCTGAGTGTCTGAGCTGTCTATTCACATACCTCAGCGCTTGAAATCGCCAATCCGCGGTGGGCACGCGTGGTGATTGAGCCCATACTCTCTCTCTCTGAGAGAAGGCCTGTGCCCTACAGGGGAACGTATATAGGCTGCTTATGTTGAACAATAGCGTACCGATCGCCTGAGACAAAATGGGTACACCATACTTTTGAAGCTATTAAAGGCACCTATAAATACATGCATAACTCTCTGTTGAGCACGTATTAGCGACTCGTAAGAAGTGATAATATAACAATCACGTTTCTGTTACAACACTCGCCGGCGCCAGCGTAATTCTTATCTTGTTAGGCATAAAGACCAGAGTCGAACTTAAGAGTGAAATTTCTGCTGTTTCGTTCGTGGAATCGACACAATAACTTTGATTATGATAAAAGTGTTATCGACATACAAAACGCGGCGTTTTTTTTAAACTGACCTTTGCATTTTTTACTTGGTTACCTCGTTACCACACCGATTGGTGTGTTGTGTGTGAATCTAATTAGATTAATTGGTAGAATATTCTGTTTACTTAGTTTCTTTACACACAATGTAAAATCACGCCTGTATCCCTGAGGGGTGGGCAGAGGCCAGGGTTAGCCACTTGCCACGATCCTGACAAATCTCTTTCGCTACATCAACATTCATTGTTCGTCAGAGGAACAAACGTTGGTTTCAGGGACTTTAAAAATTTTGCGGCTGGATGAGGATCGCCAAGGACAGAAAGAAGTGTATGTTATACAAATTCGCTGTTTACACACTATCAATGTAGCAGGTTACATTAGGAAAAGTATTAGCGTGCAGAGAAAATTCGGGGAGCCCCTCTTAAATATTTATTTTATTACAACAAACGTGATTTTTTGCCGTTTTTTCTCGATATTTGTGTCTAATGTTGCATAGATAATGGTACGGAACCCTCCGTGCGCGGGTCCAACTCGCACTTGGCCGGTTTTTTTTAATGTAGCCTACATACGTCTCACTGCAGGGCACACGCTTTCTCTCAGAGAGATTACCACGCGTGCACATCGCGAATTCTCAATTTCGAGCGCATAAGCATATTAAGCAGCCACTGCAGGGCACAGGCCTTCTCTCAGAGAGAGTATGGGCTTAATCACCACGCGTGCCCACTGCGGATTGGCGATTTCAAGCGCTGAGGTATGTGAATAGCTCAGACACTCAGGTTTCCTCACGATGTTATCCTTCACCGTTGGCGTGTGGTATTGCTACTATAACTTCACAATGTACATAACTTAGAAAACAAAGTCATAGGTACATGCCCGCACTGGGGATCGAACCTGGGTCTCGCGCTTCCGAGTCCAATGTTCTACCCACTAGGCTACCACCGTTCGAGCGCAGCGAACACCTAATTTCATAAACATTAAATCTATTCGAAGGATATGCACAATTGTACGTAAACTACGTGACTTACGGATAAAATTAATTCAAGAAATGTTTGACTCCGATAATATTTCAAAAAATCGGGTTCCATGACGACCAAGATAAACTTGAAACAAGATTCTATAGGCAATAAAAGCAAAAAATCTCAACATTACCGCCGACCAAGGTCGCAGCAAACAATAGATAAGAATCTTTCACGTGCCGACCAATTGTTTACATTCGCATTATGAAACACCAGGGCTCTGTGAGAAAATAACTGTACAAGGTGCAAAAAAGACCCCATAATTTTCGGATTTAAATCCGAAAATCCTCAATCCACCAATGGGAAATACTGTTGCGCCAAAAATTAGCCATTTTAATGTTTAATCATTTTCATATACCCAGTGTCACTCTCACAGTCCTTGTCCCAAACTAGGATACCCTGTGCTATGGTAACCAGGCAAGGAATTAACAAACATAGAAATACACCCACACTGAGGACTTTTCTACAAATGTACAGCGGCCCCAAGTGGGACTCGAACCCACGACCTCCGGCATGGTAATCAGACGCAATACCCTGATATCTATCTATGGGGTAAAATGGGAGTTCACTCCTCAATCCTCCAATGGAAATTAGTATGGCGCCAAACTCGGCCATTTAAATTTTATATATCCAGTGTCACTTTCACAGTTGAGAATCTCCTTACGGCATTTAGCGAGCATTCTAGTTTGCTTCGAGCATTTTGCCGAGTCGAGCCATTTTGTCACGGTTCCGCTGTCGTTCATCTTAATAAATTATAAGCAAGACGAGCATTTATTAGAGCGTTCGCAAGAATGATCGTGAAAATGTTCGTAGCGATGTTCGGTTCTACGCTTGCCTCTGTTCGTTGTTCAGCTCGACAGATTTAGACACGGCGAATGGTCGATGTTCTGTTGCAGGTGAATGCTCATATCTATCACCTTTAAGTAATATCACAGAGGAAAAGTAATATCAACCTGTAATAAATTTTGATGTAATAAACAGTAAATGCTAAAAGGCAACGAATCCATCTAGGCATCTAAAGTATGATAGTCAACATAGTTGCCCCTTTCGTAACACGCACCTTCGTAGCACATTCGCATTCTGACTGCGTACGCGCAGGGGACAAAGCGAAATGCGCGCTCCAGCCAACACGCAAACGTTGGCCCAACATGCCATTGGTTGGACTTAAGAGAATTAGAAATTATGAGAATTAGGATTGTTTGAGAGTTTGTTTATGAATTATGTTTTACTAAGTATTTAAAACTAAGAAATATCAACATAATTATATTAATATTATTGTTATTTTTATATATTAATACAAGCTGACTCGCCAGACGTTGTTTTGCCCTATTAATTAGCCTACGACCTATTCTAAGACCTACCAAATATAGACAACAAAAATCATAAAAATCGGTGGAGCCCTTTCGGAGGAGTTCGATAACAAACACTGCGACACGAGATTTTTTATATATTAGACATTGACTATCAAATATTTTCACTGTAGAAGTAAGTGCGTGCATGCAACGAATAATGAATTTTGATGAAGCGAAATCTCTGTCGGGATCATGGCAAGTGGCAAACCCTGGTCTCTGACTTCCCCTCCAGAATACAAGCGTTAGGTTAAGTTATGTTTTTTTTAGATCTATTTACTTAAGAATTATTGCGTAATCCATACTTCGACCTACCCAAACAGAAACGACGTTGGCGCCAATCCGCGGGCCGATTATGATGACAGATGCCCTTATAGCGCGTGACTTTCACCCGCGGGAATGCGCGTGACGTCACCGCTGTTTGTTTATACTTTGTAATGAGGCGTGCGCTTTGCGGTGCATTTTTGCTCGGCTATTTTGTTAATTAGTTTTCCAATCAGACCACAGGCGATCGACGTAGACCCAACATTATACTGCCTGTTGTCAAACGGTTAACGCGCTTGACTACCAAAACTAAGGGTCGTGGGTACGATTCGCACTGGAGGTGAGATCCGTGCTGGATTTGTACGATAGCCTCAGTCTGGGTGTATTTCCATGTTTGTGATGTCCTTGCCTGGTTACCATAGCACAGGGTGATTGAATTGTGTAAAAGTTATTTGTTTACTTTACGCCGGGTTAAACTTCCCTTGTAGAGAAACCGTTAATAAAAAATATTTCATTATTAGTAATAAATATCGTCCACATAACATAATGTCAGCTCCAAACTGGGACACCCAGTGATATGATTAACCAGACAAGGACGGAAAGTTCGACGGCCTCCAGCGGGAATCCAACCCAAGACTTCTGTCTCGATAATCTAACGTGTTAACTGCTAGACTGATGAGGAGTGAGTCTAAATTGCAGCCCATGTACTTCCCACTGTAGGGACAGGCCTTCCCTCAGAGAGAGAGATAGAGTAAGTGCTGAGGAACTTGAGAATCTCTGACACGCGGGTATCCTCACGATGTTTTCCTTCACAGTAAGTTAATGAGTGGCATTGCTACAGCAAGGATTTTTTGTTGGAAACTAATCCGACAACTATTTAATTAGTTTCCAATCCTTCAACCAACCCCACGGCGCCTTTGCTGGGAATCTGACCCAAGTATCTGTGCAGGTAATTGCGTGTGTTACCGCTTGACTATTTAAATTTAAATTAGAACATTATATGGATAAGTGGTGGGTAATCGTGCCCATCCACTATAGCGGGAAATTTCACGCCAGGCAGATCGTATACCTGGGGAAGGCCGGTCCGACTGTTGTTTCTCGGACGTTATATTTATGCTATGTCGCAAAAACACTTTGCTTGCGCGATGCAGGAATGTCGGGAGAATGTAGTGCGCGCGCAGAGTTGACATGTTCTCGCCACAATATAAAACGAGTTGTGCGACTCGTACGCAACTGTCACTTTTGGCCTGTCATTACGTCAGCGTAATAGCAGGTCAAAAGTCAGCGACTTGGTGGCGGTAGGTACTTCCCGAACACAATATTATATTATGTTTCGATGTTTATCAATGAGTAGACGCATCGAATGAGTAATTTCCGGGATGAAAAGTATCCTATGTCCTTCCCCGGGACTCAAACTATCTCCATACCAAATTTCATCTAAATCCGTTCTGCCGTTATTGCGTGATCGAGTAACAACCATCAAACTATCTTCACAAACTTTGACATTTATAATATTAGTAGGAAAATATACGCAACACCTCGTGATGCTTCTGAATAGTGTCAAGACCTGCCAACGTGTTATCAACAGTATTTTAAAACATCTAAGAAATTGTTGTGCTCACCTTTAATTGGTATTACTAGACTCCATTAAAACGAAGCCACTGTGTAACAATTGTATTTTATCTGTTCATCATCATCATCATCAGCCACTCGACGCCCACTGCTTCATGGGTTTTCCTAACCATGAGGGGTTTTGCCATAATCTCCACGCTTGGCAGGCGGGTTGGCGATCGCAGTATGCGGTTGGAATCTTAGGAAGACGCTGCTGCCCGTCTCCTGGCAATTGATTTCCTTAGTCGCCTTCTACGACATCCACGGAATTAAATGGAGTGACTCTATTCTTAATCCGACGCCACACGGTGTTTTAACTTTTTATCTGGTGGTGTGCCTCAATTAAATCTGATAAATAAAAATATCGTGTCACAGTGTTTGTTATCGAACTACTCCGAAACGGCTTCCCATTTTTATGATTTTTTTTTGTGTATATTTTGTTGGTCTGAGAATTGGTCGTAGGCTAATTAAGGCTGGCTTCTCCGAGCGCACGGATTTGTATGGGACTTATTGCGCTGCGCGAGCAAACAGTTAGGGGGAAAGTAGGCATTTTTGAAATTACTGGAATACAAATCCTTTTAATAGAGTTTTAGTAATTTTTAGTGATAGTAATTTTTTTTTTTTTTTTTACCCAAAACTCAGTACAGCTCAAATAAAACCATCATCATCAGCCATTTGACGCCCACTGCAGGACATAGGCCTCCTTCGTGGTTTTCATAACAATGAGGGGTTTTGCCATAATCGCCACGCTTGGCAGGCGGGTTGGCGATCGCAGTGTACGGTTGGAATCTCAGGAGGAATAAAACCATATCTAGTGATAATTTAGACTTGATGTATGGGATTTTTTTTATGCTACAAAGTCATAAAAATAACGACCGACTGCCTTAGATAGGACATTGAAAAGTAATAAATATTTTTTACAGATTTTAAATACTAACCATTAGAGAGTAAAATGTATTTTAACATAAACTCACGCCTGTATCCCAGAGGGGTAGGCAGAGACCAGGGACTGCCACTTGCTACGATCCTGACAGATCACTTTCGCTTCCTCAACACTCATTAGTCGTTGCATGCACGCACGCCGGTTTCGGGTACTTTTTATCTTGCCCTTTGTTAATACATCCTCTATTTGGTCAAAGTATGTCCGTCTGGGTCGTCCCTTACCGGCCCTTCCATCCACATTCGCTCGATATATTTGTTTTGTCAATCTTTCTTTCTTCATTTTAAAACACCTGATTTAGGGTTATTTCGGAGAACCCAGCCATACTGTGGTAAAACAACGTCTGTGTCAGCGTCCGAGTCAGCTAGTATAATATATTAATTTGTTAAGTTGTAGTAGCACTACCACTTGCTAACGGTGAAGGAAACATCGTGAGGAAACCTGAGGTCCAAGGTGTACACATACCTCAGCGCTTGAAATTGCCAATCCGCGGTGGGCACGCGAAGTGATTAAGCCCATACTCTCTCTGAGAGAAGGCCTGAGCCCTGCAGTGGGACATTATACATCTAGACTCTAGACTACAAAAATCATTGACCTGACACCAAAGCTTATTTTCCGAGACTTATTTTTCCGGTGCTAACCAGTTTTTTATTCCCTTTTCCCACCTTCTAGGCACGTCCCGAAAGCGAAACACACGACCATGGCGGAGACGCCCGAGCTGAAGCGCATCGCCGAGAACACTAAGCTGCAGAGCAACGTCAAGTATCACGCCGACTTCGAGCGGAGCAAGGGCAAGTTTACACAGGTATGTTGGAGCGAGCCCTTCAGTTTAAGGGGAACCAGGCAAGTAATATAAGGCAAGTGCCACAAGCCAAGTGGCAAGTTACCACTTGCCCTGCAGCGGAAACTCGTCGATATATGTATCCTAACATCCCAACCTAACCTACGGTGATCAGACCTGCCCCTATATTACGCGCACCAAATCCTGAGCGATTCCAATCGTATAACTGTCAAATTAGTATGGAATTTGACAGTTACGCGATTGGAATCGCTCAGGATTTGGTGCGCGTAATTGAGCCACTGGTCTTTGACTGAAGATCAGAAGAACAGACTCAAGGTTTGCCAAAGTACGATGGAGCGCAGCATCCTGGGTGTAAGAAGGATTGACCGAATGCGGATCACCACGCTCCGCTCGAGAACCAAAATCGCTGATGTTGGTGTTGTGACCGCAAAGCTTAAGTGGAATTTGACAGGCCACTCGTATGGCCAGGCACAGATGGGCGAAAATTGACACTGATTGGGTTCCACGCGATGGATATCGCAGACGTGGTTGACGAAGGCGAAGATGGCGGGACGATCCCTCAACATTCTTTTTTTTTTATTTGTTTAAAAAAAGTAACAAACCTTAATGTAGTTCACAATTTTGCCAAACTTGTAAACTTGGCTCCACTCGGGAGCCTTTGTACCCCATCAACTATCGGTTCTTCGGCATATGAGATAACTACAGGAACTGAAATAATAGTGCCTCTGTACTAACAATTCTCTTCTCGATTCCAGGTGGCCGACGACCCTGAAACGCTCCGCATTAAAGCGAACACTCGCATCATCAGCAATGTGGCGTACCACGGCGAGCTGGAGAAAAAGGCGCACATGGAGCGCCAGCGGCTGATCAACGAGAACGGCGAGCTCCTCGGTCAGTGACAGCCTGTATAGCGCGGTTGTGACACCCTACATAATGCGCTGCGAAGTTCTGTCTGTATCTTGGCACGGAGTTTGCACTGTGCACTGCGAGGAAAGGTTGTTAGAGAACGAGGCGATCGAGAATACATGTCGCGCCATCTAGTGTTTGAACCAGAGTGTGTTCAAGTTAGTGAACGAAATATGTATAGCGCTGCTGAGCGTCGGTCAACAATTTCGTCGTTCGTCGTCGTCCTTGACCCAAGACACTTTGGTAAAGAACGACGCTATACATAATTCAGCTAACGCCATATTGTGTGAACGAGATTTAAAGTTTGTTTTTTTATCGGTTAGAGAAAAGTGATCTTCTTCACTACTGTTCTTCAGCAACCGCGCCTCATGGTATTAACAATTATGCTTTGTGAGATTGTTTGCTTTTGGAAGATTGGATAAAAACGCATTTGGTTGGGTCAAAAACTGCACTGCGAGTTAGAAAATATCCGGCGCCATCTAGTGTTCGGGTAAGTGAACTAAAGTTTTGAAAAGCGGGTCTCACCTTTGCGTGGTCGTAAATTATCGCGCTAATAAAATGCACAGGGTATAACATCGGCATGTTATTAAGAATGGCGCCTGCGTCGTCAATAACATCCCCTAATCGTGACACTGTGTATAACTAAATGCGAATTGGAAGTGCATACATATTTTAATTTATTAATGTCAACTGCGAATTTATTTATTTCAGATATGTATTTCTATTTACTATTTTAAGTTACTTTATTCCGTAATGCGTAATTGCGTAACAGACAATCACAACCAGAACATTTTACCGACGCAAGGGAGGATACCGTCAACGCCATCTAGTTGTTAAAGTTAGCAAACGATACTTCGGTCTTAAACGGTCCCCTTTGAGTTCCTATCACTCACCCCTATGGTTCACACAAATCAATTAAATGCACAGATGGTCAATAGAGTGATGTTAGTAAGGCAATTGTTGTTTCGCTGATACTATTGAGAGTCTACTAACCAATCGCATTTCAATGGTGCAACTTAACTCGATGCCTCGCGCGATTCGTTCATCTTCGCGAGAGATGTCTATTTAATTTGCGCGGATACCATTGGAACGACATTGCTTAGTAGACTACAAAATGAAGCCTCCTACCGCCCGTGCGGTAGAAGTGGCGAGATATCTGCATGAAATCATTTGGCAAAATCATTTTAGTAAAAATTAAGAACCGTCTTCAAAAATTACACATAAGAAAACCCCATCAAAATCGGCTCAGCCACACGCGAGATAATCGCGGACAAACATACGTACAAACGTACAGGTCAAACTGAGAACTTCCTTTTTTACGTCGCTTTAAAACCAAAAACAGAGGCGGCTTGATCACACTCACACAAATCGAGAAGACTACAAAATACAGGCTAATGAGAGCTATTCTCGTGCTAATATCATTCTATTGGACAACTATGTATTTCTTAGAACCTAGGCCCTGGAAGTCAGTCGCCATGGATTATGGGAATAGTTGTAGCTATTATTACTGTGTAAATCTGCGCAGGAGTGACTAACTGCTCCAAAGCGCTAACGAAGTGACGGATCCACCGAGATATCTGTAGAGGAAAAGGGGTAACATGTCAATGCGGTTCTAAAATTTTTACATACTCAGCAGTTTGCCAAATAATAAACTTTTTTTTTTTTTCAAAATGGCGAGGTTAAAAATCATCAAAGCGCCGTGTAGTTTGGCAGAATTTATTTGGTTTTTAAAGAACACTTAACTTAGACCGGATAAAAAAAATCCCCACTGAAAACCGCCTTGTTAATAAAAGCGGAGCGCCGCCATTTTGAAAAAAATATATCACTTAACAGATGCCAGGTCTGAACATATATCTTGATCCTGAAGGTCTATTCACGTTTCAACGGACCGACAGCATGCGGACGGCACGATATTAATCTAAAATAGTCCTTAATTACTTACGAAGTTGGAGACATATCCTATTGTATATAATTATTATTCTGTATTCTACTATATATAGTATTGTTCACGGTTGTACCACACCGCGGTATGAGACGGGGTAGCTCCTGGCACTGACTGAAAATCAGCGCTGATGGCTTGACCCTCGGCCTACTGCTGAGTCAGTTCCCATTTATAGCAGCAGTGGCACGCCGGACCCTTCGTTTTCTTTTCTTTTTTATGACATTTCTGTTGAAATATTTTCTTGCTTGTTTTTTTGGTTTTGTTATTGTGGCGTGTGCACTGTTTTTAAAATAAATGTTTTTTCTTCTTCTTCTTCAGACTGAAATACAAGTGCAAAAAGCCCGTTCTCGAGACGTGGCAAGGCTTACTTTTACGCTAGTATTTTAGTTTCTAACCATAAAGGTATTTTATTATGAACCCCAAATAACATCCACTGAATGCCTCAGGCCTTCTCTCAGAGAGAGAGAGTATGGGCTTAATTACCACGCGGATTGACAATTTGAAGGTGAGGCAGGTAAACACGTCAGACACTCAGGTTTCCTTACGATGTTTTCCTTCGCCGTTAGCGAGTGGTATTGCTACTACTGTAGAGCGTTGGTAGCCTAGTGGGTGGAACATTGGACTCGGAAGCGAGAGACCCATGTTCGATTCCCAGTGCGGGCATTTACCTATGACTTTGTTTTCTAAGTTATGTACATTTGTGAAGTTATAGTAGCAATACCACTCGCTAACAGTGAAGGAAAATATCGTGAGGAAACCTGAGTGTCTGAGCTATTCACATACCTCAGCGCTTGAAATCGCCAATCCGTGCTGGGCACGCGTGGTGATTAAGCCCATACTCTCTCCCTGAAAGAAGGCCTGTGCGCTACAGGGGGACGTATTTAGGCTGCTTGTGTATTGCTACTACAACTTCACAAATGTACGTAACTTAGAAAACAAAGTCACTGGTACACGCCGGGATTCGAACCCACGACCTCCCGAAACCTTATACGCCTGCCTCCCGTGAGCCAGCCGTATAAGGTTTATCTTTGTATCGTTCCGCATGTCGCCGGCCCGTTGTAATGTAAATAGCTCTTTATCTGTAGTTAATATCTCGCAAATTCTTCTGTTGCCATTTCTATAGATATCTTTGTGGCACTGTGCACACCGATATGTCGCGGCTAATTCCATCGCACCAATGAGGTATTTACGTATTATGTACTGGAAGAGACATCCCAAATCAGATTTAACAATATATTTTTTAGAAAGTAGTGTTTTGCTACGCTGCAGCGCATTGGCATAGTCACATTGGCAATGTCATGAAACGCGAATCAGAAGCGCTTATAGAAGTCGCCGTAGACAAATTGCTCTAACAGTCAGTACGAATAACTTTTAAAATCGAGAAAAACTTGGAAGTCGCGAAAAAAAGTGAAAAAAGTCTCGTTTCAGATGTATGGGCGTTTTAGTGATACCCGCATAAGAAGTTTGTACCTAAAGTGTTACAAAACGATTATTATTACAATCCGATGTGGACTGCTTGGCAGAGCAGAGTCTTCCTACTTGTTAATCTGTGGGTGAATCGGCTATGCAAATAAATGAATTGTACTTCTATGAAATAGGGCCCAGTACTGTACGTAACACCTCATTGCAGGCAACTGTTTTATTCATCAACGCTGTAAACACGAGCAATGTGCTAAAATGCTTTACACATCGCACAGATTGTGTCATTGTAAGTTTGTTAAACACTCGGTGTGGCAATGCAATCGGTACGTAACCTTATTTTAGGAGGGCTGAAACGAAATAGTAGATTGTGTCTCAAGGGAGCAAAATGATATATTTACGGCGAGGGCGGTACTTTATGGTTAGAATACCTTTATGGTCTTTGGTTCACCCTGTATGCAGGCAAGCTTACATAGTTATACATTTAAAGCGTCTAACCGCGACTGTTTATTAGGTAAACTGTTGGCGTGGTCACGCGTAGACTGAACCACTGATTGACTGATGTATGCATAGAGTCATTTATGAATACAAGGTCAAAGTCAAAAATTTGAACATCAAAGCTGTTAGTTTCACAATTAATAGATTATGCGGAGATGAAGCCCACATATCAGAGAAAGGTGATGGAATTTTTATGGATAGAGTGACAGGCATATTATTTTCTAGCACGCATCAGAAGGTTTTTTACTCATGGTTTCCTAACACTTTGATTAAGTCCATTGTGATACTAGTATACGCTGTGTGTTCTAACATAACTGGAGGCGGTTTTCAATAAACGATTTCACACCTATATAGTTTTACACATTTAACGGGACCGGCCCGGTTATACCCGTTAAGTGTACAACTGTGTACGCGCTTTACGAGTCATTTACAAATACGATTCACCCCTTTGCATAAAGAATTGAAACTAACCTGCCAAAAGACAATCGGTCTTATTATAAAATCACGATTCCTCTAAAACACTCCTCAGAGGCAGTTTAAATACGCTGTGGTTACGTCTTTGCCACAGACTATTTTATTCGGCGTTTGTGGAGTGTTTTAACATAAGTTAAGGAAACGTTTTCTTATATATAAGACCGAATACGTTTACCGAAAGCCGCCATAAACCGCCATATTCATCCAAACGGTGTCAACATCAACTAATGAATCCAATGTGCTCTGTTTGTTCCACCATGCTATGTTGTTGGTACGTCACACGCTTTGAATGTCCGCTCAACCAGAGATCCCATCGCCCGACAACTATCACCAGCAAATCGAGAGTTACGCGACAGAAATGCTCCCGCCCACCCCCCAAATGCCGCCGCCCCCCGCCCAGCCCCAAAAGAACCACCACCAACCCCCCCAGCCCCAGCAAACACCCAACCGAAACCAACCCCAGGACTACTACGCCCGACCCAAATACGACAACGCCGAGTACACTTACAACTCCAACCAGTACCCGGTCCAAGCGCAACCCCCCCACCATTACCCGACGCCCCCGCAACAGTACACGACACCCCCAGTCCAGTACGCGAATCCCCCGTACCAGAGTCAGAAGTACGACGATTATTACTCGTACGGCCAGTACCAACAGCAGAGCGTGGCTGTAGGTCAGCAGCAGAAGATCGGGCGGATCCAGGACTATGATCCCCTGACCGACGGGCCGCGGGCTCCGCCGAACGCGCAACGGTCCAGCTCGACCACCATCTACAATAGCGCCAGCGAGCCCGGCCACAAAGGTGCTGTTTTTAGGGTCGCTTACCCGGGCGGCTGGCAAGAGCTGGATGAGAGTAGCCGAGGACCGTGCTCAGTGGCGTGCTATAGGAGAGGCCTATGTCCAGCAGTGGACAAGCATAGGCTGATGATGATGGATGATGATGATGATGACCCGATGGGTTTAAAGCGTCTCTTATTAAAGTCCTTCCAACTATTTTAGAGCTATTCTCGGGGACCTCTGAGCCGGTTTGTTATTGAGCTACCTATAGTAAATGTCCACTGTGTTGGGTTTTTTTTTTTAACGTAGCCTGTCTGTTTCCCACTGCAGGGCACAAGCCTTCTCTCAGATAGAGAGAGTACGGGTAGTGAGATTGGCAGTCTCAAGAGCTGAGGTGTGTGAACTCCTCAGACACTCGGGTTTCCTCGCGGTGTTTTCCTTCACGGTTAGCGAGTGGTTTTGTTTCTATAAATTCTGCTACCATAAATGTACGTGACTTAGAAAGTTAAGTCATTGGTAAGGGATTCGAACTCACGACTTCCCGAATGAGAAACCGCTGTGTTGGGTTATCCATCTTAATATTTTCGAAGCGTCAAAATATGTGTATTTGACAGCTGGAGTGACCTAAAAATAGTAGATGGACAAGGGCTTATAGTGATCATGAAAGCTACATTTGGGCCCGAGTTATACACTCTGCCTTTCACTTCGATTGCGACAAAAAATTCGGACAACAAAATCAATGTCGAGTTTTAGAACATAAAAAATAACCAATTCCCGCCAATTTATTTGTTTATGTTTTTTTTGCCACGTGAATTCAAACTTAGATACTTGTTTTCTGTCAAGCCATAAAAATATTTCGACGCATTTTTGGACAGCAATCAACTCCTATTTATCTGATTTCATTAATTTAATTACAGAAAACGTATGTACGGAATTCAAATAATTATAGCAAGAATAAAATGAAACAGCAAGTTCCAGTACTCTACGAAAATTTACTGCTCAATTAAATTGTGCAATATATTTTGACACTGTTTGGCTGTTGAGCCTCATTATCTTAGTTTTAGAAGAAAAATTTACTTTATGCACTAGAGGCTAAAAAGCGTCTTATGTCGTCGACGCACGACTTACAGTCGAACTTTACCAGCACGAGGAGTGAAAATAGTAAAAATGGACGTCACTCAACCCAGTGGAGATTTATTGAGGCACAGATTTTGGTATTTGAGTATTGTAATCTATAGCACCGATTCCTAAAGTGGGTTCCGTGGAGAAGTCTCATTTGTCACCGAACGGTTGGATTGTTTTGATGATTTCTCAGCTAAAAATTTATGTTGGATTTGGATCAATGTAATGGGTCAGTGTTCTAGTTCAAAAGCTTGATAAAAGATATTTCGATGAAAACATCGAATGCAAGATTTTTAAAATGAAAAAGGTTCCGTGAAACGAAAGTGGCTTGTTAGCCCACAGAAAAGACAAGTCAATACGTACGGAGCCAACCAAGCCGCGGGTTTCCTCACGAAACACGGAATGTATAGAGGCTACTTAAACATAAACATTTACATACAGGCACATACATTGCTTCTGGCCCCACACTAGGATACCCTGTGTCGTGGGAACCAGAAACAACGACATCACATGTAAACATCCAACAACAACTTAAAAAGCGATGTAATTCTGTATTAACACCTGCTCTAAATAAAATACCATAAACGGCTAACCTACATCTTCTTTCAACAAACAAACCCTAATGTGATGTGTGACAGAGCAAGGGCTGCACACGCTCTCCTCAGCTTTTTCAGTAAGCGTTCCAATATATTCTGTCCAGGGTAGATAGATAAACCATTTATTTACATTCTTACACACACCTAACATTAAATAAAATGACGAAAATAACCAAACAGACACGAAAAACAAGGACATGCAATTTGGCTAGGCAAGTGCCAGATATGGCGTAAAGTAAGCGCTGGAAGCGCTAACCTATGGGTTTAAAGGTCCCATTTCCTCCCCAGGTGCCCACAAGCCAGCCCAGAGCCAGCAGTCCCGCGCCATCGGCCGCGTGACAGACATGGATCCTCTGGTCGAGGAGGCGCCCCAGCGCGCCGCCAGCAACAGCGGCGCCGGCAGCCAAGTGAGCCTTTGGATAAGTAGAGCGAGTTACAGAGAAATAAAGAGAGGAAAGAATGCAAAAGAAATAATGGTAGAAAGAAGAAGGGAAAAAGAAAGGAAGGAAACAAGGAGATTTATTTCACACATTAATTTAACACTAATAATATATGTAAGTATTCTACGACGATATTTTTTTACTTTATTGTATGTATGTTATTGCATTTGATTTAATTCTTTTAACTGCACCACGGCACGCACTCCGTAGTACAATTATGGCTTACCGTAGGCACTGACTGAAAATAAGCGCTGAAGGACCACTTCCTCAGCACAACGCTGAGTCAGCCGCCTTTTGTGGCAACTTAGATACACCATAGGCTACATCTATGGTCCTGTTTTATTTATTCGTTTTGTCTGTTGTGTATTTAGTTTACTTTCTGTTGTGCATATTTTGTTACTTATCTGCTTATTTTGTTTCTGTGATGTATCGTGTTGGTATAATAACTGTATTTCTTCTTCTTCTTGTTACTCTGTTATATGTCAGGACAAAGAAACCGCTTACATTTTGTAGTGTGTCAAATCGAAGAGTCCGGTAGGAACCGGCAGTCAAGTGAGCTTTGGAGGAAAGGATCAGAGGAGACAGAGAGACGATGGAAGAATAAAGAAAGAACGAAATAAGGTAGAAAGAAAGAAAGAAAGAAAATGATAGGAAGGAAGATAGAAATAAAGCTAAAGCGTCATTTCCTGCGAGCAGGCCAAGTGATTGTGTCGTGTGCATATTATTTGAATTTACACTTTAGTAACTCGATCACGTTAACAGTGATTTTAGGACCCACGAACGAGAACACACAATCACGGACCAGGCCAAAAACGGCCTTTTTTGGCATATATGCCTTCTAGCATTTATGCCAAAAAAGGCCGTTTTTGGCCTTAATTATATCTAGTCCCAGGTTTTTTGCCTTAAGGTCGCGGCCAGGGGTCCTAATAATCTCTATTAACTTGACTGAGATATAGATCTGACACTTCATGAATCCCCTTAAGATATAGTACGTCCCAGAGTGAAAAGGCACGGGATATCATTACGCCCTTCAAAGACACACTTCGCGCAAGTCTATTTGGATGATTAACCACTCGTCTGCCGCGACACAGATCTGTGTCCAACTTAGTATGGGCCACCTATACGTTGCGTTCCGCGAGGGCAGTTCAGGAGTTAATTGCCATTTTTTTTTCAGCAACGAGTGTACATTGCGATGTACGACTACGAAGCGAACGACAGCGACGAGGTTTCCTTCCGCGAGGGTGACCTCATCTCCAACGTGTCCGCCATAGACTCGGGCTGGATGACGGGCCAGGTCCTGCGCACGGGCCGCGCCGGCATGCTCCCAGCCAATTACGTGGAGCTTGCGCCGGCGCACTATGCCAACTAAAACTATCCCAATTTCGTGAAAAAAAAAAAAACCTATTATATAACGTCCACTCTCAAACTGATCCAATTACAAAATTGTGTTGGATAAAAGCGGCTAAAACTGGACGTCATTATCTAAATGGACAGCTCCCTCTCATTGGTTAGTTGCGCCGCCATCTTGTCTTCAAACTGTTCCCTGATTGGCTAGCTACAACCGTTGGAAATAACTCTTGGTCTGTGAAACATAAACTACATTTTACAGTAACTAAATCACAGTGCAGTTCAGCATTCCCCTCGGTATCGCATCGTAAGGAGACCTCATCTAAGACTCCGGCTGCATGACGGTGCAGGTGCTGCGTACTGCTCCAATTTCAATTAGATAGTATCTATCTCACGCCTGGATCCCAGAGGGGTAGGCAGAGACCAGGGACTGCCACTTGCTACGATCCTGACGGATCACTTTCGCTTCCTAAGCATTCATTAGTTCGGGTACGTTTTATCTTACCCTTTTGCTAATAGATCAGGGGATCAGGCCGAAATGTGTCCGCCTGGGTTGTCCCTTACCGGCCCTTCCATTAGTCGTTGCATGCACGCACGCCGGTTTCGGGTACTTTTTATCTTGCCCCCTCTGGCATACAGGCGTCAGTTTATGTATGTAGGTATGTGGTATCTATCCGACCAGCTATGTATTCCGAATAAATAATAGATTATAAGCCGCCCAGCCCTGCCCGAGCCCTGGAAACGGCTAAATATGAACGCCGTTATCTAAATTGACAGTTTTCTCTCATTGGTTAGTTACCCCGCCACCTTGTATCCAATTTAAATTTTATCTATCCACCCTATAAAGAGACTGATTCTAACTTGACCAGCTCCTCTCTAACTATCAGGTTCCATACTGATTGCTAACTTCAGGATTCAGGCTTAGAATTCTGTGTGAAATGTTATGAAACCTCGCTCACCAACCTATTTCTTTAAACTTTCTTTTGAATTAGGAATGAGGGCTTATCAAAGCGTCATTAAAAAAAATACAGTACCGCAAGTTACCGATAGATGGTGCTGACGTCACATGATATGTCAAAATTGACACGACATCACTGTACCTTCTCTGTGGTTTCTGTCACGTTGGTTGCTTGTTTCGTTGAAGAGAGGAGATGTTTAGATTATCACAGATTAATAACGATCTAAAACAGTTAAAATGTATGATGACATTTGTTCTCCTTGCAGCGCCATCTAGTTTTTTTTTTAATGAAACTCATCTGACAGCTGTCATTGAAAAGCCCTCATTCGAAATTTGAATATTTCGAAGGCTGCCCATGACTTCAGTGCAGTTGATTCGTTCAGTTTTTTTTATCAGTGCGGATCGGTTCTCCTTTATGTAAGAACGGAGTTTTTGTTTCCACATACCAATAATTAGTTCACACTGCCACGAACTGTCCAATCGCTGCTGGCTTAAATATTCTGGCCTACGTACTTCATTGTCACAAGGAAAAAATGTGGGTGGATGAGTGTTAGATAGAGAGATCTACGTACGACACATGAGCTAACAACTGGGAAGATACAGCTTACATTTAGCACGGTCATCGAATAGCACGAGAAACGCTGTTTCTTAACATTTTTGGTAATCTACTAACTAATGGCGTTCCAATAGTATTCCATATAGTTGTCGTAAGTACAGCGGTGGTAGCCCAGTGGGTGGAACATTGGACTCGGAAGCGTGAGACCCAGGTTTGATTCCCAATACGGGCATGTACCTATGACTTCGTTTTCTAAGTTATGTACGTTTGTGAAGTTATAGTAGCAGTACCACTCGCTAACCGTGAAGGAAAACATAGTGAGGAAACCTGGAGTCTGAGCTATTCACATACCTCAACGCTTGAAATCGCCAATCCGCGGTGGGCACGCGTGTTGGTGAAGCCTTCTCTCTCCGAGAGAAGGACTGTGCCCTACAGTGGGACGTAATATTATGATGATGATGTCTTAGGTTGAGTCGTTAGTATCTTACATGCCCTACAGTACAGGGCTTATGCCTTCTTTATTATTTAATAGACACGGCAACGGTTCCGTGTGGCGCCGAGTTAAGAATAGCGTCACTCTATTTCCTTCCGTGGATGTCGTAGAAGGCGACTAAGGAAATCAATTACCAGGAGACGGGCAGCAGCGTCTTCCTGAGATTCCAACTGTATACTGCGACCGCCGACCCGCCTGCCAAGCGTGGCGATTATGGCAAAACCCTTCACGGTTGAAAACCATGATGGAGGCCTATGTCCTGCAGTGAGCGTCGAATGGCTGATGATGATGATGATGAACGGTTGCTTGTAGTCTACTAAACAATCGTTTAAATTAACCCGTATAACCCGCGCGATACAATTCCTTTGCGAGAGGTGACAAGTTCAAGCGCTGTCCTTACACCATTCGAATGCGGTTGGTCAGCACGTCAGTTGCCATCTACGGCAGCAGTGACACGCAGGGGCCTTTCGTTTTCCTTTAATTTTTATAAAATTTATTTAGTCATATGTTCTTGGTTGGTTTTTGTTCTTGTAAGAGCGCCTACAAGTCACACTATGATCTAGTACGGCTCTTACGGTTGGTTACAAGATTAGCTATTGTCTTGTAACCGGGAAGCTAAATGGGGTAGCTAGCTGGGGTGCTATCGGCTAGAAATGAAAGCACTCAATTGCTAATAAACTATCACTATATTAAACTGAATAACGATATAAATGATAGATGAAAAATGAGAACGCGCGGCGCGGCTGATTGGCAGTTGCGAACTAAAAGTCTGTTTCCGCGCTAGTTAGGTGAATTGCTGACTGGACAAAACATGTGCGGTTGCACCGTACAGTTCTGTTATTGTTGCGTGTGTACTTTTTTTAATAAGTCATTTTTCTTCTTCTTTGTCCTAAACTAGTATAAATAAGACAGCTACCAGCTTACCGTGCTAGTACCATTCTATTCAACAACTATGCATGTTTCGGAACTAAAACTTTCGTAAGCACTTCGCATTACTAAGTTTATTCCGGAATCGCTTACTGATTATTACTTAGTGATTCCGGAATTAATTTAATAGCTATGCATGTGGTTGACTCGCCCCGCAGATTTTCCCCATGACAGCTTAATGGTTCCCATCAAGTGCTATTGGAACGCCATTTAGCCGCGACCGAGCTGGATAAATAAGCGTTGTGTATGGGCACTGTGTGTTGGATTTTTTTTATTTTGGACGTCAAAATGGGTTTTTAGAAAGTTGAGACAATAGAACATACTTCTGTGAAAAGACCACTATTAAATATGATTGCACCATTGCCTATTTGAATGAATATTTCTTACGACAATAAACTGAATTAAATAAGTAAGCGGGCCTTCTAAAACGTAGTACTTGCTTTTGCAGTGATTTTGAAAATATTTGACAATAATTAGATATTTACTTGTTATTGTAAATTAATTCGTGGATCTTCAGAATTGATTATCCGAAATTTTAAAAGTGACCTGTAAACGTCTTCTTTTTTACACACCATGAAATGTAGGTGGTTTGAAAGGCATAGCAGAATGAACATGCTGTAACAATAGCTATCGAATACGGTACCGTATTTTTTTTTTAAAGTCACTCCTAAAATATCTCGACACAAACTCGTATCTATGAGAACCATTAGTAGCCAGCTAGAGCGGTGCTTCCGCGCCGATAGGCGGAGAGGCTGTACGTATTGATGGCGAATTGGTTAGTTCTTTTTTCTATTTTACGACTATATCTACTAAAACGTAAAGTTTAAACAGATGGCATTTTTAATTACTCATTACATAACCGCGGCTTTCAAACCGCCTAGATTTCAGCGTGTATTATATAAAGGACAATAAAAAAATGTCATATAAATTGTAAAATAATTTTAAGAGTAATTAAAATCCTCATATACTTACATTCGAAAGAGGGACGTGTTCTATCCGTGATTACGAACTTATACAATGACGAAAACTTCGAAATCTTCATTTTAATGCGGTGACTTTGGTATGGAATAGCTGATATGTTATTTTGCTATTTTGTAGTTGTTGCTATTGTTAAATTGCTTTTTGACGAGTAGAACGCCCCCCTTTCGGGTATGGGGATTTTTTACACCTTGTATAATAATCTCGAAAATATTCAGGACATTTCATAATATAACCATTCCAGCACCGCCTCTTTCGCGACAACTTTGTGTTCCGTTGATTTTCTTAATATTTAATCTAACATTATTGTACCTGGCAACCCTCTTGGGATAATAACGGTCATTTAATATAATGTCTGTACATATTTTATATATTACCGGTAACATAAGTTTTTTTTATTATTATTGTCAAGTGTTAAGATTATTCGAAGTATTATCATACTTTTACTTTATAGAAATAATACTTTTCTAAAAGCGTTTCTTGTCTACATTATGCATTTATTGCATATATTTTGTTCTAAGTAATATTATGTTATGCGAAAAAAATGATAACATTCCGCGATTATCATTCTTCTTTTTTTATATTATTATTTAAATATTTTGTAACTCATAAGGTACTGTGAACTTCATGATTAAGATGCCTGAACCATATTTTAAAAACACCTGAGAAATAGGTTATGGTTAGTTTTAAAGTGTGATTCTGGTTATTGCCAGCTTTTTGCAAAATATTGTAAAAATATACCTATCTCTTAGGTTTATTCGTTTCACTTTGCCTTTAGTTTTATTTCTACTTTGCACAAGAAATCCCTTAAAGCACTTACTGTAACGTACCTAATAATTGCATTGCTTATTAATTTTAATACCTAGTAATTGTTAAGTGTTAAGAAAAAACAATTTTAGAACAAGATTTATTTATTCTTTTTTTTTTGTAATTGAATTATAATGGTGTTTACCCAGTAACCTTTATGTTTTAGTGACAGGAAAGCATGACATCACAATGTATTTGGTGGTATCTTACGGGTCAAAACCAATAAAATATAGATTCGACTCTTTCACATCCGGACCCCGTCTTGCCAACTAATACAGCGACGCGCAACTAAATCTTTGGTAGCCAAAAATCGCAGGAAGAACGTCGCCGAATAATTGTCGCATTTTTCCTTAATCTGAGACTAATGGTGTTATTTATTAAAACGCGATTCCGTTACAAACACCATAAAATAGTGAGTTCCCTTGTGAAGTCTCTGTCACAGACTATTACGGCGTTTATGGAGTGTTTTAAGGAATCGTGTTTTTATAAGTAAGACTTTATCTGAGGTCTCAATTCATCGTGGTCCAGTACATCAGTGCCTTTTTTTGTATAAAATTGTCAATCTGACTATTTAAAAAAAAATACCGATTTGTCTGCTTGATGAGCAGCACCGATGCAACTGGCGCCGACAATGGACAAAACAAACATAAATATCATGTTTTATAATTCGATTTTGTAAAAAGTGACCATCATAACCTAAGGGTTAGGCTCCTGTTACGTACGCTTACACACGCCCGCCGTACCACATTTATCAAAGTGTACTAATTTAATTACAATCACAAAAAATGTTACATTGTGCGAGCAAGACAGAATTCCAGGCGTAACATCAGTCTTAAGTAAATGTAGACAAATTAGTCAAAAGGTCGTATTGTCACTTTTGTACAACACTCCAGGCATAAAAAAAATCTTTAATCCTATTGGATTTGTTGGACACTTACGTATACATTATAACTGAAAAAAATTTTAGTATATGATTGTTGCAGAAAGGTCTGGTTTATTTTTTTATTCGCTTACAGTGAAGGAAGACGTCGTGTGGAAACCTCAGCGCTTGGAGTGCCTGAGGTGTTCACATACCTCAGCGCTTAAAATTGCCAATCCACAGTGGTAATTAAGCCCATTCTCTCTGGGAGAAGGCCTGTGCCCTGCAGTGGGACGAATGTTATAATAGGCCACATGAAAAAAAAAATACAAACCTTGGTTGAAGAAAAAAAGGTATTGGTTTTGACCCAAAAATAATGTTTATTTGTACTAATATTTTGGCAGCAGTTGGTATTACACCGTGTAGACTGACCGGGTCCAATGTTTCAGTGCCTTTGTAATAAATAATATTTTTTAAGCATACAACACTGTTTTTTTATTACTTAACCCAAAATTCAAAATGATTTTCACTATTCCGACGGATTTTTATGTAGCGATTCTTTAAAAAAAAATATTCCTGTAGGTACGTACATCTGTGTGTTTGCCCGCATCTAGTAACTCCTGCCTACGCTACGAAGTAGGTGAGGTTGCCATTGCTCAGATGCTGTAGTGCCTGGGTGATATTGCTGTATCTGAGGAATAAACACAAAAATAGGTATTCATTTTCTGTACAGGAATAAAAAAATACAGAATGGATTTTTGATTGGGAACATGAGATAATTTGTAATTTGCGTAACTGTTACAGGAGGCCTTGTGTGATTCTAAATACCCCCAATGACACGCTATTTTTAATATATATTATATTCTTTTTGTTGCACTAACCCGTGCTCAGGACAATTATAAAAACCTATTTAGAGGCTAAAAATTCCACCCATGCCGGGACTTCAACCCGCGACCTCTGGCTAACCGTGCCAGCGCTCTCCCAACTGAGCTAATGGGGAAGTCAGGCATCTGCGACGAACCTCTACAAACTTGTCTGTTTTACGTACAGGCGACATCTGGCAGAAGCAATTTATGTCACTTGCAGCCCCGAGCATATTATATTATATGTCATTTAATTAAAAATACCTATTTGCAGAGCTTTTTCTTCACTAGTACGGAACCCTAAGTGCATAAGTCAGAGTTACCCTTGATCGGCTTTCCCTGCCTGAACTAAAAAGTAAATTGATTGATCGTCTTGGAGCATCTTCTAGTGTTGTTCAAGAAACCGGTAATTACCGAATTCCGTGACTGATTTATTTATCTTTGAACGCGGCCATAAGTTCTTTGCTGTCATTTTTTTGACAAATCGGCAATGATTTCGTGGCGCACAGATTTTCCGCTAAAAAAAATAATAGATTTTCAGCTGATATTCGGCTTCTGAACAACATTGTCACACTGATTCACATGAACAATTAAGGTAATGATTAATTAAGTACTATGACCGCATTGTAAGAGCTATAATTCTACATTTTTATATTGTTGTTATTGATCAATCAATCCTTGCAGACCGTGTAATATTCCAATATTCACCGTATTCCCCCTCACAATTTCTTTTCAACACCTTTATCTGTAGATGAATTCTTTTACTTATTAATACTGCATATATATTGGCTCAGGAAATACATCATAAGAGAAGACAACCCATTGTCATATTTACCTATTACACGTTAATAATCTCAATTTTATCGATAAATTCATACGCTTATCACTACCAACTAATAAATATCTCGAAAATATAAATAATATTTGAATATTAATAAATACATGTGGCCTTAGTCTGGGTGTATTTCCATGTTTGTGGTGTCCTTGTCTGGTTACGATAGCACAGGGTATCCTAGTTTGGGACAAGTGATTGTGTTGTGTGGAAGTTATTACTACTATGCCCGGGTTGGGAGCATTGTCAGACATAGTACATGAATAATCAGGTATATCCACTGCCTGGTGCGGTGGTAGCCTAGTTGGTAGAACATTGGACTCGGAAGCAGGAGACCCAGGTTCGATTCCCAGTGCGGGCATGTACCTATGACTTTTTTTTCTAAGTTATGTACATTTGTGAAGTTATAGTAGCAATACCACTCGTTAATGGTGAAGGAAAACATCGTGAGGAAACCCGAGTGTCTGATATATATTCACATACCTCAGCGCTTGAAATCGCCAATCCACGGTGGGCGCGCGTGGTGATTAAGCTAAGGCCATACACTCTCTCTGAGAGAAGGCCTGTGCCCTACAGTGGGACGTATATAGGCTGCTAATGTCAGGAAAATGCCCATTGTGAATCTGTAGTCGCAATAGCATTTACTAATAGTCAAAGAAATCAATAGGAAAACTTAGTGTCGAGCTTTTCCTGTACCTTAGTGCCCGAAATTGCCGAACAGTTGTGGGCGGTGGTGTGTTGCGATTATGCCACACTCTCTTTGGGAGGAGGCTTGTGCCCTTCGTTTGTAAACAGGATGCTTAATTGCTAACGTTTATTAGTCTTCTAATAGTTTTTGCTAACAAGTGGTGGATAACTATACATACATACATAAACTCACGCCTGTATCCCAGAGGGGTAGGCAGAGACCAGGGACTGCCACTTGCTACAATCCTGACAGATCACTTTCGCTTCCTCAACATTCATTAGTCGTTGCATGCAACTTTGATATTTTTATTCACTCATGTCGTAGGAAATCCCACTAAAGCGTCTTTGTTTAAACATAATTGCCCTGATGTTTTGGGGCCGTAACGAAACAGAACTACAAATACTGTGTTTCAGAGTTTTGTTTAAATGAAATAAACCTTTCATCCATGTGACCTATGAGCCCTATTTTTATGGCTTTGAATTACTTTTTTTATTATTTTTATAAAAAGCTGACTGCCAATCTCGTTGCGGAAAGGCACTATAAGAAGAAGTTGATGAAAAGTGCTTCCTTATTCTCAACAGGACACGGTGTCCCATAGCCGCAAGCATGGGTATCTCCGTGAGTCGGTACTCAGAGCTGGCAAACAACGAGCTGGTGGCCCGCTTCTGCTCCCACGAGCCGATATGCCCCAACGACCCCTTCTGGAACCAGATGCTCGCATTCAACATCACACCGCCTGGTAGCCCGTGAGTAATTTTGACCTACGTAAGGCGTGTCTCCTGCGCGTGTTTTTCTGAAACATTACACAGAAAACAAGAAACAAAAACATATGTTTCCATACACAAACCGTCTACTGTTATAGGAAAATGCTTCTGTCTAAAACAAAACATTTGGTGTCGTCATCATTGAGTTCTGACGAGGAAGACGAGAAATTAAACAAATCCTTTCCCTCTGCCCAGCGCGGGGAATGTTTTCCGTCAGCCTCGGAAAACGATAACATTGTGTTTGAATACACAATTGTGTATAGCCACGCCCCAATGTTTCAATGTTTTTGTGTACTTAATGTTTCACAAAACCACGTACAAGAGACGCGGCTTTAAATAGTCAGTTGGATGTGGTTCTCAAACCGTCCACATTTATTTTTTATGTATATTCAGCGTGTTGCAGCCATATTTGTCCTTAGTTTGGGTCTTTAGATGGCTTTGAATATAACAGTTAGAAGTCAATAAAACTATGCCTTCATGTCTGGATTAACAAATATTTTTAAAATATAAAGTTAAAATAAAATTAGCTATGTTAGGTTTAGATTATAGACAATTAGTTCTCCGTGTGGCGCCGGATTAAGAATAGCGTCACTCCATTTCCTTCCGTGGATGTCGTAGAAGGCGACTAAGGAAATCATGTACCAGGAGGCGGGCAGCAGCGTCTTCCTGAGATTCCAACCGCATACGTGGCGTGGCGTGGCGATTATGGCAAAACCACGAAGGAGGCCTATGTCCGGCAGTGGGCGTCAAATGGCTGATGATGAGGTATATGAATGAATGAATGAATGAATGAATGATTTATTGCCACAAACAAACATGCTTATATACAATAATTAAAAAATAAAGGAGTATGCGTGTGACAATGGTACTATTTCAGCGTTTGTGTCAATTTGTAGGTACAAAAAGTTTATATTTTAATTGAATTTAATTTAATTTAACTAAGTTTGAATTATAATACGTATACATAGGTCGGCGCCGGAACATAGCAATTGGCACATTGTCCGGTCAAATTTATTCTTTTTTTTTGTTCGAATGAAGGTGCCTAAAAGGTGATACCTCGTTTCAAACAAACAAAACTTATCAATGATCACAATCTGTTGGTGGAATCCATAAGAAAAAATATCTTCTTTTTAGTGGACGTTTTTACTAAACTCCTAACTCCTAAAGTAGCAATGGTTTTCGATTGTTATTGTCAAGGATAGTACTTAGGAGGTTACGAAGGTTTTTAAGAAAAAAAATTTGCATGAAAGCAGAAAGGTCGCGGACGAGATTGAAAGAAAAAGGCGCCTTGCCATGCTGTTCTACAAAATGTAAATACAATGTCATAGAATTAAAACGAATAGTTACTAACGCTGACACCGACAAGCTGCATTTCATACAATGTCACTTTAGTCGCCATTACTTTTGTAATTTTTTTATTTAAATGCCACTTAGAAAGGGCTGCAAGCAAACTGCAAGTCAGCACTAAAAATCCATTAAACACAAACTACGTTTTGAAGAAGCGACAAATTACGCATTTTTTTATTTAAAAATTCTTAATCACTTATCGACAGTATTATCTACTTCAGTAGTTTAAATTCTTTCGTACAATGTAAAATACTTAGTTTGATGCACAATGAGTTTTTTTTTGGCATAGTTGTAATAATATCATAATAATAATAACAACTTCCACACTTCTGGGCGTATTTGTTTGTTCATCACATCACAAGCAAGGAAATACGCCCAGATAAATTATTTGTACAAATCAAGTATAAGTCGCGTCACGTAAAAAGAGCGCTGGAGAAAGTGGAGGGGGTGTGTCTGCGCATGGGTACACTCGCGCACAAAATTATCTATTGTTTTATTTTAGAACAAGCTTTAAGTAGGTATATTGATTATTGGTAGGTAAATCGGAAACTATAATTTCCGATTTACCTACCAATAATCATAAAATAGAATTGAAAACATGTTTGATTCAGTTAAGAATGTTTATTTGATCTAACAAAAAAAATTAAAGTAAAGTTGAAACTCCTTCCACTGTAGACTAGGAACATTTTGTTGCTTTTGCGGTCCGTTTCATACACTGTTTTAAATTGTCAACGGCATTATTATCCGCCTCTCTTTTCATAAAACAATATACGTCATATATCATTTTCCTCACTTTTCTATGTAAAACCATTTCGTAACCAAAAACTTTTGTGCGCGATGGTATTTTGAGAACAAACGTAACGTGGACACAGCGCGGGAAGCAAAGGTCGACTGACGAACCAATAGCGCACGAGCAACCATGCGACGCGCGAGCCGCCCGCCCCCCGCCGCACCTCATACCACCAAATAGACCGATAAATCACCTACTGCGCTGCTTCACTGGAAGCGTTCTTTTTACGTGACGCGACCTATATCTGACAAGGTATCTGGGCCACGATCCCTGTTTTGGTAGCCAAACGTGATACCGCTAGACCAACGAGGCAGTCGATGCAAAGTAGTATAAATGATGGGATTAATAACATAACAACATAACATAACATAAACTCACGCCTGTATCCCAGAGGGGTAGGCAGAGACCAGGGACTGCCACTTGCTACGATCCTGACAGATCACTTTCGCTTCCTCAACATTCATTAGTCGTTGCATGCACGCACGCCGGTTTCGGGTACTTTTTATCTTGCCCTTTGTTAATACATTGTTAATACATACGGGATTAATAAACGAATTAATATTAATACACACAAAAAAAGATACAAAAAAAAAATACAATACAAACATGATTTCAACCTAGACCTTACGCTTGTAGCCTCGAAAACCATTGTTATTTTCAAGGTCAGAACTTGAGAATAAGACATGATATAATAATTGATAGAACCCGTGCCTCGCAAGCGTAAGGTCTAGGTTGAAATCATGTTTGTATTGTATTTTTTTGAAAATAACAATCGAAAACCATTGTTATCTTCAAGGTCAGGACTTAGGAGGATTTAATAGACTGTCTGTTATGTAAAGAATCAAACGAATCCTTGCTTACGTACACATACTTACCTGTCCATACTTATTCATACTGTACAACGGGGTGATTAGAAAATTGAGTATTAAATAATAGAAACAAGAAGTGGTCAATGTTTATTTATATTATGTATTATAAGTTTATAGTATAAATATTTGCTTATTTATTGTTGAGTATTCGTCTTCTTACGTAATTTTAGTTAAAGTAATTCGTTTTATCCGTTTACTTCGTATGCCTACCAGTTAATTTCTTGCACCACCTGTGGTTGACTGGTAGAAAATGCTTACAGCATTAAGTCCGCCACATTGCCATTGTATTTTTTACTTATGTGCAATAAACGTGTTAATAATAATAAAAGGGTTTCCTTACATCTGCAGCGACGTCTATTGTCAGATAATATGTCGATCGGATCCTGAGACGTCGCTGAACTGAACTCACAACTATGGCGGTGATAAAAAAAACCTTTTCACTTCTCATGCTCTAAAAGTTCGTCTTTATGTCGTGCGTAGGCGACATAAAGTCGCTTTTTATGCTCTAGAGCATAAAGTAAAATCTTCGTCGAAGACCAAGGCAATCGCTGCAACAGCCACACGAACATCTTTAACTTCATACAACAACCACAAATACAATCTAATACAACATTAAATATGCCAGAAAAAACGATTACTTTAAATATTTCTCATTGCTCTAATGTAACTTTCAATTTTAATTAAATTAGCATTTACTATATTTACATGTTGCTGTTTCATTTCCTCGCAATCGAAGTGAAAAGTAGAGTGTACAACTCGTCCATAAAACCCATTTTACACTCGACTTTATATCTATCCTCGCTCGCAAGCTCGCTCGGATGGATAAACGTCTCGAGTAAAATGGTGCGTTTTATGCACTTGTTGTACAATCTACTATTATACTACACCTGCTTGGAAAGTACCTTGATACTTTATCAAATTTACGGTAGAAAGTACGTCATTGCATATCGAACAAATATGCGGGGAGAAAACGCATCTGAGCGGGAGAGAAAAGTGTATGAAAATCCATTTCTTACGTGGTTTTTCTTTTTTAATTTTGGGTAAGACTATGCGCCGGTAACCTAAATATCAAAAGCCAAAAAGTTTTTAGAGTGAGTTTTTATCTCCAAGTTCGCAAAATGACACTGGCCACTAGCTGTGTGTTGGATGGTGTCGGGCTGGCAGTGCGACCCTGCGGCGGCAGGATAAACAATTTGAAAAAGAACATGTGAAAATTGCAGACGCCATTGGCGCCATTTCCAATTTGTGTGTTGTTTGAGGATTCAGTTTTCGTAGAAAGTAAAATAAAACTATCAAGCAGGTGTAGTATAAAGCACTATGTATCACTCGAGAGAAACTGCGATTCCCGATCTCGGGTGTTTTAAAGCCCTCGCCTACGGCTCGGGCTTCAAAGGACACCCTCGACGGTAATCGGTCACTTTCTCCTCTCGGTGAACAATGTACTATTTTCCACTTATTGACCTATCTTTATCCATTGTAAATGACTGTGACGTAACGATATGATCGCATCAAGGATACTTAACTCGATTGCGTATTTATTCTACCATTACTTTGTTATATATGTACTCAATATTTCATATTGAGTATCTATCGGCACTGACTGAAAATCAGCGCTGAGGATTCACACCCTCAGCACTATGCTGAGTCAGTTGCCATTTGCAGCAGCCGAGACACACCGCGACAATTTCTGAAGAGTGTTCCTATTATTTTTTGCTGTCCATGATTTGTTTTGTTTTAAGTTTTAATTAATGTGTGTTTCTCTTTCTTTCTTTCTCTTTCTATTGTTTCTAACCACCCCGTTTCGCTGTACAAACTTAATAGCAGCGACTAGTGCGGGCTGATTGATTGATGCTTACCTCTCCTTTCGCAGGGAAGAGCAACTGGTCTTCGACTCGAACACAGAATCATTGCTCCAGAAATTCCTCCTGAACAATCCGCAGACCGGTAACCTCGGTTCCCTGGTGCAGGTGTTCATCACACGAGCGACAGAGCTGCTGGCCTCGCCGACCACAGATAAGTTAGTTGATCTGACACCACTGGCCATTACATACTGACCGTGCCAAAGATACATTCTGTGTTGTAAACAAACTTGAAGGAAAACATCGTGAGGAAACCTGAGTGTCTGAGGTGTTCGCATACCTCAGTGCAGTTGAAATTGTCGATACGCAGTGGGAACGCGTGGTGATTAAGCCCAAACTCTGTCCCTGAGAGAAGGCCACTTCTTTTGAACATCGTGCAAACCTGCGTGCAAGCATGTTGCACCTTACCGATAATGCCCCGCGCTCTCTTTCCAAGTCAACGTCATCAGTTAGGTTGTCTGTGACCCAGTGACCCAAGTACTTAAATAACCACTCCCCTGTCCCCAACAGTGCAATGCTGGCGTGGCAGACGTTCAACGCGCTGTTCGTGATCCGCGCCGTTGTGAAGTACCTGGTGGAGATGTTGCCGGAATACCAGCTGAATCAACACCTGGATGCTGTGCCTGATCGAAGACCCAGAGAACTGAGGGAAGCCGGAGAGGCTGCTGAGGATGTCAGTACAAATGCCACCTGTAATTAGTTAGATAAAACAAGATAATAATATATTTCCAGAAACTTTACAGTGTTGATACAATCTAAATTAAAACTAGTTTATGAATCAACATATTACATTTGCTTCTTGTGCTGTGCTAGGCTTGACACCTGCATTACAGCAAGCAGTGCCAATTCCTCAATGAAATGAGTCAGTTACTGGTCACAGATGAGATCGTAGGTTTAGTGCTTAAAAAACAAATTTATTAAAAAAAACAAAAGAAAAGTTTAAACATAATATCTTTGTGGGTGTGGATGTGTGTATGTATGTATGTCCGCGTGTGTGTGTGCGTGTGTGTGTGTGCGTGTGTGTGTGTGTGTGTGTGTGTGTGTGTGTGTGTGTGTGTGTGTGTGTGTGTGTGTGTGTAAGGTTTTTTGCCTTGTGTTCACGACCATGGGTCCTAAAAATCTCTGTCAACATGATTGAGAGATTGTACAGACACTTTTTGCAAATTCGATCTGTAAAAACAGATAATTTTTTTTTTTTTTCCACGGTGGCGCTAGTGTATGGAGCGCCTTAATTTCGCCCCCCAGGAGCCGCCCCCGCCGTCCCCGGCACAAGGAGACGTCGGCTTACGCCCCGTCAGCAGCGAAAGTCGGCTAGAGATGCTGTGCGATGCGCTCGTGGGACTCATCTGTGACGTGCCGCTCACGTGAGTCACTTAGTCAGCGAGCCAATCAGGTCTCGACGCGCTTGTGATGGTATTTCGTTTAACAAGCGGTGACTTGCAAGTTTATGGCTATATACAAGCTTGTACGTGGTGTAACAAAATCCCCATATACATATACAAAAATCTTTCCGCCAACAACGGACCGCCAACAACACGTAGGTACTATCTCCACCTGGAGTGCATCAATACAGTACTGGCCCTGCTATATAATTTTTCACACCTGCTATTCAGAAAAGATCCCTTGATTCCCTCAAATGAGGGATCAAAGTTGTACTTTTCCTCCCTGATATTCTAGTTTATTTTTATTGCCCTCAGCATGATCCGTGTGCAGCACGATTTTCACAAAATGTAATTCCAATTCGATTTTTATTTTGTTGCAATCGATCATAATTGTCTTCCACGGCACATATTGTGTTTGATTTAAATTTTCCTTATAGCAGGTGTGAAAAGCAGTATGTGTCACTCGGTAGCAAAATTATTTCCGTCTTGGGCGTAAACACTTGAATCCCTCGCTACGCTCGGGATTCTATTGTAGAATCTTTCGCTTCACTCAGGATTCAATATACCGCCCTCGCCGTAAATATATCATTTTGCTCCCTTGAGACACAATCTACTATATTAGTCTGTAATCTTCCAATAGTACATTGTACACCGAGTGGAAAAAACGACTGTGAACGAACGATTTCTGTTCGAGAGTATGTTTAAGCCAGAAATAGAATTTTCTCCCGAGTGATACATAAATAAAATTAATTTAGAATAATTAAAAGCGTACTCTTAAATTATCAGTTTAGTTAAAAACGAAAATTAACAAAACAATAGTACATTGTTCACCGAGAGGAGAAAGTGACCGATTACCGTCGAGGGTGTCGTTTGAAGCCCGAGCCGTAGGCGAGGGCTTTAAAACACCCGAGATCGGGAATCGCAGTTTCTCTCGAGTGATACATAGTGCTTTATACTACACCTGCTTGATAGTTTTATTTTACTTTCTACGAAAACTGAATCCTCAAACAACACACAAATTGGAAATGGCGCCAATGGCGTCTGCAATTTTCACATGTTCTTTTTTCAAATTGTTTATCCTGCCGCCGCAGGGTCGCACTGCCAGCCCGACACCATCCAACACACAGCTAGTGGCCAGTGTCATTTTGCGAACTTGGAGATAAAAACTCACTGTAAAAACTTTTTGGCTTTTGATATTTAGGTTACCGGCGCATAGTCTTACCCAAAATTAAAAAAGAAAAACCACGTAAGAAATGGATTTTCATACACTTTTCTCTCCCGCTCAGATGCGTTTTCTCCCCGCATATTTGTTCGATATGCAATGACGTACTTTCTACCGTAAATTTGATAAAGTATCAAGGTACTTTCCAAGCAGGTGTAGTATAAAACAAATTACCGTGCTTCTTTGTTTTTCTTTCGTAGAGCAGAAAAAGGTGGCCAGCCTCCTTTCATTGAAAATCGAGTACCTACAAAAGAAAACCCACCTCTTTTTTCTAATTATTTGATATAAAACCTTTTTAGATTTGACGTTTGTATTTTTCTATGTTCGCTGCTAAAAAACAAAAGAACGCTAGCAGGGCAGGAATGGATCTTCATACAACGTTCCTGCCCTGCTACGGAGGGCAGGAATGAAACTCCATATAACTTTTCCCGCCGCACACTTGTAACCCGCTTATGAACGAGCAATGAGACACTTTCTGAGCGGGTGTGGTATCCTTTACTTCCACTTTAGTCTGTAATCACCCAAAAACCTTTCTGCCCACTGTAGCCTGTGATCTTACATTGTAGTTTTTTATTTTATTTTTTTATTTTATTTATTATTATATAGCTACCTACGTACTAAATCAATTTCAATCAAATAGCTATGTATAAAATTCACTCTGTTGCCAGATGTAATTCTATTGTCAAACTTCTTTTGTTTTAATGCTGCATGCTGTTTGAAAATTGCTGTGCCCCAAGTGGGTATCATGTTTGAGACGAACCCTAAATGTAACAACTAAACAACTACTACATAGTCGCAATAAAGTTATCAATTGAGGCCGTCAGCCCAAAAGTGGCCTAAGCTTAACAGAGTTAGTATGGAGATAATGATGTATAAATTGTTGTGAATTTAAATTGAATTAATACTCTGCTTCGTGGGCAAAAAAATACGCGCAAAAAGAACGTTTACAACGCCCTGTCGTTTACTTAATTCACCTGGGTTAATGCACCCAGGTGAATTAAGTAAACTAATAGTAAATTGTAAACACCTGTCCTTGTTTTACGTACTAATTGAAATACTGTGTAAATTTTATGTAAACTTTATTCACCTATTGTCTTACCTACATTTTTTAGTGTGTCTTCATCCAACGGGAACAGTTGCTGTTTTGAAAATGTTTTTTTTCAGGAAAATGTAGCTACTGTTCCCGTTGGATGAAGACACATATCTTTTTAAATGATTAACGGACGATTTCTAAAAAAATGCCCCACTGTTATATGCCATCTGTTATCCATGGATGAAACTAGGGACAGGCCGGTTTTGCATCCAAATTTATTATGTTTACGAATATGAAAAATTGTGGGTTAGGCCACTTTTGCGCTGACGGCCACAGTTATTATGAATTAAGGAAAAACGTTTCCGCCCTCAGAGACAACACATACTACCTCCACCTGGAGTGTATCAACACGGTGCTGGCCCTGCTCTCCGTTTACATGTTCGCCGGAGTGCACGGCGCTACGCCGGACCGGGTGGAGCGCGAGAGGGTGTACAGGTACTGCTGAAATTCATAGTTTTACCAGCTGACTAAGCGAACGTTGTTTGCCACATTCATTAGCCTACGACCCATTCTCAGACCTAACAATTATACACAAAACAAAAAATCATAAAAATATACAGGTACTGCTGAAATTCATAGTTTTACCAGCTGACTAAGCGAACGTTGTTTGCCACATTCATTAGCCTACGACCCATTCTCAGACCTAACAATTATACACAAAACAAAAAATCATAAAAATATACAGGTACTGCTGAAATTCATAGTTTTACCAGCTGACTAGGGGAACGTTGTTTGCCACATTAATTAGCCTACGACCTATTCTCAGACCTAACAATTATACACAAAAAAAAAATCATAAAAATCGGCGAAGCCGTTTCGGAGGAGTCCGATAACAAACACGAGATTTTTATAATTATATTGGATTAGCAACTGATCTTTCTAAAATGACTGAGTAGTATCCGTTTTTAGGGTTCCCCAGTCCGACGAGGAACCCTTATAGTTTCCCCATGTCCGTCTGTCTGTCTGTCTGTTTGTCTGTCTGTCTGTCCGCGGCCTAGCGCAAGGACCGGTGGTACTAGAAAGCTGTAATTTGGGTTTACTAATGTATTGCCAAAAATCGTTTCCCAAAGTATTACTTCCCAAACTATTTTCCGCAAATTATCACTTGGCAAAAAAACATTTCTCAAAACAACTTAAAGCAAATAAACAGTTAGCAAAAGTTATTATGGCAAGTTATTGTTTACCGAATAAATACTTGGTCAAAATTCATTTTACCAACTTCGAACCTATTTTTGCTTACTATTACCTATTTTCCTTATAAAACTTCGAACCTATTTTTGTACTGACCTAACAAACAAAATGCGAAATATAAATTTAATCAAACAATTATTTGCTATATAACCAGTGATCGAATAATCGGATGCATATTTACCTAAAGTTGAGGTGTTGGCTGTTATGGAATGCACTTTTGTATCGAAAAAATCCGTTTGTCTTAATAAAACTTGACGCAGTAAAATTATGCGAAATGATAATTTGACCAAATGAATAAAATGCGAAATGAAAACTTGCTAAAGTTTCATTTGGGAAATGAAACTGATGCCATAAGTTTATTGGGAAGTAAAATTTGGCGAAAAATACTAAACGGCGGTATCCCTGTAATTTGATGTATGTATACATATTTATCACGCCGACAGAGCAGTTAAAAAAGTTTTTTTTACTGTACTTGAAAAGTGTAACATGAAAAGTGGGTATGATTTTTTTTCTCGTCTACCCCATCATGTGGGGTATCGTTGGATTGGTCGTTGAAAAATATTGTGGGTGTATTAACGCTATATTTCGATTTAGGGTTCCGTTCGCGAAATATTAAGCTTTAAAGCGCAAATTTTTGTCCGAGTAGGGTGTGTCCCCCCCCCCACCCCTCTCTCCTGGCTAAACGGTTGATTGTAGAAACGTGAAATTCAGGGTAGTAGCACATATAATGAACTTGAAAGGAAAAGTATCACGGCTAAGTAGGCTTTACTAGTTAACGAGTAATAGGCAACCAACTTATAAAAGTATTTTCGTACAAAATCCATTGAAAATAACTTCGATGAAGTTGTTAGTTCTGTAAAGCAGAAAAAAACCCTCTTTCTACGGAAGCCTACATTGCGCGTAGCCTGACACGCACTTGGCCGGTTTTTGTGTACATAAAGTGTTTTCTATCTATCTTTCTATAGGGACTAGATAGAATTAACGCCAGAATAGGCCATTTTTTGCCATCTGGAAATTGATCTGTAAAACGGATATGATTTTTTTCATAGTTACTCTACAGAGCCCCTTAAGAAACGGCCCTTAACACGTTCGTCCGTCCCCAGGACACTATTCCGCGGCCGCTACGGACTACACGCGCCTCTCCTAGTGAAGACGTTGCTGAATAACTTCTCGAGCGCGCAGCCTGCGCCCGCGCACATGTTCGGATGCGGCAACAGCGGGGGGAGTCTCGTGATCAACTTGGCATGTGAGTGTTCTATCCGTGTAATCTACGACCTATTCTCGGACCTACCAAATATACACAAAAAAAAATCATAAAACTCGGCGAAGCCGTTTCGGAGGTGTTCGATAACAAAGACTGTGACGCGAGATTTTTTTTTACCCTTATATACCCTTTGGTTTCTCATAACGTCAAAAATGTAATGTACGCTTGGTTGAGCCGACTTGATTATGATTCTACTGAAGCACCTCTTATCCCATAGGTACATAGCATAAATATTTTCCCCTCATACAACTTCACGCCCCCTGTTACTGTTAAAAATGCTGACAATAATTATTCATACACACGCACATACCCTCGCGTAAAGTAAAAATTAAATTGCACGAGGTAAATCTTCATACACGCACGCACATAAAATACACACACACACACACACACACACACACACACACACACACACACACACACACACATTAAGCACCTCCTTATTTTATTTCTCTATTCACTGTCCCAAATCACAGAGGAAAATCCAAATGGCCACTTAACCTGTTTGAAATTCAATAATCAGTTGTGTATACGCCTTCGCGCAAAAGAGCAACAGCCCAAAACTCAAAGGCTGGAATCCTCTTATCATCAGCACCAGCTGAGCCACTACCTTTTTGCCTTATTTTATGTCATCACTAGTTAACCCCTACTTGGTTTTAAGCTTTTTTTTTCTGACGAGCCAATAAACACTTTAATCTTTTTATCTTGTCATCTTATCCTCTATGCGCAATGTCTCCTTCCCAGCCGGCCTCTGGAGCATGCTGACCTTCTCGTCGGCCGCGGCTCGTCAGACCATCTACACGCATCCCCCCGTGGACCGCCACGAGCTTCTGCAGCGCCTCGTGAAGGAGCACCCTGTGGCCAACCAGAGCTGCCTGCTGCTCCTGGCCCTGACGAACCACTGCATGAACGAGGACAACCTGTATAGGAAGGCTCTGCTCTGCTGCGAGGACTCCGTTGGTAAGTTTGAGTTTGACCGTAGCGCCGTGCGTTTTCGTCTTTTGCTCGTGACTGTACTTATTGGTGTGCTCACTATATGTACATGTTGGGGGCAACCACCCGTTCCAAGTATTGTAGATAGTAAAAGTGCTCATTGTGCGACTAAACAAACCCCTTCTTCATGTTAGTAATGTTTTTTTTTTATTCGTAGCATAATCTCACTGATTCAGGATGTATTAACTTCCGTTATCAATTTCGGATGGTTCCGTACCATTATCTGTACAACATTTGAATATCTCAAGCGTCTACCTGTTGCCGTTATTAATATCGAGCAAAAAACGGCAAAACAATCACGTCTGTTGTATGGGAGCCCCACTTAAATATTTATTTTGATCTGTTTTTAGTATTTGTTGTTATAGCGGCAACAGAGATACGTCATCTGTGAAAATTTCAACTGTCTAACTATCACGGTTCATGAGATACAGCCTGGTGACAGACAGACGGACGGACAGACGGACGGACGGTCAGCGGAGTCTTAGTAATAGGGTCCCTTACCCTTTGGGTACGTAACCCTAAACATACTATATTTTTTGAGGCGTCTAACATGCAGCGCGAAATACCGCCCACTCATTCAGACTGTCTCGTTGGTCTAGCGGTATCACGTCCGATTACCATGCCGGAGGTCGTGGGTTCGATTCCCACTGGGCTCCGTCGTACATTTGTCCTCGGTCTGGGTTTATTTCCGTGTTTGTGACGTCCTTGCCTGGTTACCACAGCACAGGGCATCCTAGTTTTGGACCGGGAAGTTACAATCTTTATCGTACCATTATTTTTGTTTGTTTGCGGACTTATTTGAGCAGAAAATTTTAAGAATTTTTAAAGTGCTATTCTGTATGAATAGCTGCCGCATTGCCGTGTGGCGCCGGATTAAGAATAGCGTCACTCAATTTCCTTCCGTGGATGTCGTAGAAGGCGACTAAGGAAATCAATTACCAGGAGACGGGCAGCAGCGTCTTCCTGAGATTCCAACCGCATACTGCGATCGCCAACCCGCCTGCCAAGCGTGGCGATTATGGCAAAACCCCTCGTGGTTATGAAAGCCACGAGGGAGGCCTATGTCCTGCGGTGGGCGTCAAATGGCTGATGATGATGATGATGATTCTGAAAGAAATCACGACCTCCTTTGATAGTTTTACCTTGGCGTTTTGTTTCAGAGACGTCGTCAACCACGCCATCAAAAGAAAGCAACGGACCGCAAGTCACACCGCCACGAATAGAGATGGCAGCGGTGAGTTGAAATTTTAATCGACCCGCGTGAAATATTTTAAACATATTCAAACTTGCTAATAGAAGAACGAGTCGAAATATAATTATTTTTTTGAAAGATCATGGTGAGCTCGATTTGCTTGGAGTTATCTTAAAGACTGTTCTTACATGGAGCGTGCTGTATCGCTCGTACAATTTGACATGTTTAATTATTGTAATAAAATGAGTAAGCTTTTGCTAAATGTGGTCTGGGGGTTTGATGCATAATGAAATACGGACATTTTAAATATTATTTTGCTTTCCGATACGTAGTTCGTAATAAAGAAATTTTGGAATCAAATTTCGTCGGCTTATTGCAAGAACTCATTAACCGGTATATTCACTATTGGGAGAAAAACGACTTTTTAGTTCGTTTTAGTTAATTAATGGTTGTATTTTCTCTTCCTTATTCCCTATAACATCGTTAAAATAATGCCTGATATTAAAACACCACTATAGTATCATTGTTCAACACATCTACCTTTAAAAAAGCGTTTAGTGAGTTTTTGCAGTAAATGACTTCTTGCAGTAAGCCGAAAAACGTAGTACGGGATAAGAAATATATGTATTGAATAACCGCAATTTAATTATCCACCAAACCCCATTTATCGAAAGATTACTCATATTATTACAATATTGATTGATGCCCGTTTACGTCCTACTGTAGGGCGCAGGCCTTCTCTCAGAGAGAGAGTATGGGCTTAATCACCGCGCGAGCCCACCGCGGATTGGCGATTTCAAGCGCTGAGGCATATGAATAGCTCAGACCCTCAGGTTTCCTCACCTTCACCGTTAGCGAGTGGTATTGCTGCTTTAACTTCACGAATGTACTATTTAAAAATGTAAAATGGTGCGAGCGAGACAACATGTTCCACGTAACAGCACTCTTAACTATAACCAACGGTAAAATTTTGGAGAGAGCGGACGGTAGAACGCTTGTCTCACATTCGGGAGGTCGTGGATTCGAATTTGTCTTCTAACTTACGGTTTGTGAATTTGTAGTAGAAATACCACTCGCTTCACTAAGTGTGAACGACAACATCGTGAGGAAACCCGCGGCTTCATTGGCCCGCACGTGTTGACTTGTCCTTATACATCTATAGTTTTCACTATCACCAACACTGTTTCCCAACCTATTTTGGTGGCGTAAACAGTAACGGCCTTACTTATGAAAACACGATTCCTCTAAAGCACTCCTGAGAGGCAGTTTATTTAATCTATGGTTACGACTTTTCCTTGTGAAATCTCTACCACAGACTATTTTAATCGGCCTTTAAAGGAATCGTGTTTTTAGGGTTCCGTGCCCGAAGGGTGCCAAACATGACTTTAACTATTACTAAGACTTCACGGTCCGTCTGTCTGTCTGTCTGTCTGTCACCACGTTGTATCTCATGAACCGTGATAGCTAGGCAGTTGAAAACTGTCACAGATTATATATTTATGTTGCCGCTATAAGAACAATACTAAAAACAGAATTAAATAAATATTTGAGGGGAGCTCCCATACAACAAACGTAATATTTTTGACGTTTTTTGCTCGATATTAATAACGGCAACAGGTAGACGCTTGAAATGTTCACAGAATATTCAGTTCTATACTCGCTTCAAAAATTAATAATAATAAAATAGATATTTAAGGGGGGCTCCCATACAACAAACGTGACTTTTTGCCTCTTTTTCTCGATCTCTGTGTCTAATGTTGTATAGATAATGGCACGGAACCCTTCGTACGCGCGTCCGACTCGCACCTGGCCGGTTTTCATTTATAAATAAGACCGTGAGCTTCCTATTCCAGCTACACAGGGCCTTTTGTGCGACGGCGAGCTGCGAACATTCGACCCTGCTTCTGTACCTGATGCTGCACTCCTGCCAGGCTTACAAGCGCTATGTGCTGGCAAATCTCGCCTCTATTGACAGCCTGGTAAGGGATGAAATATTTTGCGGACGATTTGAAGAAGAAAGACACTTATCATACCAACAAGACACATCATAGAAAGAAAATATCCGTGTCACTGGGAAGCTGGGATCCCTTCAGGAGGCCCGCAGTGACATACGAGCGCTGCTGGCTTTCTGGAAAGAGATTGGCTGGCTGGAGGAGCTCGCAGCTTTGCTACGTACTATTACACGGCGCAGGCCTACGGCGGTCCGAAAATCAAAGGACGTACACTGTTGCAGTTTATTGATGGAAACAGAAACACACTAATAATAATTTGGAAACAGAGTTACTAAAATAGGGCTACATCTTGATACTGAGACTTATTCCTGGTAGAGACTACTTTAAGACTGCAATGACTGCTTATGACAGCTGTTGACTGCTCATGACTGCTCATGACTGCTAATGACTGCTAAGGACTGCTTATGACAGCTGTTGACTGCTCATGACTGCTAAGGACTGCTTATGACAGCTGTTGACTGCTCATGACTGCTCATGACTGCTAATGACTGCTAAGGACTGCTTATGACAGCTGTTGACTGCTCATGACTGCTCGTGACTGCTAAGGACTGCTTATGACAGCTGTTGACTGCTCATGACTGCTCATGACTGCTAATGACCGCTAAGGACTGCTTATGACAGCTGTTGACTGCTAATGACTGCTAGGGACTGCAACTTTTAGTGTGCGGAAATTTCAGGTCGAATTAACTAACTGACTTAAGTAAAACAATACGCACAACAACAGAAAGAAAACTAAATACACAACAGACGAAACGAATAAATAAAACAGGACCATAGGCCTGTGGTGTATCTACGTTGCCACAAAAGGCGGCTGACTCAGCGTTGTGCTGAGGGAGTCATCCCTCAACGCTAAGCTAAGTCTATTATTTTACTCCAATCTCGCCTCTATTGACAGCCTGATGAATATTTTTTTTTCTATATTTTTTCTTAAACAATAAACATTTACATACAGGCACATACATTGCTTCTGGCCCCACACCAGGATACCCTGTGTCGTGGGAACCAGAAACAGCGACGTCACAAACATGTAAACATCCACGACCTGGGGTTTTTTTTTTTTTGTCCCCTGCCGGTATTCGAACCCGGGACCTCTCGCATGGTATGCAGATGCACTACCGCTGCGCCACGAGGTCGTCAATCATCATCATCATAATCAGCCATTTCACGCCCACTGCAGGACATAGGCCTCCCTCATGGTTTTCCAAGCTTCTCGGGCTTGTGCCGCCCGCATCAACGCGTAACCAGGTCGTGAGACCATCTGATGAATATAATTTTATGGTAATCTCGCCCCTATTGACAGCCAGTGCCGAGTTTCCTAAAACTACAATTGGTAGTTTATTATGACAAATGCGTAGCCGCGTTTTCCTACTTGTTAAATCTGTGGATTAATCGACTTTGCAAATGTACATCGAATTGTCATAGTATACCGTCAATTGTAGTTCTATGAAACAGGCCACTGATCAGTATTATTTTACGTTATTCTCGCCGTCATTGGTAGCCATTAATACTGAATTATTTACTTGTAATTAGCGATTTAATTAATTGAGATTTGGATGATATCCAAAAAGTGCTTTTTGCTTGACTGTACTTATTTCGAGAAATGCTAATTCGTCCTAACCATAATTAGGAATATGAAAAATTCGGAAAATTAAGAATTTTCGTAAGGAAGAGTTCGTCCTGATAAGCATAAGCAGCCTACCTATATACGTCCCATTGTAGGGCACAGGCCTTCTCTCAGAGAGAGTAAGGGCTTAATCACCACGCGTGCCCACGGCGGATTGGCGATTTCAAGCGCCGAGGTATATGAATAGCTCAGACACTCAGGTCTCCTCACGAGGTTTTCCTTCACTGTTAGCGAGTGGTATTGCTACTATAACTTCACAAATGTACACAACTTAGAAAATAAAGTCATAGGTACAAGCCCGCACTGGGAATCGAACCTGGGTCTCCCGCTTCCGAGTCCAATGTTCTACCCACTAGGCTACCACCGTCCTGATAATCATTTGGAAAATTTTGGGTCCTAATCGCCGGCTTCATCCATCCGTCCAAATGTTTGCTTCTTGGTAGTCCCAAGATATTATTATCTCATTATCTCTCGACAGATGGTCCCGATACTCCAATGCCTGTACACTGCGCCCGACTGTGCCTCTCATCACATCTACATGTCGCTGATTGTACTCCTAATACTCACCGAGGAGGACTCTTTGACAAAAGCTATTCACCAGATCGTAAGTGGCTGTCTCAATCACTCTAATTGATCTACCTGCAGTGATTTGACTGCCTCGTTGGTCTAGCGGCGTCACGTCCGATTGCCATGCCGGAGGTCGTGGGTTCGATCCCCATTGGGGGCCGCCGTACATTTGTGCAACAAGTGATTGCAGTGATCATCAGCCATTTGAAGCCCACTGCAGGACACAGGCCTCCCTCATGGTTTTCCTAACCATGAAGAGTTTTGCCATAATCGCCACGCTTGGCAGGCGGGTTGGCGATCGCAGTATGCGGTTGGAATCTCAGGAAGACGCTGCTGCCCGTCTCCTGGTTATTGAATTCCTTAGACGCCTTCTACGACATCCGCGGAAGGAAATGGAGTGACGCTATTCTTAATCCGGCGCCGCGCATATTGTGTTGTGTGGAAGTTATTATTATTCTTGACATAAATATAATTCGAGAAGCAAACGCAAAAACAAACTTAAACTAAGAACACCACGAACTGAATATGGCAAAAGAAATGTGATGTCTGGAGGAGTCCAACTTTATAATAATTTACCGGCCGAAATAAAGGACATAGAAAATATAAATGCTTTTAAAAACAAACTTAAACTACATGTCTCAAATTATAATTAAGCTTATTCTTACCTTAATGCATGCCATATAAATTTAATCTAATTTTAAGTTTTATTTTTCTCATTAATTAAGCGAACTGTTAGTTCTTTATGAGAAATAAGTGTCTTTGAACCCAGGTATTGATAAATTTCTAATTATTTCATTAAACACACCCTCAATATGATCTTGTAAGGTGATTTGTTTTTCACACCAGGCCCGGCCCGTGACGTGGAAAGCACGCCAGTAACTGGCATACGTTTGAGATTTACCTGCTGCAAAAATGCAAATTTCCTAAAACATTTCGATTTGAGTTTATATTGTTTTTTTTTTTTTTTTTTTTTTTAATATTTATCGTGTCGATGAACGTTTGCCCTCTCTCGGCAGGAGATAAAGAACCCCACCTGGTACACGGAGCGAGCTCTAACGTCCGTCTCTCTCGGCGGTCTGACCGTGCTGGTACTGATACGGGCTGCCCAGCACAACATAGTGCGGGTTCGAGACAAGTACCTGCACACCAACTGCCTCGCCGCCATCGCCAACATGAGCGGTGAGTTCGACTGGACGGTCTGGCTGTTAATACAACTAGGCTTTGAAGGTCGTGGTTCGATTCCCGCCGGAGGAGAGGTAATAAGAAATTATTAGAATACTGGTTTTCATAATCGAGATAAATACATGTACGTATTTGTAGAAGCATATTTGGTGTCGGTGAATTATACTTCTACAATACCTACATGTAAATATATTTCTAATTATTTAAATTATTTCTAACTTTTTTGTGCTGTAGCGATTCGAAGTCGGTTTTTATTTTTTATTAAAAAATTTTTAGTGCCTTATAACCATAGCTTTGCTTTAAAATTTGATGTTCTCAATTCCCGTCTCCGAAAGTCTTCACCAGATCATCACCAAATTACCTTGGGACTACATTTACTCTATTTTATGAAACATACAGATATTACTAAAGGATGGGCCCCAATAGGGCTTATATACTGATTTCCATTGAAGAGTTCCGTTCTCCATCTCTGAAAGACTTCATCAGATCTTCACCAAATTAAAATGGGACCAATGGGACGTCATATCTATTCGAACAAAAAAACAATGGTCAAAATCGGTTATGATTTGACGGAGTTACGCGAAAGCATAGCCAAAATGAAAATCGTCGAATTCGCAAAGACTATTTTTTTTCTTGAGGGCTGAATCAAAAACCATTTCGAGATTAACATCTAAGTAACCATATTTTCTATATTTAAGATAAATATTAAGGAAGATGAGCGTTATTTTTGCCAAAAAACAATAACCTTCATTTGACCTTCTGATGACGTCACATTTTAAAATAAACATAACATATGGCAACACTACGTTACTTAAAAAAAGACTTGCTGTCATAACTGTCATATGCATATCATTTCCTTGTCTGTGAAAAAAACGTCTGTGATAGCAAATGACAGAAACAAAGTGTGACAGTTTGCGCGACGTTTCGGCGTGTGCACTCGAAAAATATGACGTCACGCTTTCAAATATTTTAAATAAATAATTTATAATAATAAACTTAACAAATCGCTGAAAAAATGAAATTAGTCTCTAGAAATTACTTCTGCTTTAAGAAAAAAATATAAAATAAGATCAAAATAAAAAATATACTGCCCGAATTGATAACCTCCTCCTTTTTTGACGTCCGTTAAAAAGAGGGAAAAGTTTTTTTTTATAAGACTGCCCATTCCAGGTGAGTTCCGGAATCTTCATACGTACGTGGCACAGCGTCTCGTCTCCTTATACGAGACTCTAAGCAAGCGCAGAGCGAGAATGTTCGGGGAATTAGAAGGTAACTAACTACTATTCTACGAAATAAAGGATAATAATAATAATAATAAGAAAGCTCAAGGTCACGCAATGAGCTATGGAAAGGGCTGTGCTCGGAATTTCTCTACGAGATCGAATCAGAAATGATGAGATCCGTAGACGAACGAAAGTCGTTGACATAGCCCAGCGGATTAGTAAGTTGAAGTAGCAGTGGGCGGGGCACATAGCACGCAGAACTGATGGCCGATGGGGCCGAAAAGTTCTCGAATGGAGACCACATATCGGCAAGCGCAGCGTAGGACGACCAGCCACAAGATGGACAGATGACCTCATCCAAGTGAGAGGAAGACGCTGGAAGTAAGCCACTTCCAACCGATCTTTTTGGAAATCCATGGAGGAGGCCTATGTCCAGCAGTGGACTTCTTATGGCTGAATGATGATGATGAATAATAATAATAACGGACAGGACCATTCTCTCGAATAAGTCTCACATAGTGGTGGTGAACCGGGCGCAGAACAAGGCGTTTTCGGTCGACATCACTGTCCCACATGATGAGAACCTCGTGAAAGCCGAAACAGATAAGAAAACCAAGTATCTGGACCTGGCTCACGAGGTTACCGACGTGTGGGGGGGGTGGTGTCGACCGAAATCGTTCCTATAGTCATGTCCGCGAACGGGTTAATTCCAACCAGTCTCGCTGACCATCTGAGGCGGTTGGAACTCCGTGCGGGCATGCTTCCGGCTATCATGCAGAAGGCGGTGCTGCTTGATACGGCCCGGACAGTCCGACGTTTTCTCTCGTTGTCGCCATGAACTCCGGCCGCTTCGACTCCTCAGCCGGAGGGCGTCCGTCTGGCCACTTTGGTCAGACGAGACTATTATCCTTTTTATCCCCGCATAATAATAATGATAATAATTTTTGCACCGACTACCCGTCTCACTTTTCCTTCACCAACTCTCCATCGTCGGTTGCCCGGACGATATTGCTATAAGCAATAAGGCCGCCAATTGTACTGTATTTTTGTATATATTATGTTTGTGTTTTTCCCGGTGCAATAAAGAATATTGTTATCTTATCTTATTGATAATAATAACTTCCACACAACCCAAACTAGAATACCCTGTGCTATGGTAACCAGGCAAGGACATGACAAACATGAAAATACACCCAGACTGAGGCCATTTGTACAAATGTACGGCGGCCAGCAGTGGGGATCGAACCCACGACTCTATATTGGTAGTAAGCGCCTTAGCGGCTAGTCCAACGAGGCAGTCGAAAATAGCTTACACGTTAATGAATTTAAGAATAATTTAACAGAGCGGCCTTTAGAAAAATGCTTTTCATCGATGAACGATATTTTTTACGAGAAAAGGAAGCTATGAGAATCCATGTGATTTGATAATTAGGATAATTGATTTTACTTTCTGTGTAGTCTATAAATGTTGCATGTTAAGACTGACGGAATGTGCGTTCTTAATATGGTTTATATTATGTACTAATATTTATTTATGCACTACCACATTCTAGCAAATAAATGAATTTAATTGAATTATTACCGGACAAAACATAAGAAGCTTGAAGGTAGGCACTGTTTTAGATGTACCAGCATCATGTCAGTGAAGTTTTAAAAAGCTTGAGAGTAGGCTCTGTTAGATGTACCAGCATCATTTCAGTGAAGTTTTAAAAAGCTTGAGAGTAGGCTCTGTTAGATGTACCAGCATCATGTCAGTGAAGTTTTAAAAAGCTTGAGAGTAGGCTCTGTTAGATGTACCAGCATCATGTCAGTGAAGTTTTAAAAAGCTTGAGAGTAGGCTCTGTTATATGTACCAGCATCATCTCAGTGAAGTTTTAAAAAGCTTGAGAGTAGGCTCTGTTAGATGTACCAGCATCATGACAGTGAAGTTTTAAAAAGCTTGAGAGTAGGCACTGTTAGATGTACCAGTATCATGTCAGTGAAGTTTTAAAAAGCTTGAGAGTAGGCTCTGTTAGATGTACCAGCATCATGTCAGTGAAGTTTTAAAAAGCTTGAGAGTAGGCACTGTTAGATGTACCAGCATCATGTCAGTGAAGTTTTAAAAAGCTTGAGAGTAGGCTCTGTTAGATGTACCAGCACAATGTCAGTGAAGTTTTAAAAAGATTGAGAGTAGGCTCTGTTAGATGTACCAGCATCATGTCAGTGAAGTTTTAAAAAGCTTGAGAGTAGGCACTGTTAGATGTACCAGCTTCATGTCAGTGAAGTTCTAAAAAGCTTGAGTTAAGGCACTGTTTCATACGTACCAGTATAATGTCAGTGAAGTTTTAAAAAGCTTGAGAGTAGGCACTGTTAGATGTACCAGCATCATGTCAGTGAAGTTTTAAAAAGCTTGAGAGTAGGCTCTGTTAGATGTACCAGCATCATGTCAGTGAAGTTTTAAAAAGCTTGAGAGTAGGCTGTGTTAGATGTACCAGCATCATGTCAGTGAAGTTTTAAAAAGCTTGAGAGTAGGCTCTGTTAGATGTACCAGCATCATGTCAGTGAAGTTTTAAAAAGCTTGAGAGTAGGCTCTGTTATATGTACCAGCATCATGTCAGTGAAGTTTTAAAAAGCTTGAGAGTAGGCTCTGTTATATGTACCAGCATCATCTCAGTGAAGTTTTAAAAAGCTTGAGAGTAGGCTCTGTTAGATGTACCAGCATCATGACAGTGAAGTTTTAAAAAGCTTGAGAGTAGGCACTGTTAGATGTACCAGTATCATGTCAGTGAAGTTTTAAAAAGCTTGAGAGTAGGCTCTGTTAGATGTACCAGCATCATGTCAGTGAAGTTTTAAAAAGCTTGAGAGTAGGCACTGTTAGATGTACCAGCATCATGTCAGTGAAGTTTTAAAAAGCTTGAGAGTAGGCTCTGTTAGATGTACCAGCACAATGTCAGTGAAGTTTTAAAAAGATTGAGAGTAGGCTCTGTTAGATGTACCAGCATCATGTCAGTGAAGTTTTAAAAAGCTTGAGAGTAGGCACTGTTAGATGTACCAGCTTCATGTCAGTGAAGTTCTAAAAAGCTTGAGTTAAGGCACTGTTTCATACGTACCAGTATAATGTCAGTGAAGTTCTGAAAAGCTTTAGGGTATTCACTGTCTCATATTTATGTACCGTTTATGTATGTGTATTAAATATATAAATATCTTTCTTAGTATTGTTTAGTTGCACCGACTACCCGTCATTTAGCTTCTCATTTTTTTTTTCCGTCAATGGTTGTCTGGAAGAAATTACTTTTAGTAATAAGGCCGCCAATTGTACTGTACTATATTATTGTTAAATTCTCATATGTAATTCCTGGTGTACATACAATAAAGAATATTCTATCTATCTATCACTGTCAGAGACTTGAGGGTAGGCACTGTTAGAGATTGATAGATAGACAGATAGAATATTCTCTATTGTATGTACACCAGGAATTACATATGTTTTTTTTAGTTCTAGATCACGTAGTCTAGGTACGTTTCCTTAGGTATTATTAGTAATTTTTTTTTAGTTCTAGATCACGTAGTCTAGGTACGTTTCCTTAGGTATTATTAGTAATTTTTTTTTAGTTCTAGATCACATAGTCTAGGTACGTTTCCTTAGGTATTATTAGTAATTTTTTTTTAGTTCTAGATCACGTAGTCTAGGTACGTTTCCTTAGGTATTATTAGTAATTTTTTTTTTAGTTCTAGATCACGTAGTTTAGGTACGTTTCCTTAGGTATTATTAGTAATTTTGTTTTAGTTCTAGATGACGGCGGAGGCGATAATACTGGACTGGATGTAGTGCATCACACAGGAGACAAGGCTGAAGAATTGGTAAGTAGTGGCGTGTCGATTAAAAGATCAAATCGACAGCAAACGGTACAGTGCCCGACGGATAGTTTGAACATAAACATTTACATACAGGCACATACATTGCTTCTGGCCCCACACTAGGATACCCTGTGTCGTGGAAACCAGAAACAACGACATCGCAAACATGTAAACATCCAAGACTTGGGGGTTTTCCGCACAGTCGGTTTTATTGACATTAAGATTAGTTATTCAGATCATATTGTAACATAAATTATAGTACAATAATGTTAATTTGTCTTAACATTGTCATAATAATGTTAAGTATAATTTGTCTTAAATTTTCTTTTTTTCGCGTAGGCTCGTTTGTGTCCCACTGCTGGGCAAAGCCCCCCTCCAACTCAGACCAGATGTTATGATGAATAAATTTGTCTTAAATATTCAATAAATAATTCTTACAATTGAATATTGTGAAATTACATCAATTGAGTAGACTCTCAAGCCAAAGTCCTTTGGTCAAGTTATTTGTTCATATGATCAAGTCATTTGCCGGCCAATAACTAGGATACTATGGTAACCGGGCAAGGACATCACAGACATGGAAATACAAACAGAAACTGATGCCCGGTTCCTATATTCAAGAACGCCTCGTTTTGCTTACGGATGGTTAAAATGTCTACTCAACTATTCCTCTCAAAAACGATTTGGAGTAACGTACCGTACGATAAATATATGGAGGTAACAATTTGTAAAGTTCCTAACAAATTTTTTAAACATCAACCAGCTATTCGAGTTACGGGACGCTTGTTAAGGATAATTTACCGATCACCAATAACGATCCGTTAAATATAGGAACCGGGCATGAGGCCATTTAGACAAATGTACGGCGGCCCCCCAGTGGGAATCGAACGACCTCCGGCATGGTGATCAGACGTGATACCGCTAGACCAACGAGACGATATATGACATATATTTTTCGCCAGTGGAAGCACATCTGCCTACTGGACCAGGTACCCCGAATGCTACTGGAGATACTCGACTCTTGTCTCTGCAACTATCATCTTCATCGCCATGACGATGATGACGGTCACGCGTTCTGCTTAACTACTTAGTTCAGTGTATCCAAGACATGTATTTTTTCGTTGTACAGACATTTGTAACACATTTATAAAGTAATTATAATCAGATTACGCTGTTGTTGTTCCTAATAAAGTAAAATAAAATAAAATAAATAAAATACATTTCTTATCAGGTACTTTATCTGTTAGCTTCGACTTTTAGTACGAGGGCTGCAATACAACAAACGTGATTTATTTGCCGTTCTTGTCTCTATATTAATAACGGCAACATGTGGATGCTTGAAATACTTATTCACAAATTTAGTTGTATATTCACTTCAAAAATAAATAAATAAAAAGAAGTACTTAAGGGGTGCTTCGGTACAACAGACGTTATTTTTTTGGCCGTTCCTTTATCAATCTTTGTGTCTAATGTTGTATAGATGTTGTACGGAACCCTTCGTGCGCGAGTCCAACTCGCTTTGACCGGTTTTTAAATAGAAGAAGAAGAAAGACATTTATTATACCAACAAGACACATCACAGAAACAAAATAAGCAGATAAGTGACATAATATGCACAACTAGGGTTGTCATCAGCCAAATTACGGATCCAGGACAAAAACCCGGACCCGGACAAAAAAAAATTACAATAAAATAAAAACATAGTTAAATCGACGGGTTTCACCCGGACACATTTTTAAACCCCGATCGGACGCTCCCCGGACGCCCTCCAAACTAGGACAAATCCGGGAATACCCGGACGGTTGGCAACCGTAACAACAATAGAAAGAAAACTAAATGCACAACAGACAATTCACAACAGATTTTTATATTATCTACTCTGACAAAAAATATATTTGTACGCCTTTATGGCAGGACATAGCGAACCGAGAACTGACTGAACACCAAATGTAAATGTACCTATGATCCACAAATAAATGCTTTATGATTATGATTATGACAAAGCGAATAAATAAAACAGGACCAATGATGTAGCCTGTGGTGTGTCTAAGTTGCCACAAAAGGCGGCTGAGGGAATAAATACTTTTTCACTTCTCATGCTCTAAAAGTTCGTCTTTATGTCGTGCGTAGGCGACATAAAGTCGCTTTTTATGCTCTAGAGCATAAAGTAAAATCTTCGTCGAAGACCAAGGCAATCGCTGCAACAGCCACACGAACATCTTTAACTTCATACAACAACCTCTTTATTTTATTATGGAGAAGCCCCGCATTGCAATTCGAAATTCGAATTGTTGTTCGAAACTCACCTCTTTTTTTTCTGAAATACTGTGTCCTGTGACCGCGCGAAACACCAACAAAAAAAAGAAAAAAAGGCGCGAATTGCAAATACGAATTTAAAAGTTATATTCAATTTAAGTTGCTAAGCCGTAAAAGAGTGTGGACTTCTATATTTACATGTTGCTGTTTCATTTCCTCGCAATCGAAGTGAAAAGTAGAGTGTACAACTCGTCCATAAAACCCATTTTACACTCGACTTTATATCTATCCTCGCTCGCAAGCTCGCTCGGATGGATAAACGTCTCGAGTAAAATGGTGCGTTTTATGCACTTGTTGTACAATCTACTATTATGACACACCTGGCCAAAAAGCGGGTTTTTCCCTACGCTATTGTGTACACAACACGGGCTGTAAAATAGAAAGCCCTCTATCGCATATTTATGACCATTGCCTGCAGCTCGGGCCTTAAACTTCTGCGATATCGGCCTTTCTTTATTTTACGGCCCTAGTTATGTAACGTACTATTTCAATGCAATTGCTCGTAAAAGCGTCCTTTTTTTTTGTGTAAACACATTATGTGCGGAAAGGGACCCTTTAGACCACGCGTTAAATAAAACACTACTGAAATATTACTTTGAATTTTACTAAGTAATAAGTTACCTACATCAAATAAATGGGTTATTTGTATTCATATTTTTATTTTATTTCCTTGCAACACATGGACAAAATGTTGCATGACACGTGACCGTAATGCGTGCCACTGAAAACACTCGCTAACAACCTACTTTCCGCACGTGTAGCATGAATAACTATTTCCTTCACTTGTATTTTCTCGCCAGTGGGAGCATATCTGCGTGCTGGACGAGGTACTCCGGATGCTGCTGGAGATACTCAACTCTTGCCTCTGCAACCAGCTGCAGAACAATCTGAACCTGGTGTACGCTTTGCTCCACAAAAGGACGGTCTTCGAAGCCGACCAGCAGAACCAGCCTATACTCAACAACATCGAGATGGTAAGTCGTGCCTATTGTCGTGGATGTCGTAGAAGGCGACTAAGGAAATACATTACCAGGAGACGGGCAGCAGTGTCTTCCCGAGATTCCAACCGCATACTGCGATCGCCAACCCGCCTGCCAAATAAATCAAAGTGAATATACAACTAAATTTATGAATAAGTATTTCAAGCATCCACATGTTGCCGTTATTAATATAGAGACAAGAACGGCACATAAATCACGTTTGTTGTATTGCAGCCCTCCTTAAATATTAGGGGTTAAAGTATGAAATTGCCGTTTTATTGCAATAGGTTCTTTGAATTGACATAGAATCTTCATGGTTTGAGGTTTTCGAATGAAACTTTTTTCAAATGGTTTCTATGATGGCGATTATGGCAAGAACCCTCGTGGTTATAAAAACCATGAGGGAGGCCTATGCCCTGCAGTGGGCGTCGAATGGCTGATGATGATGATGAAGTCGTGCCTAGGGGAACTAAAACATTATTGTTGTTGCTTAACCCTTTCCACGATACGGATTTTTAACAAAAAAAATCTCACCATACGCCACGACCCAAACACGGTTGGTTTGAGTAGTAATGGGAACGTTGTGTATCGACTTCATTCAAATCTTTCAGAGTTAGATACAAGATATTTATTTGCGTCAAATATGGTACATTTCAGATGTTATAACTAAAGAAGTGTCCAACATATTTCACCTATTCTAGGCATGCAAATATTAAGAATTTGAATAATGAATTTCTTTTTACAACTAATGGTTAAAATTAAGTTATACATTAAATCATTTTATTTTTAAGACAGTTACAAACAATGTCAATAAAAATGTCAATTGGATATGTATTTTTATTAGATTATTTAGTCCTTGGAACATTTTCAACTGTATATTTAATGTTCCGTGATATATCAATAAGACAAAAAAAAATAATATCTAAAATAAGTTAATGTTTGCATCACTTTCGGTCTGATATTTACGACTTTGGCGTACGAGTAACATGAATTCTTTTGAGTCTTTAGTGAGGTGACAACTTCCGGTCATAAACATCGATAACTTACAAAAAGGTAATTTTTAGCTGACGATAACTGTTTCAAAATGCTTTTTTGTCCGAGGAACTTTGCGGTGTCGTTTGTATACCAGATCTAAATGAATAAATAACTTCCACACAACACAATCTTTTGTCCTGGTCCCAAACTAGCATAACCTGTGCTATCGTAACCAGGCAAGGACATCACATACATGGAAATACACCCAGACTGAGGCCATTTGTACAAATGTAGGGCGGTCCCCAGCGGGAATCGTACGCACGACCTCCGGCATGGTAATCAGACGTGACACCGCTACACCAACGCCCGATATACGTTCCCAATTAAGTTTTGGTTTTGCCTAGTAGGTCAATGTACACTAGGTTTTAAGCATTGTAAAAAATATTTGTGTTAAATAAAGAACTTTAAAAGTCAATCATGTCTGGACTTGTCAGGATCGAGGCAAGTGGTAAACCCTTTGCTCTGTCTACCCCTCCGGGGTACATTATGAATCTTTGGACCTGTTCTCTGGCTTAACAATATTATGACATTTTTAAAATCCTATTTAGAGGCTAAAAATTCCACCCATGCCGGGACTTGAACCCGCGACCTCTGGCTAACTGTGCCAGCGCTCTCCCAAATGAGCTAATGGGCAAGTGCAGGCATCGGTGAAATTTCGAGCCTCTTTACAAACTTCTCTGTATTACGTACAGGCGGCTCAGTTGGGAGAGCGCTGGCACAGTTAGCCAGAGGTCGCGGGTTCAAGTCCCGGCGTGGGTGGAATTTTTAGCCTCTAAATAGGTTTTTTAAAATTGTCCTCAGCACGGGTTAGTACAACAAAAAGAATATAATATAAAGACATGTTCCCTAAACAGCCGTGTGTTCTTCCAGGTCATTGGGTACTTCTCGTCCAGACTCCAAAGGGTACAGGAGGGCGCCGGGGGCGACCTTGGCGTAACGGAGGTCCTGGCCTGCATCAAGAAGGGTGCCGAGCAGTGGTCCAATGACAGGCTTAAGGTTCGATCCTGATTCACTCCTGCAGCTAATTATATATATTATCCGGTTTAAATGCTGTTAGGATACGACCTTTTGGAATGGAGCGGCGTAGGACGTCAAGTGACGCCTGTCAGTACCGTTAGCTGTCTGGGGGGCGCGTGACACGTGAGTGACGAATACAACTTCATCGGAGGTATATTTCTTTTTAAATTATATTTGTTACGGACGGCGAGTGTGTCGTCGAACTGTCAAAGTCAAAAAATTTCGATTTAAAACTAGGTGTCCGTTTCAAAATCTAGATCATTTGGAGAAAAAACGGACAAAAAAAACTCCAAACTTAGTCTTTTCAAACATATTCCTTAATTAACAGAGTTTACATGTCTTATCTTCTAAAAACCTAGTACTAGGATGCATTGTACTGGCTTTAATTCCACACATCTTTGTCATCCAAATAATCCTTAATGCTATAATAGCCCTTTTGGCATAAAGTGCGCTTTACGCATTGTTTGAACCGCGCTTCAGGCAAGCTTATTATATCTTCAGGGATCTTATTGTAAAAACGTATACAATGCCCCATAAAGGATGTAGAATAATCTAGATGCTAGGTGCAGATAGATTACGTGATAGGTACTTCTGTATGTAGAGACGAGAGAATCTTCCAGAATAATCTTTGTGCTAGAAAGTGACAGAGCTATCAGCCTAAAAAAATGCGTGTATTAAAAAGGTAGTAGGAGGGCAAATAAAGTTCAAACAAAATTTATAAGAAGAAAGAATCACTGTGACTAAAATACAGTTCTAGAACCTATCTCAGGCATGTTTCTGTTCTCTTTTTGCCTCTAACAAAGTGTGATCTTGATTATTATCTGTGTAAAATTGAGATTTTGTCTGTTCATTTTTTTATTTTTATTTTTTGATATGGAAATCAACAGCGAAACTAAACAATATATTACATACAAAGGTACTTAGAGTAAGGCCAGTTATAGATTTCCACGGAATTACTAGAGAATAGGTTTCTTATTAGCACAAGGAACAAGTGTAAAATCTTAAAGACTAGAGAACAAACAATTTTGACTTCTAGATGCCTGACAAGGTACAGTTTTTAATTGCTTACTTACTCTAAATTTATATATAACATGAAGTTCAAAGTTTATACTATTTACGTACACATTCACAAAACAAAAAAATATATATATATTTATATATTATACGATAGGTAGGTAATAAAAAAGTATATACCACCGCTAATCAAAGAAAGAGACCGGACAACCCACCCACCTCTCCTTCACACAATACTGAATTCTATATTGTATGAGCGAGAGCCAAACCGCCACCCAACCTCCCCTTCAACCAACTGCGTTTTCCCGCATCGTGTCAGCTGAAAGGTAGCTAATTATTTTTTATACAGAAATAAATAAATATTTTTTTCACTTCTCATGCTCTAAAAGTTCGTCTTTATGTCGTGCGTAGGCGACATAAAGTCGCTTTTTATGCTCTAGAGCATAAAGTAAAATCTTCGTCGAAGACCAAGGCAATCGCTGCAACAGCCACACGAACATCTTTAACTTCATACAACAACCTCTTTATTTTATTTCGTTTCGTTCGTATTCTAAGACCAAGGCAAAGATACCAACAGCCAAAGTACACAATAAAACTTCATGAAATAAACTTATAATTTGTATTTCGTCTCATTTATTATTTTTTATATTTGTTTATTTTTCAATTTAGTAGATCAGTATAGTATTTAAGCCATAACAACAACTTATCATAGTTATAAAAAGAAAATGTTTTTATAACTGAGCAGTATGTAACGACCTTAAGTCAGGTGTCACGTCCCTACAGAAAAAAAAAAGAAAAAAAAGTTAATTGGCGGGAACCATAATTATTTTACATGTTGCTGTTTCATTTCCTCGCAATCGAAGTGAAAAGTAGAGTGTACAACTCGTCCATAAAACCCATTTTACACTCGACTTTATATCTATCCTCGCTCGCAAGCTCGCTCGGATGGATAAACGTCTCGAATAAAATGGTGCGTTTTATGCACTTGTTGTACAATCTACTATTTACTAGCTGTCCCGGCGAACTCCGCACCGCCACAGAATCCGTTTATACGACTCTCGCACAACGCCATCTATTTTAAACTCATCCCGCGGGAACGCATTGCCGGGACGTCAAGTGCCTATGCTTTGTCTCAATTCAGGTCTTTGTCTATCTGTACGCCAAGTTTCATGTAAATCCGTTCAGCCGTTATTGCGTGACATCTTCGCAAACTTTCAGATTTATAATGTTAAGCGGAATTTCAATAATAAAATTTACCCCCAGAAATTCCCCGAGCTGAAGTTCCGGTACGTGGAAGAAGACAGGCCCGAGGAGTTCTTCACGCCTTACGTTTGGGGCCTGGTCAGCTTCTGTGGCGCCATCTACTGGGCCAGCGAATGTAGTACACGCGCAGTCAAAGACATGGTCTCGTGTTAAGATACTTGATAGCGTAGGTAAACGGCCTGTGGCGTTGGCTTAGGACTGTTCTTGTGCCACAAACGCAGCAGGCCGTTTTCAAACTCATTCAGCGGCGCCATCTACTAGCGAGTGCATCGTCGTCAAAGGCAGGCAGGTTGATTGCGCAAGTCCAGAGCTAATCTAAACGGCCTGTGGCGTTGGCTTAGGACTGTTTTTGTGCCACAAACGCAGCAGGCCGTTTTCAAACTCATTCAGCGGCGCCATCTACTAGCGAGTGCATCGTCGTCAAAGGCAGGCAGGTTGATTGCGCAAGTCCAGAGCTAATCTAAACGGCCTGTTGCAGGGGCTTAGGACTGTTCTTGTACCTCCGTACCAGGCCGTTTTCACTCATTCGGCGGCGCCATGTACTGGGCTGGCGCGTGCAGCCCGTGGCCTCGTGTTAAGGTACTTTCCCTGTGGGTTGATGGCGCAGGTAGACGGCCTGTTGCGTTGGCTTAGGACTGTATGAATAAACGATACTTTACTTTACTTACTGTTATGGTGCCACGGCAACGGGCCGTTTTCAAACTCATTCTGTTGCGCTATTTACTGGGCTGGCGAGTGCGGTTTTCGCGCAATCAAGACATGGTCTCGCGTCAAGATACTTAAACTGTTGGTTGATTGCGCAAACTCATTCTGCGGCGCCAATGTATATATAAGGATCGCCTTGGAAACGGCCTGTTGCGGTGGCTTCGGACTATTCTTAAGCCATCGCAGCAGGCCCTTTTCAAACTCTTTCAGCGGCGCCATCTACCGAGCTAGCTTCGTCAAAAACATAGTTTTGCGAAGTCAAAAACATTGCTCGTGCTGAGATATTTGCTCGTACTTGGCAGTCTGTAGAGAAACCACACATCGATAAATTGATTGAACCAATTAAAATCATTATATGCGACAATGTGATTTTGAATTTGGCTTATTGCAGTTTGCCTGTAACTTTTTTTTGCTATAAAAAGTGAACGGAATCTGAATTATATCTACTATCTGAATATGTGCTTAATTACATTATTTGGCTCAAAGCTACTGATATATGGAAGATATGCAGAGTTATGTGCCCTGCAGGTAAAAGCTAGAGTAACAAAATAGTACTCGTATGCGATACGACTGCATTGTGCCCAGATCTTTGAGAGAGTGGGTAACTTGCTGGCACTAATATGATCAAAAGATACGAGAAAAATTTAAACGGCAACAGAGAAATGTGAAGATAAAAGTGTAAACCAGTCTCATACCATTTTCTCTTTGATTGGTTTTCATTTTTGTAATGACATTACGTATTTTTGCAAGCAAACTTAAAACTGTTTCGGAAAAACAATGTATCTCAGAGTGGCTTGAATACTGATTTAAAACATTATAAAATAATCACTACAGGGCTATATCCCAAAGGGCGTCTGGACCTATGATCTGGTACGAATATTATTATTAATAGTATAATTTTATCAATAACTGGTAGTTAGAACCGTAATAAGAACTTCACTTGTAGATATTTAACAACAGAAATTGTTAATGAATCATTGAACAACTCCCAAAATATTTACCGATCTGCCATTTTGAAAATCACTAATATTCGCCATCTTTTGTTTACAAATCGTACTTCATTCGAGCTATCATCCACAGTTTCGTTCGTTGTAGGATAGCTTTCGGGGTCCATTACGCATAAGGGTTCCTTGTTGACTACGGAACCCTAAAAACCTATCAGCGCAAATTCATATGAAACTGTTATTTTGACAAATATCAATCTATAGAACAAAATTTGCTGTATAACAAATACTAATTGAGGCGTTTCAGGAATTTGCATTTTTAGGTCACCCTGTACTTTGCTTTCATATTAAGATACCTACTATCTTTATTTGCAGAAAACTTTCTCCAACTTGGAAAAACGAATAAATTTTATTGCATGAGTTTTTTTTTTTGGTTTTATAAATAAGATTACTTGGTCATCACCAATCGCGTCTGATAGAGTAAGGGCCGGTTTCTGAATTGAGAATTACACTAAGGGCCGATATCTGAATTGAGAATTTCACTAAGTCACTACTCAACGGAACATTCTGTCACGCTCTTTTTTCTAAAATTCGAAGAGCAGCACTACAGTTAACTATTTACTTAGCGAAATTCTCAATTCAGAAACTGGCACTTAACGTGTACGTTTACGTTTAATTTATTCCACTATTTAATTAATCTTATGACAATTGTATTATTTTGCAATGCAATTGGTACTTACCAATGATAAGCTACCTATACGAATTATGTATTGTAATGGGATTATACCACTGCGCAGTACAACTATTCATATCACTTGGAACTGGAGGAGATGAATTAAAAAATATTTTACGCCACACCTAGCCAAAAAGCGGGGTTTTCCGCACGCTACGCGTAGGGGAAAACCCACTTCGAAGCCAAGTGACGTGTACACAACACGGACCGTAAAATAGAAAGCCCTCTATCGCATATTTATGACCCTCGCCTGCGGCTCGGGCCTTAAACTTCTGCGATATCGGCCTTTCTTTATTTTACGGCCCTAGTTATGTAATGTACTATTATTTTGAATGTAGAACTAATCACTTCTCAATTATACTTCAATTGAAGTCAATCTTTTTAACAGAGCACGCCATTATTGATGTAGAGGGCTTACTTGATAAATCGTATCTGTTAATCTAAGTTTGATCACTAATACAAGTTGTAATTGAGTTGAGATCATGTAATCTGTATGTAAGAGGTTTATTTTGAATGTTCTAAGCGATTATTTCTAAGGAAATATGAAATTCTAATGTATTGTAATTGCAATATGAAAGTATAAATAAATAAATCCTATTTAAGTATTTAGCTGTGCCGTTTTGTTTTTTTAAGCTATGTTCGCGTATCAGTAGGACCTTTGCCTCAAATGCGAGGGGGCGTGGGTTCGAATCCCAGCCACATACCTAGTTGCAGTAACAACCACAGAACAGAGAAAATAAGTTGTTCTGTGGCAACAACTAACTGACTGGCTATCATGTAAACTGAACGAAATTAGGCAACTGTCTTATGAAAAAGCGATAAACGACGATTACAGTAGTCTGGTGTAGTTTTTAGAAGGAAAAGACGTATTCACAGATTAAATAAATAAACTGCCTCTGAGGAATGCTTTAGAGATTAGAGGAATCGTGTTTTTGTAAATAACACCGTTAATATATGACACGATTTAAGAAAAAAAACACGATTCCTTAAAACACTCCTCAGAGCCAGTTTAAATAGTATGTGCTAAAGGGAAAAACGTAGGTAACCACAAATTATGATTATTTAATCTGCCTCCGTGGAGTGAGTGTTTTAGAGGAAACGTGTTCCGTACCAACATCGAGCAAAAACGGCAAAAATCACATTGCATGGGGGCTCCCCTTTAATTTTTATTTTTATTTCATTATTTATACATCCCCTATTTGGTCGAAATATGTCCGTCCGGGTCGTCCTTTACCGGCCCTTCCATCCACATTCGCTTGATATAAAGGGTCTTTCAACAAAGACGGGTCGATGTTAAAATTGAATAAAACTAGATGTGTGTGAGATATTAACGAAATTTAGTTTTTATTTAAAAGGCCCGTTTATGCCATTATACATGGAATATGACATCGTTCAAATGTCCGCCGCGGCTTCGCATGGTGGCACGAATCCGAGAGGTCCAATTTTTAATAACTCTGCTGCATAGATCCGGCTGAATCTGAGCGATGGCCTGCGTTATGTTGGCTTTCAGGGCAACGGTCGAATGTGGTTTATTGGCATAGACCTGCGACTTCAGAAAACCCCACAAGAAAAAGTCTAGCGGAGTCAAATCACACGATCTTGGTGGCCAATTCACGTCACCTCTGCGAGAGATAACCCTACCCGCAAACCGTTCATGCAGAATGTCGATTGTGTCGTTCGCTGTGTGGCAAGTAGCGCCATCTTGCTGGAACCACATGTCGTTCACGTCCATATTGTTCAATTTAAGCCAAAAGAAATTGTTTATCATTGATCTGTAGCGCTCACCGTTGACGGTGATGGCCTCGCCAACTTCGTTTTCGAAGAAGTACGGACCAATGACGCCGCCAGACCAAAATCCGCACCAAACAGTTACTTTTTGTGGATGCATTGCTACCTGGTGAACCTCATGTGGGTTGTGGTCATCCCATATACGGCAATTTTGCTTATTAACAAAACCATTCATCCAAAAATGTGCCTCGTCGCTAAAGATTATTTTTCGGCCAAAATCGGGGTCCTCTTCCAAGCGTTCCGACGCCCATTCAGCGAACACACGGCGTTGTCTATGGTCATTAACTTTGAGCTCCTGGGTCAGTTGGATCTTGTATGGATGCAGACCCAAGTCCCGACGCAAAATTCTCCAAGTTGAAGTCTGCGAAAGGCCGAGTTCTTGTGCACGGCGAGAAATCGACTGCTTCGGAGTCTCCTGAACACTCTCACGTACAGCGGCGATGTTCTCGGCCGATCTGGCGTTCCTTTGACGTAAAGGTGTTGGTTGGTTGTTTACCGAACCGGTCGTCTCAAATTTAGTCACCAATCGTTGGAGAGTAGACTTTGAAGGGCCACCGCGTCTGCCGTAAAATGGGCGCAATGCGCGCAACGTTTGCACTAACGAACACTCATTTTGATAATAAAGTTTTATCATTTGCACATGCTGCTCAACCGTGTAACTTGCCATGGTGATTTGGCATCAGTGACTGAATAAGAAAAAACAGATTTGACAGATGCCGCCAAATCAAAATGGCCGCCACAGATTATTAATATCGACCCGCTCTATTTGAAAGACCCTTTATTTGTTTTGTCAATCTTTCTTCCTTCATCCTCTCCACATGTCCAAACCAACGCAACATTCCTTTCTCAATTCTAACAGCAAAGGCCAAGATAAAAAGTACCCGAAACACGCGTGCGTGCATGCAACGACTAATGAATGTTGAGGAAGCGAAAGTGATCTGTCAGGATCGTAGCAAGTGGCAGTCCCTGGTCTCTGCCTAACCCTCTGGGATACAGGCGTGAGTTTATGTTATGTTATATTATTTATTTTGGAAGCCTTAGAACTATATGCGACTACATCTTGTCGTTATTAATAACGTGCAAAAAACGGCAAAAATTACCTTTATTGTATGTTAGCACCACTTAAATATTTATTTTACTCAGTGTTTGTTGTTATAGCGGCAACAGAAATACATCATCTGTGAAAATTTCAACTGCCTAGCTATCACGGTTCATGAGATGTTCTGATGGCAGACAGACAGACAGATCTCAGTAATAGCACAGGTAATAGTACATTATGATACAAGCGTACAATGTTGGTCATCACACATTTACACACGAGCGAGGCACTATTTTAAGCGCGAGCCGTAGGCGAGCGCGGTAAGGAACTGGAAGCCGAGTATGGAATGATCAATGCACGTGAGTTGCATATGACGTTTTTCAACACAATTGCAGGGAAAAAACAAACTTGTATTATTAGAAACTTGATAGTAATTAACCACACAGCGGCAACTTTACCAAATATTTACAGAAAATGGCGCGTATATGTTTTTTTCGCGCGCCGCACTTTCGAAGCGCACGCAGGAAATAACGGCTTTTCAGCCGGAGCAGCAACATTAAGAGAAATAAAATAAACTATAAATTAATATTTTTAAATACGATAACTAGTTAAGTTAATTTGTATTTATAAATATACAATTTGGACTTTTATAATGTGACCCATTTAATCTGTTGATGCCTATGGTGAATTTATTATTATTTTTTGTTTATTAATTTATATTTATGTTGGTTATATATAATCTTTACTTCTGATACTTTTATACTAAATAATAAATAAACTAATAGTATTCGATGAAATGAAATGTTTGTTTGTCATCTTAACCCTAAAATAATTTAATATTCGTAAAAATATTCAATGTTCTTAGACATAAACTTTTGCTAAATAAAAAATATATATATTACAGCACTTGTGTGGTAATGTTTTTACAGCACAAGTATGGTAAGATGCTGAATTATGAAACTTTAAAAAACACTGCAGTCCTCCCTCGGCTTATGAAAATCAAAAGTTCCGCCATCACCATTTTGCGCATCGTAAGAATGCTGCCAACATAGCCACAGTAAAACCATAGACAAGCAGCGGAAACCGAACTAAACCCAGCCAGCCAGTATTTTTTTTAATCAATCGACAAGTGAAGTGAATGACGTTGTTGTGATATTCGTGTTTTTGTATTTGCAAAATAACATTGTATATTTGTGATTCCTCCGAAGAAATTGAATAATTCGTGAATAAAAAGTGAACTTTCCTTGTATCGTGAAATATCACTGTAAAGAAAAACATAAGAATCGAGCGTAGGGTAAGTGCGAAATTGTTTTTTATTTTTGCTCATTGTTTATTGTTCTAAATTTGAATATTTAATTAATTCTGTTGATTGTTATATTTTCCAGTTGTTTCGCCGTAGTAAGTGTAAAGGTGGTTAGTCTGATGTGTAGTTCAATTAAATTACTTAGAATTTTTGCTACATTGTATATTGTTATCATCATTTGCGTTATTTATTTCGGGTGGGTCTAGCTGATAAACCCAAACCTGTACGGTTTATGTATCCCATTTTGTAAGTAGTTTATATGAACATATCTGATTGAGACTCCTTTTTTTTTCAACAAAATCTGTTTATAATTTTTTCATATCAGATATTTCTTGTTAGCACTATGCAAACACAAATTATTATACTGTAGGTAGGTCTGACTATGCCATTAGTAACTTTGCTAACATGTAATATACCCTCCTGTATCAACAAAAATATTTACAAATTATACATAAAACATGTTTAACAACAATATTGAAAGAAGACATTTATTGGGACAAACTAACACATCACAAGAAAGAAAAGTATAACAAGTCACATAAATATAAAGGAAAACAAGTCACATAAATACAAGATAGAACAAGGCAAAGTCAGAGTTTCAGAGTGCATCCTGTGGTGTGGCAAAGTTGCCGCAAAGGGCATGTGACTATTGCTTGACTGAACTGCTGCTGTTTCAAAAGTAATTAAGATGAGAAAGTAGGTATCTTTGTAATATTAGCCACCTGGAGCCTGTTTGGTATCTGTAAGAATTGATATAAAAAAAAAAGAGCCCAGCTGTGCAAACATACCGATATCAACTTTCGAACCTGTTATATATATTGATCAAACAAATTATAGTGAGTACACACGCATTACACATCCTCTTACATCACAGCTGACCTAAAATTGGTTATGATAAAACCGTACTTACTCTATTAGATAACTATCTACACTTAACTAGGCATTTTCTTATCTGTGACAATGTTTCTCAACTATGAAATAAAGTTCTAATTACATGGGTATGCATATTTGAAGTCATGAAGTACCTCTAAGATTTGACAACCGATCATAGTTTATTTTGATTCACTTTACTTAGTTATATAAAATTTTTTAGAAAACCAGAAACATGAAAGTGGAATAACTCTAAAAAAATGCTGGACAACTCTTATGGATCTAGCTATAATCGGACACCATGATGTAATTTATCTTTTTTAATTGTAGCTACATTGATTTTCCCTAAGGTTTACACATTTCAATTGATTTTACCTAACATTGATCTTTCAAAAAGTGAATTAATTTAATTTTGTACGAATTCCACACAAAATATTCAAATTAAATTCAAAAAAGTGTTTAGAACCTAATTTGTCGACATAAAAAAATTCTTTGATTACTAGAAAAATAGGAATAGTCCTAAATCCTATCAGAATCAATATTCAATCTAATAGGGAATAGAGAGAAGGGAAGAGGGGGAAAACTTAGAGGAGAAATGCATTGTAGTGGAAATACATTTTCTTTTTTAGTGTTTTGTAAAATGTTTAATGCCATTTCCTCTATATGGTTTTTCAAATCTTAATTTTAATTTTCCGTCATTATTATCTAAATTCGGTCCTAGTAGCGTAGATAGACTTTCCTCTACTGTAATACACTTTTATTATTCTAATCTTATTCTTATTCTCGGTCATCTGGTTCCGCTTCTGCAGCACTTATAATGTCTTACCAAGCACTCAGTCTTTCTGTCTTATTTATACAAATTGAATTCACTAAAACACTTTTGATATAGCATTGGAACGGTCTTAAAGAGGATCTCACTAAAACATGATTTATTAAATAATGTCTATGCATCACAACAACTTGAAACACTCTTTAGGGCTTAAAGGGTTTTATTCCTTAAATATGTTAATTTTATAAGATAAGACTGCATGACTCTCAGTCCGAGCCTTCTGCCCTGCAGCGCCTATCGGAAAGACTTTTTATCCATCATGAATACTTGGCTAGCCCACAAATCCTCAGCAGTAGTCAGCTTTGCTAAATCAACCTATCATTCCAGTCATTAACTCAAATCATAAATCCTGACTTAAAGACAGACAGGACATACCATTACTGCCCTTAATTTATTTAAGACAGCAGTTTATAGATCTTTTGTGTGAAAGGTTACTTTGCATTTACCATTAGGGGCAAATATTTTCATTTTTATAATTATACCAATAACTATTTACATTTACGTTTACAAACAATATCATTAAAAATAACTAAATATAGAAAACTGCGCCCAGATCGCCGCCTCTGGGAAGGGTACCCAGTTGCTGGCTACGTTACCTCGTTGGATAGCGAGACTTATCCTCTGCCCGAGGTAATAGCCTGGTCGTGTCGATGAGGCGCGACGATAGTTCTTTGAAGAGCAGTCGCGCCTCGGGCCCCCATGGTCCTAGTGTCTCGACACCAAACGGCACAAATACGTGACTCTGTGTAAGAGTCCCGTACTTGCGTCGCTTGATGCCTTCTGCACTTGATGCCGCAGCGCCGGCTCTTGTTTTTATTTTTTTATTTATGTGAGGACCTGCAACATATCACAAGCTGGTGTAGTGTTCTGGTGTTAAATCATGCACAGTATATTACATTTTAAAATATTTAAAAAAATTAATAGATGCGTTCCATGTTGCGCCGGATTAAGAATAGCGTCACTCCATTTCCTTCTGTGGATGTCGTAGAAGGCGACTAAGGAAATAAATTACCAGGAGACGGGCAGCAGCGTCTTCCTGAGATTCCAACTGGATACTGTGATCGCCAACCCGCCTGCCAAGCGTGGCGATTATGGCAAAACCCCTCATGGTTATGGTTAAACCACGAAGGAGGCCTATGTCCTGCAGTGGGCGTCAAATGGCTGTGATGATGATGATGAGTAGATTATATTGTAGACAGAGCGGAGCCTCCTAGTACAGGTAATATTTACTGAAAAAGAGGCTTGTGCAATGTTCTGTACGTGCATGTTTAGTTTGAATAATGGCATTTTAATTAGTATGTATTTTTTTAAGTTTGTTTCTTCCTGGTGTACAATAAAGAACATTCTTATCTTACCTTAAATTAGTAGTTTTGCAGAATTTATTGTGTATGTTTACGATAAGTGTTTTCAATAAAACTCTTGGTTTACTTACTTACTTTCTTTTGGCTTACCATACACCACAGAGTCCTGGCGCAAATGTCTTCCTTGCAAAAGATCTATGTGCAATGGTGACATCACTTGTTCAGTGGGCGTATGACCCTTTACTTAATATGGTGTGGACTGACTGTATAAAGTCAGGATTGGGTGGGTTATATGATCTGTTGGCTTTTTTTTTATTTTACTAAACAAGGGAAACAATTTTTATATAGTAACACTTATTGTAAACAAGTTATTTATTAGTACTTAGAGTATTAAGTAGCTACCATTACGACCATCATACCTTCATGCATCAATAAATTGCAAGTTGTAAGACACATAAGAAAAACAAAAGCGCAATCAAATTAAATTAACAATTGAGGACATGTTTGCTTAACATAACAATATTCTTACAAAATTATAATAACTAAAATATATCTTCTCTATACATGCTCTATTATGCTCATGTTCATTTCAGTAAATTTATTTTTAAAAAGTTTCGGTTAACCATATTATTAGCTTACTGTATGGCTGTCACAACTCAGACACTTGCTCAAGAGGGCGGCCCTATTTCATGGTTTTTTTATGGCAATTCGATGTACATTGCAGTCGATTAACCCACAGATTAACAAGCTTATACTATTCGGCTACGAAATGTACAACTTGTTATAGTAAACTATGAATTATAGTCTTATGAAACAGAAAAACTTATGAAAGTTCGTCGTCGCCGGCTCGTTGTAACGTGGATAGACTTTAAGCGTCCAAGTATTTTATGTAGTAGCATAAAAGTAAAATACATTTATGCTACTACATAATTAAAAAAGTACACTTATTTTAGTTTTACGTTTGACATCTTTATTTAGTGGCTGGTGGCAATAAAGTCTTTCAACTTTTTTAATGTTCTTGAACTTAAATGGATTTCATTAAAGCTTGAATGGATAAATAATTATAAGAATGCTTAAATAGAAAATGGTGCCATTGAATAACGATTTAGCTCAATCATTTATCCATTGACCCCAATGAAAACGTTCACTTCATTCAATAGTTGCGTCCCAACATCAGTTTTGGAAAGACAAGCGCACAGTGTGAATCCTAATAAATCGCATGTAGGACAAAAAAATTACAGTAGAGGAACCACTTTCAACTTCTGTCACTTGTAATCTTAATCGCACGTTGCACTTAGGACTCTTCTCATGCTGTTGTTGAATATTATCTACAAATTTCTTGAGACGTTTTGCTACTTAGACTTTTAGATCGGGAGAGGACTAAACGACCTCCATTTAGGCTTTTTTTGCAGTTTCTTTCTTTTTACTGTATTCTGCGCCTAAGAGCCTTTGCCGGTGCTCTGCCAGAGTACCTTCTGTTGTATTGTGTACTTAACCATATTTATTGCAGTTCCTTTTCATAAGTGGCAGTGGTCCTTTCCCGCCTTAGTTTTCCATAAGTCGCCAGGCACTCAAGGTGTGAAACGGAAAGCGCGATTACCGCGTTCGAAATTTAAAACAGAGTTATTTTATTCTATACTTTTTTAAAACCAGAAGCTACTGCTTTATTAGTTTAAATGCAATTTGCCAGTGCGGAATCATAGTGACGAAAAAGTTTTTTCAGAGTTTGTGAAGTGACAAAAAAAAACACGTTATTCTTTTATTTTAAACAGTTCGATGGAGTTTCCATCCATTCCATTCCATTCCAAATATTTTCTTCTTTTTCTCCCAAGGGGCGGAGCATGTATTCATGCCAAATGTCGTCTAGTGCAAGATAGAGCTTTTGGCCGCTAGCCAAGGTGGTTAGACTCTGACTAACATTTTGACTCACTCAGAGTTAACACCGTTGTTTGCTACCCTCTTGTCTGTATTTTGAATCTCAACACTAGCGCCATCTGCGAAGGGAATATTTTTTGCTGCGGACTACACTCTGGTCAAACCACACGCAGAAGACGGTTCATCGACCTAAAGTTTTGTATTTTTTTTTCATTTTCTTGCGTTTCTCGATGATGTCGTTTCACCGGCAGTTCTTTCTAATGCAGACAGTGTTCTGTCAGTGTTTATTAGACTAATAATATTAGTCCATGAACAAATATTTTTTACAAGTTTACTAGTGTACGTTTCTCGAAGCTAATGTAATAAAATATTAGTTAGAAATAGAAAGAAATAGAAAGCATTTATTGACAAAATATTAAGACAAAGGGTCGAGTGCGCCGCGCTGATTTTCAGCTTATATTGATTAGTTGTTAACTAATCAATATTAGCTAATATTATTAGAGTCAATTGGGTTTTGGTTTCATGAATAAAAAGAAAAAAAATACACTAATAAAGCTATTAGTCTTGGACTGTGTGTATAATATATTAGTGGAAACTATTAGTTTATTTTACCAAACAAATTTATAAAATGTCGACCGGTTCGGACGCTTCCTACGGTGAAAAGGTTTAATAATAATTCGCCGTCGTAGAGTCTTTTTGAATAGAAATACGTACGAACTATTTGAATCCACGTTGCAGTTTAATGAAAGGTTAAATGAATTAAGTGAATTACCAAACAGAATTTCTTTCGCTTCTAATATGCTTCTTAGAACCATTAAGTTGAGATCCATTTTAAAATTATGGTATCTAATAAGGCAACAATCCTCGTTTACCGCCAATGTTCAAACGTCAAAAGAAAACGAATACAATAGTGACGGGAACTTTTCCCGCTTTTTTTAATAGGTAAGAAGGCCTGGGTAGTAGGCGCATTCAGCCAAGCCAGACTAATATTTTTATTACTCTACCAGTACCTACCTATTAGTTACCAGTCTAATCATTATTTTTGAGAAACATAAAATGTTAGACCTCGTAAGTTTTTCACTAATAACTAATTTACTAATAATTTCGAGAAATAGGGCCCTGGTCCTTTTGTTGCCATGGGTTCTCGGTTGTTTTTTTTTTTTTCATTTTCGAATTTGCGCCCCTTTTGTTGCGATGCCCTCCTAAATAATATCCTATATACTATATGGGTCATTCTACAAAAATAAAAATCGAGAATCAGATTTTTTTTTTATTATTTCGATAGTATTTTTATTTTATTATGTAACTTACAATGTGACAAATCAAACGTGCCTAGTGCCCGAGATCAATTATTAAAAGGAAATGAGTTTTTGGCTTAGTTTTAAAATTCACTTGCACAGGATTGATCAACTCTTGCACAGAAATGACTAAATTGTGATCTGAAAAAATACTTAATCTTAAGGTATTCATAAAAAAAAAACAATCTTCGACCTCTTAAAAACCCAACATCCGCTAAACAAAGAAAATTAAAATAATATGGTGCACAGAAATGACGTTCATTCCTGTGACCTTTTTCTCATAGGAACTAATTATTTACTCATAAATTCTATGTAATCAGTCTTTTGATCAAGTCTTTTCTTAAAGTATTTCCTTTGAAAGTCTTTTTTTAAATAACTTCTTTTGACATAAGTGCGTATCTGGTGCACAGAAATGATATGCACAGGAATGACGATTCTTTCTTTGGACAAACTTGGTAACCGATATTTTGAGGTTATGTTATCGCCGATTCTGTTTGACGAAAAAATGTTGGAATGCCTATTTGAACATATAACTGTTGTAATTTTAAGCTTGCTACATACTTTCATAATCCTCGCACAGGATTGACACCTTCGACAACGTCGCAGCGCCTATTTACTATATTTCCTAACATTTTTGCCACTGTAGCAACATTAGAACGAAACTCTTGTTTACTTTTAAGTGACTAAGTGAAATAGAGTTGCCAGCGTAAAAAATACACTAGCCGCTCCCATTGTTGCCAGTATTTAAAACGTAAAATATCACACTGCACAGGAATGATGCTGGACTAAGTAATATTTTGTTTTAGTATTTTTTACCCGTTTGCTAAAGGCCAATATTTTTTTTATTTTACATACTATAAAGGGATTATATAAGATGTATGTGAACCGAAACTATTCGTTCAATTATGACTATTACTATTTTTTGTAGTACCGTAAAGTATACAACTCAATGGAGTAACGCTCCACAGAACATGACGTTCATATATAATATTTGAATATTTTTTTCCCGAGAAATGAAAACAATTTTATATAATTGTTTATGTGGCACAAATGTTTCATAAGAGTTGCCAAGGTTTCCTCATATTTAATTCCCATAAAATGAACACATTTTGTCATAATTAGCGGTAACGCTTTTTTACTTGTTTCGTATAATGACCCATATACAAAGATTGTATTAGTTATTATTATTATTAATGATGTAGGGATATTGAGAGGGGGAAACCATGGAGCATCGCGAATAGAGAACTGAACAGAAAATTAAAATTAAGTGAAGTTAGCCTGATAATTGACGGCTCCTTTGCTTCGCATTACTTGTGGGCCGAAGAGCTGGGAACCCATCCACCTCCTATGAAATTCAGTCAGATGACACCCACTGACTCGGTGCCATCTGCAGTGGCCTGTCGGAAGGATATGCTTTGTCATCTCATAGCACGTACTCCCAGCAGCATTTATACTGTACCTACACCACACTAACATTGTCATTCATAAATAAGCTCTTGACCTCCTGATTTACCTAATCATCGATGAGAATCAGCAGCGCTGTTGGTAACCCACATCATTGGCTGGGCGGGCATCGTTTACATCATCTCTCATACTAGGCTCTTGACCTCCTGATCTACCTCTCAATGATCGGCTAGAACCAGCAGGGCTGTTAGTGACCCCTTGACCCCTGCCTGCAACATCGGCCGGGCAGGGCGTCACTTGTATCATCTCTCATAAGTCTCTTGGCCTGCTGATCTTCCTCTCAATCATCGGCTGAAACCAGCAAGGCTTCGGCCTCCTGACCCTCTGCCTACATCATCGGCCGAGCGGGGCATCGCTCGTATCATCTCTGTAGAGATAGAGATAATGCGAGCCATGTCAAGAGTGCCATTCTTCACTCATTTTATTTTATTTATTAAGTGAGTACAACAGGCGACAATCGGGAGAAAATACAAAATTACAAGTTTATAATATAAGTTTATATTCAAATACAAGCTCATTACTAATCAATAATAATACACGGAATAGTCTGAGAGCTCTCAGACTACTTAGCTTCATTCGTGGCGTCCACCTGACTCGAACTTCCTTGGTGTTTTACATGATTACATACTCTTTGGTTTTACACACACAGCACAATGTTCAACACTTCCCGCGATACTCACCGATCTGTCATGGCGGCCTCACGTGGAACCCTACCTCATCGCATTTCCTTTTCCGGTGTTGCTACGTACCTACATATTTACTGGTTTCGCGACCCTTACGTCACGACAAAAAGTCCTACTTATATTATTATTAAAAAATATATTGTACCAGAAAAAATGTAATAAGCGAATTATTAATCATAATTAAAAAAAAAAGCAATCGGGTTTCATGCCGGAAACATAATTTTAGTAGGTATTAATTTTCGAATGAAAATAAGCTCGGAAAATGTTTCGCGCATGGAAAACGGATTGAATTGTGCAACGATTTTAGCAGGGAAACGTCGAAAACAGGATTAGGGTTCACATATGATTAACATAAAGGTTGGAGATCACCACTGCACGGAAATAGAATCGAAGTCGTAAATGAGATGTCTTCTGAGTTAAGGACATGAGTTATTTATGCCACACAATAAAGTTGAGATAACTTGCCCCGTGCGCTGTTTACTTTGGCTTTTTTAGAATGTTGTATTGTTCTGCTTCTATGTAAGCAGCGAAATTATTATTCCTGTTACGTTGAACGGTTCTCAGATCTCATAAGAGCGCTATTATTAATCTGCAGATTTTTTTTTATCTACAAAAGGTGGAAAATGAACGGTTTTGTTATACGTTGGTTAGGTATGTGGTTCCTATAAAAAGCCCAAGTTTTCGAGGGGACACCTCCCCTCTTGTTTTGTTTCGCGCTATCTTGTTTTGTTTGATAAGATAAGAAAAGAATATTCTTTTCATTACTTATACTCGGAAAGTCGCCTGAGGAGCGGGTTGAAAGTAATACTTTTCAGCCCTAGGGCTATCGTTTTCAAGTGACAGCCATTTTCACATTTAGAACCATGTTCCAATTTTCTATACAGCCAATCAATTACAGCGCTACGTATAATTGAAATAACATAAAGTTAAGTATTAATTAAAGAAAATATTTTTTCAAATAACTTTACCTTAATTTACTTTAAACTATTTCTTTGAAATATCATAGATTTGGCAACAAAAATCCCAATTTATCAATGATAAAAATTAAAAATAATGGCTAAATAGCGGGCCGGCCACAGAAAAAAAAGTAGCCGGGAAAGCGGCAATCCGATATTCATTTTTGTTTCGAGTTGTCAAATCAAATAAAATTTGCTCATTCATGTTATTTTTACTTTCCTTATATTCGTAATGAAAAGCACAGAGTTTACCTCCGGTTAAAGACTTATTTAGTCCCTCGAACTATTAAAGCCCGTCTCGAGACTAAATAAGTTACTTTCACCCCTAGGGTAACAATGTAATATTATTGTATACCGGAAAAATGTTACAGAAACAACAGCAATGACAAAAGAAAAGATACAATTGGCGACCTGATATTTGATATTTTCAAAATAATAGTGTTGGTTGTCTGGTAGAGATCACTTTAGTGATAAGGCCGCCGTCTGTACTCTTATGTTAAGAAATATCTGTGTAAATTTCCTTTTTTATGTACAATAAAGTGTTCTCTATCTAACTATAAATTCTTCAAACACTGACTTCATGACCAGTGTCGAAGGGATAAACCTGATTAAGTACCTAACTTACAGTACTAGTTATGATGATATATTTTTTCTGCCGTATGCAACTTTTTACCGAGAGCACATACAAAATAAAGATGTTTACAAAACAGTAATTTATTTTGTCTTGTTCATACTTCTCATAAATACATTAAGTCATTATTGAGGCATTATTTAAAAAAAATACATTTTAGCACCTTCAATTCAAGGTCGAAAACTCAAGCGTATTTATTGAGACCCCATACCTAACCAACATACATGAAATTTTCCACCTTTGGCAAAGAAAAGACCTTTTTAAATGTCCTCTAAATCAGTATTTTTCTATATGTGGGTCTTGCTCGGGGGCTCGCGGTCGCCAGCTAAGTAAAAGTAAAATGCAAGGTTTTTAGTTAGTGTTGATAGTGGCGAAATTGACGAGCGGTGGGAGAATAAAACAAACGGTCAAGAACGGTCGGGATTTGGGGGACTTTAATATAGATTTTTTTATTCTTTTATTTTCGAGGGGGCTGAGTTTTGAGATATCGAAGTAAAAATGTCAATCCAATGTCAAATGCCTAAATGTCAGCTTACTAAATTTTCGTCACCATCATACACATTAATCTGTTTTTATAGAAATTAATTTCCACCGTCAATTTATTAAAGTTTGAAGACAGATATTTTATTTTTTGGGAGTGAGTGTTTTTACAAAAGTTCCACCGTTCATTTAATTTTATTTTTGTCAATCACTATCAATTTAGTAAGTTTTCGGGCGCGCTAACGCGTGCCTTAAAGACAAATCTTTTATAATCTAGGGCGCTTAGTTTTTATGAAAATACCACCGTAAATTTAGTACATTCTTTGACTAGCTTACAAGACATATCTTTTGTTTTTAAGGAAGCAGAGTTATTATGCAACTAAATGAAAAAGTCACTGTAGTCAATTTTTGGTCGCGCTCACGCGCATCTACAAGACAGATCTTTTATTTTCACACTCGCTGAATTTTTCGGAACTAAATCAAAATGCCATCGATACAATTTAGTTTTTATCAGGCATTGTATGTTACAGGTCAGAAAGACTTAAGGTGGGACTGGTTCACACTTGTTCTAACTACATCATCTTTGAAACTTCTGACACTAGAACTTTTTCTTCTTCGTGTCTTCAAAAATATTGAAAAACACTGCTCTGAACTATAAATGTAGTCGCACCTCCTCGATTATGTTTAAAGCTCCTAGCTCTCTTTTTATCCTCTACGTAAGTCAACAGCCTTGTAGAAATATTGTGATTAGACCTTTGCTAACGCATCTATGTACGAGTAACTATAACGCACTGGACAAACACTTGTCTTAGACCCAAACTGGGATACCCTGATATGGTAACCAGTCAAGGACATCACAAACATGAAACAACACCCAGATTGAGGCCTTTGCACAAATAAAATTAAGTCTGCGCCAAACGGGAACCGAACCCTAGACCCCTGGCTTGAGAGGATGTTACCGCTAGACCAACGAGGCAATCGCTTTCACTCGCGGCTCCCAATATTTCCCAACGAATCTGCATATGCACCGACTCTGATTTCTCAACAAGGACTGACGCTTTCTGTTATTTTTCAATCTTCAAAGCTTAGCGAACCTTGAGCTGCTTTCGAGATGTGTCATCGCACTCACATACGCAAATCGTACACTTCCCACCAAGGTTAGACGCCTTTTACATCCAACGACCATTATAAAAGTGAAACTCATCCCAGTTCAGCCTGCTTTGCATAAATACGTAATAATGCAAAATAAACTTAAACTCAGTGGAACGGATACGTTACAAAGCGCAGGTTCGACCACCGGTGGCGACAAAACATGGACCTCAAATAGATAGATAGATCTGATAGACAGGTAGAACTTGGTTAGTATGATTACCCTTTCAGAGTTTAGCCGTTAGGATAGATATGACCTTTGGCACTCACTCAGTCGAAAGGTTGTTAAGCAAGGAATATTTGATGTTGCAGATTAATCTCAGAGTCTCTTTTGACCTTTTCTGACTTTTCAAACTATTTTCAACAAACCGCGTGTCTGTTTATATTTTCAATAATTTTCTGAAAGTTTTGTTTCCGTTTCGGCCAGTTGCCCCGTCGTCTGAAGCGAGATTAATCTCCGAATTCCGCGTGCACTGCATTGGAATATCGTCGCGTACTATTATTAAACACGGGGTGGTGGGTTCCCCAAAAAGATTGTATTTTCATGTGAATAATCCCGTCCAGTTCAGTAGACGCGTTTTACTTGTGAAAGACTGACGCTCGGTCTTACAGGACTCTCCGAGTGCTCGTGGAAATATTGGTTCAAAAATATATTCCTATTGCATTACTTTTCATTTTTAAAACCGGAAGTGCTAATTAATTTTCTTCTGCGTCATTTTGGCAGCAAGTGTCCCAAATCGTAGCGATTTTTGCATTTTTGAAAATAGAATGGCGTCTATTATTTACGGCCTGCATTGTGGTTACTAAACTCAACTATAATTATTTCGGTTAAACATAAATCTTTGTTTTGAACGAGACCTATTATCCGTTTTATTGTTCTGTTCTGCCTCGGATGATTCACAGACTATGCGCCACTTTTCGTTCGAAGTTTCAAAATATTATTATGACAACTGTGTGTTGCGAGCTTATTTTTAGGTTCGTAGTTTTACTTCCTCGTTCTTATCGGGTTCTGTCGGTATATTTCAGGTGACTGAGACTATCTTTTGGCGTAAGGCCAATGAATATTGCATCATAAGAGTGTGGCTGATGATACGTATCCGTGGTCGCTTATGGATTTTAAGTTTTCTTTGTGATATATTGCCGGCCTTTACTGTCATATTGATTTCTATTTTGCCTGTATATTAAAAAAATATATATATGCTACACGTTTATGGCAAGATGTTTCTATACCTAAACTTACTTGTACTTAATAAGTACGTGACTATAATCAGATAGACAAAAGCTTTGATTCTCAGTCACACAGCGGACAAAATATAAGACAAAAACAAAATGGGAGCTACAGCGTGAATCTGAGATAGAGATCTAGATGCAGACAATGTCCGAAATAGATAACAAGTACTACTAACTTAAAGTTGATATCTAAGTAATATATTATAAAACATAACTAACTAAATTGGAATTTTTAAATTGAAACAAGACTCACACAAAAATGCAAAACACTTCATTGTTCTTCGCGGAAACAAGAATCTTAAAGAATTACGTTTGTGATGTCTAAGACAAGAGCCCATACCTTCAAAAGCAGTTCTCTGAAACAGAAATAAACCTCACTCCTTAAAACGTTAGTTCTTGCAACGTGCATCCAGCCAGCCTGTGGGAATGTTTTCTTTTTTCAGCTTCTAAATTTGAACGTGGCCACGCGCCAGTCTCGGCGCGCGCTCACCCCATAGTGCATCGTGTTCGAAATTTGAATTCAGTCCCTCTTTTGTCATTTTTTCTTTCATGCCATGATGTCTTTGGTAAATATCTCACTGTTTCAGGAGTTGGAAATTGTAAATAATTCTTGCCTTTTTTGTCTTAATTTCTGTGGAGTAGCTTTGTGTGGTTGCGTTGCAGGTTTGCAGTATTACTTAAAGCCTCCTTTTCAGCAGCATATTGTCATGGCATAGTTAAATAAAATCTAGTGCTTTAGTTTTTGCTAAAAGTTTTCCCTGACTCAATCTGAATTCTAATTTACTATCTTGATGAAACTTTACTGGAAACGCGGCTTTAAGCGAAGTTAATAGTTATTTTTGGCTGTGCGCTGTGCAATACGAATTTCATATTCTTAAGGATAATGTTCTTTCGGACTACTTTTTCAAACCTCTTTTGTACTTTATGATGACTCAACCCAAACCCATTACTACCTACATTTAACCTAAAATTATTTTTTCCAAGACGAGCCCCTTCAGAGTCCTGTATTAGTCAGCGATAAAGCTGAACAAATAAATTTTTGTGTCCAAATAAAGATAAAGATTAGAGTGCTGGCCAGAAAGGAATGCAAGTGATTCGAAAAAAACTGTGACTTTAAAAAAATAAGTGGACGATAGACAATTTAGTGATAGACAATATTTATTTGAGTGAACCTTGCGTAGATTAGATTTTAATGCAATACAACAATAACTTAATGAGAAACGATGGGTAAAAAGAAGAAAAACAATGCTAAACGAGGCGGCAACAGATTCTTCAGATGGATAAGAAGGTAATAAAAAAAATATTTGCGTGCTCAACAACATTAACAGCCTCACACAGATTTGTATGTATTTGTGTTTTTGTATACTAATATCAACCAAAAAATATTTACTCACCAGCATGAGTGTTTTAAAAACTATTTTATTGTATATTTTAAGGACATGAAACTAAAATTTTCAAGATGGCTCCGCTGTCAGTGCTGCCAACTTGGCGAAACGAAGGCGAAATAAGGCCTCCTTCTAGCAGACGAATAGAAAACCGTCAGTCTCGGTAGTCTCGGTTCATCTGTTTTGAACAATGAATCGATGGTCTATCTACTTTACGATACTACGTCTATAATTTTTCAATAGCTCATTGTTTCCTCGAATCTTTATTGGAAATCTGTCCGACAGCTGACTAGATTTCTCAGACCTACCTAGTTATAGTAGTTCTATACATCTGTAGACAATTTTTAAGCACGCATTTGATTTATTATCTAAACACGACTTGGTATTTTCTAGACCGCTGCTAGGTTGCAAAAACAACATAAATCTGAGTTGAAGAAACTTGTTTTTGAAGATCCCACATGAGACCGTTGTATATTTAGTCAAAACCAATTAATTCTGATATTAGTTAAACTTAGGCCTCATAGAGCCATCAATCATACCTAAACTGTTAACGCGAACAGTTTAAAAGGCAAAAAATATATAAATAATAAAAAATAAAAACCGACTTCAGAATACAATAATCATTTGAAATCGTAGCCCAATGGTCCTGCAGCTCGGCACCGAATCCAAATTTTTACTCTCAAAGTTTTTATTTATTGTTTTTTGTGAATGCCTTAGGGAACACCCATTGATGACATATTTTATGATGACACATACACCAATTACTAAAGGATTGCTCCCATCAGGCATCTTTTGCTGCTGCCCATTGAAGAGTTCCGTTTTTCATCTCGATCCTCATCGGATCTTTACCAAATTAAAATGGGGCCAATCTAAGGTTACACATATTGAAACTAAAAAAAATTTGTCGTAATCGGTTAAGATTAGACGAAGTTATGAGAGAACATAGCAAGACTCACTCACTCACCCACTCGCTAGTTGTGAAGGAAAACATCCTGGGGAAACCTGAGTGTCCGAGGTGTTCACATAACTAAGCGCTTGATGTTGCCAATCAAATCCTGTGCCCTGCAGTGGGACGTATAATACCCTGCATAATTTATTACGATAGGTATATACTTAGCAAAAAAAAAAAAAACAACGCGGCGAACTGAGAACCTTCACACTTTGCACACTTTCTTTTGTGCAATAAAGAACTTTGTAATAAAAACCTCCTGCTTTTTTGAAGTCTGTTCAACATAAGCAACCCACGTGTAGGTGGCATTGTCGAAAATTTTGCCATTTCGCAACCATATTCGCTAGAACTGGCCCAGCAGGCTCGCCCACGTGTTACGTTGAGTCGGTGATCTGGTTACTTAAGCCAGTCCGTGCTTCGTGACATGGATGCAGTCTCAAATTAATGAAACCTTCCGTGGCGACCACAGTGAACTGCCTGCGTATGTAACCATTTTAATTAATAAAGAACTTTTTACTTTACCTTACTACTTAGATTTGCTTTTCCTTTGTTTTCACAACCACTAGTCCTGGGGCGCTATTACGTAAGTTCTCCACTGTATGGATTTGTCCGATTTAAACTAAACCAAATCGTCAAATACATACATATTTTGACACTTTGGAATCGTCCAAATGGTTGGCTCCGTGTGGCGCCGGATTAAGAATAGCGTCACTCCGTTCCCTTCCGTGGATGTCGTAGAAGGCGACTAAGGAAATCAATTACCAGGAGACGGGCAGCAGCGTCTTCGTGAGACTCCAACCGCATACTGCGGTCGGCAACCCGGCGGCCAAGCGTGGCGATTATGACAAAAGCCCTCATGGTTATGAAAACCACGAAGGAGGCCTGTGTCCTGCGTGCATAAGCAGCCTATATACGTCCCACTGTAGGGCACAGGCCTTCTCTCAGAGAGAGAGAGTTGGGCTTAATCACCACGCGTGCCCACCGCGGATTAGCGATTTCAAGCGCTGAGCTATATAAATAGCTCAGACACTCAGGTTTCCTCACGATTTTTTCCTTCTCCATTAGCGAGTGGTATTGCTACTATACCTTCACAAATGTACATAACTTAGAAAACCAAGTCATAGGTACATGCCCGCACTCGGAATCGAACCTGGGTCTCTCACTTCCGAGTCCAATGTTCTACCCACTAGGCTACCACTGCTTACGTGACCTGCAGTAGGCGTCAAATGGCTGATGGTGAAATGGTTGACCCGATAGAGTGGACAGTTACGTGATAGAACGGCTGGTCCCAAACTTTAGGACACGGACCGATAGTTATTGAACAAGGAGCATTGTCGCCAAAACATTGTTGACCCCAAGTTCCAGGCTGTATACTCTATAAATTGTTATTACTATTATGAAAATTTCTGTTGATCACTTTCTTTTTAAACTGATGACTTATAAAAGATATCGGCAAGCGCAGCACAAGATAGACAGATGACCTCATCCAAGTCGCATGAAGACGCTGGATGCAAGTCGCTTCCATCCGGTCTTTTTGGAAATACATGGAGGAGGCCTGTGTCCAGCAGTGGACTTCTTGCGGCTGAATGATGATGATGATGATGTATTTCCCAGCAGTGGGACACAAAAGAAGCTGCCAAAAAGAATCTAGTTGGTAGCGAATCTAGTATGAGTGAAGGTGCCGCTGCATGCTGTATAAATCATCTCATTACGAGGCCTTAGGCCTTTGCAAGGCCTATGTTTTTTTGATAATTGCGGCGCCTCACTTGGCCACTCGTATTTGGCAAATATTAAACATCCATGCCGGGTTTTCTGACGAATCTTTAGCACTATTTTTGTAAAACCTGCAACGAATCATAAATCGTCAAATACGCGATACGCGACTACGAGTAGCCAAGTGAGGCCAGCATTAGGCGCTGCATGTAAAACTGTTCACTCGGCCGGTTACGGGTACTTTTTATCGCGCCCTTCGCCAACACATCTCCTTTTACCAACGGACTTTAGCAAATGTAATTTCGTTCTCTACGCCTTACAACTTTAAATTACGAAGCCATAATTAAACGGAACGTCCTAACACCGCACGATTTACATAAACCTTTAATGCAACTTTTGCGTGCAAAAACAGTTACAACGAGCTGCAATTTTCCAATGACTTGATTCTCAATTGGTCCGTGTAATAGGCAATTTTTCCACAAGGAAGTTCGCGGGAAAGTCTGGTTTTCTTTTGTTAACTAGTCTTATGCATCGATCGGTTTTCGTACTGCACATGTCATGCCATGTTATTCGCTTTGTACTAGAAGTGAGGCGTGATAAAGCGGTTATTTGGACACGCCTGTATCCCGAAGGGGTAGGCAGGGACCAGGGTTTGCCACTTGCCACGATCCTGACACTTCGCTTCATTAGTCGCTGCGCGCGCCGGTTTTCTTCAGTCAATCTCACAGTATAGGTACATGATAACTTCCACAAAATACAGTCACTTGTACTGGTCCTAAGCTAGCACACCTTGTGCTATGGTAAACAGGCAGGGTCTTCGCTAAAGACCGGATTATAAGCATTTGCACATTGCATATGCATTTGCATATTTAGCCTCTATTTAGCGATAGTGGCATATTTAAATTTTTGAAATCTTGCCTGTTTGCGCTCTAACTCGATCTCGTTCTGAATAACTGAGGAAAATACGAAGAAAATTTGTCTTATGAGTTCGTCGTTGTCAGAGCTATTGCCGAGTAAACTCAAAGAAAAGTTCATTTCAAAACATACTGAACCCTTATGTCACCAAATTATAATTCTGCGCAGTCACCTCAGTGGACGTAGAATCGTACTTTTCCACTGACCAAATTAAGGTGTTAAGAGATTGTAGAGATATTTTGTCTACGGGGCATTTAGATTACTTATTGGTATACATTTGTAAAGGTAAATTATAAATTATAGACAAATATATTTTGTATAATTGATATTTTTGCAAATACGATTGATTGTGTGTAGATTTTAATCAAAAACACATTTAAAAGTAAGAATTTTTTATTACTCCAAGTTGCATATTTAGGCCTGTTTTATGGTTTTTTGTGTATAATTTATCTATTTTTATGTTGCATATAATTCGGTCTCTAGACTCATCACAAACATGGAAATACGCCCAGACTGAGTCCATTTGTACAAATCAAGAAATCAGACATTTATTTCAACGTAACTACGAGTAACATTCCGTTGAATGAGTTGAGAAAAAGTGAGCGGTAAATAAATCTCCACTCTGACCATTTCTCAAAATTAAATCATCTTAAACATAATATCAGTTGTTACCTACAAGATAAGATTCCATGATTGACATCAATAACTTAAAATGCCAAAAGTAGGAACACATTAATGCTGCTACCAGGCACACGAACAAGTACGGCGAACTTCAGTGGGAATCAAACCGAAGACCACCGTTAATCAACGAGGTATTCAAATGTGTATCAACGTGGCGTCCAGCTGTCCACTGAGGCTTGAATAGCCGGATGTGTGTGACAATACTCAATTACAGACATACCTCAGTGCTCTACTTGGTTGAGATTATGGGCGGTATGCGATATTCGCCTTTATGGAAAGTATCAACACATTATAATGATTTTATGTCATGGTACTTTGTCAAATTGATTGAGCAACGAACTAGTTTTTTATCTAGGGGCAAAGCCCAAAAAGAAATATATTTTACTAGATGGCCCCGTGAACTTCATATCACCTACTGAAGAGATTTATCTCTATTGTAAATCCTCGCACCAAAAATACGACGACTTTTCGATAGAAACAATAGCTGTAATAGACAAATATTTTCACAAGAAGACAAAACAAAAGACGATCTATATAAAAAGAATAAGTTTGAAGCAGCAAGGAGTTTGCAATTGCATACTTTTTAGCAGGCGCAAACACCTAAATCTTATTTTTCTACTCACCGTTTTTACCTCCGAACACAAAATTAGTAATTAAGTAGTTGTCGGACTGTTATTTTTTATACGTGTTAAATAAATAAAAGTAAAGATAGATTTTTGTAACTCTTTGTAATTTTTGTCATTTTAAATAACAGACATGAACAAAATCTTACTGATTAATATCTGCTCTTTTTGCCAAGCTGTATGGTTGGAAGTCGATGATTAGGTTACCAGTCTAATACCGTTTAGTTTACATATTGTAAACAAAGCTTCTAGTCAATACTAGAAAACGTATTTGAACCAATACCTTTAAAATTCATGAAAATTATCAATTTTATAGTATCTAAACCGTTTCCCTCCAACGCTAAACCAATTAATTAATTAATTGCTACTGTAATTCTAAATAGTAAAGTCATTTTAAAAAGTAAGCGGCGGTAGCCCGGTGGGTAGAACTATGGACTCTGAAGCGAGAGACCCAGGTTCTTACCTATGAACTATGTTCGGACTATGACATTGTGTATTTTCAAAGTTACGTACATCCGCGAATTTGTAGTAGCAATAGCATACGCTAACGTGAAGGAAAACATCGGCTTGGTTGGCTCCGCACATATTGACTTGTCTTTCCTGTGGGCTAGGCCGACTAAGCTGTCAGGATGGTACAGGTGCTGGGCAAGCCTACTCCATCTATAAAACAATTTCCCAGGCACTGCAGTCAAACCGTCTGGTGTGAGTGAAGGCGCCACTGGACGCTGTATAAATCATCTCATTACGTAGATGCAAAGGCCAATTCTAAATTACTACTTAATTTGATAGATAGACCAAACCATACCAATTAAACCATTTATTTGTATTTCCACACACATAGATATATGTAGAACATATAAAGAAAATTACAAAGCAAAATCGTACAGCAAGTAAGCACACAAAAAGAGTAACAGAAATAAGCAAACACAAATCAACAGACAATACGAGAGAGCATTTTGTGGGTGTGGTAAAAGCAAAGGGGCTCTGACTCAGCATAATATGCTGGAGAGGCAGACCACTCCAGCGCTGGTCTTCCGTCAGTACCCGGTAGTGTACCGACGTGCAGCACTCGGAAAAACGAATAAATTGGCAGTAATTTGGTATTTAAATGTCAAAATAAGCATAAATTTATGTTTTATTTATACATTATATTTTGGATCAAGTACCAGTTTATGTCTAAGACTGTAGTCTGTTTTGTAGACTTTTTATGTAACCTATATACGTCCCTCTGCAAGGCACCGGCCTTCTCTCAGAGAGTATGGGCTTAATCACCACGCGTGCCCACCGCGGCTTGGTAATTTTAAGCGCAGGGATGTGAACACCTCAGACGCTCACGTTCCCTCATGAGGACTAGACTTCATAAAATAAAACACTCTTTTTCGCCATGCTGTATGCTTTACAGACCAACTTTGCTTGGCCAACAAAACAAGAAAACAAACCGGCCTAATCAAACTCAAAGAGAAATCCAAAACAACTGCACTACAACCGTCATCGCATCACGTCAGTCCAGCACGTGCCTAACCTACCTACCTCCAGCCTTTCCTCTACAAGGCAAAATGACCTTTAACGCCACGCAATTAGCGTCTCTGACCACCAGACTGACTGCTTTGGCTTTAACAATGCGATACCCAGACGACGGCATATGCTGTTTACAACTCTAAAGATGTTGCCAGTGCTTGATTCTAAAAACTTGAAGCTGTTGGACGACACCGCGTTTTTTAGTGCTTTCGGTATAGCAGGGCTTTAAAGCTAAATGAAAGGCTCATGAAAAAAAAAACATATGTAAATAAGGAAAAACAAAGTCAAAGAAAAATTTAGCATCTAGATGGACCAACTAAATAAGTTTAGTATCTTGGTATGACAGCTAAAGGAAGCAATGCCGTTGACAAAATTTTCATTGTATTCAAAGCTGTATGCTAAGAGATGCCATTACTGACTCTTGAAAAAAAAGAGTGATTTGGAAAAAAAAACTAAATGACTTGAAAGAGGTGCCACTTCTCACAATATCATTCTACAAAGCAATATAAACTAGGTAATCATTAAAAAACTAACCCAAAAAGTACACAATCGAAAAAAACTTTTTGTATTCAGTCGCCATCAGAAAAAAATATTTGTGTATCACCATTTTCTCCTAATCAAAAATCACCTCAATGCTACACACCAGCGCTTGACATGAAGCAACGGTGTTAAGCGCCAGGCAATGTGTCTGCGCAACCATTTCCCCTACTCTTTATACCTTTACCGTTTTCTCTTCTGTCTCTACGCTTCCAACTAGCATACCGTCCATCGAGCGCCTATCAGGGAACGCAAATTATACTGCCCACCATTAGTGCGGCATTGGACAGAGATTTTAGCGTTCTGATGGATGTAACAGCGCACTAACGGTGTTTTGTGTTCAATTTCAAGACCACGTCATATGGTCGCGCCGCCCACTCTGCTGTGGACGTGCTGGCGATCGAGTTTAAGTTTAAAATTGTTCTAAAGTGAAATTAAGTGCCCCAGAGCTATATACTTGGGCCGTTACTTTATATCGCGTATGATTGCTATTTTATTGCTTTTATTGTTTCAGTGAAGAAAGTGATGATTCGGACAGTTTTTGAGTTAACTTGTACGTTTTGAGTCTTGAATGGTTCATTAGCATTTTTATTATTGGTTCTCTTATGTGAGTTTTGTCTGTGAATGACTTTAGAAAGTTAGCTTTAAAATGTTTTCTGAAGTATCCGGCACAAAGACGTTGAATAACTTTAGTTTGTTGTAAACTGTTCTGCCTTATTCTAATTACGTAAACAAATGAAAACGTCTGGAAACCGAGTACACGCGTGAAATGTGTAAGTATAAACTTGTCTCATGACATAAACTTTAACCTTTTACAGATTTCCATAAATCTCTATGTAAGCATCATGCTTAATATTTCTTCCAAAAAAAAGGAACATTATTTTAACATTATCTTGCATCTTTACTACCAATTTCAGCGCCGCATTTGTGTTACTCATAAGGTCTTACCTATTCTCATAGCAGTCTTTATTAAAAAAAATGTTTTTAATACCATATATACCTACCATTATAATATACATCTAAGGGTCTGTGTTTATTATGAAATAACATGGTTATTAGGTGAATAGTTGACGGCACATTAAGCATTACATTTTAGTTGTATATCACTTGTAACGTAACTGAGTAAAGTGCACGCACGTAAAGGTCGAGTTGCTGTCGACTGTACCATAGATTTTAAAACTTTTCCAAAGAAAGTGGAACAAAATAATAAAGAAATTGGCTGGCAAATAGTAAGACTCTTTCGACTATTTAAATTAAGCTTTAACTTCTAAACTATAAGCGTCATTATTTGATTGCGTCTTGAAGAGCCCAATCTGGTGAATCATGGGCAGCGGTTGTATCTAAAATGCTGGTGTCGAAATTGTGCTGTGCGAACGTTCTAAAGAAACCGGAGTCCAGATTCTGTTAATGAATTGCAGTACAATGACAGTTGCATGAACTTGGCGATTTCATTCCATTGCTGCTTTACGTCTAGGCGCGCGCACGGATCGAAAAACGTCAATGGATGGTATGAAAAACACGTGAAGAGGCCGTTGGCATGGTGCTAATAATAGTAACAATTTTTCTTATGAGACATACCCCAAAGAAAGTTGTAATAAAAATATCTGTAGTATATTTTTTAACTTACTAATATTATAAATGTGAAAGTTTGTGAAAATGTTTGGATGTTTTTTACTCAATCGCGCAATAATGGCTTAACGGATTTACATGAAACTTGGCGTACAGACAGACACAGGCCTGAAGTGAGACATAACATACTTGATATCCCGGTGATGCGTTCCCGCGTGATAATATTTATTTTAAGTTTAAAATAGATGGCGTTGTGCGAGCGAACGTTGTGTTTTAAAAATAGATGGCGCTGTGCAAGAATCGTATAAATGGATTCTGTGGCGGTACGAAGTTCGCCGGGACAGCTAGTTTTTTTTATATTTCTCCGGGATACAGGCGTGAATTTATGTTTGTAACAATCAAATATTTGAATGTATCAAATAAATCAATAAAAGGTAAACGCTGCATAGGGGACGCCCACGAGCTCGCTGGACAGACGATCGGGGGCAGATTAGTGGTAGCGGCTGGATGAGCATGGCCGACGGCAGAAGGAAGTGGCGTGCTGCGGGGGATTCTAGAGTCTATGTCTAGCAGTGGACGAGTGCGGGTTGATTGATTGATTGGTCAAATAAATATTTGCTGATCATTTATTAAAATAACATTAAAATTAAAATATTTGAGTTACCACCGACGCGGTTTAAAAAATCTGTTAAGCATACTCTGTGCAAAAATGCCTATTATAACATTAAGGATTATATTTGGAATACAAAGATGGCTGGTATTTAAATAATGTTAACGGGGACGATTGTATCTATTAGGAAAATTCTGTTAATTAAGCAAACCTGTTTTGAAACGAATAAATGTGGGGTTTCTTTATTAGCTTCTTCTCCGCATAATCTATTAATTGGGAAACTAACAGCTTTGACGTTCATTAAGTAAACATTTTGTTTTTTTATTGAATAAAATGTTTGACTTTGACAGCATGAGTAGCATCATCATCAGTTAAGACGTGTGAAACCTTTTAAAACGATTTGGTAATATTTGTTACGCTACGCGTAATCTTTTTAGCAATTTCTCGCATCTTCATCATCATCGGCCTACGTTTGTCCACTGCTGGACATAGGCCACTCCTATTGCACGCCACTGAGCACGGTCCTCGGCTACTCTCATTCAGCTCTTGCCAGCCGCCCTGCGAGGATCATCGCTCCACCGAGTCCTGTGCTCCACAAGGCGTGTGAAAAATAAATTGTTTATCTGAAAGTCGGCGACGGCGTTTTTATTCTTGTGCGTGTGACAAAGTTACCTAGTTACCTAGCCATTGTTTTCGCGAATGAACCATTGTACATTAGTTTTTCAGTTCAGAATTGTTCACAGACCTGTGACCTGCAAATCTAAGTATTTTCCAGACAAGAACTGTCGACATTTCGTCAACCAACACTCAGTTATGTTACGATTATGCAAGCTGCCTAATTTTCTTACCTACCCACCGGTTTTTGAAGAGAGAATTTAATTAAATATATAAGTAGGTTTCCCGTCCCTACTTATATAGGTATTGTATTATTATATATTGTCCAAGTACCTTTCCGTGTGGCGCCGGATTGATGTCGTAGACGGCGACTAAGGAAATTACCAGGAGACGGGCAGCAGCGTCTTTCTGAGATTCTATGAAAAAGTTCGAAATATCCGGTTTTATTGTTTTTAAATTCGCGCTATTCATGCAGCCTTCAGTAAATCATTATCCTCCATAGAAGACCATCTATTCTATTTGACACATAGTTTTTTTTTTTTATACAAAATGCCAGGAAATTTTTTAATAGTCTTAAACCAAATTTTGTTAATTGAAAACTCTAAGCGACATGTTTCAAGCGATAACCCTGTTTTTAGGGTTCCGTACCCAAAGGGTACCAAAAGGACCCTATTACTCTGCCACTGCTGTCTGTCCGTCTGTCTGTCCCTCTGTATGACCTTTAATGGGCTCTGTCATTGAAGGTAGTCAGTTGAAATTTTCACAGAATATGTATTATAAGTATTGTATACGGCAAAACTTAAACATGTAAGCTTTTTAATGTATTTTGTTTTCTGATGTGTACAATAAAGTGTTCTAATCTAATCTAACCTAGTATAACGGCAGATTACCTAACAAATAATACAATTTAAAAAATAATAAAATATAAAAAAATATCCATACACAGTTTTATCGCCGTTTTTTGTTTATACTCTATCGTAATAACGGTAATACATACAAACTAGGCGTGATTGTAGGGCTTATTATATTTTCTAACGACAAATAATGAAAAACGACCAAGAGCGAGTACGGAACCCTCGGTACGCGAGTCCGACTCGCACTTGGCCGGTGTTTTTAATAACACTGTCCGTACATAGCTCTTCTTTTATGGTATTGTTCTAAGCTGTCATTCTTCGAAGCCATTGATTCATTTGATCGTTTGTCTTTTGTTCCTTTTAATTGCCGTTATAAGAAAAAGAAAACTTTCTCTTAAGTCAAGGCTAAGTCACACCAAAGTTTTTTTCGGAGTGCAACATTTTAATAAAAATATAAAAAAACTAATATTTACCTAACTCGAATTCCTTCATTTCAAAAAAATGCAAACAAAATTAAGTTTCTACTTAGGAACGATCATACAGTTTAATTTTGTTTTTTTAAATAAAAATTGATTGGGTTGTGTGGAAGCTATTTAGTTATTATTATTAACTAAATAAAAACACTAAAATTATAAAAAATATATATGTTTTGTGGGAACATATTATTTTGTGTGTATCTCATGTAAATTTTTCGCAATAAACCTTTTCGTTCTTCTTTTTCTAGAAATAAAAAAAAATTACGCTTTTTCCAAAAATAGCGACTAATTAAGAAACTATTTGTACAAATGCCGACGTAACTGGCCACTCAATTGGACGGTCGACCCCACAACTCTCACAATCAAATTAACCACCATTCCATACAATTTATAAAGATTGACCGAGTCGTGCTGGCGAACGGTCCAAGTGGAATCGATTCTGGCATTCCGACGAATCACTTGGGAAAGTCTTGCGTTGTGGAAAAATGACTGAGGTTCTTATGAAACTACTCTCTTGGGTCAATGAATTAACATTCTTGCTTGAAGTGTCGTAGACGTACCGATCTTATAAGCCGAAACTGGCGTGAGAAAGATCTATGAGAAAATCATTAAACTCTTTTTTCTCGTGCATATTTATTATGTTATATTAATATGTTAAAATAGTGAAGGACCTTGTCTGCGGAGGAGTCGACGCTTTCGAAACGAAAGAAGAAGTGCGCGTGTTTTTTAAGTTGTATATTTTTTTATTAAATTAAAACAGTAGCTATATTTCAGTAGAATATGTCGTAGAACGGAACGTAAAACCATTAAAAATTCAATGGCAAAACGGAAGTGACAATTTTGCCTGCTAACAACGCATGTCATTGCACTATGCCGAGCCTGTAATTTAGCGATGTCAATGACACTGGAACATAATCGTAAAGACTCCTTAAGCCGAGTCACGCAAAACGTAGACTTGCTTCGAAACCTTTTGTAATAGGGTATTTGACACGATCAACAATAAATTATTTCATCATCATCAACCCATTATGTCCCCACCGAGGGGCACGGGTCTCTTCCCTGAGGAAGGTATAGGCTATACTCCCACCACGGGGGCCAAGTCCGGATTGGTGGAGGCTTGTAGACTAGTGGCTCGTCTACTGTCAGAAGTTGTCAAGCCGCCCTAAGGCCTCTGACTTGGCTTAACGACTGCCATCTATGCGACGGCAGCCGGCACCAACAGCTTAACGTGCCTTGCGAAGCACGGAACCGCTCGGAAAAATGCCACTAGCGTTAGGCATAGACAGCGACCCATCCATGCACTGAACGCGCCCTGTGTTGCTTAACCTTCGTGATCGTTTAAGATCACTCAGGCAGCCGGGGCTACGAGCGATTCATATGCTCGATTAAAACAAAAATTACAAAATATCTCGGAAAATGTATCTCTTTTAGTCAATTACTAGTTATTACAATTTTTAAATAGATTAAACATAAAAATTTCATACAAAATTCCGTTTTAGAAGTAACTCATTTGATATTTTGTCAAATACCCAATTGTTATTTTCATTAGACGTTTGACAGTTCACAATAAAAAAGCGCGAACTTTGGAATATCATCCGAAGGAGAAATATTGCTCACTAGAGGCATGTATTCAGACACCCTTGATATGGTCTCCTGCAACCTTGATGGGAAAAACCGCTGGCAAGAGACGCGTAGGCCGGTGAAAGAAATCCGGGTAAAGATACCCGCGGACGTACAGTTGAATACCAAGAGCTGCCGACACAGAAATAGATAGTGGCTGCCGAGCTCTTCCGCCTCGCAAGAGACAATGATAAACGCAGAGCTGACTGCAGCCTTTTCTAGTCGGAGAGGCACCGTAAGAAGAAGTAAAATAAAAAAAATACAAAATGTATTATTAAAAAGATAGACATTACAAGCATGGTTTGCGTTGATTACCACACTAGACGTAAATCTGTGCGATGGTAAGCAGGTGAAGGTTTGGCATTATGATTACTTGGCGCTTACCGTTAATGTTAGTTTCGTAAGTTTACAATTTAATCAAAGACGTAGTATACTCAACTGTAGTGACATAGTGAGGTACTAACAAAACAAAAGACATTATACCAAAAATTGTCGTCTTCGGTAAAGTTGAGTATTATATTATCAGTGATCTAAATATTCTGACCATAACACGCTCATCGAAGTCGGTTCAAATGAAATATTTTATTCATCGTAGTGACATAGTGACTTGAACGTCAAGACAGAGTAACTTTGGTATTGTCAGTTTTAGCAAGCAAGTAGATTATGTCAAGAGAGACTAACAAGTAAACTCAAGCATACATACATACATACATACGTAACATCGCGCCTGTATCCCAGAGGGGTAGGGGGACTTGCCACTTGCCACGATCCTGACAGATCACTTTCGCTTCCTCAACGTTCATTAGTCGGAAACTCAAACATTTACCATTTATCTGTACAAATAGGGGATGTATTAGCAAAGGGCAAGATAAAGAGTAACCGGCATGCAACGACTAATGAATGTTAATGAAGCTAAAGAGGTCGGTCAGGATCGTGGCAAGTGGCAAGACCTGGTATCTGCTTACCCCTCCGGGGTACATCCTTGCGTTTTCATGTATCTAAATTTTTCAAATGAGTAAATAACGTAAAAATAATGAGATAGAGACCGCATAAGAAGGCTCAGGGTCGCCCAACGAGCAATGCAGAGAGCTATGTTAGGAGCTTCACTGCGTGATCGAATAAGGAATGAGGAGAAGAACCCGAGCTACCGATATCGCTCGAAGTTCTGACCTGGCGACCGCTTACCGGGTGGCGCAGTGTGGGAAGGCCCCCCACCAGATGGTCTGACTACCTGGTTACGGTGGCGGGGAGTCGCTGGATGCGGGCGGCACAAGACCGGGAAGCTTGGAAAACTATGAGGGAGGCCTATGTCCTGCAGTGGGCGTCGAATGGCCGATGATGAAAGTTGTCTATAGGAACTCCGGATTTCTTCTAACCTTGTTTGTCGGTGTTAACGAGTGGTAAAACGGCTATAGTGCTTCGTAACCGGCCTAGTTACTTATAAATAACGGGCACGAACAATCACTTAACAGATTAGCTTTTTCTCATGCAACTTTATACGACGTGACATAACAAGACATGTTACTATTAAGGAAGCTAGTCCAAATTACGGATTTACGTAAGAAAACACTATCGATAAAAATCGGTTCCTAGCGGACTACGATTGATTCGTAATCGACTACACATTAAGTGGCGGTAAAAAGCCTAACAGCTGTATTTTATTTTTAACTAGCTGTCCCGGCGAACTTCGTAACGCCACAGAAAACGTTTGTATGGGAAATAGAAAAGGGTTGTTTTTAGGGTTTTCCCGGAAATTATTCGATTTTTTCTCGCCTTTTAAACCTTCCCTAGACCTCCACGAACATTTCAAGACTAAGATAAGATAAATCCGTTCAGCCGTTCTGGAGTTTTAGTGAGACTAACGAACAGCAATTCATTTATATATATATATAATCAGTATGCGTGGAATATAGAACGCTCATATTAAAACTTTTCCTCGATATAATCGTGATAAAGCAATGAACTGACTAAGAGTAATTGATCGAGAAAGAAAATCAATCAAATCGTAGAAAACAGATGAAATTTAGACAGTACGGTATATGTTTTTGTTGTTTATGCAGTTGAGCCAACTGACAACAGTAAACAGATTGTTAACCATGAAACCAAATCAATTTTTTTTTTATTCAGAGTAGCACAGAAACTGCGACTTAATTAATCGTATCCATTTCGAAATCTAGATCATTTTGGAGAAAAATGGAAAAAAAAACTCCAAACTTAGTCTTTTCAAGTCCTTAATTAACAGAGTTTATTTAAATATTCAAAAACCTGGGACTCATGCATTGAACTGTCTTTGATTCCGGACATCATTGTAATCTAAATAATCTTTAATGCTATAGTAGCTTTTTTGGCACAAAGTGTGCTTTACACATTTTTTGAACCTCGTTTCTGGCGAGCTTATTATATCCTCAGGGATCTTACTGTAGAAACGTATACGCCCGGATGTATTATTAACCTTTGCCAGCCTAAATTTTGGGAACGCAACTTTATGTCTGTTTCTAGTATTTACATTGTGTTCAATCAGAAATCAAAATATCATTTCAATGTAAAGAATTTACATTCTTTTTGTTCAATGTCAATGAACAATCTTATCCGCTGTCTTCTTGTTGAGTTGTAATGGAGAAAGAGACGGCGAAAGAAAAAACCTCCACTCTGACCATCTGTTCTCAAATCTTTTTAATTATAATACTGTTATGTTCTACGGGTGGGTTCGTGATCGGAAAAGCAATTTATACACCGATGAATAAGAGTAGGATTTATTTCCACACTATTACTTAACTTCACAGCACTTCTCTAATGAAACACTTTTAATTACACTGCACTGATCGGATAATGCTCGTAGTACTTCTTCCTTCGCTTGTACTTCGTATCGCTTCCGGTTCCAAGATAAAACTGACTCGCGGCACGCGTCGTCCCCGCTTAATACCGTTTGAGTTGTTCTCGAAAACTCCATCAAGTCGTGGAAGGTTCTGCCGTCTCACTCGATCGTGATGTCTCTGTCACACCTTTCCGGAATGTTCGGAACGCCTCCAAGGCACGGAAAAACGCGTTCAAAGTTTAACCTCCTATCCACCGTCGTAACAATACAATAATAATTACCTAACGAGATCCCAAGAGTGCCACCAATAATATGGCTGTATCCATCCAGCCATCGTTTATTAGTCTGCCTCTCCCACTAATGATGATCTAATCCAGTCGATGTTAGTTCTGGAACCTCTCTCAGTAATTATCGACACTACAGCGTGAATTCGAAATCGTTAGCAATATTTTGGGGTAATATTTTTTTCATTGTTATAAGGAGTATCGTGCTTATCCCTACTATGTGATATTTATTATAAATGTGAAAGTTTGTGAAGATATTTGGATGTTTGTTACTCAACCACGCAAAAACTTCTGAATGGAATTACATGAAACTTAGCATACAGATAGACGAAATTCTGAATTGAGACATAGCACTTGATAACCCGGTAATTCGTTCCCGTGGGATAATAGTTTATTGTTACCGTAACCTTTTTTCAAGCCAATCTCCAAGATATATATTTATTGCGTTGCCATGATAACAAGAATCGTATAAACGAATTCTGTGGCGGTACGAAGTTCGCCGGGACAGCTAGTTATTAATAAATTAACAGTAATTGTGATTTCAAACCCTTGGTTCGAAACTGAATCTAAATTCATAATGATAGAAAGTACGGTAACGTTGACAAATGTTCTCAATTATGTTACATGTTTGAGTCGCTTCCGTTCGATATGCGTAAACAAGCCAAAGAACAATTGAGTTGGCCGGCACTGACCACAAGGCGGTCGACCCAATTTTCAGCAAGCAAAAAAGGCGCCATTTTTCAGGCGCCATTTTTTTTTAAACCAGCCCCATATGTATCTAAATCGTGGTTAAAATGCCACGTTTAAAACGTCAAAAGAATTCGAAGTCACAATCCAATCGGTTGATGAACGCACACGTAGCTGAGCAAACACAATGGCGGACGCAATGAAGCATACGAGCGACTAGATGTGTCGACGAATTCATACCTTCGAACAAAAGGTCCGGTAATAGTCATGGCGCCAAGTATCGATATTATGATCGATAGATAACTGATTTATTTCCACAAGACACACACGCATACAAAAAGCATTACATAAGTCACGAAGTAACGGCACAGTGTAAACATTGACAAGATAGGTGAGCATAAGTACATAAATCATGGAAACATAACAACTTGACACATTATACGGTACAGTAAGTACCTATCTATCGGTGACATTAGAATAATGACATAAAAAACATAAAAACGTGTGTGTGGCAAATGCAAATGGGTTTCGACTCAGCATGTGCTGAAAGTTTACAAGTAAACTCCAGCGCTGGTATTCTGCCGATACCCCGTGTGAACGGCGTGCAGAGCCCAGGAAAGTGAGGCTAGCCAACTGGTAGAAAAGCAAGGTATTAATGAATTAATGAAGTACGCTAGTGTCAGGCTGATACTCAATAATATAATATATTTATAAAGGTTAATTTTAGCAATAAATTAAGTTTTTTTTTTATATACTTGTATGTCAAATGTAATGTCCAAGCAGATTAAATAAGAAAAAGAATAACTCAAACCTGTGCAAACTTTGCATACCTACTCAACACTACTACTACTACTACTACGAAATATTATGTAAATATTTCTTTTCGTTACGTGTTACTTCGTCCAAAAATACTAAAATAAAAAATTACAACAACCAGCAGCAATAACTACTAAGCAGACGGGAACAACATAGATACCTCGTAAGGAGTTACATTGTTGAATTGGGGGCCCGCCTGCTTAGTAGTTATGCTCAGCAGTCAAGTTGTTGGGTATTTTTTTTTCCTTTTTAGATAGATACATAGATAGACAGAGAAAACTTTATTGCACAACCAGGTAAAAGATAATACAAATACTTGTAGTTTCTTATATCTAAGAAGTGGTATACAATTGGCGGCTTTTTTTCGTTTTCACTTATTTTTATTTCATTTTTTTTTTAGATTTGTGCTGATTTTATGTTTTATGAGACTCGCGCAAATACGATGAATAGATTGAGATCTTATTAGTCAAAATCTGACCACTGGTTAAGGAGTTATGCGGGAAAATAGAATCGGACATTATACATACGAACCAAACACATTACCCTCCTTATGGGCTCTACCGCAGTCGGGTAAAAAAGAATAGGTGGGTAGGTAGGTAGAGTAGGTAGAGGGTTTTGCTCAGACTGTTTGTCATTTCTGTCCATCTCGCGGTGGGCACCTGTAGCTATTAGGCCCGAGAGAGTCTAAGGCGCCGTACCCTGCATTGGGACGTACATAGGTCGATTTTGAGTAATAAAATAAAAACTGACTGCCTCCTTGGTCTAGTATCACATCTAATTACCATGCCAGAGGTCGTGGGTTCGATTCGCACGAGAGGCCGCCGTACATTTGTACAAATGGCGTCAGTCTGGGTGTATTTCCATGTTTGTGATGCCCTTGTCTGGTTAACATGGCAGAGGGTATGTTAGTTTGAGACCAGGACAAGTGATTGCGTTGTGTGGAAATTATTATTATTATAATTAAAATAAAAACTGTGCTTCAGGTAGCAAATGGTCTGAATTTTCCGTAAAACAGTCATCATCATCATCAGCCCACCTCGGCCCACTGCTGGGTATAGGCTCTTTTCCCATCACGCCATCTTTCGCGGTCTCTCGCCAACCGCGGGCCCCTGCCGACCTGGCCACATGGTCTGATCTCCGTTACTGCCCTGGCCCACCTGCCGTCTTCCCCCCTCGCCAGGTGACCCTAAAATGACGTTGACTTATAAAACGTTATTCGTGGTACTGCAAAAAAAAAACAAATCTTCCAACGAAAGATTCAATTATATTGCATAGTTTTATTGTTCGCATTACAGTGTCATATAAGTACTCGTAGGTTAATGCTTATTCCTTTTAAGCTTATACTGGTGAAACTGGCCTTTTATATCTCCACATTCCGTAGGTTTATAGCACAATTATTTAATAAACCATGACGTTTTTAAACGAACGTTTGGAGGCTGTTTTTGACGTGTCGACATGAAACGACTTTTGTCAACGAAACTGTAACAATTCATTTGTATACAGTAGAGCAAAGTAGGCCGTGAAGCCTGACACAGCTCCACCCGCTTTTTCCTCTATATATCGAGCACCAACAGATATTCCTAATACGGTTGACTATGTCATATAGAAAGCTGAATCTTCCAGGCGTGATTATAGTGCTTCCAGACGTTGCTCTATATTAAAGATTAATGATGTAAATAAACTCTACATACCCGTACTTTGACTTACAAAAAAATAAGTAAAAATATAGGTATGCAGAAGAATATACTGTATACACAAAAAAAAAAAATAATATTTAAAAAAAACTCAGGTCTTGGATGTTTACATGTTTGTGATGTCGTTGTTTCTGGTTCCCACGACACAGGGTATCCTAGTGTGGGGCCAGAAGCAATGTATGTCATCATCATCATCATCAGCCATTTCACGCCCACTGCAGAACATAGGCCTCCTTCGTGGTTTTCATAACCATGAGGGGTTTTGCCATAATCGCCACGCTTGGCAGGCGGGTTCTCGATCGCAGTATGCGGTTGGAATCTCAGGAAGACGCTGCTGCCCGTCTCCTGGTAATTGATTTCCTTAGTCGCCTTCTAAGCAATGTATGTGCCTGTATGTAAATATTTATGTTTATATCAGAAGTGGGACGCACCTTCTCCTCACATTAGGGGTAAGCAGTACGACCCCCACACCCTCATACTTTTCAATACGATCCCCTACCGCTCATAACAATTATTGTGGAAATATTTTTTATGCATCTATGGACTTTTTTCTAGTTTTCGATATTTATGTAAACCTTGTTCTGTGTAATGTTTTCTTTTTTCTTCAAAATGTCCGTTTGTTTTATTGAGCCCTGTTGAGTACAGGCCCGGCTGAAAATCAAGGTTTTTGGTACTGTGCTACGTGAATTCCCACAACAATATGCTGCGCTGGAGAACTATTTGTTGCCGAGGAGGCAAACTGTAACTGTTATTTTGTCTCACCTTTTTTTACTTTTCAAACGTGTTTTAAATGTGTTTTTATGACCTGTGGCAGTAAAGGTTTTCTTCTTCTATTTCGGCTCGATAAGTGTAATCAATATGCCCAGCACTAATCCACGCCGGGCCAACTGGCGGTCTAAACTGTGGCGGTAAATAAATGTAATATTTCTATATCGGCTCAATAAGTTTTATCGATATTTCGCTCAGCACTATTCCTCGCCTGGCCAACTTGGGACTAAATTGCTAGAACGCACGCAAAACTAGATTAGTCCAACGTATATTCGGTCGGTTTTAATAGGATAAGAGGTAGGTACGTTAGTGAAGCTGAGCTAGAAATAAAGCCGATTTTGGAGGCTACTAGGAAATAAGGAAATGTGTCTCAATGCAATCGAGATCAGCTTGTTTTTAGGGTTCCATACCTCAAAAGGAAACCCTTATAGGATCACTTTGTTGGCCCTCCGTCAGTCCGTCTGTCTGTCAAGAACGGGAACGCGTAGAGGTATCGAGTTGAAATTAAAACCATATACTCAGGTCTACAGTCCCTTAAAGCTGTGTACAAATCAAACTTCTAAGTGAACGTAAAAAAAAAGATACCCCAAACGGCCGTATCTTCTTTTTACGTGTATTTCGACACTCAAGGGAATCACAATTTATAGGTACTTTCGGTTGACTATGAACTATGAAATTTGTCAAGTAATATCATCTTCTTGAGTTTCCAACCGCATACTGCGATCGCCAACCCGCCTGCCAGCGTTGGTAGCCTAATGGGTAGAACATCGGACTCGGAAGCGAGAAACCCAGGTTCGATCCCAAGTGCGGGCATGTACCTATGACTTGGTTTTCTGAGTTATGTACATTGTGAAGTTATAGTAGCAATACCACACGCTAACGGTGAAGGAAAACATCGTAAGGAAACCTGAGCGTCTGAGCTATTCACATACCTCAGCGCTTTAAATCGCCAATCCGCGCTGGGCACGCGGAGACTCGATTCCTGAACTATTTACAATATGTAAGTACCTAAAAATTTGTACGAAACCCTCGGTGGGCGAGTCCGACTCGCACTTGTCCGTTTTTTTTAAACACCTTTGTGTTTATATGGCATCTGTTGGAGAACTTTCGGACTACGGAAAACGGAAAAATAAAATAGAAATTAAAACTAAGTAAATAACTAAATAAAAGAATATATAAGCAAATAACAAATAAAATAAAACGCGAAAGAAACGAACAAAAGTAAAACTAATTATCAGGATCGGAACTATTAGTATATACACTTAGAGATGGGTAGTGGATTATAACCCAGTAGTTATAATCCGGGTTATAACGTTATCTACCAGTTTTATCCCATTAACTACTTTTTTGGTGGGCCAAAATGTGAAACATCATAGTTTTAGATCAAGTTATTCCTCAGTTATACGTTCAAGAAAATGTTTTGAGAGAACTTACAGGCAGAACTATTTCTCACAGGTCGAAACGATCTTACATAGACGGTGTTGGTAAATTATTAAAGGTTTTATTTGGTACATTGGACACTGAAGATGCTCAACGCTATGACCAAGCAATCGAAAATTTAGACAGTAATGAACATGAAATCTTTAATTTATTAAAATCACAAACTAATGTTATCAAAACTACCATTGCAAATTTCAACAATAGGTACCATTACTAATTTAAACTCTAATGAACAAGTATTTAATAGAAACCTAGAAATTCTTTCCAACTATACTAAACACGTAGATGAAATGTTATTTAATTTGGATTTGAAGCAAGATATTGACGGACACTTGTCTTTTCTTACATTAGTAACATCTGAAGTTAATAACGAAATTTCAATGATAATAAATGCAATTTTGTTCTCTAAGAATAACCTTTACATCCCGTCATCATCACTCCAGAACAATATATTTTTGAATTACGTAAAACTGTTTCACATTTGCCTCTTCAAACTAAATATCCATTAAGTTTAACTATTAATGTTGCTCCAGAATTACTTTCTTTAATAGACTTAGTTTCTTATGTAATGAATGATAAACTTGTATTTGTCATTAGAACTCCATTAATTACTCAAACAGATTATGAATTATATAATGTTGTACCCGTACCTATTAAGAATAAAGATGATACATACATTTTTATTATGCCCAAGGAAAAATATTTTATGATCTCTACTAATAAGATTCATTATACATATAATTTTAATGTTTGTAAAAAGCTATCAAGAAAATTTAATTATATTTGTAAATTAGACACTCCATTATATTCTGTCCATGGTAATCCAACTTGCGAAACTGAATTAATGTTCGGAAAATCAAAAATTCCTGGTGAATGTGACACTAGACTTGCCTATATCAACCACGAACAATGGTATAAAATGCATATTAAAAACAACTGGTTATATGTTATGCCTAGGAAAACGATTGTAACCCTTACCTGTAGAAACAAAGATCCTATAGATTTTGATTTGTATGATACCGGAATTTTGTCATTATCCAGTAATTGTAAATTATACACTGTAAACGTAATTTTGCAAACAGAAATTAAAGGTCTTGAAAGTGAGTTTCATTCATTTTTGCCTTCAATAGACATAATTCAAGACGATTGTTGTAAAAAGATAAAAATGTTACTAAAATCAATTTCATTCCTCTTAAGATTCATGAAAGATTAGACTTGGAAAGTTTAAACTTAGCATCTCATAAAGTCAAACAGGTAGAAGAAATGTTAAATAACATAGAACAAAATTCAAACGTTTATGATAAGGTTGTTAATAATGTTTATTTTGTCTACATCTTTTTGTCTATTGTGAAAATTTTAACATGCTATTTATTGTACCGATTTGTAAAATACATGATTATTAGAAAATTCTTTTGTACACGTCAAAGTAGATTATTAGCTTTAGAAGATTCAAGAACATGTTGTGCACGAATTACGAATTGTATAACTTTAAGAGTAAATGATGACAATAGAAGAAATAATAGAGAACATAATAGTGATATTGAGTTGGAAAATATTGCAAGCCATAGTGATGATTGTACTATTGTAACCTCACCTAAAAGAAATAGGATAGCACAGTTAAAAGATAATTAAAAAGCGAATTATTAATTGTAATGTAAAATTAAAATATATGAGCTAAAATAAGATTATAATATAAGCGTATATTTTAGGTAAGAACTTAGATTTATATAAAGACAATGGATTGTCTTTATTCTAAGGGGGGAGGAAACTGTAATGTACCACATAGACTTATAGGGAAGAGCGGGTGATCGTGCTCTTCCACTATAAAGGGAAATTTCCCGCCAGGCAGATCGTATGCCTGGGGACGGCCGGTCCGACTGATGTTCGTCGGACGTTATATTTATGGTATGTCATGTGAAACATTTTGCTTGCGCGATGTAGGAATGTTGGAGTTTATAGTGCGCGCGCAGAGTAGACATGTGCTCGCCACAGACTTATCTTAAAATTCTCAAGTTGATGATTTGTTTGCAGATGATTGTATGTTCAAACACTATTAGTTGATCTATTTGAATATAATTAGATAACTTAATTACGGAACAGTCTAGAACAACATTACTGATGAGAAAGACAAATTCATTTTATATTTTATAGCGATTATAGGCGAAACGTGGTCGAGAGCGGACGTGCGCGGTGATTTTTATTCGATCTCTCCCTAAATCATTCATTTTAATTAGTGATTGGTGGACCTTTGTGAAAGTAAATTCCTTGTCACTCTTGTGAGACTTTAACGAACTAACTCCTCCCTCTGGGCGTGTTTAGAGTGAGATATCTGTAGCTTCGAGTGTTTTGCTATCACAAAAAGTGAAGAACTAGTTTTGATTGGAGCCCTCCCTCTGCGTGGATTCGAGCTGGCGGCGGTCGGCGTCTGAGTCCGGTCGTGTCGCAGCTCCACCAAATCGACTGATGACAGTGCGGCGAATTTTGGCGCTTGGTCCTGCGAGCCACTACTAAGTAACAAAGACAGCCTCGCACTGTTAACGCAAGTGCTACGAGTTGCGTGGAACGAGTAAGCGGGTTGCTACGAAAATCACACACGCTGCGAACTTTGCTACAACTTCTATTACTCCAGACGGGAAGCTGATTAACTACTCTTCGTTGTAAATATGAAGTGTGAGGCATGCCGTGCTGTCATCACCAACACTGAAACCCTAAAATGCTATCTCTGTAACAAAGCATTTCACCACCAATGTGTAAATATGACGTCGGCTAAATTCAGAGAACTGGATAAGGGTGCGTGGCAATGCCCCGGCTGCGATAACGTGACGAAGCGCTATCGAAGCCGAGGAGACGAAACTCCCACTCGTGGCCAATTCGACGTGCGACCGCGCCCTTCTATTGGCGACTTTAAAGCAGCCGCCATGGAGGTCTGCGAAGCGCCCGCTGCTACCCAACACGCGTTAGTAAGTCCACTAGTGCTTCCGGACGGGGGCTCGGCGGTCGTCTCACCTGCGATACCTACTGAGCCGGCAATCTCACCCGTCTCCTCCGGAGCTCCAGCAACCATTAACTACGATCAGTTTGCAATACTACTGGATGCAAAACTGAACAAGTTCAGGGAAGCATTAATGGGAGAGTTCAATATAATCCTGGCAAAATTAAGGGCCAGTTTTCAAGAGGAGGTTGCTGGTCTTCGTATGGAAAATGAAATATTAAAAGAAAAGTTTGTAGCCTTGGAGAAGAAAGTTGATTCATCAGATATCATGAAACTTTCCGAAAGTATCAATGTTCTTCAAGGCCAATTAAATGACCGAGACCAGGAACTTTTGTCAAACGATATTGAAGTTACATGCGTTCCCGAATGTGATGGTGAGTCGGTTGGACATCTGGTGATGACGGTGGCGACCAAACTTAGGATTACAATGGAGGAGAAAGAGATGGTGAGCGCGGTACGTGTCGGTCCAAAGCATAGCTCTGCGGAGGGAGCTCCCGCGCCGCGACCTCGCCCCATCGTTGTGCGGCTCTCCAGGCGCTCGCTTCGTGATCAACTACTGAGGAGCGCGCGCGTGCGCCGCGGCGCTACAACGTCGGAGTTGGGCCTCCCTCCACACGAGCCGCGACGTTTCTATGTGAACGAGCGGCTCACGAAGACTAATAAAACACCACGTAAGCTTTCCATAGACTGACCCTTTTATTTTTAATTACGAGCATAGACAACCGATTGACATAGACAAATATGTAATGCTAAACCAATCATAGATGGCGCTAGTCGTAAAGTAACAAGTTATAACATTAAATTTGTTACATATTTTATCAAAGACCAACCGCGCCCTTTTTGCTCAAGCCCGGGATGCCTGCCGAGAAGCGCGCTGGCGGTTCGTCTGGTCTAGAGACGGCCGTATCTACGCCCGTAAAGAGCAGACGTCACAAAGGGTAGTTCTACGTAAGGAAGAAGACATTAAATTTTTTATAAAACCATAATTAGGGCAATATTGGAAGCTAACTTTTCTGTGTTTAAGCTGTCCTCGTCAGTGTTAATTTATTACTATCGATTTTTTCTTTTTAACTTGCCAACCACTGTGTACCAACAGGAAACTTTTACTGTCAACATAATGAATAAGACCATCACCTACCAACTTACTAAATTGTTCAGTCATGTTAAGCCTTATGAATTACGCTGTTTCTTAATCTTACAGCCTTTTTTCGCATCCCGTGCGCCTATGCACACTTTATTTGTTTGTTCTGCTAAACTAAACAATCTATTGGTGTTTTTACTTATTTTTTTTATAAACTATTGTAGTAAAATTGTCATATCCCACAATATCTTATATGTTCTTAGCGATTTATATAGTGAAGGTAACTCATGTTTTGGTATCCACATAGATAGATATATATGTAAACATCCTACAACTAAGTTCATATGTTATCACTGTATAACAATAACCTTAAATACCCCCCTGCCTTATAATGTATTTTAAATTGGGGTAATAAATATTCGGTCACTGAATACCGGACAAGAAGAACTTCAAAAAACGTTGGGAGATTTAAAACCAGATGTATTAGCCTTAAACGAAACTTGGACTAAGAAAGGTCAAGAGAAATATGTACCGGATATCCCTGGATACACACTAAAAATCAAATCAAGAGCGGGAGATAAACGAGGAGGCTGTGTAGGCTTTTATGTACGAAGAGGCCTACGTACGCGCAATAAGCCGCACCCACCCTCAGAGCTTGAACAGATGTGGTTAGAGCTGACAATACCGTGTATCGGTCATATAGCTATTGATACAGTGTACCGCGCTGAGTCTGGTCTATCACCTAGTAAAGCGATAGATGCACTGAGCGAATCAATAAGCATGTTCGGATACTGTAAGCACATCTTTGTATGTACCGATTTCAATGTAGATTTGCTGAAGCCTGCTAATGGACCAGCTAAAGAATTACTGTCATTTTTTTCACAACAAAATTTACACCAATTGGTAAAAGATCCCACTCGTATAGATAAAATATCGTCAACCTTACTGGATTTGATAATAACGGATAGCCCCGAGTTGTGTAAATCAGTAACTATTCACCACAACCCACATATGAGCGACCATGGCCTTGTACTAGGAGAATTTGAGATGAAAAGCCCGCCGAAGGTACCTAAATTTATATGGTCACGATCTCTCGGCACAATCAACGAAGACTTATTCATGGAAGATCTCAAGGAGTTACCGTGGAACGAGATATACAACACAAAAAATGTAAACGAAATGGTACACGCTTTCAATGCTTTAATTTGGGGGATCTTTGATAAACATGCGCCAATACGAAAGATCAAACTAAAGGAGAACCCTTCTCCTTGGCTTACAGAAACCATAAAACTGATGATGTCGCTGCGTAACAAGGCTCTCATTAGAGCTCGTCTGACCAAGAAAGAGTCTCATGTCAGATATTATAAAGACCTCAAAAATACTGTTACGGTTGCCCTTAAGCGAGAGAAAGAGGCTTTTTTCACCCATTATGTTAACAAAAATAAAAATCACTCTATACAAATGTGGAAATACCTCAAACAAGTATCTACCTTAATACCTACCGCAACACTTAAACAAACCTAATGAAATTAATGACTACTTTCTTGACACACCGGGTAACCCTGAGATTGCGGAAAACTTAATAAAGTTGAAATTAAAACTTGCACAGAATATCAAATTAATAAAATTATTTCTTCTATTGCCACAAATGCATCTGGCGACGACGCAATATCTATAAAAATGATACGGATGACATTGCCAGTAACCCTGCCCATAATAACAAGCATTATAAACAGGTCCATTTGTGAATGCACTTTCCCTGAAGCCTGGAAACTTGCTAAAGTAAAACCACTCCCGAAATGCCAAGATGTTCAGGACTACAAGGATCTTCGAGCAATAGGTATCCTACCGGTGCTATCCAAAATCATAGAAAAAGTAGTTTGCTCACAGCTAACCACATTTTTGGAGAATAATTCGGTACTCCCAAAAATGCAGTCAGGTTTCCGTAGCAACCATGGTACAGCTACAGCCCTAGCTCATGTAATAGATGACATACTCACAGAATCAGATAGAGGCATGGGCAGTATATTACTGCTTTTGGATTTCTCAAGAGCATTTGATTGCATAAGCACCGACCTGCTATTGTCAAAGCTGTCTTTTTACGGAGTGTCCGAATCAACATGTTTGTGGTTTCAATCATTTCTGAGAGGCCGCAAACAATATGTAGTCACTGAAGACGATCAGGGAGAGATAAAGAGATCAGAGGTAAAGTCTATCGCGCCAGGCTGCCCTCAAGGGTCAATACTTAGTCCCCTGCTATTTATTTTATATACTTCGGATTTAACCCAAAACATCAAGCACTGCAAAGTTCATATGTATGCGGATGACACGCAATTATACTACCCCATTAAACACAAAACATCACATGAAGCTGTGAAACTGATTAACGAAGACCTAGAAGAAATCTACCAATGGACACAGAAAAACGCATTAGTGCTAAACCCTACCAAATCGAAATATGTAGTAATGGGTACAAAAGTACAACAACAGCGTATTATTGACGACGTACAGGATATAAAAATCGACAATCAAGCACTTGAAAGAGTGCACACTGCACGAAACCTCGGTCTCTTTCTAGGTGGAGAAATGCGATTTGAGGAACACATAAATTCCAAAATACTCAAGGTTCTCTATGGAATTCGGGAACATCTGAAGCTGGAAATCAGGTGTCTGCTCATGGAATCTCTCGTACTGTCGATTTTCAATTACTGTGACACAGTTTATGGGCCAAGAATATTTGAAAAATCCAGTAGAGCAATACAACGCGTCCAAAACGCATGCGCACGATATTGCTTTGCTATCCCTAAACGTGCTCATATAACCCCATATCTAAACGAGAATAAAATCCTAAAGATGAAAAATAGGAGAGACCTCCACCTTGCAGGGATGGTACAAAAGATAGTGCACACCAAAAGACCGGTTTATTTATATGAAAAATTTCAATGGCTAGGAGAATCTCATACAAAATTAACCAGAAGCAAGATTGGCCTAAAAATGAAGAGTAAGACAGCTGGTTTCAGAGGCAGTTTCAAGTTCTCTGCGGCAAAAATTTGGAACGACTTACCGCCACCGCTACATGACAACATGGCGCCATTGGCGTTTAAACAAAGGCTTAAAGTCATACTGTTGGAAGCACAAAGCAACGCTGCGCAATATATTTATAGTCAGAAGCTGCAGGAAATTTGAAACCAGGGAACAAATATGTGCCTATCATCTTAACTATTTATTTCTTTCTTTTTAATATCCTTAATATGCTGTTCTACACCACGTCACGTTCTATAACATGAGTTAAATAAATAGTATGTATTTAAAAATATCTATGTACCTATGTTTTGTTTAAAATCATTTATGTATATTTTTAATTATAATTATATGCATGCATTATATTTATCTGTTTACATTTTAATATCTGTATTTCAGTCTATTTATTTATTTATTTAAATTTCTAGTTTAGTTTTTCAAATTACAAGGGCCTCGCTGAAAATCAGCGCCTTTTGAATGCATAATAACATTCAAGAGGCATTACGCTGAGTGAGGTACCTTTTGCCAGAACCTTTAATTTTAAGCTGTGTTGCTCCGAGAAGTTTATGTTACTCAATTCACGTACACCTAGATACACACATTAGTTATAATTTTCTTATGTTGTTTTATGTCTGGCAATAAACACCATTTTTTCTTTCTTTCTTTCTTATTAAGAAATTGTAAAGTAAATAAGTTCAAACTACAAAATAACATCATTAGTTAGTTGATTAATAATTTAGTATAAATACTTACATCTTTGAGTCAGTTCCTCAGTTCCTCGATAGCAGTTCATAGCTCAGTTCCTCGACATTCGGTCTCTCCCTAAGTTATAAGTTATTATTGTGTAAAGTAAGCAGTGTGAAAGAAAACACAAGTAAAAAGTCGCTCACCTTTTTATTTTGGCCCCTTCTGTTCACGCAATTACATTAGGACACTGGCCCTTAGTACAATGCGAGCGCAAGAGATAAAAACTAAACATGGTAGTGAAATCCCAACCTAATATTGTATTGTATGGAGAATTTCCTCTATATTTTTGCGTGCATAATTTCATAACGATACATGCAGCTTACAACTACTACAACGCCGTGCACATTATTCGACATATTCCGTATTACTATTGAACGAAATCATTATGAACCGCCATAATGGGTTATAACGGGTGCATAACTGGGTCAAAACTGGATTATAACTCACCAGTGGTTTATAACCTGGGCCATTACCCATCTCTATATACACTTCTTGTTTTGAAGACTCGCTATTTCCCAACTGTGCTGTTATAATGTACGTTCGATGGTGGCGAAATTTCTATTCTGATGATATTTATTTACTTACTAGATGACCCCGTGAACTTCGTATCACCGACGTCAACCGTTTTTTTTCTTCTCACCGTTTAAACCTTCCCTGGGCTTCCACAAATATATAAAAACAACAACTAGCCAAATCGGCCCAGCCGTTCTCGAGTTTTAGTTCTCTAACGAACAGCAATTCATTTTTATATATAAGAAGATTTATTTATTGATACTTTTATTGCTGTTACATAATATATTGTTGTATATAATTATATATTAAAATAATACATTTACATATGGTGTAGCAATGGGGAAAACGGGGATCACTAAAAATTACCATCCCACTGCCACAGCGTCTTGCTGGTTACTTGTAAGGGCAACAAAATTACCATCCCACTGCCACAGCGTCTTGCTGGTTACTTGTAAGGGCAACAAAATTACCATCCCACTGCCACAGCGTCTTGCTGGTCACTTGTAAGGGCAACAAAATTACCATCCCACTGCCACAGCGTCTTGATGGTTACTTGTAAGGGCAACAAAATTACCATCCCACTGCCACAGCGTCTTGATGGTTACTTGTAAGGGCAACAAAATTACCATCCCACTGCCACAGCGTCTTGATGGTTACTTGTAAGGGCAACAAAATTACCATCCCACTGCCACAGCGTCTTGCTGGTTACTTTTAAGGGCAACAAAATTACCATCCCACTGCCACAGCGTCTTGCTGGTTACTTGTAAGGGCAACAAAATTACCATCCCACTGCCACAGCGTCTTGATGGTTACTTGTAAGGGCAACAAAATTACCATCCCACTGCCACAGCGTCTTGCTGGTTACTTGTAAGGGCAACAAAATTACCATCCCACTGCCACAGCGTCTTGATGGTTACTTGTAAGGGCAACAAAATTACCATCCCACTGCCACAGCGTCTTGCTGGTTACTTGTAAGGGCAACAAAATTACCATCCCACTGCCACAGCGTCTTGCTGGTTACTTGTAAGGGCAACAAAATTACCATCCCACTGCCACAGCGTCTTGATGGTTACTTGTAAGGGCAACAAAATTACCATCCCACTGCCACAGCGTCTTGCTGGTTACTTGTAAGGGCAACAAAAATGTAAAGGTCGGCGTGATGTCGTCTCCACTGTACAAACGTCTATAAAAGGAAATACTTTTTACTTTAGCGTGCGTGATACGAAACAAAAAAATATAATTTTTGTCATGATTTCCTATCACACTGGTACGTTCGCCTCCAAGAAACCTTAAACCCTCAACCCACTGAACCGCATAAAAGCTACAAAAATCCGGCCATGTGCGAGTCGGACTCGCACACGAAGGGTTTCATTATCTATACAACACTAGACACAAAGATCGAGAAAAAACAGCAACAAATCACGTTTGTTGTATGGGAGCCCCCTTAAATATTTATTTTATTTTAATTTAATTATTTATTTTTGAAGCGAATATAGAACTAAATATTCTGTGAATATTTCAAGCATCTACCTATTGCCGTTATTATTAATAAAGGGAAAACAAAATACGTTTGTTGTATGGGGGCCCCCCTTAAATATTTATTTTATTCTGTTTTTAGTATTTGTTGTTATAGCGGCAACAGAAATACATCATCTGTGAAAATTTCAACTGCCTAGCTGTCACGGTTCATAAGATCCAGCCTGGTGACAGACAGAGACATACGGACAGTGAAGCCTTAGTAATAGGGTCCCGTGTGGCACCCTTCTGGTACGGAACCCTAAAAACAGCCTCACAACCTATCCTTATTTTTATTGTTAGCAATCACGCTATATAGAATACGCTTCGCCTTTTCGACGGTGACTTATTATATCCACTAGTATTTGATCGATATATTACATTTGTGAAGTTGACAGTACTTATTCAGCTACCGTAAAACGGGATGATTAGAAACTGGAAAATGCACAAAAACAACCAGGGAAAAAGGTTCTTTTGTCACCGCTGCAGTTGTAACTTCAGTTAAGCGACGTCCCAGGATCTGTCCGAAATGTCTGTCAATAGATGTCGCTGCGGTAGTGGCCCGGTGGATAGAACATTGGACTCGGAAGCGAGAGACCCAGTTTCTATTCCAGTGGGGGCATGTACCTAGGACTTTTTTCCAAGTTATGTACATTTAAGTTATAGTAGCAATACCACTCGCTAACTGTAAAGGAAAACAAAGTGAGGAAACCTGAGTGTCGGAGCTGTTCACATACCTCAGCGCTTGACATCGCCAATCCGCGGTGGGCACGCGTGGTGATTGAGCACATACTCTCTCTCTGAGAAAAGGCCTGTGCCCTACAGTGGGACGTACATATTCTGCTTTTGATAGACGTCGCGGTAGTTGTAGATAAGTTCTTCCACTCTTTGTCACTTTTCATACTCGAGTTTCTAATCACTCCGTTTGACGGAACTCGTTGAGCGTTTTTCTACCAAAGTATAGTCATCAGGGTATATCATGTTGACGGTACACAAAGGGTTTTTTCTAGGAACCGCATTTAACTTTCCATTCGTAAGGTGAAAGTTAGGGACAGGATAGTGAAATTCTAGCAATCGGGACTAGTTCCTGAAGTTAAGCCGACTCCTTTAACATGTCGTCATAGATTTCACGGTACTGACTTCGTCCTATCCTGTACTGTTTCCAAATTTATGCATTGGTCAAGCAATTTCTGACCTCCGCAAAATGTATAACTGTGTGCTTTGTTCGAATACTGTAACAAATGTCTTAGATCTAATCACTTCCTTTTTGTGAATTAATTTGAAAGCATTTAACTCTTTCCTGGTTTTAATTGTGTTTTTAATGTCTCTGTGACGTATTTGTGAGTATGGTATTATTCGTTTCTTTTTGTACTGCTTTTTGCTGTGTTTATTAACGTTTTAATTATTGTGGCGTGCATGTTAATGGCTTCTTTTTTAATGTTTAATCTTTAACCGTCTGAAAAAGGCAGGAAACCACTTTTTACTGCCTGCTTTTGCCCAAAACTTAACACTTTTAATTTGGATCGCGATAATACTAACTTGATTTCTTTATAACATTGTAATACAACCAATAAATCTTAGTAGCAACACAAGTAAAATCAATGACACCAAAAATGTATTTGCACTATGTCGCTTGTATCAAGGGTTAGTACAATGTAACACCCACACTGTGATACCTGCTATTTTGAGATTTATTGTGTTCATCCCGTCTCAACCGAATCAAAAACTCCATAACTAAAATCGTTGTCTCTTTTCAGCGACCTACCAGATGAGGAGGACAAAAAATCTCCCGTCCTGCTCCTCGGCGTCAACAAGATAGGCGACTCCCCGTTCCTAAGACGCCGGTCCAGTGACGGAGCGCATACTTCCGGCTCTATAAAATTCTTTAGACCTCCAAAATCAAAATACACCAGAGGCCTACACGGCGATGAAAGGCTAGAGAAGATTCGGCAAGACCTCTTGACCCACAAACATGGGTCTGATAAGTACAAAATCACTGAGAAAGCCAAAGATAAGCGGTCGCAAGATGACGAGAGACCAAGAGCTGACTGTATTAAGCTGAATTGTGTGAGCCGGTGCGTTTGCAAAAGACAAAATTCGTCCAACAGAGGGTCGTTTTCGTTTCACAGGCCTGAAAATAGACAGTCCTCCTTATGCCCCTCTGAACCGTACGGCGTTGAAGCGAAGTCTAGCGATCAGTCTGAAAACGACATTGAATTCAAATACACTGAGCACAATTTAGAAAATCAACCGTCGAGCAGTAAGCCGAACTCTTACAATGTAACGCCTAAATCCACAGAAAGAAGGTCGCTGTTGCTGGCGAATCTAAACGAGCGGTTTCGCAAAACGTTGAGCTTAGATTCCAGAAAAGTAGAAACCAATAGAGTTCTGAGTCTGCCACAGGAAACGAGACCTAAATCACTTGTGAATACTAGCAATATCTGCGTGCAGCAGTACAACAACGAAGACTTCCAGCAGCAGGCAAATTTTAGCAAAGGCCATCAGCCAAAGAAGAAACGAAAGTCCTTCTTCTCTTTAGACACTTTCTTTGACTCCAAAAAATCTGACACCTCGTCCATAGATGATTATTGCTCGTCGAAATACAAACGCTTCGAGCTCGAGAGCGACGATTCGCCACTATTCCGACGAGATTTATCATCGAATCGCAGGGAAAAGACCCCGGACCTACTGAAATTGCCCACAATAATCGATTCAGTTCGTAAACGGCAATCTGACACCCGGCGACAGTTGGAAAAGCTGGAGAATCACTTCTATAAAAGCTTAACCAAAGTCGAAGTAGCGAAAACTGTGATCGACGCAGTACCAAAGGACGCCAAAGACATACAAGGCACAAGCGGGCATTCCAATCACCTATACGTCGACGAAGATGACGTGGAATATATTGAGCCTATAAGAAGCAACTTTACCAGCCAATCGACGCTGATATTAGACAAAAACATTCCTCAAGACTACATAAAGCCTGATTCCATACTAACTATTAACACTGAGGAGACAGAAATAAGGTTACCTAGCTCAACGATATCTCCAAAATCGGGAGCCGAAAATGATTTGGACAGCATAGGCCCTTACGAAATTGAAGTGAAGGAATCGGATTTGTTACTCGACCTGTCAAGGAATCTAACTGTGAAAGTCATGGATAAGTCAGTGGACTCCATTGGTAGTTGCTCCTTGGATGTCGACGCGAGTACGGATTTTTCAGGTAATTAACTGTTGTGATACTAGTAGATCTTTTTTGAGTGTTGTCTTTGTGGAAATAAAATCAAGCTATCTATACATTTCAAAAATAATGGGAACCATCTTACTTTGAATTTTCATAAATCGCACAACTATCTTCCATTCCCTGTTTCATTTGGATCCTGCTTACTTCCGGTCAAATTGTATCTTTTTTTCTTAGCTGTTCTCAGATTTATTTTTGTAATTTTCTTTATGAAACTTTACATTTAAAGGTTTGAAAGCATGCCATCTGTGTTTCTACTGTTGTGCTTTCTTTGGAGATTTCATAAAAATAAAGTCCGGTATTTTTGAACATCGATTATATCATTTACATCTTGTGTTTTCTTTCATTTCCTCGTTACTTTACGTATTTGTATCACCTTTTTACCTTCACGTGTTCTTGTGCGACTGTCATATTGCTATGTTATCCATTATTTAAATTAATCTTTTATAATTAATGAAATTATCTTCTTCTAAAAAATTTATGAAAAATGTAACATACATTCGACACAACATCAACCATTTTAGTTGCAAAGTCAACCATATCGCAAATGATTAGCGTAAACGGATGTAAAGGTTGATTTGCTGTCGACTACATCATAAGCAGACTAAGTACGTCCCACTGTAGGGCACAGGCCTTCTCTCAGGGAGAGAGTATGGGCTTAAACACCACGCGTGCCCACCGCGGTTTGGGGATTTCAAGCGCTGAGGTATGTGAATGTGAATAGCTCCGACACTCAGGTTTCCTCACGATGTTTTCCTTCACAGTTAGCTAGTGGTATTGCTACTATAACTTCACAAATGTACATAACTTAGAAAACAAAGTCATAGGTACATGCCCGCACTGGGAATCGAACCTGGGTCTCTCGCTTCCGAGTCCAATGTTCTACCCACTATGCTACCACCTACATAAAAATGTCGACTACATGAACTCATTGTGTCTATTTGCCGAAGCTCGATAAAGTAGCTATACCGTAAAATACTGATTAAATTGTAAATTGCTCCAGCAAGCGCCATCGAGCATGGCGGAAGTACCGCAATAATATTATAGCTCAAGAAAAGGCACTGTCATTCGATATGGCTTTATTCTGTTACTGTGAATGGGACATAACTCTAGTCTTTCCTTGTGTCCGTCGATATCCTACGCAAATACATTATTCCGCGATTTAGGGTGAGTTTCTGAATTGAGAATTTCGCTAAGTAAATTGTTAACTGTAGTGCTGTTTCTTCGAATTTCACAGAAAAGACCGTGACAAAACGTTACTTAAGTATTTACTTAGTGAAACTCTCATTTCAGAAACCGGCCCTTAACCTGCCATACTAGGCGGCATCATCGGCATCGAAAGATCGCCGATGACACGCTTAGAGAGTAACTTTTTAAAATTTTGCAAAATGTTAATTACTTCTTTAAAACCTGCGCCAATAAAATTTTGTTTATCTTGTTTACATCTGCAATGATAAAAGCGACATTCCTAGTTAAAATTTTAATTAATTCGCATTTTAATTTATTTTTCCACTCAACAAAATAGTGCAAAAAGTTACGCTCTATGGGTGTTTCTTTTGAAAATATAGATTAAGCTGTTTCGTACGTTCGATACGATAAAGGCATTTACAAAGGCGCTGTCGACTGTACTATACACAGAACTACATTGTTCTGTGCTACTATATATATACTATTATGTTTATTAACTTGGTCGTTCTATTTTTAAAAACCCCACCTGAAAGATTCTCGTTGACGAATATCCAGTAGAGGTGTACGGGGCTATATCCATGTTCATGTCCTTCGCTTGCTTTAGTTATTGATCGTTCCAATAACTATACATATTTCTACTTATGTAATTGTAATATTAGAGTAAATTTTGAATACCTTATTTTATGTCGTATTAAGGTTGAGTGAGGGCAGCAATGCAATCATTTCTAAATGCAAGTCACAAACAAATGAGAATAAAATGCGCATACACATAAAACTAATCGATATTTTGACCTCGATTCAGCCTACGTGCCATTGTGTTGCCGCCGGTCATTGTCGCCATAAGCGCTGACTAGGGCGTACAAGAATTTTGCCTGCGGAATTTATTTATTAATGTGCAACTGTAATATCAATAAGTAAAAATCAAAATAAATTAATTTGTCGGACACAAATTACTGCAATCGACAACATCCCGTAAACTCAGTGGAACGGAACGTTCTGCGGTCTGGCCGCAAAACGGAGAATCGAACGGTGTGTGGCAGAAAAAAAAAGATAAAAGTTTGACGTTTCTACTGGCTGAGTCTGGCTGTGCTTTGCTTGTGAAGTGAGTGACGCAAAATCGTCTGTAATTTTTCATCTAAAACCAAATTATTTCAATATATTGTGCTGTTATTTTATGCTTTAAACGTTTGTGTGTATATTTTCGGTGTTTCGGTAAGTTTCTGTTGAGGATCGCATCAGTTGTGTTGGATAGAAAAGGCTTTGAAAGTTGAGCTTACAAATTCTATAATCTACCCGATTTCACATTAAAAGTTAATAAATTTTCGATTTCACTGTTAAATAACTAGTTTCTAGTGTAGAATCTTAATTGTATGTCACTAATTTATGTTAGAGATGGCTAACGTTATGTTATTAGTCAGTTTCTTGGAGATTTCCATGATGTTTTGCTGACACGGACTCACATGACTAATCTGAAGCTTCTCACGTACCTACATCTGCAATTCCATTAGACATCCGCAATGAATAAGCGTTTATTTACGAAAAAAGTTGTGCTGTTTAACAGATCGGATTAATAATACTATTTCTAGTCCGTAGTATAGGGCACTGTCTTTCTTATGAACCTGAATCATACATAATCTTGCCATTTTGATGAACTTTACTCACCAACCAAAAATTGGCTCATTCATGTAGCGATTAAATGATGGAACAATTACCTACCTTACCTTAAACTACATAAATGACATTTTGAAGCGGTGGTAGCGGAGCCTTAGACGCCGGCTTCTCATTCAGGAGGTCGTGCTTTCGAATCCCGGGATGTACCAATGACTTTGTTTTCTAAGTTATCTACATTGCGAAGAAATATTTACAACTGTGAAGACAAACATTGTGAGGAAACCTGACTCTCTGAAGTGTTTACACACCTTAGCGCTTGAAATCGCCAATCCGCGTGGGGCACGCGTGGTGATTAAGCTCTATCTAACTGAAAAAAGGCAGGTGCCTCTAAAAAAAAATTTTGTTAAACTAACTTTCCTTACTACCAATCTACATTTATGGGTAGATATACAGGGTGTTACCAAATCCGTATGTGTATTCAAAAAGAGGGTGTTCCCTACAATGGATAAAGGGTCATAGCGACTTCTAGAAGCTAGGAGAAGGACCCCTACCTCTGCTCTCACTACCATACATCTAGTTCAAGAAATTGTTAAGGTAACAAACAGAAAACCAGCATGCTGAATTATGTAACAGACATTTTCACACCATGGGACTTTCTGACAGACCATTTTGCTAGGGTTGCCTAGAAAAGGTGACACCCGCCCATTTGACCACGCACTGTGAGAGCGTGGAAAAGCAAAGGACCGCCGTCATTGAGAAGCTGGGATCCCTTCAGGTGGCCTTAAGTGTCATCAGAGCACTACTGGCTTTCTGGAAAGAGATAAACTAGCTGGAGTAATCACAAAGCCCTGCTACATACAATGGCCCAACTATGATGCTAAATGCAGAAATCCAGGGTCTGAATCCTAATTTACTGAGAGGACATACTAATTTTTAATAAGAGTGAGCACCGTCAATCAATTGTTATCAATGGTCAATAATCACACTAAAAATATTTACAACAGCTTTGACGTTTGTTAAGTAAACATTTAGTTTTTATAGTGAATAAAATTTTTGACTCTGACTTTGTTATTATTGAAAACAGAGAAATATAGAACAATGTCAGATCTTGACAAATTGTAAAATTGTCATACTTAAAACTAACATAAATGTAAGTGTATTGCCAGAACATGGGTACATAAGTTCTTAAATATAGTGCCAAGATCCTTCATGATCTACCGATCTACATAGATAGAGATAGAGAACACTTGACCGTTTGGTGTACATATTACATTTAATTAATACAATTGATCAATTAATGTTTCTACGTAAGAAAATTAATTGGTACTTAGCTGTTAAATGAAATAATAAAAATATGATGTCAGAATTATAATAAATCGGCAATAATATAGAACTTATCATTAATGAATTTGTCAAATTTACAATACATTTCTCTTTCATATAATGCATGGCAAACTTAGTACTAGGTATGTCAAGTGAATATGTCAAACGTAGAATCTATGTTTACGATAATAATTTTCATAACAATATTAATAATAAATATTTCCTATATGGTAATCAGTTTCCTGGCATTGTAAAAATGAAATGTAACAACTGTGACCTTGATCGTGGTGCTGACTTAATTTTACGTGTAGCCAATTAAATTCATGACCGAGGTTTCTACTTTGTACCACTCTTATTGTGAAGACATAAAGTCCAATTCAGGCTTGACAATGTGAAATGTACATTATTGCTTGTATCTAATCTCAGTGGCTCTGAATGTTTTATAGATAGGTAGATAAATCATTTATTAAATCGCCCCAGCACACAAAGATGTACAATCAACAGGCGTAGTATGCTAACAAAAATATTCATTATAAAACATTCATAATATCCTAATAAACAATAAAATAACATAATCATACCTCAGCGCTGACTTGACTGATTTTGACCGCGGTGGGCGCGCATGGTAATTAAGCCCATACTCTGAGAGAAGGCCTGTGCCCTGCAGTGGGACGTATAATTATAGGCTACATACGGACAATCAATCGTAACAAGGAGGACGAATCTTCAAATACGATGAAGCACAGGAAAATAAATGGTTTTAATAAGATAAGAAAAAGATTCATTTGTGAAACATACCTGGGTACAACAAAGTTGAGATGTTACAAGTAGGAAAAGCAGATATCTCTATGTTTTGCCCATAAAGCGTACAAATTTTTCGCGCAAAAAGTAATTGAAAAATCTCATTGGAGAAGCCATGATAAATAGTGGTGATAAAGATATTTTTCTACGAGTAATACTTTTCGTAATATCCTGTCGAAAAGTAATTTTATGTAGTCACGTGGTACAAAAAACGCGCCATACCGATTGGGATTAATCTATAGTCGCCACACGGCGATTGATGAATATTTAAGTCATCTCCTAACATAGTGTTTTTATGTGTTTATGCGACACCCTAATTAGAAAATGTACATATTTAATTAATACTACGTTATACGAAATATAATAGGTTTTATATTATTAGATCAACTTAACTTTTTTGCACTTTTAGGGTTCTGTATTCGACAAGGAACCCTACAGTTTCGCCATGTTAGTCCGCGTCTGACTGTCTGTCAGCGACAAAACTCTTTATTTTTTTTTACATTCCTTATATGTACCTTTACTGCTAGTAAATAATTATTTTTTCTCATCTACCACATAGTGTTGAATTGTATCGTATCATTGAATTGGCCGTTTAAAATGTTGTGCACGTTAAGCCGGGTTTTGACGGTCTTGGTACGCTCGGACCGTGTGCGTACAGCTTTAGTTGATTATGACGACGGTCAGTGCGCTCGAACCGATTGCGTCGTCATAATCAAATAAAACTGTACGCACACGGTCCGAGCGTACTAAGACCGTTAAAACCCGGCTTTAGGAAACGATTTTTTCGATTAAGGGATCCGTAAACAAATTTAGTTGAAACCTATCACAGCTCGGTAGGCTTTGTACACTCAGTACCTAAGCATTCCATTGAAAATTACTATGATGACGTTGTCAGCAGGTAGTTAATAAAAAACGTGACCCGACACGCATTTGACCGATTTTTTTTTTGAGACTTTAAATTATTACTTAATTCCAGAATTTAGGTAAGGCTGCGTAGGTTGCGTAGTGCTTAGAAGAGCTTTAGTTTAAAAAGAAAAACATGTTCGCTCCACGTGTAAGTCTAACAGTCTTATCGATAATAACACGATTCCTTAAAGCACTCCTCAGAGTCACTTTTATTAGTCTGTGGTAAAGGGAAAGACGTAACCATAGACAATTTAAACTGCCTCTGAGGAGTGTTTTTTGAAGAGTGTTTAATGAATAAGACCGTACATGTTCTATCGGCCTGACAGAAAAGTCTTGACTATTCGTAGTATGTTGTTGAGGATAGGGCTAAGGTGACAAGGTCTAGTTGTGCTAATAAGGACATTAGCACCTGCTTTGCCCACTTTCTCTCTTATAGTTGGTTGCAAAGCAATGTAACCTGATTCGGCTAGGCTGTTCGGTTTTCTCTTTCTTTACCTAAGGCTGGGTTCTCCGAGCGCACGGATTTGTATAAGACTTATTGCGCTGCGCGAGCGAATAGTTGGTGGTACAGTACGCAATTTTGGAATTGAAGAAATACAAATCCCATAAATAGAATTTCGACGACCGACGTCACTAACACATTCAGTGATAGACATTTTGGTATACTTTTTGTTATACAAAACTCAGTGCAGCTCAAATAAAACCGTGTCTAGTGATAATTTGGACTCATGTTGGCGATTCTTTTTTGATGCTATAAAGTAAAAAAATCATAAAAGTAACGACAGACGCCCCTAAATTGGACATTGAAAAGTAATAGGTATATATATATTTTTTTTCAGATTTTAAATGCTGACCATTAAAGAATAAAAATGTATTTTAAAACACCTGATTTAGGGGTAATGTCGGAGAATCCAGCCTTAATTTCTCTAAAAATTTAAAGCCAATTCTACAGATTAAAACAATCCTCAGGTGTAGTTTAACCTGTTAGCTGCTGCAGGACCTAATAACTCGCGCATCCATAGAATTCCGGTGGGACCGGCAGCAGAGTGGCAACGCTTCCCGAGTCAAAAATCAAAATAACTCTTCTGATTTATGTTTGATTCTAGTTTTGTAAAGAGTTTTATCATCCTGATAAAATTTTATTTCGAGTAAGCTAAAAGTTTACCGAAAAAAAATACGAAAAATGTATAAAAAGCAGGCAGAAATTGAACTTACAAAGTTTTCACTGGTTTGTTTGAAAATAATTCTGATTACAAATCTTTATTTATATCTAATTGTTTATAGTAATTTTTATCTACGTCTACGCTATCTACACTAATATTATAAAGAGGTAAAGTTTGTAAGTTTGTGTGTAGGGGGTAATCTCCGAAACCACTGATCCGATTTGAAAAATTATTTTACCAGTATTTAGAATGGTCCTTCAAAATGGACATAGGCTATATATAGATTGCCTTAAAATCACGTCTAAAGGTTTCATACACTCGACAACACACAAGTACACAGGACTATTAAATTTAAATTGCACTTAAGGGTCAGTGTTTTCATAAATAAGACTGTTTGACTTTGGCTAAGGGGGCTACATAAGAGTTTTGCATCATATATGCTTGGCACGATCCTGATATACCATACCTTCACACCAGTATTCCCAAAGGGGTAATGGTGCGACCCATTTGAATTCAGATTGTGTTACTGTCTATGTAGGTATGGCCAGTCGCCGTTTTACATCTCAAGGGACAGTTTTCATAGAATAATTTAATTTTCTTTTATTAAAAAATCTACCTCTTATATTGTTTAAGGACAATACTAATTTGACGTCATGCCTATTACGTAAAACGTAACTGTTTGTAAGATGGATTACACATTCTTTTTATTTCCCTAAGACAGTTTTTTGTGCATATTATTTCAAAAAAAGCCCCAAAACAGTGGGCCGAGTTAACCTCGCCAAAATTTTGCAATTGGCAACTGATCTACACTCGGTTAGCATAGTGGTTGAATTTACCACTTCAAAAGGCACACGGTGACAACTCAGCCGGAGGGTGAGTTGACGCCTAAGCCTCTCTGCCTACCCCTCCGGATACCGGTATTTGTTTATGTATGAATGTTTTGTGTAATCCCTCAAAATATGCTAAAATGACTCGCAAATGGCATGCAAAGTTTGAGAAAGCCTCTATCTTTTGATAGGGAGATAAGATATTCAGTAGTAGTGTTTTCAAGTAAACGTTATTATCAATCAACGTTTTTTCACCGCATGTGGCCATGGTGAAGCGTTATTTAATTTATAATTTATGCATTATGAAACTGAGTTATGACACTTGTAAACCTATAATTTATTCATTACCAAACTGAGTGATGTTATGTGAAATTTGCGTAGCAATCTCAGGATCATGTGTGATTAATTTATTTCTGTGTATGCCTGTATGTTTGTCAATTTTATGCTTATTCAGTGTAACCGTTTTACTAAGAATAACCATTTTCATACAATTTTCTACTCTCCATTCGGTTCTTCGTATATTTATTTATTTATTGATACTTTTATTGCACATAAAAAAATCGTACAATGCGGCGGACTTAATGCCATAAGCATTTTCTACCAGTCAACCGCAGGAGCTAAGGGAAAGAGTATAACCAATTTTTATACAGCTTTCTACTCTCGAGTGACAAAAATATTTCGCCCTTTACTCCACTCTATAGTGTCCTTTACTCCACGGCCGTAGTTATACAGGATTATTTTAAAAATGCCCAATAAACACGTCAATCAGAGGCTGTGCTTTAGAATAACTTTGGTTCTGTGAGTTTTTAGGGTTCTGTGGTCCGACCAGGAACCCTTATATAGTTTCGCCATATTTGTCTGTCTGTCTGTCCGTCCGTCTGGTCCGTCCGCAGCCTAGCGCAAAGACCGGTGGTACTAGAAAGCTGTAATTTGTTATGAGTATACATATTTATCACGCCGACAATGTTAAAGAATAAAATATTGGAAATTTTTTTTTTTACCTAACCTAACCTAACATGAAAAGTGGGGATGATTTTTTTTTCTCGTCTACCCCATCACATTTTTTATTCAGGGTTCCGTTTGCGTAATATTAAGCTTTAAAGCGCAAATTTTTGCCCGAATAGGGCTCAAACCCCCCACCCCCTGAAAAAATTCAGGATAGTAGCACATATAATGAACTTAAAAAAACGGCTAAATAGGGTTTACTAGTTAACGAGCAATAGCAACCAACTTATAAAAGTAAAATTTCATACAAATTCCATTGAAAATTACTTCCATGAAGTTTTGCGTTTTTTTTGGTAATGGTCATAAGTAAAAAAAAAGTCTGACTCGCGCACGAAGGGTTCCGTACCATATTATCTATATAACATTAGACACAAAGATCGAGAAAAAACGGAAAAAATACGTTTGTTGTATGGGAGCCCCCTTAAATATTTATTTATTTATTTTTGAAGCGAATTTAGAACTAAATATTCTGTGAATATTTCAAGCGTGTGCGTTTTGCCGTTATTAATATCGAGCAAAAAATGGCAAAAAAATACGTTTGGTGTATGGGAGCCGCCCTTAAATATTTATTTGTTCTGTTTTTAGTATTAATATAGTTGTTATAGCGGCAACAGAAATACATCATCTGTGAAAATTTCAACTGCCTTAGCTATCACGGTTCATGAGATACAGCCTGGTGACAGACAGACAGACAGACAGTAAAGTCTTAGTAATAGGGTCCCGTTTGGCACCCTTCGGGTACGGAACACTAAAAAGAACTTAAAAGTCAGTGTTGTAAATGACAAACTCTATTGACGTGAAATTATAAAAATAACCCTGTATTTTTAACTGGTCGGGTGAAGAATTATTTTAATTGATGCCTCAGATCCCTACAAAAAGCCTGAGTTGATATTATATTAAGAATTATCATTACTTTTAGTGATAAATCCGCGGTCTGTACTGTTGGGTTAAGAAATATCTGTGTGATTTGTGTATTGTAAAATATCCTCTATTATCTTATATCAGACAGGTTCATTAAATTGCCATTAAACAATAATGAACGCTTAGAAACAAATCTTCGGCCGCAAAAGTGGAACTGCCTCTTTTTTCTGGATCACTGACCTCCATAATCCCTACAGTCCGCTATAGGTCAGACGGTTGGATTTTCTCACGATGTTTTCCTTCTACTTTCGATGATATTTGTACTACAAAAACCAACGAACAAAATCCTTGTTTCAGATACCACATCGGGCAGTCTCAACATTTTGACGCCATCCTCAACCACTAGCCGCAACCGAGAGTTCACCTCGCGCATTCAGGAGCGAGCCAGCGTCCCTAGGCCCTCCCTGAACCAGACCCCAACGGTCACCCCAGTTCGCACCCCAGAGAACCTCACCCCTACACCTCGGCCCCTCGACCCAGCCAAGAAGAGTGATAACCTCCTAAAACCCCCACCCAAAGTCGTAGTCAACGACTCCACAAGCCACCGTTCCCGTAGCCACCACAAAAAGAGGGACGACGCACCGAACAAAAAACCCAGCTACCTAAACTTGGCTTGTTCCGTCAACGGATACACTAACCTAACGACCTACGACTCCAAGCTAAGGCAGGACATAAACAGGAGCAGGGAAGCGTCCCCAATAAGGCCCATAACTCACACCTACCAGTACAAAAGCGAGAGCAACTCCTTGTTAGTGCCCGTTCCGGTGTCCGCCAATAAACTGCTGGTGCCAACGTTCGGCCCACATGATACCAGGGTCGATCTGACGGCAGCAGCGCCTTCCAAGGCGCACACGGAACCTTGCCTCGCCACGCCAGCGCCCCATGCATTTATGGCGAACGAGAACAAGCAACTGAAGAACGAATTCCTCGGCCCCAGCATGACTACCGCCTCCACCAGACCCTACATGTCTTCGGAGAGCAAGACCTTCGCCGCCTCCATGCTGCACCAGGCAGACGAGACTGACAACGTCAAAGAGACCTTCAAGTCGAGTTACTCGGAGAATAACTACAGAAAAAGCAACGGATCCAAAGTTGAAATCGTGAGCGCGGAGTCCTACACTATCAGCTCGAATGGCCACTCCAAACGCGTGGAGATCACGAAGGAAAACGGCGAGAAGTTGAGCAGTCCGATGAAGAGCTTCATACAGCAACGTGTCGAAAGGTTATACGGACCTGGGGCTCTGGCGCAGGGTTTTTTCAACCAGAAGAGGCATAAAACCAAAAGCCAGTGCGAGGAGGCCGAGCGGACCCTCACCGAAAGGTACCACACTCCGAGAAAGTCAATGGACACAGTCGAATACACGGACTACTCGAGCCCTAGTAAATCAGACCTGAATTGCTCCCTGCCAGTGCTAAGACACCTGAGGCCTGAATTCAGGGCACAGCTTCCAATCCATTCCCCAAAGAAAAGTCCTAAGGCAGACTCCCCACCGACTGAACGAATCATTCCAGTGACCTTGGCTAAGACTGAACCGGCCCATGTCACCAACGGCGTGTCTGCATTGAAGTTGGATGATTCTAGCGTGTTGGACGATTCGACTAGCCTGTTGGACGATTCGACCGGCGTGAGTCGGTCTTTGAACGGGGTGAACGGAAAGAGGGTGAAGGACGGCATGTACTTTTTGGAGCTGGAGAAGAAAGAGACGGATAGACTGCTGGCTATGTCCGCCTCTGTTGAGAAGGAGCTGGAGATATTACAGGTATTTGTTTTTCCTTACGTACAGTGTGTTCTGAGAGCTGATTTTCGGACGTGCCCGTTTTTATTGCATAAAAATTAATTTTCTGGAATTGTGGGGATGGTAGGAAGGTTCCATTTGCACGTAGACCCCAAAATCGGGTCGTAGAACACACGGTGGTACGATGGGCTTCAGTGCTTCGAATTGATAGTCATTTTTTAAAAAATTGTAAACTTTTTTTTAGATTTCTTCCTATTCTGGTCCTCTGTCCTCAATTTCTAGACGTGTGAAAAATTACACCTCCTTGCAGAATCTCAGCATTTTTTCTCCAAAATGATCTAGATTTTGAAATGAACGCCTAGTTTGACTTGTAATGTTCATTAAGTTGCAGTTTATGTGTTACTCTGAATAGACACATTGATTTTGATTTAAGCCATATTTATAATATTATGACAAGTGTTGATGCAGACACAGTGTATGTCAAAATAAATTAGAAAGAAAGAAAGACATTTATTGGGACAGATTAACACGTCACAAGAAAGAAAAGGAAAACAAGTCACATAAATATAAGATAGGACAAGGCAAAGTCAGAGTCTCAGAGTGCATCCTGTGGTGTGTCAAAGTTGCCACAACGGACATCTGACTCAGCATTGTGTATATTGACACTTCGAAAACCAAACGACGTACACCCTGTACTATTGCATAAAATAAATATGTATACATTGTTATTTCTTAAATCCTGAAATGGGAAAATGGACATTCGAAGAAAATTATGTACTGAAGGCTGCGGCATTGGTAAAGCGCATATGAAAATCCTAATATTTTCGTATGCGCATAAATTTATGTGCTTCAGGGACTGTACATTTTAAAAATCGAATATACCTATAAAAATCTCGTGTCACAGTGTTTGTTATCGAACTCCTCCAAAACGGCTGCAACGATTCTTATGAATTTTCTTGTGTATACATATTTGGTAGGTCTGAGAATAGGTCTTAGGCTAATTAATATAGCAAAACAACGTTTACCGAGTCAGCTGGTAAACCTATATATAAAACTGTTTTACACAATAAACGCACTGGATAACATTTAACATAAGCAGCCTACATACGTCCCACTGTAGGGCACCGGCCTTCTCTCAGGGAGAGAGTATGGGCTTAATCAAAATACAAAAATATTTATTCATCCAACCAATTCTATTCCTAACATACACTTTTGCTGGGATTCCCTTTTAAGTATAAAGTACCTGTGCCAGGGAAACCCGCTCTTCCATAACTTGTAAAGGTTGAACATCTAAACCTACGTAAAATAAAGATTTTGTTTTAAGTGTGAGCTTAATCTCAGAAAACAATTTCGTTTTAATAAGTTTCCAGATGTTACATTAATTATAAGTAAGATTTCTGACATGATTTATACTTGTGTAGTGTGTATGCGTGCGTGCGTGCGTGCGTGTGTGCGTGCGTGAAGTCACATAAATATATGTGCGTAAATATGTGTGCGTAATCGCCACGCGTGCCCACCGCGGATTGGCGATTCCAACCGCTGAGGTATGTGAATAGCTCAGACACCCAGGTTTCTGGTTTTCCTTCACCACCAAGCGAGTGGTATTGCTACTATAACTTCACAAATGTGCATTACTTAGAAAACAAAGTCATAGGTACATGCCCGCACTGGGAATCGAACCTGGGTCTCCCGCTTGCGAGTCCAATGTTCTACCCACGAGGCTACCACAGCTGTTTTTAATCAACATTGAACGCCGCCCGATTACATTATGCATAAATAGCGGAGGCAATCGATACAGTCAAGGTCTTACGTTGTTTACTTAGTTAGCTGTAGTATGTGTGATAAGCATTAATGTCATGCCAGTTACATCATACAAACACAAATAGATTTATTTTACCAAAAAACAATATTACATCCTTATTATCAACAGATAGTATGGATAGTTATTACAATGTTAATTGTGGCCCTCACACTAGGTCGAACCTGTGAATATTACCAAGTAAATCGTACGTCGCAGAAGCTTTTAAAAAGCATAATTGAAGTTTCAATTTCAGGTTTGGTTCTCCGAGCGTACGGATTTGTATGGGGCTTATTGCGTGAACGAAAACTTGGGGGGAAAGCAGGCAGAAATTACAGAAATACATAACATATTAATAGAATTTTGATGACCGACGTCACTAACACATTCAGTGATAGTCGTTTTGGTATATTTTGTGGTGGTGGTAGCCTAGTGGGTAGAACATTGGACTCGGAAGCGGGAGACCCAGGTTCGATTCCCAGTGCGGGCATGTACCTATGACTTTGTTTTCTAAGTTATGTACATTTGTGAAGTTATAGTAGCAATACCACTCGCTAACGGTGAAGGAAAACATCGTGAAAAAAACCTGAGTGTCTGAGCTATTCATGTAACTCAGCGCTTGAAATCGCCAATCCGCGGTGGGCACGAGTGATGATTAAGCCCATACTCTCTCCCTGAGAGAAGGCCTGTGCCCTACAGTGGGACGTACTTATTTATATATATGGTGATAATTTAGACCCATGTTCGCGATTTTTTTCGATTCTATAAAGTTTCAAAAGTCACAAAAATAATGGCCGACGGCCCTAGACAGGACATTCCTCGTACGTCCTCATCCAGAAGGAAGAAATAGTAAGCGTCACATTACCAGAACCCACTTGTCCCGGAGGAGATCTCATACCCATCGTCTCTGCTATTATAACACTTACGCCTTTAGTAATAAGCGTCACTTTTCCAGAACAACCCTGATGTGAGTGAAGAGGTGCTGGGCTTCCTAAGATCTGCCGCTGGCAAGGCGCGCCTTCTGGCCACGCAGAAAATGCAGCAATTCCAAGGTATTATAGTATTAGTTAGTATGTTTTATAACTCGCGATGCTTATACGGAATTCAACTTTGGTGTAACGGGCTAATAATATAGTATAATGGGCTTTTGTATAATCAATTACCAGGAGACGGGCAGCAGCGTCTTCCTAATATTCAAACCGCATACTGCAATCGCCAACCCGCCTGCCAAGCGTGGGGATTATGGCAAAACCCTTCATGGTTATGAAAACCACGGAGGAGGCCTGTGTCCTGCAGTGGGCGTCAAAGATCTGAGATCTGCAAAATCTCGAAAAAATATTTATTTTTCTGAGTTTTTCTACGTTTTCGGCGGTATAAAAACAATGTCACTCAGATCTAAGTTCGATGCGAGCTCCCCATTGAAACGACGCCGCCCCCTTCCCATAAGCCCGAGTTCTAAACGCGACCGACCTCAAATTCCAGGCCTCTGCTACAACAACATAAACGAGAGCGCCGACGTGCAGTACCCGACCACCTGCGAAGACCTGCAGGGCTTCTGGGACATGGTCTGCCTGCAGGTGGCTAATGTGGACGCGCTTTACGAGCAGATGCGTCAACTGAAGGCCAAAGGATGGCGGGAGGTGAGACTCGAAACACTTTATAGTCCAGGCAAAATAGACGTACCATTTTTCGTTATTTGCGTATATCTTAAACGGGAGAGCTACCGGATAAATGGGTGCAAAAGGTTTGTAGACCGTGAAATTCTCTACAAAAGTGATATCGATACTTTTTTCCTTACGAAGCGCCGTTCTCGAGTTATCTTGAGTTAAATTCAATGCTGCACTCTGTTGAGGCTCAACGTCTGTGGTGTGGCGGGAATTAGCGATAAATTGGACTAAAATGTGTAAGATCCCCTTTAACCGTACCAAATCCTGAAAGATTCTTAACGTCTGACTGTCAACTTCCATATACTAATAGGCTATTTGACAGGTTTCTGAAAATCATCTCAAGATTTTTCGTTGGTGTTCATTGGAGTGCTCATAAAGTGGTAATTTTAAGTTCTTTCGTGTATTTCTTCTACAAAAAGCAAACAAAAATTATCTTGGGCAATATGGCGTCGCACAGGAGTCAGTGACGTCACTGGTCAGACAAGACACCAATGAACGTGAGAACGACACGAATGACAGATGCTATATTTACTAACCTGTGACGTCATCATAGATTCGGCCACTCCAGGTAGTTTCGATAAAATGGTTACAGATACAAAATCATCAAGTTTTATCCTTTTTTTTTTTATAAATGATCCAATCTTTTTTGTAAAATCGGTTTTAAAGCTCATAATTTGTACGAATATATATAATTAATACTTTTTTTCACACTGTCAGATAGCTAAATGCAATCGCTAATGTCAAGATTCCGACATGTTCTCGCCTTTAATAAGCAGCCTATATAGGACCCACTGTAGGGCACAGGCCTTCTCTCAGGGAGAGAGTATGGGCTTATTCGCCCGCGTGCCCACCGCGGATTGGCGATTTCAAGCGCTGCGGTATGTGAATAGCTCAGACACTCGGGTTTCCTCACGATATTTTCCTTCACGGTTAGCGAGTGGTATTGCTACTATAACTTCACAAATGTACGTAACTTAGAAAAGAAATGCATAGCTACATGCCCGCACTGGGAATCCAACTCCTTTAAAACGCGCACCATACTAATTAATATAGCAAACGTCGGGATTCCGACTCAATTTGGTGCGCATGATCAGGCCTCTGTAGTCTGTTCAACGTCTCTAGTCTGGGGGGATATTCCGGGACATAGTCTGTCTCTGGTCAGTGTTAATGTGAGTGTAGAAAAAAATCGCGACAGTACACCAAAATGAGCTTTGTGTTCAGTGAAGATAACGCTCATTTTCCTAGTTTTTCCTTTTCCGCGTGCTGTCAAAGTCTTCACTATACCCTTGCTTGTTCTCACCTCAGTGCGACGCCATGTTTTTATTTTGTAGATGTTTCTCTTTGTACTGATTTGTTTTAAATGTTATTTGTATAAAGCACAATGTATTGCACTGCGAATCCTTATGAATGTAACGTAAGAAGCTACGCCCCACGTACCCTCACAGAAAGAGAGTATCCTCCGGCTTCTTGTACACTAACACGCTGTTAATCTACTGTTAACAGCTGTCAATTGACCAAATTGCATACAAAAAACCCACTGACAGCTGTTAACAGTAGAGTAACAGCTTGTTAGTGTACGAGAAACCGGGGGTATGTGGTGTATACACCGTGGCGTATATATAGAGAGAGAGCGTGGGCATAATCAACAAGTGTGCCTACTGCGGATTGGCGATTCCAAGCGCAAGCGCAGTGGTGTGATCACCTGATCCATGATATAGCGAGATTAATTTAAGAAAGGGACTGATCAATTATTAGCCACTTGCTCACACAATATATACGGTAATGTTGTGTGAGCAAGAGGTAAAATGTTGTCCCTTTGTTTAATTCTTACTTGTGTTTCATAAAATTTTGTGCCAATGAAAGTTTTCCTGCGACGCGCTGTTTATTCCTTGTTGTCTTAGAAAATGTTGTCTGTGTTTTTTACTTACATTTTTGTGTTGCAATAACTGTTATCTAATTCGCTTTAGGCTTTTCCCGCACGCCTTTTCCTCCTGTTCCATGCTTCACATCGTCAGCCAGTCTCACGGCTTCTTTAAAGCCGGACAAATAACTTAAACAAACGACTTAGCATGCATATTTCGGTCTCATCGGCGAGAGATGCGAAACTTACGCCCGGTTTCTCGTACACTAACAATCTGTTAATCTACTGTCAACAGCTGTCAGTGGTTTTTTTCGTATGCATTTTTTTCAATTGACAGCTGTTAACAGTAGATTAACAGCGTGTTAGTGTATGAGAAAGTGGGGGTTAGAATACTTAGAATTCTTCGGACTTTAATTGACCGACTGCGGTGGAGCCCGAAAGGAGGGTAATGTTTTTGGCTAGTATGTATGTAAGTATGTACGATTCTACGTTCCCTCCTAACTCCTTAACCAATGTTCAGATTTTTTACAAATAAGATCTCAATGGGATTGTCATGTTTGCGCGAGATTAGCATAAATCAAACGAAAAGTTAAAAAAAAATCACTAAGAAGACAAAAACTACAATAAAAGAATAACCAACAACCCGACCGCTAAGCATTAACTACTAAGCAGGCGGACCCTAATTCAACATTGTAACTCCTTGCGAGGTATCTAGGTTGGTCCATTTTAATTGAATTTAATTAATTTGTTTGGAGTAAATGCAGGCACAGATGATAAATATTTTATGTTTTACAATATGGGGTATGGACTTCGAACTTTTGTCGAACATTTCTCTATTATAATAAAGTTAGGTATCGTAGAAGCGGAAGGCGATTACTAGGCGTCTAAATGTGTGATTTTACAATGACGCTTACCGTCCGCGCGAATGTAAGAGTACCTATCATGGATCGTTACATAGTAAAAGTGAAAATGAAAATTGAAAATTATTTATTTGCACAAATAAAGGTCGTGGTTGGTCGTGGAAACGTGGTCTCTCAATATGGGCCTCATAAGAAAAGACATTATGCCTTTTCGTGGTCTCCATCTAAGGTTATCTATGTTATCAGGGGTTACCTCTGTGGATAATTTCGCACCAGACGATAACGACATCTAGGCATCGAGTCTGTTAGTGCATCACAGTACGATAGATAAAAACATTTATTTTACGGCACAAAACTCAAATCATTACATAAATATTCTTTACATGAAACAAACAGAAATGCAAAAAAATAAACATAACGGACAAAGTACTCAATTAAAATTCCTACATACATTTGACAGCACATCATCATCAACCCATTATGTCCCCACCGAGGGGCACGGGTCTCTTCCCTGAGGAAGGTATAGATAGGCCATACTCCACCACGGGGGCCAAGTCCGGATTGGTGGAGGCTTGTAGACTAGTGGCTCGTCTACTGTCAGAAGTTGCCAAGCCGCCCTAAGGCCTCTGACTTGGCTTAACGACTGCCATCTATCGACGGCAGCCGGCACCAACAGCTTAACGTGCCTTGCGGAGCACGGAACCGCTCGGAAAAATGCCACTAGCGTTAGGCATAGACGGCGACCCATCCATGCACTGAACGCGCCCAGTGTTGCTTAACCTTCGTGATCGTTTAAGATCACTCAGGCAGCCGGGGCTACGAGTGATTGACAGCACATATGTGCACACTATTTACATTATGGGCGAATTTGCATAAAATATGCGAAGGCAGACTTGCTTGACAAAATTTAATAAAGAATTCTATGGTAAAAAAAAAACAATAAAATTAGAGAAGCACGGGCGAATCACGTGACGTATTTTTTCATTCCATTGATGCCTTGAAAGTTTCGCAGGCGTACGCGCGTAGACTTGAAGCAGCAATGAAATGGAATCGACGCGACGGGAATGAAAAGCGACCTTATGGTAAAGGGAAACGGCGTGCGATCAATGCTATTTAATAAGGAGCCCCTGCGCTGAATTTGCTGTTATTTATAAATTATAAATTAATGTGTGTATGCTTAAGTTGCAATCAATAAAGAATAAAAAGTTTATTCTTATATCAACTATAAGTTATATCTTTTCAATTTTCATATGAAAACTAGCTCCTGCGTTTGGAATATACACAATTTATTTGCCAATTTGTTTGCTGCTGAGATAAGCTTCGCTAATAAGTTTGTTAAATTGAATTGTAAATCGAAAATAGCTGGTTTGTTTTCTGAATGGCTTCTATTTAGATGTCTTAATACTCTTTTGGGCACGATTTCACGACTGCCCAGACAAACAGGAGTGTACCGTTCACGTATGTATGTTTATTTCATTTCAATCTGCTTTGGTTTACATGTAAACAAATCGCTGCTGATAGAAATCGTTAACATACAATAACCTTATTATGCGCACCAAATCCTGTCGTATTCGTTGCGTTTTCAAAAGCAATCAGTATGGAATTTGACAGTTAGACGACTGTCATTCATATATAGAAGCATCTCTCTCCTTGAGAGAAGACCTGTGCTCTACAGTGGGACGTATATAGGCTGCTTATGAGTACAAGGGACATGCCAATAGAAGTTAGATACTCTTTTCTCATTTAATTGACACTGGCAAGCTATACACCATCTTATAGGCTGGTTTTTTATTGACATATTTGAATATAGAACACACTTCTTTTATTTATTTTTTATTTGAATGAGCATCATTTTTCCGATAATCTGGCGGGAATTCACTTGCAACAATGGAGCTCAGTCGACGTGATTTTCGCGCTATGATTTATTATGACTTTAAAAAAGGTTTAAAGCCTCAAGAATGTTTTGAACTTTTGGCTTCTACTTTTGGTGAGTCTGCTTGTTCCCGAGCAACAGTATTAAATTGATTTGCTGAATTTAAAAGAGGACGGGGATGTCTCGAAGATGAAGCGATGACAGGACGGCCGCCAACCGCGGTCACGCAAGAAAACGTTCGTGCAGTCGAAAAACTTATTCGCGAAAACCGACGAATTACATATGTAGAACTAGAGCGAGAACTGGGAATTGGATCAGCAGCAATGCAAACCATAATTCACGACCACCTTTCTCTCCGTAAACGTTGTTCGAGATGGGTGCCGCACAAACTTACCGATGAGCAGAAAGACCGTCGGGTGGATTGGTGCCTATTCATGATAGATAAATTCAACGGAGGCGAGAAAAAAAACGTATATGATATACTGACTGGTGACGAAACATGGCTATATAACTATGATCCCGAATCAAAGCGACAGTCGACTGTATGGTGCTTTGAAGACGAGCCAACTCCAACGAAATGTCGCCGTGCACGAAGCACACAGAAACAAATGGTCGCCTCGTTTTTCTGCAAAACGGGTCATATTGCTACGGTTGTGCTAGAGAATGAAAGAACGGTGAACTCCGAATGGTATGTGACAGTTTGTGCTCCAACAGTAATATCAGCTTGGTGTGACAAGCGACCGAAGTCAGGAATCCGGCACCGGCACCACGACAATGCGGCGCCGCACACGTCTGCCAGAACACTAGACTTTTTCAACTCGAAAAATGTGTCAATTCTCCCTCACCCGCCATATTCCCCTGACCTAGCGCCTTGTGATTTTTACTTGTTTCCAAAAATCAAAGAAAAACTAAAGGGGAAGAGGTTTGAAAGCAAAGAAGATGCGCTGGTTGCCTATAATTTCGAGATTTCTGAGGTATCTAAAGAAGAGTGGTCACAGGTATTTTCCAATTGGTTCAGACGTATGGAAAAGTGTATACGTGCTCAGGGTGAATACTTTGAAAAGATCGATACTTGTAATAAAGAATAAATTTTATAATTTTTGAGTATCTAGTTTCTTTTGGCATGCCCCTCGTAATATAGAAGCAATAATGATCCCGAAACCGTCGTGCGTTCATGCAACGAGTGACGTTTGTCAGGATTGTGGCAAGTGGCAAATCCTCTGCCTACCCCTCCGGGGTACAGGCGCGAAGCTATGTTAATGCTCAATTCATTTTGACCCCCGTCAATCCCCAGTCGGCGCCACCGGCCAAGAAATCTCCCACGGGCCCGTCCCAGCCCGTGCCGCGGGCGACGACCAAGCGGGCCGCGACGACCGCCCGCAACGAGAAGGCCCGTCTGGCGGCTGAGAAGCGTGAGGCTGACAGGAAGGCCTTGCTGGAGCATCGCAGGTGAGGTCACATTAGAAAAAAGATGATAAATTAAAATGGATTAAATATAGAACAATAATAAATTCAATACAATCCTAATTAAATTTTTCAAATATGGCCGCGGTTTGTACTCTTAGGTTAAGGGGCTCCAGGGAGTAACCAGCGCCAGCAAGGAAAAAATCATATCTTTTTTAGAGAGCAAATTCCGTGTGATTTTTTTTCTGCTAATGTTGATAAAAATCGTGATTTTTTTAAACAAATCAAAAATATGGAATTTATTTGATCTAAATCAGATATTTTTAACATTCTGACATTTTTTAATTTTGCAGTCAGTTGTTTGATTAAAGCACAGCATAATTTTATTTGTGGAATTATTCATAAAATTAATTAAAAAAAAGCATACAATTTTCGTGTTTATTTGCCATATTTAAAAAGAAATAGTACATATTAAAAAGTTTTCTAAAATCAAAAAGTTATTTTTAAATAATTTTGTTACAATGCAAGGAAAATAAAATGGACTGAAAATCAATAAATGAACATAATTCCATTTAGATTTCCCTCTGTTGCAGTCACTTATGATTCACAGATACTTTTGTTGGTCTTGTAATTTGTTCGAACTTAGTTTTTCCAAGCTAGGCTCGTTTATTTTAGTTTCTTCCGCAGTATTATGTCCTACGGCATATACTACTGTGGGGTCGGGAAGCAGACATTGAGACCATCTTTGTCTTGAAAGAAGAGAGTGATCAGATTCATTTATAAGCTAGGCAGTAGGGATTTGTTAAGAATAGAATATGAATAGAATAGAATAGAAATCGTTTATTACCAAAACACAAACAATTTAAAAAGCAATAATAGCAGATTTATATTTCTTCTTAGACCACGTCTAACCATTTTGGTAATTGGAGAGAGCTCAGCTAACATGTCGGCTACCACCAGGTAGTAACCAACGCTGGTTTTCAGCACTCCCCAGCTCTTAGGTTGACATTTAGAGCAGGAGTTAAGCCAGGTAGGTACACGTTAAATAAAAAATTATATAAATAAATAAATAAAAAGAAAAAAGAAACAATTATGCATTAACTAAGAATCGGCAGTCACCCGACTAGTGGTAATTAAAAGAAACAAACAAGAAACGTGCTAAGTGTGTGTGTGTGTGTGTGTGTGTGTGTGTGTGTGTGTGTGTGTGTGTGTGTGTGTATGAGTGCATGCGTATGTATGAGTGTATGAGTGTGTGAGTACATGTATGTATGAATGGGTGCGTGCCTCATAGCCCTGCGACAAGGTCTTGGGTTCAGTATATGTAGTAGGTACTGCTAAGAGGCAAGTGTGTGCTTTGTGTTGAAGTAAATTGCAAGAGGTGATGATAGTAAAAATAAAGTATCTATGGAAGTGTGGAAAGTAGGATGCTTTCAGCTTCTTACCAAATTAATAGCGTCGAAGGTCAATGTCCAAATATATTATATTTTCAGTTCACAAAAGCCAAAAGAAATGAAATAAACACAAAACCAAAATATCGAATTAAAATTATTGATCTAACAAGTCATGTCACAGAGTAGGTATCCGAGAGATAGTAACTAAACAGCTCTAAGTATTCTGTGGCGTCTAGATATATCCTAATAACAATGTTTGAGCATAGCGTGTCTGTTTGTACCTACATTCTAATATTTTATTATATTTACACAAATACGCACGCCACATCACCCCCCTCCAGAGACCGTCCTACGGGCGATAATAGTCGGGAAATCTTACCCTACGCCCCGAACGCGTAGTTTTAATGACTTCGTCATCTTTAAGGGGTTCCGAAACGGTACCGCTGTCTGGTGGCCTAGCGATAGTGTTTTTAGGTGCAGTTTGAGTTGGTGTTGGGTCAGAAAGTATATAGGCCGGCTTAATGCGGTCTATGGATACCGTAACCTCGTTACCTTTCACCCTTATCCTAAAAACTTTCTCGCCACGCTTAATGACCTCATGAGGTCCAGTGTAAGCTGGCTTGAAACTGCCGCCAACCGTACTGTCGCGCAAGAAAACATGCGAGCAAGTGGCAAGATTTTCAAACACGAAAGTATTTCTATTATTTATATGGCGGGATGCTGGTTTGGGTCGTAAATTCCTAACAAACGTATGTAGTTTGGATAAGTAGGAAGTATGGTCCATTATATCGACTGGTTTTGGGTCTAAAAATTGCTCTGGCAGGCGAAGTGGTTCACCATAAAGGAGCTCTGCCGAGGATGTACCCAAGTCTTCTTTGTAAGCACAGCGTACTCCTAACAAAACTAGAGGAAGAGACTCGACCCAACTCTCGCTAGCGTGACATGTGATGGCGCTTTTTAGGTGTCGATGAAATCTTTCGACCAGGCCGTTACATGCGGGATGATAGGCGGTAGTCCGCCGATGATGAAATCCTACGAGCTGAGAAAGATGCTTAAATAGTGCTGACTCAAACTGAGCGCCCCTGTCAGTAACTATGTCCTCCGGACAGCCGTACCTAGCTATCCAGCCGCTTACTAACGCCTTAGCAACAGTTTCCGCTGTGATATTCGGCAATGGTATTACCTCAGGCCATCGTGTGAAACGATCGATGGCTGTGAGACAATATCTCATACCTTGGGAGATCGGAAGTGGTCCTATCAAGTCTATATGGATAAATCTAAATCTAGCTGGCGGTAACTGGTAAGTAGATAGCGGGGAAGACACATGACGGGTTATTTTTGACCGTTGACATTGAAGGCAACTGCGGACATGCTCTCGGCAAAATTTACTAACACCAGGCCATACATAGCGGGAAGAAACAAGCTTTGCTGTGGCATTTGTCTCAGAGTGGCTAAATGAGTGCATGTTATCAACAACTTTGCTACGTAGCTCTCTGGGGACAAAGGGTCTTAGTGTGTTGCCTTGAATGTCACAGTAAATGTCAATACTGCAACCGGGAAGTTTCATCGTCTTCAAATTCAGCGAAGTGGTGCCGTTGATCAGCTGTTGCAGCTCAGTATCGCGCTTTTGCGACTCAGCTATCTGCTCCAGGGTGACCGGCTGCGAAACTTCTTCGACTCGCGACAACGTATCGGCCACCACGTTATCCTTGCCAGGTAAGTGACGGATATCCGTGGTGAACTGCGATATTAAGTCGAAGTGTCGAAATTGCCTCGGAGAGCATTTTTCCTTATTGGTTTGGAAACCGAAAGTGAGAGGCTTGTGATCTGTATAGATCGTAAAATCGCGGGCCTCGATCATATGCCGGAAGTACTTGATGCTCTCGTAGATGGCTAGAAGTTCGCGGTCGTACGGGGAGTACTTCTGCTGAGCTGGGCTTAGCTTCTTTGAAAAGAACGCTAATGGTTCCCAGTCAGCACCTTTGCGTTGCTGCAAAACGCCGCCTAGGGCTTTGTCGGATGCGTCTGTAACCAGGGCAAGTTTCGCGTCGCAATCAGGATGCGCCAACAATGCAGCTTGACTTAAGCTTTCCTTGCAGCGGTTAAATGCATCCAAGGTATCGCCTGAAAGATTTACGGGGTGTGAACCTTTTACCGATCCGGTAAGCAAGGCGTGAAGTGGCGCTTGGCATGTGGCAGCATTGGGAATAAATCTGCGGTAGAAATTGACCATCCCCAAAAATCTCCGGAGCTCTTTAACCGTTTTAGGTGCTGGAAATTGGTTGATGGCATCCACTTTAGATGCAAGTGGTTTAGTGCCATCAGCCGTTATCCTGTAGCCTAAGAACGTAACCTCAGAGACTCCGAAAATGCATTTGGAGACGTTAAGAACCATGCCAAAGTCACGTAGCCTGCTGAAGATCTGGTGCAGGTGTTCTTTATGGGTCTCCAGGTCTCTGGAGAACACCAAGAAATCGTCCAAGTAAGCGTATACAAAATCCAGCCCTCGTAGCATCTCATCGACGAACCGCTGAAACGTTTGGCCGGCGTTACGAAGTCCGAACGTCATAAACGGAAATTCGTATAATCCGAAGGGCGTCGTTATTGCGGTTTTGTCGATATCGTCTGGGTTTAACGGGATCTGGTTGTAAGCTTTTATAAGGTCTATTGTGGAGAACACACTGCAACCAGAGAGGCTGTGTGCAAAATCGTGGATATGGCGGATGGGGTACCTGTCGGGTACCGTACGTGCGTTAAGCATGCGGTAATCTCCACAAGGTCTCCATCCGTTATCCTTCTTGGGTACGAGGTGAAGCGGCGACGCCCATGCTGACTTTGACGGACGGCAAGTACCATTTTGAAGCATGGCTTCGAATTCCGAACGAGCGATCTTCAACTTGTCCGGTGCGAGCCTACGGGGTGCAGAAGAAACTGGATGACCGGGTGTGGTTTTAATATAATGCACGGTGCTATGTTTGACATTTCGGTGGATGCCAGGGGGTCGTGTAATCTCAGGATAGTCGTTGACTAGCATGTTGTGATACACAGAATCCCCTGTGGCAATCTTAACAGAAAAAATATTATTTACATTTTTGGCAAGTGAAGCCGCGGCGGTAAGGCTAGTCTGTTTATCTATTAGACATTTATTTCGAATGTCGACCGCGAGATCGTAGAAAGATAAGAAATCCACGCCTATTATCGCCTTTGTGACGTCTGCGACAATAAATTGCCAGGTGAAGTCGCGCCGTAAACCTATATCCAACACTAAATTGTAATAACCGTATGTACTAATAACACTACCGTTAGCCGCATACAAATCATAGTTAGTTTTTGGTCTTATTTGTTTTAAAACTGATTTAGGTACTACACACAAATCGCTACCAGTGTCTATTAAAAACTGTACTTTAGATCGTCTGTCGGTTACAAATAGGCGACCGGGACTTGGGCAATCGCTGCTGGCCGCCATTACTGATTGCCCTGACCGTTTCCCTTGAAGTCACAGGGTTTGACGCACTTCTTTGCCTTCTCGGGCGGGTATCGGCGGTAGTTTGAGTCCGACCGGGTAGATGGAGATCGCCCTCTGTTGCGTGTAAATGAGTTGGGCCTTTGCCGTGACTGTGGTCGAGACCGGGACATTTGTTCCAGTTTGTCCGCTAACATCGCTACCTGCCTTGTCAGCTCCGCAATTTGGTTGGATTCTGTGGTGGGGCTGTGGCTGGGTCCTGCCTGGGCTGCTGCTACTTGAAAGCTCGGCGACACGACGTCGTGAATTCGATCCGCCAGCTCTGCGACTTCCTCCAGGTCAGACTTCGTCTGCGCGGCGATGATCGACTGAGTACTGCGGGGTAGCCTGCTAGTCCAGATGGTCCGCACGAACTCCTCCGGGACGCCTGGGCCTGCTAACTGGTTGAGATGACGCAAGAACAGGGAGGGCTTCCTGTCGCCGAGTTCTTCATGCGTGAGAAGCTGCTTAACCTTCTTCTCGCGTGATGCCGACAGCCGCTTAATCAGCTCCCTTTTGAGGCGCTCGTACTTGTCTACGGCGGGTGGAGCGGTGATTATATCTTCGACTTCAGCTGCGTAAATTGGATCAAGCTGGGACAACGTCAGGTGGTACTTTGTTGTGTCCCTTGTAATATCAGCTAGGCTGAACTGGCTCTCTAGCTGCGCGAACCATAGCGCAGGTTTCTCAGGGTAGAAAGGAGGCACCTTTACTGAGACTTTGTGTAGCTCTATACCAGGGTTACCTGTGACTTGCGACGGTAGTTGTGGTTGTGGTGGGCCGTCCATTGGTTGGCTGCTGCTGCTATCGTGAAATTTATCTTTGTTCGTGGCCATCGCGCGTATTCTTGGGAGTCACCAATATGGAAGTGTGGAAAGTAGGATGCTTTCAGCTTCTTACCAAATTAATAGCGTCGAAGGTCAATGTCCAAATATATTATATTTTCAGTTCACAAAAGCCAAAAGAAATGAAATAAACACAAAACCAAAATATCGAATTAAAATTATTGATCTAACAAGTCATGTCACAGAGTAGGTATCCGAGAGATAGTAACTAAACAGCTCTAAGTATTCTGTGGCGTCTAGATATATCCTAATAACAATGTTTGAGCATAGCGTGTCTGTTTGTACCTACATTCTAATATTTTATTATATTTACACAAATACGCACGCCACATATCTATCTATAGGGACGTCTCAAATTCTCATTTATTTTCTGTTTGTCCAAGAAGATAATTTTCAATTTGGTCTTAAATGAAGCTAGTCCAATTTTTGAGCGTAATGGCGGTGGCAAATTGTTCCAAATTTTGGAAGCCGCATATTTGAAACATCCCTCATATCCTTTGGTCTTATGTTTGGTTATAGTGAGTAAATTTGTAGACTTAGATCGCGTGTTTAATTTGTTAAGGTCTTTAACCCATGATAATTTATCGAAGAGGTATTTTGGGTTCTTTCTGTAAATAAGTTTTTTGGTTAAACAAGCGATGTGCAGCGCTCTTCTAGCTTTCATATTGAGAATACCATATTGGTTTAGATATGGAGTTACGTGTGAACGTTTAGGAATTCTAAAGCAGAATCTGGCGCAAGCATTTTGTACCCTTTGTATTGCCCGCTCGGTTTTTTCATAGAGCCGCGGCCCGTATACTGCACAACAGTAATTGAGTGGCGAGAGTACCAGCAAGTCTGTAAGGAGCATCCTAAGATCGACTGAGAGGTATTTTCGCACACTATATAGAACCTTTAGTTTGTAAAAAGCTGTTTTAATTTTATGCTCTACATGTTTCGTGAAGCGCAATTTGCCGTCTATGATTAACCCTAAATTTTTAGCTTCCGCGACTATACCTATTTCGGCGCCATTCATTTCTATCCTAGGGTTAAATTCCTTCACCTTTTCAATTTGCCTTTTTGTGCCCAAAATTAATGTTTTAGATTTAGATGGATTCAAAATCAATGAGTTTTTCCTTGACCATATGAATATTTTATTTAAATCGTCATTTATTTTCTCGATTTCTTGGGGTGTGTTATTACTTATTACTGTCAAACGAATAATAAATCTGTGTATCATCTGCATAGAGATGACACTTTGTTGTTTCTATTACATCCACTATATCTGCTGTAAATATGGTGAAAAGGATCGGACTGATTATGGACCCTTGAGGATAGTTTACCTAGGTTTGAATATCTTTTATCCCCATTTGGGCATTCTGCAACTACTATCTGTTTCCGGTTATTTAAAAATTATTCAAACCACTTACATGTTTCCGTAGAAAACTCGTAGTATGCCAATTTAGCAAGAAGTATAGAGGGATGTAAGCAGTCGAAGGCACGTGAGAAGTCGAGTAGAACCAAGATACTACTCTTACCTAAGTCTGACTCAGAGATAATATCATCTGTCACTTTTAGCAAAGCTGTTTCCGTGCCGTGTACCCTTCGGAAGCCTGACTGTACTTCTGGTATAATTTTTTCTGAGTGCAAGTATTCAACTAGCTGCCTTTGGACCACTCTTTCTACAATCTTGGAGATCGTTGGAAGAATACTGACAGGGCGCAAGTCTTTAGCACTTTCTACTACGTTTGTTTTAGGCAGAGGAGTAACCAAGGCGGTCTTATAATTATCTGGAAAGTAATTTGCTCTAATTGATTTGTTAACCAACTCAGTAATAGTCGGGAGTGCCTCTGGCATAATTAGTTTTAACATTTCGGCGTTTATGAGGTCGTGACCGTGGCGTTTGTTTGTATACCCATTATAATCTTACCCACTTCTTCCTCTGTTGTTGTTTTTAGGGTAAACGATCCTGTAATCTTTCTTTTTTCAGAGTAGGTTTTTACTAATTCTAGGTCCAGTTCGTTGTCACTATTTGGCACGCTAAGAAAGTGGGCATTAATTTTGTCTGGATCATTTACGTGATCAGGTATGGGAACCTTGCATGGGTTGTCAAACAAAGTGGTATTTTTTATGTTTTTCCAAAGAACTTCTGGATTGTTTATATTTTGGTTTAATTTATATTGATAGTAAGCAGTTTTTTCTCTGTCAATTGCTGATGTGACAAGATTTTTGATATTTTTATAATATTCTACAGCCGAGTCTTTTTTTGTTGTTGGAGCTTTTTCTAATGCTTTATCCCTCAAGGACATCATAAGCTTCACTGTGTCCGTAATCCAGGGTTTACAAGTCGTTTTTAGGGGTTTTTTCTTTATCGGTGCGTGTTTGTCAAATAGTGTTAGTATGCAGTCGTTAAAAGATTTAACCATATCATCGATATCTTCATGTTCTATTATACAAGACCACGGGATATTGTTTAAATCCTTCTCAAATTGTTCCCTATTAATTAATTGCAAAGCACGAGTAAATTTAAATTGTTTAAGTGGTTTTTCTTTCTTAACATTAAAATCAGCTAGTACCATTCCATGATCACTGAGTGACTTATTATGACAAACTATATTTTTTTTACATTTATGTGGTATATCAGTGATAATCAGATCCAATAATGTACTTGAGTTGTCATGTATCCTAGTAGGTTCATGGACCATATGTTCCAGATTCTGTTGGTTGCAGAATTGTATCAGTTGCTGAGATTTTGATGAATTCATACTAAGTAGGTCAACATTAAAGTCGGTGAGTAAACAAGTATAATCATAGTTTGAAAATACGTTTATCGATTCACCAATAGCATCTAAGGCATTTGGTACTTTTACGGATTCAGGTCTGTAGGCAGTTCCAACAGCCATGCGCTTTGCACCAGGAAGTTTCACCTTCAACCAAAGTTGTTCTAAGTCAGAGTCTGGATGCGGTCTTACTCTAGCCCTTATACTATGTTTTACATAAAAACCAACACCCCCTCCCCTAGCCTTCCCTTTTCGACTTCTATGTATAAATTTGTAATCCTTGATCACCGGTGCAAGAATTTCTTGGCCATCCTTTATCCAAGTCTCATTGAGCGCTAATATGTCTGGTTTATGTTTGGACAAGCTGACGTAAAATTCATCCTGTCCTGTGTTCAAGGACCTCACATTTAAAAGACCAAGGCGCAAACTTTTTCTTTGTGTGTCAGGGCCTATGCCGTATGTAATAGTGATGCGTGGTGTTACATTTCTGTAGGAAATCTACCTCCTTATTTACATGCCAGTTGTAGAAATGTGTATATGTGTATGAGTGAGTGTGAGTAAGAATGTGTCTGTGTGTGTGTGTGTTTATACAATTTAAATTATTCAACCTACTTGAATGAACGTACGAATTACAACTGGTTGCAACAAACTTAATCAGGACCAAAAACACGATTTATATCTTCCGCCGTACATATGCGATATGCGGGGCTGCCTTGTTCCCGCCTTGCCGATATTTTGCCGTGGCGTGTCCATACATATTTCCAACCCAGTCGCCTGGCAGCAGCGCGGGCAAGCTGAAATAGTTGCCTGTTGGGTTTAGTAAGACGTTCATTGACGTAGAAGTTACGTGACTCCCCAGGCAAATCCATATTTGCCGTCGTAGCACCGCGTCTTACTCTGGCGTTTTGCAGAAGATCGTTTTTTATGGCACGGCGCGCCAACTTCACAATGATTGTACGAGGTTTTGTTGCGGTCTTATTGCTGTCTTGGTCTCTTCTGGCACCAACGCGCTCGGCACTCACAATATCCCTCTCGTCTAATGTCACACCAAGCTTTGATGCTATCAGGGTGACCAGGTGTATTGGGTTCTCACCTTTTTGTTCGGGTATGTTAGTGACGTCTATGTCATTTGCCAGAAATTCCTGGTCCCGGTCATTCAACTGGATTTGCAGCTTCAAGATTGACTCCTTGAGGGCAGTCTCCTGTTCATTTGTAACACCTAGAGTAACACTAACCAGAGTGTCAACCCTGCCCTCCAGGGCATCCAGACGCGTTGAGAAGCTCTTCATAATTTGTCTGATCTCCAGCATGTCTTGTCTAAATGCCTCCATCGTTGTTCGCGTTAAACGTAGGTCCTCAGAGAATTTAAGCATATCCGCTCTGGAGCACACCTCATCCATATGAGTGGTTTCTGTTTCCTCGGTAGTTTTCCGAGTTTCCTCCCTTAGTTTCTTTCCTCTTCCCCCTCTAGGTTCATTGTTAGCGTGTTCTGAAATAACTTTAAAGAAACTAACATCCTGACAGTTGATAGTCAGTATATCTATGAGAATATTATGTACTCAGGAAAAATATCAGTAATTTTAAAACCGTAAGTAGCCAACACAATGTAAATACTAGAAGTAAACATAAAATTTCTTTCCCAAGATTTAGGCTGGCAAAGGTTAATACATCCTTTATGGGGCATTGTATACGTTTTTACAATAAGACCCCTGAAGATATAATAAATAAGCTTGCCAGAAGTGTGGTTCAAAAAATGTGTGAAGTGCACTTTGTGCCAAAAGGGCTAGTATAGCAGTAAGGATTATTTAGATGACAAAGATGTGTAGAATTAAAGCCAGTTCAATGCATCCTACTACTAGGTTTTAGAAGATATGACATGTAAACTCTGTTAATTGAGGAATATGTTTGAAAAGACTAAGTTTGGAGTTTAATTTTGACCGTTTTTTCTCCAAATGATCTATATTTTAAAATGGACACCTAGTTTTACTTGTAAGGTTCAATAAGTCACAGTTTTTGTGTTCATCATCATCATTCAGCCACAAGAAGTCCACTGCTGGACATAGGCCTCCTCCATGGATTCCCAAAAAGACCGGTTGGAAGCGGCCTGCATCCAGCGCCATCCTGCCACTTCTGTGTTTCTGTGTTACTTTGAATAAAATTGACTTGACAAAAGGAAGACATTAAATTTCGGGGAATTCCCGAACTTTGCAGGCAAACATAGCATTGGGCACGTTGGGTGCGCCGTAGTTTATGTCGGTGGAAGTCTCTAGATACCTTTTGGCCGATTTGGTTGTGTAAAAAGTAAAAGTAATAAAGTATTGATTTTAAATCATTGATATTTTTAGGGTTCCGTAACCAAAGCGGTAAGGGACCCTATCACTAAGACTCCACTGTCCATCTGTCTGTTTGGCTGTCTGTTAACCGTGTTAACATAACCGTGTTAGCTAGACAGTTGAAATGTTCACAGATGATGTATTTCTGTTGCCGCTATAACAAAAAATACTAAAAACCGAATAAAATAAATATTTAAGGGGGGCTCCCATACAACAAATGTTGTCTAAAGTTAGCGCTCGCCATCTAGCGGCCATCTATGTAACCTTCACAGCGCCGATGTCATGTCGTTAAATGTCAATGTTAAACGCTTCTTCTTGGTTCCCATAGATAGCGCTGTTCTCAATGTACCTAATCTATCTTGTCTCGACCTTTGTCTAATGTTGTACAGATAATGGTACGGAACACTTCGTGCGCGAGTCCGACGCGCAAGTGACCGGTTTGTTTAAAAATCATTTGATTTTAATCGCGTTCTAGATCACTGATTTAAATCATATCAACCTGGATTTATCTATCTTTCTTTGTCACTGCGGGCGGCGTAACGGTTCAGTCGGACCTCTCAGCTGTAACGGAACTGACCGAGTGTTCCTTCGACGTTGTTCCAGGCGGGTGGCGCGCGAGATGCAGATGGTGGCGCGAGCCGCGGCGCCCGGGACGAGCCAGGAACGTCAGCAGGCGATGGCCATAGAAGGCAGCCAGGTAGACCCCTTACCGACAACACTAATGAACGGCGAACGCCTTTGCTGTGACAACGGTTCGTCTGTCGAATGCTTTATCCTCTAAACATTCGCCAGGCTGCGTCTGTCGGCGTGTTTGAGTTAAAGTTCATGAGCATTACTTTGGACTTCAATAGAGGTATCTCGTACGAGACGATAGGCTGTATGTATGTACAAGTAATAGTTAGCATTTGTTTGTAGGTGTCAATTAATATTTACTTTAATAATAGGGGTTAAAGTATGAAATTGCCGTTTTATTGCAATAGGTTCTTTGAATTGACATAGAATCTTCATGGTTTGAGTGGTTTGAGATTTTCGAATGAAACTTTTTTCAATTTCGAATTTTCGCAGTATCCATCTTTCTTGTCTAAATTGAATAACAAAAACAATTGAAAGTCGATATTCAAATGTTTCACATTTTTTAAAAAAAGAACATCATAGAAACCATTTGAAAAAAGTTTCATTCGAAAACCTCAAACCATGAAGATCCTATGTCAATTCAAAGAACCTATTGCAATAAAACGGCAATTTCATACTTTAACCCCTAATATCATATTTTGTGTCTTAAAGAATTTTTGAATTCATATCAACAACTTGCACAAAAAATGTAAAGTTTTCTACATTATGTATATTTGTATATTTTTCTTTTCTTTTCTTTTGTCCTCTGGTAGAACTTTATTGTAACTTATGTAACTTTACGTATGTTTATAATTGTTATTCCTATAGTATGTAAAGGTATAAGTAAGTATATTGGTATTATGTATAAGTATGTAAATGAATATTCATATATTTGCACCTACTGCCCGTCTCACTTTTCCTTCAACAACTCTCCATCGTCGGTTGCCTGGAAGAAATTGCTATAAGCAATAGGGCCGCCAATTGTACTGCATTTTTGTGAACATATCATGTTTGTGTTTTTCCTGGTACAATAAAGAATATTCTTATCTTATCACGGGCATAACGCGGGGGTCAGCCATCACCAGTCTCAACCATTTTAGTCCCAGCCACCACGCCACCATTCGAATGACCAAGCTACGTTATGAGATGATTTATGGAGTGTCCAGTGGCAGCTTCACTCACACTAGATGGATGAAGGGGCCACTCGATCGCTGCAGTGCCTGGGACATTTGATTGTATTTTAGATGGAGTAGGCTTTCCCAGCACCTATACCATCCTGACCGCTTAGTTGACCTAGCCCACAGAAAAGACAGGTCAATACGTGCGGAGCCAACCGAGCCGCGACACGTTGTTTTTTATTTTTTTTTATTTAAGATAAAAAAAGAAAATACACACAGCATAATACCTCCAATCCGCCGAAACCGTAAAGGTTTATCCGTGGATTGGGCTCGTTTGTTAGTCGCTAGCTTGACAAACGTTTGGCACTAGTGCTAGTACTATGCTCGGCAGATAGCTTGAGTGGAATTTGCGCAGTCAGAATGAGCTTGTAATCTACGCGCAAGAGCAAAGTTTGTAGGTGTTCAGTTACCTATTTTTAGTTTGTTCAGACACTTTCTGTAAAAAATGACTTGATTTTCATCCATTAGTGCCGCTAGTTTTATATATTGGTCTAACGGTTTCACTTACTTTTATTAAGGTCGGGATAGCCGACTAGTTTCAACCTCGTCCGGAAGTCTTGATCATGGAGGAGAGTCGACGCGTTCGCCGCGGCCATTGATCTCTCACTGCAGGCTCGCAGGCGCTGCGCCCGTGCTGACAGCTCCGTTCCGGTTGCGGGAGGTGGATGACACCTTTCATATCTCCATAATAAAAATATTTATCTTAATTTTCAGGAGGTGGAGATTTTCGTTGGCCGCGCCGCAAAGCCCACGAAAGTGGCGCCGAAAGGCGATTGCGTCAGCACGGAGCTTTCTGACGACTCCAACTTGGATGAGAGCTGATTCCTTTTTCAAAAATAATCTGCATTTGTTGACGAATTTTTTTTTATGCTGGTCAGGCCAGTGCGTTATTTTTTAAAACTTGATTAGAATGACATTTGGAATCGTTGCCCTACGTTTTGGTGAGTTGGCACTGAATTTACCTGGCATTTCAAGTGTTGGATAACCAACACAAAACATTCGAAATGTAATTTTATGCAAGCTCCGTTTTTAAAGACTGCAGTATTCAAAGGAAACTCGCTTAAAAGTCTGAACATTGACTTCTGTGCTAACACCCCCTGTATAATACGAAATGTAATTCTATGCAAGCTCCGTTTTAATGGCTGCAGCACTCAAAGGAAACTCGCTTAAAAGTCTGAACATTGACTTCTGCGCTGACACCCTGTATAATCAAAACATACGATAAAGGTTCACCTGTATTTCTAGATTTATGAAAATTGCATCAGCCCCAGTGACGTGGCAGGCTCGCGGCTATTGTCTACAATAGTGATATCCCTAGGTAGACGAAACTTCACCTGATGTATTTAGGAAGACGTCTCATGAGATGATTCCCATACAAACGTAGTTTGGTTGTAATTCACAAACGACATGCCGGATAGCAATGAAACCTTACCAATGTATTTTGATGACATAAATCGAGGTATGTTCGTTCTTGGAACTGATAATAAACGAAAAAAAAAATTAATGAAAAATAAAAACCGCCTTCAAAACACTACAGCACTTGGACGGAGGGCTAAAAATTGTCCTGGTCATGAAACTGGGCACCGACTACAAATAATACTTCTACAATACCTACATGTATACATACTTCTAATTTAAAAGGTATTCTTTTTCCCTGTGGGTCACTAGTTCTACCGTGGAGTACATTAATTATTTTTAACTTTTCAGTGCTGCAGTGTTTTGAAGTCGGTTTTTATTTTTTTGAAATTCTCGATTTCCATCTCCGAAAGTCTTCACCAGGACATCAACCAAATTACCTTGGGACTACTTTTAGGCTATTTTATGAAACATACGGATATTACTAAAGGATGGGCCGCAGTAGGCCTTGTTTACTGCTGTCCATTGAAGAGTTCCGTTCTCCATCTCTGTAAGTCTTCATCAAAAGATCAGATCTTCACCAAATTAAAATGGGACCAATGGGACGTTATATCTATTCGAACAAAAAAAGAATTGTCGAAATCGGTTAAGCTTTGACGGAGTTATACGAAAACATAGCAAAAAAAAAACGCGTCGAATTGATAGCCTCCTTTTTTGAAGTCGGTTAAAAAAAGAAAATTCGCCAACGAGCTAAGGTGATTGACATACATTATAACTTTAGCTTTTGCAAGTGGCATTGAGCTGGTCACTGCTGCCGTAGAACCGATAGTTGATGCGGTACAAAGGGTCTCGAGAAACTTACCAAACGAACTGGCAAACGCAGGACTCCCACCAGCTCGCTGGATAGACGATCTGATGCAGATTCTTGCCTTGTTAGAGGTCTAGCAGTAAACGAATGCGGGCTGGTTGACTCAATTGACTAAAAGAGAAATTAGAGCCTCATATGCCTTCATAGATCCCTTTAACGAGGCTTTGCGCGATCAAAATTCAATCCTATTTTCTAGACTCGTTGATAAAGTTTCAATGCGAGCCGGCCGTTTGTAAATTAAAACCAGACTACTTTCGTATGAGAATTGCCGTTTGAGGCATTCTCTCTAGCCTCCAGGACATAATAAGAAATGAAACTTCGGTGGGAAATTCCTCTCTCATTAAACCTCGTTATTCGGGCCTAAATCTTGTATAGGATTTACATTGAAAGCTTCTTACTCGCCTTTCACTTTCCCCGCCTACAAGAAATTCCAAAATTGTGGATGTTGTTAGTGTTTTTTTAATTGTAGGTAGGTCTTATCCGACTCCGAACGTGAAGCGTGCATTCTTTGGCGTAAAATTATGTGTGTTAGTCTGTTTTTATTTTATTTCAGTTTTATTTCTACTGCCAATGGAATCGGTATAAATAAAATGATTGTCAAATGGATTTCCTATTTTCTTTTTGTAGATAAAATGTAGAAACTAGCAATTTCTCAAGTATTACTTTCTCCTCTGATATTATTGAACACTTTTCTTACACAAAAATGGTAAACTACTTTCTATAGGATTTGTATAAAACATAATATATTATGTAAAGAAATGCTTATACACCTAATGAAACCTAACTAAACTGTTGAAATTAGCATTGTTTATGAAATATTTAAATATTGTATCAACGTTTTATCCACAATATACTGAACATATATAAGTGTGACGTCAATATACTTACTGAACATTTATAAGTCTAACGTCAATATGTAAACATCCTGTCCACTTCAGGAGCTAGAACATAGAAGAAAAATCATATTTTATTATGATAACTAATTGTTTTTGCCTGTAAAACTAGAATGTAATAACACGATCATACATTTGCAATATTAATAGAGAATGTCTGAACACTCGTTTTTTTAGATTGACGTCGTAAATTAGAGTTTAATCAGCACTTTTTCTCATCAGTACGTTTTAAAGAAGTTACGATATCGCAACGGTAGGCGGCGACAGTATCAGTCAACTGCATTCCACTGATTAAAATTCTCTCATAGCCTGTGACAGAACTACGAAAATACCAACAGTGTGTATTAGAACAATGATATGATACACGGCGACAGTATTTGTGATACCTATTTTCATGTGAACACATCATGTACATACTGGTAGTTTAATTTACTAGTACTAATACTTACCGCTGTCGGCACTCATAGAAGGAACTGTAAATAACGGAAGTGTTAGTACTGAAAAACTTTCAGCAGTCTTTGGAAGTATTTTCATAGAATTATATAGAAACTCTGTGGTCTAAATAAACAAAAATATTTTTAAAAAAAACCCAAACTATGCACAAGCGGCAGAATCAGCGAAATGCCAACAAATGAAAACAGATTTAGATCGCAGATTAATGACAGATCACTCTCCCATTAAGAAGGGCTAGAACTCTCGCTCTACTCGAATCTTGTTCCTATCTGTGTATTGGCTTGAGGCTGTGTTGCCGCTCGATTCTCACCCATCGTCAGCTTTCCTTTGAGTGTGTTCCCTCTCCCTACAACCATCGGATCCCCAGGACAAGTATCAAGTCAGTGCTAGTCTGTAAGTCATCTACCAAAGTTGGTGTGGCTTAGGTACCTTGGATGGTGGCACGTAAAAAACCAGGAACCGGTGGACTGCTAATGCGGTTTCCTGATGCACTGTCTCTGACTTCTGCTGCTTAATCGTACCTTTAAACTCTTCAATAATGCTCAATAAATGTTTTAATCTTAATTTTCACTATAAAGACAATAAAATAATTGTATTGTTATTGAATCAATAATTCTAAACATGATCTTTACGCCTTGCCTCTAATATCATTGTGTGGGTGTGAGTTAGGCGTGCGTGATAGATCTCAAGGCTGCTCTTACGCGGAGCACATAGTTTTTAATAAAGAAAAGTTGTTTCCAAATTTTGGAATCAAACTTTCTCAGTCAAAACCTTAGTACGGGATAAAAAAATATGCCTTGAATATCCGCAATTTAATTATCCATTAAGCCCTCAGACCACATTCATTAAAAAATATACTCACTATATTACAAGAACTAAAAATGTTAAATGGTGCAATAGGTACATATTAATCTGTGAAATGGTGCGAGCGAGACAGCACGCTCCACGTAAGAACAGTCTTAAAAAATATCAAAACTAAAAACAACGACTCGATACTTTCTCCACAAAATTTCGTCCAAAAAGATTACGAAATGTGAACAAAATTGATGAACTTGAATCAATGCTAGTATACCGAATTTTTCTATTCTATATCTTGATGTAATGGCAACCAGCCGATGTCGGGAAATTCCATGCAAATTCTGCCAAGTAGGTGTTTTTCCTAACTAGGCAAGAGTAGTAAACCGACAGTATAAAATGAGTAGACTATAAAATGTGACCGTTTGATGCGTTTGTGTATGTATGTATGTTTGTTTGTAAAAAATTGCCCATTTCGTGTCAAGACGTGACTGACAGATTTTGTCGACAACGGCTGGTTGCCATTACAACAAGAATGTTTGTATGTTGTTACTTGTTGCGTCTTTTATAAACGTTGTATGCAGTGTATGTCGTTGTCGAAGCTTCAAATTTTGTGTGAAATGTCTGTAAAATGATTTGATAAAATTTACTGCAACATTTTTCTCAAATTTGTTTAAGTACTCGCTGGAGCCATTGAGTTAAGTGCTACGTCAAAGATATATATATCTGTGTGCTACGTAGTACTTTAACTCAACGGCTGGAGCTCGCATTAATGTTGTAGACTAATTCTGCATTTGATAACTAAATCCAATTAAATTGTTTCTGTTTTATCTTCAACTTATCTCCGTGACAACTTGAGTGGGCGAGAGGACTTAAATTGGGTTTGAAATGTGAGGAAACGGCGTGCACGCACGTCCGGAACGCCTTTCTGAATTCAGAAAAGGAATGAAACTAAAATTTATCGATATTTGCTCTAATGCAACGTGCCAAAAGGGCAACAAGGTTTTTATTTAACATCACGTCAGTGAATGATTTGGTCCTTTGGTCTGGACGGTCTTTACTGCCTCTTTAGCTCTTAATGTGTGGCGTATAAGATTAAAGATCGATTACACATGTGCACTCGACTCGGTTACGTTATGGGTGATTTTGCTATTAAAATGTAAATGTTGATCTGCTGTCGGCTGCTCACAGCTCGTGACTCTTATTGCATGGGGGATAAGAGCGAATATCGATAAATATGACTATCATCATAACGAATTCAGAAAGGCGTTCTCGATGTGTATGCCCGTCGTAATACTTTCAATTTATACACTTCTTTATGTTTTCTTTTACAATTAAGTAACTTATGTAAGGTAGCGAAATGTGAAAAGCTTTTTTTTATTATGTAAATTGGCTGGTCGGTACTTTTTACTGAATGAATCATCAAAAAAAAAATATTTTGAACATCCGAAACTATGCTTAGGATTCTGTATTAAGTTTATGTATACAGCTTTATAATATTTTAAGTTTACTTTAAAGGCATTTTATCTGACGATTTATTTAAAACAGCACGATTCCTCCAAAGCACTCGCCAGAGGCAGTTTATTTAATCGGCGTTTATGGACTGTTTTAAGGAAGCGTGTTTTTATAAATAAGACATGTAAGGTTTCACGTATTCTAATTACTAAACCACTGAACTTATTCTAAACTGTAATAATCTGTAATAAAGGTCGATGACAAATACATTCCCTTGTGTTATTCAAACGTAGTCCTCCAAAAATACGTGTTTGCAAGTTTGTGTGAACTTAGAAAAGTTCAATAATATACTGGGTTTCTGAAACACAAAACTATCTTCTTATTTTCGGTCGTCATCATCATCATCATCATCAGCCATTTGATGCCCACTGTAGGGCATAGGCCTCCCTCATGGTTTTCCTAACCATGAAGGGTTCAATATTTGTTTTTGGTCAGTTGTTAATTAATTTTTTGTGTCAAATATCATCAAGTTTTATCCTTCAGTCATGTGGTCAATCAAAGCCATATGACAGAGGGGCGTGACGTAGTGCCCCGTTTTCGCTTGTTCGGTATATGGCAGATTCTGAATTCGACTGAATCGTGATTCGGCAGATTCGCCACACGACAGACAGATTCTTACATAGACAGATTCTGAATTCGAGATTAGTGAGAACGACAGAAGTACAGTTAAGAGGAATTGGAATTTAATTAAAAAACACGTTGAAATATTTCAAATTTAATGTAATCAAACAACAGAAAATTACAATCATTTTGAATAAATTTTTTAGAACTTGAAATAAAATTATTACTTTAAATAAAATTTTTACCTACTTATTTACCTAGCTACCTGTTTGAATATGCAATTTATTTAACACAATCGTTTCAGACATTCTGTTACACTTATCTCGTCCTTTATAGTTGCTTGAACAATAATTAAGTACCTATGTCTATTTGTTTATTTTTTTCTAACAACTTTAAGTCACGCCGTTTCCCTTTGCAATAAACTATAGGTAGATTTTGTAGATTTTAGACTTTTCGTCCTGAAATCGCGATTCCTTCTTTAGTAATTCAAGGAAAAGACAAAGTGGTGGCTTGATGGGAAATCTTTTCTTTAGCCGCCCATGCCACCCTTCGACAGGGTCATTTGTTCTAAAATTTTCTCTGTAGCAAGCAAAGACATTTTCAGTATATATTCCCATCCATTGTGTTGAGAAGTAATTACTAAATGCAATATAGACTTCAGAATCTTTTGCCACTTCTTGAATGCTTAATATGCCTTCGGGAATCAAAATCGGAGGCAGCAAAGGCAATTGCATGTAAAGTCGGGTGATATATATTCCGTCTTCTGACTTATCGAAACCAACTTTTTTCTAACTTTTTAATAAGGCTTTCCAATAACGAAAATAATAGCCCGTGACTTTCACATTAGGGTAAACTGCTTGAAGAGTAGCTGCCAACTCCAAAACACATTTGTATCGCTCTATGATAACCAAAAATTGGATTCATGCATGACTCGGGATGTTCCTTCAATATAGTAAAAAGACTTTCATATAGAGTTTTATTCGCCAGAAGAATATAAAGCAAGGGAACAAATTTACGACATTCTCGTCGTTCGTAATATTTATGTGAAAATTGTAAACTTGGTAAAAGGGACTGGGACATATTTTGAATGTGCTATCGCCGTAAAAGATCTTGTTTTTTTTTTTAATAAGTATTCCTTTGCTAATAAGAGTCCCAAAAATTAAAATTTTGTCCTTGATACCGTCATTAAATAAAAAAATCACCCACCACACTATGCGGTAGTTTTAGGTTCTTCAGACTTCTGCAACTCTTAGTATTCATTTTTAGATAATCACGCCTTGCTTTGTACAATACATCTTTTATTTGTATAAATGTTGGTTTATCTTCATCGTCTAAGTCACAGTCAACAGAGTCCATAAAATCTTCAAATAGTTTTGGAACCGGTTCGAGACTTTTGCACACTAACGTTTTACATTCATCTTTAATGCAATCAACGGCATTTCTGGTTTCATTGGGAATGCACATATGGCTGGCCTCTTTAACAATACGATTCTTTTTTATCAATTGTAATGGAAGTAACTAACATTGAATGTCCTTGCAACTTTGAATAAATATTGTCTTTGGAAAATTGCACACATAAAAACTTCTAAGGTAATAGAAAGACTAACGGTAAAAACTGGCACTTGGCCGGTTTTTACCGTTAGTCTTTCTATTACCTTAGAAGTTTTTATGTGTGCAATTTTCCAAATTCAATATGTATTCAAAGTTGCAAGGAAATTCAATGTTACCCAACTTGACTGACTACACTCTTCTTTATTAAAACATCGCCAGTTTGTGTTGCCAGATTTGTTCTTTTTTACAAAATTGTACCTATGTCCAGCATGTAGCAATACGGGCTTTCCCCTTTCACTCTTAATAAACTTTAAGTTTGCCTCACCGTTACTGGAACCAGCGAGATCCATTTCTTTAATATTGTATCAGCTTTTTAAAGATATTATCTACAACACCACGCATTGCATAATTTGTTTGACGGTGGTTATATTCTCTTTGGTTTGACGTACACGTTCAATGACAATGAAATAACATAACTAACATAAAAAGTGGCCTGATAGTGAGAAGTTTGTCTTCAAGGAGTTGTCAATCTATGTATCAAAGTAGTTCCTATGGACTTCTAAATAAAAAAAATCCATATCCATACTGATATTATGAATGCAAAAGTATTATATCTCTGTCTTTAGATGAATTTTAGTACAGAGCTGGCTTGGAGGTACGTAAGACAAATTGTGCCCAACTGTACCTACTCTTTCTGCCAAACGGCGATTCTGTCGAATAGAGAATCTGTCGTGTGGAGAATCTGCCGAATCGCGATTCTGTCGAATTCAGAATCTGCCATATACCGAACGGGGGCCTGTTTTCTCGTTGAGACATTTTATTACAATCACCAAAAATGTTAAATTGTGCAAGCGCAACAAGCTGCACCAGGCCAAACGGGACCCTATTACTAAGACTTCACTGTCCGGTCTGTCTGTCTGTCTGTATGTCCGTCCGTCTGTCCGTCTGTCTGTCCGTCTGTCTGTCTGTCACCAGGCTGTATCTCATGAACCGTGATAGCTAGGCAGTTGAAATTTTCACAGATGATGTATTTCTGTTGCCGCTATAACAACAAATACTAAAAACAGAATAAAATAAAAATTTAAGGGGGGCTCCTATACAGCAAACGTTGTCTTAAGACGGTGCTCGTCATCTATGTAACTTTCACAGCGCCGATGTCATGTCGTTAAATGTCAATGGTAAACGCTTCTTGTTGATTTCTATAGAGCACGGGCTCCCGGTTAAACAGTATTTTGTAAAAACTTTCATATAATGAAGTTAGATGGAAAACTATCACAGCCAAGTAGGCTTTAAAGCAATAGTCGACGGACCATTTTTTATTAATAAATAACTTTTTACTTTTACTTATAAAAGGAAAACTTCATAAGAATTCTAAAGAAAATTACTTTGATAAAGTTATTACTTGCGTAAAGTAGAGATAGTTCGTGTAAAACAAAGTCCGCATATTTAGAAAGACAGCCAATTACGGAACCCTGCTCTACACGGGGCCCCACACGCACTTAGTCGGTTTTTACATAATGAAAGTAGAGTTCTAAACTCCATTTATAATACGGTTAGGTAACTGAAGAAATTGATTGAATAGTACGGGTAGGTACATCACTGTAGCGGCCAGCAAAAGAGGCATTGATGAACGAACGTGGAAATGTGGGCCGAGGCACACATACGTGAGTCCATCAATCCCTAGTTGTGGCCAAGGCTTGTACCTATATATGATTTTTCTCAAATAATGCGCGGAAATTAAAACTAAGTAGGTACTAAGCCAGAACTTTTTATTTGAAAAATATTTTTCTTTCGATTTTGGCGGTAACAAGTTTTCTATTACGGCTCTTGCCGCCTCTTGAATTTCAGGTGGCGTTAAAATAAGTTCATGGCAGTCATTTTCATCACTTGAACTCATCTTTTGCATACTCCAGGGATGGGTCGGATGACGTAATTTTTAAGGTTGACTTGGAGAATGCGTTTAATATGGTTGAGCGGGACACCATTTTAGACAAAGTTATAGCACGCAGAACTGATGGCCGATGGAGCCGAAAAGTTCTCGAATGGAGACCACATATCGGCAATCGCAGCGTAGGACGACCAGCCAGAAGATGGACAGATGACCTCATCCAAGTGGCAGGAAGGCGCTGGATGCAGGCCGCTTCCAACCGGTCTTTTTGGAAATCCATGAAGGAGGCCTATGTCCAGCAGTGGACTTCTTGTGGCTGAATGATGATGATGATGACCCCATCCCTGTTTCCCTTTCTTCACCAATGTTATGCAAGGCCCAGTAACTTGTTTTATGGCTGTATCCCTATATTGTCCCGGGTGGGAGCGTAGCAGGGTGACCCTCTGGGTCCTTTGATTTTTAGCCTAGCGATACAGGATGTGGTGTCGTCACTAAACTCACCATTGAACCTGTGGTACCTATTTGGATGATGGCACTGTAGGTGGTAGTGTAGATGATGTCTTGGGGGATGTCAAGACCCTTGTTCGGGGCTTACGGTGAATCCACAGAAGTGCGAACTTTTTGCATGTTCGGGTCAGTTGGCTTCGGACGTACAAGGGCGGTTTGATGCATTGGTGCCGGGAGTAAAACTCTTGGACAAAGCCACTTTTATGCTTCTGGGTGCATCGGTTTTCCCCGTGGGGGTGCCATTGATGGTTTTGTCTAAAACCTCTCGACGCTCTCAGCGTTGGCGGAAACCAAACCGCATCTCAGTCAGGTTTCATCTCGTGTAGCCCTGTCTATTTTGCGCAGTTGTTTGTCAATGCCGAGACTGACATACACGCTGCAGACGGCCCCAGTTTGGTTATTTAGACAGGAGTCCCAGCGTTATGGCTAAGTGCTGAAGGATCTTAAGGAAGGAGTCCTAAATGTCAGCTTGTCTGGTGATCAATGGGCCCAGGCGGCGCTCCCGGTAAGGTATGGTGGGCTCGGCGTTCGGCGTTTAGAGGACGCTCAGTTGCCTTTTGTTGCCAGTTGTTTTTTGGCTTTGTCGCATGGGGTGTCGTCACTCGCATTTTGCAAATTGATGGTGACGGGTTTAGTGTCCCCCATGCGGCGGAGGCTTTACGGCTTTGGCGGGCTGCGTGTCCTGGTAGCGCGGTGCCGGAGTAGCCGGAACGCCAGCGCGCTTGGGATGAAGAGTTGTGCCGGAAAACTCTGGAGACTAGTGTCAGTGGCAAACAGGCGCGCTTGCGGGCGGTTCCCCGGCCGGAGTCCGGGTTGGGGTTGCACGCGTTGCCATCACCGTAGTTGGGGACGTTGTTAGATGACGATTCACTGCGCGTGGCGGTGGCACTTCGCCTTGGGTGTTCCGTGTGCGAGCCGCACTACTGTGTCTGTGGAGTGGAAGTGAATCGCCTGGGTCGTCACGGGCTTCACTGCGTGCGAAGTGCGGGTAGGCTCTCACGGCATCATGCGATAAGTGATATTGTCCGGAGAGCGTTGGTTTCGGCTGACGTCCCTGCGGTTCTTGAGCCCCAAAGGTTGTGCCGCAGTGATGGTAAGCGCCCGGACTGTCTCACTTTGGTACCGTGGGAGAAGGGTGGGAGCCTCTTGTGGGACGCAACGTGCGTTTGCACTTTTGCGCCTTCATATTTGGGTTTGACAGCTGCATCTGCGGGTGCCGCTGCTGAAGCGGTCGGCGCCTGAGAAGTCGCGGGTATGACCATCGTTCTGGGGCATACCTGATGCAGAGGATTTCCCTGGCGGTGCAGCGAGGGAACGCCGCTAGCGTCATGGGAACTTTTGGATCGGGCGTGTCCCGGGGCAGTATATTTGATTAGTTTAGTTTACTATTTAGTTTAACCTACCTACTTAGCTGTAAAATGTATGTGTGACATAAATACCTACCTCTGGAGTTTAAAAAAATAAATAAATAAACTTTCAAAATCAGACGAACCGCGAACGAACAACAATAGTTTTTGACGCGTTAAAGTGTTCTTTTTTCAATAGGTATATCCAGCTATCCGACAGCGGTGGTAGCCTAGTGGGTAGAACATCGGACTCGGAAGCGAGAGACCCAGGTTCGACCCAAAGTCATAGGTAGGTATATGAATTTCTCAGAAAAGAGCGTGACACAAAGTTACTTAGTATTTACTTAGTGAAATTCTCAATTCAGAAACCGACCCTAAATGAAACGAACACTCGCGTAAACGTTCATCCAAATCTCCTGAACATCAACATAAAAACTTCTAAAAAAAACTTGCATAATATTTAATTTTGATGGCAAAAAACATTATCGTATCGGTCACATTTATAGAGGCCACACGTTGTCTATTTTTCGTTCCAGTAACCTCTACCCGCGTCTTCCGGATTCCCGCGCCAACCCCGCGGAAGCTTAAGGTCTATCCACATTACAACGGGCAGGCGACGTGCGGGGGCGTTACGATTTCTTTTGAGTTATTGCACTAGTATTATAGTTAGCCAGAGGTCGCGTATGCAAGTCCCGACATGGGTAGAATTTTTAGCCTCTAAATAGGTTTCTAAATATAATTATGAAAAATGTAGATAATGAGAAAAGTACATTAGATATTTTTACGGATTTAACAAAAACATTTGATTACGTTTATGATTGGTAGTAAACTTTTGTCTTAAATAATCAAGCCTACATTAATAACAACAATATTAAAAGCATCGTCAGGTTAGAACTGCACGTAAAGTCTGTTTTTTTATGCGATGCAAAAATGACTTTGTTTATTTTCAATGTTACGTACATCTGGCTATTTCTTCGAAGGGGCCAAGAATATGTAACTCTTAGATATTTCTCTGATAACACGCTTTTTTAGTGAGTTAGCAGTTAAAATGTCATGACAAGCCAAATCCCCAGTACGACTATCAATTTCATGGTATCAGTTTAAACGAAAAAAGAAATTTTAGGGAAGAAAAAAGGAAAATATTAGTGTGATAATTGATTTTTTTAACTTTGACGCAGTGCATCAATAAAAATACTTTGCAAATCTAATTGATATTAATGTAAATACAAGAAGCATACACTAGAGATTTCGCTCATAGGAAGAAAAAATTCTGAGCCGAAGCTGGATTTGAAACTGCTATTCTAGCATACCGTACCAACGCTCTTACCACCTGAACCATTCCGAAATCGCCTCGAAGCTACAAAATTTATCATTCTATGCTTATTACTGGGATAAATTTACAATAGATCCCAAGTAACGTTTCCAATATTTCAATGGAGATGCGGGTTACTAATGTCACTTTAGTATCATTTCATGTTTTTGATTGACTTTTTGATACGAGTCCTATATTAAGCTTATAAATCCTAATAAATCAAAAAAATAAAATAGAAATTAAATGTACATATTAATATAGACACAGATAGAAAAACGGCAAGTATTGTAAAATTACGCCAACAATGGGTATTGAACGCTTTTTTACTCATATTTTGATAAAGCGTACGGTTTGCTGAGTTGGCAAACGTTGTTTTGCCATATTAATTAGCATATGACCTATTCTCAGACCTTCCAAACATAAACCAAAAAAATTCACAAAAACTGGCGAAGTGCGTGTCAGGTCACGCGGTTTGTATATCTTTCGAACCCAAAAAACCTAAGGTTTTATCTACTTTTGAGAACCAACAACTTCATCAGCGCAATTTTCGGTGGATTTTTTACGAAGTTTTCCTTTTATAAGTTGTTAACTCGCTACCTATTACTTAATAATAATCTGTATCTTTATAATCTGTAAAGCCTACTTAGCTGTCATAGATTTCCTTTTAAGTTCATTATATGCAGGAGGACAAAAATTGGCGCTTTCAAGCTTAATATGTCGCAAACGGGACGGATATCAAAAAGATATTTCTAAACGACCGATCCAACGATACCCTACTACAGTATGATGTAGGTGAGAAAAAAAAAGTTGAATCCCTAATTTTAGTGAATTTTTTTTTATATTTTGCTACCGTTTTTTCGGCGTGATTAATATGTATGTCCATGTCACGTTCTCATACTAATCGTCTCTAAGCTAGGCCGTGGACAGACAGACGGACAGACGGACACACAGACAGACAGTAGGATATGGCGAAACTGTAAGGGTTCTTTGTCGACTACGGAACCCTAAAAATCGGTAAAGCGGTTTCGGAGTAAAGCAAACACTGTGACACACACACACACACACACACACACACACACACACACACACACACATACACACACACACACACACACACACACACACTTACACAGACATATACACACACACAAACACAATGCATGTTAGTTTTATAATATTAAGCAAACTTTATTTCACTTCTTGTAACAACTCTCCAATAACGCCACCACTGTTTAATTACTAACTAGAATTTGTCGTAAGAGGCACGGGCCTGCTGCTATTAATACAGGCTACTTAGTAACCTAGCTATAGCAGCAGATACCAACCAGTTCGTTCACGTTTCTCTATTTATATTTAAACGGTTAAGTGAATTTACATCAACCCTGTTAACTATTAATAAAGTTATTATTATTATTATACATTAGATTACAAAAACCGGCCAAATGCGACGACGGGTTCCGTACCATTATCTATGCAGCATTAGACAAAAATCGAATTTGAGAACAGCGCCATCTATAGAAACCAACAAGGAGCGTTAACATTGATATTTAAAGACATGACATCGGCGCTGTGAAAGTTACATAGATGGCCGCTAGATGGCGAGCGCTGTCTTTAGACAACGTTTGTTGTATGGGAGCTCCCTCAAATATTTATTTTATTCGGTTTTTAGTATTTGTTCTTATAGCGGCAACTGAAATACATCATCATTGAAGTATTCTCTATCTCTATATATATATATAATCTGTGAAAATTTTAACAGCCAGACGGACAGACAGACAGACGGACAGTGAAGTCTTAGTAATGATTTAGTCCATCATAGGGTCCCGTTTGGCCCCCTTCGGGTACGGAACCCAAAAAACCACCTTGACTTCTCGTGGTTACAAAACTACGGCGAGTCGCGCGCGTAAATATCTGTGTGTGAATATACCTTACCGAGTTGACCTGCTCTATGGTTTCTTAAATGTCTCTTCTAGCTTTATATTAACGTTCCTCAACATGTAAATATTTTTTACCCGTGCAACGTTAGCAAGATTCTTTCATAGGCCGCAGATATTTCAAAATTTAAATAAATATTATTTATGTACCTAGGTGCATTATGAATTATGATCGTGTCCACAAAAAGTTACCTTCTTCAGGAAAAGTGTATAGCAAATGAACATTTGCGTAGACCGAAACGTAATCAAATGCCTTGTCTATGGTCAAAATGACCACCGAGTTCAATCCACATCTTTCAATTTTCACATATTTATCTTTAGGAGCAAGCATCTTGTTTCAAATAATTTAAATTAAAGAAAAATATTTTTATTCAACTTAATGTAATAAGCTTGTTTCTAAGATCAAAATAAAATAAAAAGTAATGAGAAACTTCTGAACTATTCCCGCGTGTTTCCTTCCCGCGCACGTCGTGCAAGGTGGAAGTTGGTCATGGTCGCTCGGCAAACGGAAAGCCGCCATGATGGCTTTCTGTAAAGAACGCTCAATATGTAATGTTTCGTTATTGTTTTTCACTAATTGTGACTGAGTGCGTGCAAAAATTAACCATGGGAACGAACTAGAGTGTGTGAAGTTTAGTTTAAGGTCCTTTGGGACCTCCTGGAGGAGCTGTAAAGTGATTTATTAGTGAATTTGTGTGTCGACGCTAGCGTGTTTTGTTCTGTCAACAAAATGTCGAAGCTCTCGTTTAGGGCGAGGGCCCTGGATGCGACGAAACCAATGCCCATATATCTCGCCGAGGAGCTTCCGGACCTCCCGGATTACTCGGCGATAAATCGTGCAGTACCTCAGATGCCCTCTGGAATGGAAAAAGAGGAGGAATGCGTAAGTATTTTGCGCATTTAGGTTCCGTCATCCAAACTACTGTGCTGCGTCGTCGGCCATTACAAGTTTATGTTTCGTATTTCGGCCGCTAGAGGCGTTAACCTACAACCACGAGGATTTAATTTTATTGCGAATTTATTTTCCCTGCTACTGCGAGTTTATTTAGATAATCCATCTACCGATTATTGATTATGGAGCTAGCCCTGTCGAATTAACCAATACCACGTGTATTTACGATGGCCTGCGTTTTGGCGCGTAATTTTAAGTGCTAAGTCGAAGTCGAGATGGAGTTCGCAAATCGCCCTTTTATGATTTAATTATCGTTTCCACAGTCGTTTTATGACCTGGAGAGCTGGGTTTTGGCCAGGAGTTAGCCAGATATGCGTAGAAAGCGTGATAAGCGTCTGAAACAACTCTGGCGAGTTGATCATATGTGATTTTGTTTACTAACAAAGCGCATTACGCCGGTATGCCCATAAGTAAAGATGTAGTTTTATCGTAATATCGTACCACTATTACTATTGCGGACGTACAATATGCGTAAATGAATTGAAATTAATAATATGAACATATTTTCCTGTATGAATGGTTTTCCTGTTCATCTGACATTTCCGTGAAATACGAACGCTATCGAACATACTTTTTAGGGTTCCGAACCCGAATGGTGCCAAACGGGATCCTATTACTAAGACTTCACTGTCCGTCTGTCTGTCTGTCCGTCCATGATAGATATGCAGTTGAAATTTTCACGGATGATGTATTTCTGTTGCCGCTATAACAAAAACAGAATAAAACACATATTTAAGGGGGGCTCCCATACAAGAAACGTATTTTTTTTGCCGTTTTCGGCTCGATATTAATAACGGCAACAGGTAGATGCTTGAAAAATAAATAAATAAAATAAATACCCATACAACAAACGTGATTTTTTGCTGTTTTTTCTCGATCTTTGTGTCTAATGTTGCAAAGATAATAATAATGGTACGGAACCCTTCGTGCGCGAATCCGACTCACCCTTGGCCGGTTTTTAGTAATACCTAACTAATTATGCTTTTGCCAAACCACGTTAATATTTTAATAAGTAACAAAATCACTATTTGGGCGGAATGTTGTGAAGTTATCAGATAGGTACCTACAAATAATCTCAAAAATAAAAGCGTGATTGGATTCCTTAGTATGTATTTGGACAAACCCATGTTAAATATCCTTTATTAAAATACCCTGACTGCTACTAATTTTGGGCTAGAAGAAACATAGTAGCTTATTGTGCTTATATACAGATGCCAGCAAATCTTGAACAACATAGTAGGGTAATTCTTAATTTAAGAAATGGAAAGTCACTTATATGACTTAGAGAAAAGACAAACCTCAGTGGTGGATCTTCTTTCAAAGTCTAAATCACCCTTAGACTACCCACTTTTTCTTCTACATTCTTACACTAACAAGCTGTCAATCTACTGTTAACAGCTGTCAGTGGTTTTTTTTTGTATACACTGGTCAATTGACAGCTGTTAACAGTAGATTAACAGCGTGTTAGTGTATGAGAAACTGGGGTTTAAACTTTCCACTACCTTTCAGTTAATAATCGTCGAGCTTACCATACCTAAGGGCGATAAAATCTCTTTAACCTCTTATATTACAAAGAGGAAGTAGCCAGCAATCGGCTTTTGGGACCGAAGTAAGATCTTGCTCTAAATAAACTCTTTATTGCTTGAGAGGACCATTTGGCTCCACAATTGGTTCATAAGTTGGTCTCCACCGGCACCCATCAGGTATTGGTGATCTGGCTAAAAAAATATTGGTTAATGTGATTACTTGGTCACATCATATAGTAAACTAGTTCTCTACTATAGGATGAGTGAATGAGAAAGATTACCGAGCCATTCTTCAGAAAGGTTAATGAAAACTATGAGCAGGAGGTCTGGCTAGACATAGCCTACAAACTTCTTACAGAAGAACATAAACTCACTCCTGTATCCCTGAGGGAATCACAGAGGCCAGAGCCTGGCACCTGCCACGACCCTGACAAACCTCTTACTTCATTAATATTCATTAATTGCATGCACACCGGTTTTGATTACTTTTTATCTTGCCCTTCGGCTAAATAGGTGGTTGAAGTATGTCCACCTGTGTTGTTCCTTACTGGCCCTTCCACCCACATTCTCTCGTAAATAGATAGAAAGATAGATAGAGAACACTTGCACTTAAATACCTCTTGCCACCACTGTCTCAATTCTTTACAGACTTTTCTAGCCGTCATCCAAACGAATTAGCTTCGAACCTAATAACAAAAAATAGCACTTGCTATGCTCGACTGAAGAGGCACAACATAATCAATCTGCCAGACAGAAAGTGAATTCGGCAGCAAGGGCAACTTAGGAGGATGGAGGCCAATGGACCTCACTCTGCATCGATCACGAACTACAGAGAAGCAGTAGAAGCCCAAACAGTTTGCTTATTGTAGTTAGAAGGCTACAGATCGCAAAAATGCACCAATAACTATTAGTGAAAAAAAAAAAAAAAAAACTTTTCAAAGCATCTTGCATCTTCCATCAGTAACTGTCACTGTACTGACAAACTCGTAGTCAGATCTTGAGTTTAGTTCGGGGATTTTGTGGTGCGCCACAATTTAAGTGGGCTGTATGACGTATGTCGGTACGATGTTTATTGAGTGCGATGGAAAACCAAAGTTTTAGGAAGGCAGAAAGCTTTACCGGGGCCGATAGCGAAGGGGATCATCTGGCGGGAGCCGTTTCCAGCTCCACGATTAACCTTCCATAAGTGTCCACCATGATAGGCGTAGTCTGACCCGACGACGATTGTTCCGGGTCCGTCCATCAGCTAGGGACCAACTTTATTTAGCTTCGAATGGCAACCACTTCAACGTCAGGTCTTTCGACGTAGACCTGTCTCTAGGCTTTCCACCTCTCCCTGTCTCAGGCTATCACAGTTTAGACTCAAACACATCATATGCCCATTGTGGATTGGTGATTTCAAGTGCTGAGGTACAGAAGATGCTTTTGCGAAGCTACACAATATGTGTACTTAATCCTGTATGCCTGTATTCCAGCGGGGAAGGCTGGGACCAAGGCTTGCCACTTATCACTCTCATATCTGGCACATTCGCTTTATCAACATGATAGTGTGTCATTCACTTCTCCTTTGGAGATTGTCTCGTCATCATTAATAAAGATAACATAAAAATACAAGTAATCTAGGTGACAAAACATTTAATGATGTTTGTTGGTAATGATGTATCGGAGCTCCGGGTCGAGAACGCCTGAATCAATCGGCCCACACTCGTTCACTGCTGGTCATAGGCCTCCCCCAAAGTACGCCACTTCTTTCTGCCGTTGGCCATCGTCATCCAGCCCCTGCCAGCAATCTGCCTCGGATCGTCGGTCCAACGAGCTGGTGGGCGTCCGACACTGCGTTGGCCAGTTCGTGGTCTTCACTCGAGAACCTTTGTACCGCATCGACTAATACGAATACAATTTTTAGTGAAGGACAAATTAGAGAAGTAGTTGCAGTAAAATAACACAAAACAATGTACAAACTGTCTGTAATTTCGTCATAAACTCACCATCACATCAAACATCACGAATTGATTTACACACATTTTCATAATAAATTCCACACAACACAATCACTTATCCTGATCCCAACCAAGGATACCCTGTGCTATGGTAACTAGGCAAGGATACCGCAAACATGAAAATACAAGGAAGCGCAAAAGTAATGTCATTATTTGAATTAGCTGGCATTTTGTTATAAATGAAAAAAAGAGCACTGTTTTCATCAAAAGTTTGTTTGAAAGTTTGTTACATTTCTTGGAAAAAATTATATCGCTCAAATGTCAAATTATGACATTAGTTTGGCGCCACCTAGTACATCCAGACCGAGGCCATTTCTGCAAACCAAGTACGGCAGCCTCCAGTGGGGATCGTACCCACGATCTCTGTTTCGGTAGTCAAGCGAGTTAACCGCAAACCAACGAGGCAGTTGTATATTTCGGGAATCATACGCTTACGCTGTTTCCTATCAGGTTGGCAATCTCATACTATCAGTAACGTTTATAATATAAGTGTAATTCGGGCAATCTTATACTATCTCCAATTTTTCCACTGACATATGACATAACGAAGGTACCTATTATACCCACACTTTGTTGTCTAACGAATTACGTATTACACGGTACTAGTTTTAATTATTCAAATGTACCTAAATAGATTTCATTGTGTGCTGCTGTGCCGGACTGATAAAATAAATTTTTCCTTGCAGTGTCCGGCGGCATTATATTTTCATTTGGGTTCGTAAGTAGTGTATGTACTTAACTTTGTGCTTAGCAATTTAGGGAATCTCACAGCATTACTGAGCCGACACGTGGACACGGTGGGACTAGTTCACTGAATTGAAGTCGCTCAGCGTGCTACGGAACGGGGTATGCTCGGTGTCTCTGTCTCTGATGGATCATATCAGAAATTTGGCAATTGTCCAAAAAAAAACTAAGTTGATTGACATAGCTTGTAAGATTAGGAAGTTGAAGTGGCGGTGAGCTTTGTCACTTCTGCCGAAGAACTAAAACAGATTATCGAGTGGAGATGATGATGATGATGAATGCGATAGTCGCGCACCGACGACCGACGATATGAAGCAGATTGCTTGTAGCGGTTGGATATGGATGACTATCCAGCAGTGAGCGAATATGGGCTCTTAAAAGATCTTAAAATGCCGTCTTTATGCTACTATAGTACACCAATTGTTTTCTTCTATCTATTTAATATGAGCTGTTGGCCGCGACTTCTTCGCGCAGAAGTCGGAGCCTATGTGCTATTCCAGACTATAAAACAATTTATCGTTGTGCCAACTGTCATTAACAGTATCAAACATCCGTCCATCCAAACTTGCACAACTTATCTGTAATACAAAGTCTCGTTAGTTCAACATATTTTATAACTCCGGCTGGGCCATTTTACGTGATCTTTTATTTGTTGGGTTTGTCTCCGAATAGCACTATTTAAAAACTAAAACATGGGAGGATTCACGAGAAAATAAATAACTGAGGAGGCCCGAAGGCCGCCGGGCCGAGGCCGGGCGAGCTAATATTAAGTTGGATTCTCTTAAGGCTTTCTTCCTTCATCCTCTCCACATGTCTCTCCAAAATGACTATTATTGAATATGTTAAGATAAGAAGATAAGAATATTCTTTATTGTACCAGGAAAAACACAAACATGAAATGTTTACAAAAATGCAGTGCTTCCTGACGTCGTTCGTGAAAATGGTATAAAAAGATGAGATGTTTCTGTTCTGTCGTTGAAAAATTCTGCGCTCGGAGAACCCGGCCTTAAACGTGAATTCATAGTATGTCTAATGTACAGAGTCTAGAAAGTGGATTGTAGGTGTCCGTAGTTTTTCTTCATCGTTAGCAAACAATATTGCCACAAGCTCGAGCTCGTAAAAGGCTGGCGTCACATTCGGGAGGTCATGGGTTCGAATGTACCAATGACTTGGTTTTCTATGTTACGCACATTTGTTGAAGTTGAAGTATCAATACCACTCGCTAACCGTGGAGGACACGCTAGCGTCTGAGGTATTTACATACATCACTGCTTGCTACGTACAATTTCCCAACTGTGGCTCAGTGCGGAAATATCGAATCTCAGTGGTTGTCTAGATGTCTAGAACAAGAAAAAAAAAAGTAAAACGTTCTTTATTAATAAAAATGGTTATACACAGACAGTTCATAAATATAGAATAAGTAACGTCCATACGTCACAACTACCATGCATCTGTAGGTACCTCAGTGATGTATGGTCGCATAGGTGTATGCTACGTAAAATTTAATGCCCACTTTACTGTGACTTGCAATTAAATATGTGGCCAAATCTGTATGCTACGTAGCAGATATGGCTTTACAGTGGACGTCTGTGACGTTACACTGCGGTAATTGGCGGTATTAAATTATAATAGATAATATTAAGTTTATATAGATCTATAAGATAAGAATATTCTTCATTGAACACAAGAAACAAGAGACATAAAATATGAAAGTTACAATGAAAAAGTACAATGGGCGGCCTTATTGCTAACAGCAATTTCTTCCAGACAACTTTGTGACGGAAAAGTTTCCGAAGGAGAAAGAGAGACGTTTAGTTGGTGCAAATACGAATAATACGTACCTACTTAAACTTAATAATAAACTTTCATAAATCTTACTTAAATAATTGTTATAAACTAATTATCAGCAATTTGACGCCCACTGCAGGACATAGGGCCGCCCTCATGGTTTTCAGCTTCCTGGTCCTGTGTCGCCCGCATCCAGCGACTCCCCGCCACCGTAACCATGTCGTCAGATGATCTGGTGGGAGGCCATCCCACGCTGCGTCGTCCGCTCCGCGGTCGCCAGGTCAGAACTTTTTCGCCCCAACGGCCATCAGTTCTCCGAGCTATGTTCCCCGCCCACTGCCACTTCAACGGAGCAATAATTCTTCGAGCTATATTAGTAACTCGGATCCTTCTGCGGATCTCCTCATTTCTGATTCGATCACGTGTGAAACTCCTAACATAGCTCTCTCCACTGCTCGTACCTATGTGTAAGAGGAGGATATAATGAATATAATATACCTACATAAAAAGAGAAAGTAATCATGTATTGATAAAAAACTTAATTTAGAGAGAATGATACAGTTCTTTTATACTACACCTGCTTGGAAAGTACCTTGATACTTTATCAAATTTACGGTAGAAAGTACGTCATTGCATATCGAACAAATATGCGGGGAGAAAACGCATCTGAGCGGGAGAGAAAAGTGTATGAAAATCCATTTCTTACGTGGTTTTTCTTTTTTAATTTTGGATAAGACTATGCGTCGGTAACCTAAATATCAAAGCCAAAATGTTTTTACAGTGAGTTTTTATCTCCAAGTATGCAAAATGACACTGGCCACTAGCTGTGTGTTGGATGGTGTCGGGCTGGCAGTGCGACCCTGCGGCGGCAGGATAAACAATTTGAAAAAAGAACATGTGAAAATTGCAGACGCCATTGGCGCCATTTCCAATTTGTGTGTTGTTTGAGGATTCAGTTTTCGTAGAAAGTAAAATAAAACTATCAAGCAGGTGTAGTATAAAGCACTATGTATCACTCGAGAGAAACTGCGATTCCCGATCTCGGGTGTTTTAAAGCCCTCGCCTACGGCTCGGGCTTCAAACGACACCCTCGACGGTAATCGGTCACTTTCTCCTCTTGGTGAACAATGTACTATTACCCTATTTTTGAATATACTCGTAGATTAAATACCAACAGAGTTGTTGTTATGGACGAGTAATTATGTCTCTCATACTACAGTAAATCTGTATCATGATCCATGTGACACTGATTATGATATTACGCAACACAATGTTACGACACATTGAATTGGATATATTATTTTCGCATTCAACTGTGTGAGATACGCGACTGAAGCGCATGACAAGTGATTGGTCCGAACGCATGACTGAATTTACTGTAGGTGTGCAGAGTTTGTATTTCGTTTGCAAAATACGTCGTGTGCACGGAACTCGTTTCGACGCAAATCAGGTATAGGTCGAGTATTTCGACGTTATTTAGTACGTTTAACCTGTACCTATTAGTAATGAGCCGCTAATTATGCCCTAAAATTCAGACGAACTGATGGTATTGTAAACATTGCGGCAACACCATTAATATTGGGTGCGTAGAATTGCCGCATTATTGGGTGTTCTCGAACTATCTATTATTTATTGAATGTTTTCACACAAATGACCGAACAAGAGGAGCGAAACGTTTATTGTTTCACTATGAAACAACAGACTTATCCACACGGAACTGACAAGTATTTTGATAAGCACGGTAATATGATATGTCAATTTATATACAATACATATATATATATATATATTTTTAAAATAAATTATACCTGGGAAGTTTTCGCAAAATGTTTGGATGCCGAAATTCTGGCGTGTGTTCCTAAAGTAAGTGCAAAGTATAAAAGCAATTATACCTTACTTTCACGTGCAAAAGTAAGTGTACTTTGCATGCATTACCTCACGCCTGTTTCCCGCAGGGGTAAGCAGAGACCAGTTTTTGCCACTTGCTACAATATTTTTTTGGCCTTTGCTAAGGCTAGGCCTTTGCTAGGGGGTCCTATTGGGTCGAAGTAGGTCCGCTTGGGACGTACCGGTCCTTCCACACATTCGCACGATATATTTATTCCGTCAATGCTTCATCCTAAAAAGTAATTTAGATTTATGAAGCAGAGTCCACAAGGTGCGTCGTTTATAGAGCCTCCCTTCGTTCACACCACTACTTCTATTTCTGATATTCTTCACAGTAATTATGAATTGAATCTGGTACTAACACTCGACCTGTATTCCATGCCTTATCGCGTCGAGGCATGAGATATGCATCCGTGTATAGTACACAATGCGGGTTTTATCACGGCGTGTTTTTTGTTTCGCTCTTATTATCACTGACTGAGTCACGCTCGGCGGAATAGCAGGTTCATTCGGGTTAATCTATAGTTTGATTTCTGATGAGTAAACTTATTGCACTTCCTTTAATCTACAATAAAATATTAACAGTCTGTCAAATAGCCAAGTCTGTCAACTACCACCAAAACCAAATACATAATAACACAATACTTACTAACATTAGACTGCAACGCTACCGAATCCCTGCTTTTTATTCGACAATAATGCTTTTGCGATAGCTGAAATTTACACAAACACTCAAAGTAACCCTACATAACAGCACATAACACAGGGCTCTGTATTAAAAAGCCCTAAAAGCCGTTCGAAACTACATTAATAAATGTAGTAATATAAATATTGTTCGCGGCCGAATTAAGACATTGTGGGGACCATTGCTTACGTATTTTAAGTCTTGAAAAAAAAAGAACAATCTCAATTGAAATGTATCCTATTACAATTAACGTATATTTTAAGGATAGCTGTCAAGAACGTTTCACCCCATTAACACGACACTGTTGACGTTTTCGCCTATTCCCCGCGTGCCACGTACCGTGGTCAAATGACCATGGTTCTGATTTTGTGTTGTCAGTGTACCATCAGAGTTTCGAGATAAAACGCCAAGAAAAATGTGCAAAAATATGACGAAGTGCGCAGTGTTGTTCTGTAAAAATTACAGCAACAAAACAATGATTGTTTCTTATCACCCGTAATGATTTTGTACTTCTATATGCGGCATTTCTTTAGTAAATTAATAAAAAACGACATATATAATACCTACGCCGAAATTAAAAAGTTTCAAGTTTGGTAATGCATAGTTGTCGAAATGTAAGAAGCCCGTTTTGACAGCTACACAAAAATGCATTTTACTTTGGATTTACTCGAACAAATACATAAAAAGACACATACTCCGGCATATTATTTAACGCTCGAAAGAAAAAACAGATTTTGTAGTCCGAAAAGTTACCCATAGTTTAGATTTTTAATGTTTTTGATATCAAACTAGGTTCGATTCTTGGTTCTATGGTTCTTGTAGCTGTCAAAACGGGCTTCTTATATTTTGACGACTTTAATGGTCATAATATCATTCATTCAGACCTCATTCCGTTTTTTCTGGGTATTTTTTTCTTGCAATAGGGCTTGACACAGTCGATAAAATATTTTCATCGACTTCACACCAGGGACGAAGAAATATAAATATATAATATATTTTTATCGCTAGGTGTTTAAAGTAATAAGTTTTATTATGTTGGTTCCCTCTCTCTCCCTGGCCAGTCATTACCATTTGCGAAAAAATGTTGAATATTTTACTTCCTTACTTATTTTCGGAAATTTGCGCGTGTACTTTCCGTGTCTTTTTCATATTTCAAAAATAAATATTATCTAGATTATCACAATAAATTATGAAGAGATTTAGTAATGAGTAACATGTATTAATAATTAAAATAAGTTTTGTCACGGAAATTCGTCATCACCATTGCGGCATTGTCATAGTTGTATTTTTCGAATGTTCTAGCTAGTTTCCACGTTCGAGATGCCATGGCTTCCTCTCCCTTCCGGGCTTACGTTCCGAAGCGAAAACAATAAATATAAACATTTTCGACTTAAAGCGCTAGCGCAGCGTTCAACGCGCGCTTTATGAAAACGCGCGTTAGTGTACGGCCTGAATAAAATGTATGTAGTTGTAAACGCGCGTTAAGCGCCTGTCATCTGAACTTACCCTTAGGTTGGCTTGTGGACACTGTCACAAAGGACAATGGGCAAAATGCTTTACGTACAGTCGCTAACAAAAGTTAATGAAACTTAAGTTATATTTTTTTCTAATTAATTCTCGTTCGCGTTCATTACGACCAGTTGATCTTAATGTTAGATCAATAAGCATAATGTATTGTATTTGTATTTAAAGATTTTATTAAAGAAGAAAATAACAAATAGGTTGACAGCTGCTGTAGCTTATAACACTGCTGGGGCGGATTTATAGGTTTTCCAAGCCGTTCTTTTACTGTTTGTAACTTGTCTGAGGTATTTACATACATACCTTAGCGCTTGCTACGTACAATGGCCCAACTATGAGGCTGAGTGCGAAAATCTCAGGGCTAACTAAAACTAGTCTACTGAACTCGGCTTATATTTAGACGTCGTTTATTTAAAATTGCTCGATTGGCTCTTAACTCGAACGGAATTAAAATTAGCTGCGATTGCAGATTGGTTCGTGTCCGATCCGAATAAAATATATCCCTTATCACTCCCAAAAACTATCTCTATAAAATGTCACATCTATCCATGGTATGATGCTGCTTGAAAGAAGGAAAAACTGACTAAAGCACTTTCGCATTTTTCTTTAGTAAGTTTCGCATTTTGTATTATCGTATTAAGTTAATACTTTAGTACCTATCTGACAAGATCCCAAGAGTGCACTCAAAAAGATGCAATAATATACATTAGTTTTTTCTTGCAACACTAGGAAAACACCAATACTGCGACCAGACATACGGACAGCACCCGTTCACGAGCATAACGCGGGGGTCAGCCATCGCCAGTCTCAATCATATTAGAGGTAGCTTGGCGACCCGGCCACCACGCCATTCGCATAGCGTTTGGCGAACTTGTGTGCTGTGATCGAGTTCTTGTCAGTTATCAGTAATGAAAGCACAGGTTATTGATACGCAATCTCAGCGTCTGTACATATAAGAAAAGTGTTAATAAATAAGACTGTAATACTATACAACATTTTATAAAAAGCGGCCAGGCCAGACACGTAACTAACTAGACTTCCAACGACCTGTATTTTTCTACGTTTAAATAAATGATCGCTCCCTTCCAGCTTCGAAACCGCACAATATGTTTCGCGGCGCCCGCTCTATCCCGAAGGCGCAGAGTCCATTTCGGTTTGTCGTCGCACAGACCGTTGGGCCGTGTGTACAGAACAGCTGACGACGAAGGCCCGCGATACGGCCGTGAGTCAGCGTTCACGTGGCCAGTGGCGTGGTTCGTAATCGGGCAATGAATAAATAGCCACCAAAAGCGACAGAACAGAGCGTTCGAAATAAGACTAAGCCCCGGTTTTTTTCATACTCTGTTAATGTTGTTTTTTTCTATGTTCTTTGGCTAACTGACAGCTAATAACAGTATATTAACAGCTTGTTAGTGTACGAGAAACAGTGGGTTAGCGTAAAACATGTAAAGGTTGCCGTATTTAATACATACATACATAAACTCACGCCTATATCCCAGAGGGGTAGGCAGAGACCAGGGACGGCCACTTGCCACGATCCTGACAGATCACTTTCGAACATGCCATGTTCAGTATTATAGCAATGTCGCCTGTCTTATTTATGAAATTACGATTCCACTAAAAAATTTGAAGTGTGTTTTAAAGAATCTCACTGAAACAATGTCACTTAACATTAAAAATAAATTAAATCCTGAAAGCCATTGGTCAGGCATCGATTAATTATTAAAACACAAGCAAACATTTTTAGGGTTCCGCACCCGAACGGTGCCAAACGAGACTAAGACTTCACTGTCCGTTTGTCTGTCTGTCACCAGGATGTATCTCACGAACCGCGATAGCTAGGCAGTAGAAATTTTCAAGTTGATGTATTTCTGTTGCCGCTATAACAGCAAATACTAAAAACAGAATAAAATAAATATTTAAGGGGGGCTCCCATATAATGAACGTAATTTATTGCCGTTTTTTGCTTGTTGTTAATAACGCTTTAAATATTCACAGAATATTTAGTTCTATATGCGCTTCAAAAATAAATAATTAAATTAAAATAAATATTTTAATTTAATTATTTATTTATAATACTTACCCCTACCCTACCCAGAAACGTGATTTTTTGCCGTTTTTCTCGATGTTTGTGTCTAATGTTGTATAGATAATGGTACGGAACCCTTCGTGCGCGTGTCCGATTCGCACTTGGCCGGTTTTTATTATTTAATATTTTTTGATACGAATAAGTAGGAACGTAGGATCGTGCATTTAATGGTTGATGGTTAAGTCATCTGGTCATCTTGTTGCTGGTCGTCCTACGCTGCGCTCCATTCGAGAACATTTCGGCCCCATCGGCCATCAGTTCTGCGTGCTATGTGCCCCGCCCACTGCCACTTCAACTGACAGGAAGACGCTAGATGCAAGCCGCTTCCAACCGGTCTTTTTGGAAATCCATGGAGGAGGCCTATGTCCAGCAGTGGAAGTCCACTGCTGGACATAGGCCTCCTCCATGATGATGACGATGGTTAAGTTAATCATACACTCTCTCCGCTCCCTCACACCTCTTATACGCAATTTAGTGTTGGTATTTCGTATTGAATAAGTAAAATCAACCTATATTATAATATACGTAGATTTATGTTATTTTAATATTTTCTTGTAGTACCCTTTGAGTATCACCATAAGCAAAGGTTTGCTGGAAGTAGACGCTTCATGCATTAAGCCTTTGTACATTTACGTTGTAGAATAAAGTATGAAAATGTGAATAATATTTTTATCTTTCTATTAAAATAAATGAAGAAGAAAAAAACCGAAATTATTTGACTTATGTCTCCGAGATACTCCAAACGCTTAGGTATAGTACCTTAGCATCGCTAACCGATCAATATTCTCATATCGTGTGGTTATAATACTCTTTGGCCTAAGCCCCCGCGTCAGTTGCAGACAAACCATCTATCTGTTATGCGAGTATTCTTTCCTAAGAACCCCTCGATAACAACAAGGTACGGTAGAACGTCATTGTGTATAATACCTTTGTTATTCTTCTTACTAGCCACTATGCCCTTTTGTGTTTTTGTCAAAGGACTTTTCGATCTTTGATATTGGAAAGGCGGAATGAAGAATGAGTGACTTCTATGGTTGTAACCGTTTATTGTACATCCCGCGCAAAAAATTCTTTGTATATAAATGTTCAAAGAGCCTTGTGTCGAAAGTAGGTTTGGATACTTCCGAAGTAGCCCAAAGTTCTCGAAATATTGTACAAATGAACCAAGTGAGATAAGGTTGTAAAGGCGATATTACACGGTTCAATCACATTGAAGCAATGCATTGAACATTGAAAAATTCATTCGATCGCATTTAATGATTGTCGGCGTCAAACGCATTGAAAGCGTTCGCCGAGATTTAGCTTTCAATTAAATTTCTCAACGGCATTGCAATGTATTTAGACGTTTCGATGCCATTGAAGCAATATAATTGAAAGCAACGTTGAACCCAAATTGAACTTTGTGATATAACTTGACATCTGAAGAAGAAGAAGAAGAACCCAAGGTTCTCCATAATATATTGGTCAACTAAACCACATTGGCAACAAAATTGACAAGCCCCGCCCGCCATCCCGCAGTTGAACGTGGGGTCATTTTTAGCGCTAGTTAGACATTTTTATGTTTTTAACTATCACTGGTTGTAACTAGCTTAAATGTGAAATGACAATACGTTTTATAACCGGCTTCAAACAAGGAGGAGGTTTTCAATTCCTCCGTATATTTTTATGTATGTTCCGTGATAATTCTTTGCCACGTCGTTTTTTTTAAGTCATTATTTTATTTTTTAAGAAAGGAGGTACCTCCATATAAATATGGTCACGATCTGTTGGTGAAATCCATAAGAAAGTCAGCAAACTCATCTTCATAAGTTGTTTTAGGGTTCCGTAGTCAACAAGGAACCCTTATTCTTTTCGCCATGTCCCCGTCCGTCTGTCGTCTCCGCGCCGTCTTTGTAGCTCAAGCGTAGTGAAGTGAGCCCAAGCGCTACTGTGTACTGTAGTTCAAATGTAAATCTCTATATATAAAATAAAACGAAGTCGCGTTAGCTACACCATTTATAACTCAAGAACGGCTAGACAGATACTTATGATCTTCGATTTTTGTATTTGTCCTCGTCCCGAATAGCAGAATAACTATTATTATCAAGGGAAACATTCACGGACAAATTTTATTGATTCTAAGGCAGTACGAAGTTTGCGGGGTCAGCTCGTCATAGTAATAAGTATTAGCACCCGTTGTTTACCGCTGTTCCGACTCTCCAAGGTTTGCTGGAAGAAATCTCTTACAGAGATAAGCTCGCTACATCTGTACATGCTATTTCTTATGTAATGTCCTGTTCAACGTTTCGTGTGCAATAAAGTATATCGTTAAGTAACTATAAACACAATCACTTGTCCTGGCCTCAAACTAGGAAACTGTTGTGCTCTAGCAAAGTAATACACCCAGACTGAGGCCATATGTAGAAATCGAGTTCGGCGGCCCCAACCCACGACCTCTGTTTTTGGTGACTACCAACTTCACTACACAACTTGCTTGACGATGTGTAGTGTTTCTTTTTGTGTCTGAAACAGGAGATTCGCCCCGTAGCTCAGATAGAACGTACTTGCCTTACAATTTACAACTGACATCGCCTAGCAATAAGGTCGTGTTTTGCCGCCGCCGTCTCCGAAGTACATGGCACGGCGCTGTTGATGAAATGCTTGGAAAATATTGCGAAATAGAGTTGTTTGTTCTGCGGGATTTTTACATAACTAGGTGCCACGCAGTTTCTCACACATGTGCGCATGCGTATTGCTACGCTCGGAACTGTAAAGGAGTAAACAAGAGTCACCATTATTTCCATCCAGTAGGGGGTATTTATATGAAGAAAGTACCTGAAACCGGCGTGCGAGCATGCAACGACTAACGAATGTCGATGAAGCGAAAAAGGTTTGTCGGGATCGTGGCAAGTGGCAAACCCTGGTCTCTGTCTACCACTCCGGGATCCAGGCGTGAGTCTATGTTATGTTAGTATTGCAAATTTTAATCTTGCACTTTATTTAGTTTGGTTTTATTTGTTGCAAAACCATGAACAATGAAGCCAGTAAGAATAACAGTTTATTCTTAACAATTATTTATCCCTCCCCGCTTTCATATCAGCTAGGTGTCTGGAACAAATTTCTTTAGACATAAGTTCGCCCTCGACTGTCCCCGAGTTTCTCGTACACTAACAGCTGTCAATTGACCAAAGTGCATACAAAAAAAAACCACTGACAGCTGTTAACAGTAGATTAACAGCTTGTTGGTGTACGAGAAACCGGGGGCGTATCTTATAAACGTTAACAGTCGCATTTATAAAAGTCGATTCCATTAAAACACTCTTAAGACGGAGCTAAAGCCGGCTTATGGCAGGATTTCCTCTTAAAACCGGCTTAAGATTGTTTTAGTGGGATCCACTTTTAATAAATAAGCCCATACGAATATATCCTACCTACTTTTGCAATAAAATGTAAGCAAAAGAATGCAGATAAAAACGGAAATTTACAGTGACCGTGAGTTCCAAATCCGCCCGCAACACCTACCCCAATGAGTCACTGCGTTACGTACCAGCCAATGACATGACACATACCACTTAGCTGACGATGATTGAGGATACGATCGATAAAATTGTACGAGCGATAAGACTGCACCTTATATTTTTTTACGTGTTGCTGACCTGCATGTGTAAACTAAGGACCATAAACCGAGAGACTAGTTTGATAGTTCATTTGCACAAATATTGCTATAGTCAGGCTAGTGCTGTTGATTTATTTTTATTTTTATTTATTTATTTAATACGGAGATATTACAGAAACATGCCACTTATTCTAAACTTAGACGATAAAAATATGTAATAGGCATGCATCCAAAAACATATCTCACTAAGAACTTTATTATGAGTAAGTTTAAGGTGAGGGCGTGTATTGAGTAATTCATGAAGAGTACATGGATTATTTTACAGCAATAATATGTGACACAACTTATAGAAACTAAATTAAAACTTAATGAACGTTCATGTGGGGTCCTGAAGTGAGTGCACAACACAATATTTAAGTCTTCCGGTTTCTCCCACACCAGCAAACCGCCAATATCAACAGCATGTCGTATCACTTAATAGGCCACGGTACAAACAAAAAAAGAAAACAAAGGAAACAAATGAGCTGCTAACAACAGGCCGTGCCGGGTGGCCAGCAGACCGCTGGTGTACGAGCAGCAGCGTCTTCCTGAGATTCCAACCGTATACTGCGATCGCAAACCCGCCTGCCAAGCGTGGCGATTATGGCAAACCCCTTCATGGTTAGGAAAACCACGAGGGAGGCCTGTGTCCTGCAGTGGGCGTCAAATGGCTAATGATGATGATAAGTATTTATTTTAAGTTTAAAGAGATGGCGTTGTACGAGCGAACGTTGTGTTTTAAAAATATATGGCGTTGTGCAAGAATCGTATAAACGGATTCTGTGGCGGTACGAAGTTCGCTGGGACAGCTAGTTCTGAAAAAAAAAACATTTTAAAAGGTTTTGGTTTTAGTTTACTGGTGCGCACATAGACTTAAACCAGCAATGAAATTAAGTCGCCACATTAGCTCGCCAACGTTTATGCTGTTGGCACTGTACCACTACGCATGAACAGAATCTAGACCCTCGTGGGACTTGGCCCACGATATTACATGCGTGTGGGGTATTACATTATATCACGTTAAATAAACTCACGCCTGTATTCCGGAGAGGTAGGCGGAGACCAGGATTCGCGTTTGGGCAATGCTTCCGGGAATTAATCCTTCCATGTTAGTAGCAAAAGTTCTAAGGATAGGATGACAAAAATACGTCTCCAACGGCCGTAATTGCAATATGCCTAAACCTAAGACCACATTTATCAAAAGCATACTAATTTTTCTACAATCACTAAAAGTATTAGGGCCAGTTTCCGAATTGAAAATTTCGCTGAGTAAATAGTTAACTGTAGTGCTGTCTCATAGAATTTCTCAAAGAAGAGCGTGACAGAACGTTACTTAAGTATTTACTTAGTGAAATTCTCAATTCGGAAACCGGCCCTTAGAATTATAATTATAAATAATAACTTCCACCCAACATTATCACTTGTTCTGGTCCTAATCTAGGATATCCTGTGCTATGGTAACCAGGCAAGGCCAACACAAACATGCAAATACACCCAGACCACACTAAGGCCATGTGTACAAATGTCCCCCAGTGGGAGTCGAACCCACGTTCTCCGGCACGGTAATCTGACGTGCTACCGCTAGACCAACGGGGCAGTCGTAGTCAGTCCGTGCGAGCGGGACGGTTGGCAGACGTAACAGCAAACCTTAAGGCCCCTCTACACAATGGCCCTTGATGGGCGAGTACAGCCACGCACGATTGTGTAGAGAGCATAATCGTCTGTGAGTGGCCATCATCGCCTGTAATCGTGAGTAATCGGTGAGTCGTCGGTACATCAAAGGAATGCGTGCCGATGATCGTGCTCGTGTCCACACAATCGTCCACCAATCTGTCGCACGGAGACATGAAAACGAAAACGCAGGCAAGAGCTACGCAAAATACATAAATAAGATTACTACACCTTGTTCTGTTACTGTGAATTGTTAACATCCCACCACCTTCTCTTCCTCCATCTACTTTTCACGACCTTTTTTTGATGCACATTCCGTTAGTGATTATGTACTCAACAAATAGATAGCAGCAGCCGCTATCACATCGACGTCCATCTTGAACAGACGACAGTGAGTAAATGTAACGTAACGTCACGATTGTGTGGAGAGCAATCCATAACCGTGGCGGTGATGGCCACTTCTTTAATAGGCCATTGTGTAGAGGGGCCATTAAGCAATGAACACCAATTCATTCATGACAAAAACCCGCGTAAAAGCGCCGTAGAATTGCAGTTCCCGACACTCAAAATTCAAATTAAATTATAACTCCCGTAAGTTTGGCCTCGTGCCAGCTAGTCTCTAAGGCTGGGTACACACTAGGACGCGCGGACTTGACCGTAGGATACGACTAACGTCCACACAAGGCAATCACTTGTGCTGGTCCCAAACTAGGATAGCCTGTGATGTGGTAACCGGACGAACACGGAAAAACACCCAGACTGTCGGCGTTCGTACAAAGTACGACGGCTCCCAATGGAAATCGAGCCCGTGACCTTTACGCGCGCTTATATCTGGGTGGTTTGAAAGCCGCGGTTATGTGAATTAGTAATGAAAGATGCCATCTATTTGGACTATTACTTTTAAGTAGACTTAAAATAAAAATATTAATGAGTCGAGAATAGTACATTGTTCACCGAGAGGAGAAAGTGACCGATTACCGTCGAGGGTGTCGTTTGAAGCCCGAGCCGTAGGCGAGGGCTTTAAAACACCCGAGATCGGGAATCGCAGTTACTCTCGAGTGATACATAGTGCTTTATACTACACCTACAAGGAAAATAAAAAACGAAATCTTTACTAATTGAAATTTATATTGAAATTGTTGCAGTTCGTTAAGCTTAATGTAACACTTTTTCCATCACACCATCCATAACACCATCCAACACACAGCTAGTGGCCAGTGTCATTTTGCGAACTTGGAGATAAAAACTCACTGTAAAAACTTTTTGGCTTTTGATATTTAGGTTACCGGCGCATAGTCTTACCCAAAATTAAAAAAGAAAAACCACGTAAGAAATGGATTTTCATACACTTTTCTCTCCCGCTCAGATGCGTTTTCTCCCCGCATATTTGTTCGATATGCAATGACGTACTTTCTACCGTAAATTTGATAAAGTATCAAGGTACTTTCCAAGCAGGTGTAGTATAAATCTTGTTTTTTCCCATAGATTCTAGTTTGTGTCGGGATATATATGATAAATAGCCTTTTTTTAAAAAACGAACTGTTGTATTCGATAGCTAAGGCATGTAAGTTATAGTATAATAAAGAAAACCGGCCAAGGGCGAGTCGGACTCGCGCACCGAGGGTTCCGTACAAATTTGTAGATAGGTTCTTATAAATAATACAGGAATCGAGTCTCGCAGTTTTTTCCGATCTTTTCTCCAACTTTAAACTTTGACAAATTTTTTAATGATTTAATTACAAATGTATAGTTTTCTGATTTTTCCCTGTTTTTTTCAGTATAAGATGATTTACTTGCCAAATTTCATAGTTCTATTCTAGATCAACGGAAAGTACCCTATGAATTTTGATTCCCTTGAGAATGTCGAAATATACGTTTTTTGCGGCATAAACGACCGAAACGTTTTTAACGTTAATTTAAAAGTTTGGTTTTTTCACGGCTTCAGGGAACTGTAGACTTGAGTAAGTTATATGGTTTTAATTTCAACTCGATATCTCCACGCGTTCCCGAGATAAAGGGTCTTGACAGACAAACGGACGGATGGACGGACAACAAAGTGATCCTATAAGGGTTCCGTTTTTCCTTTTGAGGTACGAAACCCTAAAATGAAGCGGCCGAGTGCGAGTCGGTCTCGCACACCGAGGGTTCCTTACAAATTTGTCGATATTCGTCCATCACGGGAATCGAGACTCGATTTTTTTTTTCATATAAAACTTATTGCTTTGCAATTTTTTACCACTACTAGTGATATAAAATGAAACATTGCTTCTCGCCAAGTATCGTGATTATAGGTCTACGGAAGAATTCTACTGGTGTTGATTCCATTTTGCGAGTGTGATTATGAGGCATAAAAGGAACGAAGAAAAAACCTGCCTAGTGCGTGTCGGGCCACGCGCAGTGTAGGGTTCCGTAGAAGGAGGTGTTTCTTGAGTGCTTCACATAACTAACAACTTCATCAATTAGTTTTAATTTCATGGAATTGATACAAAATTTTCCTTATTAAGTTGGCCGATTGTTACTCGTATTTAAATTTTAACTTAATTATACGTGCTACCGCCCTGAATTTGTTCACGTTTAGTCGCGAGACTGGGACGGGACGACAGACGGACGGACAAACTGTTGGCTGCCGGGCTAGCGAAACTGGTTGTTGACGACAGAGCCCTAAAACGGGCCTTGACAGACGGACAACGAAGTGATCCTATCTGATAAGGGTGCCGCCTTTTCCTTTTGCGGTAACATAATCTTAGATGTGATATCTCGCAGGTTCTTTGAAGTCTGTTGTTTATTATATGTACTATATCAGAGTGCGAGCGAGACGTGTATATTTATTTAATTTTAAAAGAAGACCTGTCTACTCCTGTGTCTCCACTAATGGAGGTTGGCCGTCAGCTCCCTATATTCTTACCTAGGGAAACAGGTCTTCGATGGTGATCTATCGTTGCTAGATCTAGGGGTAGGCAGAGACCAGGGACTGCGACTTGCCACGATCCTGACAGATCAATTTCGCTTCCTCAACATTCATTAGTTGCATGCACGCACGCCAGTTTCGGGTACTTTTTATCTTGCCCTTTGCTAATGCAGCCCCTATACGGTCGAAGTATGTGCGCCTGGGTCGTCCCTTACCGGCCCTTCCACCCACATTCGCTCGACAGGTCCTGTATTGTAATATGTCAGGTTTTACGCTCTTTAATGTGCATTGAGTGTCAATGTTTTAATCATTAATTTTAAATAATTTTTATTTTAAATCAGGCGATCCATTTGCTCACCGAAAGGTAGAACATGAAGCGAAGTAGAATTACTTTGGACCCTGTCATGTACCCATGTTCTAGCAAATAAATTTATTTTTACTCTACCTTACATAATACGGTATTTGACACGATCAACAATAAATTATTTCATATGCTCGATTAAAACAAAAGCTACAAAATATCTCGGAAAATGTATCTCTTTTAGTCAATTACTAGTTATTACAATTTTTAAATAGATTAAACATAAAAAGAGTGCTCTGAAATGTGACGTCATAAGCCAGTATTTTCATACAAAATTCCGTTTTAAAAGTAACTCATTTGATATTTTGTCAAATACCCAATTGAAGGTCCTAGCACCCTAATCTAAGTAATTTCGAGTTCGGTACAAACATACGAGTATGTCGGAAAACGAAGTGTAGAATTAGGTAGGTAGAATTGAGACACACCACAGGCCACATCTATGGTCCTGTTTTATTTATTTGTTTTGTCTGTTCGTATTCAGTTTTCTTTCTGTTGTTGTGCATATAATGTTACTTATCTGTTTACTTTGTTTCTGCGATGTGTCTTGTTGGTAGTATGATAAATATCTTTCCTTCTCTCTTATAATTGGAGAATGTTTATCATTAAAACATTATACTACAGAAACTCATGACCGTATCCCGGAGGTGTAGGCAAGAGACCAGGGTTTGCCACTTGCCACGATCCTGACAGACCTCTTTCGCTTCATCCATAAAAATATCATAAGCATCCTATAAACGTCCCACTTTCGGGCCCAGGCCTTCTCTAACAGAGAGAGTATGGGCTCAATCACCACGCGTGCTTAGCTCAGTGTGAATAGCTCAGACACTCAGGTTTTGTCACGATGTTTTCCTTCACAGTTAGCGAGTGGTATTGCTACTTTAACTTCACAAATGTATATAACTTAGAAAACAAAGTCATAGGTACGTGCCCGCACTGGGACTCGAACCTGGGTTTTTCGCCTCCGAGTCCAGTGTTCTACCCACCAGGCTACGCTCTCATTAAAATATAGTGCAAACAATTTATTTTATACTTCATTTTATACTTCCAACTGAAGCCTCATTTAAATATACTCCTACGTACTTTACGAGTTGCGTCTATAAGCCTCTCCCGAATGTATGTCCTCAGCTTAACTGGTATCCAATCACTGGATAGTGTTTTACTAACATTTCACCAAGTATGGCTGTTCGATGTTTACAATCGACAGCTGGACAACACTTTTTCGTTGCAAAGTAGGTAGTTTCGTTTCGTTTTGTGTGGGTTAGCTGGAAGAAAATACTATTTACTAAATACGACTATAGCACTATTAATTTGGGAAAGGGACTGGATAACTGTTTATCTCTCGCTTACTCTGTATGTACGGCAATATTGTATAAGCGAGAGGCAAATAGATACATTAAAATATGCGTAACGAAAGAAATTAAATTCAGCATATATTAGGTATATATATTTAATGCGTCGCGCGTCGCCATCTAAATAACTGAACGCATACCTAATTTGCTATGGAACGACACTGACATTGAATATAAAATATAATTAGAATCTCACCTATTAAACTTAACCGCACACCCGTTTTTTTTGTTTGTCTATTTTCAAATGAAATGTCAATAAATATGACAGCTATTTTTACAACCTGTAGTCGAGTACCTAGGACGGAGAATTTTTAAATTTTGCCAATCACGCCCGTTTGTAGAGGGAATCGATTAAAGGGCCCGTAGACAAAACTGCAGTGCGACGTCGCATCGTAAAAATTTGCGAGCTCGCGCGACGCATTTGCGTATTGATTCGCATCGGCGTTCATTGTAGTAATAAATAGGTGAACCCAAAATCTACTGTTTCTTTTTCCTGTATCTACTTAGCAATAACAGAAGTGAACACTTCTTTTTACGTTCCATGTCACGGCCTAGTTTACAAAATACAATTGACGGTCGTCGAAGGAATGGCCTCCCGATTTTCTAAACGTTTTTGGTTCACGCTAAGTATTGTGTCACGGGACATATCTTCATAAAATTATGCCCGACAGCTAACTTGAACAAAAGCCTCGCAGCCAGGTTGATTTTTCGAAGGTTGACACGTAAGAGCAATTTTTTTTTAAAGTGAATTTGAATGAACTATAGTCCGAAGAATTCTAAGTCACTTCACGCGTCTCCCGCCAATAAGACTCAAAATACGTCCATGAGAAGACAAGCATAAGTTATTTTCGGTCATTATACAATGAAACTGTTCTCAGGCGGCTCGGCTATAAGATGAGATAAGTAAGATAAGTTAATTAACAATATTATTTACTCTAAAATAGCCGCTTTTGAGAATAAATAATTTCTGTAGCCGTTGTTTGCAGTATCATTAGCAGCTATTGAAGAGTACCGTCATTGGCAGACCTATTGTGACAGAGTTACCACTCGTCGTTGTCGCACATAACCTACTTGCGTAAGTCCCCGGTGTACGAGTGACGTGAGCGAAGAATGCAACGGGGCAGCCGTTACGTGCGTATTTTCATACAACACCCGCCGGCTTAACATATTATTAGGTATCTCTTGACATTGAAATGTTATTGGATTTGTTAGTATCGGACGAAAAAGTCGCCAAATTCACGTGTTTCACTCGCCTTTCCGTGTGGCGCCGGATTAAGAATAGCGTCACTCCATTACCTTCCGTGGATGTCGTAGATAGCGACTAAGGAAATCAATTACTAGGAGACGATTATGGCAAAAACCCTCATGGTTATGAAAACCGCGAAGAAGGCCTATGTCCTGCAGTGGGCGTCAAATGGCTGTGCGGTTCTCGAGTGGAGACCACGAACTGGCGAAAGCAGCATAGGATGCCCACCGGCTCGCTGGACCGACGATCTGAGGCAGGTTGCTGGCAGCGGCTGAATGGGGGTGGCCGGGGACTGGTCTGGGTGTAAAAAAAAAGTAAAACACTATCAAAGTCAAGAAATCGATGATAGGGGTCGTTACTTGAATTAATGAGAAGATAGAATGGCCTAGAACCAGCATAAACCCTTATAGTCATTATTGCTTCCAGTATTTTAACGGTTTTGTATCAACGTTTTTGCTCTATCTATCTATCTACTTGTGGATGTGTTCTTGACGCACCTACTTAAGTAATCTAGTGACATCCTAGTAACGCCTGGTCCTGGTTCCAATTCCAAACTGATGCCCTGTGATATTCAAACCGGACATTAGGCGTTCTATATCCGTACTAGCAAGAAGGTGATTTAACGGTGTATTATGTTCAATACGATTTGAGAAAAGATCGTCAGAGTGGAGTGTTTCCACTGCATTTTTCAACATTACAAAATCGCCCCGATGGCAGCTTACATTACATTTATATTGACATTTGGCAAACAGAATGTAAATAAATTCTTTACGTTCAAACATATTTCAGATTTCTGGAGTATTTTTTTTATGAAGCTTCCATTTCCCGCCTCTGACCACTCCGGCAAGAATTAAAATAGTTAGAAATAGAATTGGAATTCGAAGAATTGGAAGTCTTTATATTCTGGATATTTATTCGTTATGATTCTTATTACACTGTGAAGAATCTATCGAAAGGACCGGTGGGGCGAACCGACTAACTTGACAACGACGCAGGCTTCGTGAACTGGAAATGTTAATAATGCCGCGACCTCCAACGGTTATGTGCAGTCGACAGCAGGTCAACCTATACATTTTTGTCGCAGAGTCAGCCGTAGAGTATCTGAGTAGAGTGCACGCGTGTGATTAAACAAGGAAACAAAGAATACATTTATTTAGATTGCCACAAAGTTACACACAATAATAACAACTAACAATAAAATTTATAACTTCCACACACAACGCAATCGCTTGTCCTGGTACCAAACTAGGCAAGGATATCACAAACGTGGAAATACACCAAAACTGAGGGCAATTGTACAAAGTACGTATATTTGTACAATTGCTCTGTGTGGGAATCGCACCTACGACCTCCGGTATGGTAATCAAACGTGACACCGCTAGGCCGACGGGGCAGTCTATAAAAAGAGAAAACAACAACAACCGCACACATGAGGACATTGCGCCTAAAATGCACAGTCGTTCAATAGAGTCAATAGTGCGGTAATGGTAGTTTCATTGCCACTATTGGTAGTCTAGTAACCAATCGCATTCCAATTGTATAACCAGTGCAACTCAACTCGGAACCTGAGGCAATTCGATCTTCTTGCGCAATTCATTTTATACTAGTACAGACACCGACGTTACAATCCTACATACTTAATCTGTACGTAAATTATATTTGTGAATTGTAAAATTCTTCGCGAGAGATGCCTATGTAATTTGCGCGGGTTATACCAACGGAATTACGTTGTGTTGCTGTTGCTAGGAAGAGGCAAATAATAACTTTACTATTGTCGTCCTTATGTCATTCAATTGAACTCTGCGAGAACACATGACCTGTGTACCTTGTGTTCCATCCCCGTATGAGGTAAATTATTATAATTTAATTCGTTCATTATAATCCCACGCAAATTCGAGGTCACATCCAGCAATAAATGAATTCCCTGTTATGACAAGGTCGCTAGCTGATAGCCGGCAACAGTTTGTCCATAGATAAATAGACGTGGCTCCGTAATCGGATCGGATCGATCGATTGTGTCACGGGGAGGGATTATTCTTGAGTCGGTTCGACGGAACGCAGGATTCCCACACATGTTTACCTATGGAACCTTATCGAAACGGATTTTGAAATTTCGCCGCCAAAAATATCGGCACATCAAACAAGTGTAGCGCTGTTTTATACACACGCTGCGTGTCTTAAGGTTCCGACACACTATTAACACGCCACCCGTCGTGACTTACTTTTATGATTAGTTGCGTCGGATGTTCCTAATGTGATTCTGATCATAGAAAATAGTCTGATTTGATTTGACTCCTCAACACGCGTCACGTTTCAATAATATCTGTTTCCGCTTTTAAGAAAGCTGAAAGGTTTGCGCATTGCGTGCAAAATGTTTGATACTATAATAACTTTTTAAATTCGCATTTAGGTACCACTGATTTAGGAACCAACAAACTACCCGCTTAGGAACCAACAAACTACCCTGTTTCATTCAACATTTCAACCCTATTCTCATAAACGCTGGCCGTATATGTCAACCTTTACGGTGGACCGGTCTCATAACGCAAAGTGGCTCGCGTTATGAATTAATTCCTTGCACGTGTCGGCTGGAATAGAAGCTTTCGGGACGTTACTCTGCGTCGGACTGGTTCTACGATTGCTTCGTTCGATGAAGAAAGAAAACTGAAAAAACACATAAGCAACAATGGGGTTTGAAATACGGGCCTGACGTGCTGTCGACTGCATTATACAGTGCTTGTTTCATGTTATTACTTCTTTATCACTGTACTAAGCTCTCTGTATGTACCTGTATGTGCAAGTGCAAATAATTTAACTATCTATCTATCAACAACTCGACTGCGGAGCAATAACAATATAAGTACCTCTTAGTGAGTCACAGTGTGGAATTTGAGTCCCGCCTGCTTAGTAGTTAATGCTCAGCTGTCGGATTATTGTTTTCTTTCATCATCATTTCATCATCATCATCACCAGCCATTTACCGCCCCCTGCAGGACATTCGTGGTTTTCATAACCATGAGGGGTTTTGCCATAATCGCCACGCTTGGCAGCCGGGTTGGCGATCGCAGTATGCGGTTGGAATCTCAGGAAGACGCTGCTGCCCGACTCCTGGTAATTGATTTCCTTAGTCGTCTCTACGACATCCGCGGAAGGAAATGGAATGACGCTATTCTTAATCCCTCGCCACACAGACTTTCTTAATGGGGCTCTTATTGCCCTCTAATAAAAATCTCTTTTGGTTTTATCTTTGACACACTTTTACATAAGTTAGGATTTCGCGTCAACACTTCAATCGATGTAGATTTTTTTTTTTATTTATTCAAAGAGAAAAAAAACATTTGACAAACTTACAAGATAAAAAATATTAGAGTCCATATTTTGACTCATTTTCATGAGTCACTAATTTTGCCAATTCCTCAGCATTTCCCACAGGATAGGTAATACTTAATATAATAAATAAGAGGCGCAATACACGATGTAGCTCTAGATTTAGTTCTAAGATTAAAATAAACAAAAAATAAAGCAACTGTTTCAGAAAGAGATACATGGTACTGTAACGATTCCTCTTTATAGTAGCTGGCTGGCAGAGCCTTCTCGTCTTATTTTGAATATTTTGAAAGGAATCGTTACGTTTTGGTTTTAGAAGTCAGTGTAACGATTCCTCTTTATAGTAGCTGGCTGGCAGAGCCTTCTCGTTTTTTTTTTTTTTTTTTTTACGTAGCCACGTTTGTGTCCCACTGCTGGGCAAAAGCCTCCCCCAACTTCTCGTCTTATTTTGAATATTTTGAAAGGAATCGTTACGTTTTGTTTTTAGAAGTCAGTCGATCCCCAGCTAGGCTAGGGAATCGATGAAAAAGATTACAATAAAAAAATATATTTTCCCTTAATCTGGGTATTAATAAAGTATAGAGTATTACAGTACAATACATTTTAACATTCTTTCGCCATCATAAATACTCTCCTTTGGTCTTGATCTCTCTCACGGACTGACATTTTTTATAATAAACTATTTTCTACGTTGTTTTTATATTCGTCTGTATAGTAGTCCTTTAACCCAATTAAATACTTTAATTTACTGTCTACCGGTAGAATTTGCTCTGACCGAACGAAAGCGATGTACTATTCTGACGCACTCGAGTACCTTTCTCCTGGAACAAATCCAGCCGGCCGCTCTGTAATATTGAACCTTTTATGCCGTTATTAAAACCGAAAGAACAGAAATAGAAACGTTATATCCAGCTCGTAGTCGCCGTTTGATCTGTTTGTGTGGTGGTTTGATTTGACTAGCGTAAATTGGAAATTTTAATTTGATTTATTTGGTACGGTGAGAACAGAACGCAATGGCGTGCCTTGCGGAGGCTTACTTGGACATTTGCATTCTGATTTATTGATTTTTCTGTTCGTTTGTTTGATTGAAAAGGATTAGTTGACTTGTTTGATAAATGGTTCAATAAACGGTACGTAATACAAGCACCCTATATACGTCCCTCTGCAAGGAATGAGCCTTCTCTCAGAGAGAGAGATAGTTTGGGCTTAATCACCACAAGTGCCCACCGAGGACCGGTGACTTCAAGCGTTCAGTTATGAGAACTCCTCGGACACTAAAATTTCCTTGTGATATTTCCCTTCGCGGTTAGGGAAAAGTATTGCTACTACCATATTCGCGCAGATTTTTAAGACTCACGACCGAGAACTTAAGGCAAAAAACCTAAAACTAGATAGCTTTCACGCTAAAAACAGATATGTAGATAAAGGAGAGAGCAGTCTCCTATAATATATAAAAAAAATACCACTCAATATTTCAATGATTTATTATGATTTGTTTGATAATCATCATCATCATTATGCCATTTGACGCTCACTGCAGGACATAGGCCTCCCTCATGGTTCTCTAACCATGAAGGGTTTTGCCATCATCGTCACGCTTGGCAGGCGGGTTGGCGATCGCAGTATGCTGTTGGAATCTCAGAAAGACGCTGCTGCCCGTCTCCCGGTAATTGTTCGATAATAATTCAGCCCAAAACCGGCGACCGAAATCCGCGTAGGTATGCCTTCTTTTAAGTCAGATAGTGGGATTGATTGATAACTGGCCGCCTATCCACCCCTTAGTCAATACGATTGTATGCCACATAAACGAAGATAGATGAAGAATTGATTTATTAAGAAAACTTCTGACCGGTTTTGTAAAGTGAACGTGGTGTCTGGAGCTCGGCCCACGCGGGCGCCCGCTTATGAAACGAGCTCCCCGAAGAAAATCGTCCATGTGCGCCCGTTGGTCAATGCGCATGACCTTCAATAGCAGATTGCCTTCGCTTATTATTTCGCTTATCTGCAATCGCGCGCATCGACCAGTGAGATGCGAGTATTTAGTTCCTCAGGAGTTGAACGGAACGGAGTTTAGACATTGAGACAGGCATTCTACGAATCGGATGAACTATTCCTAGACGTAAACAAGAAATACGTAATAGGATCTTGTGATTAAATAAGTCTTAGTTGTTTATATTTGTTCTAAAAATCTATTTAGAGGCTAAAAATTCCACCCATGCCGGGACTTGAACCCGCGACCTTTATCTAATCGTGCCAGCGCTCTCCCAACTGAGCTAATGGGCAAGTGCAGGCATCAGCGAAATTTCGAGCCTCTTTACAATTTTCTCTGTATTATGTACAGGCAGCGTCATCTGGCCGAAGCAATTTACATCACTTGCAGCCCCGAGTAACCCACTTTGCAGTTAGGTTTTTACATCGGAAATATATCGCTGTACCTACATGATTATATTCTTTTTGTTGCACTAACCCGTGCTGAGGACAATTTTAAAAACCTATTTAGAGGCTAAAAATTCTATTTGTTCTATTATACAGATTTTTTATATTATACGGAGACATAAAAAAACCAGAAAAGTTATTGAAATCGGATCGCGTTCTAAAGATCTGCTACCTCCGTTCGTAGCTCCGTCTCGCTCGCTCCTACGACAACCTCTCGTAATTCATCATTCAATCAGCCCGTAATCGTCCACTGCTGGACATAGGCCTCCCCAAGGCACGCCACTTCCTTATGTCCTCGGCCATGCTCATCCAGCCGCTGCCACCAATCTACTTTGATCGTCGTTCCAGCGAGCTATTTGACAATAATTTGTTGACAGTTTATTTACACGTAGGGATGTTTTGTCTGGCACTGCTTTAGAGAGTATAGCCCAATCCTCCGCGTTAGAGAGGATTGGGCAAGCCCCAACCAGTTATGCCACTTTATTGTTTTGGCAAAAGTAGCCATTGCCAAAACATCCTACACATTAACTTCTTTTATTACTATATCATACACATTTACTGCTTCTATCACTAATTTGCGCGGCGGCAGCGCTTTGGTAGAACGCCAGCGTGTTCTATTCCGGACTTTTATTCAATTTAATTTCATTTGTAACTTCCACATTTAACAACACTTGTCCTGGTACCAAACTAAGATACCCTGTGCTGTGGTAACCAGGCAACGACATCACAAACATGGACGTACACCCAGACTGAGGCCATGCGTACAAATATACGGCTGCGCTCAGAAAAACAAACACGCATATTTCTCGGTGGGGTAGGCGGCTTGGAGGCTTGCCACTTGCCAAGATCCCGGCAAACCTCATTTTATGGAGGCTATGAGCGGTGGTAGCCTAGTGGGAGACCCAAGTTCGATTCCCGGTGCGGGCATGTACCTATGACTTGGTTTTCTAAGTTATATACATTTGTGAAGTTATCGTAGCATTACCACTCGCTAACGGTGAAGGAAAACATCGTGAGGAAACCTGAGTATCTGAGCTATTCACATACCTCAGCAGCAGCATATATGTATGTATCTGAGTACCACAGGGTGCAAAACCACACTACCTGTACTAGCCTTAAGTTGTGTTAGATAAGGCAATACCTAAATACTTTTGTATCTTATCGTTTATCTTCTATTCCAGGCAAGCAAGAAAACGTTTGCCAAGCGACATTACGTTCCACATTTCTTCACAAACTTCACTACTGACAAATTTCACATCTATTACGTGAACTTGTCGACAATTATTTTCCTTAGTTATGTAGCTCCCATAGTAAACTTGTGAATTTGTAGTAGTAATATATATATAGTACAGTCATTGCGTCGGAAAAAAAAAACAGGTTAGAAATGCATATAAACTGAGAAGGCAAAATTTTGGGTTTTACGTGGCGGAGGTCTAGAACACGTTAACTTCAAATTGTCGACCAAGATTTCCTATGTGCATTTTCCGCCATTTATTTTCCGCCATTTTGAAAAAAGGATTATATTCCGATTTTTCACAAAAACTCGGTTCTCCCATGAGATACGAAAATTTTGATGCAATAATTTTTCGTTGATGTTTTTAAGATCTGTGATTAAGGTCCTTTACTTTTTTCACCTATCATTCATCGTTATTGAGATATCGATCTATTTATTGTAAAACTATAAATTAACATATCGAAAACATCCCCAACGTAATATCCAAAGTTTAGCCTTCTCGGTCACATGCATTTCTCCGAAATGTATTCATGCTCATTTCTGCTTGGTTTGAAAACCGCGTGTATGTAATCAGTAATAAATGACATATATTTAGACTTTTAAGTTTAGACGTAAATAAAAGTAAAAAATAGTTGAGAAATCTTGTTTCGAGTTGAGAAATCTTGTTGAAAAAATGCGCCAACAATACCGCCTCTCCGTCTAACAGGACAATGACCCGCAGACCCGGGGCACGCACGCACCGCTCTGGATGGCTACTAATGGTTCTAATAGATTCGAGTTTGTGTTGATATATTTTAGAAAAGTGAGTTTATTAAAAAACAAAGTATTGTCAGGCACGTTCATTTTGCTATGTTTTTCAAACCACCCAACATTATTGCAGTATAATGATTGGAATAATACCACTCACTAACAGTGAAGGTCAACATTGTGAAGAAACATTTGACCTCGTGAAGTCGCCAATTCGCGGTGGGCACGATCGTTGACTACGCCCATTCTCGAACTCTAAGAGACCTGCACACATGACTTAACAAGATGACGCTAGTCGCGCCTGGTAATGCGTTCAAAATACGATCAAGTACAAAGTCGCGACTTTCCAGTACATTAATAATCGTCCAATTCCGATATTTTAGCGCGAGAACACTCAAGGTACAGTCTGTTAGCTTTTAGAATATACCTCTAGAGTATATATATAGCTGTAATTCTTCTTCCAGGCAACATAAAATAATTGCAATTTAATAAATATCTAAAATGTAAATTAACAAATAATTTTAAATTTACATATCCATATCAATATCGGAACTGTCCGTTGCAGTAGCGTCATCATCAAACTATCATTCAAATTAATGATTCAAATTTTTCCATTGCTCTGGACCTATCATATCGACTTTCTCCTGTAACAATCCTGTTTGTGTTTTTTAATAACTTCTTATAGTTTGGGTTTGGTTACACTGGGATCGACTGAAGTATTGTTTGTCGTTAACCAATTCAACATATAACTGTTTACTGTTAGATTTGGGTGGTCTTTCAACATATTTGTTGTAGTAAGAGAGTGCATGGATGGGTCGTCGTCTATGCCTAACGCTAGTGGCATTTTTCCGAGCAGTTCCGTGCTTCGCAAGGCACGTTAAGCTGTTGGTGCCGGCTGCCTTCGATAGATGGCAGTCGTTAAGCCAAGTCAGAGGCCTTAGGGCGGCTTGACAACTTCTGACAGTAGACGAGCCACTAGTCTACAAGCCTCCACCAATCCGGACTTGGCCCCCGTGGTGGAGTATGGCCTATACCTTCCTCAGGGAAGAGACCCGTGCCCCTTCATGGGGACATAATGGGTTGATGATGAAGAGGCGTTGTCGACTACTAATACTGAATTTCTAGGTAAATTTGGAATAAGATGCGATATCAGCCATTTATCATAATTTTCATTTTCAGTCTTCTTTTAAAAAGTACTTGTAGACATTATATATTACTTCTTTTGCTTGACCATTTAGCGGAATCCCCCTTTTCAAGTGTGTGTCCCCATTATATCCGCTGCCAGCCTCGTTTACTGCAGCGGCCGTACTAACAGCTCTATATAGTTATTAGGTAGCCATGAAGTAGTATGCACTTCTTGAAGGTGTATATCGTACTGATGATCGAGTTCTGATTTCGAAATTAAGTTTCATATTAGTTCCGATTTCGAAATTAAGTGTCATATTAGTTCCGATATTTCTATTACACGAATATATCCGATTCTATCCGATAGTAGCCGAGATATATTCTAAAAGCTAATAGACTTGTAGTACCTTCGTGCATAGGCAGCATGACGATGCGAGTCGCGCGTTTTGTATCACTAAAGGGTGAAAAGTCGAGACCTACCAGTATATTTTATTGTCAATTTCCGTCGTTGTGATGGCGTGACAAAACGCGCGACTCTCGCCGTCGTGCTACATGTGGTGGTGTGCTCTTCAATGGAACGTCTCAGGCACCGCCCTAACATGGCCTCTCCGATTATGTTAAAACATTTTTTTCTGCAAGTCCTCCACTATACATCAAGGGTTGCTAAATGAATATTTTATAGTTTTATTACTTTCCTATAAAGTAGACTTTTTATATGACTTAAGCATTGTTAGAAATTCACTGACGTTACGCTATCTTTGAAATAAAGTGTTATCTATCTATCTTCGTATCTCATGGCTGATGGCGTTCCTCCAAAAGGGCCCTTTTTATCTAGCAGGCGAGTATCGCGCTCGGTTTTTTTTGGGTTCCGTACCCAAAGGGTAAAAACGGGACCCTATTACTAAGACTTCGCTGTCTGTCTGTCCGTCCGTCTGTCTGTCGCCAGGCTGTATCTCAAGAACCGTGATAACTAGAAAGTTGAAATTTTCACAGATTTTGTATTTCTGTTGCCGCTATAACAACAAATACTAAAAACAAAATAAAATAATTATTTAAGGGGGGCTACCATACAACAAACTTGATTTTTTTGCTGTTTTTTATTTTTGTGTCTAATGTTGTATAGATAATGGTACGGAACCCTTCGTGCGCTAGTCCGACTCGTACTTGGCCGGTTTTTTTATATTTATGTCTCCTCACGTCAAGCAAGCACGCGACGCACAAATATTTATTCGCCTCGCGAGACGTAATGCCCTGTCGCTCAATATACGCAGTTGCGTGTTAAAATCACAGTTGCCTTCAATAAAGTATACCTACTATATAAACATCGTTATTTATAGTTATGTATCATCTTTCACTCCTATCCATCCTAAGGTTATCTGGAAGAGGACCCCACCTCCCAGTTGTATAAACGGCCGTTTTTGCTGTTAATGCTATCACTGTCATCTAGTCCCAGGTCCGTGGGACGAAAGTGGGTACTAAAAATGGAGAGATTCATCTGACACGTTTTGCCAAAATATCTGTAAAAAACGTTATGGTTTTTTTTTTTCATTACAAGCGCTAGTATGAGCGCAAGATATTAAAGGAGATACTTCTGCTAAGTGGAAGCCTGTAATAAATGAGTACGTAATAAACATGCTTGAATCTTTGTATCGCGCCAAGAAGTGAACTGACGTTTGGCATAAAATACCCAGGTCCCGTATTTTAAATATAATGCAAAAAGTTGCCTTTTTTGGCAGAGAAAACTTTTTAGGCGCACTTGAAAGAATTCTGATCAACAACGTAGGTACTTGATGCGAAACTACGTCTCGCGGGCCCCAACAACTAAAAGTTCTAACTTCACATTACTTCTGGTTGCCTTCAAGGAAAATACCAACGATCGGATGGAAGGCCGCGCCGCAACGGTGTTTTTACCCGACAGGGAACGCAAAAGAGGCTTATGTTCCCCGCGCGTGCGTATGTGTGTATGTGTTTTTTTATGGACAGGCCAAACGTCACCAAATAACTACTTTTTTTTAACAAAAATTACCGACTTCAAAGAAAAACACTCATTAAAAAGAATAGTTCGATGACCTATACGGTCATGTTACTGTTATTTTGCAATATTTATGTAAATAAAATAAGTCTCCCTATCCTTCTTATAGATCTCATCAACAGATCTTGACGAAATTCATATGGGGTCCGCCTGGAGGCCCCTTTCTAACAAAAAAAAATGGATTAAATCATACAACCTTCCCTTTTTTGGAAGTAGGTAACCAGAAAAAAAAACACCCAAAGCTGTAAATAAAAACATTTATTGAGCAAAAAGTCACCCAAAGCTGTAAATAAAAACATTTATTAACAAAAACACAGAAACAAGACTTTTTATTATGCTTTGTTTAAGACTTACTAGCAGTCGGATTTTATTTATTGATTAATACTTTTATGTACTATACGAGGGACTTTTTATTTGCCGCGTTTGGGTGATTTTTCACTTATAGTATAACAGCTGACATTTGTTTTTTAAAGTCTGATTCCTTGCATTTGGGCGTTGCTTTACGAACTTTTAGCAGTCGGGTTTTTGGTTTTCCAAATAACTTTTTGGACACCCGTTTTACCGGCGACACGGGTCGGTTACCTAATAAGTGGAAATTTCGCTAAAAATACATGCTGGGTAATACCATGTCGCCGGTCTGTCAGCGGTTAAGCAGTATTTATTTACAGGGCTTTGAGTCTGATAACGCATCGTTGTTCAATAGAGTGTTCGCACGACAATCTGCCTGCCTCGTTGGCCTAGCGGTTAACGAGCTTGACTATCAAGCAGATGTCGTGGGTTCTATTCCCGCCGGAGGCCGCCCGTGGTTAATTTGTACAAACGGCCATGTGTCTGGGTGTTTTTCCATTTTCGTGATGTCCTTGCCTGGTTACTATAGCACAGGGTATCCTTGTTTGAGACCAGTGATTGTGTTTTGTGGAAGTTATTTATTTCCAATGGCCGCAACTGTTATTATTGGAAGTGACTTCATTATTATTAATACTGAAGAGACTTACAACTTTGGGCTTTTTCTTATTTAATTAACATGTTTTATACCGTTTACCTGTAAGTCTTCAAACGTTCTAATGATAGTGAATGGTATGACGTCAGGTCGTTAAGAGCTTGTCGCATTAACGCACCAGAACATTGACTAGTTGCTGTCGTATTACAAGTTAATGTGACAGGGTAATATTAAAGGCTACGCTAATGACGTGAAACAATAATATGCATAGCATTCTATATTCTTCGTCTGTAACCTCTGATATATTCTGATCATTAAGCACGGATTACATTGGCATAATATAGGTAGCCTCTTAGAGTTAAGGATACATTCTTACATACTACACAATATTGTAAAAAATTTTTTTAGGGTACCTCCCTACACCTGAATGCATGCTCCCCCCCCCTCCTGGCTTAACGGTTGATTGTAGAAACGTGAAAAATTCTGTCTGTCTGTCTGTCTGTCCATCTGTCTGTCACTAGGCTGTATCTTATGAACCGTGATAGCTAGGCAGTTGAAATTTTTACAGATGATGTATTTCTGTTGCCGCTTATAACGACAAATACTAAAAACAACAACGTTTGTTGTATGGGAGCCCTCCTTAAATATTTATTTTTGCTCGATATCAATAACGGTAACAGGTAAACGCTTGAAATATTCATACAATATTTAGTTCTCTATTCGCTTGAAAAATAAATATTGAAGGGGGGCTCGGGGGATGATTTTTTTGCCGTTTTTTCTTGATGTTTGTGTCTAATGTTGTATAGATAATGGTACGGAACCCTTCGTGCGCGAGTCCGACTCGCGCTTGTCCGGTTTTAAATCAAACAAACTAGGTTATTCGATAGCTATTGTCAGTCAAGTTCATTTTGAAGAAGAAGAAGAAAGACTTACTGGGACAAATTAACACATCGCACGAAAAAAAGGCTACGAGTATGTCTTTGAAGGCCCGGTCGCGACGCGGTGTACCGAGAATCATCCTTTAAACTTGCTTGATTTCAAAATAGCGCTAACCTTAAACATGTAAACGCGTGTGCCTGTTAGCAATTATAGAAATGTGATGCAATCCTGTTACATTGCCTCGTTGGCATACAAAACAATCCGCCTTGTCATCGATTTTTCCCAACCGCTGACGGAAAAGGAATGCAACTCTGTAACACTGCTTGCAGACCAAACAAACTTAGCCTTAAAAGTGTCTTAAACAGCATGTTGACTTCTTTCTCTCAGAGAGAGAGAGAGAGGGTATGGGCGTAATTATCGCGAATGGGCAATCTCAAGCGCTCAAATATCAGAACACCTCAGGCACTCCGGTTTCCCCACGATGTGTTCTCCTTCACAGTTAGCGAGTACCATTGCTACTACAAATTCACAAATACCTGTTTAACGAAGTCATTGGTGCATCGGGCTTCGAACCCACGACCTATCGAATGTAAGACCAACGTTCTATCGTCATGATGCTACCGCATATACTCGGATAAAATAATCTTTATTGTTCAAAGATGTGAGAAAACGTGTGCCTGAGGTGTTCACATACCTCAGCGCTTGAAATTGCCAATCCGCGGTGGGCACGCGTGGTAAATAAGCCCATGCCCTCTCTAAGAGAAGGCCTGTGCCCTGCCGTGGGACATATAAACAGGCTACATAAAAAAAATCAGACGTGACCCGCTGCTACTTCAACTTGTTAATCTTAAAGGCTATGTCAAACACCTTAAAGTAGTTCTTTGGCGGATTGTCACATTTCTCGTGTGATCCATAAAAGAGAATCCGAGCATAACCCGTTCCATAGCACGCTGATTAGATTGCTCGCAGTTGCTCGGTGAGGTTGGCCGAGGGAGGACAGAAGGAAGTGGCGTGCCTTGGGGGAGGTCTATGTCTAGCAGATGACGAGTAGGTACAGGCAGATTCTTTGATTTCATCATGGCCAAATACTCACTATTTGCGTTCGTTTGCTTTAGCCGTGACTTCCACACTGATGACTTGACTGCCTCGTTGGACTAGCGTTATCACGTCTGATTGTGCCGGAGATAGTGGGCTCGATTCCCACTGGGAGCCGCCGTAAGTTTGTACAAATTGCCTTAGTCTGGGTGAATTTCATTGTGTGTGATGTCCTTGCCTGGTTAACACAGCACAGGGTATACTAGTTTGAGGCCAGTACAAGTGATTGTGCTGTTTTTTATTTGATATGTTCGCCATTGTTCGCTCTTGTTCGTTCGGTTTCCGCCGGTCTGTACTCGGAATAAAACGAGGCGAATGGGGACAGTCGAGTCATAGATTAGTAACTTATAGAAACATGTCAAACAACAAACTTCCACGGAAGGAAGTTGGGACATTCGCCGAATTGCTCCTATATCTGCCCAGGTAGCACGACAACGCGAGTCGCGCATTTTAACGTCAAAAGCTGCATTTTTCCAGTACATTAATTATCAAATTGTGACATTTTAACGATAGTGAACGCGCTTACAGTTCCAAAAACATAGTAGACCTGCATGGAGTATATGGCTTTAATTTCAACTCGATGCGTGGAGGACGCATTCCCGAGGTAAAGGGTCTTGATGACAGAAGGACGGACGGACGAAGGGACGGACAACATAGTGATCCTATAAGAGATCTTTTTAGTTACGGAACCCTAAAAAGTTAACTATTTATAAGAAAATACATATTTTCCGCATCTTCGATTAACGTTTTTAATAAAGAACTCGCATCATAAGCAGCCTATATACGTCCCACTGTAGGGCACAGGCCTTCTCTCAGAGAGAGTGTGTGGGCTTAATCACCACGCGTGCGAACCGCGGATTGGCGATTTCAAGCGCTGAGGTATGTAAATAGCTTAGACACTCAGGTTTCCTCACGATGTTTTCCTTTACCGTTAGCGAGTGGTATTGCTACTATAACTTCACAAATGTACATAACTTAGAAAACAATGTCATAGGTACATGCCCGCACTGGGAATCGAACCTGGGTCTCCCGCTTCCGAGTCCAATATTTGCAACACTTTCGCATGGTTAGTAATAAATACTTGTAAAAAAAAACTGATAACTTTAAACTGTTGCTTTTTGAAAGTGGTTGAATTTTTATTTGTTTGTTTGTTTAACTGACAGGTTTTACGTTATATCAAAAACACCGTGTATTTCAATTAGAGCTTGTAATATTGGCCCATTTTTATTATTGGGATGTGTCGAATAGTGCTAAAACCGATTATTCGAATTTTTCGAATATGAACAATTTTGCGGAGAAATTTTTCTTTTTATTTATCATATTTTTGTAGTTTTCGGAAGGCCTCACTAGCGTTGAAAATGAACAGCTAAACAACGCAAATCCATTCAGTATTCGAAACATTTGATTCAAGTCTAAAATTTTTGGAATTTTATTAAAACAGTTGAATATTAGAAGTCCAAGCCCTAATTACAAGAGACGTCTCTTGCCTGCTTCCAAGATACGTCTAGGTCTGCCGTGTTAAAGCGCTACGGGCTGCATTTCTGAACCTTATCTTTCTAAGGGGCATTCGTCCGTGGAACGCCCGCCGGCCGGCGCGGCGCGAACACAATACGGAGTGCCCCAGCTGTGGTGACCGCGGTCGCTTGGCTCTTGTGTTCATGCGACTGGTTAGGCCCCGTTTTCATTACTAAAACCGGCCAAGTGCCAGTCGGACTCTCGCCGAGCGAGGGTTTCATGCATAAATATATATTGGTGTTACAAGGGGAGAGCTCGTCGTCACGGATTTAGCTCAAATTCACAGTATGTGCAGGGTTTGGCTAAAAACGAAACTCCAAGGCCTAGATTCTAATAAACGCGTCGTTGTTCAATAGGGAGATATTACTACGATAACGACAATAGCTATTGTTTGGTTTGACGCTATTTCGTAGGCTAGTGAGCAATATGAGTAAAATATAAGATAAGATTTATTTATTTGTAAAAGATACGTATACATTATTGTGAGGTGTTATAGAATATTAATAAATTGTTCCAGCAGGTTTTGCCACTGAGGCGTACAAATATTTAAATATAATAAAATTTTAAGTGAAAATATATTTACAATGTCATTCCAATGTAATCCGCGCAAATGAAATTGGCATCTCTCGCGAAGGAGATCGCTTAATTTATTTGCACTGTCAACACCATTGTTAAAAGTAAACGATTTTTTAATCACATTACTATATACATTTAAATAGAATAGAAAACGTTTATTTGGGACCAACACAATCAAACTAAAAACAGTTTAAAGACTATTTAATGTTGAAATTTCTTTCATGACATTACTGTATAATGACTCATGCACCTATTATCTAACTCTGGTTTATTACAATAATTTATTTGTTTAATTCGTTGTGCATTGCGCATTCTTAAAAATATTTGTATACTTACATTCGTTTTGGGTAGAACATAACGCTCTAAAATAAGACCGTGAGACCTTTATATATATAAACACACCTATGTTCACAAATAAATTGATTGAATACAACTGTATTGAGAGAGTACGCAATTAAGATACTCGATCTCCAGATGGGCAAGCGTTTAATAATCACCATTAAGGGGTCCAGTGAGCTAACTAGCCCCACCGATGAAAAAAAAAATCATATCTTCTTTTACAGATCGTATTTGCAAAAAGTGTCTCTCAATCATGTTAATAGTGATTTCCAGGACCCGTGGCTCTGAACCTAAGTTTTGGAAAGTTTCAAAAATCATATCAAAGTGCTTCAAAGTAACACAGCAACTGCGACGTAATAAAGTGTCCGATTCAAAATCTAAGGAGATAAAGCAAAACTTACGGTCTTACTGATAAATAAAAATACGATTTCTTAAAATACTCCATAAACGCCGTGTAAAGTAGCCTGTGCTAGAGGCTTTACAAGAGGAAGAGTCTGCGGAGTCTGCGGTAACGCAGACTATTTATAAGTCGCTCATGGAGTGTTTTATGGGAATCGTGTCTTATACAATAACATCGTTAGTCTTTCCACACCGAAAGTTCCAAACTTACTCTTTTCACAAAATAAAGTCCAAACTTTATCAAGCCCCCAAACGCTAACAAGCCGGCGCGCCCGGAGCGCGCTTTTTCACCGTTGCTACGCTACCGTGGCCTCGCGGGCTTCGGGACATCGACCTTGCGTCAGTTACGTAACTGGCCAAAAAATTAAGGTGGCACTTTGGGAATCCGACGGTTTTCGTTGGCAATGGCTCGCGGCGCTATCGCGGAAAGACGTATCGCGTCGCCAGAGAGGTGCGGTCCAGAAATAGCCGACGGGAACATTCCCCACTTTACGACGATTGCCTCGTTGGTTTAGCGGTGACGTGTCTGATTACCGTGCCGGCGGTGGTGGGTTTGATTCCCACCCGGGGGCCGCCGTATGTTACAAAATGGCCTCAGTCTGGGTGTATTTTCATGTTCGTGATGCCCTTGACTGGTTACCATAGCACAGGGTATCCTAGTTTGGGACCAGGACAAGTAATTGTGTTGTGTGCAAGTTATTATTTTTGCTACCTGAGTCGCCTAGAGGTTCTATTCAATGTCCAATTCACGTTGATTGAACATAGTAAAGGATTTTTTTTCAATTCGTCTACTTTACAGGGTGTAACAAAATCCACAAAATAGGTGCATCCGAAGGTTTCTACTTGTCAATAAGAAAAACTTTTTCTAAAGTTACTAAAGATGTCTTTTTCGCCATTTCGAACTTTTCCCTGTAGTAAAAGTTGTTCAAAATGTGTTCAAAAAGTTATGAATTTTTTCCATTTCTTGCGCTAGTGTTACTGCAGCTCCTCGAACGTGCGTTGTAAAACCCCTCCATTTTTGTACATTTTAGTTACTTGCTGGAAATAAAATAAACACGTTTCTCTTTCATCTTTTTCTTGTACAGTGGTGTGCCTGAATCCTTAGCTCGACTTTTGTGGCTTCTCTTCACTTTACGACTCGGGTGTTCGGCTGCTATATAGATGTTATAAAAATCCTGCCAATAAGGCATTTTATTCGCAACGTGTTTGAGGATGTTTCTTGCTGGCTAATTGTTCTAATAGGTTCTAGTTTATGTCGAGATATTGTGCCTTTTTTCAAAAAACAAATTAGCGGACCTATTCGATACACATAAGCACCCTATATACGTCCCACTGTAGGGCACAGGCCTTCTCTCAGAGAGAGAGTATGGGCTAAATCACCACGCGTGCCCACCGCGGATTGGCGATTTCAAGCGCTGAGGTATTCGATAGCTATCGATAAAACCTCGTTTTTACGATCATAGTAGGCTCGGACCGAGTGACCAATTTTTGCCACTCGAAAGCTACTCGGGCTGAAATAGTGCCACTCTGTTCAGCCGGGTTTTGACGGTCTTAGTACGCTCGGACCGTGTGCGTACAGGTTTACTTGACGTCGCAGAAGGTCCGAGCGCACTGACCGTCGTCATGATCAACTAAAACTGTACATGATCTGAGCGTATTAACCTTCTAAGTCCTGACCTTGAAAATAACAATGTTTTTCAATTGTAATTTTAAAGGTCAGGTCTTAGGAGGCTAAGAGCGTCAAAAGCCGGTTGATAACGGCCATTTTTTATTCACTCGGACCGCGTTCTTCTCGTCTTAGCTAGACTAAGATGAAATCGCAAAAACGAAATTGCGCCAATAGTAAAAAGTGAAGTGGCGGCGAAATGTTGATGTTGTGTAGTTTTATGAAGCTGTGGAAGTTTTGAAGCGTCGGTGTCCATTTCCGTGACCAAACTATTCTTTCTCTTTTTTTTTAATTCTTTTATTGTTGACGTTCGGCGATAAACATATTTTATTCCGCTTCTATTCATCGTACCAGAAATTATGACCATTTTAGCACGATGAGAGACACCGTTAGCAACAAAACGCCTATAAACTGGAGCGATACATCTGAATTCAATAAAATGTGTGTCCGATTAGCCAACAGTTTTTAGTCACTAAGATTAGTCACTCTGTCCGAGCCTACTAAGATCGTGAAAGAGCGGCTGCAGACACGTTCATTTTGCTATGATTTTGAAACCAAAATTCATGGTGTAGTGTAGGTAAATCTTTTACGGGCACTCGTAACGAGTTACAACAAGTGCACAAAACGGACCATTTTTATCCGAGACTTTTAGCAGCTCGAGCCGAAGGCGAGGTCTGATAATAATGTCGAGGATAAAATGGTTTTGTGGACGAGTTATAAACTCTGCTTTTCACATCGATTGCGAGGAAATAAAACAGTAGTATAATTTATCAAATTGAAGAAATGAATAAACGCACGAAAAAACGCTTTATTGTTTTAAAATCTTACGACATTGTTATTAGGCTTGGGCTGCAGACCTACAGAAATCAGAAATCAATAATTTTGTAATAATAATTTTCTTCAATTAATTAAATAACCTACCGTACTTGAAATTAATTTTTAATATCTTTGATGTCTTAAAAACACATAAGGCAAAAAAATTAAAATAAATATTATAAAATAACAAATTCTATCTATGAACTTCTTATTGTGTTTGGCTCTATGGCTCATTTTCTTTGCCTTAATACAGATACATTTATGAGTAGATACGTTAATGCACTTGTGCACAAAGTTCGATTTTGTGCAGGCTATATCCTGCACAACTTCTGACAGTAGACGAGCCACTAGTCTACAAGCCTCCACTAATCCGGACTTGGCCCCCGTGGTGGAGTATGGCCTATACCTTCCTCAGGGAAGAGACCCGTGCCCCTCGGTGGGGACATAATGGGTTGATGATGATATCCTGCACAAAGAAGCACTTTCAGAGCATGAGAAGTGAATATGTAATGGATGAATGGATGTTCTATTCTATTCTTCTTTCTATTATTATCGAATCTAACAATAATTTATTTTATTCTACAAATTCAATATATATGCTAGCGTGGCTTATACTACAAAAAAAACCTGTACCAAATGGCTTTTACAACAAAAAATGTATGAACTGTACTAAACATTTGGATAGCAACAAATGAAATTATTGCAGTAAAAGCCATGAGAAAATGTACTACATTGCACCAAATACTATAAAAAATCATGTTCGTAAAACCAAGGGTTAGTCCGATGCACCCAAGATTTAAGTTCCTATCGAGGTCTCTACTTTTCCTCTAATATAATCTTCAAAAGCAGTGAAATTCGGCTGCCCCAAAAATAAAGGGACATACGTTTTTTTCAAAACCGTGAAATTTCCACTATTGGTTACTGGAATCAACTAGTAACTAATAGGGGTATTTATCAGTTTTGAAAAAAAAATGTCCCTTACTGTGTTTCTTTTTGGGACAGCCGAATTGGTATGAGTTGTTTGCTGTTTAGTCCCTTTTTCCTCATTATATGTTAATGAAATGTGATTTTTTTCTTATAAGAAATACGCACTTAACCTACCTCGTCTGGCGACTGCAAACTACGGAGCGGCCGTGTAAAAATGTGAACCGATCAATGTGGAAACGCTATAATCGGTAGAATTCTAAATGGCCCGATCGGGCCACCGTAACAATGGTTTTTAATTGTTCTTTTCAAGGTCATAATCTAACAGGTTAAAAAAAATCTTCCCTGAAAAAGTCCGGACGGATGGTAACACTACTTTGGAGGTGGAGTTGTACAGACTTGTACACTTGTGTCGGTTGACGTTGGCAACGGGGGCAGGGGCGTCATTGACGGATCACGCCGCGTCATTACTGCGAATACACACACACACACACGCATATATTCACGTACACAAGAGTACATATAAAAGATAAAAATAGTCATTTCATGCACGCATGTAGGTACTGTACAGTTTAATTCAACAAAAGATGAACGGTTTTAGCCTAATAATTTAACTGTGTTTTACAAAGATACAACGATGAACAGGAAAACTGTGCCTGCGGCCTGGGGGCCGTCACTAGGATACCCTGTGTTGTGGTAAACATGTCTAGTAAATAATATTCGGGTTTGCGCGTACATAGCATAATTGGTAATAAAAAAAATATGCTTCACTAACTCAAACGGAAAGGGCTGTCGCTCAAGCCTCGGTCAATCACAGTGACTAATCGCTGCGAGTGCACTCGCCGCGAATAATAGTCGCCGCGACCATTCGCTGCCTGCCGCTGCCTGTCACACACATCGAGTTCTATGCGAGAATTTCGACTGTCAGGGCGAAGGCACAGTTCGCGCTATTTAAGCTTAGCCGGTAAAGAAGAGTAGGTACATAGGATCGGCTGCCCTTTTTAATTTGAAACTCGTTCTTGTGCCTTCTGTATTAAGGTTTACTTTTTGGTGGCCGGTTCCGAGCTCTACCATAACGCGTACTTTTGTAATAGTAAGTTTTTTTTGTTGATACTGCCGGTAAGATTTCAGGTCGTTGAACCGTGAACACTAGCGTGGTGAGCTGTAGTAACACATGTCTAGATGACGCGATTAGAGAGTGATCTCTGTGTTCGTAGTATAACAACGCGCGACTTCCATTTTTATCCCGTTTTTTGTGGCGCGTGTCTGTCAAAACACGTTTTAATGCGATATAGCAGCTGAGAACAAAAGCCTTCGTTCTCAGTCGCTATGTCGCGTGGTGACATGCTACGAACACGTGGTCATGTCATGTCTGGTCTTGATTGACTTGTCATACGTATGTTAATTGTTACATAATACTTCATACAGATGTAATATTTGTTGGTTCTGGCAACACAAAGAAACAAAAAAATATATATTGTTCTCGCGAATATTTCTGAAAACATCTTTGTCAATTTGCGCTATTTGCCTCGTGCGTCAATGTACTTTCAGTAGTTGCTGACCGTGCACTCCGCCACACCTTTAAATCGGATTCCTCGATTAAAAAGGGAAAACTTACCTTTTAAAATAACATATATAAATTTATCTATTTAAATGTATCGATAAGACTAAGGGAAACCACTCATCATAATATTATAGTTTTATGTTTTCGAATAATCTAGTGTTTTTCCAATTTTTCACCTAATTTCAGTGGCCTAGACTTTCTTCTCTGTTATTCGTATCCACACCGACAGGGATGACTGAGGCCGGTGTGTCCGAGTCGCGACTTCCATTTGCCACGTGTCACGCACATCTGTCAAAGTGAGCGCTATACCATTATTCACAGCCGCTATGTCGCGTTAAAACGCGTGACAAAGGAACAAAGGTCCGGCATGCTACGGATACTGGTTTCACGACTTGTCATGTGTATGTTGCATCATCATAAAAAACTAATCGGATGGCAAAGGAGGTACTAAAAAAAGTTTGCCTGTTATCAGATGCCTTGCTCGCTGTATACCTATAACGCAGTGTGTCTAAGTTGGATAGGGATGTTCATTTATAGTACAAATAAGACAACTTTAAGACTGCTGTTACTTCTGAATTCTTCTCACTCGCCATTTTTAATGAAAATGAAAAATGTTTATTAAGCTGAACAAAACTTAACAATATAAGAAGTAACTCTGAACCCCAAACTAAATTAAACTGTCTCTTGGGGCACAGTGATCGTAAAAAAACCGGCCAAGTGCGAGTCGGACTCGCGCACCGAGGGTTCCGTACAAACCTGCAAGGTTTACAAAGTTCGTTCATTACGACAATCGAGTCATAACTATGGTATTTTTATTGCAAAACATGAGGAAAAAAGTAATAAGTTTATATTTATTAAAAAATATATATTTTGTAATGTAACTAAAAATTTAAGGTTTTCGGAATTTTTCCTTTATGTGTGCTATAAAACGTTGCTTCATGCTAAATTTCAAGATTCTAGGTCGACTGGAAGTACCCTTTAGGTTTTGATTCCCTTGCGAGTACTTGCGAGTTTCAAAATATGCAGCTTAAATTGCTGTTTCTTTTGATTGCGTTGACATAGAAGTTAGATTTTGTTACAGCTTAAAGGTATTATAGACCTGAGTATTTGGTATGAATTTCAATTTAATACCTCTACGCGTTTATGAGGAAATGGGTAGTAAGTTTAAAATTATAAAAAAAAAATATATTATGTGATGTAACTAAAAATTTATGGTTTTCGTAATTTTTCCTTTATCTATGCTATAAGACGTTGCTTCGTACCAAATTTCAAGATTCTGAGTTCACGGGAAGCACCCTGTAGGTTTTGATTCCCTTGCAAGTGTCGAAAATTTGCGGCATAAACGGCTGTATCTTTTGATTGCGTTGGCTTAGAAGTTTGATTTTTTCACAGCTTCAAGGGACAGTAGACCTGAGTAATTGATATAAATTTCAGCTTCATACCTCCACGCGTTCCTGAGAAAAAGGGTCTTGACAGACGGACGGACGGACGGACAGACGGACAACAAAGTGATCCTATAAGGGTTCCGTTTTTTCCTTTTGAGGTACGGAACCCTAAAAATATACTTTTGAGAAAGAAAAGATTTAATAATGTTTTTAGGGTTCCGTAACCAAACGGGACCCTATTACTAAGACTTCACTGTCCGTTTGTTTGTCTGTCTGTCTGTCACCAGGCTGTATCTCATGAACCGTTAGAATAGCTACCGTTAGAATACCTATGAATAGCTAGGCAGTTGAAATTTTCACAGATGATGTATTATATGCCGCTATAACAACAAATACTAAAAACAAAATAAATTAAATATTTAAGGGGGTCTCTCATACAACAAGTTCGCTCGAACAAACAGCGCTCGCCATCTAGCGGCCATCTATGTAACCTTCACAGCGCCGATGTCATGTCGTTAAATGTCAACGTTAAACGCTTCTTGTTGGTTTCTATAGATGGCGCTGTTCTCAAATTCTAGTTTTAGTCTCATAAAATACGTTATATATACCTACTTTGTCTATCTAGAGAAATATATTCTTATAAACTTATATATATTGCTGTAATATCAAGTATAAGTGTGTATTGTATTATAATACTTGATATTACTATTATTATAATAATATTATTATTGCTGAAATATTCATTTGTATCAGTCCCCCCCCCCCCCCCCCCTTAGGTACTTAAAAGTATTTTTATCTCTTTCATTTTTGCACATATACCCCAATCTTTGCCTCTCCTGCGGATTGATTGGTAGAAAATGGCATTAGCAAGGCGTGTTTTACCAACGAGAACCGGATCTATGACGTCACTATCGTATGATTTTCGCGTAACCGAAATTGAAGGCCTATCTAATTTTAAGTACTGGTAGGTATAGGGATAATACTGCGTGGGAAACAGAGCTTACTTTGTTGTTGAAGTAAAATAGAAAGGTATTGTTCTGACGGCAGTTGTAGCTAAAAATGTAGCTCACAATAGCACACATAACAACATAAAATAACCTCACGCCTGTATAAAAATGGACTGAATTGAGAGGAATAGGCGCGCTGGTAGAATAAGAATAGTACATTACTTCAGAGGGAAGAAAGTGACAGTTCCATACCGAGATTATGGCATTTGCGCCACGAGCTTGCGAGGGGCGCAAACCATTTGAGGTATGGAACTGTACTTTATCCTGAGGTATGTATAGTGCTTTTTATTACACCTACGAGGAAAATTATAGACATAAATGCATAGAAATGTTTATATTTAGTTAAATTTTTATTCGCCCGTTTCTGGAGTAGGCTAAGATCATAAGGTCATGCAGCCACTTCTTCCGTGATTCCGCGCGTTTTATATACAAAAATAATTTCGTTTTTAATTTTCTGTATGCACCAAGGAGGTTGGTAACTGGTAAAAAAAAAACTGTATGTGGCCAGTAACAATTTACTTGAAATTTAATTAGTAGACAGTTAAAGTCTCTTTGCAGTATGACTGCTGACAAATTAAAAAAAAACCGGGTATGTAATGGAATTTCATACATACTTCCCACCCTTGGGTCGGAAGGATTTTCATACAAACTTCCATACCTTGGGATGAAAGGATTTGAAGGGCGGGATTTAGGCGTTTCTTCCCTCTAATTGGTATAATTAGTATGTATTTTCAGAGCAGGTGTGATAAAAAATCATGACTTCGTATTCGTAACACCATAGAATGGACTGGAAGATCCATGAGCGAAAATCATAACCGAGTATTGCTCGGTATTCTTTTTTGTTAATCTTTTTTTTTTGGAAATTATATTTAGATACGATGGAAAAAAAGGAAAAAAAACAATCGGACTGGCGACACGCTCGAACTGGCTTCTGGTTTCGGCACCGCCCGACTGCCCACCTGAGCTAATACAACCTTTTAGACAGTGGCAAAATTTGCCTACGGCTGCTAATGACCTTTTAGAAGTTTCCCCTTGCCTGAAAACACGGATAAAACAACGTTTTCTAAAAATTAAACCTAGCTAGATCGATTTATCGTCCCCGAAACCCCCTGCATACTAAATTTCATGAAAATCGTTGGAGCCGTTTCCGAGAATAAGATGATATATATACAAGAATTGCTCGTTTAAAGGTATTACATATATATACATACATAGATAGACAATGCATGCACTATTTGTGTATTCTATAATTTGCAATGCCTGTAAAAGTGAACTAAGTTCTAAGAGCTAAATTGTAGTGAACACTAAACTGTTACACTTGGTTGCAAATTAATATGATGACACAAGACCGCTTGGCAAAGAGAAGAGAGGAATATGCAGGGCCAAGCTCCAGTAGGGGAGAGGCACTGAAAGAAGAAGAAGAAGAAGATGTAACAATGATGACCAGAAGCTGCGACGTTGGTAAAGCGCGAATTTAATCAAATTAAGTAAACCCTGGTCTTTCGACAAATATAAACCTGAGGGAAAACTCGTAGAACAAAAGTTCTAGAACGCAACTCAATTAGCGGGCTTCATTGTATTGTATTTCTGTATTATATTGCCAGCCTCATTACCGTAACAGCTGCTTTGCCCTCACGTGGTAATTACAGCTTCGGAGGCCAAGACTTTGTTCCGGAGTTCCAAACCGAGCTTACCTTTGTAGTGGGAATGAATGGAGGGCCTTTTCTCAGCCAAATATATAATCGTGTGTTCGGAATCCTCTGGGCGCGAAACCTCCTCTGGTATTTTTTCTTGTGGCGAGCACATGTCAGCTCTGCGCGCACTACGTACTCCGTCATGGTTCTATAGCATGATGCCTACTATCGCACTTTGTTATATTTATTTAATTTCAATACGATCGATAGCACAATTAGATCTTCGTACATTAATGAGATCGCACCATGCCCACTTTAATTATAAAGTGTATCCGTTTTTTTGGGTTCCGTAGACCGAACAAGGAACCCTTATAGTTTCGCCATGTCCGTCTGTCTGTCTGTCCGTCCGTCCGTCCGCGGCCTAGCGCAAAGACCGGTGGTACTAGAGAGCTGGAATTTGGTATGTGTATACATATTTATTACGCCGACAAAGTTAAAGAATAAAATGTTGGTTTTTTTTTGTGCCTCCCCCTAACATGGTAAGTGGGGATGATTTTTTTTCTCGTCTACCCCATCATGTGGGGTATCGTTGGATTGGTCGTTGATTAAGGGTTCCGTTTGCGAAATATTAAGCTTTAAAGCGCAAATTTTTATCCCAGTAGGGCGCCCCTCCCCTCTCCTGGCTGAACGGTTGATTGTAGAAACGTGAAAAAATTCAGGGTAGTAGCACATATAATGAACTTAAAAGGAAAAATATCACGGCTAAGCAGGCTTTACTAGTTAACGAGTACTAGGCAACCAACTTATAACAGTAAAATTTAGTACAAAATCTATTGAAAATGACTTCGATGAAGTTGTTAGTTCTGTAAAGCAGATATAAAAAAACAACTCTTTCTACGGAACCCTACATTGCTCGTGGCCCGACACGCACTTAGCCGGTTTTCTTTCTTCACTGTACAAATTGGTGTCAATCCACGCATTCTAAGTATTGTAGACTGTAAAAGTGAGCATCGTGCGTCTAAACCAATCCCTCATGCTCACATTGGCTTAATGCTATTTTAGGCATAGTGCGATCTCACTTAGAAAGATTTGTTTTGATTATAAAAGTAACAACTTGCTATAGAGGGCATCGTACTGTCAAATCTTCGTGTCCTGCTTCGCGCATGCAAAATGTTTCACATGGCATACCATAATTACAACGTCAGACGAACCGCAGTTGAAGCGTCCCGTCGCCCTTACGATCTGCCAAGCGATAAATATCCCTTTACACTGAAAGCGCACGATCACCCGCTCTTTCCCATATTCTCAGCCAGCCTGTTACGTAAAGTCGCCAAGCTAACATGACCTCTCCCCCCAACAGGAGCACCATCTCCAGAGGGCAATATGCACCGGGCTGATCATCCCCACACCAGAGGTCTGCGAGGTCAACGACATCGAGTTCTACGAGCGATGCTACCCGCCCGACTACAAGATGCCGAAGCAGCACATCCATATGCAGCGTGAGTACAGAAGTTTTCATCCCCAGGGTTTCTGACTAAATTTGACGAAAAAAAAAACTGAAACAAAACCTCCTTTTTAATTTACATTTTTTTAGTTTTAAACTTCGTGGTGATGTAATGAAACCTCTGGGGGCTCAAAAGAAAGGGCGGGAAGCTTAAAAGTTCTTGGTCATCACACGACGCATGGCATAGAAAGAAGAGACCACAGCGTTAACGTTATTTTTCTGAGACCTAAAGTTGTTTACTACAGTTCAGTCACTAAACGAATGAATTCCACGACTGTTTATGCGGACAGTTCTGACAGATTATTCTCCTTTAGGTAGGCTTCCGTTCTATATAATTGACAAAAGACATGAAAGAAGTCTGTGGAGATGAATCTGTCATGGACAGAATTGTCTCAATTGAACTTATCGAAATGAATTTTCTACAAAAGCCGGTAAGGGTAGACCTGTACGTAAACAAAAAACCGAGCATAAGCAAAGCGCTTTCAATCCAGTCAGTCAGACACTGCTGAGGATCTGACCGCTATGATTAGTCTCGTGGTAATATAGAGTGCCCTCCATCTGGCTCTGTTATCCGCTGCCTGTTCCTACCTGATAATTCTTTAGATATTTTGCTACCCCACTTGTCTTGTGAAAGTTTCCAGCCCCATTTCCACCGAAATTGAGCGCGCTCTCTCAATAGACTATATTAGCTGTTCTATATCTGGCGATACCATTATACGTCGAGTTGCATTGCGAACTGGCACGTGACGTCACTGACGGTAATAAAATATTTAAGGGTGGCTTGCGCTAAATAATTCAGTAGGTCTTCAGAGATAAATTAATAATAGCGAATTGACAGGGTTGTCAGTCACACAATTCATGCATGGGTAGCTATTCAGTATCAATGGCCGGTTTCTCTATTTTCCCATCTCCTACTACAGCAACATCGTACAGCTGTTCAATTGGCGTGTAGGGTCAAAATCATATCTAGTGCACCAGAACCGCAGTCCAATAAAAAATAAAACGATTTCATTTAATCGCGAGCGCGATCGACTTTGCTCCCTGACGGCTACGCGAATGTTCCTCACAGAAGGTCTACTCAGATCTCTTGGCTTGCGAACTGGCGGCTCCCCGTCCTAATCCGGATATACTCCTGTGGTTTTTCTAAGTAGGTATGTGAGTTTGTATCTTACGTATGTGATTTAAATTTACAGTGTTGTAATGTTACCTCGTTGGTCTAGCAGTAGCAAGCTTGACCATTACAGAGGGCGTGGGTTCGATTCCCGCTGAGGTCTCCAATTTGATTTGTACAAATGGCCTCTGGGTATTTTCATGTTTGTGATGTCCTTGCCTGGTTATCACAACACAGGGTATCCCAGTTTGGGACAATGACGAGTTATTGTATTGCGTGGAAATTATTATTAACTTAAAGCACAATTATGTTGTAGTAGCATTTTTAATAGTTTTTAACCTTAATGGAAACTTTTCTTAACCCGGAGCTCAGTTGGTATTCTCCAAAAGGCACTACAATTTCGGCGTGGTAACCTTTAGTAAACCTAAAATATGATCATAATCTATTTTTTAAGTATCACAATGATTGCAATTATTTTTGTAATAGCGATGTATAAGATTCAACTGAAAATATTTCTGGCAATGCGATTTTTTTTCTTATGCCTTGCTGTGTCTGCGAATTGCTTCAGGTACATAAAATACTTTTTTATTAATCCAAAATTTATGCAATGCCGGTATAGAATGTATCCATACAATCTTGTGCAAATCCCACTTCAACCGCTTATACGTGATTGAGTAACTCCGATGCATTCTGGTTGTTAAAGTTTTAGATTTTTTTACCTAGTTCCTGGTGTACAATATATTTATTTTACTTTACTATAATTGGACAAGTTGCGAATCGGGCAATTTTACATCTTGTGTATTATGAATTTCGCGAATTATACATTGTGTGCATGAAGAGTGTTTCCTTTTAACAAATGAGGGTCATGTTTTTCATGTTTATGAATTTTTTCTACCTAGTTCAAACGGGGCCTAGATGAGTGCACTCTAGCCATTTGTTTGTTAGGAGACCTTCTGTTCGATATATAGTAGGGCTGACCCAGTTCGGTCCGGAAATGTCTGCAATCGGCTTTTGAGTCGTCTGATTTATTGTTTCACTTTCTGTGCCTGCGTCTTCGTTCGCGTGACATTCTTGTAAAAATAAATATGTCCAGAATAGTTATCTTTCATCTAAATCGGTGCATTCGCACTGAAACTAAAACATTGAACTTACTAGATACTTTTATTTATATTATTTGTATAAATTGGTTGTTATGTGGGGTTCTTCTGTGGTCATTCTGTCCTGTCTGTGAGATTGACCTAAATAAATGGCTGAGTCGTTGGTGATCAATGTTTGCTGCCAGCCTCACTGCCTTGGGTAAGTTTCTATTGTCTGCAAAAAAGGGTTTTTTTTATTCAATCTATAGCATCATACGGTTAGTGAGAGCCCGAAGATCTGTCACACAGGATCTTGCCTAGTACGGACTTCAGCCTCTCACATAGGAATAAGTCTTAATTAATATCATCATCATCAGCCATTTGACGCCCACTGCAGGACATAGGCCTCCTTCATGGTTTTCCTAACCATGAAGAGTTTTGCCATAATCGCCACGCTTGGCAGACGGGTTGGCGATCGCAGTATGCGGTTGGAATCTCAAGAAGACGCTGCTGCCCGTCTCCTGGTAATTGATTTCCTTAGTCGCCTTCTACGACATTCACGGGATGAAATGGAGTGACGCTATTCTTAATCCGGCGCCACACGGAACGGCGTCTTAATTACTCCAATCTTAATTACTGCCGTATGGTGGCGGATTAAGAATAGCGTCACTCCATTTCATCCCGTGAATGTCGTAGAAGGCGACTAAGGAAATCAATTACCAGGAGACGGGCAGCAGCGTCTTCTTGAGATTCCAACCGCATACTGCGATCGCCAACCCGTCTGCCAAGCGTGGCGATTATGGCAAAACTCTTCATGGTTAGGGAAAACCATGAGGGAGGTCTACGTCCTGCAGTGGGCGTAAAATGGCTGATGATGACTCCAATTGTACCTACTATGTGTCCTGATACAGAGAGAAGGAAATAATCAAAAGCTTACTTCCTTACGTATAGAAAAAAACTGGCCTTTGCATCTACGTAATGAGATGATTTATAAAGGTCCAGTGGCACCTTCACTCACACTAGAAGGACCACTCGGACGCTGCAGTGCCTGGGACATTGTTTTTTAGATGGAGTAGGCTTGCCCAGCACTTATACCATCCTGACAGATGATGACAGAATATGTGCGGAGCCAACTAAGCCGCGGGTTTCCGCACCATGTTTTCCTTCACGATTAGCGTGTAAAATAAACAAAGTCCATGCCCGCACTGGGAGTCGAACCTGGGTCTCCCGCTTCAGAGTCCATTTTTCTACCCACTGGGCTACCACCGCTTTTTCACTTACATATGTGTAACATCCGGCTTATACAAAGCTAGTAGGTTCATTGAAAATATGAATCAACAATGTTCGTAGCGTATATTATGGTGAGTCACTTATCCCTCCACTCCCTCAATCTTATCGATAAAGTTGTATCTATAACAGTGATATTATTGCTAAATTGTTATTTTTGGGGGTAACTTTGAAATCTGAAGGTTTTTACCGAGGAATCTTGATTACGGATAAGGACCAATATTTTTGCATTTCTACTTCAAGGATACTCGATGAAAGGTCGTGTCACATCAAAGCGGGATGTTTCACAATCGAAAATAATTCACAAACGAATTAAGAAAATCGATAACTATATTGATTACGGGTTTAACCTGTCTGTCTTAACTGAAATTGTTATGTAATATTTACGGTGACATCAAATGCAAACTCGGTTCTGACCCTTATAATGTGTTACGGAAACAAAGACGTTTTAAGAATTATTACGAGGAATAACATATATTTTTTAGTCAATCAATCAAATCAAATCAAAATGCTTTTATTAAAAATAGCTCAGAACCTGTCACTTAATGAATGTTACAAATAAAACTAGGTGTCCATTTCAAAATCTAGATCATTTTGGAGCAATAATAAACTCAAAAAAACCCCCGACACAAAAACCTAACTCTTATAAAGTAAAACGGCCATTTTTATCGCACTTAAATTTGCCCAGGGCGTACGTTGTGTTAGTCAAAGCACCATCCCTATATCTCTTACCGTTTTGTGAGGCAGTTGACCATGTCCATAAAGGGCTGAGTGGATTTCTATCAAACACAAGTAAGAACCATCTCCATCAATTTAGCTCTCAATGAAAAAAAAGCGCATTGAAATCGCTTGATCCGTTTAGGCGCTACGACAGAACGTACAGACACAGACATGGGCTTCAAACTTGTAACACCCCTCTTTGCGTTGCAACGGAGGTTACATAACATCATAAGCAGCCAATATACGTCCCACTGTAGGGCACAGGCCTTCTCTCATGGAGAGAGTATGGACTTAATCACCACGCGTGCCCGCCGCGGATTGGTGATTTCAAGCGCTGAGGTATGTGAATAGCTCAGACATTCAGGTTTCCTCATGATGGTTTCCTTCACCGTTAGCGAGTGGTATTGCTACTATAACTTCACAAATGTACATAACTTAGAAAACCAATTCATAGGTATATGCCCGCACTGGGGATCGAACCTGGGTCTCTCGCTTCCGAGTCCGATGTTCTACCCACTAGGCTACCACCGCGACGGGGGTTAAAAATGGACAAAAAAGCTCCAAACTTCAACCCCTCCTGGTCCACTGCTGGACATCATCATTATCATCATTGACCCATTATGTCCCCACCGAGGGGCACGGGTCTCTTCCCTGAGGAAGGTATAGGCCATACTCCACCACGGGGGCCAAGTCCGGATTGGTGGAGGCTTGTAGACTAGTGGCTCGTCTACTGTCAGAAGTTGTCAAGCCGCCCTAAGGCCTCTGACTTGGCTTAACGACTGCCATCTATCGATGGCAGCCGGCACCAACAGCTTAACTTGCCTTGCGAAGCACGGAACCGCTCGGAAAAATGCCACTAGCGTTAGGCATACACGGCGACCTATCTATGCACTGAACGCGCCTAGTGTTGCTTAACCTTCGTGATCGTTTAAGATCACTCAGGCAGCCGGGGCTATGAGCGATTCTACTACTGGACATAGGCCTCTCCTAACGCACGCCACTTTTTTCCATCCTTGGCCTTCCTCATCCAGCTGCTGCCAGCAATCTGCATCAGATCGTCGGTCTTCGGTCGTCGGTAGGCGTCCGCAGCTTCGTTTGCCGCTCGCGGTCTCCGCTCGAGAACCTTTAAATGTATTTCAACGTAAGGAATTTAGCCTTGGGTAACTCAGGAGCCAGATATGAGAGGACACACATCTCCCAGAGATGTCAACTATATCTGGCTCCCTCACACATACTCTCAACTCAGTACGGTAGACATCTACCTAGCTCCTGCTACTTTATCCAGCTCACAAACAGAGCGCGAGAGCGGGTGCGTTCGGCCGCATTTCTCGTCGCAGTAATAAACGAGCGACGAGAAAGGTATCACCAGATACCTACAAATGTATTGACTTGGTGACCTTTTTGATCGCTATTGGTACGGGTGGCTTCTTCGGCCAACATCGGGCATTCAGTCGCAGTACTCGTACTAATAAAATTAACGGAAGAGACGATAATCATATATGTTTGTCACGCTTTAATTAACGACCTGTGAAATAGATATCACCATATTCAGTCTTAGTAAAAGTAAAAGAAGTTAAAAAAGAAAAAAATAGACACGTGCAAATGCATTGTTTAAGTTTTGAATAAAGTATATAGTTAGTTTGCGATTGAAGGTCACGCTAGATCGTGTTAACCGATTGCCTCTGAGGAGTTTTTTAGAGGAATCGTGTTTTTATAAATTAGACCGTATATAAAGTGTCAAAAGTTAATTAATAGATATACATTTTGATTTTGGTTTGAACTCCTCTTATTTGAATAGACTGATAGTATAAAAAAGAGCGCGTGAGCTTGATAAAGTAAGAAACAGACTAGACTCACTCACCACTTGTGTCGTACGGCTCTTGTTTCCACACACACTCGCTCGATCGTATGTCGTAAAAGCTAGGATACAAGTGGTGAGCCAGATATGATACAGATATAGTGTGTCCCGGTGAGCAAAGATATGAGATATAACAACTCCCTCTAAGGACACACTTTGCGCAAGTCTAAAGGAATTTACATTCTGTTTGTTGAATGTCAATTTACACTGTTAAGCCGCTGATGCCGTCGGGTCGATTTGTAGCGGTGATAAAGGCAGCGAAAATAAAACTCATGTGAATCCTCCTGCAAAACTGCTTAAACCCTTGTACATTTAATAGTAAATTTTAAAATAGTCACGACTATTTTGGAGTCACGATTGGAGTCGTTGAACATCGAACTAGGTTAAACTAAATGACACTATCATTCCAGTGTAATTTCCCTTCGTTGTCATAATTACTTGCGCAGAAACACCAGCATACTTCCATTCTATCTGAACCGTCACATGATGTGAAAAATCAGTTATAAGAAATGATAAAAACCAGAGTCCAGTAATTACCCCTCCTTATCGTAATAATTTGCGCGGAAATACCAGTGTGGTTCAATCAGAACCGTCGCAATGTGTTTATTGTTTTTTGTTTGCTTTTGTTTACTTAATAAACAAACAAACACAGAGTAAATAAGTAATACTTTTTTACTCTGTATTTCTATGGGATTTTAAATAAATGTCTTCTTTATCTCCTACTATATCGCGCAACTGCGCCGCGGCGAAGCCTTTTGACGCGTAATTCTGTAATTCAGATCTGCGAAAGCTCCCACTGAGTACGTCATTTATATGGCAAATGTATGCTGAATGCATTTGTGGGAACAAGTTACTGGGAACCGTTTGGATCCCTATTCCTGGGCGAATTAAGTCGATTTTTATCTGAAACCGATCCTCTTGAACGACAAGCTGCATGCCAAGAAAACAGCGTCTGGACGAGATAGACAGAAAGCACTTTGTACATAAAGTGGAAATTATACAGATATTTCTTAACCAAAGAGAACAGACGGCGGCCTTATTACTAAAAGTGATATCTTCTAGACAACCTTTGGAAGCTAAATTACTGAATTCTTTGAATTAAGACTCAAGTGTTTCAAATTGAAGTCCTCGTAGACCTCTGTAGACCGGCAAAAGTTGTTTTGCCATTAATTAGCATATGACCTGTTCTCAGACCTATCAAATAGGTACACACAAAAAGTTAAAATCAGTGAAGCCGTTTCGGAGAACTTCGATAACAAACACTGTGACACGTGATTTTTAGGGTTCCGTACCCGAAGGGTGCCAAACGGGACACTATTACTAAGACTTCACTGTCCGTCTGTCTGTCTGTCACCAGGCCGTATCTCATGAACCGTGATAGCTAGCCAGTTGAAATTTTCACAGATGATGTATTTCTGTTGCCGCTCTAACAACAAATACTAATAAAATAAATATTTAAGGGGTGCTCCCATACAACAAACGTATTTTTTTTGCCGTTTTTTATCGATATTAATGACGGTAACAGGTAGACACTTGAAATAGTCACAGAATATTCAGTCACTATATTCGCTTCAAAAATAAATAATTAAATTAAAATGAAATTAATATTTAAGGGGGCTCCCATACAACAAACGTGATTTTTTGCGGTTTTTTCTCGATTTTTGTGGCTTATGTTGATGGTAACGATAATGGTACGGAACCCTTCGTGCGTGAGTTCCACTCGCACTTGGCCGGTTTTTCAATATCATATTTATAGGGCTTCTGATATGCTGAAAACATCAATTCCTCTGACTGCCTCGTTGGTCTGTCGTTAAGGCGCTTAGCTATCAAAACAGAGGTCGTGCGTTTGATTCCCACTGGGAAATAGCCTATTTGCCAATCCAGACTATAATTATCTGTGTCAAATTCCATCCAGATCCGTTCAGCCGTTCTGGCGTGATTGTCTAACAAACAAACCTGCATCAATCCAAACTTTCGCATTTATAAATAGTAGTAAGATTCCCTTTGCACGGAATTTGTATCTAACTAGCTAGTGGTATGTAACTAGCACCGCCTTCATTTAAATATGAATTACGTGAGCGGTTTTTTATTCGGCCTATCGATGATGAAGTATAAATAAGTGACTCATTTTGTTGTAGGTTTTATCTCACACCAAAGGAGATTTATTTATTACAACTTCCAAAGGTGTGCCAAAGAGTATTCCACTATGAAATCGAATTGCTTTTATTCGTTGATTTTAACCTCAGCCGAGATCGAAGTAAGTTACGAGAAATTGAATGAGGGTTTTTTTAGGGCATAGCAACCGGGCGGAAACCAGATATTCGCCCGTTTCAACATAGCATGTGAGTATGCCGTTCATAATCGCAGCGTTTTATCACAGTTTGTCCGTAATATCTGCTCTTCTGTAAGTAAATTCTGTAATAAGGCCGTTTTTTCATTGTGCAATAAAGAATATTGTCATATAATATACAGCACATCTAACGATGCACGCGTGCCCTTGGCCAGAAACGCGGTTGAAAAAATGTGTTAAGTACACTTAGTGCAAAAAGTGTTTGTAACTGTCTCACAGAATACGGCCGCGTAAATAAGTTTAGCCGATAATTAATTGTGATCGCCTGCGTTTGGTTGAAGTGATTGTTTTGTATTCTACTCTCACTAAAAATTAATGCGTGCAACCGATATTGTACCGACGAAGTATAATTATTATACGGAACTGTTGTCTACTTAAATTTAAATGTTCGTTATTTTATAAGCTCATGCATGTATTGACTAAATTAATTAGTCATTAATTCACATTTTAAGTGAACATCTGTATTGCTATTATGGGAATAAACGTCGTATACCATAATTTCGATCTCAAAGATGTCTGGTATTAAGGCCAGTTCAATGTTTAAGATCTGTGTTTTAAAATTACAATCAATTAACAGAGATATATGTTTGTTTCCACTTTGTTTTTTTAAGCTACGTTTGTGAAATTGTAGTAGCAATACCACTCGCTAACTGTGAAGGAAAACATCGTGAGGAAACCTGAATGTCTGAGAACACCTCAGATACGTAATTAAGCCCATAATCTCTCTCTCTCTCTCTCTCTCTCACTCACTCACTCTCACTCTCTCTCTCTCTGAGAGAAGGCTCGGGCCCTGCAATGGGACGTATATAGGTAACATAAAAAAACAAAAATGTAAAGTCGAAGTATGCACTTGTTTTGTACATTTTATCTGCAAAAGTTCGTTTTATTTTTTTAAAAACAGTAAATACATAATTTATTTATTAAAGACGGTGTTGAACAATATGCATACTTTTTGCGACTTGGTCATTTTGAGAGTTGGACCTTGTGCGATTTGGACGTTTTGAGTCTGCTGGACATTTTGCGAATTGGATATTTGCGCATGAACGGAATAAAATCGATTTAACGTTCACTGTACTTGATTATATTACAGATCTCCTGTTACTTAGGACTGCAACGAAATTATTGATCAGGGCCGCGTTTCATAAAAATACATTCATAGTTTATTATGACAATTCAGTGCACATAGCATAGCCGAATCATCGTACTGACTAATCTGTGGGTTGATGGACATGCAACCCATTTATATTGCCATAGTAAACCATGAATTTTAGTTCCATGAAATAGATCTCAGGTTGTCTGATTGATTGATTGTTGGTTAAGGAATGAAATTAAATGTGTTTTTTTATTTCAACAAAGAATATGGTAAAAGAAATGTGATGTATGAAGGAGTCCAACTTTATAATAATTTATTTACCGGCCGAAATAAAGGACATAGAAAATATGAATGCTTTTAAAAATAAACTTAAACTACATGTCTCAAATTATAATTAAGCTTAATCTTACCTTAATGCATGCCATATAAATTTAATCTAATTTTAAGTTTTATTTTCTCATTAATTAAGCGAACTGTTAGTTCTTTATGAGAAATAAATATCTTTGAACCCAATTTACATTCTGTTGTTGAATGTCAATGTACAGTGTTAGGCGCTGCCTTCGGGCTGAATCTATTGTGGCGGAAAATGCAGCGGGAATAAAACAACTCCACTCTGACCATCTTCTCTCAAATCATTTAAAACATAAGACCTCCGTTGCTAGGTGATAAGATTCCATGATTGCCATCAATAACTTTGAATGGCAAAACATTAGGTACTTTTCGTCGGTGGAAGCTTAGCGGTAGAACGCCGACTTCTCATTCGGGAGGTCCTGGGCTCAAATCCCGGCCATGTACCAATGACTTTGTTTTCTAAGTTACGTACATTTGCTAAGTTATAGTAGCAATACAACTTGCTATCGGTGAAGGAAAACATCGTAAGGAAATCCTAGCGTCTGAGGTATTTACATACATACCTTAGCGCTTGCTACGTACAATGGCCCAACTATGAGGCTAAGTGCAGAAATCGCAGGTCTAACTAGAACTAGAACTCTGGTACTTTTTGTACAAAATTAGAAAAAAACATTGATGCTGCGGTCAGACACACGAACAGCACCCGTTCACGAGCACACGACACCACATCAACACAAGATGGATAGGCCATCTCTAGTCCTGTGGCGTGTATCGGGGGCTATTTTGCAGACAGGGTCTGGCCTGCCGCGCCGCCGCCGTATCTCGATGCATGTATGCATCAGACTAAAATTAGGCACTTGACGGTAGACGTTCTGGGAAGGGCAGGGCTCACCCCGTGCCTATGCCAATGGCTGTTTATTAAACAGACGCCGCAATTCTGCCGACTGAGCTGTGAATTTACCGGAGTATCACGGATAGTTCAACTTTTACCGGTACGACATACCGGATTTAATCAACATTTGAGAAGGCGCCTCGCGAGGCGATTCCCATACAAACGTATAGTATTTTACCACAAAATGATAGGTCTAGATTATACCTATTTTATTAAAATATAAACGAAATATTTACGATATTAGTTTTTTTTTAATTTGTCAACGATTTAAATCACTTTGACGGGTGTGACGCGTAAGAAAACTAAATTGGTTACTACAAGCATGATTCACAGTATGTTTGCTGATTAGGAATATACTAGCAGTCCCGGCGGACTTCCTACCGCCACAGAATCCGTTTATATGATTCTTGCACAACGCCATCTATTTTTAGAACACAACGTTCGCTCGCACAACTCCATCTATTTTAAACAAATTAAATATTATCCCACGGGAACGCATTCAATTCAATTTGTTTTATTGCAATAAATTACAGTACAGTATAATGATGTCATGTGTATAAAAATAGTGGTATAAGTGCAATTTACCGATAGTGGCATAGCAATTTCATAATTTAGAATCAATATTTAGTATACATAAAGAATAATAACACTAGGTAATTGAAATAATTTCTTAATCAATCAACTGAATTAATCTGAAGTTACTGCTAGCTCATTAAATAATAAATCAGTACAATTTCAACATTAAATCAATAATCAGTACCTATTAGATTATTGCATGGACACATAACAAGTAGATATTCTTTTAATGCCGTTGGTAATTTGAGTTGTGAATTGAAACCGAACTACGTTTGTATGGGGATTGCTTTTTGAGGGACCGTTTTAAGAGGCATTGACTAGCGCGGAGGATTTTAAAGATAAGATAAAAATTAAAAAAATTATTGCCTCATCAAAAAAAACTTTAGTGCAGTACTAGTAGTTAGACCTGAGATTTCATTTACAGTTGGCATTTAGCCTCATAGTCAATACCTCGGACACTAGGGTATCCTCACGATGTTTCTCTTCACGGTTAGCGAGTAGTATTGCTACTACAACTTTACAAATGTGCGTAACATAGAAAACAAAGTCATTGGTACATGCCCGCACTGGGAATCGAAACTAGGTCTCTCGCTTCCGAGTCCAATTTTTCTACCCACTAGGCTACCACTGCTCTTGTATACGTCTCTACAGTAACATCCTTGAAGATATAATAAGCTTGCCTGAAATGCGTTTAAAAAAATGTGTAAAGCACAGTTTGTGATAAAAGGACGACTAACTATAACATTAAACATTATTTAGGCGACAAAGACGTGTGGAATTAAAGCCTGTTCAAAGCATGAGTTGTAGGTCTTAGAATAATATAAAAACTCTGTTAAAAACTTCAGAATGAATGAAGGAATTGCACACCAGTAATTGCAAAATAAACATATTTGTAAAACAAGTCGTCTTTTTCATTCACGGTTTGGTCTGAAAACCAGCGCCAAAGCCCTGCTTTGGCATCATGCTGAGACTGGCCCATTTTTGGCAACTTTGTGTGTCTAAGTTTCATGTAGGTACTTAGGTACAGGTATTTCGCCAAATGTGTCCTATGGTTTACTAACTTAATTATGCAATTCAATTCTTTGTAAGGATATTGGCTCATGTGTCTACTGTATGTAATTCTTTGTAATGTTGTCAAATAAAGTTTATTCTTATTCTTACTCTTATTCTTAATTAAGTTTCAAAAGACTCTGAAAAGACTAAGTTTGGAGTAGGTTTTGTCTATTTATTGAATGATAAAAGTGATCTAGATTTTGAAATGGACACCTAGTTTAACTTTTAACGTTCATTACGTCACGTTTCTGTGTTACTTTAAATAAAATAATTTGTTTTGATTTTATTATCAAAGTTATTTACTATCCATAGAATAGGGCTTAGCACATAAGTACAGGCCCTGAACGTTACGCATAATAATAATAACTTCCACACAACCACTCATCCTGTTCCTGAACTAGGATACCCTGTGTTATGGTAACCAGGCAAGAAAATCGCAAACATGGAAATACATCCAGACTGAGGCCATTTGTATAAATATTCGGCGGCCCTCAGCGGGAATCGAATCTACGACCGCCGGCATCCTAATCTGACGTGATACCGTTAGACCAACGAGGCAGGCAGATAGTGGGGACCTAAACAAACCACTGTATTACAGAATTTTGCTGGCAAATCCATTAAATTGTATTAAAAAATCCTAATTCTTTTCTAAAAAGCCTAAAAATCCGGATGAGATTCGGTGAGGGCACAAATGGTTGGTAAAAGATAGTATATGCATTTTCGCAAAAAATGCAATAAAAAAGTGTGACTGTGAAGCTCAATATCTATTTACCCCCGGTTTTCCATATACCAACAAATCTGTTAATGTACTGTTTACAGCTGTCAGTTGTTTCGTTTTTTGTTTACACTTTCCCAAGTACAGTTGTTAACAGTAGATTAAAATAAGATATTTGTTTATTTTTTATGTAGCACAAGTTTGTGATGCCCTTGCTACCGCAGCACAAGTTTGTGATGCCCTTGCCTGGCTACCACAGCACAAGTTTATGGTGTCCTTGCCTGGCTACCACAGCACAAGTTTGTGATGTCCTTGCCTGGCTACCGCAGCACAAGTTTGTGATGTCCTTGCCTGGCTACCGCAGCACAAGTTTGTGATGTTCTTGCCTGGCTGTGTTTCACAGCGTTTGTTATCGAGCTCCTCCGAAACGGCTTCACCGATTTTTATTTTTTGTGTTTATTTGGTAGGTATGAGACTAGGTCGTAGGCTAATTAATAGTGCAAAGCGACGTTTGCCTGGTCAGCTAGTTACATATAATATAGTTATGATAAACATACATGGATATGATGAATATACATAAAATACCGTATGTTTATTTGTACAAATATCCTTAGTCTGTATGTTTTTCCCTGTAAGTGATATCCTTGAGTTACCATAGCACAGAGAATCCTAATTTGGGGCATCTAAACAACACAACAATTCAAGTTTTATTCCCAACAATTCTCGTACCGAATACCGCTTCAAAAGATTACCATCTCATATGTCAGGGGTGGTGAACCCAAAGACATGCGTGCTATTACTCGCACGATACAAAATAATTTGGTCAATAAAATAATTTAGTAGATACTTAATGTAATTCATGTAGCCGTGTAAAGTATCTGGCCTGGTTTCTATTTTCTATTTATACAGCCCATGAAAGACATAGCGACATTGGCTCACTGAACGGCGTCTAGTTATGGGCCACTACTCTGTGATCACCTTTCTCCACCGTGCGTCTTCCCGTCTAACCAGATAATAATCCGCCCACCTCCACTTCAGAGCCTGGCTTGCAACAGTTTCTTTTTTCTCTAACTTATTACCCGTACGTACTACGATAATAATTAGATAGTACATAGTTGCTATTTAACCATCTGCGTTATACATTACGCATTACTAACTTAACTTCGGATTAACTTGAGTTTTTGGCAGGAGAGTCCGACCAGGTTCCTCTAATTAAATCCGGACTTTAACATAACGGAAACTGACACCTGTATCTCTGAGGGGTAGGCAGTGAATAGGGTCTGCTACCTGCCACGATCCTAACTTTGGCTTCATCAACATTCATTAGTCGTTGAATGCACGCACGCCGGTTACGGGTACTTTTTATTCTTGGCCTTAGCAGCTAATACATCCTATTTGGTCAAACTATGTCAATAAATAAATATTTTCACAATCTAATACATAAAAATCTCGTGTCACAGTATTTTTTATCGAACTCCGATACGGCTTCACCGATTTTTGAGATTTTAATTTTGTATTTAATAGTTCTGAGAATAGGTCGTAGGCTAATTAATATGGCAAAACAACGTTTGCCGGGTCAGCTAGTAAATAAATAATAGGGGTTAAAGTATGAAATTGCCGTTTTATTGCAATAGGTTCTTTGAATTGACATAGATTTCAAATGGTTTCTATGATGTTCTTTTTTTAAAAAAATGTGAAACATTTGAATATCGACTTTCAATTATTTTTGTTATTCAATTTAGACAAGAAAGATGGATACTGCGAAAATTCGAGTGATTATGAGGCACCCATTTTTCGTATTTTTTTATTTTATTGATTTGACGCAAGTGAGTCAATATTGTGGGTAAGGTAACGTTAAACCATGCCGCTAATTCCTGGGTAGTTTGACTAGGGTCGGCTTCCACTATCTCTCTTAATTCATCGTTATTCACCTGTGTGGGCGGTCTTCCTCGTGGCTCGTTCTTTAAGTCGAAATTTCCATCACAAAAGCGTTTAAACCAAAATCGCACGGTGCGTTCATTAGTAGACCCCTCTCCAAACGCAGCATTGATATTGCGGGCTGTTTCTGCCGCGTTAGTTCCGCGTCGGAACTCGTATTCAAAAATCACTCGAATTTTCGCAGTATCCATCTTTCTTGTCTAAATTGAACAACAAAAACAATTGAAAGTCGATATTCAAATGTTTCACATTTTTTAAAAAAAGAACACCATAGAAACCATTTGAAAAAAGTTTCATTCGAAAGCCTCAAACCATGAAGATTCTATGTCAATTCAAAGAACCTATTGCAATAAAACGGCAATTTCATACTTTAACCCCTAATAAATACTTTCCTCCATTCAAAACATGAATAAATCTTCTTTGAGAAAGGTTCACCACCCCTGCTCGTGCACCGTTTAAAATGCAGCCGACGTACGCCGCTTGGTTCGTTACCCTCCTAATTTAACATTCTCTGGGGCTCCCCGGCGGGGCTCTCCAGAGTGTTTTCTGGTAAACTCGCGTCCGGGTTGCGGGGCTCCATGCAGTAACACCAGCGCCGCCTGTGGAAAAAGAAACATATATTTTTGACAGATCGTTTAGAAACGTCGAAAGTCCACAAATATAATTTCCCATACATTTAGTACATTATAATGGGATAAATAAATCAGAAATCAATAATTTATTTCAACGTAAAGAATTTACATTCTGTTTGCTGAATGTCAATGTACTATGTTACTATGTTAGCCGCTGCCTTCGGGCCGTATTTGTAGTGGAGAAAAAGGCAGCGGGAAAAAAAAAACTCCACTCTGACCATCTTTTCTCAAATCATCTTAAACTTATACATCAAAGCCTATATGATATGATTCCGTGATAGCCACCAATAACTTTAAAAGCCAAAATGACACTTCTTACAAAAGTAGGAAAAACATTAATGCTGCGGCCAGACACACGAACAGCACCCGTTCATCGTTACAATGTTCCGTGCTCGCCTGTTAAATGTCGGTTTACTGTAGTTTCAAAGATGCCCAGGAGCCTAATTGCGCTCACCAAATCCTGTCGGAATCCTGACATTTGCAACAGCAATTTGTATGGGATTTGACATGATTGAGGTCGTCCAGGATTTGGTGCGCGTAATCTCTGCTCCTAGGACCAGGTTATATGTCTACAAAAACAGACGACAGCAACGCGTTTCATAATCATCGTCGATCTTATAATATTAACGGATTCGCGAATCGTTTTGGTACGAATTGGCGGAATTGCCACGACAAATGCGTGCATATGAGCCAGCCGTCTCTGGGCCGCGTTTCATTGAACTACAATTTATAGTTTGTAATGTCAATTCGATGTTAATTCAACCAGTATAATAACCAGTTAATTTCATTCACCACCTGTGGTTTACTGGTATAAAATGCTTATAGCATGAAGTCCGCCACATTACCATTGTATTTTGTTTGCCTGTGTGCAATAAACGTATTATTAATAAATAAAAACCGGCCAAGTGCGAGTCGGTCTCGCGCACGAAGGGTTCCGTACCATTATCTATACAACGTTTGTTGTATGGGAGCCCCCCTTAAATTTATTTTATTCTGTTTTTAGTGTTTGTTGTTGTAGCGGCAACAGAAATACATCATTTGTGAAAATTTCAACTGTCTAGCTATCACGGTTCATGAGATTCAGCCTGGTGACGGACAGCCAGACGGACAGACGGACAGTGGAGTCTTAGTAATAGGGTCCCTTACCCCTTTGGGTACGGAACCCAAAAAATGTACTTTGCGTAGGCGGGCGGACATACTTCGGCCAAGTAGGCGATGTATTAGCAAAGGGCAAGATAAAAAGTGCCCGAGACCGGCGTGCGTGCATGCAACGACAAATAAATGTTGATGAAGCGAAAGAGATCTGTCGGGTTCGTGGCAATCGGCAGACCCCGGTCTCTGCCTATCCGTCCGGGATACAGGCGTGAGTTTATGGTATGTTAATCTATAAACCTGATAGCGTACAACATGGAGATCTAGAATTATTCTTAATTCTTTCTCCTGTTTGTGCAATAAAGTGTTCTCTATGTATCTATCTACCTAGACCTGTCTATCTGTCGATCTATTTGGTGTACAAAACAGTTCACAACCATATTACACGATATAAAAGTAATAATATGATCTAAGCACTTAAGTTGTGGTCTAAGGCATGTGCACACAACAAAGCCACATGTAAGTTTGAGTATCTTGATGAGGTATAAAATTTTAGTTATAAGCATTTTTGATAAAACCATACAACTTTTTGGTTGTCGATTTTGGTTGAGCATCTCTTAAACTTAGCATAATGCGCGTTGAAGATATCGATTTCCGAGCTAGTGGCTACAACTTCGTTTACAACAATTTCCAGTGGCACGACGTTAAATTTGGATAATCTGTCAGCATAATTAGAGAGTGAGCGTCCCTATTTACACCGATACGATGGCACCTTCAAGCATCTCTTTTGCAAACTCTCAATACTGTTAATGTGAACCGCGTAGTGAGGAGACCCAACCTGCCAACCGTACTCCAGCACGCATGCTGTAGTAGAGACGATGAAGACTGCAAGGCTTCTTGAATCCTTTGGATGCTCTGACTGCAAAACCTAGGAGCCTATTTGCCTTACTGGTAAATATGCCTCTGGTTGTCCGATGGGGAAACGGGAAACTGCTATCGAAAATACAAAAAATAACCCTTTCAGCGGTAAAATAAATAAATCGCCTTTCCAATAGAGATAACAAGTGCAATCAAAACAGCGCGGGCGATAGCCAAACGCCCCTTTTTTGCGCGTCCAATTACTCAAATTGAACTCTTTTTCCACGTGGGTTTAGAGTTTGAAATGGCAAGTCCGCCACACACCCTTTCTGAAAACACTGCTGCAATATATACATTAGAAACGGATGGGGCCTCTCATTCTACTTGAAAACGTTTGTTTTAGAGTTCCGTACGCGAAGGGTAAGTGACAAATGCATACTAATAAATAATAAAATAAATAGCTTCTACACAACACAACGCAAAGATATTAAAGCTGCTTTTAAAGGTTTTTTATGAATGAGTGTGCTTTGTGGTACAACAACATTTTTGTTTAGTGCCTTCTTTACCTACAGTCGACAGCACATAAACTTTAAACGTTTTCAGCTAATGTTTAAGTTGCAACAGTGTTTTAATCTCCTTAAAACGTTTCACACATTTTAAGTAATCGTTTCGCTGTGGGTTTATCCACAGCATTGATTTTCAGGAAGGGTGACGCCTTTGTAGTTTCCAATACCACTCGCTAACCGTGAAGGAAAACATTGTTAGTAATCCCGCGGCCTAGTTAACCCACCTCCACACGCTCCACACATTGTATTCCCTGTGGATTGAGCTGACTGAGCTGGGAAGATAGTATCCCTGTAGATAGATGATGGACAAGCCTTTTTCATCTAAAAATAATGTCCCAGGCGCTACAGCGCCTGAGCGAACACTTTAACTAACTACCTATAGTGTAGTTTAGAAAAGGATGTCCTTGAGTGTAGAGTAGCCACTAGATGCTGTAAAAACCGTATACGCCTGAAGTTGGCTTGAGCAAAGTAAAAGAAACTTGTTTAGTAACCTCAATGTCACGTAGATACTCATCTGTTTAAGCAGTGGTTAACATTACTTGGCATCGAACAACAATGAGTGTCTGAATCTGTTGAGACATTAGTAAAGGGGGGTAGGCGGAGACCAGGGTTCGCCACTTGCTACGATCCTGACAGACATCTTTTGCTTCAACAACATTCATTGGCCACTGCATGCATGGGCGCCGTGCATAACTTTAAACCCATCTAACATAGATGTAGAAGGCCTATTGTTATTACGGTTGAGGTGCTTCACCGGACATTCAAAAGACTGTAGAGATAAAAATGTTCACAGTTGCTTCAGTCTTGTAGCTAAACTGGGGAGCCACTGCCACTAATGTATTCACGACAGTAGGATTCCAGATTACTTCCTTATAAATCCTTACTAATATTATAAACGCGGTGGTATCCTATTGGGTAGAACCTCGGACTCGGAAGTGGGAGACCCCGGTGCGGGCATGTACCTATGACTTGGTTTTCAAAGTTATGTACATTTGTGAAGTTATAGTAGATATACCACTCGCTAACGGTGAAGGAAAACATCGTGAGGAGACCTGAGTGTCTGAAATCGCCAATCCGCGGTGGGCACGCGTGGTGATTAAGCCTATACTCTCTCCCTGAGAAAAGGCTTGTGCCCTACAGGGGGACGTATATAGGCTGCGTATGTTATGTTATTATAAACGCGAAAGTTTGTATGTATGGATGGATGTTTGTTACTCTTTCACGCAAAAACGGCTGAACGGATCCGGATGAAATTTTGCACAGAGATAGATTATAGTCTGGATTTGCACATGGGCTATTTTTTATCCCGGAAAAATACACATCAAAATTACCACGCAAACGAAGCCGCGGGCAACAGCTAGTATAGCATAAAATATTGCAACGGAAACAATATTCTACTAAAATACTATAGGGTTTGCCACTTGCCACAATCCTAACCAACCTCTTTCTCTTCATAAACATTAATTTGTCTTTGCATGCACTATACTTTTATCACCCTAGAGCATTCGCTAATACATCCCCTATTTGGTCGGAAACCTTAAGATCCTTTTTGGTTTTAAAATAATTCAAAAAAACTTCCACTCAACACAATTACTTGACCTGGTCCCAAACTAGGATACCCTGCGCTGTGGTAACCAGGCAAGGACACCACAAGCATGGAAAACACCCAGACTGAGGCCATTTGTACGAATGTACCGCGGCCCCCCAGTGGGAATCGAACCCACGACATCCGGCATGGTAATCGGACGAGATACAAGGCTAGACCAACGAGGCAGTCAAATGAAATCAATTTTACGGTTCCATCCTGTGTTAGGCTTTGACAATTAAGCTGCGGAACCACGCGACGTTGCCTTTATTCCCATATTTTGTATAATGAGATGCGACGACTATTTTGGTAACTTTTAACTAGTCGGTAACTTTGTGTTCGGGCGGAAATGGGCGGCAATCAATGTGTTACGAGTTCAAGGCTGCCAGTCATTTTTTACCCGACTGCGGCGCAGCCCAAAAGGAGGATACTGTGTTTAGCTCGTATGTACCAGCTATTAATTAAATCTTATAAATCTAGTATAGAAAAAAGTGAGTGTGTAGTGTAGGGACCTCTCGGTGTGTAGATGTGTAAGTTTGTCCCTGTGTAGATGTGTATATATACGAGTCAAAAGACAATTGATTAAGCTCACCCTTCGTATACAATCTTCTTATTAAATCAGACCCCGCCAACACTCCGAGGAAACTAGAATTCTTCGAAATGACTCGTCCTGTGGAAATAATTTACATTCAAAAACCTAGAGGCTAAACAAGAGGCTAAAAATTCCACCCATGCTGGGACTTGAACCCGCGACCTCTGGCTAACGGTGCCAGCGCTCTCCTAACTGAGCTAATGGGCAAGTGCAGGCATCGGCGAAACTTCGAACCTCTTTTCAAACTTGTCTGTATTACGTACAGGCAACGACATCCGGCTGAAGTAATTAATGTACATTACTTGCAGCCCCGAGTACGGATTAGTGCAACAAAAAGAATATAATCATGTAGGTACAGCGATATCATTCCGATGTAAAACCTAACTGCATAAAAGGGGGTAATCCGTCGCCAGTCTCTTCAATACCAAAAAACTAAATCATCCAGTAAATCTACAAGTTACCTCAATTTTGACTATTTATCAAGGTTTTCATTACCTACTATGATTCAAATTTAATTTTACTGAATGAAACATGGAAATTTGTAAGATCCACTTACGTGACACGTTTTTTATACCCACACATTTCGGATAATATGATTACAGTAACAACCATTTATGTATTGAACCTCTGTTAACCCGATTTAAACCTGATAAATCGGCATAACAGATTTTGCGTCAGTTCAATTATATTTTACATTTTGTCGACAATATTTTACATGCAATTTGTGGAAGTTATAATTCCATTCTGGTCGACGCCGCAAACACGGATGGCAACCAAATTCTTGGACACATGTGACTATGCCCCGAAGGGAATCAATTTGGCTAGTGATGGCAGGAGTTTTAAAGTCTTGTTAAAAGGCCAACCTTTGAAAACTCGAGTCATGAAATTGTACTTCCCCCGAGTACTTTTTGTCCATCGATATAGATCTCGTGACCTCTTGATCTCTTGGCTCTTCTCGGTTTCTCGTATGCTAATAATGTGTTTCTCTACTGTTCCGCTAATCAACTAGTCAGTTGACCAAAGTGCATAGAAAAAAAAAACAACAGCTGCAGCAACAGTAAATTACTTTTTTGTTAGTGAACGAGAAACTGGGGGTCAGTTACAAACTCAACACCGGTTTCCCGTCCGCCAATATTTGTAGATTTAGCACCTGACATAAAAACTTATTTGACATTTGTAATTCATTAATTTCATTATGGTATTTTGACATTTCAATAACAATAAACTACAATTAAATATTTGCATGTTAGAACATATCTAACAGAATGTGAGCTCATATATAATATCATGCCATCCTTATATACCACGTTCTAAGCAAATAAAATTATTTTATTTTTATTTTTTTATTTATGTTAATAATTTGTTAATCCACTGTTAACAGCTGTCAGTTTTGTTATATGCATTTTGGCCAACTGCCAGTGGATTAAAATATTGTTAGCGTACGAGAAACCGTGGGTAAACCACTGATTAGCCGCCGACGCATGTGCATAAACAAAACAGCGCACGCCAACGGGATCATTCCGCAATTCGAATGGGATTGTGCTTAATCCCCGCGGATTAAGTCTGGGCATCAATAGCCATGTAGGTCACACGAGGCTCCGGCACTAGTGATGGTGGAGCTCGAGTCTTTTTAGCCTCATTAACCAGACTCGTTTTACTTTTCGCGAGGCTACAGTTCTAGAAAGGCACTAAAAAGGTCCAGAGCTAACCTACTCATTGGTAAATTTAGGCCCTTAGGAATCCTGCTCAAGGCTTAAGGCCTTAAGGGCATCACTAGTACCGGAGCCCCGTGTGACCTACGTGGTAATTGATGCCCAGACTTAATCCACGGGGATTAAGCACAATCCCGTTCGAATTGCGGAATGATCCCGTTGGCGTGCGCTGTTTTGTTTATGCACATGCGTCTGCGGCTAATCAGTGGCTTACCCACGGTTTCTCGTTCGCTAAAAATATTTTAATCTACTGGCAGTTGGCCAAAATGCAACAAAACTGACAGCTGTTAACAGTTTATTAACAAATTATTGGCGGACGGGAAACCGTCGTTGAGTTTGTAACTGACCCCCAGTTTCTCGTCCACTAAAAAAAAAAATTTACTGTTGCTGTTAACAGCTGCTGTCAGTTGCTCTTTTTTTCTGTACAATTTGGTCAACTTGGCCTTGTGATAGATGATAGACAGATGAATTATTGATTCGCATTAACACACACACAATAAAAACAACAATACAAAGCAAACACGCACGAAACACAACGAAACATTTGAGACGCGGACATTTGAGAAGCTAAAGCTAAAACCCACCCCCTTTCTAAAGCTCAACTTGATTAATTGTCATACCTACGTAATTGCGTCGTACGTATTACGGAGCTCGGGGACGGGCGAGTCGTCAGGACACACGAGCCTTTTTGTTCGATAGTGGCACGTGCGACCTTTACGATAAGAGCTATCGGGGTTCTGTCGCTGTTTGAACTCGCTCATATCAAGGGGCTCCGTGCAACACTTGAGCCGTTTATGGAAAACAAATTCAGACCAAATAGAAAACATAGCCGTGAACCTAACGCGAAAAATCCAGGCCGAAACCGGCCGTTTTTAGCATAAATGCTATCTAGTCCCAGGTCCGTGATCGCAGGTTTCGGTTCGTGGGTTCATAAAATCACTATTAACATGATTGAGAGATTGGTCTGACACTTTTTGCCATAACGATCTGTAAAAAAAGATATGGCTTGTTTTCCATCGGTGCGCTATTGTTATCGCATGAAGCCCCTTACAGCGCTTGTGACACCCAATGGGGAACTTGCGCCTAACTTCGATTGGAGTGACATTGCCTTTAGTGTAAAGAAATCATTCAAAAACTTGGGAAAAAATTAAAATAAAACAATAAAAATATTTTTTACGGGTTTTCAAGGTAAAAAAATGCGAACATTAATGGTACTCAAATAACAAAAACTTTATCGAGATTTAGTTTTTTCATTGAATTCTAAACGTTTTCTTGTACACCCTGCATAATAACATTATTTTACGAGATAACTCAAATATTGATAAACGCTTCATACATTATGAGGCCTTATGTGTAAGTTCCGTGTGGCGCCGGATTAAGAATAGCGTCACTCCATTTCCTTCCGTGAATGTCGTAGAAGGTGACTAAGGAAATCAATAACCAGGAGACGGGCAGCAGCGTCTTCCTGAGATTCCAACCGCATACTGCGATCGCCAACCCGCCTGCCAAGCATCGAATGGGCCTTAAACTTTTTTTAACAATATCTAGTTAGTATATCGTAAACTTATGTATTAGTCTTAATATAATAGAGAAAAGATGGTTAGAGTGGTGTTTTTTCCCGCTGCCTTTTTCTCCACTACAACTCGAAACATAGGCAGCGGCTAACATTGTCATTGAAATTCAGCAGATTTCTGTACATCGAATAAGCATGTTTTGACAAAAGAAATATATATATGACTTTTCTTGAAAACATTTCTGAAAATTAGGCTGGTTGTCTCCGAAACACATTGCAATCGATAAAATATGCCAAAGTTACCCCTTAAAATGATTCGCCAGTATTCTTTCATTGCTGGGCATGGGCACGCCATTTCGGTCCTCAGCCATCCTCATCCAGCCGCTGCCAGCAATTGACTTGTCTTTCCTGTGGGCAAAGCCGACTTAGCGGTCAGGATGGTATAGGTGCTGGACAAGCCTACTCCATCTAATATACTGGCCAAGTGCGAGTCGGACTCGCGCACGAAGGGTTCCGTACCATTATCTATACAACATTAGACACAAAGATCGAGAAAAAAAGAACCGGCCAAGTACGTGTACTCGTTAACTGGTTAAGCCTAATAAGCCGTGATACATTTCCTTTTAAGTTCATTATATGTGCGACTACCCCAAATTTTTTCGCGTTTCTAAAATCAACCGTTTAGCCAGGAGAGGGGGGACGCCCTACTGGGACAAAAATTTGCACTTTAAAGCTTAATTATAAAATAAAAAAATAGTCTTCCTACACCCACAATATTTTTAACGACCAATCCAACGAGAAAAAAAATCATCCCCACTTTTCATGTTTGGGTGGAGTAAAAAAAACAGTACAGTAAAAAAATATGTTTTCAAACATTTTATTCTTTAACTTTGTCAGCGTGATAAATACGTATACACATAACATATCACAGCTTTCTAGTACCACCGGTCTTTGCGCTTACAGACATGGCGAAACTGTAAGGGTCCTTGTCGGAACCCTGCCTACGGAACCCTAAAAACGGCAAAAAAACACGTTTGTTGTATAGGAGCCTTTAAATGTTTAATTTATTCTTAACGGGACCCTATTACTGACTTCACTGTCCGTCTGTCTGTTCGTCTGTCTGTCCGTCTTGCTGTCTGTCTGTCACCAGGCTGTATCTCATGAACCGTGATACTCGTAGCTAGGCAGTTGGAATTTTCACAGATGATGTATTTCTGTTGGCGCTGTAACAACAAATACTAAAAACAGAATAAAATAAATATTTAAGGGCTCCCATGCAACAGACGTATTTACGTATTTTTTGCGCTTTTTTGCTCGATATTAATAACGGCTTGAAATATTCACAGAATATTTAGTTCTATATTCGCTTCAAAAAAATAATTATTAAATTAATATAAACAAATATTTAAGGGGGGCTCCCATAAAAAAAACGTGGTCTAAAGACAGCACTCGCCATCTAGCGGCCATCTATGTAACCTTCACAGCGCCGATGTCATGTCGTTAAATGTCAATGTTAAACGCTTCTTGTTGGTTTCTATATCTATAGGCGCTGTTGTCAAATTCGATCTTTGTCTAATGTTGTATAGATAATTATACGGAACACTTCCTGCGGAAGTACGACTCGTGCAGGCCGGTTTTTAGATTGAGTAGACTTGTCCAGCACCTATACTATCGAGACAGCTGACGCTAACTGTGAAGGAAAGCATCGTGAGGAAACCTGTCGCTTGGTTGGCACGTATTAATATACTTGCCAAATTTAGTTCTAGATCAACGGAAAGTACCCTATAAATTTTGATTCCCTTGAGTTTCGAAGTATACGTTTTTTTGCGGTACAAACGGCCGTATATTTTTTTGACGTTAACTTATAAGTTTGATTTTTGCACAGCTTCAAGGGACTGTAGACCTGAGTAACTTTATGGTTGAATTTCAACTTGATACCTCCACGCGTTCCTGAGATAAAGGGTCTTGACAGGCAGACGGACGGACGGACGGACAACAAAGTGATCCTATAAGGTTTCAGTTTTTTACTTTTGTACGGAACCGTAAAAATCACAAAAAGACAAGAATCTAAATAAAAACTAACCAACAGCCCCCTATTGATAAGCATTTACTTTCAAGCGGACGGCACCCAAATTCAACAACTCACTGCGAGGTACCTATAGTTATGTAGGTAGATGCCGCTGCTTAGTAGTTAATGCTCAGCAATCGGGTTGTTCGTAGTGCGTCACTCCATTGCAGTGGGCGTCAAATGGCTCATCATGATGATGATTATGAATCTGGTTGTCGTGATTTTTTTATTTAAATTTTCATTTACATTGAAATCGTGCCGGCGAGACGTGCATAGACGACACCTTTTGGTCAGCCTTTGACGCCACCCGGGAAGCGCGTGTAACGTAACGAAGTTGAGCTCACTACAAAGCGAGTAACTACGACCCCCGCTTGTTGGAAACTATATGACGCCATTTACGCTTCACTTGTTTGCTCTTACTAACGACTGAAGTTTAATAACGCACAACACGTGCACTGTAAGTTTCACACTACAGCTGCAACCGAAATTAAGAGCACGGATGCGAGAAATTGTTACTGTTAACTTTTGTTTATTTTATTTTATTTAGTATAAATGTATTATTATTAATTGTACATCCGTTCTCCACATTTTACAATATTGGCTTTCATTACGTAGACTGTAATCGGTCTAACCGTTTATTTAACTTTTGACAGATGCACACCCGTTAGTCCCTTATTTAGTTGACAGGAAACCACAGGCGAAAAATGTAACACTTCTTTTCTTGGACACCTTTTTTTTTCACAATAGTGATGCGACGTGTTTTGCTACAATATTATAAGGAGTAGATTATGTAGCGAAGAATTATCAGGTTGATTTTCTAAAAAAAATATAAATATGTATTACAAAGATGTATACTATAAGATATTAAACTTTAAATATTATCAGTAACAAAATAAAACAAGTTACATTCTATAATATTATTTTATGGTGACGATTAAAACTTCAACATAATTAAAATCGATTATCACAAACAATCGAATCGGTAACTTTGTAGAACGTCACCTAATGGAGCTGTCAAAAATTATGGTTGGACCGACTGCAAGAAATGAAACAAACGCACTCTTAGTCTGACGATCGTGCAATAAACAATGCCTGGCATGAGAAGGAAAAAAAATATTTAATTACTTCATCACGAAACTTTTACCCTTGACTTCTAAGTGAAACATTTTAAGAGCCAGTGACAACTAAGAGACAAACAGTGCAGTGAGTGCATAAAGCAGATAAGAACCCGCTGTGTGTATTTTTTTATTTTATAACCGCGTAAGTTTAATTTCGAGCAAGATAAAAAGTATCCGAAACCGGCGTGCGTGCTTGCAACGACTAATGAATGTTGAGGAAGCGGAAGTGATCTGTCAGGATCGTGGCAAGTGGCAGTCTCTGGTCTCTGCCTACCCCTCTGGGTTACAGGCGTGAGTTTATGTGTGTATGTAAGTTTAATTTTGGAAGAGAAACTAGCCTGTTTACCCCGACGCACACATTGAGAAGAATCGTCAAGGGTGCAATTCGTCAAAATACGGTTCTTGTCAAAGGCTCGTTTGGTCAAACATTTGGTTTGCCAAAGTCGCGATTCGGTAAGTTCGAATATCAGTAAAGATATAACAATATTAAGAAAATAATTATGCAATTATAAATAACAAATAAATAATAAAGTCAAGGGTTCCTATCCCCGAATACTTGTTAAAATTTCGGAATCACCGTGCAAAGGCACCTTTGACGAAAAGGGTGTTTTGACGTATCGAACTTTTGACAAACGTAATTTGACCAAAGGCACCTTTGACCAACAGGGTATTTTGACGAATCGCACTCTTGATCATAGGCGGAAAACCCCGGGAACCCTGCAGTAGTTAGTTATATCTTCGTTCTGCCTCCCGTTGTGTAGGGTACGAGATTTACTGTCTCCTAGGTTGTAACAAATGACGCTTGAGCGATGTTGCGAATCCGTCGTCGTCTAGAGTGAAACTCTTGGAAAAGACGGTTAAGGGGCTCCCAGCTCCAGGCTCCACTAGCGCCACCGAAAAATAATCACATTTTTTTTATAGATCGAATTTGCAAAAAGTGTCTGTACAATCTCTCAATCATGTTAATAGTGATTTTTGGACCCATGGCCGTGAAGCTAAGGCAAAAAACCTAGGACTAGATCTAATTAACGACGCCAAAAAGGGCCGTCTTTGGCATAAATGCTGTCTGGTCTCAGGTACGTGATCCTATGTTCTTTATCGGGGATCCTAAAAATCACTGTTAACATGATTCAGAGATTAGTACAGACACTTTTTGCAGATACGATCTGTAAATGAAGGTGTGATTTTTTTTACCATTGATGGCGCTGGTTAGCCTACTGGATCCCCTTAAATAAACAGAAAAGGTTGTTCTCGTTGAGCGGGCTAAGCGCCGTTCTATCTTGCACTATCTATCTTTTTGTTGTGTCTGGCTGCTATTATGAAAGAAAGAAGAAAGAAAAATATATTTTCACTTCTCTTGCTCGTAAAGTTCGACTCTAACCCCCGGTTTCTCGTACACTAACAAGCTGTTAATCTACTGTTGACAGCTGTCAGTGGTTTTTTTTCTATGCACTTTGGTCAATTGACAGCTGTTAACAGTAAATTAACAGCGTGTTAGTGTACGAGAAACTGGGTGTATGTCGTGCGTAGACAACATAATGGAATAAGGAATGTGTAGGAATGTGCGTCTTTTCTAAGCCACTATGTATGGTTTATGTTAGCGTAAGTACCTATCAATAGTGTCTAATTAATAGTATTATTTTTCGTGTCACAAATTTCCACATAGTTTTAAATACTGGCGAAATGCCTAAGATTAAGGAAAAATTAACGTTGACTGTGTTAATGTTAGTTGATAAGATAATGTTTTATTTACACACCAAAACACACATTTACATACTTGGACGAAATTAACACATAAAACGCCCAAAAAAATAAAAATAAAAAGACGCACCAATTTTTATGATTTAAATAAAGAAAATTGAAATGAAATGAGACGACATAAAATCGTTTTTTAAGCTGTAGTGCTGAAAGTAAAATTTTCTTCTAAAACTAAGATAATGAGGCTCAACAGTCAAACAGAGACAAAATATATTGCACAATTTAATTTAGCAGTAAAATTTCATAGAATACTGAAACTTGTTGTTTTATTTTATTCATGAAATTAGATAACTTATGACTTGACAGAAAACAAGTATCCAGGTCTAAATTCACATGGTAAAAGTAAAAAAAATAAATTGTTTGTTTTTTATGTTCTTTCATTGTACGACGATTTTGTTCGAAATTTTCCTCGCAATCGAAGTGAAAAGCAGAGTGTATAACTCAGCCCTAAATGTCCATTTTTATCCTCGACTATATTGGTCGGATGAAAACGGATCGCTTTAAGCCCTTGTCACTCTGCTATTATTTGATGGCACAGTACTCAAAAACATAAAATCACACAACAAAATACAACTGTCAACAGAAAACACAATATCAGCCGAAATGAAGGCAACGGTAAGAAATATAAAAAAGACGAAAACCAACAATGCATCTATTGTTGTGACACATTTTCTTTGTGAACTTTACTTACTTATGTCTTAATTATAGCCGGCCTCGTCGGTTTAGCCAGAGGTCGTTGAGAGGACGCTGTACTTTTGTGCACGTGGCCTCAATCTTCGTATATTTCCATGCTAGTGATATCCTTACCTGGTTACCATAGCACAGGGTATTCTAGCTTGGGACTAGGACAAGTGATTGTGTTGTGAGGAAGCTATTATTATTATTATTGGACCCACAGTTTTTGTCATAAAAAAAATAATGTATATTAACTGAAAGGGCGGTACATTTAACTGTACATACAACTGAACCATTTTTAACACATTCCAAAAATGGAAGGAGATTCCTACGATATATATTTCATACTATGGATGTTTGCGCCTCCCCATATTAAATACCTCGAAAGCAACGAGGTATTTAATACTCTTAAATTCGGTAATCCGTCTTTTGTTTTTTTCTTGTCACAAAATATTAGATTAGAGCACTTTATTGTATACACCAGAAAACGAAATACATGAAAAGCGCAAGCGACACGTATTATTATCAAAACCCATTTGATTCTATTTGAAAGTCGTCCTATTTTGGCTACGAGGGCTTACAAGAGGGATGAATCTCTACAATGTATGTTCAGCGATAATTCCTTGGCACGGTGTCCGAATTAATTGTTCTTTTTTTTTTTTTTTTTGTTAGGAAAGGGGTTCCTTTGCGGGTGTCCCACATAAATTTTGTCAGGATCTGTTGGACGGGAACTGTGAGACAATCTTCAAACTCTTCAGCTTGCAAAGGTATCTTCACTGCATTACGGACACAACCATACCGCGATAAAACCCTCAGCGCCACCTAGTGGTGAAAGTAGGAAACTATAGTTTCTGTTCAGTGTGTATTTTGAAGGCGATTTTTTTTTCTACATCGACTTGTATTCTGAAATAATTATTATTATTTACAAACAACAAAATCACGTCTTGGTCCCAAACTAGGATGCCCTGTGCTATATTAACATTTGAAACGTCCCGGGTGACCGGGATCCCAGACTAGCGAAATCCCGCATACATTTTGCGGTACTAATCTCGGTCGCAAAGTTTGCGGCATCCCGCTTGGCTTGATCGCAGCGTAGATTAAATATGTATAACTCTGCGCGTGGCGGGGCGTGTGGTTGTCAATTTGACAATTATGATATTTAAGTAACCATGGCAATTTATGTTTCTGATGTTTAAATTACGCGATTATGTCAATTTATGTTTCTTATGTTATAATCAGTGGTCGGAGTAGGTATATTGAATTAAGGTCACTGACATCAAACGTGTTAATATGGATACGCCTCCGAGTTTCCGGATTATTATGATAAAAATACCGAAACATCGAAATTATTACATGAAACTAGTTAAAAATGTATCAATACTCTCAACGCTATGCTGCTAGTGGCGTAGATGACCAGAATTTAATAGTAAAAAATGACTGGTCAAAAAAAAAAATCAAAATGTAGAACTTGTAACCGATGAGGATTAAAAATAATTATTTTTAATAAAACTGTAATAATGATTATTTGTATTAACAATAAACAATTTTGTTTGCTTACATATGGTTTTTTATTTTATTACTCTATTTACCAAATTTTTGGAAACTCCGGTACATTCCGGAAGAAATGCATGTCCATGTTATGATATCATGACGCAAGTATCTAAAATCAATATACCTACTCCGACCACTGGTTATAATCTTTATGTGTATTAATAATTCATTTCTAATGTACCAAAAAGCAATCAATATTTAATTGGTTACATTTAAAATCATTAAATTGCAATACCTGCGGGATTGCGTTCCCAGACTGACGTCATTTGTACAAATCAAGTATGCGGCGACCTCCAGCGGAAATCGAACCCGCCCGTTATGGGATTCAAACGTGTTACCGCTAGACCAACGACGCAGTCAATTGATAAATTATCTTGACCCACAGGGGTCGTTACGAACCCATTTGACCTAGGTTAGTTTTATCCGGTACAAAGAGGCCGTGGTAGTGGACTCACTCTGGGCCGCGTTTTGTAAAATTAAAATTCATAGTTTATTACAAGAACTCGATATGCATTGCCACTGACTGCCTCGTTGGTCTAGCGGTATCACGGCTGATTACCATGTCGGAGGTCGTGGGTTCGATTCCCACTTGCGCCCACCGCGGAATGCCGATTTCAAGCGCTGAGGTATGTGAATAGATCAGACACCCAGGTTTCCTCACGATGTTTCCCTTCACCGTTAGCGAGTGGTATTGCTACTATAACTTCAAAAATGTCTCTGAAAAGGACTCGAACCTGGGTCTCCCGCTTCCGAGTCCAATGTAAATAATAGAAATAGACATAAACTTTCGTTCCCAAAATTTAGGCTGGCAAAGGTTAGTAAATACATCCTTTATGGGGCATTGTATACGTTTCTACAATAAGATTCCTGAGGATATGACAAGCTTGCCAGAGACGCGGTTCAAAAAATGTGTAAAGCACACTGTGCAAAAAAAGATACTATAACATTAAAGATTATTTAGATGACAATGATGTCTGGAATTAAAGCCAGTTCAATACTTGAGTTGTAGGTTTTAGAATATTTATATAAATTCTGTAAATTAAGGACTTAAAAAGCCCAAGTTTGGAGTTTTTTAGATGACAATGATGTCTGGAATTAAAGCCAGTTCAATACTTGAGTTCTAGGTTTTAGAATATTTATATAAATTCTGTAAATTAAGGACTTGAAAAGCCCAAGTTTGGAGTTTTTTTGTCCATTTTTTCTCCAAAATGATCTAGATTTTGAAATGGACACCTAGTTTAACTTGTAACGTTCATTAAGTCGCAGTTTCTGTGCTACTTTTTAGCGGCTACCACCGCTCGTTAATCGACTATGCTTAATTTGTAGATTGAGTAAGTGAACATATTTGTTATGTACATCAAATTGTCATTGTAAACAACGAATGGTATTTCAATGGAACAAGTTCCTGGTAAGTGACTCCAGGACTACGGTAGCTCTTCAGGGCTATTTCAAAAAAGCACAATTCTCAAAAACATAACATAACATTTACATACAGGCTCATACATTGCTTCTGGCCCCACACTAGGATACCCTGTGTCGTGGGAACCAGAAACAACGACATCACAAACATGTAAACATCCAAGACCTGGGGTTTTTTTTTGTCCCCAGCCGGGATTCGAACCCGGGACCTCTCGCATGGCAGATGCACTACCGCTGCGCCACGAGGTCGTCAAATGTCGCTTAAAAACATATTTGGAGCCTAAAAATTCCACCCATGCCGGGACTTGAACCCGCGATCTGTGGCTAACCGTGCCAGCGCTCTCCCAACTGAGCTAATGGGCAAGTGCAGGCATCAGCGAAATTTCGAGCCTCTACAAACCTTTCTGTATTACGTACAGACAGCGACATCTGGCCGAAGTAATTTACATCACTTGCAGCCCCGAGCATGGGCATGGGTGGAATTTTTAGCCTCTAAATAGGTTTTTAAAATTGTACTCGGCACGGGTTAGTGCAACAAAAAGAATATAATCATGTCGCTTAGAGTTTTGTTTTAAATTTTCATTCGAAAAATCTTACGGTTTTTCTGCTTCGTAGTGGTATTGTTTTATAGATAATGCTTAAAATCATATGTGTTAATATGTATAATGCACAAGGATTTACGTGGGACAATGATTGACTGAAGGCAACATTGGTAAAGTGCGTATTTAATCATTTAGGCGTATTTACAGAGAAAAAAATAACTAGCTGAATATTTTAAGGGTCTCTGCAAAGTTGCAGTTCAGATGCAGTTCGAATGCCGTTAGTACAGCTGCAATTAAACCGTGAACTGCACGCCGACCGCAGTGCAACAGCTCGGTTGGTTGGCAGTCTCATTGCAGTCGGGCCAACTGCATTCGAACTGCATCTGCGAGCTGCAATTTTGCAGTCGGCATGCAATCCTTCTGTCTAGACCGTTTCTGATCGCAATATTAAATAATGATTGCAGGGTGTTGATTCTATTTTTGTGATGGTTCAAAAGAATCTACAATTCTTTGCGACATGGACCCGGGACATACGTCGCTACTGCTGAATAATAACCCGACCATCAGTGCGCCATTTCATGTAACTACAATTCATGGTTTACTATGAACATGCGATAATAAATTAATCATAATTATGTTTAATTGACCAGGAGACGGGCAGCAGCGTCTTTCTGAGATTCCAACCGAATACTGCGATCGCCAACCCGCCTGCCAAGCGTGGCGATTACGGCAAAACCCCTCCTTGTCCCGGAGGCCTATGTCCTTCAGTAGGCGCCATATGGCTGATGATGATGATGATGATGTTTAATTCCATAAATCGTTGTATTGAATTTAATAAATAATTACATCATTTATCAATCAAATCTAATAATACATCATTTGGAAGCTGCCGCGAACCACCAAGAATAAGAATTTATAGAGCCGGTGGATTAACATAAAAAAGTTGTTAACCGACTTCAAAAAAGGAGGAGGTTATCAATTCGACGCGTATTTTTGCCATATTAATTAGCCTACGACCTATTCTCAGACCTGCCAAGCATACCTACACAAAAAAATTCATAAAAATCGGCGAACCCGTTTTGGAGGCATTCGATAACAAACACTGTGACGCGAGATTATTATATTTTCGATTAATGTAGTTTGTGATGACGTATCGTTATAATTTTGCGAATAAAAGGCTATTTTATTTTATTTTATTTATGAGCCGGTTCGAGACTGACGGGTCGTCTTGTTGTTCCAGCGCTGTGGCAGGAACATGAGGCGCCCGAGTACGACATCGACTCGGAGGACGAGCGGTGGCTAATGCAGCAACGGCAGCCGGAGCTCACAGGTATTGCCGGCGCCCTCAGTTACATTGCTTACAATACATGTGAAAAAATAAAAAAAAAATATGTGTGCAATTTCCTTTTTATGTACAATAAGGTGTTCTTTATCTGTCTATCCGTATGTTATACGTTTGAGGCGTTCAAGGAGCAATTCCTATGCAAAGGTAGTTTGGTTTTTATTTGCAAACGACATGCCGGATCGCAATGAAACCGATACATCGTTTCATCGTGCTCGGAATTGGAAATAAACTTATCAAAAATTACATTTATAGCCTCGTCAATAGTTTCGGTGAAAAGTCTATAATTTCTTGTTCTATTATTCTCAGACGTGAGCACGAGCAAACCTTGATCTGTGTCCTCTAAACATATTGGTCATTGAGATACGGCTTGTAAATTAAAAGCAAACTACGTTTGTATGGGAATTGCTCTTGAGAGACCCTCGTAAGGTATCTCTCGTAAGAACGAATTTACATTTCATTTAAAGAAAATGAGTAAAACAGAACTATAGTCTAACGATCTTATTTATAAAAACAAGACTCCTTAAAACTCTTCTTAGAGGCAGTTTATTTAATGTATTATGTGGTTACATCTTTTCCTTGTAAAATCTCCACCACAGACTATTTTAATCGGGGTATGTCGAATGTTTAAAGGAATTGTGTTTTTATAAATAAGACCATAAGCCTTATTTTTAAAAACATGATCATTCTAGAACACTTCAGAGTCAGCTTAAATAATCTGTGGTAACGTCTTTCCCTGTACTGCAGAATATTTGAACTGACTCTGAGGAGTGTTTTAAGGAATCGTGTTTTTTATAAATAACACCGCTAGATTATGTAATAAATCACTCCCATATTTTTTTCCGGCCCTCCACCCCACTCTCCATATCAACCTGGGAAGGAAATACTATCTAGTATTAAGCTCGCCTTTCTACAAATTTCATCACCATCATCAGCCATTTGACGCCCATAGGCCTCCCTCATGGTCTTCTCCTTCAACCTTCTCGGTCTTGTACAAATTTGTTTTAGTGCAATAGAGAATTTTTCATTCATTCGCTCAGAGCTGATTCGTCTATCTCTCTATCCACAGAGCTGAAGTTCGAGCAGATGATGGACAAGCTGGAGCGGAGCTCCGGCCAGACCGTGGTGACCCTCAGCGAGGCCAAGCTGTTGCTGGAGAGACATGACGACCTGGTCATAGCGGTGTACGATTACTGGCTGAACAAGCGGCTGAAAACGGTGAGCGTTTGAATCCCACGTCATCTACGACGTGTTGTTGAATTGACACAAAACGTCCACGAATAAGCAAGTTTTTTTTTTTATTGTGGCAACAAACGGTAATTAATTACAAAAAAATGTTTATACGATACTTTAAACTTAACTAATAGACTTAATTTTTTGAGCTTATCGCTTATTGCCGAACCGTGTAGTGAATATGTGGAATAAATTCCCAGAGACAGTAATTAGTGCTCCTTCGGTGAACTCATTTAAAATTTAAGACTTGATAAACATTTTACAAAAAAAAACAAAAAATACAAAATACAAAATTCTTTATTCGTTTTCCATTACATCTTAGTCTACGTACAAGTGCACGGAAGTCATATACACGCATCAGCTTAAAGCTGCTTGTGTATTAATAACATGCGTAGGTCTAATTCACAATTAATCAATATTGGAAACTGTTTCAAGTGCTTTTTTTAATTCGCAACTGCACTTTGTACTCTTCACATTTTAGCCTTAAGTGCGCTTAAAGAGTCGTCAATATCTGAAAAGTTGTTTATATTTTTGAGTTGACCGCGTCAAGTTTTATCATCAAAAGTCATTATATTTTAGAGTTGGGCTTTCCAAAATACAAAAATTCCAAATGGCACCGAAATGCAAGAATCGTTATTATAAAAAAAAACTAGCTGACTCGGCAAACTTTGTTTTGCCATATTAGATTACGTCCTATTTTCAGACCTACCAATTATACACAAAAAAAATCCTAAAAATCGGTGAAGCCGTTTCGAAGGAGTTCGATAACAAACGCGGTGATAGGAGATTTTTAGCTTACTGGAAAGATACAACCATTGATTTAAAAACAGAGAGCCGATTACAAGTTTTCAATACTGGAAATAACTTACTTGACAATGCCTCACAGTACATAATATAACAAACAATATTTCAACCATTCCAAAACAGATAGAACTCGAAGCATATTTACATAATCATTGGCCAGGGAATCGATTACAAAGAATTATAGAAGTCAGTTTCCTCCATTTCCTTCCTTGGACGCCGTAGAAGGCGACTAAGGAAATGAATTAATAGGAGACGGGCAGCAGCGTCTTTCTGAGATTCCAACCCACCTGCCAAGCGTGGCGATTATGACGGAAACCCCTCATGATTATGAAAACCACCCGCAACCTGCAGTTGGCGTCAAATGGTCTGATGATGATGATGATAGAAGTCCGGTTGTAGAATAGTTACAAGCTGATAATTGCGCGTTCTCCCTAAAATGGCGGTCAGGTTTTTTGTCTTTGTTCTGTACTTATTTTATTGTACACAAGGAGATAATTATTAAACTCTTTCACATTCTCAAAGGCAAGGTGCTCTTCACGCACGGCATCATGGCCACAACCATACCGCCAGCGCCATCCAGTGTTACAACTAGCGAATTCTCTATTTCAAAATCGAAAGGCCACAACCATGGATAATCTTATTTTCTTCAAAATGTTATGATTCCTATTGAGATAAATAACGCTTGTTCGGAAGGCGGTTGGTGCTTATGTCTTCGTCGACTTGCGAACCGGTATTGTTCTCTCGTCCGCAGCAACACCCGCTGATATTGGCCGTGAAGACGGAGAGCAGGCCGGGCCACTCCACCAACAATCCCTACCTCGCGTTCAGGCGGCGCACGGAGAAAATGCAGACGCGGAAAAACAGGTGAGTGACCCGATCGTAAATAAATTACTTCTACAAATCACAGTCACTTATCCTGCCCCTCCACTCTCGACGCTAACTTATCTAGGCTACCGCTGTTCGACCACCAATAACTTCATTGATGTAATATTCATCTCATTCGGGTTATTATTACCTGGCAAAATGCACCTGCCACCGTCAGACCGCCAGCTTGCGAGGTACCTAGATATTTCTATTAGTTCTACATTCAGTATTCTGAACTCGCTCCGATCGGTTGAACACAATTGACAAGTCCCGCTCGCCATCCCGCAATTGAACGTGGGGTTATTTTTAGGGTTCCGTACCCAAAGGGTAAAAACGGGACCCTATTACTAAGACTTCGCTGTCTGTCTGTCCGTCCGTCCGGCCCTCTGTCTGTCACCAGGCTGTTACTCAAGAACCGTGATAGCTAGAGAGTTGACATTTTCACAGATTATGTATTTCTGTTGCCGCTATAACAAAAAATACTAAAAACAAAATAAAATAATTACTATTTAAGTGGGGCTCCCATACAACAAACGTGATTTTTTTGCTGTTTTTTTTATCTTTTTGTCTAATGTTGTATAGATAATGGTACGGAACCTTTCGTGCGCGAGTCCGACTCGCACTTGGCCGGTTTTTATTTAACGCTAGTTAGACATCTATATTTTTAACTAACGCTGACCTTATATTTAACTTTTGTTATGTAATATAAATTTTTTATCGTGTCTGTCGGTTTTCTAATAAATATTAAACAAAATCAAACTAAACACGGGTCCCCTTTCGCAGGAAAAACGACGAGAGCTCGTACGAGAAGATGCTGAAGCTCCGTCGCGACCTGGCCCGGGCCCTGATGCTGCTGGAGTTGGTCGCTAAGCGGGAGCGTGCGAAGCGCGACCTGGTGCGACTGACCGCGCTGCTGTCTGAGAGACGGTACCACGCCGGCGACTTCGCCGGGCAGCTGATGGCGGATCTGCCGCAGAGGTGGGTATCGGTGGTCGGTGAGAGAAGCTTATTGTGGTCAATGAGAAACGTTTATCGGTCAGAGCCAGATGGCTATGTTTAGAAGAAGAAGAAGATAAAAGACATTTATTCTACCAACAAGACACATCACAGAAACAAAGTAACAGTAAGTTTAGTGGCTTAGCTGAGTAATTGGTCGATCAAAGGGTCTGGGCTGAATTTGGTAGCTAGATGAAGGATATTGTAGTTAGTCGCTCATATTTTTTGTAGCTCAATGAATCTGATTGTAATTGCTTGCTCTAAGAAAGAAAGCTGGGATTGGTCACTCAAAGAGAGCGTTGTCACTCTTCTACGTACAGCTTCTCGTTCACAATGTCGCTGTATCCAGATACCAGCCAGCCAAAGGGTGTAGTTTTTTTTTCAAGTTTGCTTTTTTGCCTGTACTAACGTGTGCGTTTGTTTTGGGCGCGAATAGGGGGGCTGTCAAGCCCAGAACAATAAATTCGTATGGTATTTTTATATACTTTTCTGATGGACCTGTTATTCTTACTTAATAAAAAAGTAATAATAATAATCAGTACTCCTGGTCCCAAAACTAGGATGCCCTGTGCTATGGTAACCAGACAAGGACATCGCAAACGTGGAAAAACACTCAGACCGAGACACCCAAATGTGTGGCAAATGTAATTTCGGGTTGCCACCTTTTATACTCACAATAAATAAAATAACAATACCGTATCTCTTCCACAGTAGGCCCAGTTACTCGGCAGCCTCGCTGGCCGCCCAGACCGCCTCGTTCCGACGCGAGGCTTACGCGCCCCATTACCCCCACGCGCCGCCCCCGCGCGTCGTCACCACCGCTGATCAACCGCGCCAGGTGAGCGAATCGCGACCTCTTTGCCACGTCTATAGACGTCATTGCCATATAAGCGTCCATTATGCTGATCAGTGCTCAGTATTACGTTCATAAAATCAAAATCAAAGAGTTTTTATTCGTAGCAACGCAGAAACTGCGAGTTGATGCGTACCGCGTGCGTAAAACCAAAACCAACGAGTTTTTATTCAAATGAAAACGAGTTAATGAACGTCACAAATTAAGCTAGGTGTCTAATTAGAAATCTTGATCGTTTTGGAGAAAAATCTACACAGTTCAGTGCTGCCATGTAAATAAGCGTCCACTGTACTGTTCAGTTATGCCAATCACGCGGGAGTATCTCAGAAATGCGTGGTTCAAATAATTCGCGCTTGTTTTGAATTGTTCATTTTGGAGAAACAACGGATCAAAATCTCTGTAGGAATTTTTGGGTACATTGGTGAAAAGTGGCGGTAAATTCGGCGGCTTGGAGCTATTACAGCGAGGATTCTAGAGTTATACATTGACACAACTCGCGCGTTGATCGTAGTTTGGTGAACCATTGTGTTCAATTTGTGAAGAGATCATAGTGGGCAGTGGACATTATTTTTGGTGCTGATGAAAACGCCTTAGGTTCCAAAGTCAATCATTCATTCACCATTCGGTCATCGTTCAGCCATCTTCATTCATTCAATGTTGCGGTATTGCCAACAATTTGCCTTTGAAAATAGTTCTAACTTTCGACTTTCACGCGCAAGATGAAAACTGCTTCGCCTAACTTCGATCAACTTCGCTAGTATAGTAAATACCAGATTTTAAGTTCACGCAAAGAGACACCACGAGCTCACACTGGAACTTAAACGACAATACAGATAAAAAAAACCAGTAAAGATGTGGGAATTTAATTTCAAAAACACTCTGGCTAACGACTCGCTACCGAAATTGTAGAGAGCATGTTGGCGCATTGATGAGTTTGGAATTTTAAACGGGTCTGTTGACCAGTCGCCGAACCATAAAAAAAATGTGCTTCAGACCGGAATTCAAATTTCTTTTCACATTACCGATTTCACTGCCTCTACGCTCTCTGCAAACCTTACAAATGTACTATAAAATGTACTGAGTGCAGATCAGAGATTAGCAAGCTAATTGTCACATATTCTTTTACTACGGCGAAACCGTAAGGTTCAGTAAAATATGTTTGTATTGACGAATAGAACGCCCACTTTTAGAGTTAAATTGGGATTTACTTCCCGTACTCGTCGGGGACCGCCCACAGAATTTTCAAAAAGCACAGGATGTAGTTAATTTGACAGGATTTAGTTAGGATAGTTAGTAGTGTAATTAAAAATAAACTTACAGGCACATACATTGCTTCTGGCCCCACACTAGGATACCCTGTATTGTGGGAACCAGAAACAACGACAAACATTCAAGACCTGGGGTTTTTTTTTGTCCCCAGCCGGTATTCGAACCCGGGACCTCTCGCATGGTATGCAGATGCACTACCGCTGCGCCACCCGTTATACCCATACTCTCTCTCTCTGAGAGAAGGCCTGTGCTCTACTGTGGGACGTATATAGGCCACATAAAGAAAACATGTAGTGCAGATATTTTATATCTTGATTGTGGATTAGTTGGTTTCGATCATGAAACCACTGTGTTTGGTAGCCGGAGACTGTGAAAACGGTGGGATAGGTCTAGGCCACCTATTCGCTGACTAAATTGGCCATAGTGATCTATAGTAGACTACATTTTCGCGTCTAAACTGATAAATAAGACTTTGTCTCCTAGTCGTGTGAGACTATATTTCCGCGCGTCGAAACCTATAGGTGAATTTGAAATCGTTGGAAACATTTCAAGGGAATGTTTCTTTCGTCGTGATAAACTATAATAAATAATTATCTGCAAGTAATGATATGACATTTTTGTAAATATTGGTTATTTATCGGCGTTTGGTTCGAGACAGTAATCTCAAATGAGAGTGGCAAGAAGTGACGTAGCTTTGAAACTTTATTTTTTGACTTTGAAAAATATTAACGATAACCAAAGAATAACGTAAAAGACGTTTTATTACACATTGAAATCTATCGTCCGATATGCGAAAACACATAAAAGCAATCGTGTTGGCCGCTACCGACTTTGAGACCCTCGACCCATATATATTTTTTGCGTGTATTAGCATTTGTTCTGTTATGATTATATAAAAAACGGGCCAAGTGCGAGCCGAACTCGCGCGAAGGGTTCCGTACCGTTATCTATACAACATTAGACAAAGATCTAATTTGAAAACAGCGCCATATAGATAGACCAACCAACGAGAAGCGTTTAATATTGATATTTAACGACATGACATCGGCGCTGTGAATGTTACATAGATGGCCGCTAGATGGCGATCGCTGTCCTGAGACAACGTTTGTTGTATGGGGGGCCCCCCTTAAATATTACTAAATATTTTATCCTGTTTTTAGTATTTGTTGTTATAGCGGCAACTGAAATACATAATCTGTGAAAATTTCAACTGCCTTAGCTATCACGGTTCATGAGATACAGCCTGGTGACAGACAGACAGACGGACAGACAGTTAGAGAGACAGACAGACGGACAGTGAAGTCTTGGTAATAGGGTCCTGTTTGGCACCCTTCGGGTACCTACGGAACCCAGAAAAGGAATTTTTGTTACCCAATAGAAAAAAAATCTAGTTGTAAACTAGTGCCATAGGCGACCAACAGTACAGTAGCGATTTGACCCATTAAATTTATTTATGTAATGTGTCTTATATCATGGTCAGACACCATAATTGAAATTTTGTTAACGAGTTCGATGGCAATCTGGGCCTCGATTCTGCTAGTGCATTACAGTACAGGAGATTCACGATGGTAGGAAGTGCCATGTTATTTTCATTCCATTAACACCTTGAAGGTATGACGATAAGTTGGCGCGCGGAACACTCGAAACAGCAACGAAATTAAATTGGCGCGTTCATCCAATTGTCATTGTACTACTGTGCATTACCAGTATCCACCCCTATATTACGAGCACCAAATCCTGTCTGAATCCTGACGTTTAGTAAGGAATTAGACAGCTGGACGATAGGAATCCTTCAAGCTTCATCATCATCATCAGCCATTTGACGCCCACTGAAGGACATAGGTCTCCCTCATGGTGTTCCTAACCATGTAGGGTTTAGTTCAGTTCAGGCTTAATTCGTGCAATATAGGGGCTGTGACCCTACTAGACGTACCCAATCCTATCGGAATCCTGACATTAGCGACAGCAACTATCAAGGAGTTGACAGCTAGACGTTAGGAATCCTTCAGGATTTGCTGCGCATAATTAGACCTCTGGGCGCTGTAGTCACCATAGGCCACTGTGGTCGCGCACGCCACAAGGGGGTTGCCATGCGGTTGTGATGCGGTTCTGTTGCCCTTGCAGCGAGAGAAACGGCCCTACAAGAGACGAAAGCATCGTCACCACGGCGTCGGCCGATTGCAGGGTCACAGAGGTGAGTGGAGGCGCCCTGGGGCCAGGCAGGCCCCTCTACTGACGCGCAAGTATGGACTCGATACTGTCGACACGCTTGTCTACCAAAACAGAGGTCGTGGGTTTAATTCCTACTGGAGGCCATATGTACAAATCACAGTACGGCAAAAACTACTCCGTTACGCAGGGTCTTAAGGTAAGGACGAACTGGGTCCACGTGCGCGCATGACACAGTGTGTTCTGAGACCTGATATTCGGATGTGCCCATTTTTTGGTTGCATAAATTGTTCAAATAGTCGAAAAGAAGACCCAAGTGTCAAATATGTTTAGTTATGATAATGAAATATGAGTACTGAAAGTCGGACTTTTTTTCTATCCGTGAAACAGAATAATTATTCGTTGGTCAAAATTTGGCATCTTAATTGGCAAATTTATTTGTGTTTAACAGTTATCCGTTTCCGGGGGATTAGGGCTAGATAGCCATTTTCATATTAAAATAGAGGATTTTAACATGTCACAAAATGCAATATTTGTAAAGGTTACTTGCCGAGTGGTCTTGTGGGCACGTCCGAAAATCGAATCTCAGAACAAACTGTGCCACGTGAGCGTAAATAAATCCGTAATTGCGTGTCTCAGTGAGGGGCAGCATGGTGTAATGCTCGTGGATTTGCTAAAATATTCCGCCAAAGGCGGCCGCCATTTCTCTATGCCAGAACAAGTTTTTTATTGACGTTTTATGAAGACTATTGTGACTTTATTGCCTAGCGAAGCCACAGACCACATTTATCAAAAGTATACTAGATTTTGCACAATCATAAAAATTTTTAGTGTGCAGTCAAGACGGATGCCAGACTTAACACTAACTAGCCTTACGTCACATTTGAGAACGGGGTGCAAGATCCTTAAATATTTTATAATGCGCGAATGTGAGAGGACTATAAACGTCTATACACGTTACGACGGGCCAGCAGCGTACGGGCGTAACTGTACAAACTAAAATAAACCTTAAATACTTCAGGAGTTAGAGATTCAGCCACAAGGGCCGGGCTTTTTTGCGCTTGTATTTTAGACTCATACCTTTAATATAGTACTAATTCTGCAATAATTTTGGGTGGTTTGAAAGACATAGCAAAATGAACGTGCCTGACAAGAGCTATCAAATACGCAAGTTTGTTTTTTTAAAAAAACGCACTTCAGAAATATCTCGACACAAACTCGAATCTATTAAAACCATTAGGTAGCCATCCAGAGCGGTGCGTGCGCGCCGCGGGTCGGCGCGTCATTGTCCTGTTAGACGGAGAGGCGGTACTAATTGTTGGCGCATTTTTTTAAACAAGATTCCTCAATTCGAAACGAGATTTCTCAACTATTTTTTTATTTACGTCTGTACTTAATAGATGCCATTTTAATTACTAATTGCTTTCAGACCACCCAGACATGAGCGTGTATGTTGCCTGAGCCTTTCTCCGACTCAGCCAAATTATTATTCTATTTTATATAATGTACCTAAGCTAAAGTTAAGTTGTTCTTGATCATAATTAACATATCGATGTATCATAATGCTTGGCATCGATATATTAATTATGATATGATCTTCCACCGTGTACGATGCAACTGCTATCGTCACCTTCTCGAAATTGAAATCTCCCAATATTATAAATAGATTAAAATTTTTATTAATGGTTTTTACATTAGAAGTATTTAAGGTATATTTTAGTTTGTATAGTGGCGCCTCGCCGCTCTTTGGCCCATTGCCACGTGGATATACGACTGTTAATTTAAGAAAAGGACTACGTGCATCTCGTCCACGCATACTAGACGACAATATTGTATGGGCGAGTGGCAAATAGTTGTCCTTTCTTTAATTAACCGTGCTACTGTATGAGCTTAACAGACTGACAATACAACGAAACTGACCGACTCTGCGTAAACCTACAGACTCTGGCGTGTACACATCATCGGAGGAGGAAACGGCGGCGACCCACGACGACGGACCGTTCGCGTTTCGGCGAAAGGCCGGATGCTACTACGAGATGGTGAGTCGGCTGCGAGCTTTAGATAGTCTTTTTACTGCCCCGTTGGTATAGCGGTATCACGTCTGTTTACCGGATTTACCGGAGGTCGATTCCCACCTTACCGGGGGTCGTCGTACATTTGTACGAGTACTCAGTCTCGGTGCATTTCTATGTTTGTGGTTTCCTTGCCTGGTTACTATTGCACAGGGTGTCCTAGTATGGGACCAGTTACTATTATATTTTATCATTAGTTATTAAGGAGCTCCATAAGGCTCACTAGCGCCAGCAATGAAATAAAAACGTATCTTTTTTACGGATTATTTTTGCGAAAAGTCTCTGACTGCTCTCTCAATCATGGCCATGGGTTCTAAAATCACTATTAACATGATTCAGAGAATAACCTGACTTTTTTCAAAAATGATCTGGAAAAGGAGGTTTGATTTCTTTTTCATTGGTGGCGCTAGTTTCGCTTAACTATCGTTAAGTTAATAGTCGGTAGAATTACTGAAAGCTTGACTTTATATTTTCTGTTGTCAAAAGTCGATGTGAGCTAAAAAATTCACTAATAATGTATTCTTTCCCAGCCTACATCGACTCTGTACGGTGACCCAGTGGATCCTGAAAACTCTTCCAAGGATGGCTTGTTCCAACATGAACTGGATAACAGATTGAGGTCAGTAACTGTGTCACATCGTTTTTGTAATGTCGAAAATACAACAGTTCCTCGTTGTACAATTATCCTAGTATCCCCGCCAATCTTCCCAGCGGTTTGGTTATATGTATCTCCATTCGTTAAAGTGTTATGTTCATATGTGGAAAATAAGAAAATTAGATTGTCGTTTGTGTTATAACACCGACTAGACTGTAACGGTGTAAACCTTCTTACACCATTTCTGTTTTCTTTCATTCTGTCTATCATCTCGAAATCTAAAATTACGTTACTCGTTTATATTCATTTCTTTTCGATTTTCATTACTACTTCACCCTTTGACTACAGATTATCTCTGAGAATTATCTATTTGTGAATATTTATTGCTTATTTTCCTATTTTCATTTTTTTCTGATCAAAGTTTTCTGTTTACCACCACTTATCTGCAGTTTTCCGAAATAAAATCACATTTATTGAAGTTATACATTTTATTATCTTATCATTTACATCGAGAATCCTTCATCTATACCGAAAACCGCTAGACACCTATCATAATGTATGTGTTTTTTTTTTCGTCTTTGTACTGGATAAACAGCTCGGCAAAATTTGTTATTTTTTTTTCCACTTTTTACATAACTTGTACTGTCATTCCTACATGTATCTTTCGTAACTTAGACATTGGAATCCGTAGGAAAGCCATAGCCAAGCATAACTAATAAAAAACTGAAGAGTCCGAGCTTACTTAACGAGCCTTTTCAGTGTTGAACGGTGGTAAGTGGCAAACCCTGGTCTCCTCTGCCTACCCCGCCGGCATATATTTTTTTATTTTCACTTGACACTATTATAGTCTTTATTCAGATAAACGATTTTTATTGTAACTTATGTGCGCAAATTATTTATGGACGCACACTACGTTTGGACTGCGTTAGATTGCCTGCTTTTAATTAAAAATCTAATTTCCATAAGTTTCCTCTCCGTTACAGTAAAATAATTTTCCTACAGCAACTTTTCATCACAAGAATGTCTGTGGGGAAATTGTGTGTTAATCTACAAACCGTCACTCGCAGGTTCACGTTGACGTCGTTACGGGAGCCGTACACACACTGCGTGGGATTCGCGCGCCGGCGCGTGTGCCGCGGCGGCCGGATCGCGCTTGACCGCATCGCAACCCCACTGGACGGCCTTTGGCCTAAGCTGCCCTTCCAGTTCCCCACCTCCTCTAGGTGAGTGAACTCGCGTATATTTTATATTGCAGCGTGTAAAGAAATCCTAATACCTATCAACTTGAATTTTCATATTTTGTGATTTTGTGGGACCCCCCCAATAAATGTACTTACGTATTTTTTTTACAAGCGTCCTCTTTGGTATACTTAACATGTCACCCCCGTCTAACTTTACGTAAGTGATCTCAAAGACCTTTTAACTCTAGTGAGATTTCAGATTTCCGTACGTATTAAGTGCTGAGGTATGTGAATACTTTCTTAGTGTTGCCTAAGACGTAAGATGTACGAAGAAAATACAATAAATAAAGAATCCCCCCCCCCCCCCCCCCAGTTACAAAGCGGAGCGCGCCCAGGAGGTGGTGTTCGAGACTGAGCAGCACCGGAGCCCGATGACGCTGACGCGCGACTACAGTACGCGCGGCGCGTATCCGTGGCGAGACGCGTTCCGCCGGCACCTGGTGCGGCAGCCGGCTCTCTGGCGGCCGGATGTGCCGTTCAGACAAGGTGGGAGAGTGAACCCAACAATCGAGACAGACTTAGACCCTACTGGCTCGTTCGACTCACATTCTACAGCAGACAAAATACAACGAAAGCTTGGAAGCCTCGCGGCTAGCCAGTCCATTCCAGTCAGAAGATGCTAATCTAAATTGCTCGTTGCCTCGACTGCCTCGTTCGACTAGCCTAGCAGTAATATTTATTTTAAGTTTAAAATAGATGGGGTTGTGCGAGCGAACGTTGTGTTTTAAAAATAGATGGCGTTGTGCAAGAATCGTATAAACGGATTCTGTGGCGGTACGAAGTTCGCCGGGACAGCTAGTATTTGATATTTAATGCGTAATAAAAATATGTTGTTTTTTGCTCGGTCAATTTCGAGAGGTTATAGGGAAGAGAATATGACAACTGACATGAGTGACAGGCGAATAATGTTGCCAGAAGGATGAGAAATAGACCTAGAACAGACAGGCGTGAAGTTTAACAGTGTACAATACAATTTGACTGAAAATTTATGAGAAAGCATTTATTTAACACCACAAAATTATGGTTATAATCCAAGTAGCAACGAAGTTACATAATAAGTACATGAAGACGGCTGTTTGTTTGGTGCGAACTGTATTAAATTAAGATGACTTAATTAGACTGGCCAAAGGCTATAACAATTTCAATTATAAATGTTTAAATTACACCAAAAGTGACGCCCCCCTCGCCTCCACAGGCCCACAACCGGCGACCGGCCGACCGGCCCACCCGAAAAAGGAATGCGCCACGCAAATGGACATCGACGATAGTGATACAGTGATAAGTGATATTAGTGTAAGTAGGACATTTGACGCGAGCGGCGGCCCGTTGCGGGACCGTTGCGCCGCCGGAAGGAAGCGGGAGTTGTCGGTTTCATCGGACAGCAGTTACGATTCCGACGCGAAGTTGGAACCCGTGGAAGAAGAGTTTGAGAGGTTCATAGAAGAGGTCAATAAGAAATGGTGAGTTGATAGATGAGATAAGAATATTCGTTATACTATTCCCACTCTAAAAAGCTTATTTTATTCGTGGAAAACAGTGAATAAAAAGGCCTTTTAATCACTATTTTGGTGTTTGAATTTAGAACACACCAATGTATTCGACCTCCATATCAATGCTTGTACAACCTCTTTGCGCAAAAAATACTCGATACAAACTCCTTGCGCAAAGAATACTCGATATACAAACTCTTTGTACAGATAACTCCTCGAGATTTGATTGGTCGATGTTTGCGACAAGGAGTTTAGCATTAGAATAAAAACTGTTTTGTGTTCTTTACTGCCATTGCAGAAAAAAAATCGCTACGCAAGTTAACCTTCCTAATAATAATAATAAGAAAATTACTCTTAATTTTTGTAATTATTCCAATTTTAATGTGCATTTTAATTAATTTAACCTTCCTTTTTTCTTCATCAATTGTCTATTATCGCTTAAATTATTTATTTTTCTCGTAGTCATCGTATAAAGTATAGTATGGAACTCTTGAATAAACTACGGATTTACTTTGAGAGCCATCCCTACGGTCGTGATTCAGTCGTTAGAATTCTTTACTTGCTCGTGATTCATCTATGGCCTTCGCCTCAAATCCGTCCTTTGTGCACTAATTGCATAATGTACTGTTGTTTCACACAAGAAACAGAACACGTATATGAACGTACAATGGGCGGGCCCTGTTACTAACAGCAGTTTCGTTAACATAGAGAATGCTTACTAACACCTTAGCAACAAACAGGCTTATTCATAAAAAACACGATTCCTCTAAAGCTCTCCTCAGAGCCAGTTTATTTAATCTGTGGTTACGTCTTTTCCTTGTAAATTCGTCACTATTAATACGACTATTAATCGGCGTTTGTCGAGTGTTTTCAGGCATCGTTTTATTTATAAATAACACCACGTAACAATTTGTATGAGCACACATTTTCCAGCTTTAAGACCAAATTACACAAATTTAAGTATGATAGATAATGTTAAAAAAGTATTGAAGTATACCACACTCACTCAGAAAGTGTCTCATTGCACGTTCATAAACGGATTACAAAGTTCGTTCAATTCTCCCTTATAAATGTGCGGCGGGGAAAGTTATAATTATGGAATTACATTCCGGCCCTCCGTAGCATAGCAGGAATCTTGCATGAAAATCCATTTCTGCCCTGCTAGCGTTCTTTTGTTTTTTAGCAGTGAACATAAAAAAATACAAACGTCAATCTCAAAAAGGTTTTATGTGTTTTGTTTCTTGTGTGCAATAAAGACTATTCTTGTTTTCTTATGTTATACAAACAATTGGAAAAAAGAGGTGGGATTTTTTTTATACTCGATTTTCAATGAAATGACTTGGCAACCTTTCTCTGCACTACGAAAAAAAAAGGCGCGGCAATTTGGTTTGTTTTAATAAATTTTGTTTCCATCAATAGAAGAAAATCATGTCTCTGACATGGAACCAGATGGCATTTGAAATTGAAATACGTTTATTTGTCACACTTAAAAATTTTAAAACATGATATAGCAAAAATTGTTATGTGATAAAAAGGATAGGGTTCAGCTTGGTGCTGTGAGTGCATGAATCATCACAGCCCTGATTTTCAGCCTCATAAGCTAGAACATATTTTTTTACGTATTTCAAAAAAAGAGAACACTGTAATTGTAAGAAGACTTGGAATAAAAATCACTTGGAAAGGAAATTATACAGCTATTCCTTAACCTACAAGAATAGACGGCGGCTTAACAATAAAAAAAATAAAATGAATGAATTATTATGAAAATGAACTGTTCCCTCACCGACAAGCCGTCCCCTAGGTTACACTTCCGGCCGAAGACGCCGCCGACCTCGCCGCTGACCCCGCCGGCCGCCGACTTCCAGCCGGTCGCCCTGGATACGCCCCTGGTGGCCGAGCTCCCCTCGGCCGCCCTCGGGTCCTTCACCACGTCGGAGTTCACCCTCGGCGAACTTTACGGGGACAGTTTGCTTCATCAGGAGCGGGACGTCAGTCCCGACTTCGACGACGATCTGTTCGCGGATAATCTGGGTAAAAAAACGCCGCCGACCTCGCAGCCGACTTCCAGACGCACACACAAAGAAATGAACAATTGACAAGGCTTACAAAAAGGATATATGAGCGTAGATTTACGTACATACATTTGTACAAATTTCATTAAATAAAAAACAAACTGGTCGCGGTCTGTCTGCTGCCGTAAAAGGGAGCGGCGGTGTGCTATAGGTTTGATACACCTCGTGTCCTTTACCTGTTTACCCTCGGCCAGTTATCTTGCTCGCACAATATAATTTGTTTGGTTATTGTAATAAAATGATTATACTCTTGATAAAACTGGTCTGAAGGTGAAGTAAAGTAAAGTGAAAATTTATTTATTACCAAAAAAATTATGTTATAAAAATCAAAATCAATTTTTTTTATTCAAAGTAGCACAGAAACTGCGACTTAATGAACGTTACAAGTTAAACTAGGTGTCCATTTCAAAATCTAGATCATTTTGGAGAAAAAATGGACAAAAAAACTCCAAACTTAGTCTTTTCAAGTCCTTAATTTACAGGATTTATATAAATGCATATATGCATGTAGATTAGTCAAAGACAAAGTAAAAAAAAATTTATTCACTATAAAAACAAAATATTTACTTAATGAACGTCAAAGCTGTTAGTTTCACAATTAATAGATTATGCGGAGAAGAAGCTAACAAAGAAACTCCAGACGAAGCTAAAAAATAAATAATGATTAATCTTAGTTTCAATTTAAAACATAATTAACAATAATATTAAAATATTAATAACAATAGATAATAAAGTTGCGGACATTCGAAACAATTTTTTTTTGTCCTGTACCTAGTTTTTGATTAAGAAAATTTGATTTCAACAAATTTGATACAACTTTTCTTTATTAAAAACTATTGTAATCTATCAAACCCTCAGACCACATTTATCAAAATTATATCTACTCATTTTACGACAATCACCGCAAAATTTTAGATCGTGTGGACGAGACAGCATGCTCGACCTAACAGCAGCCTTAAGGCTGGCTTCTCCGACATAACCCCTAAATCAGGTGTCTCGAAATACATTTTAATCTCTAATAGTTAGTATTTAAAATCTGAAAAAAAAAAAAGAATCTTCTATGTCCCGTCTAGGGCCGTCGGTCATTTTTGAAACTTTATAGCATCAAAAACATCGCCAAATCGCCAAAAAAAAAAATCACTCGATATGGTTTTATTTCAGCTGTCCTGTTAGCTGTAATGTGTTAGTACCGTCGGTCGTCAAAATTCTACTAATAGGATTTGTATTTCTGTAATATCCACAATGCCTACTTTTCCCCCGACTGTCCGCGCAGCGCAATAGGTCCCATGCAAATCCGTGCGCCCGGAGGGCCCGGCCTTAAACCTCTCATCTAAGTGACTCGCCCACCTGGACGTGTGATTGTGTCGTGTGGAAATGATCATCATAAATTTCTCTCCCAGGTCTGACCGAGGCGCAGGTGGAGAGTCTCCTCTCGGAAACGGAGCTGCCGCGGGCTGATCAGCCACTTGAGGATCTGGTGGGCGATGGCAAGGAGCCTTTTTTATGGCAAGGCCAGGTGAGGACTCGCCTTTATTTATTTATTTATTTAGATTTGTTATTTATTTATTTCTTCTCCCTCTTACGGTGCGAAGGTTATTATTATTTAACTTGATTTAATTGAATTTGATTTGATATGATTTAATTTGACTTGAGTTAATTTAATTTGATTTTACTTGAATTGATTCGATTTGATTTAATTTCATTTAATGTACACATATTAATATTATTACTTACATAGCATATGTCACGATTGTTACTAATACTGTATGGGCATTGCTTGAAGTAAATGAATACAATACATTATTATTAAGTTTTTTTATTGTACAAAGCACATGTTTGGTACAAAGGCGTACTTAATCATCATCATCATCATCAGCCTATGATGGTCCACTGCTGCACATAGGCCTCTCCTATAGCACGCCACTGAGCACGGTCCTCGGCTACTCTCATCCAGCTCTTGCCAGGCAAAACAATTACCAATTACGAGCAAAACATCCAATGGCAAGTACTTAATGCTGAATGGCATTTTAAAACAGTCAAGCTTTGGTTTGTTGATAATGGCTGGGTGGGTGGTGCATTTAAATAGAAAGGGGGGGGGGAATACATAAATAATTATAGGTTGGCAGGCAGCTCCGCATATCGTCGCTTCGCAAACAACACCGCGCAAGTCGTTTTTCCCTACTCTACAAGAGAGACAAATAACTTTTTAATTTCGCAAAAAGTTTCTACAGTGTTCAATAGAAAAAAATATACGATACAATACAAAAAAATATCTTTATTGTCATAACGGTTTAGTACATGAATAAATGCCTGTTCCGCAAACTAGAATACTCTGCATTATGGGTGACCAGACTTCCGCTCAAAAGTGACAATGTTTTTATTTTAATAGTCCTATGGGTAGATCGATTCGCGCTTAACATCTGCACCAGATGGTATTCAAATGTCAAAACCGTCAAATTGCGACTTGATTAACAAATAACTCTAGTATGTGTATAGGCCAGTTTCTGAATCGAGAATTTCTCTAACTAAATAGTTAGGTGACGTTCTGTCACGCTCTTTAAAGATACAGTACCACAGTTAACTATTTACTTCGCGAAATTCTCAATTCAGAAAGTGGCCCTATTACTACTATATTAATAACTAAGGCGTGAGCCACACAGAAAGGACGCGTGGCTATGGCGCAGAAATGACAAGACGCGTTGTACGGAGTCACGGACCGCAGTCCTTGCTCTGTGGTTGCTCTATGGTCTGTGACTCTACACGACGCGTCTTGTCATCTCCGCGCCCGCGCCCTACGTCCTCTCGGTGTGGCCCACGCCTAAGTGTACTGCATGGCTCAAATAAGCAAACAAGTAAACTAGCCTGCGAACAAGTCTGTTAACGAATAACCCCAGTATCTGTACGGGGCGCAGGGTCGGAGCGGGCCCAACTCTGGCCCGTCGTTCGGCTCGTCGGCAGTGCGCGTGCGCACGCCGCGTGTCCAGCTGCGGCTGCCCTCGCCCCCTCCCCCGCCGCCGCCCCCGCCCGCGCCCACGCCGCCGCCGCCCCGGCCCCCGCAGAGACAGGTAAGATTACATTATTATTACTCACTAGCTGACTCAGCAAACGCTGTTTTACCATATTAATTAGCCTACGGTCTACTCTCAGACCTACCAGATATACACGAAAAAAATTCATAAAAAACGGTGAAGTCATTTCGGAGATGTTTTATAACAATTTTTCGTTCAATCCATTTTTTATCCAAAATGATCTAGATTTTCAGATGGACATCTAGTTTTACCTGTAACTTTCAATAAGTCACAGTGGGTAATTCTGAATTAAAAAAAAAATTGAAATTGAACATTTCTATATACTCGATTGTTATTTTCAAGGTCAAGAGGTTGGTATGTTGTTATGTATTTTGAATATTTGGTATTTGTCATTTTTGAACAACGACGGAATTAAACTTTCGAAAACATGGGCTAGCTGATCTGTAGCATAATAGTACACCTAAAGGGAAATTAAACACGAGGAAACATCGACACAGTTGAATTTCTATTAATTGCGGTCAAACGACGCATCATGCATTACCTATATACTGATATATTCTAGTGTCTGTAAAAGCATCGACGAAATGTTATTGTGTTAAATTTGCAAAAATGTAATTACGTCGTTGTAATGTACGTAAAAGTAACATAGTACATTGACATTCAGCAAACAGAATGTAAATTCTTTACGTTGAAATAAATTATTGATTTCTGATTTCTGATTTCTGAGTGGTGCAAGGAATACCACTTTTTTTACAATGACAAAAAATTATACATTGTGCGAAAGTTACTGCATTGTCGACGTGACAGCAGCCTTAAAGGTAAATAAACAATTTTGATTATCTTATCTTATCCCAGCCCGCGAAGGCCGAGCCGCCGCCCAAGCGGCCTTGCGTCGCCCCAGCCCCAGCCCCAGCCCCAGCCCCGACCCCGACCCCGGCTCCGGCCCCCGCCCCGGCGCCGGCGCCGGACCCCGCGCCCGCGCCCGTCGCGCCGGAGCCCGTGGCTGAACTGCCGAGGATCAAGGTTCGATGCGGTTTTTGTTAGTTGATTTAGGGTCCCAGAGGCTGAAATAAATACAATTCTGCCTTTTTTTTAGGACCGAGAGGTATTAGATGCTCTGAGGTGAAATAAATATTCTTCTATTAACATAACATGAGCAGCCTATATACGTTCCACTGTAGGGCACAGGCCTTCTCTCAGAGAGAGAGTATGGGCTTAATCACCACGCGTGCTCACTGCGGATTGGCAATTTCAAGCGCTGAGGTACGTGAATAGCTCAGACACTCAGGTTTCCTCACGATGTTTTCCTTCACAGTTAGCGAGTGGTATTGCTACTATAACTTCACAAATGTACATTTACATTGAATAAGTGAAATGAAATATTTTTAAATAGTGGTGAAATTAAATAGCGGTGGTAGACTAGTGGGTAGAACATCGGACTCGGAAGCGAGATACCCAGGTTCGATCCCCAGTGCGGGCATGTACCTATGACTTGGTTTTCTAAGCTATGTTCATTTGTGAATTTGTGAAACTTCACAATAGTAGCAATACCACTCGCTAACTGTGAAGGAAAACATCGTGAGGAAACCTGAGTGTCTGAGCTATTATCATACCTCAGCGCTTGAAATCGCCAATCCGCGGTGGGCACGCATGGTGATTAAGCCCATACTCTCTCCCTGAGAGAAGGCCTGTGCCCTACAGTGGGACGTATATAGGCTGCTTATGTTATCTTAAATATTTTTTGGGCGTTTAAACAAAAATAAAAAATGTTTATTGGGCAAACGCCCATTAGGAGGGATCTGGTTTCAAGTTGTCTATTGGTTCACTCAACAGGTGGAACAGAAAAAGCCTGTACCGCCTCAGCCCGCCCGACCCAAGGAAGACCTGGAGGATCTGCAGCAGTTGCCTCACGTCCAGCTTAAGACCACGCAGAACAAACACTCGCCGATCAAAAAACACATCATCAGACAGACTGGCCGGGAGCCGGTCACGTTATTAGCGGCCTCGCAGGACTCCCCGCGTGCCCAGATTCTAACGGTGGCTGTTTCAGACACGCTCAAGGTCGGTAGACAAGAGAAAAACCTAAGTTTCTAGAAGAAAAATCGTGTTGCCAGCTCGAAAAAGTAGATTTCATATAGAAAATCGATTGAAAACGGTGTCAACGGTGCCTCTTGTCTGATTAGACACTAGCCGAGAGCCTTATTTTTGGTAACTTATTTTTTGTCCAGAAACACAGTTTTTTGCTGCGTTTTCCGCTTTTTGAGCTGGCAACACGATTTTTCTCCTAGAAACTTACGGTCTTATTTATAAAAACTCGATTCTTTATTCGATCCGTTTCAATGGGGTTTAGTAGAATATCCCCCACCAGAGGGTCAGAGAAGCCAAGTCAGAGGCCTTAGGGCGGCTTGACAACTTCTGACAGTAGACGAGCCACTAGTCTACAAGCCTCCACCAATCCGGACTTGGCCCCCGTGGTGGAGTATGGCCTATACCTTCCTCAGGGAAGAGACCCGTGCCCCTCGGTGGGGACATAATGGGTTGATGATGATGATGAGGGTCACGGCCGCGCAGGTTCCTTCATGGCGCTTTTCCTACCCAGATGCGGCTTCAGAACCACCTGCTGTCGTCTCAGGCCGCTAGCGGTGGGCCAACTGTTGTGGGGCTACTTCAGAACGGCCCCTTCACACATCCCCAGACCTCCGTCGCCGTTTCCGCTGCCAGGGATATCGGTGAGCATTTTGATAGATACAGTTAGATGACAAATTAATAAGTATAAAAATATTGTCCTAAATTGACATAAACGCTATTTATATTCGAATTTGTATAATTTTTAATTAGTAGTTTTATGTTTTTCTAAGCTTACCGTTTCAACATGACACGTTTTCTTCATTTGGCGTGGAGGTGCTATTTGAAAACCAGCGCTGTTTCAATAGTATCATTGTAACACGCACACTCCTTTATTTTTCTATTATTGTATGTAAGCATGTTTGTTTGTGGCAATAAATCGTTCATTCATTCATTCATTCATTCACTCACAAACAACATTCCCTCTCTCTCCTGTGAACCGCAAAATGTGTGTGTGTCTACCGCGTAAAATATTGTCTCGCGCAAATAAATATTGTCGAGCCTTGTGAAACCCCCTTCAACCCATAAGTGTGTAGCTCATTGAAGTTTTTAAATATAATAATTATTTTATTTTATACTTTCGCTACACCTCGGTGAAGTCAACCTCATTTCCCCCTCGCAGGCTCCGTCGGCGTCTCAGTGGCCGGCACGTCATCCCCACGCCGCGTCACCACACCCCTGGTCCATCTCACGCCCGCCGCCATCCACCAGAAGCAAATCCAGCTCTCCCAACAGCAGCCAGTGGTCATGGCGCCATCCCACGCCATCCAGCACATGGCTACCAACAAACTGAAGGTCCTACACGCCCATCCGCTCACGCAAACGCAGCGGACGCAATTCCTAGCCCAGTCAAGAGCGGCTGGCATCACCCAGCTGCCCACAGTCGTGTCTCTAGCCACACTGGGCGAGGCTAAGACGTCGCCGGCCCAGCTGCAGCTGAAGGGCGCCCCCGGGTCCGTGACGCAGTTCTTCGAAATCAAGGGCGGCCAGCTGGGCAAAGGGCCGACGCTCGTGAACGTCGTCAGGCAACCGCAGCCGGGGAAAACGACCGTCGCGCGTCTAGATCTGAACGACGCCAAGAAACGCCAAGTTGTGGCGACGTTCGACGGGAGCCAGCTCAAGGGGAATATAGCGACGGCTACCAGGCCGCATCGCGTGAGCGTCAGTCTGGACGGGAGGCAGATAGTGCGGGCGCCCCTAGTGAGAGCACCCGTGAGGCATCAGATACAGCTGAAAAACCGTACGGTCGTCGCCGCGCCGCAGATGCGGCATGCGGAGGCGTCAACCTCCATAACTATCGCAGCGCCCACTAAGACCGCGTCGATACCGAGCTCGGTGGTCGCTAATCTGCTGCAGAAGAACGTTCAGCTGCCGAAGAGCGGGCAGAAGATAGCGATCTCGGGCGCGGCTGGTCAGGCGCTAGCGGCCAATGTGCAAGCGATAGCGTTCACCACCGCGCAGTTGAAGGCGCGACAGGCCAGGCTGATAGCGCAGCCTCGGCCCGCGCCGGTCGCGTGAGTGTTTTTTCCTTTATATTGGTTATAAGTACCTGGATGACTGGTTTTGGTTAATCGTGTTTTTTGGAACTTATATTTGGTTACGATGAAAAAAAAGGGGAAAAAAATAATCGGACTGGAGATTTCTGGTCTGGACTCGACCCCGGGGTCTTCTGGTTTCAGGACCGCCCGATTTCCTACCTGAGCTAAATCACAAACCACGTAGATGGTAGCGAAATTTACCTTTCGTATTCTAATGATATTGTAGCAGTTTTTCATTGCCTGAAAACACGGATAAAACGATGTTTTTTAAAAATGTCACCTAGCTAGATCGACTGATCGCCCCCGAAATCCCCCACATACTAAATTTCATGGAAATTGTTGGAGCCGTTTCCAAGATTCAGATTATATATACAAAAGAAATGCTCGTTTAAAGGTATATTACATAGATTTATTACTGTTTATGTAATTTTAGGGAATCTGTGAAGAAAACAAGGAAAGAACAGAAGGAAATTTTTTTTTTTTTTGTAATTACACATAATTCATTTTGCAAGTTGAGTTACCGACTCAGGCTCGCTTCAAACTTTCCAGTTTCTACCTGCCAAACTTCATTGAAACTTGCAGCAAACTTTGTATCAAACTTTCTGTTTTCTGCACGTTAAACTCGATTCAAAACTTCCCGGTTTTCGCTCGTCGAACTTGATTGGCACTTGCTGCACGCAATCAAACTACCTCTTCAGTTCGACAAACTTGATTCCAACCTGTAGCAAGCTTTGAATAAAGCTTTCCACTTGTGAATCCTTATTTTATGTGGGATTATTAGTATAAAAGTTAATATGTAGCCTGTTGGCGTTCCAAAATAATAGTACATTATGGTACAAGTGTGTAATGTTGGTGATTACCGCTGAGGCGCCATTGAGACCCGAGCCGTTAGTTAAGGGTTTTAAGAGAGCCGAGGACGGTAATCAACACACGTTTTTCAACACACTTGTGAAGAAAATTATACTAAAAAGTCATTTTCTTCATAACTAGTACTTGTAGACATTTTAATTAATAAATAACTATAATTTCAACAGTGAAAACGAGTCGTGAAAAATTTTTCGCAATGGGGCGGGAAGAATTAATCAGTTTTCCTATGCGCGCGCATCTAACAATGGCGATCGGCAATAGACTAAAAGAATGAGGTTTCTTTTTTTTTTTTTCGCTTTTCGCGGATAGCGTTTTAGCCACGTACAAAATGGGGAACTAAAAATTTTCTTTATTACAGAGAAAATAAAAGTTATATTTGAGTGAAAGTTTTATTTATTTATTAAAAACGACCTAGTTGAAATTATCTATTTAAATACGAAGCTGCATGAAATGATCAAGCAATAGGTACATTAATTTATTTGTACTATTGGACACGATCTTTTTTGTATCAAAACTTTTTTAAGAACAAACCAAACTCAAAAAATAAAATTAATAAAAAAAACCTATAACTCACTTGTGAATAATAGAAATGAAAAAGTCACAGTTTGATTATAGGTGTCATTATGTGCCTAATTGCGGTGAAATTAGAAACATTTTATGAGCAAGTGTGTTGAAATAGTACATTACGATACTAGTGCGAAAAGTAGGAAATTCGCAACGAGTGGCGATAAATTAAAACACGACCGAAGGGAGTGTTTTATATCCACACGAGTTGCGGATTACCTATTCGCACGTGTATCGTACAACGTTTTATAGTACATATGGCCCTTTGAAGTTTCGACATAGGCACGTAAAGTGCTCATTATCGCACTAGTGCGGTAATGTAGCACCATATGTACTATAAATATTATTATGATCAAAACATTTATTTTCACCAATAGGGATCATGACATTATAAAACTTATAGAGATGTCTGACAGTAGTGTTATTAAGGCCCCAAAAGGATCAATTCTCATACAATCGTACTTGGTTAGATATACGTTTAGAGGATACAAATTGAGGTTTCAACATGCTTGGAATTGGAGATAAACATTTCAAAAAGAAATTATAGCCTTCTAAATAGTTTCTATGAAAAGTCTTATGAGTCTATAATTTCTTTTTTATTCTGTTGTTGTCAGTTATAAACACGAGCAAACCTTGATTTTTGTCCTCTAACCAACGTATTGGTGAAGTGTCATTGACATCCAGCACGTTGTTTGTCAATTAAAACCATACCAAGTTCGTACGAGAATTAGTCCTCGAAGGACCCTCTCAAGTGAAATGAATACCTAACACCGCCCGTCCTCCCTCAGAGAGATCGTCGAGGCGTCCGCCTCACCCGTGGCGTCCACTTCTAGTACGGACGCCTCAATGGAGGCCTCGGACGGAGGCGAGGGCAGCACCAATGGCGCCGTAAGGCGTCGGGCCACCGACACACTCCCCATGGAGGTCTCGTGACGTCCGAGCACTCACGGAGTGGGGGCCGCGCTGCTCAAACTCGACAGGGGGGGCTACAAAGTGCTGGGGACCACCGGACCCAAAGTGCTGGGGATGACTGGACCCAAAGTGTTGGGGACGACCGGACCTAAAGTGTTGGGGACAAGCGGACCCAAAGTGTTGTTGACAACCGGACCCAAAGTGTTGGGGACAATCGGACCCAAAGTGTTGGGGACAACCGGACCCAAAGTTTCGGTCGACAAAAGTGCAGTGATAAGTGCAACCGAACGGGACATCAAGCCGAACTGCGAAGGCATCAAGCTGCTTAATATTAAACTGTCAGGGCTCAGCATGCCCGGCGTTGGGATCCTGACGAAGGGACAGGGCGCCCTACAGGCGCCGAAGTGCACCCTTATGCCCACCGCTGCGGGGAAGGCGGACGTGCGCGCGTCTACCAGCGCTACGGGCTCGGACGAAATGTTGGGAAGCGTCGCCGAGGACTTCGGCAGCGAGCGAACTGGGGTACAGAAAAAGACTGACGGCGGCAACCAAGACGCTGCGAAGAAAAGCGAAGCGAACCAGCCCAGTCAGTCAACGCAGGCCAATCCATCAACTCCGAGCCAATCGACTGAGGAGCCAATTGAAACTGTGTCGTATGCTCAGACGGGCACTTCGACTCAGTTGAGCCTTACACAACCCAGATCGAGGGCGGGCGCCTCGAGCATTATTTTCCTAAACATGCCTCAGAGGATTCGCATCACGAGATTGAAATCTAGTCCTTACGCACTAACACGCAATGCGGGCGAATGCGGTGAAACTCTACACAGACCGTTCTCGAAACTCTACCGGATTTGCCCTGCCACGTCTCAGAACACTCTTCGCGGTATTACTTTGCCCAATCCGAACGCGGCCCTATCGAGCCCGCCCGTTCTCGGGGCCCGGACGAGTCTACCCGAAGGCCTACCGAAATTATCCGACGGCAGCGCGTTGCTACCCGTAGGCGGCCCGAAACTACTCGAAGGTGGCCCAAAGCGACCCGTATGCCACCCTAAGCTGTCGGAAGGTCGTGCGAAGCTACCCGAAGGCCTTCCGAAGTTACCCGAAGGCAGCCCAAGGCTACCCGAAGGCCACCCGAAGCTACCCGAAGGCCGCCCAAAGCTACCCGAAGGACTTCCGAACTTACTCGAACGTCGCCCAAAGCTGTCCGAAAGCTTTCTAAAGTTACCCGAAGGCCAATTGAGGCTACCCGAAGGCCGCCCGAAGTTACCCGAAGGCGGTCCGAAGCTACCCGAAAACCGGCCGAAGTTGTCGGAAGGCCGCCCGAACCTACAGGAATGCCTTCTGAAATTACCCGAAGGTCGCGCGAGGTTACTCGAGAGGCGCCCGAAGCTATCCGAAGGCTTTCTGAAGTTACCCGAAAGCCACCCGAGGCTATCCGAAGGCCGCTCGAAGTTACCTGAATGCAGTCCGAAGCTACACGAAGGCCGGCCGATGTTGCCGGAAGGCCTCCCGAAGTTACCCGAGGGCCGCCCTAAAATACCCGAAGGTCGCCCTAAGATACCCGAAGGCCGCCCTAAGATATCAGAAGGCCGCCTGAAGTTACTCGAACGTCGCCCGAAGTTACCCCAAGGCAGCCCGAATTTACCCGAAGGCAATCCGAAGCTACCCGAAGGCCGGCCGCAGTTGCCGGAAGACTGCCCGAAATTACCCGAAGGCCGCCTGATGTTGCCCGAACGCCGCCCGAAGTTACCCGAAGGCAGCGCGAAGCTACCCGAAGGCAGCCCGAAGTTGCCCGAAAGCCGCCCGAGCCTACCCGAACCGCCGCCGAGCGATGCCGAGATGGCCCGTCTGTACTACGAAGCTTTCAGCGCGACGGATATTCCGATTCTTGTGTTCTAGCCAAGGTCTAAGGATTAAGGCACTGTGCAGTAAATGTGTATGTGCTGTGATGACGATTTTGGCCGGAGAGGCGGAAAGTTATAAGAACTAAGTCAGTGTTCAAACTCTGGTGCGGAGATGTGAAATGGTCTAGAGGTTAAGAATTCACTTCCATAACCTATAGAGGACTGTTCAAGTTACAAAGTGCTATCGACGTCAATATAAATTCATTCTTAAACCTACAAGATTAGAGCCTGTCCGGTACAGCTAAGCGTCAAGTTCCGCTGTTTTTTTTTTAAGGCTCTCGTATTGTAGTCACTAACCTTGCAAGTATTTAAGGATAATTTTAGCTTATATCGTTCCGTTATCGTTCGTTTAGTTCGTTCCCGGCTCGTTGTAACCTGGATAGACCTTTAAAGCAGTGGTATTTAAAGTTCAGGAGATAGTTGTATGACTAAAGCACATACTCCGGATTTCTCGTATGTTAACTATTTCTTAACAACATTATAAGCAGTGATTGGTATCGGCAGAAAATAAATTATCACTGTTGACAAGTAGACGTGACACGAGGCTGTTAAAATTTTATAAATTGATATGTTAATTTGTGCCGAAACCCTAAATTGGCCCACTGCAGGACATAGGCCCATAGCTTATGAAAACCATGAGGAGATTTGCCATAATCGCCACACTTGGCAGGCGGGTTGGCGATCGCAGTATGCGGTTGGAATCTTAGGAAGACGCTGCTGCCCGTCTCCCGGTAATTGGTTATGGGAGTAAGTAAAGCTAATTGATCTATGTCTAACAATATACGTCTCACTGTAGAGCACAGGTCTTCTCTCAGAGAGAGGGAGAATGAGCTTGATGACCACGCGCGCCCACCTTTGATCGTGCCCAACATTCAGGTTTCCTCGCTATGTTTGTTATATATGGATTCGACGAGTGACCTCTTCCTCGAAGTTGGACTTACATAGTGGTCGACAACTTTGATAGGTGTTGGTAATACATGGGAGTTCGACATTATCTTAGTCTTGTCCATGTTCATTTTATGACCCACTCTGTTAGAAGCTCCATTCAGGTCATTGAGCATTGAACTCAAATCTTCCAGGGTCTCAGCCCATAATCACTATGTCATCGGCGAATCGAAGGTGAGTGATGTACTCGCCATTTATGTTGATGACATATCCTTCCCAGTCCAGAAGTTCTTCAAGTGCAACTGTAAACAGTTTCAGAGATATTACACCTCCCTATCTCACCCCGCGGCAAATGAACAGGATTGGTATTCTGATCCTGTAGTCGGACTGACATTGTGGCGTTTTTGTACAAACACTTCAGCACTTCGATTTAGCGATAGTCCATTTATCACCGCTGCAGAGATTCAAGTACCGCCCATATCTCGATGGAATCGAAGGCTTTTTCGTAGCCAACAAACGCTAAGCATAGTGGTAGATTATACTCCTTGGTATAAAGAAATAATCTGTCGCAGCGTATGTATGTGGTCCAACGTACTTAAGCATTTTCGGAAACCGGCTTGTTCGTGGCACTGGAAGTCATCGAGCTTGCATGCGAGACGATTCGTAATGACTCTTGAGAACAACTTATAGACATGGCTCAGAAGTGAGATGGGTCTATAATTCTTTAACAGGGTTAAAGACCCAGTTTACCTTTCTTAAAGAATAGTACTTCTGTTCCATGCGTCTGGCGTTTTGCCTTCGAGAATGACGAAATTAAATAGCTTTTGGAGAACCCTAAGAGCCGGATCTCCTCCAGTTTTCAATAGCTCAGCTATAATTCCGTCATCACCCGGCGCCTTGTTGTTCTTAACCTGTTTGAGAGCCATTCTAATCTCGTACATGCTGATGTCCGGAATGTCTTCGGTGTAGTGCCGTGCCCGTGCTCGAGGGTCTTGGGCTATAGACCTGTATCAGGTTTTTGTGAGGACGTATATAACTGTCCATAGAATCGTTCGACCTCCCTCAAAATCTCTGGACCTGACGAGACGATCCTACCCTCTCCGGTCTTCAACTTCGAGAGTCGGCTCTGGCCAATAGACAGATCTCTGAAAATGACCCTAGAGCCCTTGTTCTTTTTAATAGCTTCTTCAATACGGTTCGTATTTAAGTGGCGCAAGTCTCTTCAACGATTCAGAGATCTGTCTAATGGACAAAGCTAAAGCCGCCGATATTCTGATGCATCACGGGCAGATTGTAGCCTCAATGTTCGCCGCTCTTCCATGAGTTCGAGCGTGTGGTCTGAGATCTTTTTGGTTCTATTGGTATGGTGGGTTTTATAAAACTTGGACCCGACCGTATAGACAGTTGCTACGGACCTGTTATTGATATCTTTTGCCCCAGTGTCTAGGCGTCGAAGAAGCGGTTTTGAAGCTCAATTTGGAAGCTCTCGGGGTTTTGGATTAGGGCCGGCACTGGTCCAAGCGTAGACTTCATAAGTTTTGCGCGCTCGAGTTTGAGGTTGATATTCGACTTGCCTCGTACCATACGGTGATCGCTGCCTGTTTTAACTGCGTTGATCACAGAAACATAGTTGAATATGTGCCATCTCGTCGACAAGATGAAGTCTATTTCGTTTTTTGTGGTGCCGTCTGGACTCATCCAGGTCCACCTCCTGCATTCTGACTTCATACAAAGAGTTCATCATAAAGAGGGCTTCTCTCTCCAAGAAGGCAGCCAGTAGATGGCCCCTAGCGTTCCTTTGCCCGACTCCAAATCTCCCCACGCCCGGTTCATCACCACTTCGATTGCCCAGCTTGGCGTTGAAGTCTCCCATCATAACCGTATAATGAGATTTAGAGGTATGGCTTTGGCAAAGTCCTCATTTATTAACTCCGCTTCCTCGTCTGGATGTTTTGTTTTACATTTCATTGAACCGTAAAAGTTTTATACGCTTTCGCAACGGTAATGAACTGACACCGACTTGTTCATGCAATTGTCATTGTACTATGCAATTACAGTATCAAGGCCCGAGTAGAAGTAACCACTGTAATGTCTGCAACTATGTCGTGAACTATACAAATAAGGAAATGTGTATGAAATGTGTCAGAAAAATAACTGCAACGAAAAGTATCAGCTTGTACCAATATTGTCAGACAAGTTGTAATGTAATTGCTTGTAACAAAACTGTCAGACAATTTTAATTGTACCAGCTTATACAAATACTGTCAGATAAGTTGAAATGTACCTTTGTATGCTTGTACTAATGCTCTCAGACAAGTTGAAATGTATAGCTTGTACTAATACTCTCAGACAAGTTAAAATGTATACCAATACTGTCAGAAAAGTTGAAATGCATTAGTTTGTACCAATACTGTCAAATAAGTTGGATGTTTCGCGCGATTTCGAATGTCCCATTGTCGGGACACTTGGGAATGTCTTCGTGGATTTTTCAATTAAAACCTTAGATTTTTTTAACGCTGAAATTATTCTGTTTGGCAAAATGATTTTGTGGTGATGAAACGTGTGATATTACGTTTATTATGCAGGAAGATGAAAGACCTATGTTCGACCGTGTAAATGCCTTATTCCTTGCATCAGAGCAAATGTTTTCTTGAGAAACTACTTATGGGAGTTTAAAACAGTATTTTTAATATCTTGTAATCTTGATAGAAAGAACTTTTAAGAAAAGTCATCTAAAATTGGATTTTTAACCAAAATCAAGACTTACTTTGTACCTAATAGACGACTAAATGGTATAAATCGTACGTAATGTCTAAATCATTGCTGAAAATCGTTGAAAAATGAAAATATGTGATGTCATGTTTCACAGATGTTATAAATCTGTCTTTTCGTAGTTACTTTATCTGCTTGTGCTAGCATTCATTCATTCGTTTAAGAATTCCATATTTTTTTATTTATTTCGACTTTGAACGTTTAGGACACTAAAATAATTAAATAATTACCGGACCGGTTTCATAATCCAAAAATATAAATAATATCTCAGCAATATCTTAAGGTTTGTTTTGTTGTACAGAATTCTACGGTCGTCGGTCGGATTTTTAATGTCCTGTTTTTTAATTTCGTTATAAGTGTAAAAAAATTTGTAAAAAAAGTAAATAGGTTAGTTTTTTTTAGGTAAATTAATACTTTGTGTAAAACGAAACTTAGTAAAAAAATACCCAAATTAAATTGTGTTAAGCTGTAAGATTTATTTAATTTTTCCTTTCGAATGGTATTTTCCTTGATATCTCAATTTTAGATACCGTGGATGGGGTGTTAGAACTAAAACACAAAATGGCCGACTTCAAAATCGCGGGAAACACTATGTTTGAGAAAAACATGAACCGAGAATAATAGGCGATAAATGATTAATCCGAGGTTTACCTTCTAATTTTGAAAGTTACTTCCTGGACTCAGGGCCTGATACAATATAGTACCTGTATAAGACTTGATCAGAAATTATATCTAGAGGTAATGTAATATAAACTCAGAAACAGAAAGCGTTTGAACACTCGGCGGAGATATTATGTGGAGCGAGATGCAAATAGAGGCGCCGCCATGTTCAATCCCCTTCTTTAATTGACTGAGTTATAACCATTTGAATAAAAATTGAGCCCTAAATAAGGTACATTTTATGAAATATTGACATGATGCAAGTACCTGCATCGTGTTAGGTACCTTTCTGTACTTATTTCTTGTATGTCGTCAGTCATTCTCGTATGTAAGTTATAACAAACCATTGAGATATTCACTTGTGTCGTTTTAACGGACCTCTATAAAGAAACAGGCTTTCACATAAGTTAATTTAAGTGGCTGTGACATAGATAATACATAAAAATGAAGACAAAATCACGTAGCCGCTTCAGTCAGCCTTCTAGATTAAAAAAAAATACAATGAAAAATAATATAATATAGATGCTTTAAAGTGAACAAACATGAAAAAATAAAAAGACAAAAAAATTATGCTTTTGAAATGCAAATAATTCAGACATGAAAAAGGAAAATTGTATCCGTGCGAGGGCTGGCTCAGGCACCGGGCTTAGGTTTAGTCCAGGGGTTCCCAAACTCAGTACGCCGCGCACTTACAGGTTTAGTCTTATTTACTGTCTTTATTCAGACTAACTGCATATGAGGAGTATTTTAGAGGAATTGTGTTTTTACAAATTACACCGTATAGTATTTTATCACGGCGCTCTAGTTTACATATGTGCATAAAATCACACTAGGCACGGAAATGAAAACAACGTAACAAGTAAGTTTTATGTTCTCGCATGACGAGAACCTAAAATTGAAAAAACCGTGAATTATCTTTATTGAAAAAAATTACAGTATAATCTCAGTGTATTTTTAGATTATTGTGAATAATTGAACGGAGACATAATTTTCCAATTTGTTAGGTTTTGTCATGCGGGAACCTTTGGGGACCTCTGATCTAAGCGATTCTCTTAGTATCTGTAATCTAAATACAAACTGAAATGCAAAAAAGGTAATTATTAAATGCGTCAACGTGTAAACTTGTAATATATAACAAATGATAATAATAATCGCGTTAATTTGTATTATATAGGGTTACGTGTATAAAAATGTATGTTAACTTAAAACAATTGAAACAAACAAAACGAATACGTTGAAATTGTTCTGGCCGGTCCAGTGTCTTCTAGTGCAGTCTTGAGTGCATATAATTGTTTTTCGACTCCCTAATATTGTGTTTTTCACTATTTGCCCTCAAATAAAAGTAAATAGTGAATTGTAATCAACAATATATTTCTGGGATATTTAATTTAGCAACATGTTTACTCGCTCGGGGACAAAATATGTGTAACACGAATAAAATCAATAGTATTCATAGCTACCTACTTATTCGAAAAACCTCCAAAAAATTTAGCATTCTGTATTAATATTAATCGTAAAAAATATAAATACCATACATATAATAAAAAAATGCATATAGATATTCTCTACTGATAAAGGAACTACAATTAACAAATAAAAGTTATTTAAATGTTTGATCGCAGTGACAGCTTGCTTCTAGAATATGTTATTATTAGGTAAACGTGTAACTCGTTGTTAAATGTCTAAAAAAACTTGTTGAATGTGACACGAAGTGAGAAATGGAAATACAACCACACATAGATATTTTTGGATACATTTTGTGCTCATAATGTTTGAAAACCTCAGCGACTCTTCTGGCCTATCTATATCACGTTACAAAAATACGACCATGATTCTGGAATTCAAAATAACTGTTGCAGAACCTTCAATAACTACTTTGCTAAATGTAAAATTTTTCGATTCAAATAATCATTAAAAATCACTCTACCTTAATCTCTTTGAATTATTGGTATAAGGTCATAAGAATAATATTTAAGACTAAGGTAAATTGTCCATAGAAATTAAAATATTGGCACTATTGTATTATTAGTGTATGAATCAAGTGATTGACATACACTAAGTTAGCCGAAAAATATTGACATTAAAATGTAGTTTCATTTCGGCGCTTGAAATTACATTGTCTTTGTTTAAAATTACAATATCACAGATGATAAAAAAAACAAAAAAAGTGGAAAGCGTGTTTCGCGTAATCATAATAAATTGTAATTTAAACGCGATTCGGGATTGAAATTGTATATGCGATGTACGCGTTTGTCTTTGTTCGAATGCTTAAGAAAAAATGTGAGCTGTTTTTCATATGAGTTCTAGAAAAAGGGGCTACTAGGCTTATTACGCGCAACTGGTGCGTTTACATTTCGCCTGTGTCCTAAAAACACAACGAAACGCGACCCACATACCAAGGGGGCTGATACGAAAAAGGACTCGCGAAAAAAAACTAAATACCTATTGTAACTATAAATGGTTTTAACTATGTCTATACATATTTAAAATAGTAAGTATCATATACTGTACAAAAGGCTGCAATTTGAGAAAAAAATGTAAAAAAAAAAATGTCTCATTTTAATTGGGGCTGATAACATACGCTTAGTAATGTGGGTAGAAAATGTACGTCATAAGATCTTCATCTTACTATAGGCTTCTGGTGGCCACTTGGGACGTTCCCGGGAAAATAGGTTAATTAACGAATTTCTTTCTAGCTTTTAAGGCTATAACGCGAACGCCTGCCACGGAGTATTGTTTTCCTTGTAAATAAATTTTGTTTTTTTTTATAACAATTTAACTTATCGGGTATTTTTCTTAAGTCGTGGGAACGCGCGAAGTGGCCAGCTGATATGAAGAGAAAAAAATGCTGTAAATTGTTTGTAAAAATAGTCTTGTTCAGAATTTCAATGTAGTTTTTGTTGATTATATTTTTTTTTCAACCGGAAATTGCTGAATAAAGCGACAATTCTGTTCCGTACGATCGTTTTATTTAACGCTTAAGTTGAAATAGTACAGTCGAAAGCACATCCACATTTATATACGTATTCTAAACAGCTACGTTATGGGTGTCTGCAACAAAAATTTAAAGGTTTACCTGCTGATGGTCGTCAAAACCTCGACTAGAGTACTTCCTGAAGTCCTAGAAAGCTAAAATTTTGTATAGCGTGGGATTTGTAGGCAAACAGCAGTATCTCACCCGCTAACTCCGACAAAGGGGTACAGTATTTCGCAACTGTCCACTCTATTGGCTTAACCATTTTGACGATTCCAGGTCTGAAGTCAAAAAATATTATGTATCTTATTGACAGTTTGTAGTAGGTCAAATCATACTACTTCATACAGTGCAGAACTTAGGTACGTAGTAGCGCCCCAGGTAAGAACGTGGCAAAACCATCCGTGGCCCCGTGTCTGTATACAGGCTGGGGCGCCAATGACGTATAACCTGAAAGCCTATCCTTCGGGTATCGGTAAATTTAAACCATACTCGACAAGAAAGTTTAAAACTTTCGATTTTATTTTTTGTAGTAGGTACCTACCTATCTTGAAAGTTGACACGGTAAATTTCTGTGAGTAAATAAAAATACTCTTGCTTACATACTGAAAGTGGTCAAATCATAGATATTGTCTCTACTCTACGTATTCTCTACACCCAGTGTACACGATTTCATATGGGTAGGTAATTTCGAGTTATAGAAAACTGGAAATTATCTACTATTTGCACACAAATAACGAAAAAAAAAACGGTCGGTTTTACCCTGGAAGAGGGGATGCAGATATCTGTTAAAAGGTAGTTTTTAACAGACTTCAAAAAAGGAGGAGGTTATCAATTCGACGCGTATATATCGCACCTTGATTTCCTTAACGTCACTAAACAAAAATCATCAAAATGGAGTAAGTACCGCCATCTAACCTACAATCTCAGGCCTATGTTTGCTGAAGACACTGGTTTGAATAGTTCACTAAAAACCCCCTAGATATAATTGTGTCGTTAGGTACTTTCTCGCGGAACGCATGAGTTTTAACTGAAGAATGACACCTTCGCTGAAAATGTGTGTATTTCGTTTAGTGACGTTAAGGAAATTAAGGTGCGATATATACATATTTTTTGGCTATGTTCTCGCATAACTTCGTCAAATGTTAACCGATGTCCAAAATTCTTTTTTTGTTCGAATAGATATAAAGTCCCATTGGTCCCATTTTAATTTGGTGAAGATCTGATGAAGACTTTCAGAGATGGAGAGCGGAAATCTTCAATGGACAGCAGTAAATAAGGCCTAATGTGGCCCATCCTTTTTAATTAGGGTGAATTATGGTTATTGGGACTTCTCCCACTCCCCCACTAAAAATTGAAAAATAAAAAAAATTAAATAATTAGAAGTATTATTATTATTGTACTGTACTATATTATTGTTAAATTCTCATATGTAATTCCTGGTGTACATACAATAAAGAATATTCTATCTATCTATGTATGCATGTAGGTATTGCAGAAGTATAATTTGTAGTCGGTGCCCAGTTTCGTGACCAGCACATATATTTTGGGCACCGACTCCAAGTTACATAAGTACTTCTAATTATTTCTAACTTTTTAGTGCTGTAGTGTTTGGAAGTCGGTTTTTATTTAATTTTCTTTTATATGAAAGCTAAGCATCCCGTCATCCTTATTAAACAATTCAATAGTGCTATGCAGTCATGCAGAAGAATCTTCCTGATTTGAATCCTGGGTTTGATGTTGGCGCTGGAAGGCGGATACGAGATTTCCTCAACGGACAACAGCAGAGTTCGGGCAGCTAATAAAGCAAAAACAGTAAAAATACACAAAATTCTAAGGGAAACAATTCGCGATCGTAGTAAGAATACCTACTTATTTAGTCCTAAAAAGAGCCTGGCTGAAAACCAGCGCTGCGACTACGCATGCAGTTCCTTTTTACCACAAACATGTGAATAAAGAAAACTTACTATTTATTATTGTTGTACCTAACATAAGCAGCCTGTATTCGTCCCACTGTAGGGCACAGGCCTACTCTCAAGGAGAGAGTATGGGCTTAACACCACGCGTGCCCACAGAGGCTTGGCGATTTCAAGCTCTGAGATGTGAATAGCTCAGACAATCAGGTTTCCTCACGATGTTTTCCTTCACAGTTAGCGAGTGGTATTGCTACTATAACTTCAATGTAGGTACATAACTTAGAAAACAAAGTCATACGTACCTAGGTACATGGCCGCATTGGGAATCGAACCTGGGTCTCTCGCTCTCGCTTCCAAGTTCAATGTTCTACCCACTAGGCTAACATATTCAGTGTTATTAATTTGTGCAGCCGCCTAGTTCGGTTCGGTATATGGCTGTATTTGAAATCGACAGAATCGCGATTCGGCAGATTCTTGGATAGTTTGTTTGTTTGCCACGCTCTATTATAAATGTGAAAGTAACTCTTAGACGAATTTTAGTAGGGATTATTTCGAGTTATTTTCAATCTGTATTAAAGACCCTTTCTTTAATGGGTCAATCAACTATTCTATGTACTAAAGTGCGTCCCCATAAAAATAAAAATAAATTATTTTAAAGGAGGTAATTTTAGGACAGTATTTTTACTACAAAGAATTCTTAGATCATTGGTTAAAAGTTTTTTCAGTGACCGATATTAGTTTAATTAAGAATGTTTTACTATTTTTACTGTAACTTAGGGGACAATGTTTCCACGCCATACAAATTCGAGCTGTCCCTTCAGCCACTTCGCAAACTTCCAAAGCGAATATTTCATTACAGTTTGCTTTGAAACAGACAAAATATATGTTAAATAGTAGTAGTTTAGAATTATAATATTTGACATTGACAAGGATAATAAAATATATTATGATATAGATTATATATTATTTTTAAATTTTGTCCCACGGAGTTCGATTAAAATATTGTCCCCCACGTAACTGTACAAAAAGTTTAAATCTTTCAAAAGAGATGGCGTTAGTTGTGATTATTTGCGGCTTTAGGTTCCTAGAAGTCACGTTGTAAGCAAAGATGGGTAGTGGATTATAACCCAGTAGTTATAATCCAGTTTTAATCCGGGTTATAACGTTATCGACCAGTTTTATCCCATTAACTACTTTTTTGGTGGGTCAAAATGAAAGACAGGAGCGATACGATTTAACAAGAACAAATTACAACTAAACAAATATGCTTTGGGTAATCGGGAGTTTTGCTTGACATTATAGTGCCATAGTGATTTATTTTTGCACCACTGAAGTATTTTTAAGTTTTAATGAACTGCATACACTTTCAAAATACTATGTTTTCTATGAATAAAAGTACAAATAAAAGCGTGTCGGGCCACGCGTAGCTTAGGGTTCAACAGACATCTAGTTATTACAACCTATTACTTAACATAATCACAAAATTCAGCTATCAAACAAAATAGGAGGCTTTTTTACTAATCCCATTAATGTAATCGACCATTAACCTGTAAAGCCTAGTCAGCTATGATAATTTTTCTTTTAAATTTATTATATTTGCTACTATTGTGATTTTTTTTAGATTTTTAAATGCAAAGGTTTAGATTGTTGAGGGTGGGGGGGACACAGGTACAAGCTAAATATTTCGAAAATGGATGCCTCAATTGTAAAATGATCTTAGTAAACTCCCAATGTTTTTAAAATAGCTATCCAACGATTCCCCACACGGTGGGGTAGAGAAGAAAAAAAATCAGCCCCCACCCTTTTCATGTTCGGGGAGGTACATTAAAAAAAACTTTCTGACATTTTATTATTTAACTTTGTCGGCGTGAAAAATATGTATACACATACCAAATTACAGCTTTCTAGTACCACCGGTCTTTGCGCTAGGCCGCGGACGGACGGACAGACAGACAGACAGACAGACAGACAAGCGGACATGGCGAAACTGTAAGGGTTCCTTGTCCTGCGAAACCCTAAAAATGGAAGATTTAACCTAAGTAACATGTTGTAAGATTTGGACTAAGTGACACGCTGCAGTCCCCGTGAAATATTTTCAGATAATGTAGTCCTAATAATGATTCTGCATCTATACTTTCTAAATAATCCAGAAATATTTAAGTAAAACGCCAAGTGCATTCAACACAGGCGGGCATCATCACTTCATCAGGAACGGCAGTGAGTGACTGAATCCTTTACACAATGAAAAAGTTCATAAAATATCGCGTTGGAAGTTCAGTCAGCATTTAGGCCAAGGTCATTCAGGTAAACAGTGATCACAGTAACAATAAACAATGCCGGTTTCATAAAAAAAACACGAAATTATACCAAAAAACGCTCGTGCGCATTCTAAGCAACAAAGTACTGGAGTGAGTGCTGTGCCGTACGCATTGTGCACGGTGCAAGTGCGAGCGAGATTGACGATGTCGTTGTCCCACTCGCTCACGCCCGGGGATTTCCGGCTCAAAGGATCATAAAAGTGTGGCTTGCTTGATATACTTTATGAGATGCATTGCCTGCAATGCTTAGGTTTAAATGTACTTAGGTACTTAGGGCCACTTGTAGATCTTGCAAACTAGAGTTTAAGTCAAGCATTTGACAGATAATGCACGAACTGTCAAAATCTCGACTTAAACTCCATTTAGGACACTGGCCCTTAGTACAATGCGAGCGCAAGAGATAAAAACTAAACTTCGAAGTGAAATCCCAACCTAATATTGTATTGTATGGAGAATTTCCTGTATATTTATGCGTGCATAATTTCATAACGATACATGCAGCTTACAACTACAACGCCGTGCACATTATTCGACGTATTCCGTATTACTATTGAACGAAATCATTATGAACCGCCATAATGGGTTATAGGTAACGGGTGCATAACTGGGTCAAAACTGGATTATAACTCACCAGTGGTTTATAACCTGGGCCATTACCCATCTCGCTCACTAACCGCTCGTTTAATTTCTTGTAAGTTAGGTTAGCGCTACTTGCGCCATCTCACTAACCCGGGGTTAACCGGTTAAACCTGGAGTTACCATGTTTACCAGTATAATTTGACACTGGGTTAAACCGTTATAACCGGGTTAACGCCAGTTAGTGGGATGGTGCTAGTGGCGCTTAGTCTAGTTCGGCTAGGGTTAAAAAATCGACGGACTCTTTTTGATTGATTGATTTTTAGCAGTCTGTTTATTGTTGAATACTGTTTTTTTTTCAGATATGCGTAGGGCTTTGACTAACAACATGACCACTAGCGTCTACCTGCTGCTGTTTTTTTCATATTAACGTTATAAAGGCAGTGACACTCACATCGTCATTGCTTTCATTTGACACTTTGACGTTTGGAATCTGTGCGTAAAAAAACGAACACAAATACGCGCGAAAAATATAGCCCTCCTAAGTATCCGCCATCTTGTTTGGTTGCCACGTGCCGGCTAGTCGTTCATAAAGTGCGCTCCGACTAGGGTGTGTTTATTCCGTGTCTCCAGTGTGACTGAGAAAAATCAGGTATTTTCCAGACTTTTTTAACAAATTCTTGTTTATTATTATTGAAAATTATTCTGGTACAGTGAATATGTACCATTTTGCTTTGAAATTGATTTAGAAATCACTTGGTGAAATTTTCATGGTAATTCGTCTCCTCTGTTACTCGTCACCTACGTTACCTAAATGGTAACACAAGAGACTTAGTTAGTATCACAGTGGACATTGCACTGTAACCGTATAACTTTTCCTCGTTTAGTCATATATTAATCAATTGCAAATAATGTATTACAATGGTAATAAAACACTTGTTGGTAATAGTTTTGGTTTTTCTAGAAAATGGCGCTATCTGCTGCTGAAAAACAAAAAAGATATACAGAAAGGTTGAAACGGGATAAGATAAAATATGAAGAAGTTAAAAGACAACAGAGAGAAAATTATCACAAGAAAAAAAATTGGTAAGTTCCCTAACACCAAAAGAAAAGAATAACGCAAGAGTTATTTGGAAACTTCGAAAAAGAGCTCAACGCCAACGTCTAAGAGATCTTAATAAAGTGATAAATGACACTCCTCCTCAATCACCGATACCGCCCTATTTTTAAAATGAAGCTCAAAAACTACTACGAAACCAAGATTGCGCTTCACCTGTATCTGCATGCAGTAATAAAAGTCCAAAATCAATGGAATCTGAAAAGGAACAACTCAAAAAAAAAAACGAGAAATACAAGAAAAGGTACGAAAGAATGAAAAATAGACTAGAAAATGAGTCAAGAACTGAAGTAAGAGGACATGAAGAGAAGAAATACAAAGTATTGAGCAATGCTATCAATGAAAGATACAAAAGGTTGAGGTGATACAAAGACAAAAGAATGTTGAAAGAGATATTTCACATCCCAACTTAAACACTTGTCGCCTAAAGAAGACGATGGTGCAAGATGCTCTTGGAATTAAAGGCACAGTAAGAACACGTTTGACAGGAATAAAAAAAATTTCACCCTTGCAAGCAAAAATAAATGCATTTTTTTTGCGAGATGACGTGTCACGAATGACAGCCGGAAAGAAAGAGACAGTCACTAAAAACAAGGATAAAGTACTAAAAAGATATCTTTTGGACACAATGAAAAACCACGAAACCTTTCAAAAAGAATACCCTGATGAGTGATGACATATGTTCTTATTTTTACTTTACCAAAAATAAGCCCTGGAATGTCAAATCTCGGTCGGTGTCTGGCCGAGAAATGTGTCTCTGCAAGACTCATTCCAATGCAGCATTCAAAGCGATAGCGCTGAAGAAGAAGCAAGTCCTAAAAACACATGATCTCAGTCAATTGATATTGGAGACCGTCTGCAGTTCTTCAAATAAAGATTGCATTTATGGATCTTGTGAGAAGTGCTGCAACAAACAACCATCTCTTAATAAAGAAATTATAGAAGGCAAAGTTACTTATAGCGAGTGGGTCAGAAAAGAAGAAAAATATGTAAAAGATGGAAAGGAACATAAAGCTTTGAAAAACGTAAAAGAAGACAAAGAAATAGATACAACAGAATTGACACAAAGATTTGACAAAGAACTAAAATTATTAAAAAAGACTATAGTATAACATAAAGACTCAATTTAAAATGTTTAGGAAATGCGTCCATGAAATTCAACAAAATTAAGCCGTTATATTAGCAGACTTTAGCATGATTTTGTGTATTTGACACTGGAAAGCAGTGTTATTTGTATTATTTCTTAGTTAGTCTCTTAAGTTACTAGGAATGTCTCTTACGTTACAATAATGTCCCTAAGATCTTAAGTTAAAAAAATGAAAAAAAAAACTATTTTGTTATTTTTGTTGCTGGAAAAGTTTATAACTGAGGCATTAATAATGGACGCTTTGTTTTATATAGACTTCAAATAAAAAAATACCAAGGTTCTTGATTTATTTTAAAAAACGATATTATAAAAACCATAAAGTAACTTAAGAGACACAATAACTCATGATTATGTATGATAGTTCTATTAAAAGAATTTGAAATGTAAGCCTTTAATGTACAAGACCGATGCTAGTTGTACTGAATAAAAACGTTGATTCAAATATTTTTTATGTTTTTGTCACCTAAATAGCACTCGTATAGTCGGTAACGCAGAGGACCAAATACTGTCATAGTTTCGGTATATTTAACAAAATATGACACTAAAAATTAAAAAAGTGCACTGCCCGTTATCTTATCTACAACTTTATTCACTAATCTTTAAAATGTGCAGTAAAATAAGTTAGATTTTCGATTATTATTTTTAGGAAAAACTTAATTTTGCCGCTCTTGTTTAGTACAAAGAATAGTTGATTGACCCTAATACAACAAATTATTCTAATTTCATCTGAGGAAATCCGAACGACATTACAATAAACTAACTAACTAGGTACACCGAGTATCGTGGGTATCTTCTAGGGGTGCCACGGGTCCGGAATGGTAACCACAAATATATAAACTGAATATAGGTACTCGGATATTCGCCTGAATATTGTGTTTTTTATTTGTTGATAAGAACTGCCCCTATATTACGCTCACCAAATCCTGAGCGATTCCAATCGTTTAACTGTCAAATTAGTATGGAATTTGACAGACGATTGGCCACTGGTCGGCTGCACTTTTATGATACACTGAGAAGCGAACTCAATATAACGTCAAAATCAGAGAAGAAGGAAGGGCTGGTTCTACGAAATCGTTAACGGATAGGTAAGTGGCGATGGGATATTAAAAATTAAATGCAGATATTCAGATAGAATGCTTTTATTACTAATTACAACTATATTTACAAGGCATCGCACTCTCCTAGTAGTATTTTATATAAAAATAAATTCAGAACGTACATCTTTGGAAAAATGTATCGAGTAACTGAAATAGTTATTCTTGCACATGCAAAAACGAAAGTTGCATGCCAGAATGTATGTTTTAACCATAAAAATGTTCCTTAAAAACAGGACGTCTCAGTACAAGCCAATAGCAAAGTATACACTTGAGTTGCTTAACATAGTTTTGGTGGCCGTTTTTGTTAAAGCATGGAGTATTTCAAAAGTAGTCGTTAGAATTTTATAGTATTGGACTATCTTACGGGATACATAATATTTTTAATAATATCCATATTTTTTGTACACTATGCTATAAAATTTAAAAATTATGTGATTACCGCAAAGCCTAAACGCCAGTTCCTCTTAAACACTTGCATATTGATAACACGTGCTGTCCTCGCCGTCGTAATATTTTAAAACATGACAACTACTACATGAAAGGAAAACATCTGACAATGCATAAAAGTGTTCACATAATATGTGATATATTATGTTTTTAATTGTTTATCTTTAATATTGAATAACAGGATTTATTTGCCTTAATTATTCCCCAATATTAATTAAAATCTAAACGCGAGTTCATTTTTTTTTTTACTTTCTTCGTAAGTTTATAAAAATTACAATAAGTATTTACCTATAGGATTTCAGTTTTTCCACATAGAACAGTCGAAATTTGGTTATTTAACTCTATTACGAATATGTAGGTATTATACAAACGTGCGGTGTATTTGTAACAGAGCCCACATAGGGCATAAAGGGCACAATTCTGTGACATCCAAAAAATAAATAAAATACACCGAACGTTTGTCACAATGCCGAAAATTTCATACATTTAACGTATACACATACCTATACAACAGCATACTAGTTACAACCATTTCCAAACCGGAGTTCGATCCATGTAATCCATATCACATTTTTACTTTTTTCTATTTAAGAACCTGGCCGTTTCTTTTTTTATATTTACTGATTTATTTATACATACAGCGATTACATAAGCAAAGTGTTTATATTTAGACTTCGCATACAATAGGTGGTAGAAACAGTTAACTCTTAACGTCCTATCAGAAAGTCACGTGTTACCTGAAAATGTCTTCTACAGGATTCAAGTTCAGTTTCACTAGTTTAACCAGAGTTTAAAGCAAAAACTTTTACTAATTAAAGAAAAAATTGTTAAGAATTTGATTAAAATAAACTATGGGCGGGGCTGATGTGTGTGTAGGTACTTTAATTTACCGACAAGCTAATTATTTACTATATTGATTGGGTTCCACAGTTTCTAGATAAATGGGCTTTGACTTCGCTTAATAAAAAAAAAACAAAACAATGATAATCAAGATTTAAAAAAACTCGCTAGTCACTCAATTGCATTTTTTTTTTCACAATTGCAACATATTTTTACAGATATGTACACACTTACCACCTAATGTTTATTTTTTAAATCGATTTCTACCTACAGACTTCTCGACTACTAAGAAAGAGAGAATGTATCTTAACTTGTATTCCTTTACTTAATAATTCTCTAACGTTCATTACGTAAGAGCCGAAAGTAATTAAAACTAAGTAATTAAACTAATAACGCAAAAGTTAGCTAACATTTACTCGTAAATTTATATTTTTTAAGCTTTTGTATTTTTTTTTACAGCGAAACGCTATCGTATTTTTTTTGTTCAATAAAATCACTCCTGTTTGAGTCACAAATATCACACTAACATACATACGTTTTTTTTATACTTTTCATACACATTTTGAATAAAACACCAATGCGCCTAAGTTACAAAAATCGCCTTACGGGGTACAGAAAAGTTTTTAATAAATATATATTTCACTGACCCCCCCCACACTATTATTAGCGAACTTAAAAACTAATTAAAATAAAAAAAATAATAAACATCGCCCTGAGCGAAAACAAAATGAAAAACGAATGACCGCCCAGCGAATTAAAGTATTTTTGCTTTTTTTTTTAATTGACTATCTAACATATATTTTTTTTTCTCTTTAATTCGCTGTCAGTCTTTACAGTACATTACAAGTCAGACACAATGTATATCAGTGCTGCATTTTTTCTCTGACGCACGAAAATACTACATAGCCCAGTCATTATATACATTTGGAAATGCATGTGAACCGCGAAGGCAAAATTTTGGATATTACGTGGGGGGGGGAAAGCTTAATTTTGATGAATTTTCTGAAAAAGCTTAAATTTTCGTATCTCGAGTTTTTGTAAAAAAAACTGAATTTAACCCCTTTTCAAGATGGCGGAAAATGTAGAAAGGAAATCTTTGTCGACAATTTGAAGTTAAGCTTTTCTAGAACCCCCCCCCCCATATCTAAAACGAGAAGGCTATCTTGATTCACATGCATTTCTAACCCGTTTTTTCCGACGTAATGAGTGGACTAACAATTAAACGAAAAATGCAAATTGGCAGTTACCCAAGACTACTGTTATTTTCATTACATATGAAAATAACGTTTCATTACATATTCATTACGTTTGTGTATGTGTATACGGCCGAAATTACAAAATATAAAAATCCAGAAAACATCCCTTCAGCAACTTCACAGAAAGTACAAACGACACAAGCAGTGTTTAGGTTGAAACACACCAACACGGTGGCGGTGGCGGTCCGTACAAACGTCCATAAAAATACTACTGCAGCAATTGACGTGTGTATGGACCGCCACCGCGTTGGTGTGCATCATGCTTTTGTAGTCTACAATGTCAAAAATCCCGAATGACGTGTGGCGCAGACAAAAATTGCAGCACTGACATAAAAAGTTGCTATTTTAAAGAAGCACCCTTCAACGCGAGCGGTGTCAGAGGCCGCGTTTCCTGCACCTTCAAGGGTAAACCGTGCTTGTGCGCAGGCGCATACAGTCCACTTTCGCTCGTTCTCCGTGACAGAACCTAAAGAAAGGCGGTGTGTGACATACGATATGATACGTCACCACCAAATTATACCAGCCCTCCCATCAGGTAACTATCAACTCCACCGGGTTAACCATTTTGCAACTCTAAAAGTGTCAGAATATGTATGTATTTATTTTGAAGGACTTGCGTAGTAGCGCCCCTGAGCTTCTGGTATTTCGCGTATAGTTTATTTATTTAGTAACAATGTCGACCATGTTGAACAAGATGCCCTTGCGCACGGCGACTTTTTGCCGCCACGCAGAAGCGACGCATGCGTTCGCATCTATACAGTGCCATGCCATCCATGCCAACAACGTATTTGGAAGAGTCGCGATGCGCTCACATCGTGAGCGGCGCGTACGCATCGCGGCAAAAAGTCGCCGCGTTCAATAGCGCTTACAGGCCCTGAAGTTTAATACACACAGTTTTCCAATAGAATGAATTAACTACTGTTGATCGTGTCAATTAAACAACCATTACCGTAATAATATGACTCTATTGAACAACTCTGCATTTTAAGAGACTCCCCAGATGATGCGTAGTTGTTTGAGGTAGGGCTAGAATCCAAATAATTCGTGTGAGCACTTCTTGCTTTGTGGGGGTGGGACATTACTGAAGTACCACGGGAGAAGGTAACTTGTGGCCCGTATAGAGTTACGCATAGCTGTTTATCTGCGTGTGTGTGTAGTAACGAGGTACCGTTATCACACGATCCAAAAACAGAACTTTATATTGAGATAGGAAAGTGAAATAAAAAAAAAAAATGCATTCTATCTAGAATGCATCTGGACAAACTTATTTTCAGTTGAAGGAAGCGCCACTAGTCTGTTGTCCACATAAGCTGCATGAATTAAAAAAAAGAAAAAAAATATGAGAACCGTTTAAGACAGAGCTACAAAAGAAGACTTTACCACCTTCTACGGAGCATTAAAAATCTCTCAAACTACAGGGTGGCTTTGAAATCGTTCACCGTATTTTAAGGGGACATTCCTACCATGATTTCGACGACGCAAAGGTGGTAGTTTTGTAAAAAACATGCCAGTCACAACAAAAATATTTTTGTTACTCAAAATTACTTCATTCAAACATAAACAGAGAATATCAGGACAAAAATAAACTATTATTTGAGCGTCTTTTGGTCGGCGACGGCCAACTCAATTGTTTTTTTAATGGTTTACGCATATCGGACGTCAAATTTCTAAGCATTTAAAATATCAGAAAATAATTTTTAACGTTGCGGTACTTCGTCCTACTTCGAATTTGGGTTCACAGTTTGGAGCCAACCGTCGGAAATCACTAATATTTACAAATACGTTATACCACTACTGATAAATCATAAATAATACTGTTTTATACAATGAAAAGAACATTCCTTCAAAATACGATGAACGAATTCCAAGCCACCCTGTAGAAACCGGCACAATGCACCTTTTCCCGTGGACTGTCATTGGCACATGTACTCGCCGGTCGCACTTGCGCAAACCACTATCCTCGCAAGCGGCAATAGTTATTTCCGAAATGAGCAATTCCCGAAACATGTCTACTAGAGTTTGTCATTTACAAAACCTTTTGTCGTATGTTTTGGGCTTTTTTGATAAATTTTAATATATCTTAAAATATATTTTTTTCCTTCGCTTTGCAGTTGCTGTTTGATAGATAATGCTTGTAAGACAATGATTTACAGAGAGTCGCCACATTTATATACTGAGTAAAGCGTGAATTCATCAACATTACTATAAACCCTGATATTTCGAAAAACCTAGATCGGAGCAACCAAAGTGGCTTTACAACACAACTCTAATTGGAGTGTTTTAGATAACCCTGTAGACTCCTGAGGGGCATTTCAGTGCCAATTTAAGAGTAAGCTGAGCTTTAGTTAAGTAGTCTTAACATACCGACATGGGGTCGCCCATTAATCACGATGTTTTTTAGCAACTTTTTGTATTCCCTAACGTGAGGTTTTAGAGTAGCGCCCTCCCCTCCCCCTACCCATAATCACGTGTATTTTTTACGCACAAAATATAGTAATAATTTTTAGGATGTTATATTTCAAAACAGATATAGTCCAATTTAATTCTAAATAATTAAGAGGTAGGTACCGTGATAAATACGTCCAGACAGACATCAAGGTGGCAGATTGTTTCTGATACGCACACAAAGAATGAAGTAAAGATGTTACCGTGCTAAAATCGGTTTAGAAATCGTGCACTCATCGAAAAAATATAAGCGTGATATCTCGCTCACTACACTTCCCTATGATATTTCGTGATTTTTTACCTCCCCCCCCCCCCCCAACCTTTCGAGCCTCACGCGACTAATGGACGATCCCCAAAGGGGAATTAGTGGGGGAGACACTGAGCTTTCTGACAAGCAAAATGCGCAAAAGTACGGTTTACCCTTCACACCGCCGTAATGCCTGTAACTTGGGCGGTGTCGGCGAAAAACATATAAAACGCAACATGTGAAAACATGCCCAGTCTATCACAAATAATGACAAATCGTAAAACTGACGTCATTTCTTAAAAAGAAAATGAACATTTCTGTCAATGAATAGCTACTAATAACGACTAAACTATGTCATAAAACAAATTTGCATTACTTACAGAGGTAATCGAATTGTAAATCAGGCACTATGTTAAATGTTCAAAGTTAAATTAGGTAATCTCTGAAACCAAAACCGCCCAAGCATGTAGTGAAATAAAATCAACAACACTGGGGGGACCAGTTAATGATAGACCAAGAACAGTAATTGGCTTTGAAAGATGGCAGGGCTCCCTCCTTTTAAATATGTACGGGAGTGTTAAACTAATACTTTAGTAAAAAGAAAACTATTGCAAAGTTCTCGCTAGCCACTGCCCCAAGACCATCACTAGTGGCCCCCCTAAAAAGAATGAAAAAGAAACCGGTGTCAAAACCGTTGTTACACTACAACACTAGTGAGGTCCGTAAGTTGTGAAGGGAACGCCGACACACCAGCCGCAGACAAAAAAAAAAGTCAGCGTGTTAACGCCGCGCTAGTTCGCGTCGTCGCCTCATCTTGCCTCGAACGATCCCAGTTCTGATACTGACATCAGAAGTGGGATCCCGGTTAGACAAAAAGATGCGAGGTAAAACGCGCGCAAACCCCATTGGCGGCGAAGTGCACAGGGATAATTTCCATTTAATACAAGTGTACAGGGATAATTTCAACGCGCAAAACCAACTTGACGACCGCCAAAAAGTTTCGCGGGCACAGCGGACGCGGAGTGAACGCTGCGTCTACGCAGTAGCGAACGAAGGTAGACTCTCACCGCCTCGCCTCTAGCGGTAAATGTACCTGTCGCGTAATTTGTCCCGCGCGCTCGTCATTTCGCCGAGTGTCCGTTCCCCAGTTGGCCGACCTGAAAAGCGGAGTCGTGTGAGCGCGCAGCCGTGTGTCGTCGTTCCTTATGAGGCTGCAATGTCCTGTCCTTTTTCCTCTCCGAAGCCAGAGCTTCGTAGGTGAGCGGGACCGACATCTAGCGTCGTAATATAGCGGTTAGTAGGGTAACCGAAACTGACGTGCGTTGATATCAGTTCCGAAACGTCGCCACCCATTTATTGCGACCCCGGGGTGTCGATACCGCTAGCCTGAGAGCCCTAGTAGGCTTAGTTTGTTTTGGTGAAGACGTCGCAGGTTTTGGCACGTAAGATCCGGCCATTCCCAGATTGCAACTTTGCCAGTATACGAATGGATCGAATGAACTGAACAATGAAGTATAGATGCGGATAAAAAAAAACTGCCAGTAACACTAGACACCATTGAAAACACAATATTCGCGTACGCAAGTTCTTCGTGCCAAAACCAAAATCAGTCCAGATCGCAGAACTAGAGATGTTAACTGTTTTTAAAATAGACTCCGTTATTAAAATTATTAGCGATCTACAACCGAAGCATAAGATACTATCGAGCATAGAGAGAAATCAGTGCCACGAACCCGATAGAAACTCATGCCACGATCGCTGGACTGTGCGAAGCATAACCCACCCGCCACCAAGATTTTAGAAGCGACAGGGTAACCCAGCTGATTATGATCGGTGCTGTACTAAAGAGCCAACTTTACACAGTTGGTTTTTCGAAATGAGGGTGTCGCAATTGTAGCCCCAAAAGTCACGATATGATACACAGCTGCGCGCAAGCTCATATTATTGTAAAATATATATTTTAAGCAGTCACACTGAGTAACTGGTTTCGGAAGACCTATGCGAGGGACAAAACAAGTGGTTGAGATTTAAGTCATAATAGTGGAGTAGGTACTATGTTTAGCGATTGTAAATAATTTTGGTCCAACACTTTCTCATGCATTCAAAGTGCCCGAACAAAATTTGTTTATTAGAAACTAGACGAATTTTCGTTTTTGTCCATTCACGCGAAAAGGTAAACAGATTCAGCCGACAATAGAAACAGAACACTTAGAAATATTACAAAAAACACATGTAGGAATATAATAAACGTTTTACTGAAAAAGAAATGTGAATGTAATCAGCGTTGTACATAATAGCAGCAACACAAAATAAACATCAGGCCACAAGTTCACATGCGTGTCAAGTTAAGTGAAACTGAAAAGTGATTAAAAAAGTACAATTATTCTTAAACTGAATAAATAAAGTACAATTATTCTATTTCTACAAAGTTTCGCCCGTAACTGGTTTCGTGCAAGGATGAAAAATATTACAAAGCGCAAGTTACCAAGGAAGTGAACACCTACATTGATCGATGTACAAATTGGCATGTAATACTCACTAGTGCATATAAACTAATGGATCACTATGCATACATTTTTCCAAACTATGTACGAAGAGACACTACGAACTAGAACAACAACAGTACGCAAATGCAAAAAGTATTCCAAATTAAAAAGTTACCTAACTACGACTATGAAAAAAGAAAACTATCTAATTTCTAAATAACGGTAAAGTCTACAGTGCTTTGAAAAAAACTTTTGCGATGAATCATTTGGAAGTGTGATCAATTTGTTAAATCTATAAGTACACATAAATAAATTTCCTTCTCATCACTGATTGAGTGTTTAGAACTGTCATGTTAGAACTTTAAAATATCTAAACAGTTATGTACTAAATAGCAGATCAACATAAATAAAAAACTATGCATAATCTCAAAAAACTTTAACGTTGTACGTGTGTCATTTTAGACACTTATACATCATTAGACTTATCATACCTTAAGTAGAATATCAAACGTATCAAAATAACGTAGGTACATCCTACATGTCAAATCAAAATGGTAACATTGATGGCACCATAATATATTAACATTCCCGTAAATTGTAAAAACTCGTACACTATATTATAGGAAACAATATAACAAATTATTAGGATAACACTTTCCAATGTTAAGTATTGTAAAACTTCATAAAGTCAATGCAAAATGCACAATCGAAATTTTAAGAAACTTTTTTTATATAAACCCTGTATTTGTACATTTTTCAAGTTACATCTTGAGCAAGCATTCTTATATAGATACCTAATAATTCTAATGTTAAATAATAATATGTTGAAGTAAGTATCGATTTAGTATTTTATTTATTTATGGGGTTTCAGGAACACCATCGATAGGAAATAGAAAAAATAAAAGGTATATATTAATATTATTTGTCAATATTAATATTCAAAAAGTAATAAAACAATTAAAGCTCCCGTGGTAATGCAATGGAATATGATACCGAGTGTAACAAAGTCCCCGTAAACGGAAAGTAGCCCATAAGCATCTGAACAGGCCGTAGTCTAATACACACCTAATTTTTCAGTAGACTTTCCCGCGGCAGTTCCGCGCAATAATAACAACTTAAAGTCCAGGTTGTCACGATCTTGGTGCACTCGGACCGAGTGAGCTAAAATTGCCACTCGTATCGAAAACAGCCAATCTTTGTACTAAGGACTTAATCATACAGGTTTGCCAAAGGTCATTCGAATGGTGACGTGGGGGCCAGGTCGCCTATGTCCCTCTAAAATGGTTTAGACTGGTGATGGCTGACCCCCGCGTTATGCTCGTGAATGAGTGTTTTTCCTACGTTTTGTAAGAAAAGTATTTTTGGTATTTCAAGTTATTGATAGAAATTGTGGAAACTCTATCTTGTAGTTAGCAAAAGATGTGTTATGTTTAACATGATTTCAATAAAGATGGTCAGTGTGGAGTTATTTTCCCAATGGGTTTTTCTGCACTACAAATCGATCCGAAGGCAGCGGCCAACATCGTAATATAATTTCTTTACGCAGCAATATATTTTTTCTTTCTGATTTAAGATCGCCGGTGTACACGATACGAGTAACGTGGATATAATTTGTAATTGCGAAAAAAATATCAGCTATTAGGAGGTCAGTCAGGGTTCCGTAGTCAACAAGGAACCCATATAGTTTCACCATGTCCGTCCGTCTGTCTATCCGCGGCTTAGCACAGAGACTATAAGTACTTGAGAGCTGAAACTTGGCATATGGTGGTTTAACGGTGCAATAATATCTTGATTTTTTTTTTACCCCTATACATAATATAGGGACGCAATTTTTTTTCTCGCCTATGTTGGATTGGATTGGTCGGTTAAAAATATTATGGTTGTAGAAAGACCATATATCGATTTAGGGTTCCGTTTACGAAATATTAAGCTTTAAAGAGCAATTTTTTTTCAGCTGTTTAGTTTTTTTCCCCATATTGAAGTTGCTCATATTGCCAAGCGAGACCCACAATTTTTGGATGTAAACGGAGACTTTTGTCACACACTGTATACTGGAATGAAAAAGGTAAAAAATAAATATTCGATAACACAAATTTTAAAACTACGATAACTTCCATAAATATACAATATAGTGGAACGGTTTTATTTAAAAAAAAAAAAAAAAACACGATTCTTCTTAAGAACTCCTCGGACACAGTTAAAATAATCTGTGGTTATGTTTTCCCTTCACCACGAACTGTTTAAACTGCCTCTGAGGAGTGTCTTAAGGAATCGTGTTTCTACAAATAAGACCGTATGGTCCTAAATACATTTCCTAATGATACTTTCATAAAGTACATAGTTTTAAAATTAAAGCGCTACACACGACCGCAATATAAGTTCGAAGACATTGATTTTATTATAACACCCATAAAGATTTGAAAACGCGATGTATCTTAAAATACAGTTTTTTATACATTGGATTTTGTAAATTTTATATACTGTAATACGACCTAGCTATATAAAGTTAGATGATTAGACGACAACAACGGAACATTGTGATATAAAAAGTATGTGTATGTTTTCATTTCATAATATGACTCTCTAATACAGCTGAAAACAATGAGCAGTTTTCAGTACAAATTCACAAAGCAATTCATAGATGGCGCTCACAGGCGTGGCCATAGAAGAACCGGAACACGGCTGTCAAAATTAATCTGCGCTAAGCAAACTTTGACAGACGTGTCCCTGTTCTTGTATGTGCACGCCTATAAGCGCCATCTATGAAGTGCTTTGTGAATTTGTGCTGAAAACGGCTCATTAGGGGAATAAGATTTCAAAGCGGAGTAAAGGTTTTTGATTAGGTTTTTAATTATAACTGACCACTTTGTTTACATACACAATTGGCCGCCATATTAAAAACGCTGATGAACTTTGGTTTTTTTTTTTCATGAACAATGTGACTACATTTGGTGGGCAGTTGTAATTAAAATACGAAGAACTTTTTTTTTAATTATATTATTTTGAGCAGTAAATAATTTGTGATGTATCTATGTCCATACCAAAGATCTACAAGCAAAAGTATGTATACTATTTAATGTTGCCTATAACCCTCCCATCCAGTCGTACGGACTAACTTTCTGTGCGTTATAAAATAAATCTGTCTGTAGGCAATCACTTAGATTATGTAAACCAGACAAATTGAGATAGTATAGGTATAATCAGCGCGCCTTCAGAATGCGATGCGACCTTCTGGAACTGGCAAACTCGCGTAAAAGATCGAGAAACGATGGAAGTGTTGTTAGAGTGGATTGTTGTTAGTGTTAGTTTGCTGTTGTTATAATCAGCGCGCCTTCAGAATGCAAAGCGACCTTCTGGAACTGGCAAACTCGCGTAAAAAATCGAGAAACAATGGAAGTGTTGTTAGAGAGGATTGTTGTTAGTGTTAGTTTGTTGTTGTTATAATCAGCGCGCATTCAGAATACGATGCGACCTTCTGGAACTGGCAAACCAGCGTAAAAGATCGAGAAACAATGCGACCTTCTGGAACTGCTGGCAAAATCGTTTAAACCGAGAAACGGTGGAAGTATTAGAGTGGATTGTTTTAAGTGTTCTTCATCTTAGCCTGTCTATTGCTGGACGTTGCAGTCAGGTCTTCACAACGTCCTCTGTTCAGTGCAACTCTGAACACATCTTCCGAGTTTTTTGTGTGTGTGTGTGTGTGTGTGTGTGTGTGTGTGTGTGTGTGTGTGTGTGTGTGTGTGTGTGTGTGTGTGTGTGGTGTGTGTGTGTGAGTGGTGTGTGTGAGTGGTGTGTGTGTGTGAGTGGTTTGTGTGTGTGAGTGGTTTGTGTGTGTGAGTGGTGTGTGTGTGTGTGTGTGAGAGTGGTGTGTGTGTGTGAGAGTGGTGTGTGTGTGTGAGTGGTGTGTGAGTGGTGTGTGTGTGTGTGTGAGTGGTGTGTGTGTGTGAGTGGTGTGTGTGTGTGAGTGGTGTGTGTGTGAGTGGTGTGTGTCTGAGTGGTGTGTGTGTGAGTGGGGTGTGCGTGTTAGTATAATAATCATATTCAGCGTTATCTTTGTGATTCACTGAAAAGGACATGTCTAATGATGGTTTTCAACAAGTAAATATGAGTGCCACTAAAGCAATATAATGGGAAATGTAGACGAAAACGTGAATCATCGTCAAGTGTAAATATTTACAACTACATCGCCCTAGGGCTGTCATTTTCACCCGCTTCGACCAGTTTCCATCTCATACTGATAGTGCGCAGATTGTAACTAAACATAAGAAAATGAAGGCTTGTGAACATGAAGTTATTGAAGGAGAAAATTGTGTGAACTAAGGACAAGTGTTAACAATCGATGTATCAGATTTTGTCATGGAATGTTAGTTTGCAACTGTTTTTTTTTCTGGATTCTCAAACCCTTCATAAAGTTTAATAAAACTTCGTAATTTCGGAATGTACCCGAATTTTTTTTAATATACTTAGGGATTGACCAATTGTTTTAGAGTAAATCAGGCGAGAATTTAACCGACACGCGTTTGAGTCCTTCTCAACAAATTCTACCAAAATAAGTACAAAGATATATTGAAAAGTGTCGTTAGTTTATCAAGAGTGTCTAAATGTAATAATGTTAACAAAACAATGCACTAGTTCGATCTAAGATCGAATCCAGACCTCTAATTTTCTACTATAAAAGCTAGGAATCAATGACTCCATCATACTACGGTACTGGGGTAGATTCTGCCTATACCAAAATGATAATTTGACAACTATTAGTTGGAAATGTAAAAGATTTACGGTTTAATATTTTTGTGATGTCTTTGCCAGGTTACCACAGCACAGGGTATCCTATTTTGGGAGCAGGACAAGTGATTGTGTTGTGTGGAAATTATTATTGTTAACATAACTGGTTAATTAGACCAGTTACTTCCACAATAAGCCTTGGTTGGTACGTATTGTACTTAGCTAGGCCGTGAAATTCCAATAGGTCTATTTTTATTCAAATGTAGTTCCATAATTATGCAACATCGACCATATCATTAAATTTTGCTATTAGCAGAATCAACCTACTTCTATACTGTGGCTGTGAATATTAAGCTTCAATTAACTACGGTTACATAAATATCTTAAACATTTCTACACAACGTAGCCTTTTAAACATACATTTCATGTAATTGAAACTTGTAAAATGAGCACTTAAAACTGCTTTTATTTCTCGAATTCCTTGCGTTCGTACATCTAACATTATTGATTTATTATTCAAAAAGTACCTTCTTTTGTTGGACATTGTAACGCAATTAAAAATGTTAGAAAGTGTCACAAATAAAAGCAGTCTAAAGCAATTCTTGGACGAACGCTTAACAGTCACCAAATCGCCGCATTTACTCGGGCGGCGGTGGCGGCAGGGGCGGCGGCGGGGCAGCCGGCAGGGGCGGCGGGCGGGCAGCCGGTGGCGGCATGGGTGCGAACCCCATTTGGGGGTAAAAGTAACCGTCCATCCCCATCGCGGCGCCCATGAACGGTACCATCCCGAACGGGGGCGGTTGCACCATGTAATAGGGGAGTTGTGGTCTGAAGGGCGGCGGCGTATGCCAGTTACCTACCTTCGGGAGGGGCGCTCCGTTCTGGCGCGGCATCTTGTGACGGGGCCCCGCGTCCGGGGCACCCTGCCGCTTCCTCGACGTCTCGAGCACCTCCTTAGAGATCTTTATCTTGAGGCCGGAGGTCTGGGGCGGCGGCGGGGGCGCGGCGAGCCTCTCCTTGGGGATCTTGATCTTCAGGCCCGGACTAGAGGAGAGTTTCTCCCTGGGGATGGTGATGCGGAGGGTCCCGTCGTTGGCCGGGGCCTCCGGAGGTGGGGGGAGCGGGCTCTCCTTCTTTTTGTCCTTCTTGTGTTTTTTGCGCTCCTCCTTGGACTTGTCCCGGTCCTTGTGTTTGTGTTTCTCCTTTTTCTTTTTCTCCTTCTTGTGCTTGTGCTCCGTTGGCTCTTCGGCCGGTGGCGCCGGGGGGTGCGCCGCTGGTGTGACTACGATCTCGGGTGTCGGTTGAACCGTCACCTGTTGCACCGGCTCTGGGGCCACTTCCTTTTTGATTTCGCGCTCCCTCTCCATGACGGGGGAACGTTTCACAGTCTGCACCATTATCGGTGCCGGTTTAGCTAGGCTCTCCTTCAGGAGGTTAGAGACTAGAGTGGGGTCAGTCTCGATGCCGTTGAGCGGTCTCGGAGGAGGTGGCATTGGATCGCTAGGCCGCTTCATCTCGGGCTGTCTCGTCCTAATAGCGTTGCCCCTCTGTGAGTCACGGATAACGTTTTCATAGCCGGGAGTTTCATCCAGTTTCTTGACCACAAGCATCAGTTCCGGCTCAGAGTTGGAGGGCGCCCGCTGCCTAGGTTTCGGGACAATTTCTTTCATCGGCGGAGAGGAGAACGGTGACAGTATGGTCGGAGGCTGCATCTCCCTTACGACCTGTTGAGCCTCCGGTCGCTTCATCGGACTGGCCTGCTGCCTGGCCTCCGGGGGAGGTATCAGCTGTGTCGGTGGCCTGTTCTCAGGCCTCGGAGGCCTCTGTATTGGCCTTTCTGGGAGATGCGGCCGTCTCGGCACAGAGTTGGAAGCGGCCGCCGTTGGCGTAGTGGCGTTCTCCGGGGAGAACAAAGACGGTGGGCGGGTTCTCTGCGGCGGCTCCGGGAACGGAACGGGGGCGTTCGGAATGGGCAAGGAGGTCTGCGCGGCCGTGGGCAAAGCGGGCGGCCTGTAGTGCCGGTGGTCGAGCGGGGGCTTGTGCGGCGGTTTGTGTTCGTGGGGCGGCTTGTGGTGGGGCCACTGGTGGTGTGTGGGCTTGTGGTGGTGCTGGGTGGAGGAGGGGCGCTGGTGCGGGTGGGGCGGTGGGAGGGGCGTGGGGCGGGCGGGGCCGCCGGGGCGCAGGGGCTGGAGTGGCCGCCTCTCGCGCTCCTCGCGGCGTTCGCGTTCCTCCCTCTCCCTTTTCTCCCGGTAGACGTTGTAGTCGATCTTCTGGGGCGGTGGGGCGGCGGATGTGGACGCGCTGGCTGGGACGTAGCCGCCCGGCATTGGGGCGCGCCGTTTCTCGCGCTCGTACTCTGCGGAGGAAGGCTGGGCTTAGTGGAGGGGTTGGGTGTGGGCGGTAACATAGGCCATCCGTGATCATATGCATTGGGACAAAAAAGTACGGGGTAAAATTATAAAATCAAAATCAAAAGTACAATGTCTTTCCTTCAGTGTTAAAAACATACTTCAACTTAAACAACAAGTTACGTGTAATACTTTTAAACAATAATTTCTTAAAGCATGAATAGGATATGGAGAGTACCTTGCAATGAGTTGCGTTGTTCAATTTGGTTCTCGCCTTTGTTGGGTTGTTACCCGGACATACTTACATACATACATACATTAGAGCCAAACACATTACTCTCCTTTGGGCTCCGCCGCAGTCGGGTAAGTTATCTAATATTAAGGCATATACAACCCCGAAACCGGCGTGAATGAATGTTGACACAGCGAAAAAGGTCTGTCCGGTACGCTGCATGTGGCAAACCCTGGTCTCTGCCTGCCCCTCCAGGTTACGGGCGTGGGTTTACGTTATGCACTCACCCCGGTCGAAGGTCTTGTCGAACTCGTCAGCCACAGCCGCCAGATGTTTCTTATCGAATGGACTAGCGGCGGTGGGCAGCCCGGGTGGTACGTGGGGCGCTCCCGAGTGGGGCGAGCTGCCGCCTGAGGAAGGAACAAGGGGCGTCAGAGCGAAGGGCAGCGGGTCGGCTGTTGGTGCAAACTGCAGCTTTGCATAGAACCATTATTAACAATTGCGTGTGGCGCCGGATTAAGAATAGCGTCACTCGCATTTCCTTCCGTGAATGTCGTAGAAGGCGACTAAGGAAATCAATTACCAGGAGACGGGCAGCAGCGTCTTCCTGAGATTCCGACCGCATATTGCGATCGCCAACTCGCCTGCCAAGCGTGGCGATTATAGCAAAACCCCGCATGGTTATGAAAACCACGAAGGAGGCCTATGTCCTGCAGTGGGCGTCAAATAGCTGATGATGATGATGATTATTAACAACTCGGTATTTGACACGATCAACAATAAATTATTTCATATGCTCGATTAAAACAAAAATTACAAAATATCTCGGAAAATGTATTTCTTTTAGTCAATTACTGGTTATTACAATTTTTAAATAGATTAAACATCAAAAGAGTGCTCTGAAATGTGACGTCATAAGCCAGTATTTTCATACAAAATTCCGTTTTAAAAGTAACTCATTTGATATTTTGTCAAATACCCAATTTAAGATCTTTTTCGGGCCGTCAACGAGGAACCTTATAGTTTTCAGGTCCGTCCGCGGCCCAGCTCAGAGACGATTAGACAGCTGAAATTCACGCCCACATAACCATATTATACGATCATTGTATGTCTATTTTATTTGTTTTATCTTAATTTAAGTCATAGTTACTGGGTTTTTGCGAAAAAAGAAAAAAATTAAAAGACTCACTGTTATTGTTCATCGTCATCATTTTCCGCTTCAGCCGCGACGGGCACTTGTCGAAGATGTGGAGGAACTCGGCGGTCAACTTCTCCAGCAACTCGGCCGTCACAGAGCGATCCACGTAAGAGAACCAGTGGCGGCCCTCGCTCGATTGCGGTATCTAGCGGGCAGGAGACAGAGTTGAGTGTCGGATGGCAGTGCTGCGTCGTTAAAGGCTAGATTGGTGTGCACTTGAATACTGTATTAGTGGTGTAGCACGAGAAACATTGTTACTCTAATGCTGTATAGGAGATAACTTTAGTGGCTCTGCACGTATTGACTTGTCTTTCCTGTGGGCTAGGCCGACAAAGCTGTCTGGATGTTATAGGTGCTGGGCAAGCACTCCATCCAAAAAATCATGTCCCAGGCACTGCAGCGTCCGAGTGGTCCATTCACCCATCAAGTGTGAGTGAAGGTGCCACTGGTGTCGCTGTATAAATCATCTCATTACGTAGATGCAAAGGCCAAAAAAATAGTTACTCATGTTTTAGCATTGCAAGTTGTTGATTCCACTCGTGGGATATTGTTAGGTAGATGCTCGTATGATTTGAGAAAGGATGGTCAGTGTGGAGTTTTTATCGCTGTCTTTTTCTACTTTACACACTACCCGAACACAGCGGATAACTTTGTACATTCGATATTCAACAAATAGAACGTGATTTTTTTACATTGAAATATATTGTTGATTTCTGATTTCTCTTGTGTGTTGTGTTGGATAATTGATAACAATAATAATAATAACTTCCACACAATAGAATCACTTGACCTGGTCCCAAACTAGGATATCCTGTGCTATGGTAACCAGGCAAGGACGTCGTCATAAACATGAAAATACATCCAGGCTGAGGCTATTTGTAATGTACGGCGGCGCCCAGTGGGAATCGTACCCATTGAATATATATGTCAGTGGCGAAATTTTTTAAGGCCTATTTTAGCTTGTATCGTCGCCGGCATTTAGTTATATGGGTAGTTGTTCATTCCAATGTATACATATGCATTATAAAAAAAATCTTAACTCATGAAGTAGAGGGTACCCTAGTTTGGGACCAGGGGTAGCGACCCTGCAAGTCCTCAACTGTATGGAGTTGTCCGCTTCGGGCTAAGAACTGTCAAATACAGAAGTATTTTGATACTTTGGAGTCGTCAAAACGGTTACGTGATAAAAGGCTGCATGGCGCGAGTCACGCGTTTTGTGGCGCCAAAATGTCAGAATAAGAAACGCGCGCGTCGTACTATCCAGGCTCGACGAGTGTTTCTGTTGTGTGGAAGTTATTTCTATTGTCAAGTCCACGGTGGCAGTCGAGACTTACCGACCAGCTACTCCATTTGGACGCGAGGTGTATGCAGAAGCAGGCGACGACCGTCGGCCGATACTGCAGACACATGGTCGTCAGGTGGAGGCTGTTCGACGCCATGAAGTAGGACGTCTGCGCCAGGTCTTTGGGGGCTGCAAGCAAAACACCTCGTATACAGAAAATAGAATTGGGAGAGGAAATAGTCGCGTAGCCGGGGCGAGGCTTAAGGAACTCGCAAAACGAAGTGGTCGCGATGGTGGTGGTCATTAACTGCAGTAGTATTCTGCATAATTTCTTTCACCCTGGTATCTGCCTACGCCTCCGCGATACAGGCGTGAGTTAATTTTTTGTATAGTTCTTGATGTAATGTATGTTATTGCAGTAGTATTAGTATGGACGCATTCAAACCAACGCGTTCTGTCCGCACCAACGCAATAATTTGTTGAGCGGTCAACAGTTTAATAGCATTTATACAAATACTACTGCAGTTGATTACCGCCACGGCTTTGATTTGTGAGTTCCCTTAGTGGGTAAAAGTTGAGTATATACAGTATAACGAAATAAACTTTACAATGAGATCGTTTTTTTTTTATTATTATTCCCCGAGTCCCTGCATAGATGGCGCTGAACTTGGTGAGTAAATTTTTTGATTATTTAACTTAGATGTAATTTTTAGATCATAAAACGAAACTCGCAAATAAATATCGTTCCGAATTGATTCATTCACGCTATCGCAATATCCATTGGCGTCCATTTCGGAACGGCACTCACATCATAGACGCGAATACCCACGAATACGTGAGCCGTGAGCGATCTGTAGTGCGTTCCAATTTGCCCATGATCGCTCACGGTCGCAAATCGGAACGCACGGCTAGTAACGTAGTCAGTTCAGCGCCATCTACAGAGTTCTTGGGAACTACTTTTTTTCTTAATAGTCAAAAAGAATGGGTAACACAGTATTGGTATAGAAGAAAACAAAAGTTGGTTTCAAGTTCAGTCAAGAATTTTGAAGCAATCAGAGCTGTTGGTCGGAGGGTTTTGGAGAGCTTGTGTTTTTAAACTATAGTTAAATTATTTGGTAACAGCGCGGGTGTGAATTCTGGAATGCCGGGAATTCTTGTTTCGATGTGACGTTCTTTGAACTCGTGTTCAAAACCGAGGGTTAAAAACGTTAACCCTTTATTCTTAACCATACACTTTGGGTGGAGGCAGTATGAACGGTTGGGCATTTAAAACTCTGTAGAAATCACAGGACGAGTGTGTTGAGACGGCTATTGTATATTTCTTAATGAGTAACCCATTAAGATTTTGAACATCCACGTCATTTTGAAACCATTAACAAAAAACACAAAATTGTCTCCAATCGATGCGTCACACAAACATCTATCCTATTTCATTAGATATAAATGAATACATAGTGCAATAGATTTGGCTTACCAACCGAAACTAAAACTATTGTCTGTCTACCATAAAGCTTTAATGGCTAAATTAGACTCTTCAAGCGCATTGCATATACTTTTAAATTAGAAGATTAGGGCTAGGTATTAAATACTGTCAGTAGCAAAACTATTGTGTCAGGATGGAAATGCAAAATGAAAAGAATGCGGGGCGTGAATAGAGATGGGCGGGGCCGCGTTTCATAAAACTACAATTCAAAGTGCATTACGACAATTCGATGTACTGTATTACTGTGGCGTAGCACGACCACCTGGAGGGCGATCTGAGGCAGATTACTGGCAGCGGCTGGACGAGGACTGCCGAGGAGAGAAAGAAGTCGGCTGCCCCAAAAATAAACACAGTAAGGTTTTTTTTTCGAATTGGTTGCTGGAACTAACTAGTCGATCTACCTGCTTCTTGAAATCCCGGAACATAATACGGCAGGCCGAAACATAATCCGGTTCTTTTACTATGACAGCAGTGCGACTGTGGAACGCGTCGACGCTATACATTCGTCAGGTATCGTCAGTCAGCGTTATTAAGAGGTTCAAGCTTATGTGTAATTTCAGCCGTATGTGGGTAGATATAATTATGTCTATATCGCTATAAGTATGTATGTACTATTTTTTTATTAAAATTATTTATTTTATTATCTTTGTTTATATGTATTATTGTAATTATTCTACATACTAGTATATTGTTTAATTTGAAAACTAATTAGGTACATTAAATATCTCATTACACGCACTACCCCTACCCTTTCCAGGTCACCTGTTGGTTGGCTAGAATGGAATTGGAATGGCTATTTAGTATTAAGCGCGCCAATTGTACATTTTTTCTGGTACAATAAAGAATTTTAATGATAATAATAATAATACTAATCAACAGTGGAAATATCCCGGTTTTGAAAAAAAAAATCCTATACTGTGTTTATTTTTGGCACAGCTGAAGTGGTGTGCCTTGAGGGAGGCTTGTCCAGCAGTGATTAATTGATTGATGTACATTGCGTAACAGTTTTTCTACTTTTTAATCGGTGGGTTAATCGGCTTTGCAATGTACATCGAGCTGTGATAGCAAACCATGAATTGTAGTTCTATGAAATATGCCCAGGGGGAGAATTTACTCAGAGATTGTATTCGCATGACGAGAACCCATCAATCGAATTACGATGTTTTCGACCAATTAATTCCGCTACTGTAATCCAGAAAAATACTGAATTGTTGAAATAAAGATAAATTCGTACTTTTTTCCAATGTTAAGTTCTTGTCTAGCGAGAGTAACTGCCTCTCTCATAGCTACCTGCCGTGACCTGGGTGTTAGTTGAAGGAGGTTTCATTGTCAAGTTACCCCGATTTTTGTGATAATGGTTAAAAACAATCGGAGGTTTTTTTACTGCTAAAAGAACCGGGCAGAAATGTTCTAACCCACAATACGTAACTTGCGAGAAAAACGCTCTTTTATGTATCAGTTTGTTTTGTTCCATGTCATAGATATGTAATCACTATAACATTCAACACATCTGAACAAAAACGTGAAAAATAAAACAATATCGTACAAAAAAAATATCATATTTCTCGCAAGTTCCGTATTGTGGGTTATAATGTTTGTGCGTGGTTCGTTTATCAGTAAAAAAAAACCCAAATTATCAACACATTGGAAATTTTTGTCAACGTATGAAACTTACATCCCGTTTCGTGAATATCTGTGTACAATGTCGTTAAGGTGCTCCTTATGGAAAAAAATCTAATCTTTTTCTATAGGTCATTTTTGCAAAAATGTGTCAGACCAATCTCTCAATCATGTTAATAGTGATTTCTAGTACCCATGACCGTGAACCTAAGGTACAAAACCCTGGACTAGATAGTGTCAACGCACAAAAGGGCCGATTTTGGCGTAAATGCTACCTAGCCCCAGGTCGGCGATGCAAGGTTCTCGGTCGGCGGTTCTAAAAATAATTTTTAACATTATTGAGAGATTGATCTGACTTTTTGCAAAAAATCATCCGTAAAAAAAATGATGATTTTTTCCATTGGTGGCGTTGGTGTTGGAATGTTGGAATGTCCTCTTCTACCGACATCCATTTTCAATTCAATTACCGGTAACAACAATGGAAATGTGATTGAGAAAAAAAAAGCTCCAACCCGAACATCATAATTTTGCTTATTTTTGTAAAACTTTCTTCAACTAAACCTCAGCACGACCATAAACTCTATTTCGAATAGGGTGACAATGACGGCATAGGACAAGATGCGGTGAGAAGACGCGACATGGAGGGTGACCACACATTACTAGCTAAGAGGGATAACGGTTACATACCTAGTTCTTCGCGTAACGTTTAGCGTGAGGGTGACTGTTTCCTCTTTTTTGGTCGGGAACGGGGTGTTTGGTTTTAGTACGCATGGTATGGTTTTGGAGTGGCCTTGGATTGAGATAATAAAGTATTTTTACAAAGACAAAAATTCAAGCTGAATGTTGAAAGCTTTTATGTACAAATTCGATTTTTTCTTGTTTTAACTTTGTTTTGCTAATCAAAGATATAACTAGGTTTAAGTGATTTTGTCAACGCTATAGTTAATTGCAATCAGACTTAGTCTTAGACAATTTATTTCGATAACAACATTATTGAATTTTTTTAGTCTTGAATTCATTTAAATTTTACACAAAATGAAACAAATTCTCTGCAATAATTTAGACAATAAGATTTATCTATTTCCCTGCACACTAAAAACAAATAAATATTTTTTAACACATAATCCTGGTCACAAAAATATTCAGTATTATTTTAGAAAAAGAAAACAAAACCAACTGCAAACCAACCAATAGCGCACAGGTTCCAAATTCAAACCTCCGTGATACACTCAGTGTGACCCAGACCTCCTAAGTCACCTGACCTTAATGAGTCACCCAGAAGACTGAAATCCCATACAACTGGTTGGTATCATGTCCAGCCTAAATACAAAGTGACGGAAAGGGAATTTTTTCTTACATTACTTGCAAACTGGAATAATATCTCTCTTCCTAGAGATTAAGTATCAGATTAAATATTAACTGTGATTCTGTAAATGACATGCAATGCATTCTTTTTTTTTCAGGAACTATTTCGTAACTGAATATTTTGACATAGACATCATTTTTTCTGGATGTTATCTTATCTTAAAGATAACGTTTAGAACGTCCGTTCTTGAAACAAAGTGAAGTTACATCTAAATTATTCACTTCTCCCAAGACGTTTGTCAGGATCGTGGCAAGTAGCAAACCCATATCACTACTTATCTCTCCGGGATACAGGCCTGATTTTTTATCCATATGCTCAGTGCCCAGATCACCACATTCCATCACTATTAACCTAGCCCGGACACAACCACAGCAGACCTCACCACGGCTGCCCCCAACTCTACCACACACGGTACAGGAGCCAGAATTGAACGAAACAGCTTGTGACGAGGTCCGCTAATATGTAGTATGAGATCCAGCTTCCCCCGGGGTCTCTCAGGCCCAACAAGGCTCCGGGCCTCACCTTTGACAAGGTGACAGGTGCGTACGACGTGCGTATGAGGGTGGTCGATGGCCACGTCGAAGCCCAACGTTTGGAGCAGGACATTCTCGTTGAAGACCAGGTCTTGGGCCTGAAAGAGGTGAGACGCCGGTCAGAACGTGCTGTTTCAAGATGGGAGGTTAATTTAATATAAGGCGGGTTTTAAAGTCGTAGGCTGGTCTTTACAGCACAATAAATCTGTCCTATTATACGGTTTGAAATACGAACGGAGATTAGCGCTTTCTGTTAGCCTTCATAATTGCGCAGAATCCATACCTAGCTTATTGGAACTGCAAACAATATTATTGTGTAGCAGCCTTATTTCCTTACAAGATCAAACAGCATGCCCCGCCTAGCACATTCTCACGTTCCATTAGTGAAATATTGATGAGTTATAGAAAACTCGTGTCATACAGTTACCGATCGATCAGCAAGTCCGCAGCAGGAAATACAGCCAGGTTAAGTGCTCACCTGCTCTTGGAACTGTTCGGTGCCGAGTGGCGCTACGCTCTCGCCGCGATGCAGACAGACATGGGCCACTTTTATAACGTATTCGAGTTTCCGCGGCTGCTCCTCCACCTGTTGATTAGAAGGGCGGTTAGCTGAACGTTCACTGCAAGGACCATTCGGAAGGTAAAGTTTTTGTTAGGGGTTGTTGATATTATATTTTATTCTTATAGTTAACGAATTACTGATCAAGATACTGCAGATAAATTATTTTAATGTATATAAAAAAAAAAAATAACTGGCAGCACTGTCATTGACAGCTATCAAAAACAATGCAGACGAATTATTGATGTTAGTTTTTTTTTTATTTACACTTCATAAAGGCCAAGAGACATACCCCCGGTTTCTGGTACACTCACAAGCTGTTAATCTACTGTTAACAGCTGTCAGTGGTTTTTTTTATGTACTTTGGTCAATTGACAGCTTGTAACAGTAGATTAACAGCGTGATTGTGTACAAGAAACTGGGGGATAGTCCGTCATTTAAAATTTCGTTATTTTTTTCTCTGAAAAACCATAAGAAATTAAAATAATTTACCTGCAGTATCTTGATCAGTAAGACGTTATCTATAAGAGAAAAATATAACATCAACTTCTTACAAAAACTTTACCTTCCGAATTGTGTTGATACATGTGCTGTTTAATGAACTAATACGATAACAATGTGCTCGTTGTTCAATAGAGTGATATTAGCACGACGACGTGCTATTTTGTAGACTAGGTAGGTACTGAGCAATAGCATTACAATAGTATAACCCGCGAAAATTAAATAGGCATCTCTCGCGAATGAGATCGAATCGCGCGAGGCGCCGAGTTAAGTTGCTCGGGTTGTATTATACCATTGTAGTACGATTGGTTAGTAGTCTAGGTACAATGGATGTCGACGAAACTATCACCACCGTGCAAATATCACTCGATTGAAACTGTGCTTTTAAGAGACTCGCTCCCTCGGCGAGCGGGTTATCAGTTTTACAGCACGTCATTTTTTGGGCGCAAATATATATATATATATATATGTTACAGCCAAAGTAATAAATCTGGATATTATACATAATGTCTACTCAGTTTAGATAAAGTGATATAATTAACACAAAATTAATCACATTTACTAGCAATTTTATTTAATATCATATTAATATCATAATGTAGGGTACCTATGACTTTTCCATGCACCAACCTTGTTTAAGTTTGACACAAAACTAAGTTTTTTAGTGAAATATTTTTTTTCGCTTTTATATAAAAAAAAGAACTAACACCCGAACCTATTTTTGCTTATGTGTACTGACCTAACAAACAAAATGCGAAATATAAATTTAATCAAACAATTAATTGCTATATAACACTTGCCAAAATAAAACGTTAGCATAATAATTTATTACTTTGTCTAGTGAATTTGGCTTTTATATATAATGACCAGTCATTATGTATAATAGCTATTTAATCACTTTGGCTGTAACATATATATATGCTAACAGCCCTTTGTTATTTTATGGCCACACTACCTTTGAGCCATATCTTTATTTAATACGGCGCAAATAAAAATGTGGCCTCGGCCAAAATGGGAGGCGGTCATACCCCGAAACCATCCGACGAAAGGTGACGATATCGCGGCTGCCCAATATCAAAAACTAGTATCTCAATATTTTTGAAAAAAAACGGGGTTTGCCTTTTCTGGCTTATTAGGTTGAAGAGCCCCGTATTTGGCTCTTAAAGATACCTATTTTTATACGAGTTACTAAAATAATAATCAGCATGTTCCAGTAATTTGAACTGTGATAACTTATTTCTTCGTAGAACAAATTGAAAACATAGCATCTCAGATTACAAATTGAAAACTCTAGTAACTGTATCAGTTGCTAGGTTTTAAACTCTAGTAACTGTATCAGTTGCTAGGTTTTAAACTCTAGTAACTGTATCAGTTGCTAGGTTTTAAACTCTAGTAACTGTATCAGTTGCTAGGTTTTAAATTTGTTGTAGGCACTTACTACTCTTTCAATTTGTGATGACAACAAAAAGGGTTACAAGTGACTTTTACACAAATAAACTATCTGAAAACCTAGCAACTACACATGCTAGGTTTTAAAATGGTTTTTACATTTAAATCAAGTATGTGTGATTTAAGTTGTAGTATTGATTTTACTTAAATTTTATGTATGTGAATCGGAAGCTAAGTAGTTACCGTATCTTTTAGTCCAGCTCCTGAAACTCTAACTCTATTAGTTATAGGGCAAGCCTACAAAGCAACGCTGCTGTTTTTTTGCTCTCCTGAACATTTTGGTCTGAATGAGATACTATGTTTTGATATTGGGCAGCCGATTGGCCCCCGAATATCGAGTCTGAAGTGGCGATGGGCGTACGTCTAGCTAGGCGGGACGACGGCAAACGGATTGGGGCAGTAACAGAGTGGCGGCCTTGAACATAGACCTAATTATGCGCACCGAATCCGGTCGGAATCCTGACGTTTGCGATAGCATTTAGTATGAAATTTGAAAGACGATTGGAATCGTAAAGGATTTGGCGCACGTAATATAGGGGCAGGACTGCGGCGGTCCGATGGTCGGAGTATGTGGTGCAGTCGGCAGTGGGTTCTGGATGCGGATGATGAGGTATCGCGAAAGATGGCGTGACAGCATACTCAGCAGCGGGCAGAGGTGGGCTGATATTGACGAAAACATCATCAATGGTGGTTTTTGGGACTAAAACGTTCGTGAGCCCTGCTGATGCTGTTGTTATGCCTGATAGACCTACTTGTCATTTTGTCAGGGACGAGGTACCGACGCAGGCTGCGTCTCTACTCGTCATGATGAAGCTCTGAGAATCAAGCGAAATCTGCTCGGACTCTTCCGAAAAAAATACAAGTGTTTCAGGAATAATGTCAACCAGCCCGTACTCGTCCACTGATAGACACACGACTCTCATATAGCCGCTGCTGCCTTAGCCTCACATCATCGGTCCAGCGAGCTGGTAGGCGTCCCACGCTGCGTTTAGGAACCGGCTCGGGAACCTTTGAATCCCATCCCCCCTCGGTTCTTCAGCATATGTGACCAACCCATTGCCACTTCAGCTTGCTAAAGTTATAGGCTGTCCGTCACCTCAGTTCATAGACGAATTGTAACATTATAATGAATGACAATTTTCATTACCTTCGCAGCGAGGAAGAGCGCCGCCGAGGCGATGGCGTTGCGATGGAACTGCGTGAAAGAGTGGAACGCGTAGAACCGGTGCATGTATACAATCGCCGTATTGATGCATAGTTGTGAACTGTGGCTGGAGTTAGGGAAATTGTCGCGTGCGAAATTTGGCTTAAGACTAGGTAAATTATAAACAACATAAAAATAAATCGAGATACCAACAAGTAAAAACGAATATGGCCAGAGTCTGGCAGTCAATTCTGCCTAGAGTATTGAATAGATTTCCAATAGAATTAGTTAGTAGAATAGAAAACAAAACTTGTCAGCAAACAAAAAATATTATTAAGCGGCACTTGTTTAAACCTACCTCAATAAATGTAAAAGTATAATGTATATGTAAATTTATGAATAAGCAGCTCCTTAACTCAAAAAATCTTTAAATATTAAGATTAGAAGTTAAGTTCATGCCATGTAATGTATATAATTTTTTTTTTGAAATAAACAGCTTAAAATTAAATTTTTTTTTTTTAAATAAATAACACAATCACTTGCACTTGGCCCAAGCCTGGATATCCAGCGTTACTGTGAGCAGTCAAGAACATCACATACATACACCCAGACTGAGGTCGCTTGTACAAATCAAGTACGGCGGCCTCAAGTGGGAATCAAACCCACAACCTCTGTTTTGGTAGTCAAGCGTGCTAAGCGCTAGACCACGTGGCACTCAATAGTGTACTATGTACTGTGGTTGGATCGTCAGACAGTCAAGCCAACTCCAAGTGTTAGTCAACAAACACCTGAGGCAAACACTAAAGATCTTCTGGCCAAAAGCCATCACCAGCGCAGATCTCTGGAGTATTACTGAACATAACTGATAGAAAAGGAAATAAAAACAGAAAGCGGCGTTGGATTGGGCGCAGAATGAGGAGACCCGATAACCACTCATCCAAAATTGCTCCGAAATGGTGCCCCGCCCGCTGGAACGAGAAAGAGAGGACGACCTGAAACCACCTGGAGCCGCCCAGTTCAGCAGGAACCCACACCAGTATCGGGACAAATATGAAAGAATTTGAGTTGAAGACGCAAAATCGGTAGCTATTGAAATCTGTTTTGGAGGCCCTATGTCCCTAATTAGAGCCAAGAGTACCTAATTATGTGCTATGTATTCGCTTGGTAACGGCAAACAAAGCGTGGGACTCTCTAAAACAGACCTAAGGCTGAATGAGGTTTTCTATAGAATGCTGCAGAAATCATCTATTATAGAATTATTTTTTAATTAGCCGGGTTTGAGTCCCACTGCTGGGCAAATGCCTCCACCATGATCCTCGACTCCTCTCTTATTGAGCTATCCTCTCCTATCCGGGGAAAAAGGTTGAATATGAAGGATGATTAGAAGAATAAGTCCTATTGTACATGTAAATGGTGTCTTACTAGGCTGCCCAGATCTCTAGTCACTGGGCAGTCCTTTCAAAGCCTTCTAAACACGATCAAATCTATTTATAATCCTCTAAACATACTGGTAAAGTTTAATTGCGAAACGATATCGTTGTCAAATAAAAAAAAAACAAACTCCCATACATTTGTATGGGAATCTCGTAATGCCTTCTTAACATAACATTAATTGACTTTTAAACAATCTTTAGGGCAATACATACGCCAATGAACTTCTTATCATTGGGAATCTGGTATCCCTTTGAGGAATCATCAGCAATATCAAAATGTTTTTGGCATCCCTAGGTCAGTACAGAAATCTCCGGTTTAATTGTCAGCAGAATATTTGTTATTAAGAAACTGGCGGATTTGGCGGTTCCGTGTGGTGCCGAATTAAGAATAGCGTCACTCCAATTCATTCCGTGGATGTCGTAGAAGGCGATTAAGGAAATAAATTACCAGGAGACGGGCAGCGGCGTCTTCCTGAGACTTCAACCGCATACTGCGAACGCCAACCCGCCTGCCAAGCGTGGCGCTTATGGCAAAACCCTTCATTGTTAGGGAAAACCACGAGGGAGGCCTATGTCCTGCAGTGGGCGTAAAAGGGCTGATGATGATGAAACTGGCGGATTTAACAGCTACCAGCTCATACAGTTTCTTTATAATAACTTCCACACAACACAATCTCTTGTCCTGGTCCCAAACTAGTGACCAGGCAGGGACATCACAAACAGACACACCCAAACTGACGCTAGTCCGGCGGCCTTCAGCTGGTTTCGAACCCAAGCCCTCTGAATAAAATTAATAGTATGGCGTGTGCGGAAAATCTCCAGAAACACGCTTTCGGCGATTTCTGCTATTGATGAGTCAACATTCCTGTTCCTACATGAAAGAGTACCTGTTCAATGTTTTTGTACAGCTTAACGAGATTTACAAGAGACAAGTAGAAAGAAGTTGGTGCCGGCTGCCTTCGATAGATGGCAGTCGTTAAGCCAAGTCAGAGGCCTTAGGGCGGCTTGACAACTTCTGACAGTAGACGAGCCACTAGTCTACAAGCCTCCACCAATCCGGACTTGGCCCCCGTGGTGGAGTATGGCCTATACCTTCCTCAGGGAAGAGACCCGTGCCCCTTGGTGGGGACATAATGGGTTGATGATGATGATGATGAAGTAGAAATAGTTAATCCGATTCCCAAGCGAACTTTAGAAGCGCTACCTCGTAAGTTCTCCGCCGTATGGAGTAGTCCGATTTCACCTACTCTGAACTGTCAATTACAATTACATATTATGACACTTTGAAATCGTCAAAGTGGTTAACCGAATAGAATGGAGAATTACGTAATAGGAAAGCAGTGTAGAAAATATAAAATATACGTATACCCTGTGAAACATACGAGAGAGCAAGAATAATGTGATAAACTAAGGACAGTTTCCGAAAACTCCGAATGCAAAAGGGGGCAGTTACACAAGAAGCGTCTCTGTTTTTCCCTGATAATAAAAAAGCCACGCATAGATTACTATCTAAGCCACGAATACTTTCCATGACCGATTAACTTGAAAATTCGCGCGGCGGCTGTCAAATTTCTGAGTTCCGAGTACATACATGCGTGAAACTGTGTGGTGTGATGATTCATTCACAGGCTTTTTCAAAGTAACAAAAAGAGTCTATTTGCTCATTTTTTTTCACCCACACAGTAAATGTAGTTTTGCGATAAGAAGTCTTAAGTTTTAATTACGTTTAGTTTCTCTTTCCTCTTCTATGGTGTTGGCGACAGACCTTTTTATTGTTTAGTTTCCTTTTTGTAGATATTGTCTTTTTTACTATTGTTAGTTTTTGAATTGGGTTTGGTTTCTTTCCGTTATGGAGTTTTTGTTCCGACCACAATGGTTAATGTCTTAACGTGTTGAATAAAGATGGATTTACAGATTGAAAGTTGTATTGTTGTATTTATTGAAAAGAAAAGTAGCGGTGCTTTATACACATGTTAAAACTTTCCATTCACCAAGCTTCCCAAAACCCTTCGACAAACAGATCATTTCATAAGCAGCTAATATACGTCCCACTGTAGGGCACATGCCTTCTCTCAGAGAGAGAGAGAGAGAGAGAGAGAGAGAGAGAGAGAGAGAGAGAGAGAGAGAGAGAGAGAGAGAGTATTGAGTCCATAAATCAGAATTGAATTGAATTTTGACTAGGCAAATCTATCAAACATTTTGGTCTGGGAGACTTGGAAACGTAAAATACACGCTACTGATCACTAAATCAGTCTAAACTATTAGGCTCTCCAGTCTTTGCATAATTAATGGAAATCTTGTATCTACCGATTTTATCTATGTTGACTGTACTTCATTTGTGGATTGAGCAATAAAAATATTTGTATTTGTTAACAGCACTCTCTGACAAGTGTTGTTAATTTCAAGTAGGTAATAATTTACACAGCTTTCTGCCAAGTGACTTGCAATGCAAGGATAATGAAGACTTCAATGTATGTATGATGTACGAAGAAAATTCAGAAAGGGGTTGCAGACACTTTAAAGGTAACATAAGTCAAAAACACTGTCTAAAACCAAGTAGGCAAGTGAAACATAAATAAATAACTTCCAAATGATCAATCACTTGGTTTGGCCCCACACTAGGAGGATACCATGTGCTATGGTAATCGGATAAAGACATCACAAACATGAAAATACACCAAGGCTGAGCCATATGCACAATTCAAGTGCTGTGGCCCTCAGTAAGAATCAACCCCAAGTATGTTAATCGCTAGACCTATGAGCTTGAATGCTGACGTCATACACTCTCTTAATGCCTGGAATTAAATCACTAGTATCTAGGTAGGCGAGTGACCAGTCAGCTTATCAGTCAGTCATCATCAGATTGCATTAGAATCTCTGAGATTATCTTCACTGGTTAGTTTTTCTGCGTATGTGCCCTATCATTACTTGTTATTATCATGGACATTATCATACTTATTATTTTCTGTACTCTGTCTGGCATAAAATTATTAACAATTTATTTCAAAGTAGCCTCTGCTAACAAAAATTCTTATTCTCCACAAATTATTTTATCACCTAAACTCGAAAGTGTATGGCACAGGATATCCTAGTTTGGAGCACTCATATAACTAAATGACTTTCCAACAGTTTTGATCAACAATTAGCAAAAAAGTAAATGGTTTTGCAAGTCTTTCCAGCAAAAACACAATTACTAAATCATGATCTAAATTAGATCAAGAGATATTACTAAATTGACCAGCAAAATAATCAAATTGATTTAAATCAAATAATTAAAATAGCAGAAAGTTTCTTGAGTTTCATTTAGGTAAGTTTTAATAAGCAGTAAAATTAATTTTGTAATAGTAAATTTAAGTTTATCCAAAAACAAAAATGGCGCTGGGCAGGACACATAATGCGGATGACAGATGGACAAAACGCACAAGCAAATGGTATCCAAAAAATGGAAAAAGAAACAAAAGAAGACCTAATAGGAGATGGTCTGATGATATAGAAAAAGAAGCAGGATCTACATGGCCAAGAATAACATCACAAAGAGTGGAATGGGAATATCTGGGGGAGGCCTTCGCTCAGAAATGGGCAGCCAATTAATAAATTATATTCTTTGCAATTGAAATGACAATTTATAATAAAACGGGCTAAAAGGCTATTTTCATTTTCAATACCAAAATAAAAAATTACAAATGGGACAGGTTTTCGGTGTATCTTATTTTAATAACATGTGTTTAAATATAAAAAGAAACCCTTCATTCCGTGCCAATCAAGTAATGCGGATCAACTAATTTGTTCGCCAAATAATTATTACGCTGACCGAAATAAATTTATTTGAAGACCATAATTAGACTTATTTGCTGACCATGAGTTCTTGTTAATTTATATTTATCTTGCTGAGAAAACAAAAATTAATTGTGGAATTTTTTTTTTCTAATTTCAATGAATAGACATTACTTTAGTTTAACAGATGAATGCCACAATCTATGAAAATTATAGTATTGCTCTATTGTGTGGGACCCTCTCTTGTGGAAGAGAGGGTCCCACACAATAGAAATCCCTAAATCCGGCCCAGGTAAGGGCGCCAATTGCACTGCAACTTTGTAAATATTTTATGTTTGTTGTTTTCCTGGTGGACAATGAAGAATATTCTTATCTTGCTCATCCAATAGCTTCTAAGTTTTACATTTCTTGGCAGTTTCTAAAGTTTTTGCTAAGAAATTGATTGAGATAGCGGTGGTGCAGTTGAAGGATACAGTGCAGCAATTTCAGGGTTTGAATCCTAGCAGGCACTACTGTTTAGTAAATTATTATATTTTATTGCACACAAAACATTGAACAGGACACTACATAAGAAATAGCATGTACAGAGGCAAGCTTATCATCTCAGTAAGAAATCTCTTCCAGGAAAAGTAAATTAAATGTCTGAATTGTTTTTGTTTGAGATGGTCAATCAGTGATAGGCACAGCACCCGGCTCCGATTAGTTAGACTTGAGATTTCCACGCTTAGCCTCATAGTTGGGCCATTGCACGTAGCAAGCTCTAAGTTATGTAAACACAAGGGTTTCCTAACGATGTTTTCCTTCACCATTAGCGAGTGGAATTGCTACTATAATTTCTCAAATGTACATAACGTAGAAAACAAAGTCTTTGGCCGGGATTCGAACCTGCGACCTCCCAATTGAGAAGCCAGCGTTCTACCGCTCTGCTACCACCACTGTTATGCATAACCAATTTGGTTCTATTGTTATTTACAATTTCAACATGATTAATAAAAAAAAATAATAATTATGTCCATCCATCTAGTTATTTGCTAAAGCATATTAGTTATTAGCTGGTCCACAGTTATTCATTCTAGAAGAATAAAATCATCCATGAAAGCTCTTTGACTTTAGTGGTTTTGAAAAAGTACTGTTCTAGAGAAACTTTATCTGGTGAAAAGCATACCTGCTTTTTGGTGTACCCAATCCCAAATATAACAAAGAGACAACTTACAAAATTCCAGAAAGCAATTATTAAAACAAAGAGCTTCCTATCCTCAGCATAATAAAAAATGGCTTTTGTATACATAGACAAGTTTCTAGGTACAATCACTAATGTGCAGACAGATAAGACAAACCTTCAGAAGGATTTGCAAAAAAAAAACAGACAATAAACAACAACAGGTATGCAGGTAGGGACAAGTCTTTAGAATTGGCAGGTAAAGAAAAAATACAATAGATTTAGCAAAGGGGATAGTTCAGGGAAGTCTGGAATAATAAGTCAAACTTTTAGGATCTTTTGTCTTTCCAATTGTCAGGAATGTGCTGTGAATTTATTAGTTCCATACTGCATGCAGAAACTTCCTGGAATTGTCTTAACTGGGCTTAACTAAGTACCTAGTCAACATTGTTAGTGGTAACCACTGGCAAAGTATTGATAAGTCCTTGAAAGCATGGCATTGAAATTTCCTGTTTACATTTAGATAAAGAAGAAATGCACGGTTCATTTGGGAGTGCGAGTATCCTCACTAGATAAATGCCCTATCAATGTTGTTTATAAAACGTGATGGTATTGTCTGTCAATATTGTCGTATCATATCAACGCGCGCATGTGCATTACGTAGGCAGCGTTTCGTGGAACGGCTAAAGTGCGCAAGCAAAACGATAAACAAAAGTGCAGGGAAACACAATGAATAAAAGTTATTTTGGTACATTTCGCGCGGGACTCGGGTCGATCGCGAGACAAACTCCTATGTACGTCACACGCAAGCGCCTTGCTTCGCGCCGCACGCAGCTGTCATAGGACAGTGACCGAGGAAAAAACCACGCCATCCATCCACATGACTAACCTAAATAAATCGATTTTTTCACCAGTAATTTCGACTCGCACGCCCAAAGCGTACTTACCTTTAGAAATCTAGGTCTCGCAGCTAACGGGAACCCCAGATTACCGAAGCGAAAGTGTCTAGAACACCTCGGATCACATAATCAAATTTCATCATACTTTCAGACGCCACAGCAGCACGGCTCACATCTTCCGGGGGGTTAGACGTGATTGAATGCTTATTTAATAGATGAAAACGCTGGGGAACAACTAAAAATGCGCATATTGGCCACATGACTCAACAAAAACAACACTTTCCACCACACATTCACGAAAAGGATACACTTGAAGCCTCTGGCCCATGTCTTGAATGAGGTTCGCGGCCTGCTGCCGATATGCCAGTTCTTTATCTGCATCTAAACCGCATCTCTTGCTTGCAGAATTCTGCAGTTGTTCTTTCGTAAAATACCATTTTTCTGGCTCTTGCACTCTCGGTTTTTCTTGTCCAGCCATTGAACGGATGTCCTAATGACTGTACGCGACTACGCGCGAATGCACGACGGACGACGGGTAACTGTGCTCTGTCGAGATGCGTGAGTGGGAATGGGACAGCGCTACGGCAGCGGCGACCGGATGTAGACCACGTTAACATTTGAGTGACTGAACAATTAATAATATCTCATTTTAAACTGGTTTCCCTGTAAATTGCACATGAATGTATAGTTAAAAACAATATAGATTTTGTCCAACGATTCACATGAGTTAAAATGAGATTTAAATTTACGTCACAAGTTGTAATCGTGATAGGTATTTTATACTGACGCCATTGCAAAAGTCCTTGGTGAACGTAGTGTGGTCTCCCGTGAAAAAATGGTGATCTGCAACAAGCACAGGTATGTAACACTACTTCACTGAGTTTTATTCTATTCTATAGACTTTGCGCTTTCTATTGTGCATATTTTCAACTCATATCATCCACTTTTGATCGTAATTAGACGACTATAAAGTTACACACCTAATTTCTGCGTCGCACCGTGCAAATGGCCGACCCACCACTGGCTTCAATACACTTCATTATTTATTTCGTGTAATTAGACAATGAGGTCATTAAAATCATTATTATGTTGTTGTTAATTAGTAAATTGATTTTATGAGTCATTTAGATTGTTTCAAAATATTAAATAGCCTCCAGGAATCTAATTACAAGTTATTATTTTGATACTTTCCAAAAATCACGGATCCGCTTTTCGCGCATTTCCTCCTGCCTTCTTTTCTTTTTGAATTTTGGTGAATTTTCAACTTTCTTTGAAACCGCAACAATGGTAGCCTTGATGAAGAAATTTTAATTTGATTTCCATTTATTTACTCGACCGTATAAATATAATTGCCATTGACCTTGATTTTTTCTGCACTGCACGCTGCATAATGTTGCCAATAAAAAATGAAAATATTTACCATATGGCTCGGCATTTAGCTCGGCACAACATCAGAGTCTCTGAGCGTGAGTAAAGATTTTACATTCATTATCGTTTGTCATGCTATTGACTTGGTCCACTTTGATTGACGAAGATATTATAGACCTTCTAGGCTGAAGGGGTGAACAGAGTTACCATTCGTACCCACCTTCTATCATGAAACATAATCTCGTTGGGCATGCACTTACGGTCTTTTTTATAATAACACGATTCCTGTTGGTAAAGTTCACGTCTCCCCAGAGGTCACGTCTGTTACGGTTACGTCTTTCCTTTACTACAGACTATTTAAACTGCCTCTGAGGAGTGTTTTAAGGAATGATGTTTTTATAAAAAGGAGCGTTAGAGTATAAAGTATTCTATTTCTATGGCCATGCATGGAAAATTCCCTGTAGAACATTCCCTGCACAAGAAAAAATAGTACAATTGTTCCCTAAACATATTGACCATTTTATCCTCTTGTGGACCTACATTTTGTATAACAAATCAAATGCCTCTCTCAATGATTTGGCAATATCTACTACCAGTGGCTATGGATTAAATGAAAATGTGCATAACATTGCTGCTTCAAGAGTGCTTGCAAGAATGTATCAAGTTCTTGAAGCATCCATGTATTAAGACATCCTATAGATTCAGCAGTTTTCCATTGTTTTTGTACAAATTTGTCAGAGTAAATTGTTACAATTATGTATGTATTATAATCTTTCTCAATAACCATGTATCTTGTATAACAAGACAAGTCTCTCTTTCCAGTATTTTGCAATATCTACTACTTACCTACCTACATGCTTAGGTAATTATTGTGCACTAACGACAGCCAGCTGTCACAAATCTTGCATAAATAAAATTTACTCTCTTGCATACATTTTGTGTAAGAAAACAAATCTCCTTTACCAGTATTTTGCAATATCTACCTATTACCATCTATTACATATAATACTTACCCAATTGTGGAAAAGTCACAGTTTCCTCTCAAGTCTACCCATTTTACTCTCTCCTTGAGAGAAGGCCTGTGCCCTACAGTGGGACGCATATAGGCCGATTATGCTACCCATTAAAGAAATAAGAAATATCTGTTTAATTTCCTTTATTTATGTACAATAAAGTGTTCTCTATCTATCTCTAAAGAGTCCCCTTATGTACATTTTGTATAACAAAAGCAATCTCACATTCCAGTTAGGCAGCCAGTGGAGAGCATGCCGCAGCCTTCCCACGAGCGTCTGAATAAGGTCATTCATCTGCCCAAAGTCAGGATGCTGGGCCGTGGAAGGCCATCGTCTGGGATCCGGATCACCAATGTCAAATCCATCAAGCCGCCAGACCCTGATCTGGTCCGGAAACAAGAAGAGGAGAAGCTTAGAGCACAGGTCAGTATATAGCTTTAACATACCTCTGCAGGGTACTGGCCTACACTCAGCGAGAGAGTATGGGCTTAAAAAGGTCCCTCATGGAGTAATTCTCATACAAACATCATCATCATCAACCCATTATGTCCCCACCGAGGGGCACGGGTCTCTTCCCTGAGGAAGGTATAGGCCATACTCCACCACGGGGGCCAAGTCCGGATTGCTGGAGGCTTGTAGACTAGTGGCTCCTCTACTGTCAGAAGTTGTCAAGCCTCTTTGCAGAGTAATAAGTATAATTCAGCTGATTTGCTCCTGTGTTCGGAAAATAGCTTACTGGGCCCCATCACTACTTTTTGGGCTACAACACCGAATCGGCTGAATTATTCTTATTCATTTGTAAAGAATATCTAACGAAGAAAATACTGTTTTTTTTTGTCCATAACATAGTCCCACATACTATGAGTTCTGACAACAACTTCAATCAATGAAGCCATTTATTACATTAACATAATTTAAAATCTAATTACATTTACAATTAATTTCATAATTCCTCTTGTTTATAATACTTAAGGGTTTCTTTTTCCCTCTCTCGGGAGCCAAGTAGTCGCTGTTTTGCTCCATTTGTTTGGGCCTCTTATCAGCAACTTAATTACAAAATTAATTTTCTTACAAGGTGAGAATACATTACTGCTGTGGCGAAACATGAAAAATCACCTGGACTGAGGCCTTTCGTACAAATTTAAGCATGCAATGAAACATGTTACCATCGTTAGTTCCAGTATTTGTCTGGTGTAAACCCCTTGTGACTTAAATCTCCTTCTATCCGCAGCTCACCAAAGAGATTGAGGCCCGTTCACGCTCCTGCCTAAACAGGGACTTCCAATGCCCGTTGCCAGTGCTCTCTGGCCGGGAGCACTGCGCCCGGCACATCCTGCAGGACCCCACGGCACCGTACAAGCAGTGCGCTCACACCTCTATCAACGGTTACCGGTGTACAGAGCCCGCACCCTCTGTGCCGCCCAGCGACCGGAGAGACCAGGGGTTAGAAATTTCATATTTTTATTTAATTTAATTTAGGGCGGCTTGAAAACTTCTGACAGTAGACGAGCCACTAGTCTACAAGCCTCCACCAATCCGGACTTGGCCCCCGTGGTGGAGTATGGCCTATACCTTCCTCAGGGAAGAGACCCGTGCCCCTCGGTGGGGACATAATGGGTTGATGATGATGATGATGAAGGAGACAAATTATACAATAACTAGCTGATTCGGCAAACGTTGTTTTGCCATAATAATTTTCCTACGACCAGTAGGTCGGACCTACCAAATATAAACAAAAATTCATAAAATTCGGTGAAGCCGTTCCGGAGGAGTTCAATAACAAACACTGTGACACGAGATTTTTATATATTAGATATTCTTGTGCAGACTATTTTGTTACTAATAAATACATATAAATAGCACGGCGAAGACAGATCCATCAAATGGATGATCGCGTGTCGTTCATACGGACCCTCAACTCGATGATCGCGTCCCGTTCATACGGACCGTCAAATTGATGAACGCGTGTCGTTACAGGCTGTGTTTCGAGCACGCCCGCGCTGCGTTGGCGGCGCGACACCGGGCGACCGCCCCCCCGCCCCCTGTCACCACTCCGGAAGCCTTGCTCACACAGCTGCAGCATTATGTCAGGTTAGTCTGTCTTGCCACCTGTCTCCCGTCCCTGTCTGCTGTGCTAGCATAAAACCTAGTACCTACTTTACCATGCCGGAGGTCGTGGGTTCGATTCCCACTGGGGGCCGCCTAACATTTGTACAAATGGCCTCAGTCTGGGTGTGTTTCCAGCGAAAAGTTGATACTAATAATAACCGTTAATAATATAATTTGAAAACCAAATTACTAATCTACTTAAAATGTCCTTAATTTGATTCTCTATTATACCCTCAGACCACATTTCTCAAAAGAATAATATGAGTGATATTATTTAAATCACAAAAATGTTAGAATGTGCAAGCGAGGCCGCATGTCCGACGTAAAACCGGCCTTTGTAATTTGCGGTAGGAGGGGACGCCTTTGTCCAGCAATGGGACATAGATGTGGCTCTATGAAAAATACCTATTTGCAGATTGGAGAGAGTGTGAACCCCAGCAGTGGTACACAGGTTATGAAAAAACCTTGAAACACTGATGGGGCAATATGAAAAAAATCTTTGATGAAAAACCCCTATTTTGCAGGCCAGAGAGAGTGCGTACCACGTCGTGCGCCTCACCGGTGTCCGTGGTCAGTGATCCGGAAGAGGACATCACTGCGCCCAGCGCCGTCGATCCATTCAGTGAGTCACCTTATGATTAATCCTATTATATCCTTTAGTATTATCATTTCAAGCAAACCTTGTTACAGTACGATTAAAATCAGTTAACGATTCAGCCAACCTCGGTAATTGTCGTGAATCCTTCATATCTCACATAGAGTTATCAATGTACAGATATGACCTTACTCGTTGTCTTATTGAATACAATACAAGAACGATTTGAGCAACAAAACCTCCTTTGTAGCTCAAAACTAACATAACCTTTATTTGTGAAGCAACCGGAGTTTCGAAAAGCAGCGTGTTAAAAATTTTGAAGGAAAATGACAAGCTCTCAGATCAGTCACCTAAAGATCAACAATCCAAAGAAGTGCCCGGCAAAAAATATCGTTTAAAAATGGATGATTTTGATTATTGCGTGATGCGACGAATGATATAGAACTTTCATGAAAGATTTAAAGAGCTACGTTGCGATCACTGCACAGAAAAGTAAAAGAGGAAATCGGATTCCAAGGCTCCATTTCATCTCTGCGAAATTTAATCCGAGACATGGGATTCAGATTTAGAAAAACCGACAATAACAGGAGCATTTTGATGGAAAAACATGACGTCCGTTTAAAAACATAAACACAAACATTTACATACAGGCACATACATTGCTTCTGGCCCCACACTAGGATACCCTGTGTCGTGGGAACCAGAAACAAGGACATCACAAAATCAAAATCAAAATCAATTTTTTTTATTCAAAGTAGCACAGAAACTGCGACTTAATGAACGTTACAAGTTAAACTAGGTGTCCATTTCAAAATCTAGATCATTTTGGAGAAAAAATGGACAAAAAAACTCCAAACTTAGTCTTTTCAAGTCCTTAATTTACAGGATTTATATAAATGTAGGTACTAAAACTCATGCATTGAACTGGCTTTAATTCCAGACATCTTTGTCATCTAAATAATCTTTAATGTTATAGTAGCTTTTTTGGCACAAAGTGTGTTTCACACATTTTTTGAATCGCGCTTCTGGCAAGCTTATTATATCCTCAGGGATCTTATTGTAGAAACGTATACAATGCCCCATAAAGGATGTATTAACCTTTGCCAGCCTAAATTTAGGGAACGAAAGTTTATGTCTATTTCTAGTATTTACATTGTGTTGGCTACCTACAGTTTTAAAGTCACTGATATTTTTCCTAACGTACATAATATTTTCATAGATATACTGACTAGCAACTGTTAGGATGTTAGTTTCTTTAAAGAAATCTTTTAACGAATCTCTATTGCCTAGCTTATATATGAATCTGATCGCTCTCTTCTGCAGGACAAAGATGGTCTCAATGTCTGCTGCCCGACCCCACAGTAGTATACCATAGGACATAATACTATGGAAGTAACTAAAATAAACAAGCCTAGCAGTTGCGACATCAGTTAGTTCCCGGATTCTTTTAACTGCGTATGCTGCAGAACTGAGCCTATTTGCCAATTTTCCTATATGAGGACCCCATTGAAGCTTTGCATCAATTGTGATACCCAGAAATACAGTTTCTTCTACAAGGTCTAGTTTATCATTCCCCAATATAACATTGCTGTCAACCATTTTGACATTTGGTAGTGTGAATTTTATACATTTTGTCTTTTTTGAATTTAATAATAAGTTATTAGAAGTAAACCAATATAGTACCTTAGAGAGAGCATTATTTGTATCCGCAAGGTCATTTTCTTGTCTCTTAATCTTAAAAATAAGTGACGTGTCATCTGCAAACAATACTATCTCTGACATGTTTTGAACCATGAACGGCAAATCATTTACATATACGAGGAACATGTAAACATCCAAGACCTGGGTTTTTATTTTGTCCCCAGCCGGGATTCGAACCCGGGACCTCTCGCATGGTATGCAGATGCACTACCGCTGCGCCACGAGGTCGTCTAGAATAAAATATTTGAGAGAAATCCGACAATTAAGGGCTACTGGTAAAAATATTGTCTATACTGATGAATCATATTATATTCATACAACGCACACTAAAGCCAAAAGCTGGACGGACGCAGCCAATAAAAATCTGAAGCAACCTATATCAAAGGGTCAGAGATTTATTATTGTTCACGCAGGTAATGAAAAAGACTTTGTACCTGGAGCTCTTTTACTATACTTGAGCCATTACAAACGTGCGAACCGAGTCATAAAACGTTACGCCGTAGGAATGGAACAATGCCGCGTCACTCATTATCGATAAAGGGATGCCGCTCGGATGCAGGTAGCTTTAAAGACACGGTCGTTGATGACTAAGTAAAGGGCGAAGTGGCATCAAAAAATAATACCTTCCAAATAGCAGACGTCGAGATCCTTCTACATAAAGCTATCGGAAATGTATCTAACGATGACTGGGACAAATGTGCGAGGCATGCAGAAGAGTTACAGAATCGGTATTTAGCCAAGGCAATTATAAGAGATCAGAGACTACAGCCTCTGATAATAAATTTACACGAAGATGACAGTGATTGCTCAGAAGATGACATAGACATAGATTAATATTCTAAGCTGATCAATAATTGATTAAAATTTGCATATATTGTATGTTTTAGAAGCAGAAATAGAACATTCATGATTAAAAATATTTTGCATCACTACCTAAACCTTTCCCTCGTTCATTGCCTACTATTGACTATCGACAAATCCCTTTTTTGTTGTTACACACAACACTAGAAGTGCGAGCGAGAGTTCCGATATGCGTATAAATGTGAGAGAGAGGTCTGATAAAAATAATTTATGACTCAGTTCGCACGTTTGCACGTTTGTACGTTTGTATAGGTCAGTCCACGGATCCCGATGGCGATTACCACAAGGAAATGAACGCTGAGAAGTATGAGAAGTGGTTAAACCCTTATTCGACCATAGGGATAACAGTTCCCACTTTAAATTGAACCTTACCACCTTGAGATAAAGTCCAAAACCAATGAAAAATGTATACTAGCTATGGCCGTTTAAGGGTTAAGAACACAACTAATGCCAAATTTACCCGATAACAGCGTTGTTGTTATAGATAACGCTTCTTAGAACAACAAATTTTTATTTAGTACTAGATGACTCCGCAAACGTCGTTTCGCCATATTAATTAGCCTACGACCTATTCTCAGACCTACCGAATACATGGGCCGGTAAGGGTGAAGCCGTTTCGAGGAGTTCGATGACACATACTGATACAAGATTTTTATGTACTAGACAAGCTGTCCCGGCGAACTTTGTAACGCCACAGAATCCGTTTATACGATTCTTGTTACCATGGCAACGCAATAAATAAATTCTCTTAGTTTGGTGGAGTAGGGCCGGTAGGGGACGAACCAGGCGGACATACTTCGGCCAAAAAAGGGGGACGTATTAGCAAAGGGCAAGATAAAAAGTATCCGAAACCGGCGTGCGTGCATGCAACGTCTAATGAATGTTGAGGAAGCGATCTGTCAGGATCGGGGCAAGTGGCAGTCCCTGGTCTCTGCCTACCCCTCTGGGACGCAGGCGTAAGTTTATGTACCTATGTGTGTATGCTTAGTGTTTGGCTTGAAAAAAGGTTACGGTAACAATAAAATATTATCCTACGGGAACGCATTACCGGGATATCAAGTATCATAACATAAGCAGCCTATATACGTCCCACTGTAGGGCACAGGCCTTATCTCAGAGAGAGAGTATGGGCTTAATCACCACGCGTGCCCACCGCGGATTGGCGATTTTAAGCGCTGAGGTATGTGAATAGCTCAGACACCCAGGTTTCCTCACGATGTTTTCCTTCACCGTTAGCGAACTGAGTGGTATTGCTACTAGAACTTCACAATGTATATAACTTAGAAAACAAAGTCATAGGTAGGTACATGCCCGCACTGGGAATCGAACCTGGGTCTCCCGCTTCCGAGTCCAATGTTCTACCCACTAGGCTACCGCCGCATATCAAGTATCCTATGTCTCAACTCAGATCTTTGTCTAACTGTATGCCAAGTTTCATATAACTCCGTTCAGCCGTTATAACGTGATTGAGTTAAAAACATCCAAACATCTTCACAAACTTTTACATTTATAATATTAGTAGGAATTTATATTTATTACCTTGTATGTTTGTAATACACCGGGGTGTATTTAAATGTGCTTTAAGGCTGGCTTGCGCCAGTGCTATCTGACAGCACTATCTGTTTCATCATCAGCCCCTTGACGCCCACTTCAGGACATAGGCCTCCCTGATGGTTTTCATAACCATGAGGGGTTTTGCCATAATCGCCACGCTTGGCAGGCGCGTTGGCGATCGCAGTATACGGTTGGAATGTCAGGTAGACGCTGCTGCCCGTCTCCTGGTAATTTATTTCCTTAGTCGCCTTATTGACATCCACGGGAGGTAATGGAGTGACGCCATTCTTAATCCAGCGCCACACGGCGTATGAAAATACTTGCTTATGATGATGTCACATTTCAGAGCACTCTTTTTATGTTTAATCTATTTAAAAATTGTAATAAATAGTAAATTGAGTAAAAGAGATACATTTTCCGAGATATTTTGTAATTTTTTTTTTAATCGAGCATTTGAATTCATTTATTGTTGATCGTGTCAAATACCGTATTACGTAATAGGAAAGCAGTGTAGAAAATGTAATAATTATTAAAATATACCCTGTAAAACATACGAAAGAGCAAGAATAATCATTACAGTTAAACTAAGGACAGTTTCCAAAAACTCCGATTGCAAAAGGGGACAGTTACACAAGCGGCTCGGTATTTCCCTGATAATAAAATTGCTTTCTTTCCATAACCGATTAACTTGAAAATTCGCGCGGCGGCTGGCAAATTTCTATGAGTCATAAGTTCCGAGTACATACATGCCTGTGTAGTGTGCTGATTCATTCACAGGCTTTTTCAAACTAACAAATAGACTATAAGAGTCTATTTGCTCAATTTTTTCACATGTAAAGAAAATAAATTAGGCTCGAAACGAAATTCCAAACAAATTTCAATGAATGACTCATGACACCCACACAGTAAGTGTAGTTTTGCGATAAGAAGTCTTAAGTTTAGTTTCTCTTTCCTCTTCTTAGACTATGGTGTTGGCGATAGACCCTTTTATTGTTTAGTTTTCTTTTTTTGTAGATATTGTCTTTTTAGGACAATAGTAATTGTCCGTTTTGGAATTCAGTTTGGTTTCTTTCGGTTATGGAATTTTTGTTCTAACCACTGAATAAAGATCGATTTACACATTGAAATTTCTATTGTTGTATTTATTGAAAAGAAAAGTAGCGGCACCTCGGTGCTTTATATATGGTTTGCAGTTAAAACTTTCCATTCACCAAGCATCCCAGAACCCTCCGACAAACAGATCATTTCATAAGCAGCCTATATATACGTCCCACTGTAGTGCACATGCCTTCTATTTTGGGGATTCTACAGTTGACAGAAGCTGATAGATACTGACCTGTGACGTCATCATAGATTCGGCCAATGCAGGCCGTTTTCGGTAAAATGGCTATCGATACATAATTATAAAGTTTTATCCTGGTGTTTTGGATAAATGATCCATATTTTTTTTTTGTTAAAATGCCTTAAATCGGTTTTAAAACTCATAATTTATACAAATATATATATATATATATATATATATTTATAACAATTTTCTTTTTCACACTGCTAAATAGCCTATTATGCATCAAACCCTCAGATACAATATATAAAAATAGTAGATTATGTACTAAGGGAATAAAACCATGTATTATGTCATGGGCGGCATATTGAACCCTGAGCGGAGCGAAGGACTCCGAGTTAACTCGCGAGCGCAGCGAGGGAGTTAAATTTTAACTCCTGAGCGAAGCGAGGGAGTTATGTAGAGTCCTGAGTGAAGCGAGGGGTTCATACCGCCCGAGACTAAGACATGTTTTATTCCAGAATCTGGGAGACAATAAAAAGACAGGGCTGCATAAGTTGAAAATATGTATTAAAACCTGAAATTAAATATAAAGTCCACACTCTTTTACGGCTTAGCAACTTAAATTGAATATAACTTTTAAATTCGTATTTGCAATTCGCGCCTTTTTTTCTTTTTTTTGTTGGTGTTTCGCGCGGTCACAGGACACAGTATTTCAGAAAAAAAAGAAAAAAAAGAGGTGAGTTTCGAACAACAATTCGAATTTCGAATTGCAATGCGGGGCTTCTCCATAGTTTTCATGCGAATTTTGACATTCTAAATTCAAATCACTTTATTCCCTAGGGAAATTCTTCATTATTATTGCCCTCGAGAGACAAGGCCATGCTTTACGATGATATTTGACGGTACGTAATAAGGCATTGTCGAGCAGGAGGTGTGAAATAGTAGATTGTACAACAAGTGCATAAAACGCACCATTTTACTCGAGACGTTTATCCATCCGAGCGAGCTTGCGAGCGAGGATAGATATAAAGTCGAGTGTAAAATGGGTTTTATGGACGAGTTGTACACTCTACTTTTCACTTCGATTGCGAGGAAATGAAACAGCAACATGTAAATAATAAATGAGACGAAATACAAATTATAAGTTTATTTCATGAAGTTTTATTGTGTACTTTGGCTGTTGGTATCTTTGCCTTGGTCTTAGAATACGAACGAAACGAAATAAAATAAAGAGGTTGTTGTATGAAGTTAAAGATGTTCGTGTGGCTGTTGCAGCGATTGCCTTGGTCTTCGACGAAGATTTTACTTTATGCTCTAGAGCATAAAAAGCGACTTTATGTCGCCTACGCACGACATAAAGACGAACTTTTAGAGCATGAGAAGTGAAAAAATAATTATGCTTCCAAGACGGCGTGCTCCACGTAAGAACAGCCGTAACGATGATTCCTCATTCAAATTGAGTACCAACGGACGTGCTAAAACAACCTCCTATTACCCCAGTACTCCAACCAAATATCTCCCTCCACAGAGCAAATAGACGCTACACTGGTGACCGCTTCGGCCTCGGTTAACCTGATGGAGTGCGCTAGCGGGACGGAGAGCGAAGCGGAGAGCGTGACACTGGGACGGGACGGCGACTGCAGGGCCGGGCCCGAAGGCGGCGAGTCGGGGGACGAAGATACGCCTCTGGACGAGCGTCCGCTCAGGTAATTTATACTTTCATCATCATCACCAGCCATTTGACGCCCACTGCAGGACATGCTTTTCTAAGCTTCCCGGCGTTGTGCCGCCCGCATCCAGCGACTCACCGCGACCGTAACCAGGTCGTCAGACCATCTGGTGGGGGAGGCCCCACGGCCTATGCTGCGTCGTCCGGTCCGCGATCGCCAGGTCAGAACTTTTCCGCCCCAACGACCATCAGTTCTCAGTTCATTTATACTTTACTCCAGGTATAATAGACGTTATAGTAGTGATAGGTTTGCTAGAATCGTGGCGTTTGTGTATATGGGACGGTGAGTGAAGCGGGGAGCGTGATTCTGGGACGGGACGGCGACTGCCGCGCCGGGCCATAAGGCGGCGAGTCGGGGGTCGAAGATACGCTTCTGGACGAGCGTCCGCTCAGGTAATTTACTCTTTACTGTACACGTAATAAAAGCCACAGCAGTGTTCGAAATGCTAGGACTGTAAGGGCGTGTGTGGGACGGAAATCGAAGCGAGGAGTGTGATTCTGGGACGGCGACTGCCGCCCCGCACAGTGGTCCCAAAGTAGAAATATCGGGCCTTAGGGATGAAAGTCGGAATTTTGAGTTTTTTTTTATTAGATAGTTAATTACTACCCAAGCAACATTTGTTACAGCAAAATAAATACATTTGTTACAGCTAAACGTTTTTGAGAAAAAAAAATATGGTCAAAAAAATGTATGGAGAAAATTACATTTAATTTTTTTTTCTCTTAATGGCCAACATTGACACAACTTTGGCTTACAGTATGCTATAGTACTAGGTGATATGAACGTAGAAAAAAATAAAACACGTGCATTCACTTGCCGCAGCGCGAGCAAAATAAATTCGAAAATTTAAATATCTATGAGTACATTTCTCACAAACTAATTAAACATTTAGACATATTTTTATCGTTTTCGTTAAATCTAGTAAATGTGCTAATAACACCAATCTCAAAAAGGGTCATTCCAGGTATATTTCGTTATCACTTATTCTATTGTTCTCTAGTTGCAATGGCTTCCGAGCAGTGCGCAAACACATGAGTCATCCGTAATGCTGGCCCCTGTGGGCGGAGCACGATTTTTTATCGATGCGGTTTATCTACAAAAAATCTCCATTTTAACGAGTTTTGACGTCTATAGTAGCTTAACTTATTAGGTCCGTCTGTTAAATATATTAGTAGGTCTTATGTACCCCTTTAACAGGCGCTCACAACTGGTTTATCATTCATGCATTCAAGTATGCTAAACACTGCAGCGTTACCGCAAACTAGAAAATATTGTATTGTACTGCAGAATGTGTTATCTAATATACAAAAATCTCGTGTCACAGTGTTTATTATCGAACTCCTCAGAAACGGCTTCCTTCACCGATGTTTATGATTTTTTTTGTGTATATTTAGTAGGATAATTAATATGCTAGCTAGTTTGCAGCTAGTTTACTATAAAAAATTGCACAGCGACTTCTCAAATATGCTTACTTCCTAAATACTACAGAGACTGCTTGCTCAAGCGATCACCAATTGTAAGTTCAGCTTAAGCGAACACTACATACTGCAAGCGGCAGCCCAAGCGAATGCTGATAATACTGAACCGTTTTCCTGGCGAACATTTCATGCTACAGCACTGCTCGAGCGAGCATACTGACTTTGCGCAAACGGTCATGGCATATTTTTGCGATGTTTAATTTTAGTAATTACTAAGTTTGTAGCGATTTGGCGTTAGCTGTAAGGTACAAATCTACGTAAATAAATAAATAATAATAGCGTTACGGCTGCAGTTGGCCAGTGCCACTACGTTAACTACGCTATTATTCGTTCGCAACGTGCCGCCCGTGTGTAAGCGCCCTTAGGTTCACGGCCATGGGAGAGGCCATGATTGATAGATTGTACGGACACTGTTTGCAAATACGATCTGTCAAAGAAGATATGCTTTTTTTTTCATTGGTGTCGCTAGTGAGCCATCTCGATCCCTTTAAGCGAATACTGCATACTTATTTTAAGCGGCCATGGCATAGCAGTTAGCGTAATATAGCATTTTACGTACTACAGCGATCGTATTAGCGTGTTCTGCTAACGGTACGCCATATTTTCGCCTCTTATTTGGATTTCTATTCGATAAACACTTCTTTAACACTTAGTAGAAATTCTTTCTTTGGTCGCTATTGACTGAAGCTATACCTATAAAGGCTATACAAATAGCCTTGTGCCACTTAATAATTATAGTAGACTGCCTAGTTGGTCTAGCGGTATCACGTCCGATTACAGACGATACTAGATTTTGTGGGTTCGATTCCCAATGGGGGCCGCCGTACATTTGTATGAATGGCCACAGTCTGGATGTATTTCCATGTTTGTGACGTCCTTGCCTGGTTACCATAGCACAGGGTATCCTAGTTTAGGACCAGGACAAGTGGTTGTGTTGTGTGGAAGTTGTTATTACTTTTATTAATTGCCCCGAAGCTATTGGTATAGCTACAGACATTCCGTCATGAATGTGTAGCGAGTGAGACATACCACGTTAATACTGCGTACTAGAATGCTAAGGGCGCTTTAGTAAAGCGAATACTTATCTTCGATAGCCCGAGTGTGTTAAACCCTGCAGTGTCTGCCTGGCGAATTAAAAGTAGCGATGTATGTTCGGGTTATTCATTCAAAACTTGGATTTAATCGGACCGAATAATTAAGAATCGAGGGAGCGGTGGTAGCCTAGCGGGTAGAACATTGGACTCGGATGCGACCCAGGTTCGCTTCCCATGGCGGGCATGTATCTATGATTTTGTTTTCTGAGACCTGATTTTTCAAGAGTCAGATAAAACTTAATTGGAGAATAAATTGCATGCCATCACTGTCTAAATCATACGAGAAGACAGTGACAACATCAGTTTTATTCTCCAGTTAAGTTTTATCTGACTATTGAAAAATCCGGTCTAAGTTATGTACATTGTGAAGTTCTAGTAGCCATACTACTCGCTAACGGTGAAGGAAAACATTGTGAGGAAACCTGGGTGCCTGAGCTATTCACATACCTCAGCGCTTGAAATCGCCAATCCGCGGTGGGCACGCGTGGTGATTAAGCCCATACTCTCTCGCTGAGAAGGCCGGTGCCCTACAGTGGGACGTATATAGGCTGCTTGTGCTTAACAATCGAGTATTATTGTGCGCTTTGCCGTAGGAGAAACAAGTCTCTTCTTTTTTTACGTATACACATCTCGTCCAAAAGATTAATGTAATTTTATTTTATCTGTTGCTAGATGGCCCGGCGAACTTGGTACCGCCTCATAGTATTTTTTTTTCCGTGAAGATTTCCCATGTTTTTATATCACTGAACTCTGATGCTCTATACAACAGGCCCTGCCTAGTTTAGACATCAGGCATTCATTATGTAAGTGTAAACCAAGTATGTAGGTAACTATATGTCAAAATGTACTCTACAATGTTATTATACCATAACCGTGTATCTCTGATTATGATGAATAAATCTTATCTTATCTTATCTTAGCTTATCTTATCTTATTTATTCTGGCAAAGCTTTTTGCGAACGAATTTAATTTTAAAATTTTAACATTATTGTAGTATTTTTTTTTCCTTTTTATGTTTGACGAAGCTTTATGCCAATGAATATTAGGTTAATTTAATTAGGTCAGCTGGTAGATAGTGCTATGTAGCATTAAGCTCGCCTATGTGCAAAACTGTGTGTCCAAATTCAACATAGTAACATAGTCCATTGACGTTCAGCAAACAGAATGTTTTTTTATAATAATAATAATAACTGAAATTGAAAAAACGTTTATTCAGATACTACAACACATAAAATCTTACAAATAATAAAACGCGAAAGCAGTAAAAAAGCTTAAAGTAAAAAAATAATAATAAATAAACTAATTCTAAACAATCACACAGTTATTAATTATATTATTTTTATTGCACTAACCCGTGCTGAGGACAATTTTAAAAACCTATTTACAGGCTAAAAATTCCACCCATGCTGGGACTTGAACTCGCAACCTCTGGCTCACCGTGCCAGCGCTCTCCCAACTGAGCTAATAGAAATAGAAAATGTTTATTTGTCTTTAATATAGTAAGGCACGATAATCACTTATACTATAAAGCAATGATTACACTTTAGTGAGTGATGTATTTAAAAGCATTTTAATTAGGTATGAAGACAAAAAGGTCTGTACCTAGTACCTGTATTACGTACAGGCAATGACATCTGGCATGAGACATGACATGAGAAGTTTGTAAAGAGGCTCGAAATTTCATCGATGCTTGCACTTGCCCATTAGCTCAGTTGGGAGAGCGCTGGCACGGTGAGGCAGAGGTCGCGGGTTCAAGGGTGGAATTTTTAGCCTTTAAATAGGTTTTTATCAATAATAAACCTGCAGCAAATACAGAGCCGTGTCACTGCCTTATGGACATAGCCCGTGTCCCTTATGGTTTGTATCTTTAGTCTCTCGTGTTTTGCCTTGTCCGTTTTTTTGTTTGTTTCCTATGTCTTCTATAATGTCCGTGTAGCGGTAAATAAATATGTTTCTTCTTCTGTTTCATCCGTCCAAGCTTTCGCATTTATTTTATAAGTAAGATTACGAACCGATCGCCGACAGGCACGCGGGCATTTACACGGCTGAGGAGGCAGTGAGCGAAGCCAAGAACTACCACAGGCTTCTGCAGGCCGGCTACATTGGGCAGATGAGGCGGCTGAAGGTTATCATGCAGCAGGCGCGATTCACCTACCTCAAGGCTCTCAAGGCCGAGAAAGAACAGTATTGTAAGTACAGACAGACTGGCGAACATTAATAATGCAGCGTGTCTATGTCCTACTGTAGGGCACAGGTCTTGTCTCAGATTGAGAGAGTATGGGTAAAATTGTAACACCGCGCAAATATTTTTTCTATGGAGCATCGCGGAAACTACGAAATTAAAAAGTTTCTTGTCTGTCCTGTAACATCATAAGCAGCCTATATACGTCCCACTGTAGGGCACAGGCCTTCTCTCAGAGAGAGAGAGAGAGAGAGAAAGAGCATGGGCTTAATCACCACGCGTGCCCACAGCGGATTGGCAAGTTCAAGCGATGAGGTATGCGAACACCTCAGTGACTCAGGGTTCCTTACAATTTTCCTTCACCGCCAGCGAGTTGTATTGCTACTATAACTTCACAAATGTACCTAAACAAAGTCATTGGTAGTTACATGCCGGGTTTCGAACCCATGACCTACCGAGTGAGAAGCCGGTGTTTTACCCCTCCGCTAACACAGCTCTTTTCACTGCAATGAATGGGTATCCTAGCTTGGGACCAGAACAAGTGATTGTGTTTTATAGCAGGGTTCGAAACCGCTGCACTTTGGCAACGTGAGGCAAGCGTTCTACCGACCTTTCTACCACTGTGGATTATAATGTCCTGTTGATTATATGGTCTTATAAAAAAAAAAAAAACGATGGCTACAGGCAGCATCAACTCGCAAGGCCGCGGCAGCCCTCTGACGGTGAAGGAGCGTCGCCAGCTGCGCAAACTGAGGGCCTACGCGGGCTTCCATCGCAGGCACGGCGTGGACGCTGTACTGGCGAGGAAGCTGGCTAGGAAGCGGGCCAAAGTGAGTCTTTATTCATTCAGTTAGAGGGCGTTTTCATCTGGCATCATCATCAGCCGTTTGACGCCCAATGCAGGGCATAGGCCTGCATCTTGGTTTTCATAACCATGAGGGGTTTTGCCATAGTCTCCACGCGGGTTGGCGATCGCAGTATGCGGTTGGAATCTCAGGAAGACGCTGCTGCCCGTCTGCTGGTAATTGATTTCCTTAGTCGCCTTCTGCGACATCCACGGAAGGGAATGGTTTGACGCTATTCTTAATCCAGCGCCACACGGTTTTATCTGGCACAAATATTGAATATAAATTACTAAAGCTAGACAGACAGCTCCGTAAGCTAAAACCTCCGCCGGCTTCCGTCGCAGGCACGGCGTGGACGCTGTACTAGGGAGAAAGAAAAAATTTGAATTAAAAATTTTGGAAACAACTTTTATTTTTTTATTAAACCAAATTTATCAAAAGTTTACTTATTTTACTACAATAATTAAAGACAGCATACACCACGTAAGAACAGTCTTAAATCATACAGTCACCGTGCGTTTCCATATGGCTCCTGGTATATTGTATATAGGTGTATCAAAAAATATTGTATTCAGCCTATATACGTCCCTCTGTAGGGCGCAGACCTTCTCTAAAAGATATGATTGATTAGTTTTTTTTTTTTACAATCGTAACATACCCCGTCGGCCGACAGGTGAACGACCCTGTGACCAACCGGCCGCCGCCGTCGCAGGGACGGTGCACTTTCGCCGAGGGCGGCGTACGGTGCGTGGGCGCAGTCCTGCCTTCCGCTAAGCACTGCGCGAAGCACATCCTGCAGGACCGGCAACAGGTAATTAAAATTAGAACCGTGTTACGCGGACACATTCCAACCCACTGTTTATATTTTCACGTTCTAAGAGTAATCCATCCTAAGGTTGTCTGGAAGAGATCGCTTTTAGCGATAAGACCGCCAATTGTATACGGCAAAACTTAGACATTTAAGCCTTTTAATGTGTATTTTGTTTTCTGGTGTGTACAATAAAGTGTTCTAATCTAATCTAATTCAGACGACTAGGTTATCAGCATATTTAACAATCGGTGGGGTAGGTGTGTCTTTTACCGATCGATTTTTAGGACCCTCGACAACGAACCCAGGATCACGAACAGGTTTTTTTGCCTTAGGTTCACGGCCATGGGTCCTAAAAATAATTATTTATGCTAATAGTCGAGAGATTATACACACTTTTTGCAAATTCAATTTGTGAAAGAAGATATTCCCAACCGAACAGGGAACTGCATGCCAACTGCACACCGTTTGCAGTGGGACTGCTCGGTTTTTATAAATAAGAGATTTTTATAATAACATAAACTAGTTTGCAGTTGGGATGCACTTGAAATGCTTATACTATTAAGTCCGCTACATTGCCATTGTATTGTTTACTTATGTGCAGTAAACGTATTAATAATATTAGGGGTTAAAGTATGAAATTGCCGTTTTATTGCAATAGGTTCTTTGAATTGACATAGAATCTTCATGGTTTGAGGTTTTCGAATGAAACTTTTTTCAAATGGTTTCTATGATGTTATTTTTTTAAAAAATGTGAAACATTTGAATATCGACTTTCAATTGTTTTTGTTATTCAATTTAGACAAGAAAGATGGATACTGCGAAAAGTCGAGTGATTATGAGGCACCCATTTTTCGTATTTTTTTATTTTATTGATTTGACGCAAGTGAGTCAATATTGTGGGTAAGGTAACGTTAAACCATGCCGCTAATTCCTGGGTAGTTTGACTAGGGTCGGCTTCCACTATCTCTCTTAATTCATCGTTATTCACCTGTGTGGGCGGTCTTCCTCGTGGCTCGTTCTTTAAGTCGAAATTTCCATCACGAAAGCGTTTAAACCAAAATCGCACGGTGCGTTCATTAGTAGACCCCTCTCCAAACGCAGCATTGATATTGCGGGCTGTTTCTGCCGCGTTAGTTCCGCGTCGGAACTCGTATTCAAAAATCACTCGAATTTTCGCAGTATCCATCTTTCTTGTCTAAATTGAATAACAAAAACAATTGAAAGTCGATATTCAAATGTTTCACATTTTTTAAAAAAAGAACATCATAGAAACCATTTGAAAAAAGTTTCATTCGAAAACCTCAAACCATGAAGATTCTATGTCAATTCAAAGAACCTATCGCAATAAAGCGGCAATTTCATACTTTAACCCCTATTATAATAAACGCTGTCCGTTTATCTAGAAGACCCTTAGCCTGATTCGCGGCCCCCCATTCGCAGGTCCTGTTCACACCGTGCAACGATATACGCGGCGCCGCTCCGTGTCGCGAGCCAGTCGCCCGGCTGCCGGTGCCGACCCTTGCCTGCCGCTACCACGTTGACCCGCCCGCCTATACCGTCTTCACTGCTAAGGTGAGCCCCCTTTCTGCGACCACCTAACGTTCTATGAGCACTTGGAACGCTGCAATGTGGGCCTTCTCACCTCTCTGTGGCCACCTAGCGTTCTATGATCGCTTGCGACGCTGGAATGTCGGCCTTCTCTCTAGTGCTGCGCCGGCGCCGCGTATTGTCTTTTTAGTGATATTTTAGCACAAGAGGCTGACGCCTCTAGAGAGATCTCCCTAGTCATCAGTAGATAGATAGTCCGCGTGCCATTCTGGCGCGGTAGGCTGACTTTTTTTCTAGTTAAATTTAGCGCTGTACGCCTAATCCCTCTAGTGACATTCTGGACCCCACTCCATGGCCCAGAATGTCACGAAGTCGTCCGTCTGACGGTGCCGGTCGTTGTCTGCCGCTACCACGTTGACCCGGTCGCCTATACTGTCTTCACTGCTAAGGTGAGCCCCCTCTCCGTGACCACCTAGCGTTCTATGAGTACTTGTAACACTAGAATTTAGGCTTGCTCTCTAGTACCACGTTGACCCGCCCACATATACAGTCTTCACTGCTAAGGTTAGCCCCTCTCTGTAACTGTTCCGTGAGCACTTGAAACGCTACAATCTAGGCCATCTCTCTAGTGCTATGCTAGCGCCGCGGATTAGATATTTAGTGACATTTAAGAGACGATTTCTCTAGTCGTCAGTAGATAGATAGTCGCTCGTGCCATTGTGGCGCCATAGGCCGACTTTTTGTCTAGTGTAATTTACTACCGTGACAATCTACTCACAGTCTACCGCTCGACTCACTCTAGCGACATTCTGGGCCCCGTTCCGTGGTATGACAAGCTACGGTTTACTGTGATAATTCGTTGTACGTTGCATAGCCGATTAATCCACAGATTAACACATTTCTGAGGGAATGTTCTTTTTATTGTGAAAAATACTACTATTAATATCCGTGCGTGGATATTAATAGTAGTATTTTTATGTTAATAGTAGTGCTATGGATATCCGTAAATATCCGTGATTTTCGACCTTTGGCTCCAAACTGGGATCCAAATTTGAAGTAGTAGGAAGGCCCTAACGTTGAAAAATGTCTTCTAATTTGTTAAATGCTTAAGAGATACAAATAAAAAACAAATGAGTTCGCCGGCGCCGACTGTAACACGCTCGAACCATAGTTTTTTCGATTTTTATTACTTTTCGCGGGTTTTGAAACAGCCTAAGTGTAAACTTCTCTAACTTTGTCATTTCGTGATGGATTTGAGTCATTCAAAAAGTAGTATTGCTTAATTTTTTGCGCTCCATCCGCCCTAGTACTTGGAAGTCCAATATTTCGATGTCTGAAACATCCTCATTATTGTGTTTTATTGACTAGCGGCTTAGTGATCTAGCGAACTTCTATGATAACCCAAAAAATATCATTGATTTCTCAGCAAAATATTATGGTTAAAGTAGTTTTAGTGCCCATTATGCGTAGCTTTTATGTTGGACGTTATTTCTTTAAATACACCCAAGAGGTAGAATGTAGGTGCAGCATCTTTCAAGTACTCCTGTCACAGGCCATTTCTTTGAAAGACTGGGCAGCGTTTCATAAAACCACAATTCAAAGGGCAAAGGAATTGTAGTTGAATCGACTTAGTTTTTTATGACAATTCAGCTATAATCCTTTACCCAGCAGTGGGGCACAAGCGAGGCTACATAAAAAAATGACAAATCGATGTACGTTGCGAAGCCGATTAGTAAAATTACGATCCTATTTATTAAAACACGCTTCCCATAAAACACTCCTCAGAGGCTGGTATAATCTGTGGTTACATCTTTCCCTTTCATCATCATCAACCCATTATGTCCCCACCTAGGGGCACGGGTCTCTTCCCTGAGGAAGGTATAGGCCATACTCCACCACGGGGGCCAAGTCCGGATTGGTGGAGGCTTGTAGACTAGTGGCTCGTCTACTGTCAGAAGTTGTCAAGCCGCCCTAAGGTCTCTGACTTGGCTTTACGACTGCCATCTATCGTCGGCAGCCGGCACCAACAGCTTAACGTGCCTTGCGAAGCACGGAACCGCTCGGAAAAATGCCACTAGCGTAAGGCATAGACGGCGACCCATCCATGCACTGAACGCGCCCAGTGTTGCTTAACCTTCGTGATCGTTTAAGATCACTCAGGCAGCCGGGGCTACGAGCGATTCTTTCCCTTTACCACAGAATATTTAACTTATCTGACTGGAAAAAGTTCAGCGCAGCTTTACTAAAATTCCAAGACGGCTAAAAAACCGATCATACGAAGAAAGGCTGGAAATGCTGAGGCTTACTTCTTTACGGGAGCGTAGAGAGCGTGGTGATTTAATCGAAACCTACAAAATTCTAAATGGACACTACGACCTACAGGATTTTGATAAACAAATTCTTCGAAGAGACAACAACACCCGCTTGAGAGGACACCACCTTAAACTACAAACTTGTTTCTCCAACAACAATCCTCACAGACACTTTTTCTCTAACAGAGTAGTGAATGGATGGAACAAATTACCACAAGAAGTGGTTTCAGAAACGTCAACAAATTCAAGAACTTACTGGACAAACACATCACTGACCAAAAGAAAAAAATAACCAAGTGAAACTGGATGCGGGCAATTATCAGTTGTTTCAACTGCCTGCCCGTCTACAAATAATAATAATAATAAACCTATTCTAAGTCATGAAAATAAATAAAGAGAATAATAATAATATTTTAGCAAAGAGAGAAAGAAATAGTACATTGTTCACCGAGAGGAGAAAGTGACCGATTACCGTCGAGGGTGTCGTTTTAAAACACCCGAGATCGGGAATCGCAGTTTCTCTCGAGTGATACATAGTGCTTTATACTACACCTGCTTGATAGTTTTATTTTACTTTCTACGAAAACTGAATCCTCAAACAACACACAAATTGGAAATGGCGCCAATGGCGTCTGCACTTTTCACATGTTCTTTTTTCAAATTGTTTATCCTGCCGCCGCAGGGTCGCACTGCCAGCCCGACACCATCCAACACACAGCTAGTGGCCAGTGTCATTTTGCGAACTTGGAGATAAAAACTCACTGTAAAAACTTTTTGGCTTTTGATATTTAGGTTACCGGCGCATAGTCTTACCCAAAATTAAAAAAGAAAAACCACGTAAGAAATGGATTTTCATACACTTTTCTCTCCCGCTCAGATGCGTTTTCTCCCCGCATATTTGTTCGATATGCAATGACGTACTTTCTACCGTAAATTTGATAAAGTATCAAGGTACTTTCCAAGCAGGTGTAGTATAAAATATATTTTCACACCTGCTATTCAGAAAAGATCCCTTGATTCCCTCAAATGAGGGATCAAAGTTGTACTTTTCTTCCCTGATATTCTAGTTTATTTTTATTGCCCTCAGCATGATCCGTGTGCAGATTTTCACAAAATGTAATTCCAATTCGATTTTTATTTTGTTGCAATCGATCATAATTGTCTTCCACGGCACATAAATAATTTTTCCTTATAGCAGGTGTGAAAAGCAGTATGTGTCACTCGGTAGCAAAATTATTTCCGTCTTGGGCGAATCCCTCGCTACGCTCAAGATTTTACTTTAGAATCCCTCGCTACGCTCGGGATTCTATTGTAGAATCTTTCGCTTCACTCAGGATTCAATATACCGCCCTCGCCGTAAATATATCATTTTGCTCCCTTGAGACACAATGTACTATTTCATCCCCCCATCCCGGAAAGAGTTTTTTTGCTCTTCGATATCTGAGTGCAAAAGCCGTTTTTATCCGCTAGAGGATAAAGTAAATTGAATTTAGAACATCGAGTGCTTAGTTCTAAGTTTATAAATTCAAAACATCTTTAAACCTATTTACTTCTACCTCCATGGTGCCGAATTTATCATAGTACTTTTTTAATTTGTTATAAACTCACCTCCTTTGTGTTTTTTTGCATTTAGTCATTTCCTCGCTGAGGTGGGATGAAAAGTTACGTGTTGCACTCAAGTGCAAAGATTTTTCACCTCGTGCTCTTTTGATTCCCTCGCTAAAGCTCAAGATTCTAATTTTTGAATCCTTCGCTTGCTCTGTCATCAAAATTGAGCACGCGGTTAAAAAGCAACTTTGCAGTCTTGTTTAACAAATAACTATTATTTGACGACACAATACTCAAAAACATAAAATCACACAATAAAATACAACAGGTTTCCGGTTTCTCGTACACTAACAAGCTGTTAATCTACTGTTAACAGCTGTCAGTGTTTTTTTTTTGTATGCACTTTGGTCAACTGACAGCTGTTAACAGTACATTAACAGCGTGTTAGTGTACGAGAAACTGGGGGTGAGTCTTCCTACTTGTTAATCTGTGGATTAATCGGCTTTGCATTATGTGCATCGAATTGTCATAGTGAACCATGAATTGTAGTTCTATGAAATGCGGCCCTGGCATATCACGACATCCACTTTCTATTTCATTTGGTCAATATAACTTCACCGTGTACGTTTCTCTTTTTGACGAGTTAATTTATTTCCAACGCTGCCATCCAGGCTCCCCTTATTAAGGTACTGTGATAAGAGTCTTGTATTTAATCGCTTGCCGAAATGTACTTAGTGCTGCCAAACAAATCTAAGTTTATTGAGAAAAATACAAAAATATACCTCAGTTTTACGCCTGCCAAACTGCAAACAGTTTGATGGCGGACCTTATTTTTAAAGTCACGATTCCTGTAAAATACTCCTCAGAGGCAGTTTAACTAACTGTGGCTACGTTTTTTCGGTTACCACAGACTATTTGAACTGCACCTGAGGAGTGTTTTAAGGAATCGTGTTTTTATAAATAAGACTGTAAATACTTACCTAGCAATTAAGAAAGAGCGACCCAGTGCCGCCGAGGTATACACTTTGCGGAACACTGGTCTACGCAAATCTCATCAAAGATGTTGGCTATTTTTGAACACTGGTGAGATTTGCGTCCATGCAAAGTCATTTGGTCAAGTTATTTGCTGGACATTAAACCGGGATCGAGACGAATATTTTGGCGAGCGCTTAAATTATACTCTTCATTAAACTTATTTTACACTAATTTCACTATTCATACAAAACGGAAGTTCTACCGGGCGGCCTGTTTCATATGAATACAAAGCCTGGTTTACTATGACAATTGTATGTGCATTGCAAAGTCGATCAACCCACAGATTACATGTAGGGAGAATCGGCGACACAGTGTACGTTGAACTGTCATAATGGACTATGAATGGTAGTCTTATAAAATGCGGCCCAGTAAGTGGTAAACCGTTACTTTGAATTATGAAATTGGTATCTATATAGAGTGTGACAAAATCCACATATACATCCAAAAATAGTAGTTTCTACAGGTCAATACAAACAACTTCTACTGTGGAATACATTTGGAAGTAGTGGAAGATCCCACCAAAACATAAATGTGAAAAACATAAACATAAACATTAAACATAAACATTTACATACAGGCACATACATTGCTTCTGGCCCCACACTAGGATACCCTGTGTCGTGGGAACCAGAAACAACGACATCACAAACATGTAAACATCCAAGACCTGGGGTTTTTTTTTTGTCCCCAGCCGGGATTCGAACCCGGGACCTCTCGCATGGTATGCAAATGCACTACCGCTGCGCCACGAGGTCGTCGAAAAAACTGGCCAACTTCTCGTCCCAAAAAAAAACTTGATATAAGAACTTGCCAAGTTACTTGTCCTCGCGGAATTAGCAGTGTTTACAATAAATGACGACGCATCTGACGACCTCGTGGCGCAGCGGTAGTGTATCTGCATACCACGCGAGAGGTCCCGGGTTCGAATCCCGGCTGGGGACAAAAAAAACCCCAGGTCTTGGATGTTTACATGTTTGTGATGTCGTTGTTTCTGGTTCCCCGACACAGGGTATCCTAGTGTGGGGCCAGAAGCAATGTATGTGCCTGTATGTTTAAAAAAAAAATAAGGAAAAATAGTGTATGGAAATAATTGAGAAGTAGTGAAAAAACTTAAGAGCTGTTTCCAACTTTAGTAGGAACTCTGCCGACCCAAAAAGTGATTGTTGAGAAAAAACTGCGAAAAGGTGGATATTGATCTATGTCTCAATATACGGAACTTTCGCTTCCATCAAGCTAAGTATTGTAGTATAGCCGCTTTCTAACGACGTAAGTCACATATGACTGTGGATTATTTGCTATCACACTGTTACAACAGTAATACATTTCCGAAACTAGTCATTCTAGAAACATAGTTTCATGGATAGGAAATGTAAAGTTTAGTATGTAATGTACATAAAAAAGTAAAATACGGCCAAGTGAAGGAAATAATTGCCGTTTTTGGAAGTATTTGGGTGTTTTCTTACACTTGTAGTAGATTTGACCGTGTTACGCAGAAACATTCCAACCCACAGTACGTAATGTTTTGTTTTGTTCTTGTTCTAAAGATATATACTTATTTGTAATATTCGCACTGTTACATTCGAGACGTTTCAACAAAAACATGGAAAATTTACAATGTGAGCGTTTTTTTCGCAAGTTATTTATTGTGGGTTGGAATGTTTATGCGTAACATGGTCTGATTATTGTGTGTAAAAATTAGATACCTAGTGAAGTCACCACTGTAGTGCCTGGGACATATTTTTGAACGGAGTAGGCTTACCCAGCCCCTACATCCTCTCAGGTTAGATAGATTAATCCTCAGAAAATAATAACTTCCATATAAAGCCTGAGAGACGTGGGGCAGGGCGCGGTTAAGACGCGTCGTCTTTCCAATTCACCTTAATACAAAATATACTGAAGGGACGGGACGTAGCCCACACAGAAGAGATGGGGCGAGGCCTCGAACTCCACACAACGCGTCGCGTCTTTTTCGAGCCCTCGCTCGACGTCCCTTCTGTCCGGCCAATGCCTAACACAATCACTTGTACTTAATCATACATCTTTTAACGTACCTATACGTATGTGTGCGAAAGCGGAATGCTTACTTGGCTCTGGCGTAATATGTTGTGGATGTCTGAGACGACAGATATTGGCCGCATTTAGCAGAACTAATCGCTGACTAATCGTTAAGTCGTCGATACGCGTCCGATTACTATTTTTGATAGATTCTACTGAACGCGCTTTTCCATAAACCGCGAAAATGACAGCAACAAACACAAAAACCACTACGTTTGACAGTAACTTGCAACTCATCTGCTTCTTCTCATCGAAAGTCAAATCGCTGTCAGTCATCGCGTTTTTGTGTGCGTTCAGCAGATAATTTGTAATCGATGACTCATCGATGTGTTATGCTAAATGCGACCATTGAGAGGATGTACAGTAGATATTTCGTTTTTGCACACATTCGTAAAACTTACACAATCAGCCTGGTCCCAAACTATTACACCCTGTGATATGGTAACCAGACAAAGACTGGACAAACCTAGGCCTAGATTCTGCTAATGCAATGACACTGCATGAAGGCATGGATTTATTTCATTGCCGCTTCAAGTCTACGCGCGCTTACTTAGCAAGTTTAGCTTACTTAGCACCCTTCTATGCGTTAATGGTATGAAAAAACACATCACCTGACCCGTACCCGCACCTGAAGTGTATCTGTCATTGCACTAATAGAATCGAGGTCTTAAAAAAAACAGACATGCCATTTGTACAAATCAAATGCGCTAGCCGCCAGAAGGAATCGAACGCATCTGATTTCTTAGTCTAGACTACCGTGGCAGTTCTATACTGGTTTCCACACGCGGTCTTCCTTCGCCGCCAGCGAGTTTTCTAATACCCCTCGTTTTATTCACAGAAAAACGACTCCGACACGGATTCCGAAACCTACTCCGCGTCGGATTACTCACAGAACGAAGATTATACCGAGAACTTGGACGAACGCGTGGAACAGGATCAGTCGTTGCCTGTCGACGATAGCATCGTCGGCAAAGACTAAAACGGCGCCTCAACTGACAGCGCAGTGTAAGGCTGGCTTGCGCTAACGCTATCTGATTATCAAAAATCGAAATGTTGTTATTCAAAGTAACACAGAAGTTTCGACTTGAACGATACAAGTTAAACTAGGTGTCCGTTTCAAAATGTAGATCAAGTTGGAGAAAATATGGTGAAAAAAAAAAGACTCCAAACTTACGGCCTTATTTATAACAACACGATTCCTCAAGCAGTCCTTAGAGGTCGTTTATTTAAGGCTAACTAGCGGCACCAATGAAAAAAATTATATCCTTGTACAAATCGTATTTGCAAAAAGTGTCGGTACAAACTTTCAATCATGTTAACAGTGATTTTCAGGACTCACGACAAAGAACCCCTTCTTACCCACGGTCCACCTCCTGAGACCACCTGGGTGATTCCATGGGAATTTTTGTTTTACAACGGATCACCTTTGTTCAACTGGGTGTTCGTTGGGAAATATTTTTTTTTTACCGTACACCTTGACATCGAAACTCTTCAAAGTCTGAGGTGGACTGTCACTAGTAAAAAATAGAACCTTTTAATGTTTTATCAGAGGTGACCGTTGTAAAAAAAAAAATTCCCACGGTCCCAAATTCCACGGTAAGGAGCGCAAAGAACCTAGGATCTACCTGAACCTGGGACTAGATAGAATTTATGCCAAAAACGTTAGCCTCATAAAATCACTATTAACATGATTGAGATTGTACAGGCACTTTTCGATCGGCACTTCACAATTCGATCTGTAAAAAAACATGATTTTTTTTCCTTGGTGGCGTTAGTGTTACTACCTGGAGCCCCTTAATCTGTGGTTACGTCTTTTCCTTGCAAAATGTCCACCGCAGCCTATTTCAATCGGCGTTTAGTGTTTTAGGGTATCGTGTTTTTATAAATAAGACTGTTTTTAGATTTGGTCCTTAGTTAACGGAGTTATTATTCTAAAACCTGGAACTCGTGTAAACTGGCTTTAATTCCAGACATCAATGGGTATCCAGGGGTAAGCTCTATCCAGTGAATAAGTTAAAAAACCCTGACATTTGTAGAGCTATCCATAGATAAATGTATCATAAAAAGTAACTATCGAGAAAAACACTAGGTCTTATTTTAAAATTCCATTACACTAAAACACTCTTTAAGACGGAGTTAAAGCCGGTTTATGATAGACATTCGTTATATCCTTCTTTCTTTAACACTCTAGCGGCCTTATTTATAAAATACGATTCATCGAAAACCAATCTAATACTCTGTTTATTTAATCTGTGGCTACATCTTTTCCTTGTAAAATCTCCGCCACGGTCCCACAGACTATTTTAATCGGCGTTTTTGACGTTTTTTTTAGGAATCTGGTTTTTGTAAATAAGACTGTTTATGTTTAACATTGTTTTGTTCTAGGTTTTTGTTCAGACGTTTCATATGTCTAATCACTGTCTAATATTTAAAAACATCTGCGCAAAAACATGGAGTAAAATATTAAATTTAAAAAAGCGTCTTTACCGAAAGTTACATTTTGTGGGTTGGAATGTTTCTGCGTAACACGGTCCAATTGTATGACAACTCTGTCAATTATGTATTATAATTTTGTAAATTCAACATTGTGAGCCGGAAGGGCTCTAGATACTTATTTTCTTATCCAGAGACTTGGCACAAGCCGCCCAAAAAGACTGTGTAGGAACATTAAAAAAATGTCAACGTGAAGAATTTGACAATACGGGTTGATAAATTATCAATTATAATTTATTGTTGAATTACATGAATGATCTATGACAAATAATATACGCGCTCCTCTACTGAATTTCGAATGACTTTAAAAATATTACCTATTCTTTTCATAAATGTGGTCTGAAGTTAATAAAAAAAGACTCTGTACTTAGTTTTTGATAGAAAAAACAAAATGTATTTGAAATTTCCGTAATGTTATTATCTAGTCTCTGTCTACATTTATCAGAATACAATTTTTTTACGATAATTCAAATGTGTGCGAGGATTTTTTAAAAAAATATTATTAAAGTCTGATGATGGCATCATCACTCTTTATTTATTTACCATTATTAGTCCAGTTGGATTTTTGCATTCCATTGACGCAAGTATTTTGACGACCTAGTGTGTAATTGAGTCTGTAGAATACTACGTTATTATGTAAGTACCTTGGCATTGTTTATTTTTTTAAGTGTTCTATTTCTAATAGGTGCTTTAGGACGTGCTGGAATAAACTCCGCGATTATAACTCTTAGTATTTTTATTTGTACCTATAATTAAATTAAATTCTGCTTTGTGGACTCACTGCACTGATTATCCAGTACAATTTCGCCAATGTCAAGTGTTAGGCAGGAAATAGCCAATTATAAGCACTTTTATCCAAATATCAGAAATTAAAATCTATTAAAAATATTTTTAAATGTCTTAAGTCAAAAAAACTTCCGGTCTCGTACCAGAATCTCGTAATATCTGTGCCAAAATACGAACCTAAGTAACAGTAACTACTTTACGTGCGCGTACCAAATCCTGTCGGAATGACATTTCTCATAACAATTAATAATAAATTGTTCAGAGGCATAATTAAGCGCACCAAAATCTCGTATAGCAATTAGTAGATATGAAATTCGGCAGTTAGACGATTGGGATCGTTTAGGATTTGATACGCATAATATAGGCTAGCTCAGAGCCCTCCGGACGACTTTGACATTTTCTTAAGGTTAAGGTTAAAACAGCGACTAAGCAAAACACCAAGTTTTACTTGAAACGAATTAGGAAGGAGTCAAGATACGAGTAGGAAAGAGACAAGTTTAAAAAAGAGTCAAAAGTAAAGAGATGAAAGAGTCGAGTTAAGCTTGGTAGGTGAGATTCGATTAAAACCTACTTGAATGATAAGCCTTGTTGATGTTTGTTTCATTGCTAGTTGCTCAAAAAAACGGCGAGTTAAAAGAGACTGGTTGGGATAGTGTCACGGTAAAAACACGTCGAAGTCGTCCTGGGCCTCGATTCTGTTAGTGCATTGTAGTATAATGACAGGTACACTGTCGGGTCACGTGACGTGTTTTTTCGTACCATTGACGCCTAGAAGGTTTGATGGGTGTGCCCGCGTAGACTTAAAGCAGCCATGAAATGAAAACCGCCATGTTCATGCAGTTGTCATGTTACTACAATGCATTAACAGAATCTAGGCCCAGAGTGGACATGAGTTAGGAATCTCAACTACCAAGCTTAATTAGTTAAGGTTAAAACAGCGACTAAGCAAACCACCAAGTTTTACTTGAAACGAATTAGGAAGGAGTACCTAAAGATAGGAAAGAGACAAGTTTAAAAGAGAGGACAAGTAAGAAAACAGCAAGTTAAAAAAGAGACGAGTTAGGAAAGAGTCAATTTTAAAAAAGAGAATGTAAAGAGGTGGTAAGTTAAAAAAGAGACGAGTTAGAAAAGAGTCAATTTTAAAAAAGAGAAAGTAAAGAGGTGGTAAGTTAAAAAAGAGACGAGTTTAAGAAAATGTCAGTCGTCCGGAGGGGCTCAGAGCCATAGGCCTATTACGCACCAAATACCGACGGATTCCTAACTCTTAGCTGTCAAATTCCGTACCAATTGCTATTGCAAACGTTGGGGGATTCCGACAGGATTTGGTGCGCGTAGCATTGGGGGAGTTAAAGAAACGAAGTATTTTTAATTAATCTGTGGGTTCTAACCAAGTTCTTGGTTAGAACGTGTCATTGACCTCATGAAGGATAAGGAAAATGAAACTTGGGAATGGCCACCCAATGCGGGGAGAAAAAGTTATGATAGCGGACATCCGGGGAACTATGGATATTGCTTGCGTAAAATTTGGATTAGTGGCGTCCTCAATCGAAAATAAGTTGTTTTTTTTTATGTAGCCGTATACGTCCCACTTCAGGGCAGAGGCCCTTTCTCGAGTGAATATGGGCTTAACTACTAACGCAGATTGCCAATTTCAAGGGACGAGGTATGCGGACACCTGAGCGCTTGCAATCCCTCCTTCCAGATTGTGATATTTTCTTATTTACCTTAATTATTTTTTGTTGATGAACTGCTCACCTACACATTGCCATGTCCCATAAGTTGCATCTTACGGAACAATGCGATTTAGACCTAACGCATTTGACTCGAGGGATCATTTTGGCGATGAATTAAACTACAAAGTACACATACAAGACATTTGTGCGCTATAATTGGCAGCCAACATTTTTTATTATATGTAGGTAGTTACATTTGTACAGATTTCATTCGGATATGAAAGAAAATTGTTATTTCTGATTGCCATTTGTCTTTTTTCGTTCGTAACTTGGAATTACGTAATTTAGTAAAGTTGGTATTTACGCATTTCGCTTATCCGAATGAAATATACACAAAAACATGTACATTTTTCGTCATTAATATAAAATACCTAGTATGAAGAAACTTATTTTGAAAAACACGTAATCATGGAATGTATATTTTGACACACACGTAATCATGGAATGTATATTTTGACACACACGTAATTATGGAATGTATATTTTGACACACACGTAATCATGGAATGTATAAAAATATGTTGTAGAGTAAAGAGAACACAATTAATCAGTCGCAATAAAATGGAACAAAAAGATATATTCCACTTTTATTATGTAATTTGAATATGAAATGCGTTTGAGCTAAATATACAAAAAAATATAGTACAGATAAGCTTTTTTGTGTCAAATAAATAAAGTTTTATATACTACATTGTATATCGGGCTCAATAAGTCGTAGCACATGTGTCCAAAATATAAAATAATCTACCTAGAAACCTTTCAGAAATATTTGCGATCTGTCTTAACCTTTTCCAGTTATTGGGTCCGTACCAGTCTTGGCATTATTCAATTCGGTTCCGTGATTTTGTTCTAAATTCCAGCACAATTTCGTTTTTTTTTTAAATATTTTTATTTTATTCAAAGCTAGAGGCCTCAATAACATTCATTAGTCGTTGCGCGCACGCACGCCGCTTTCGGGTACGGGTAGTACCTAGGTCAGTATTTATCTTTTAGAGGTATGTCAGGAACGTGGCAAGTGGCAAATCCTGGTATGAAAAAAAAAATCATATCTTCTTTTACAAATTGTATTAATTCCAAAAGTGTCTGTACAATCTCTCAATCATGTCAATGGTGATTTTTAGGACCCACGAGAACCTAGGATCACGGACCTGTGACTAGATAGCGTTTATGGCAAAAACTGCCCTTTTTGGCGTTAATGCTATCTAGTCCTAGGTTTTTTGCCTTAAGTTCACTAGTAACATGATCGAGAGACAGTACAGACACTTTTTGCGAAAACGATCTATAAAGATATGATATTTTTTCCTTAGTGGAGCTAGTGTTACTGTAAGGATCCCCTATAGTTAACATGTATGTTTTCCGTGCTTCGCAAGGCATGTTAAGCTGTTGGTGCCGGCTGCCGTCGATAGATGGCAGTCGTTAAGCCAAGTCAGAGGCCTTAGGGCGGCTTGACAACTTCTGACAGTAGACGAGCCACTAGTCTACAAGCCTCCACCAATCCGGACTTGGCCCCCGTGGTGGCCTATACCTTCCTCAGGGAAGAGACCCTTGCCCCTCGGTGGGGACATAATGAGTTGATGATGATGTTTTTAAAATGCACCGATTTCGAATTGTGTGACGTTTAGATCCTTGGCCGTTTCTTTGGTCTAGTTGCATATTGTTGAATTTCCAGGTTCATTTTCTGCTGGAGACAGTCATAAAAGCTTTGGTTTTAACAAATGTCCTATACTCGGAGTGTCTTTTCATGTTTGTGAGATCGTTGTGTGGTTACCGGATCACGGAGTATCCTAGTTGGGCCCTGGTCTAGTGTTTGGATGACTACGAAAATCTGAAAATGTTTTCTCTAGTACACAGATACTTTCACTAAGAGAAAAGTTTTGAAATCTTAATAATAAAAAAACCTTAATTGTGTGATTAGTACACTAAAGCAATATTGTGATGAACTGGCATTACCCTTTTTTGTCGTTGAAATAAAAATGAAGTTTAGATGTGTTTGAAACGTTCTTATTAATAATAACACGATTCCTCTAAAGCACTCCTCAGAGGCAGTTTACTTAATCTGTGGTTACGTCTTTTTCTCGTCAAATCTCCACCACGGCCTATTTTAATCGGGGTTTACAGAGTGTTTTAAGTAATCGTGTTTTTACAAATAGACCGTATGTTGTCTTTAAATAACCGTTTTACTCATCGACAGTGGACACCAGACCGCACATATTTCTGAGAAAGTTTCACAAGAGAATGTTCGCTTGCTACAGTAGAATTCACTTCTTCTTCTTCATTTGCCTCTGTTTCTTCTTTTCCTCACGCTTTGTCTCCTTGTCTTTGATAGACTTGTAGAGTTTGTAGCCGAAGAATACTGGAACACAACAAAACATGTTACAAAATTTGTATTAAGTCCCCATACACATGTCTGAAAAAAATTACTTATATGATTAATATACTTAAGTTTATTTTTTCATAACTAGTATCCAAGTAGACTTTCGATCAAAGTTACTTTGCCAAATTGACTTTGTAGCTAAATATAATCGGCCTTATTTATAAAAACACTATTCCTCTTAAAGCACTCCTCAGAGGCAGTTTATTTAATCTGTGGTTACGTCTTTTCTCTCTCCGCCTCAGACTATTTTAATTGGCGTCTATCGCGTGTTTTAAGGAATCGTGTTTTTATAAATAAGACCGTAAGTGCAACAAAATATCTGAAAATGGACGTTCTGCTTGTCAATATGGACAACTTTTACAATAGAGTCCGCGCCACCACTGAAGTCCATTGAATTAAGACATTTTCGTCCTTATTTTAACGCAGACAGGGTCTTCTTAGTGGGACATGAGTGATGGCGCATGCTCGAGATAAAAAATTGAAATTGAATTTAAAATTAAAGTTACCACCTGGGGAATAAATATACCTATATGGGACAGCTGTTTTTTCTTTCCTATAGTAAATGTTTTTGGTATTGAACTGTCGAATCCCAGTTTTCAGATAAAATCTATTGTTTAGTTAACTTGGCTAGAACAAACGAATTAGATACTTTGTCAAATTGGCTTTCATTCTTGGATCAAAGTTAACTTATCCAATCAAAGTTCTTAATTTTATTTATCTACACTAATGTTGTAACATTCTACTTATGTTTTCAATACTTGACTTATAATTTCACATGATGGTATAATATTCACATCGATATCGTAAAATTTCATTGTATAACATCAATAAAACGCGACCAACTTGATTGCAGGGCCAATCAGGTTGGTCGCGTTTTATTGAAGCGCGCAGCTGCGCTCTCATTGGTTAAATTTTAATGGCGGCAAAATCACTGTGATTTGAACAATTATTATAAATAAACTATTGTCAGCTTTTACTCTTGTTGTTTGATTAATTGCATTAGTGAAGATAAAGTAGTGTATGCAACTGCATATAACACGGGTATTAAAACACTCGTTACTATTATGAAACTCGCTGCGCTCGTTTCATAAACTCACACTCGTGTTTTAATACCCTTCATTATATGACAGTTGCATACACTACTATTTATAGGTAGCGACATTTCATGGGTTTTGCGCTTGACGCCAATTTTTTTTGTACTTGCACATACAATGCTCAACTTTTCAAAGTCCACTCGGATAACAGGACTTTGAAAAGTTGAGAGAAGTTCAATGATTGACTACACTCCTAAATCTGATGCACATAGTCCAATTGATTGGACGGCGTCTTCTTTGTGCGCTTTACATCCAATTACATAAACTCACGCCTGTATCCCGAATGGGTAGGCAGAGATCAGGATTTTCCACTTGCCACGACCCTGACGCGTGCCCACCGCGGATCGGCGATTTCAAGCGCTGAGGCATGTGAATAGCTCAGACACCCACGTTTCCTCACGATGTTTTCCTTCACCGTTAGCGAGTGGTGATTAAGCCCATACTCTCTCTCTGAGAGAAGGCCTGTGCCCTACAGTGGGACGTATATAGGCTGCTTATGATGACCCTGACACAGCTAGGCCACACATCGAAAGTAATTACTTATTTATCTCAGCTTAGTGGGATAAATGTCGGTGTAAATAAGATAAGGGTACTTATAATAAATACCCTATCGTACAGCAATGATACACGTCAGTAGTACGTACATTTGTTATCATAAATTGGTTTATAAGTCTACGGACGGATGTGCAACAGCTACTTTCCTAGAGCAGAACCTTTTTCATGCATACTTTATGACTGCCTCGTTGGTCTAGCGGTATCAAGTCTGATTACCATGCCGAAGGTCGTGGGTTCAATTCCAACGGCGGGCCGCCGCGCCGTGTATTTGTACGAATAGCCCCAGACTGGGTATACGTCCGTGTTTGTGATGTCCCTGCCTGGTTACCAAGGGCGTAGCCCCCATCTAGCAAGGCTAGGTCGGAGTACTTCCGAACTAAGGTGCGAGCCCAGCCGGGAAACATTCAACCTACCAAGTATGTAAGTATAAGTACCAACCAAGTATGGGCTTAATCACCACGCGTGCCCACCGCGGATTGGCGATTTCAAGCGCTGAGGTATATGAATAACTCAGACACTCAGGCTTCCTCACGATGTTTTCCTTCACAGTTAGCGAGTGGTATTGCTACAATAACTTCACGAATGTACATAACTTAGAAAACAAAGGTACATGCCCGCACTGGGAATCGAACCTGGGTCTCCCGCTTCTGAGTCCAATGTTCTACCCACTAGGCTACGACCGCACCCTACTAGGTTATTTTTAAAATATGAAATTCCTGAAACTGCTCAGCTTGGAGAACAGGTCAATCCTTATAGGAAAATACTACTTGTTCATACCCAAATTACAAATTTTCGAGCCTTTATCTTCTACAAGTGTCGTATAGTATATAAAGGTTTTGAGGTCCTACTGCAATCATGTTTTTTAGGGTTCCGTACCCGAAGGGTGCCAAACGGGACCCTATTACTAAGACTGTCCGTATGTCTTTCTGTCGGTGTCTCAACAAATACTAAAAACAGAATATAATAAATATTTAAGGGGGACTCCCATACAACAAACGTAATTTTTTTGCAGTTTTTTGTTGGATATTAATAACGGCAACAGGTAGACGCTTGAAAATATTCACAGAATATTCAGTTCTACATTAGCTTTAAAAAAAATAAATATTTAAGGGGGGCTCCCGTACAACAAACGTGATTTTTGCCCTATTGTTGCATAGATAAAGCCTTCGTGCGCGAGTCGGACTCGTACTTGGCCGGTATTTCTTTTTTAGTAACAAAAATGGCGATATATGAGCTTTACCAACACGCATTCTATCCTACGAGGTTATTTTTTAAATACGAAATTCCTCAAACATTTCAATTAAAGTTGGTCTTTTATTTGGTTTTAGCTTTGTAGTGGCATGTCATCAGCCGTTACCGAGCATTATCTACTTACTTTGTGGTCACTCACAAGTCCACAGTCCGTCCTTGTGCTTGTGCTTTATCTATCCTTAATAGTCGAAAATGATAAAATCTTAACGCGAAAGAGAAGGACCAGGGTGGTGATTGGAAAAGTTGTCGGGGTCGACCTGGTGCTAGACTAAGCGAGCTCGCGGCCTCATAGTTCGGGGCCCCCTCAGGTCGGGGGCCCGTAGCATTTTTCCAGCCCTGCCACACCATAGTAACACCAAACGGACATGGCATCCTAGTATAGAACCAGGACCCGCGGTAAGTAACACGCCTAACCAACAAAACAGTACATGTGTGTTTTATTGCCGCTGTAGGCCGCTATACTTGATTTGTACAAAAGGTCTCAGCATTTTGACATTTGTGATGTCCTAGTTTTTAACAGACTTCAAAAAAGGAGGAGGTTATCAATTCGACGCGTATATATATGTATATATATATCAATTCGACGCGTATATATATGTATATATATACGTGTATATATATAACAACATTTTTAACAAAAATTTGTAACAATTATAATGTTTATATATGAGTACTTCGAATCAATTAAAGTCGGGCCATATATACTACAACTAAAGACCAAGATATACTTCATATATATATTTTTAAGGTTAGATTAAGCTATATGGATTTTATGGTCCGAAATAAACGACTTAATAATAATAATATACTAAATTGAACCTTAACCCCCGTGGACAAAATCCTGGCTACGCCCATGCTGGTTACCATAGCACAGGGCATCCTAGTTTGGGGCCAGGACAAGTGATTGTGTTGCGTGACTTATTATGATTAGTGACGTCATGGTTCTGTAGGGTTGAGACGTCAGAGAACGTCTTGGACGCCAAAAAAGAAACATTCGCACCGAAGAGGACTAACAACAGGAACGCGCCAACAGCCAACAAAATCAGCCTTTGTTTCACAGCCGAAGCTATCTCTCCATCCAGATTGGCGAAGTTGTCCTGCATCCTCATCGATAGTTTACTAGCCAGCATGGACTTCATTTGAGCTACAAGCCTTTCCTTCTCCACGGGCTCCATGGCTTCAATCTTCGCTAAGACATTCTGAAGTTTGCCGCGTATTTCCTCGGAGTTTTCGTCTTCCGGTGTTTCTGCTACGATCTTTTGGAGAATAGATGGGACGTCCATGTTTTTGATGCTAGCCATTAATTGCTGGGAGATGGCACCGCCGATTCCGCCGGCGAAGGGCGTGGGGGCGTCCGGGCTCGGTTCTTCGTAAATCTCGTCCGCCATTTTGATTTTCTGTTGGATGCGCGCGGTAGATAGCTTTACTTTTTTTTAATTGTCTGTTTTAGGTTTTAGTTTTTTTATTAAGTAGCGTATAGGGGCAAACTGTGGTTCTGGTTTATTATGTAGTTACGTGAAATTTATGAGCAGAAAATTGTTTAGACGTTGGGAGTGATTTTAATATAAAATGAGAAACGTTACTATGTTTTTTAGAGTTGGGTACTCGGTAGGTAGGTACATAGGGGATTTATATTTAATAATAAATTAGGCATAATAACTTGAACAAATGACTTTGACTTCGCATGGACGTATTTCGGGTCTTATTTCGAAAACCAGCGCCAAAGCCCTGCTTTGGCATCATGCTGAGACTGGCCTCTTTTTGACAACGTTGTATGTCAAGTTCATGTAGGTAGGTAGGTTGTTTTCTGTGGTTTATTAACTTAATCATGTAGGTACCTACTGTTTGTAATGTTGTCAAATAAAGTTTATTCTTAAACTTAATACTTAGACCTCACAAGTTTAGTATGACTGTTAGTAAGAAATTAAAAAAAATGCTCTTACGTGTCCATCACAAAATCATCCTAACTGCGCGGATTTTCGTTCAAGATACATCTAGTCGGGCATAGCACATATCTACACAATGCATGTGACAAGAAGATTAATTTTATTTGTAATTGAAAAGAAGATTCATTAACTAGGGTAGGTAGTAAATAGCGAAGGTAAGTATTCAATATTTTAAGCAGTTGTTCAAACACAAATTGAAATTACGAAGCATCTGAGCAAACAACCTATTTGTTTATTCAAACTGCGAATGTGAGTTAAGTAGTAATTATCTAAATAACGTCGCAAGTTTCCATGTAAAACTACCATGAGTTCATAATTATCAAAAGATGCTTATTTATATTCTTTTTTGTTGCACTAACCCGTGCTGAGGACAATTTCAAAAACCTATTTAGAGGCTAAAAATTCCACCCATGAAGGGACTAGAACCCGCGACCTCTGGCTTACCGTGCCAGCGCCCTCCCAACTGAGCTAATGGGCAAGTGCAGGCATCAGCGAAATTTCGAGCCTCTTTACAAACTTCTCTGTATTACGTACAGGCAGCGACATCTGGCCGAAGCAATTTACATTACTTGCAGCCCCGGCATGGGTGGAATTTTTAGCCTCTAAATAGGTTTTAAAAAATGATGCTTATTTAATTCAAAATTATTTACAAGGTAACAGTCTTATCCACTCACCTATTTAAAAACGTATTTATCACACCAGAGCTAAAGATAAACTAAGAAAACAATACTGTGTTACGTAAGTACGTAGGTACCCTATCTAGTTAATTAAGTAAATAATCTATCAGCAACTGTCAGAACACTGATTTTGTATCATATCAATATTGCATATCAATATTGTACAGTCAACGAAAAATACCCTTGCTGGGTGATAATGATAAAGCTACAACCAATGATCACAGTTCATCTAGGCTACACAGTTTCTCAAATACACAGACGACCACTTTTGTTCTACGTCGTTTAATTGTTTCTGGCAAGAGCTGGATGAGAGTAGCCGAGGACCGTGCTCAGTGGCGTGCTATAGGAGAGGCCTATGTCCAGCAGTGGACAAGCATAGACTGATGATGACGATGAAGGTATCATGTACCGTTCATTAACTTAACTCGCATTATGTCAGAGTGCTTGATTAATGATAATAAGTAATATACTACCTAGTTTTTTTTTGTATTTATTACTTGGGCAATTTTTGGGTGTAATGTTATAATTTTCCTTTTCTTTCAACAAGATCTTTCTTTCTTTTTCTCTTTTAAGATGTGATTTTTGTCTTCCAAAGGCCCTTGTATCTAACCAGGCAAAAATCTGTACCAACCAGTGAAAATTTCACTTTATCAAATTGACAGTGATAATTTATCTGATGGTTTTATCAAACATATTAGTTGGGTTTTAACACATTTCAAATGCAGTAGGAGACAAAAAGCATAGGTCAGGTTATGATGTGGCCGTAGGTACCTATGTGCTATACTAGATAGCGAGCGTCCCTGTTTTGTAAAGGATTAATAATAAATATCATGTTACAATGTGACGATAAAAAGTACCCGAAACCGGCGTGCGCGCATGCAACTAATAAATGTTGAGGAAGCGAAAGTGATCCGTCAGGATCATGGCAAGTGGCAGTCCCTGGTCTCTGCCTACCCCTATGGGATACAGGCGTGAGTTTATGTCTGTATGTGACGATAAACTCTATAAATGTAAGTATTGCTGCCAGCGTGGTAATATTTTACCTCTAACTTATTAGTTACATGTTATTTTAGCCTTTCACACACTAATAATAATGTAATGATCCCCGAAAAAATCTAAACTGTTAAGCTTCAATGTATGAAATTTCTCTGAGCTAAGAAAAATGACAATAGGTAATAATTTTGCAGGTATAATACAACTAAAATATAGTGTTCGTCGGCTCCTTAACCGGTACACCATATTAAACAAATAATATTACACGATTTAGGTCGCGTTAACACCAAGACAAATTGGTCAGTGCCCTGTTAAAAAGAGTACCAAATTCATGAAAAATGTATCCTAAACGTGCGTAAGAGGCGACTGAGCTTTGGTCTTAAAACGTGGTTCTCTTGGTACGAGTAGCACGAAGCAGGTTTCAAAAGTATTTGCCATTAGCAACTGAAGAGCAGAGTGAAATGAGTTGGATGGAAAAGTCGTAATAAATATAAACATACGCCAATTTAAATGTCACGATGTAGGGGCAACCAAGGGTACTTAATAGAAAATTAGAACGCCCCGTAACGGATTAAGAATTAAAAAAACGTGTCGACTCGAACCTCCATTTTCTTTTCATTTTTCGTCAGTTAAAAAGTCAACTCACACATGATCGAAAAGATCAGCAGAATAAACACCAGGCCGAGGAAGGTGCCCCCGCCCGAAGTCCCGAACAGCTCTGGAGCTCCGCCAGCCAGCATGGCCTTCATTTTCTCCTTCATTTCGTCAGTCATTTGGGACTTGGCCAGCATTTCCAATAACTTTTTCCGTGAAGGCAAACCATCCATCGCCAAATCTGGGTCGTCACCACGGTCCTCTTGGCCTTTCACGTTATCCGAATTCATATTCTCCTCGGCCATTTTGAAAATGGAACGCTTTATTTTTCACGTGAGCAAAGTTGAAAAAAAAAGATGTTATTTTTTAAGTTAAGTTCGGAGCGGGTACTTCTCGATAGAGAAACGGCTGCGATAACAGCGTAGCGTGTCTTAATAATATTACACTTATGAAGATATGCGCTGGCGCATGTGATAATGTAGGTGCGTTTATTAACCCGAGAAATGTGTAGGTCGGTACCTACAACAAAAAATCTTTTTAGGAATGTCTTTGGCGCATATCAGACCATTCACGTTTCGTTCATTTCTGCCTTTCTTTTCGCATCTTTCACGTGGAATGAATCTAAAGATAAAATGGACTTTGAATTTCGAATTAATTATTTTTTAACCAATCCATTAATGATTCATTCAGTTTCTTTCATTTTTCCAGAATGAAAGAAAAGTGAAACGTGTAAGTAGATGTAGATTCGGATTATGCCATAGCATTTTGCCTTTCATATTGTATAATCCGCGTAAGCTTTTTGGCGGCTCAGTGAAGTTCGTCAATTTCTGTGCAATGACAAATTTTGCATCAAACGGGAGCTGCGCGGGGGGTCACTAGGGATTTACCCTTGTTGGAAAATTCTTATCACAAGTCCAAGAGGTTAAAAAGAACCAAAGTACACTGATAAAATTGAAGCGAGAGATATTTATTGAGCTGTACCCTCAATAAATATCTCTCGCTACTGCTATGGAAGTCGTAGAACCTCTACCATCCCTTGTATTTAAATTACTTTTAACTTTGACCTGTGCATCTACGTAATGAGGCGATTTATACAGCGTCCAGTGGCACCTTCACTCACACTAGATGGGTGAAGAGACCACTCGGACGCTGCCGTGCCTGGGACTTTGTTTTTTCGATGGAGTAGGCTTGCCCAGCACTTATCCCATCCTGACAGCTTAGTCGGCCAAGCCCACAGCAAAGACAAGTCAATACGTGCGGAGCCAACCAAGCCGCGGGTTTCCTCACGATTAGTTTTGCTATATTATGACAAATTGATACAGTACTTACCTAAATACTGTATCAATTTGTAAGCTCATCTACATAGTAATAAGTCTTGTTTGCCCGATTTAAAAATAACAATTCGAGTACCACATTATTTTCTACTTTCTTAGTATACTCTGTATACTCATGACAGCCTATAAAATAAAATATTTTTTAGATGTTTATAAACTAAATAATGTGTAAATTGTATTTGTATTTGTAAATGTATTTACACGGTAAGTAACAGATTTTATCTCTTATTCTTGCATTATTCTAGTCGGAACTTATTAAAGGATCGATTCAATCCTTTCATCTTTACACATCACTACGTATCACATTACGTCCATTACTCACACATACACAGTAAGCGATGTGCAAACGATCTGTGACTATGTTCTCTTTACCGCCAAAAAGATCTGTGCGTACTATATAACAATCAATTAAGAATATTTATTGAGAAACTATCTGCCTCTCGCTTACATGATATGGACGGTGCTACGTATGAGTGAGAGGCAAATAGCCGCTCAAGTGCTTTTTTCATTTGACCGTGTTATAGAAATGAACGTTCATATAGAATCGACTATCGCCTCCAGTAAGTCTCTACTGCGTTGGATTAATACTTTGACACTTCGGAAACGCTAAGATTGATAATCCAACAGGAAAAGAGAAAAAAAACTGAAATAAAAATTAACCAACCACCCGACCGCTAAGAATTAAGTAATAAGCAGGCGGGACCATCATAGGTACCTCGCAATTTTGAATTTGGGTCCCCCCTGCTCAGTGTTGCAAACTCCAAACAGCAAGAAAAAAGGACATGGTAAACGAAAAAACCTGGAGACAGTTATAAAAATCAGGAGGAAAATTAAGTACCTTTGTTTCCCGAAATAAGCAAACAAAAGTTTTTTCAGCACCGGCCGTTTTGTTTATTTATATACCAAAAAACGCCCAAAAGCAAAAGCACCACACCATCCAAAAAAAAGGCCAAACCGAAACGTGATGTCGTTCCAACACACAACACCTAGAACTTACTTTATGTTATTACAAACAATGTTTCAAATTACCGCTACTATTTATTAATTTCGTACTCGCTTACTCGCAACTCAACTCCAATCCAACTCGACAGATACGTAACGTATTATGTTATGAATAATCGTACTCACCTCATTTGACAAGAAAACGTTCCGTTCGATGCGATGTGATTAAAATAATATTTGTCAACATAACGCAACCACAAATTCCTAAAAATCAGTAGGTTTTCTCTATTTAGGTACCTGATAAGTCAGGAGACTTTGCAACACTGCGCCTGCTTCGTAGTTAATGCTCAGCAGTTGTTGGTTATTTTTTAATTAAGTTTTTTTTAAGTGATTTTTTTTTTATTTATGTTGCTTTCATATGGCCTTCACGCAAACACAACTTATCTATTTGCTAAAGGCTGACCATTGGATGGGGGCGGCACAAGACCGGGAAGCCCTTGCTTGAATGTGAAGCAAAAACCTGTTTTTATATGGTGAATGTCTTTTGTTTTATTGTTGATATCCTAAATAAACAAAGTCATAGGTCCGACTGAGTAGAACAGTGGATTTCCGATTGTTCTACCCACTGGGCTACCACCGCTTCCGTACATCTGCGAATTTATAGTAGCAATACCACACGCTAACTGTGAAGGAAAACATCGTGAGGAAACCCACGGCTAAAAGAGGCAGGAGTATACAAGCTTGACTGTGAATGTGGTCAGTGAACATACACTCAGCGGTACCAACCATTTAATTCATTTTGATAAAGTTCAAGTTAGAACTTTGAGCCCGAGAGGACCGTTTCTTTCCTTGAATGATACGCGAGGCCTGTGCGCGAGGCAATAGAGATCTGCCGGCATCCAAATTTCAATAGAGATCGTAGTTTGAACATAGGTACAGCATGGGAACCCCAGTGCATGAGACCACCTTGTTAGAAGTGTGACTGTAGATTAAATTTTAATTTGACTGATTTAATTTTAATTTCACTAACTAATAGTCAGAAGTTTTGAGTTTATATAAAGTTATTGTAGTGTCAATTTCAATTTAAAAATTTGCCAAAATATTTTTGGAACGTAACTTAATAATTTTTGCCGAGGGTAGTAAACTAACAGTCAATGCTTTCAAAAAGACGCCTGTCACCTCAGTCTACCGAGACCAAGGCACTTGCAAAAGTATCGAAACGTCGGAAAATTGTAACATGGAAAAGTAAACGAGTAAATATCCGTTAAAATTAAGTTTCATTAATATATAGTTGATATTTAACATTTTACATCCAAAATTCAACGGTGATGGATGTAAGCAGTTATTGTGACGGGTGTGACGAGTACAGAATGTACCTTAAAAATATTCATTTACAGGCACATATTAGGGGTTAAAGTATGAAATTGCCGTTTTATTGAAATAGGTTCTTTGAATTGACATAGAATCTTCATGGTTTGAGGTTTTACGAAAAATACGAAAAATTGGTGCCTCATAATCACTCGAATTTTCGCAGTATCCATCTTTCTTGTCTAAATTGAATAACAAAAACAATTGAAAGTCGATATTCAAATGTTTCACATTTTTTAAAAAAAGAACATCATAAAAACCATTTGAAAAAAGTTTCATTCGAAAACCTCAAACCATGAAGATTCTATGTCAATTCAAAGAACCTATTGCAATAAAACGGCAATTTCATACTTTAACCCCTATTATTTTTATTTTTCAAAGATATAACTTAACTTATAAATTTATGAAAAATTCTATCGCCTTTCATAACTAAAAAAGGTGTAGGTAAGAGATTTAAAGTTGATGTCATCACATCATACAAAATATTTTTTTCCACTTATAGGTTAAAATTCATATTTTGGTAATTCGCAAGGTAAAGTTTTTTTTTGGCTACTTAGTATATTTTTTTCGGAATTAAGACATAATTAAAAGAAAGTAATTACATTTTTTCTGTGATTAATCAAGTTAATTGAGCGCTATGATTTAATAAAAATATTGTAAGTATGACGTCATTTGCACGGGTAAGAAAATGAACAAAATCATTTTCCTAGATTCTTATTTCATTATTGTCTTAAATAACCACAATTTTGCTTATAAACCTGGACAACGAATTATAGCTCGGTTACATTTTGACCCGGTTGTTTCGCCCATGGACTTCATTTGCTACTTTACTCGACGACCAGTGCTGCACATTTGGACGGCTGTAAAGAAACTTTTGCCCATTAGATTTCCAAAATGTATCACGGCTGGTACATTAGATGCTTTGTACCATCTTGTGCAAACAACTAACAGCCGGAACAAAAATTTTTACATATCCTAGCTATCTACATAGAAATCGAGATGGTGGTGCAAACTCGGCATTGAATAAAAGACTTGATGTCAGTTTGACAACTGTCAGCTTGAGAGGAAGGAGGCGCACAGACGAAAAGGCCCGATATTACCTTACATGTGACGTCACTGTTAAATGAAGGGCATTGATAGAGCCACGAAGATTAGTGGCATAGTCTCAGTGGCGCCCTCTATATTTTTTTCAATGTCGTGGAGCACGATGAAACCTAGCTAGATCGATAGAGGACAAAAAAGTAAACAAGAAATTATTAAAGTCACCATGTCCTAAAGTGGCACGTTTAGGAGTTATTGAGCTTTGAAGTTTGTATGGAATTTCCACTAACTGAGTTTCATCACTGAATTTGTCACTTGATATGAGTTTTCTCGGGGATTCAAACCTACTTTGATGTTTTTTAAAGTCTGGGTAGCTATGTCTAGTAGGTACCTGATATTTTTTTTTTTTATTTACCTGATAGCATTGATGAAAAGCAGATTTATAACTCTGGTAAAAGCTCCCGTAATACCCTCGCATTTTAAGCATCCTCGCTACGCTCGGGTGCCTTAATATATGGTATCTATAATAAACTGGGTGTTTTTTCTACGACTTATTTAGCAATTTAGTCAAGAATCGGCAACGAGTCACGGGTGCCAAGCATATAGTCCAGTATTTAGTGAAAAATTATTCAAAAGTTAAGTTTTATAAAAAACTCATACAAACTTCAAAGCTCAATAACTCCTAAACGTGCCACTTTAGGACATGGTGACCTTAATAATTTCTTGTTTACTTTTTTGTCCTCTATCGATCTAGCTAGGTTTCATCATGCTCCACGATATTGAAAAAAATATAGAGGGCGCCACTATGAACTATGCCAGGCCCCATACAAAAATCTTCGTAGCTCTTTCTTGTTTGCTGAATATAAATTTAACTATACAATATTTATTCCTCTAACATGGAAATATTGCTTCTTTGGGCTTTGTTCTCCATATATTTTGATACAGCCCTCCAAAAAAATACTTTGCATCCCCATTATTATTATAGATAATGAAATATATATATATAAAATTTTCCGGCATTTTTCCGAGCGATTCCGTGCTTCGCAAGGCACGTTAAGCTGTTGGTGCCGGCTGCCGTCGATAGATGGCAGTCGTTAAGCCAAGTCAGAGGCCTTAGGGTGGCTTGACAACTTCTGACTGTAGACGAGCCACTAGTCTACAAGCCTCCACCAATCCGGACTTGGCCCCCGTGGTGGAGTATGGCCTATACCTTCCTCAGGGAAGAGACACGTGCCCCTCGGTGGGGACATAATGGGTTGATGATGATGATATATATAAAAAACATTTATTTCAGGTCGCAGGGCGCATATTAACAAAATAAAAACAACAAACAAAGACAACACATACAGTAAAAACAAAACAAAAATTCCATTAAACACAAAGTTCAGTCACCTCAAGAATGCTGGTGTGTTCACTTTTACTTACTATGTAAAATATAATCAAATTTAACTAAAAAATAGTTTTGTGAAAATATTGTGGCATTGATTACCATGGAATGAGCCATTATGAACCTGAACTCAGCCTAACCCTCTGGGATACAGGCATGAGTTTATGTAATGTAGAATCTAGGTAATGCTTTATACCATAGCCTGGTCAAGGGGTGACACAGTGCTGACTAGCACCACCAATCAATACAGCTTAAAACCTAGGGTCAATAACATGGAATTTTAATAAATATTCGCGTTTTTAGCATAAATGCTTTAAAGTCCTGGGTATTACAATGTATTGAGATTTATGATTATCTTTCTCCTGCTATAACTAATGAGGCACCAAATCCATACTGACCCAACTCCAGACTCTTTTTATGTGTAATATATGCACTAGGGCTTGCTGCTCCCGAAATGCACTTTATAAAAAGTGTCAAACTCTTATGGTCTTATTTATAAAAATACGATTCCTTAAAACGCCAATTAGAATAGTCTGTGGTGGAGATTTTACAAGGCAAAAATTTTGATTAAATAAACAGAGTTTTGGAGGAATGATGTTTTTTTATAAATAAAGATGTTAGGCACTGCTTAAATCGTCCGGACACAAAGGTTGATGTTAACTTTTTGCGATTATTTTTATTGGTGGCGTTAGTTAGCAGCAGGTAACAGCAAGCCAAACGTGCATTTTGTAAGTCAGACAGGAATTGTGGTGGTTTTAACAGCTCCATGACATGTCTCCTCGCCTTTGTAGGTATTTTTAATCAATACATTGCGATTACTGTTTATGAGTTGGTTGACGCATCAATAACAATAATTAACAATTCAAATCGATTACTTACCACAAAAGGAAGTCGCTAAAACTATAGTAAGAGAACAGGCTTGAGGTAATACCTTAAAATGAATTAAAGTGCATGAAATGTATAGTGTTTTTTACCTGATAGACTGATGACAATGATACCGGGAATGATGAAAACGGTGTTAGAAAATGCATGCTCCAAAGGCCCATCTTGACCGCCGCTTAGATCGACCATTTTGCCGTGACGCTGAGATGTTTTCCCTTAATACTGTAACGGTAATCTCGATTAGCGGACTTCAGATCATAAAGAAGCGCATTTCAAGGTTCTTCAGCTGGTTTTTGCAAAGAAAATGTATGAAAATTCCGCGAACGTCCGTAATCGCGAGAATCAGAACGGCTGGTTGTTGCCTGCCTGCAGCGCAGTGTTGCCAGTTCAATGCACAACAAAAATATATTTATTTTTCCCCGCTCCCCACAAAAAATTTAATAAAAAAAATTAATAATTAATAAAAACTGACTTCGAAACCTTACAGCACTATTAATTTAAATAATTGGAAATACTTACATGTATTGTATACAATGCTTATAGCATTAAGTCCGCCACATTGCCATTGTATTTTTTTACATATGTGCAATAAACGTATTAATAATAATAATATGCATACTTCTAATTATTTAAATTATTTCTAACTTTTTAGTGCTGTAGGGTTTTGAAGTCGGTTTTTATGTTTTATTTAAAATTTATTATGAATATAGCCGGTTATTATCGGTTTTAAAAGGTTTTTTTTAGAACCCATACGTTAAAATAGCCTGTGATCTCTTCAAATATAGTCTGTGTCAGGGTTGCCAGATGCGGCGAGTTATCGCCATTTAGGCTATCTCGGAAGGAGAATTGATAACCAAAAATTGCAATCAGCGACGAGGCGACAATTGGGCTATCTCAATATTTTTTCCGGCTGTATACAAAACTACAAGCCACTCAATTAAAAAAAAGTCAAGTTGCTCTGGCGATTTTGGGCTACAACGCCGAAAATTCAGGCGATTTGGGCTACAAGAACTTAGGCAATTTTTGGGCAAATTTAGAAAAACGGTCGCATTACATTTCATTCAGCTTTAGCCTACATGTAAGCAAACCATTTATAGAAATCGTTGAAATAGTAATAATGTCTATCAAGTAGTTTAATCGTCATCATCACTGCAGGACATAGGCCTCCTTCGTGATTTTCATTACCGTGAAGGGTTTTGCCATGATCTCCACGCTTGGCAGGTGGGTTGGCGATCGCAGTATGCGGTTGGAATTTCAGGGAGACGCTGCTGCCCGTCTCCTGGTAATTGATTTCCTTAGTCGCCTTCTACGACATCCGCGGAAGGAAATGGAGTGACGCTATTCTTAATCCCGCGCTACACGGTTTACTCATTGATCTCATTTATTCTAAAAAGGTTGATATTTCTTTAATCATTATCAAAAAAATATATTATAATCAATTTCTTGACTTCGATAGTATTTCAAGAAAACAATTTTGTTACACCCAGACCAAAGCTAAATAATGCGGAACTTGCCCCAAGATTAAACAAAAAGTTGTATATAAACATAAATTTTATTATTAAAAATACACAAATTTGTATATTTTTTGGCCTTAAAAGTAACATTAGTGTTTACAATACACAATTTAAAAAGTTTATGGTATTCCACTAATGAGACATTCGATACAACAGTTTATTACGGGGGCACTATACAAAACTAAGACATACATTTAGGTAATAATTAATTTTATTTAATACATTTATCCATAGTAAAATTGCTAAATAATAATAAAATTATTATAGTAATGGAATGTGTTGACCCTACAAATTCTTCAATCTCATCCATTTTACAAAATATTTTTTTGCACGGGACAAGATTTTTAACTTACTAGATACTATTCAATTCATGAAAGTAGTTACGCTAAAAAAATTGTTTGGAAATATAGGAATATCTAAAAATTCCAAAAACAGTTGCCTTATTTTAGAGGTATGAAGGTAATTTTTTTAATATCTTTCGTAGATCAGTCGCAAACATTCATAAAAAAATATATAAATAAAAATTTCTTTGAAGTCCCTCAACTTTGAAAAAGTTATCACAGAATTATTTGAGGTGACATTCAAATCTTTCATGTGTTAAATCAATTAATTTAATAACAATTTTGGTCCCTAATTACTAATTTATATTTAGGAAAGTTTTTATTTATTAAAAGATATGTCACTTTTAATTATCTAACATTGAATATTAGAAAATACAGGTATCGAAAATTTTAAACAATAATAAAAAGATCAGCACAGTGATTATTATTATTTGTATATTATATGGATAAGGCACATTTGGAATGACATTGCGCATAATTATACCTTTAAAATATTTTCTTACACTAAAATCTTATCACCGTATTATACACTTCAGATTACAATTATTTAATTTATTTTGTGTCATAATTATTTACTGGTTTGTTGATTTATGACACTAAAGTTGAATTAAACAAATTGATTGCCGTTGTGAAGTGGCAAAGCATAAAAAAAGTCATTTTAGTCCTCACAACTCTCTTATGGCTAAATATTTCTTAAAATATTGATTATAATTAACTCTTTTTTTTCTCATTAACTTTATTGCATTTAAAACTATGTTGTGCGGACGAAAACAAATGTTTTGTATATTAGCTAGATTATCTATTTTATACTTTTATAAAACAGTTATAAAATATAAAATGTATAATTTCGTTTTTATATTTTATAATTATAAAATAGTTCAGTGTCATTTTCCTTTTTTTAATTCTTCTTAAGGGGATCGAGATTGTCTATTGAAAAATCATCGTTTCCAAAGGTGATCCCTCTACTGAATCCATCCTGTAACAAACAAACATGAATCAATATGTTGCTATTTACCTAACAGGTTGGCTAAACACCAGTGTATAGTCGTATAATACTCAATTTAAGAAAGGGAAAGGTTGTCAAAACCACTTCAGTCTCGCTTCAGTAAAGCTGCCCATATTGCGTTAGAAAGAGGCAAATTGTTCAATAATAATAATAGTTCACCTAATAAATAAATGACCCGTTAAATGTAGAAATAGTTATCCAGTCCCTTTTTATACTAACAGTGCTATATTGATAACTTTTATATTTTAAACTATAAAAAAATTCATCGCTAACAAATTCTATGTAACAAAAAATTTAAAACATTTTTTATCATATAATCATGCAAAACATAACAAAATGTTATGTTTTGTCGCTTGGAGAATCTAAGGTTATTTTACAAAAGGAAATATATTCCTGACCCAATTTTAACTTTATTAATGCAGTATTTAATATACCGAATTTATATATACCCACCCTATTTTGTTCTTCGTATTAATTTAAATATTATATAATTATATTTATTATTTATTTTTATATACTTTATGTACACCTATGAACCTACCTACTCTCTCCATCTTACAGTCCTATCCATCCTAAGGTTGTCTGGAAGAGATCGCTTTTAGCGTTAAGACCGACAGTTGCATGCCATGTAACTTAGATATTTAAGATTTTTCTGTATGGTGTGCAATAGAGCGTATTAATCTAATATAATCTAATTTACGTAGCACTTACCAAACTTCAATTCGCTGTTAGGAATTTAAGAAAGTGGAAATTACTTTAGGTGGAAAATTTATTTGAAACAGTCGTAATAATTCGATTGGGCTGGCGAACAATAACGTAAACTATTTTTATAGTAACCGCACTTTGGAGCGAATTTATGTTGGACTAAAAAAATATCCTTTTATGTAATCAGAATGTTGAAGTTGTAAACTATCAAAGGTAGGCAGAGACCAGGGCCTGCCACTGGCCACGATCCTGACAGATTTCTATCGCTTCCTCAACGTTCATGAGTCGTTGCATGCAACCACGCCCGTTTCGGGTACTTTCGGGCAGTAGGTAAATTAATTTAAAAAATCTATTTATCGCCACAACGTCCAACAACCTAACTTAATCTAACCTTTTTTACGTACGAACCTTCATATCCGATATAGTTTTATTTAGAAACCCATCGAAGCTGCGGTTCAACTCCACGGTCTGTTTCTCGCTCAAGTTCCCGAAGCCGTTGAACGCGTTCCCATAGCCGTTCCCGAAGATGTTCCCGCCCCTTTGGGTGTCAAACGGGTCGTATCCGCTCAGGCCGTTGGTAAACGTGGTGTTGTTGAACACAGAGTTCTGCAGGTTGAAGTCGCTGATGTCATAGTTTGGCTTCGAGGAGTTCTGCGGGGTGAACGGGGAGGTTTGGAGTGTGTTCTGCTGGGGTACACTTGGGATGGCGAAGGGGGCCGAGCCGAAGATGTCGTTGGCGTTCATTGAAGGCGTCTGCTGGATGTTCGTGGTGGCCTGCTGAGGGGTGCTCTGCTGGCGTTTGGACGCCTTCGGCGGGGGTGCCACTGGAAAAAAATATAGTGTTTAGGTAGTTTAAAATAAGACAAGGAAAGGGCATGCTAAAAAAAGTCTAATTAAAACAATAAATAATAATGCCAATAAAATTAATCAAAATATTTGATAATTAAAAACTTATAAAGCATGATGTGTTACCATGTTGTTGGGGCAAACTAATACGTAAAACATAACAATAATCATGTTGGAAAGAGTGCTAATAGCGCTATCAGAAGTAGTATGTAATAATCGTGTCGCAAAGCGTGCTAAACTACAGGGAGCTATATCAGAAGTGGGACATAACATTCAGGTCCAGGAACGACATCAGAAGTGGGATTATATAAAAATAATGTCAAGGGAGCGACATCAGAAGTAGGATATAACAATCATGTCAAGGGAGTGACATCAAAAGTGGGATATAATAATCATGTAAGGGAGCAACATCAGAAGTGGGATGTAACAATCATGTAAGGGCGCGACATCAGAAGTGGTATATAACAATCATGTAAGGGAGCGACATCAGAAGTGGGATGTAACAACCATGTAAGGGAGCGACATCAGAAGTGGCATATAACAATCATGTGAACAGCGTACTGCTGTGGAGGGAGCTATGTCAGAAGTGGGATATAATAATAATAATAATAAGTTTTTAGCGTTAGTAATAGTTGTTTAACAACTATGTAAGTATATAATATCTAAATATCTAATATTTACATTTACATTTAGACAATTCAAATAATCAATATCCTAATTAAAATTCATTCAAATTCGCATCAAATAAATTATATCTTATATTAATAAGACTAGTAATCATGTCAACAATCGTACTAATATGGAGGTAACAGCTCCTATATTAGGCGCACCAAATAGGTACCTACTGAACGATTCTAGTCGCCACCTGAAAAGGTAGCCTGATGAATTGTCACTAAGCGTCCTTTACCGCTACTCTGTAAACTCAGTCACAGACATTACAGATTTCATTTGACAGGATTGGGTGGGCATAATTATTTAATTTAATTTATTTGGTGTACAACCATTACAAGGTATATTAGTAATAATATGACACGAGTACTAAGTTGTGGTCTAAGTAAAGCATGCGCACACAACATCGCCACATGTAGTTGCAAGTATCTTAATAAAGTATAAAAGAGCTACGAAGATTTTTGTATGGGGCCTGGCATAGTTCATAGTGGCGCCCTCTATATTTTTTTCAATATCGTGGAGCATGATGAAACCTAGCTAGATCGATAGAGGACAAAAAAGTAAACAAGAAATTATTAAGGTCACCATTTCCTAAAGTGGCACGTTTAGGAGTTATTGAGCTTTGAAGTTTGTATGAGATTTTTATAAAACTTAACTTTTGAATCATTTTTCACTAAATACTGGACTATATGCTTGGCACCTGTGACTCGTTGCCGATTCTTGACTAAATTGCTAAATAAGTCGTAGAAAAAACACCCAGTTTATTATAGATACCGTATATTAAGGCACATGGTTTTCAGTTTTACACACAGCAGCGGTTTAAGTTTCTAGCGATATGTACCTATCTACATTATTTATAGGTACCTACCTACCACCTAAACCTATCTATATTAATTAAACTGTAGGTTTTATATTGACATGTTTTGAATTTTAATCGAATTGAACGAATTGGATGCATGAATAATACTATAATTTCATGTATATATGTATATATGTAGGTAGGTACCTACTAGACATAGCTACCCAGACTTTAAAAAACATCAAAGTAGGTTTGAATCCCCGAGAAAACTCATATCAAGTGACAAATTCAGTGATGAAACTCAGTTAGTGGAAATTCCATACAAACTTCAAAGCTCAATAACTCCTAAACGTGCCACTTTAGGACATGGTGACTTTAATAATTTCTTGTTTACTTTTTTGTCCTCTATCGATCTAGCTAGGTTTCATCGTGCTCCACGACATTGAAAAAAATATAGAGGGCGCCACTGAGACTATGCCACTAATCTTCGTGGCTCTTTAGGGATAAGCATTTTCGATAAAGATAAAGATAAAAAAGTATTTGTTGGCTCATCAGAAAAAAAATACTTAAAACAAAGTTGTATAAAACCATACAACTCTATGAATTCAGAATTTTGGCTGAAATTAGGCCGCAGAAGTAAAAGTAAAAAGTTCCTTTAGTTCGTTCGTTAGCTAATATTATAAATGTGAACATGTTTGGAAGTTCGCTACTTAATCACGCAATAACGGCTGAATGGATTTACCTACATGAAACTTGGCGGACAGATAGACGAAGACCTGATTTGAGACATAGCGTACTTGATATCCCGGCTATGCGTTCCCGTGGGACAAAATTTATTTTAAGTTTAAAATAGATGGCGTTGTGCGAGCTAACGTTGTGTAAAACACAAAATAGATGGCGTTGTGCAAGAGTCGTATAAACGGATTCTGTGGCAGTACGAAGTTCGCCAGGACAGCTAGTGTTAACATGGAGAATGGCGAATGTTTATAAAATATAATTTAAATAGAAATGGGATACTCACGCAGCGGCGGCGGCGAGGCGACGGCACTGTGGTTGCTGTAGTCGAGGACCGGAGGCGGGAAGGCCGGCGTGGCGCGGGCGGCCGGCGGCTCCGTCTCAAAGGCGCGAGGGTCGAAGTCTGCAGGCAGAACAAGAAAATGGAGAAGTTGCACATTTTTTTAAGTACAATCAAGTGTTCTCTATCTATCTTATCTCTATAGTTACTCAGGTAAATTTGTGAAGTTACAGTGGCAATACCACTCGCTAACAGTGGAGGAAAACATCGTGAGGAAACTTGAGTGTCTGAGGTGTTCACACACTCCCACGTATGAGAGTGGGAGTGTGTGAACACAAGTTCAAGTTCAGACACTCAAGTTGTCAAAGTGAGCCTGACTGTGCGGGTCACCTATGGCGCGCGTCAAAGAGTTCAAGTTCATCTGGGTCACTGGGTCGCGGATAACCTGTCAGATGACTTAGACATTGAACGAGAACGGAGGGCGTTGGCCGTGAGGTGCAACATGCTGGCCCGCAGGTTTGCACGATGTACTAAAGATGTGAGGTTATTACCTTATTTAAGGCATTTTGTCAGGCATTTTACATTTTTACATTTTTAGGCCTGTGGGTTAGCTAAGCTATACGCAGCGATCGTACAACGCCCTCCGGATGCAATACAACAATGGCTTCAAGATGCTGTTGGGGCTGCCGCGATACTGCAGCGCTTCAGGGATGTTCGCAGAAGCACGCACAGATGGTTTTCACGCAATTAAGCGAAAGAGAGTGGCATCCCTGTTATTTAGAGTGCGCGGCAGCGCCAATGTCTTCCTCCAGACCATTGCGGACAAGGTCGATAGCCCCATCCTGATGCATTGGGTCAAGCTCCATCTCACTACCTAGAGCCTGGGGATGACGGTTATCTCTCTAGTGTAAACAAATACTGTACCTAAATATATATATATTTTCTTTTAATCAGTACAATTTTAATTTAGATTAATTTTTCACTGATCTTGTAATCATTGTAATATATTTTATATTAATTAATTCTGCTGTGATGTTAACATTTTTATTATTATTGCTGTTATTATTGTCAAATATGGACCCAGGTCTAAAATAAGTATTTTCATTTAACTTTTTTTCATTTTGAGGTTTCATTACTACGTTTTCGATTGAGAAAAATAGATATCAAAATGTATAATTTTGGAAAAAACAATAACTTATTAAAAACTAAGTAAGCAGGTATAGGAAAATAAACATATATTTAATAACCTTTTTTGGTTTAAAATTAGGTAGGAAATGTTAAGGTACATAATATATGCCCACTTAAAACAGTGTTGAAAGCTCGAAGGAAGTGAGTTAAGAAAAACGTGTGGTTCCTGCAATACATAAGTGTTAATGTAATTTTCCTGATGTAGATAATACAATAAATAATAGTGTATAATGTAATTTTCCTGATGTAGGTACAATAAATAATAGTCTCATCTAATCTTACCGCTATCAGAATCGGATGGGATCAGGAACTCATTCAGTTTCTCGTTCACGACTGGGTCCTTAGACAACTCTAGGCGCTTGCTGTTAAAAAAAAAAACAAAACATAAGTATAGTGCCACAAAGTTATCTGACCCGGTAGAGGTGTCAAATATAGTATGGAAACGTCAAGTTTACTATGAGAAAAGTGACGCCTTCACCGGGTCAGATAAGTTTGTCGCACTCTACTATTGTGGATTGAATTACATACTCTTTGGATTGAATCACAGATAACTCATAATTTTTATTTTTTTAGCAAAGACAAATTCTTTAGGTATTTGTTAAAATTTGCTAAACTATTGCGATGCGAATTAACTACCTATTACATTTTAAACACCAAGGCCGACTTGCACCACTTTCGTTGACGTGGCTTAGACAGCATTTAACTAAAATCCTACTAATATTATACCTAAATGTGAAAGTTTGTGAAGATGTTTGGATGTTTGTTACTCAATCCCGCAGTTACGGCTGAATGGAATTGCATGACACTTGGCGTACAGATAGAAAAGACCTGAATTGAGACAGCACACTCGATATCCCGGTAATGCGTTCGCGTGGGATAATATTTATCTTAAGTTTAAAATTGATGGCGTTGTGCGAGCGAACGTTGTGTTCTAAAAATAGATGGCGTTCTGCAAGAACCGTAAAAACGGATTCTGTGGCGGTACGAAGTTCGCCGGGACGGCTAGTGTTAACATAAAGACCGTGTTCTTCACAAAAAAGTCGTTTTAAATGGCGACTTAAGGACATTTTAAGAAGTGGTGCAAGTCGGCCTAACGGTCTTATTTATAAAAAAAAACACGATTCCTTAAAACACTCGATAAACGCCGATTAAAATGGTCTGTGGTGGAGATTTTACAAGGAAAACACGTAACCGCAGATTAAGTAAACTACCTCTGAGGAGTGCTTTAGGCGCGCGACACACAGATGGGACGTGGGGCGAGGGCGCGGTAAGATGTATAGAGTCACAGACCACAGTCCTTGCGCTGCGCTCGCTCTTGGTCTGTGACTCCATACATACTACCGCGCCCTCGCCCCACGTCCCATCTGTGTCTCGCGCCTTAGAGGGATCCTGTTTTTATAAATAAGGCTGAAGGTTATACGCGAAAAGTAAGGCGCGAAGCACACAAATGGGACGTGGGGCGAGGGCGCGGTAAGATGTATAGCGTCACAGACCAAGAGCGATCGCAGAGCAAGGACTTTGGTCAGTGACTCTGTACATATAACCGCGCCCTCGCCCCATGTCCCTTCTGTGTGTTTCGCGTCTAACAATGTTAGTAAATAACTAAAATACGAATAAGCTTTTACAGATTTATTTCTTAGGGCAGACGGACATTTAGCATTGCCCAAGGGAAAATAGTCCCTACTCACCCGGCGCTGTGGTTCATTTTCCCGTTGTGGACCGGCGGCGGGGTCGACATCATCAAAATATTCTCGTTGGTCGAGTTGAAAGTGTCCGTGGAGGTGTTAGAAAAACCGTCCGACCCTGCGAGGGAAAGGGATGGTTAGAGCCGTAACCCAGCGAGTGGGAAAGAGACGCAGGATGATAAGAAATGGTCTGCATGCCTCATTCTGGGTGTATTTCCATGTCTGTGATGTCCTTGCCTGGTTACCATGGCACAGTATCTCGGTATCCTACTTTGGGAGCAATGGTTGTGTTATGTGGAAGTAGGAATATAGGATTTTATCAACACCTTTTAAACCTCGATTGCAATGCATCATCAGCCCTTTGACGCCCACTGCAGGACATAGGCCTCCTTCATGGTTTTCATAACCATGAGGGGTTTTCCAATAATCGCCACCCTTGGCAGGCGGGTTGGCGATCGCAGTATGCGGTTGGAATCTCAGGAAGACGCTGCTGCCCTCTCCTGGTAATTTAATTTCCTTAGTCGCCTTCTATGACATCCACGGAAGGAAATGGAGTGACGCTATTTTTAATCCGGCGCCACACGGAGTCACGGATGGGGAGGATTGCGTCTTAAAAATATTTAGGAAAAATTTAAAAATTTAGCAATAAAAATATTTTGTTCGGGGTTACAAAAAATGCGAAAAATAAAGTTACAAACATAACAAAAACCTTCCTAAATTTAGCTTTTATATTGAATTCTAAACGTTTTCTTATAAGGGTGTACAGTTCATGCATAAAAACATTTTTTTACGAGATAACTCATGCAAGTTGTGACGTCATAGTTGTCTACTTTGCACATCACTACGCATCACACTACGTAATCAATCACGTAAAGACAAGAAAAACATCCTTGCGTAATACAGTAATATAGTAATCTATGGACAGTAAGCGATGTGCAAACGATCTGTGACTATGTTCACTTTATACCCGCCAAGAAGATCTGTGCGGACTATACTCACCTTTCCCAGACTCAGCACTGTTGTTAGCGTGGTTGAACCCATTAGCTATGGTGAGAGTGGCGATTTTCTTTTCCAGCTCCGCCGGTGGTTTGTACTCCGTTATATCCGAGAGATTGCTGCGTGCCAGGTAGGCAGACAAGTCGTCCTTGTAGGTCACCTTTGATAGCTCCTGCAAAGATTATAAATCTATTTAGAGACGTTGCACAGCTTCCACAATTACATCCCTGAGAGATAAGATAAGAATATTCTTTATTGCACACAAGAAGCGAGACATAAAATATGAAAGTTACAATGAAAAAGTACGATGGGCGGCCTGAGAGACGATGAGAGATGTCCTATATTACACGCACCAAATTCTGAACAAAGAGTATTCCAGTCGTCTGTCAAATTCCACACTGATTGGTGTCGCACGCGTAGCGATTCCGATAGGATTTGGTGCGCATAATAGACTTCCTAATCCGTAACTGTACGCTCTATTGGCAACCATTTTGACGATTCCGAAGTGTCAAAATATGTAAGTATGTATTTGACAGTCCGGAGTAGGTTAAATCGGCCTTGAATTCATACAGTGAAGAACTTACGTAGCAGCGAGCCACTTAGTACACAAGTACACTTTGTGCAAAAAGGGCTACTTCTCTTTGAACATTATTATTTAGATGTAAGTGATGTCTGGCATTAAATACAGCACGAGTTTAGGTTTTAGTAATTTAAACTCTGTAAATTAAGAACCAACGGTCTGATTTATAAAAGGTTGATTCCACTAAAACACTCTTAAGATGGAGTTACGGTCGGTTTGTTGGAGGAGTTCCTGCCATAAACCGGCTTTAACTCCGTCTTAAGAGTGTTTTAATGGAATCTACTCATTATACATAAGACAGGAAGTATCGAGTTTTAAGATTGGTTTTTAAATACTTTTGACAAGTACATACTCGTAAAGACTAGTTTAAAGTTACAATTACATTAATAAAATTATGTTCGTTATTTTAACTCCTGAAAATTTTTGTCAAATTGTTTTTGTCTCAAATTTTATTTCAGTATCTTAGTATGGAATTATTTCGTCCATTTTTTTTCCAAAACAATTTAGATCTCGCTTAAAATGGACATAGATAATAGAGATCTCATTTGAAATGATCAATCAGTTTTTTTTTCATTAGCTACGTACGATGAATAAAAGTTTTTAATTTAAACACCAAACAACTTAAACTCTGGAATTATTACATCAGACAGTTTTGCCAACCTGTAGACGGTTTTTGTACGTGCTCAGTTGGTTCTCCAGTTTTTGGTTCTGTAACTTGAGCTTTTGGATTTCTATGTAGCTGCCGTTGTCGTCCAGGAAACGCCTGTAAGAAAACAAAATATTAATATAAAGTTTTTAAATGCACTTCTACAATATACTTCTACAATACCTACGTGTATACATACTTCTAATTATTTAAATTATTTCTAACTGTTTAGTGATGTAGTGTTTCGAAGTCGGTTTTTATTATTTATTTAAACTTTTTTATTTTTCAATTTTTAGTGGGGGAGCGGGAGAAAGACAAACCGGTCCCTTATAATCATAATTTACCCTAAATAATTAGTTGCTTTAATGCTCTCAATTTCCACCTCCGAATGTCTTCACCAGAACATCACCAAATTGCCTGGGGCTGCGTTTACGCTATTTTATGAAACATACGGATATTACTAATGGACCCCATTAGGCCTTATTTTCTGCTGTCCATTGAAGAGCCCCATTCTCCATCTCTGAAAGTATTCATCAGATTTTCGCCAAATTAAAATGGGACCAATGGGACGTTATATCTATTCGAACAAAAAAAGAATTGTCCTCCTTTTTTGAAGTCGGTTAAAAAGAGGTTACAGTTTATTCGCTTCAATATCCAATTAATTCTCTAGTTAATCAGGCATGGCAGAATGTAGCCAGTGTTAAAGTCCAACGGTGTTATTTTAGAAACGCGATTCCCTTAAAACACTTCACACTACATACAGGCACATACATTGCTTCTGGCCCCACACTAGGATACCCTGTCGTGGGAACCAGAAACAACGACATCACAAACATGTAAACATCCAAGACCTGGTGTTTTTTTTGTCGCCAGCCGGGATTCGAACCCGGGACCTCTCGCATGGTATGCTGATGCACTACCGCTGCGCCACGAGGTCGTATTTCCCTTGTAAAGTCTACACCACAGACTATTCTAAGGCGTTTTGGAGTACATATTTTAAGGAAATACAATGTAAGGTTTTGATAAATAAGATCGAAAATAATCGTGAAATACAAGCAAGCACGTAACAGTATTTTTTTTACATAGTGTCCCGTTTATACCCTGGGCTTGGGAACCCTAAAAAGGGGTAGAAGACGATGGGAAGGTATACATCAGAAATGAGATCTGAAAGATCGAATTCGACACGAGGTGATCCGACAGAGAACCAAAGTCACCGACATAGCCCACCGAATTAGCATGCTGAAGTGGCAGTGGGCCGGCTATATTATCCGAAGAACTGATAACCGATGGGGTAGACGAGTTCTCGAGTGGAGACCGCGGATCGGTAAGCGTAATGTGGGACGTCCTCAGACTCGGTGGAGCGATGATCTTCGCAGGGTGACTGGCAAGAGCTGGATGAGAGTAGCCGAGGACCGTGCTCAGTGGCGTGCTATAGGAGAGGCCTATGTCCAGCAGTGGACAAGCATAGGGTGGTGATGATGATGATGATGATGATGATATTAGTACGGTAATTACGGGTTCATTGACACTATTGCTAGTCTTGTAACCAATCTCATTCCAATTGTATAACCCGATCAACTTAACCCGGCGCGGCGCCTCGCGCTATTCGATCTTCTTCGGTAGAGATAAGATAAGATAAGAATATTCTTTATTGTATACCCGAAAAAATGTTACAGAAACAGCATTGACAAAAGAAAAGATACAATTGGCGGCCTTATTGCTGATAGCAATTTCTTCCAGGCAACCTAATATCAGAGAATTCGCCGAAGGAGAAATAGACACGGGTAGTCGGTGCAAATACGAATATTAATAGACATAATATAGAGATGCCTAATGCCTATTTATTTTGCACGGGTTATACCACTGGAATGACATTGTGCTCCTGTGGCTTAGGAGACTACCAAATAGAGGCAAATAACAGTTATTGTCGTGCTTACATCGAGCTACTGAAAAACTATCTGTGTATTAGACCTTGGACACATAGAAAGGACGCGGGGCGAGGGCGCGGATAAGACACGTCGTCTTTCCAATTCACTTTCATACGAAATGTACTGAAAAGACGGGTCGAAGCTCACACAGAAGAGACAGGGCGAGGGCGCGGACATTTGTAGCGAACCGCCTTTTCCGCGTCCTCGCGCCACGTCCCTTCCGTGTAGCCAGGGCTTTAGCTCTAGGGCCAGACCTGTAGGCCAGGTCAAACGCCTGCCCGATGGTGAGAGTGATCTCCGAAGCCAGCTTCGTGCTGATGAAGACGAAGCACTCGTGGCGCTCTTCACTGCTGTTGCTGCTATCATGGCCGTTCACGCCGGCAGTGCTGCCACCTGTTGAAACAAAAGGTCGGAATTAAATTAATTATACTTTTCATATTCTTTCAGTAGCCATCATAATGGTATGTACATACAATTATGCTTGTACCATTAAAATCAATGACGTAATGAAGGCAATTTTTGATTCTCACATTATGGACCCAGCTAAGATATACTTATTCATATAATTATGTAGCTTAAGATAAGAATAAAGAACTGTCTCACAAACATTACTTGATAATATTCTTTTTGTTGCACTAATCCGTGCTGAGGATAATTTTAAAAACCTATTTCGGGGCTGCAAGTGATGTAAATTGCTTCGGCCAGATGTCGCTGCCTGTACGTAATACAGAGTAAAGAGGCTCGAAATTTCGCCGATGCGTGCACTGGCCCCTTAGCTCAGTTGGGAGAGTGCTGGCACGGTTAGCCAGAGGTCACGGGTTCAAGTCCCGGCATGGGTGGAATTTTTAGCCTCTAAATAGATTTTTTTTAAAACATTACTTGATTTAAAAAACATTACTTAGAAATTTCACTTAGCGCATAACACTACTTCTGATACTGTTCTTTGGAGCTTTTAAGAAACAGAAAACATTTTAAATATTCATTGCTTATAATAGTATTATTTATGTATACATATTTTTATTTCCGTCATTCCGTGTGGTGCCGGATTAAGAACAGCGTCACTCCATTTCCTTCCATGGATGTCGTAGAAGACGACTAAGGAAATCAATTACCAGGAGATGGGCAGCAGCGCACAGTGATTCGTTCCATACACGCTAGACGAGGAATATTCTGTTTTGGGATTTTTGCGTTTAGAATGATGTTTTTATCTTACTTTAGCGAAATTAAATTATTTTAAGCTTATTAGCGGACTTATAAGGTCCTGCCGGAGATTACTTTAATATATAAAAAAAACTACAGGGGTATTTTGGGATAGTCATGTTTAGATACTCGTAACAAATGTGAAAAAAGGTTTTTTTTTCTCTTAAAATTATACCCTTAATGAATATTTATTATCACCGACATCTTAAATGTTCGTGAAATGAAAATAATACATAAGATAGTACACACCTTGAGAAATATTCTCCACAATTTTCACAATAATTTGGACACTTGGAACTTATTTTAAAATATGATGACACTTGGGCTCGAAAATAGCAACTGCATTATCGTTCCCAGCAATACTTCCATTAAATACCTTTGGATCCTCATTAGGCTTCACTGGATCATCTTGTAATTGATTGCAATGCATTATTAGGGTCCCTGGGTATCTGGGAATCGATTAGAATACTCAAATTTGAGTAAATAGATAATGAATTTCCCCCGTCTAGCATGTATGGAACGAATTACCGTGCAGCGTCTTCGTGAGATTTCGACCGCATACTGCGATCGCCAACCCGCCTGCCAAGCGTGGCGATTATGGCAAAACCTCTTATGGTTATGAAAACCACGAAGGAGGCCTATATCCTGCAGTGGGCGTCAAATAGCTGATGATTATGATGATATTTTTATTTAGTTTAATTTATCATTAAGTCTTCATTTCTGTGGCATCCCTGCGCGTCTGCCAATGACAGGGGCGCTACTGCATAAGTTGGCCACTATATGGAGTGGCCCGATTTAACCCGAAGTGTCAAAATATGTACACTTATAAATATTTTGACACTTCGGTATTCTCAAAATGGTTAGCCCGATAGAATGGATGATCGTCGCTGGATGTGGGGCCGCCCAAGACCGGCAAGCTTGGAAAACCATGAGGGAGGCCTTTGTCCTCCAGTGGGCGTCGAATGGCTGCTCTGTCCTGTCGCAACTGTCCACTGTATCATCATCATCAGATGATACAGTGGACAGTTGCGTAATAGAAGGGTAGGGGCGCTACCACGTAAGTACTCCACTGATCGATGATTGTAAAAACACACCATACGACCTTTTTTCCGTACACAGTTTAGTTCGCGAAACCGAATATTTACAATTTGGTTGTAAAAACACAGCATTATCAACTCTCCTTCCTATTAATTTGACAGCTGCTTAAAATGGTTGAGGGTAAAAACACACCAAAGGGCTGCATTAAAAATAAACTGATTATTAACTAGAAACCGATTTTTTATTCGAATATTGTTTGTAAAAACACACCAATTTCAAGAGGAGTGTAAAAACCCACCAAAAATAAGAAAAAATAAAAGTTCATAAAATATCATTATATTTTAGTGTTTGACAATGCCACTTCAACTGAGCAATTCTTCGAGCTATATCATTAACTCGGGTTCTTCTGCGGATCTTGTCATTCCTGATTCGATCACGCAGTGAAACTCCTAACATACGCTCTCTCCATTGCTTGTTGGGCGACCTTGAGCCTTCTTATGAGGCCCATAGTCAGCGACGAGGTCATACATCCATAAGTCATCACTGGCAACACACATTGGCTATATGCCTTTGTCTTGAGACATTGAGGTATTTTGGACGCGAAAATGTGTTTTAGTTTCCCGAACGCTGCCTATCCAAGTTGGATTCGACGAGGGACCTCTTTCTCGAAGTTAGATTTACCTAACTGGACTGTTTGTCCCAGGTATACATAGTAGTCGACAACTTCGAGGTCCGTTTGAATTGTAATGAAGAAAGCAAGAAAATCTCACCTTTCGCGATGAACGAGAAATACTTCTTGGCGCCCTTGTCGTCGGCGCAGTAGGATATCCGATGTAGCGGAAATTGGTAGAGGATGTTATTTGTGCGCGGCTCCTGTGGGAACAAGAAAAGAGAGGTTGTATTTACACCTTTAACAATAATAAAACAAGCTAGCGCTATTTTTTCTAATTCAATGCGCGGGAGGTATCCGCTCAGCTAGCGCGGTTAAGTTCGGGTCCGGTCATCATTCAGCCGCAAGCCACACGAAGCCCACTGCTGGACATAGGCCTCCTCCTTGGATTTCCAAAAAGACCGGTTGGAAGCGGCCTGCATCCAGCGTCTTCCTGCCACTTGGATGACTATATGCCACTTGGATGAGGCCATCTGTCCATCTTGTGGCTAGTCGTCCTGCGCTGCGCTTGCCGATATGTGGTCTCCATTCGAGAACTTTTCAGCCCCATCGGCCATCAGTTCTGCGTGCTATGTGCCCCGCCCACTGCCACTTCAACTTACTAATCCGCTGTATCGGGTCCGGTCATTTCGGCAATATTCCCCAGAACGCTACATAATAGTAACTGCCACACAATACCATCACTTGTCCAGGCGTGCGACCACGTGAGGACTTCTCTGTATCGTTGTCTGATTTAGCTTACTCCGAACTGTCAAATACACACATATTTTGACACTTTGGAGTCGTCTAAATGCTTAACCCAATAGAGTGGAAAGTTACGTGATACAAGGGCTGGTCCCAAACTAGGATACCCTGCTATACCATGGTAACCAGGCAAGGACTTCACAGACACGGAAATCCAGACTGGGGCAATTTGTACAAATGTACGGAGGCAAAATATATCAAAACCGTGCCCCGGAATATTTCCAATATGCCCCATATAAGACACAACTAAAATCGACACAAACTCAGTCAGCGCTTGGGAAAACGCTCACATTCGGGAGGTCGTGGGTTAGAATCCCGACATGTACCTACCAATGACTTTGTTTCCTAAGTAACGTACATTTGTGAATTTGTATAAGCAATACCACTCGTGAAGAAAAACGTCGTGAGGAAACCTGACGGCCTGAGATGGTCACAATACCTTAAAAGGCATAAAAGTTCGGACACTCATTTACAAGCAGCGATGTCAAATGATAAGCTATCCTTAACCATTCAGTCAGATAAATGGGTACCTACTAAAAAAAATAGACAAGGTTCCTAAAAGCATACAACAGCATCAACATATATGATGCCCGGCAGATAACTTGAACAAATATCCACGCAGTGGAAATGAGTTTGCGATGGACGCGCAAAAGCATTTTTTTTAAATTAATTAATTTTACTAAACCAATAAGACCCGAAATACCTACCAATCTTTCTCCCACCTCCTGCGGTTGACTGGTAGAAAATGATTATGGCACTATGTCCGCCGTATTGAACATTTAGTTTAGTTTAGGCGCAAAAAAAGTATCAATAAATAAATTTGTCCATGCGAAGTCAAAGTCATCTTTTTCAAGGTATTTGTCGGGCACTATACCTGCCTACGCTATGCTAACAATACAAGCCAGGCGACATCCGTTTGATTGCCATTGTCGATTGAAGTAGGTACCTAGGGGCTAAAGGCTGAATGCAACGAGTACAATCGCTCAGAAAAGTACCAACAAGATAATCCTATGAAGGATCGGTTACTATCCAGCAGTGTAGCCAGCCCTCGTTGTCTAAAAAGCAGCAAATCTCTGAGCATTCGCCAGAAATCAAACTGTCTTAAGTCAGATACATCTGAAGAAAATACTGTTAGACCTAAACTAGCTATCTTTGTTCCATAGGCTCAGCCAAACTCAGCTAAGACTGCGTGGCGTGATTTATGGCAGAACGATGGCGCGAGTCACGCGGTTTGTGGTGCTAAAATGGCAGATTTTGACAATTAATGTACTGGAAAGTCGCGACTTGTGACGTTTAAAACGCGCAACTAGCGTGGTCGTACTACACATGCTAGACGCTTATAGTGTAACACAAACATGAAACAGATTCAATTTCAAAGCGAAGTGGTTATTGGAGAACGCATTTTACCCCCGGTTTCTCGTGCAATCTGATAATCTACAGTTGTCGATTGTTTTTTCTTGCCTGCACTTCGGCCACCGGACTGTTGTTTATAGTAGAGAACTATAAACAACTGTAAAAAATACTATTAGTGAACGAGAAACTGGGTTCAGTTACTTTAAAATAAATTAGGCCCGTGACTTCAGCTTTGCGCTCATCGGTATTACAATGGAAATGTTGGTGCCCAAGATCTCGACTTTGACCAGCAATTACAAAACCTAGGAAACTGATAGATGATAACCAGAATTTTCATGTCATTTATTCCATTTTGTAAGTTGCAAAATAGTATACTTCATTACGAGTGCGGAAGCCTGTCATTGCAAAGAGTTCCGAGTTGCAATGACGGTTCCGCACGTGTACTGAACAACTATTTTTAATACAGTTGCGAAAAAATTAAGCAATTTAATAAAGAACATTTTTGGACAATGGCGCCAACCGTAAAAGAATATAAGCAGAGATTTTTTTTTCTTCACCCATTCTGGATAGGCCAAGGGAACTATGGCCATACAGCCAAGTCTTCAGCAGAATTTTTTTATTGATATGAAATGAAAATGAAATTTAATGAGATGAAATGAAATGAAACCTAACCTAACTCATTGAATCAAATCATTAAATCTGATATTGAAACAAATTAGTACCTAGCTTCTTTTCAGAAATATTTGCATGAATCATAAAAACTTCTATGAATTTTTTTAGTATAAACTTTGTGGTTGGTTTTTTCTTTGTAATAGACATTATTTTGACAGTTGGGAAAGAGAACACACGAGTTCGGAAAAGGTAAAGAAAAAGCTCGAGTATGTAATATAGCCCACATCCCGAACGCTATACGTTCCTACAATATGCCACTTTTTGAGCAACTGTATTAAAAATACTTTTGTTATGTTGCCTATATACGTCCCACTACAGCGCACAGGCCTTCTGTCGGAGAGAGAGCATGGGCGTAATTCCCACGCGAGCCCACGGCGGACTGACAATTTGAAACACGATTGACTTTTATAGCAGATACAAAAATATCACGCAATCCTTTCTACTCATACTCCCGCTGACAAAAGACCTGAACCTGTACCTTGCGGAGGGAAAGGCTCGCTACTAAGCTGCCGCTACGCTCTTGCGGCCGGTATAAGTGCAATTCCCATTACAGTCAGGGTTGCTCCTTTTTACAGTCGCGTCCGGCTAATTTATATACAAATCCGGCTTTAGTCGAAAGCCGGACGTGTCCATCTTTTTTCAGTCGTGTCCGGCCAAAGTCAGAAAGGCCAAAAAGTCCGGCTTTTACTCGAAACACGAACGCGCCAACACGCGTGCACGACTCCCGATTTTGCGGTCACTGGCGTAGGAAGTCCCGGTAAAAGCAGTGAGTCACATGCTTTTTATTTGAGTTGGGTTTTTCTATTTTTGGGCCTGGCAACCCTAATTACAGTACAAAGAGGGAGGTCTGGTCGTTGGAATTGATTGTACAGGAGCGACGTCGCTAGTTTCCGCCGCTTTCACGTCACGCGTTGTGGCCGCAAGGTCATGGCCAGTGAAACGAGCGCTTAGCATGTTCCGTATCTTTGCACGATCTTTACATTGCACGACACAAACTCACGCCCGTATCCCGAGGGGTAGACAGAGGGGTAGATAGATAGATAGATCCTGGGTCAGTCACAAGGCGGTGGTAGCCTAGTGGGTAGTACATTGGACTCGGAAGCGGGAGACACAGGTTCGATTTCCTATGACTTTGTTTTCTAAGTTATGTACATTTGTGAAGTTATAGTAGCAATACCACTCACTAACGGTGAAGGAAAACCTCGTGAGGAAACCTGAGTGTCTGAGCGATTCATATACCTTGGCGCTTGAAATCGCCAATCCGCGGTGGGCACGCGTGGTGATTAATCCCATACTATCTCCCTGAGAGAAGGCCTGTGCCCTACAGTGGGACGTTTATAGACTGCTTATACTGTCACTTGGCACAATTCTGACAAAGCTCTTTCGCTTCAACAACATTCGTCGGTCGGTGCATGCACGCACGGTTCGGCGTAGTTTTTAGGGTTCCGTACCCGAAGGGTGCCAAACGGGACACTATTAATAAGACTGTCCGTCTGTCTGCCTGTCCGTCTGTCTGTCTGTCTGTCTGTCTGTCATCAGGCTGTATCTCATGAATCGTGATAGTTAGGTAGTTGAAATTTTCACAGATTATGTATTTTTGTCGCCGCTGTAGCAATAAATACTAAAAACTGAATAAAATACATATTTAAGGGGGGTTCCATACAACAAACGTATTTTTTTGGCGTTTTTTGCTCGATATTAACAACGGCAACAGGTAGACGCTTGAAATAATTAGTTCTACATTCGCTTCAAAAATAAAATAAAATAAAAAATTAAGGGGGCTCTCATACAACAAATGTAATTTTTTGCCGTTTTTTCTTGATCTTTGTGTCTAATGTTGTATAGATAATGGCGCGGAACCCTTCGTGCGCGAGTCCGACTCGCACTCGGCCAGTTTATTTAATACCAAATTAATTTTTTTTACGAGAGAGATGCCAGAAATTAATGCGGCCTCACAAGCACCACCAATTAAATTTTTATTTTCCTTTACGGGTGTCTTTAGCAAAAAGTCTTAGTTCTATCTTAAAATAGTGATCTTTAGAACCCACTCTTCAATACAATCTCGACATTGGGAAACTCTGAACATTACCAGGGCCGAGTTTCATAAAACTAGGTATAATTTGTAGTTTATTATGACGCTTCGAGGTACATTGCGCAGCAGAGTCTATTTATTAATCAGTGGGCTAGTCAACTTTGCAATGTACATCGAATTGCCATAGTAAAACATGAATTGTAGTTCTACGTATAGTTCATCTCCCTGGTTATTGAGGCAGCGCATGCGCTGATCGCTTGATTCGAACCCACGACCTCCCGAATGTGAGACTGTACCGCTGCACAATTTTTATTATTTTTTTATTTATTAGCGACACAAAATAGCAAACAGCAATAGAGTTACTAAATAATCCACTTGATATTACTCGTAATATGCCTAGTAGTCGACGCTACAAAACATGTGTCGACAGCGTCAACAGCATGCGATGATTGCGGTGTTCAAACTTACTTAATCTAATCCAATTTATTTATTTAGATTGATACTTTTATTGCACTTAAAAAAATTCGTACAATGCGGCGGACTTAATGCCATAAGCATTTTCTACCAGTCAACCGCAGGAGGTTACCATGCAGAACTAAACCATGCAGAATGACTACCACTTCTTATATCGTGAAGACATGGTGAGTAAACACTCGGTCTGAGGAGTTCCCACATCTCAGCGCTTGAAATCGCCAATCCGCGGTCTCTCTTCGCAATACTTCTAGCAAGAAGGCCGCCAATTGTAGGTACTGTACTATCATCATCATCATCATCAGCCATTTAACGCCCACTGCAGGACATAGGCCTCCCTCGTGGTTTTCATAACCATGAGCGGTTTTGCTATAATCGCCACGGTTGGAAGGCGGGTTGGCGATCGCAGTATGCGGTTGGAATCTCAGGATGACGCTACTGCCCGTCTCCTGGTAATTTATTTCCTTTGTCGCCTTCTACGACATCCACTGTACTATATTATTGTTAAATTCTCATATGTGATTCCTATCTATCTATCTCTCTCTGAAAGAAGTCTTGTGGGCACAGAAACCTGTCCATAATTCGAACGATAATCATCACTGACATTTTTATTGCATTGGACGAGATCATGAAGTAAAGAAGTCCTTCATGCAGTTGCACGTGGGCACTAGCCCACCAATGAAAAAACATATAATTTTTAATTTATTTTGTCCACAACTTAAAATTAACATTAAAATTTACAACCTATACATATTTTTTTACAAATGTCGCCGGACTACGGCGCAGTTTGTTGGTGGCGAGAACAGATAATTATTGTAGTGAGGGTAGATGGTCTTTGTGATTTTTAGCACTCATGACTTTCTAGTCCTGGGTTTTTTGCCTTGGGTAGAACCCAGAACTAGATGGCATTATGGCCGTTTATGGCACAAATGCTATCTAGACCCAGGTCCGTGATCCTAGGTTCTCGGTTGTGTTACTGCCCCTTAATAAAGATATTCTCGAAAAAACAATGAGGGCTTTTCAATGACAACTTTCAGTTAAGTTTCATTAACAAAAAACTAGATGGCGCTGCAAGGAGAACAAATGTCATCAAACCTTTTAAATGTTGTACATCGTTTTAATCTGTGATCATCTAACTAAACATCTCTCCTCTCTTCGACGAAACAAGCAAGCAACGTGACAGAAACCACAGAGAAGGTACAGTGATGTCATGTCAATTTGGACATATCATGTGACGTCAGAACCATCTATCGGTAACTTGCGGTACTGTATTATTTTTTTAATGATGCTTTGAAAAGCCCTCATTGCATAGTTTCAGTTTACGAAACTGCCCACCTACGTTTGGTTTTCGTATTTTTCTTTTTATACCTCCTTACTCAAATTAAAATTGCTGTTGCATCATTAAAGCGTGCTTTGTAATTGGATAAAAAGTAGAGGTCTAATTACTTAAATGCATCTTAATGATGTCTTTGAAATAATTTTACGTATTACTTAGTGTGTCAATGTCAGCGTATACTGCAATCATTTTGGGCGGTTCGAAAGACATAGCAAAATTAACGTGCCCGACAATAGCTATCGAGTACGCTAGTTTGTTTTTCTTTATTTCGTTTATTTTTATCTCGACACAAACTCGAATCTATTATAATCATTAGTAGCCATCCAGAGCGGTGCGTGCGTGCCGCGGGTCCGCTGGTCATTGTTCTGTTAGACGGAAAGGCGATTCTCCACTCGATACAAGATTTCTCAACTAGGTATTTTATTTTTTTATTTAATTCTATACTTAAAAGTAATAGTCTAAATAGATGCCATTTTTAATTACTAATTACATAACCGCGGCTTTCAAACCACCCAGAAATGAGCGTGTATTAAAGATACATTTATTTTTTATGTAGATTCGGCTGCATCAACTTTTATAACCGTGCATTAAACTCGGTACCGTTGCGGAGTTAGGAGGTTTGATCGTGGTTTGAATTGAGAATAAATGATATAGAATTGAATATTATATAGAATTGAAGCATAAGGCAAAAAGCCGGCCACATACAGGCGGAATTCCGTTTCGGAATTTCGATCCGGGATTCGGAACGCAGTAAATTCATACAAACCTATGGACCTACCACATATCTACATAAGGCAGTTTTCCGTTCGATTTTTTTCCCGATGCGGAATTTCGCATAGCCTGTGAGTCAGGAATCCCGTATGGAAAAAAGGCATTACGAACGCAAGTCCCAACGTATTGCAGCAACATTGCAGTCGCAATCAGAAAGTCATTGTCCATATTCGTTGAAAAAAGGTCTGAACTCAATAGCTATAGCGTCTTTCAACTGAGCGTTGCTGTTTAGGGGCCTTATTACGCGCACCAAATCCTGAGCGATTCCAATCGTCTGTCAAATTCCATACTAATTTGACAGTTACACGATTGGAATCGCTCCGGATTTAGTGTGCGTAATATAGGGGCAGAACGGAAATTAAACGTATGAGCGCAGTGTATATGGAATCCCGAATCGAAATTCTGAAAGGGAAATCCGATGGTACGTGGCTGGCCCAATGAGCGACCGGGGGGCGATAGATAAATAACTAAATCAATAAATAGGTAACTTGAGCAACTTTGACAACGCGTGGACGTATTTCGGGTCTAATTGGCGGGGATGCGGGATGTCACTCAGAATTCTTCGGACTTTAATTTAGTCTAATTAACAAATAATTTAAAAAGAAATAGCTTTTACTTGTCTACGGCATAGGTATGTGAACACGCTGTTTAAAAACAAAAGTCTTATCTGCCACAAAGTCGTAAAACAAATAATATACAATAGTACCTAAATTTTCTTGTGCCCTAGACTGTTCGCGGGGAAATTTTGTTGCGTATTTTCCGGAATAAAAACTAGTCAATCAAATTGCAGACTATAATCGAAAAAAAGGGTCCTGGCCACTCAGAAGGGACGTAGGCGAGGGCGCGGAAAAGACGCGACGCGTTGTACAGATAACTTGTAAACTTTGTTGTATAAATAAGACCGTTAGACTATGCGGCTGTCCCAAAAAGAAACACAGTAAGGGACATTTTTTCTCAAAACTGAGAAATACCCCTGTCGGTTACTAGTTGGTTCCAGTAACAAAGAGTGGAAATATCACGGTTTTGAAAAAAAATGTCCCTTGCTGTGTTTATTTTTGGGGCAGCCGTATGTTAGTGAAATTAAGAGAAACAATACCGGAAACTATTTTACATGGACCTTTATGCAATGGTGTTTCTGAGAGGGGCTATCAGCCCTATTTAAAGCACTGAGCACAGTGCTTCTAATGGCTCCAGGGAGAAGGTAACACTTGCGCCAGCGAGGACAAAAAAAATCATATCTTTTGTTAGAGACCAAATTTGCAAAAAAGTGTCTCTGCAATCTCTCAATCATGTTCTCTACAAAACTTAGGTTAGCTGGTAGATAATGCTAAGTAGCATCAAGCTCGCCTATGTGCAAAACTGCCTGTTTAAATGCAATAACGGATTTAATAACAATAATAATAATATCAACAGTGATTTTTAGTACCCACGGCCATGAACTTGAGGCAAAAACCTAGGAACCAGGTTCGATCGATTAGAAAAAATATCAAAGACTTTGAAAATGTTGGTGGCCACCATAATGTTAATACTAGAAATAAACATAAATTGTCATTTCCACTATTTAGACTTGCAAAAGTTAACACATCCTTTATGGGGCACTGTATAAGGTTCTACAACAAAATTCCTCAAGATATATTAGAGTTACCTCCAACGCGATTTAAAAAATGTGTTAAGCACATTTTGTGCAAACAGGCTTACTATAACATCAAGGATTATTTAGAAGACAAAGATGTTTGGCATTAAACAGTAGATTAATATTATTTAAAGGACGATTGTGACTAGTGTTCAACACATTCATGACTAATATTTTAAGTTGAAAACTCTGTTAATTAAGTTAAAACGTGTTTTGAAAAGAATAAATGTGGAGTTTCTTTGTTAGCTTCTTCTCCACATAATCCATTAATTGTGAAACTAACAACTTTGACGTTCATTAAGTAAACATTCTGTTTTTACAATGAATAAAAATATTTGAATTGAATTGAATTGAATTGATCCTTGGTCGTAGGTTCTAAATATCACTGTTAACCTGATTGAGAGATTGCACACACTTTTTGCAAATACGATCTGTAAATGAAGATACAATTTTTTTCATTGGTGGCGCTAGTTAGCTCACTGCATCCGCAAGCTCCACTCAGCGTGGAAGCCCTCGCTAGCCAATGAAACAGCACTAATATCAAATGGTTGTAAAACACAAACTCTATTGAGGTGTCACAGGAATCGCGAAATTTAAAAAATAACCCTGTATGTACCGAGCTTGTGCGAAACATTTAACATCGGCATACCTCGTTAACGACCTACCATTAAGTGGCTATTATTATGCTCGTGCCTGTTTAATGTGATACCTGCTTGCTGTTTACCTACTCAGCAACTAACCGTAGAATTATTTCGTGCCTCTTTCCCACTATTTTCTTCATCTCTTTATAAGTGCGGAAGGGTCGTGGATGCGGATAGCAAGGGGCCGTGAGAGATGGCATTTGGGGGACAAGGCCCAGCAGTGGGCAGCGATGGGCTCACGATAATGATGATAAAAGCGGGCAAGGCCGGCTTTCCGCTAAGACCCGGCTTAGGGGCGCCGCCGGCCTAGGGGCTCTACCCACCCAGCCTAGGGGCTCTATCCACCCAGCCTAGGGGCGCTCACCCAGCCCAGGGGCTCTACCCACCCAGCTCGCTCCTATATTACGCGCACCAAATCCTAAACTTTTCCAATCGTCTGACTGTCAAATTCCATACTAACTGGATGTCAGGATTGCATATAATTGTAGGGTCGGCGGACTAAAAGTCAAATTGGGTATTTGACAAAATATCAAATGAGTTACTTTTAAAACGGAATTTTGTATGAAAATACTGGCTTATGACGTCACATTCCAGAGCACTCTTTTTATGTTTAATCTATCTAAAAATTGTAATAACTAGTAATTGACTAAAAGAGGCAGGAAGACGCTGGATGCAAGCCGCTTCCAACCGGTCTTTTTGGAAATCCATGAAGGAGGCCTATGTTCAGCAGTGGACTTCTTGTGGCTGAATGATGATGATGACTAAAAGAGATTCATTTTCCGAGATATTTTGTAATTTTTGTTTTAATCGAGCATATGAAATAATTTATTTTTGATCGTGTCAAATATCGTCATAAAATTATTGTTCTATGCAACGTAAGTAGTTAAAATCACGGTTTAATAAATTAAATTAGGCTATTTTTGCAAAAAAACTATGTATGTTCAATTCGTTGTTTCATGACAGCTCTCCATTAAAGTAACAAAGACAATAAAAATGACGTGGAGTGATTTTTCACTGCCTAAAAAAATTATGCTGGACTTATTTGCTTCGGTCTGCCGACCCAACAATTATATGCAATTCCCAGAGGCCCCATTACGCTCACCAAATCCTGTCGGAATCCTGACGTTTTGCGACAGCAATTAGCATGGAACTTGACAGTTAAACGATTGGAATCGTTCAGGATTTCGTGCGCGCAACACAGGGGCAAGCCTGCTCCTATATTACGCGCACCAAACCGTGAGCGATTCCAATCATCTTAGTGTCAAATTAGTATGGAATTTGACAGTTAGACGATTGGAATCACTCAGAATTAAAAGTAAATAGACCTTTCATTTTAGGGCATTCCGGCAAGCCGTGCATAGTGAACCGCGCCAAAAAGTATGTGAGTAAACATAACCTACGTACTCGCCAAGAATATCGTGCGCAGTAAAACTTGAAACATAACACAAAAGTATTAGATAACAGTCCACGAAATAGTTATTCAACTCACGCGCGGCACACAGTAGAAATATTTTAATAAACATAAAATCGGTTACACAAACGGACGCGGACGGAAAGGAATCGCACTTTCATGGCGCCAAAAATGTTTTCACTTTCTTTGACAGTCTATGGTTTCTTTTGTCTTTGGTTCTGTTCTGACTTGTCAATGAGGGGTTTCCACTATGGGATTGGGACTATCCATAGAGTACAACACACGTTGAGGGGGGGAGGGGGTCGACCAAGTGTGACATTCTGTGGGAGGGGTCTTCAATTTCGTGACGTCGCATTTCAACAATATAATTTGATACGACGTTCATAATATTAAAAAATAATTTAAATGGAAATAAAAGTAACTTCAGAACTCTGTTTTAATTTAGTCATTTCTATGAAGTCACGCTATGAAGTCAAGACGTAAGATTGCAAAATTTGTGACGTCACACTAGGGAGGGGGGTTTCACAAATGTGACCAACTATGACCAGCCCCCCCCCCCCCCCTACCGAGGTGCAAGAAAATCACGAAAGTAGTGTGACGTACTTTATGGATGACCCCTTTAGAATCTGAGGCCAATATAATTATGCGCACCAAAATCCTGATGTTTGCAATACAAAATTAGTATGGAATTTGACAGACAATCGGAATCGTTCAGAATTTGGTGGGAGTAATAAAAGAGCTAGGCATGCAATCCGCAAAACACTTCAAATTTTCAGCAAAATTTAGCAATTCATGCTTCGAAATTGTCAATCATTATGGTCGAGAGTAAAACTGTGTAAAACTGCATTTTGGCACACGAACAACTTTGATTCCTGACATTAAACTAGGCTATCTGCTGAAATAACTTCCTGCAATTATCACTCAGCAGAGAATCGTGTCCCCATTATGGATGTCAGCTTAGTTGTCGATTTTCCTACATTGCAACGGTCCGGGCAAAGATACTAACCTACAATATTAGCGGAAAAAAGCCCGGCCACGTGCGGCCGACAGGCACGTCACCGGAAAAAGCTTTTTTTCCACTCGGATTGTAGTCTCTAAATTCGTAAGTATTTAAGGATTCTTTTAGGTTGAAATCGTGTCGCATGCACGTATTGTCGACAGAATTTAACGGTGTTATTTATAAAAACACGATTCCTTAAGACACTCGATAAACGCCGATTAAAATCGTCTGTGGTGGAGGCTTTACAAGTCAAAGACGTAAGCACAGATTAAATAAATTGTCAATGAGGAGTGCTTAGAGAAATCGTGTCCTTGGGTGATGCCTATGACCAGCAGTGGACAAGTACGGACAGATGGACAATGTTGACGATTCACCTGAACAGCGACCAGGGACTTAGTTATGCGCACCAAATCCAAAATTCTGACATTAGCGAGGGTAATTTGTATGAAATTTTACAGGTAGACGTTCGGAATCGTTTAGGATTTAGTGCGAATAATATATGCTCGGAATTTCTCTACGAGATCGAATCAGAAATGATGAGATCCGTAGACGAACGAAAGTCGTCGACGTAGCCCAGCGGATTAGTAAGTTGAAGTGGCAGTGGGCGGGGTACATAGCACGCAGAACTGATGGCCGATGGGGCCGAAAAGTTCTCGAACGGAGACCACATATAGGCAAACGCAGCGTAGGATGACCAGCCACAAGATGGACAGATGACCTCATCCAAGTGGCAGGAAGACGCTGGATGCAGGCCGCTTCCAACCGGTCTTTTTGGAAATCCATGGAGGAGGCCTATGTTCAGCGGTGGACTTCTTGTGGCTGAATGATGAATATAGGGGCAAATCGCTGGAACGGTCTGAGGTAGGTGGCTGACAGCGGCCAGACGAGGATAGCCGGGAACAGATATAATAGGCGCTGCGAGTGGCGTATGTCCGGCAGTGGATGAATACGGGATGGTTGGTGACGGTTTGGGTTTCCCTGAGCCTAATTTGCGTAAAGCTTGATGATAATGATGATGATAGCCTTACCTGAATAGCGACTCCGTCGACTGAGATGGTGATCTCAACCTTCTTGCACTTGGCCGCGTCCTTTGCTTCGGATTTCTTCAGTTGCTGTGTAAACTGCAGCTTCTTAATAGCATCCTTCACCACCTCGATGCCCTTCGGCTGGTCCACGTGTGTGCAGCCAAGGAACTGGAATGCGAGATGTAAAGAAAGATAAGGTAAGAAAGTCCCGATAGGTTATTTTCTGCTGATGACGTAAGAAAAATGGAGAACTTAAAATAAACGTGAAAAGTTTATTTTTAAAAAGAGCGAACCCACAAAAAAACTTAGGAGAGTGGTAAAGCTGGTTTATGGCAGGAATTCCTATTATAAACCGTCTTTAACACCGTTTTAAGAGTGTTTTAGAAGAATCGACCTTTTACAAATAAGACTAAAGCACAACAGCACGCACAATATACTACTTTTACTTGATAAGGAAATTACAGTTTATCAATCTTATATAATATGCAACCCCATGACAGGCGACCACAACATACTAATTTATAAGCTAACGATGTAGAAATTACATAGATAAGTTTTACTTTTTAAAATACTCTAAGCAGCTGCTTCCGGTACGCCAAGATTGCATCGTCAGTTAACCTGAGGAAAATCTCAAAGAATAACGGTAAACAGTGACCCGGGCCGCGTTTCATACGACTACAATTCGTTGTTTATTAGGACAATTCGACGTAAATTGAGACCGTCAGCGCAAAAGTGGCCTAAGCTTAACATAGTTAGTATACATTTTCATGAATTTAAATTGAATACTTCGCAGGCAAAAACAATACGCGCAAAAATAATGTCTACAACGCCATCTGTCATTAAAATATTTATAAATTTATATTTAAAATTAATCAAAAGAGAACATAATTATCCTAAAAAAGTCGAAACCGTCGGTGAAAATTTCACTGTAGAAAAGTACTATAACATCGAAGAAAAATTCATAAGCGAATCATTCTGTCGACGAATCGTCCATAGGTGAATTTTGCTGATGGTGTTTGGGTCACAAATGAAATGTTTTGTCGGCAAACAGTTTTAAGGGAGAGGACAGGTTGCGGAATCCTAGTAATGGGCAAAATTGAGATATCCGAAATTGGTAAACGAAGTAGTTTGTGCACAGCGGCGGTTAGGTGTTGCAGGTGAAGAACAAAGGACAATACTTCAGTCTAAACAAAAGAACAGCTCATTCGTAAGTACAGTTTTACGCAGTGAACAATACTTGTTTTCCAGATTCACCAACTGGTTTTAGGGCCTAAAATAGCATCTAAATGACGCCTCCTCGTTTATTCAACTGTACAGTGCATTAGTATTGCAAACAATTATAAGGTATTTAAAATAATTATGAATTCATCTTAAAAACACACGGAATGAATGGACGGCAGAAAAATATTGTGAAGGCGGTCAAGGTGTGAGATAATCATACTCGTTTTGCGAGTTCTTTTCGCGTTTTTCCAAAGGTATGTAGGAATTATGTCCGGCAAATAACATGAATAAATTCCTTTGATTTCACATGGACGTATTTCGGTTTTCGATTCTTCGGTTTTAACTTTAGTCGGATTAAGAAATAGTTAAAAAACATTTTTTCTCTCAGCCCCGGGCGACACAGAAGAGACGTGGGGGAATCCAATTCACTTCTATACAAAATGTACTGAAGGGGACGGGACGAAGCCCTAGGGCCGGATTTAGGGGAGGGCAGGCGGGGCTACTGCCCTGGGGCCTCCACAAGGAAAGGGCCCCCACAAAAGGCTAATATGTACTATCATCAAACGCCAATCTTTTATGAGTACTTATAACGTCTTTTAGTTTTTCAAATTAAAAAAAAAATTCGTCGGATTCATTGCAGTTCTTGTTTCGTATTTTTTATTTAGGAATAATTAGGGGCCTCCGCTCCTTCGTTGCCCTAGGGCCTCCAGACCTCAAAATCCGGCTCTGCGAAGCCCACACAGACGAGACGGGGCGCGCCCCGATCGGCATAGGTGACCAGACTGACCAGCCCACTGCCACCTGCCACTGCTAATCTTATAGGCTGGATGAGTAAGGTCGAAGTCAGAAGGAAGTGGCGTGCCCTAGAGAGACTGGTGCCAGGCAGTAGACTGGTGCGGGCTGAGTGATTGATTGAACATGATACACATGATTCAATTCCATTCTCAATAACGCCAATTGAGTGATGGCCCGACAATTGGCCACCTGATATGCAGTTACATCGTAGAACACCTAATCAGTGTAACACGACACTTGAAAGAACTACAGCAGGCGAGACAATATCGAATATCCGGGGGGCGGGCACTGTTCATTGTTTTATATTTCTAAATATGCTCACCACTCATTGTAGACGCATAATACGTAGAAAAGCTCTTTTGTAAAGAACTGCACTAAACTCTTTTTTAAGTAACTCCTTGAAGGTTAATAAGAGAAAGCGAGCCACGTCCAACCCATTTTCTATGTATGAGAATGCTCCACCTGCCCGCAGTGTCACCCCCGGGACGGAAGGTTTGTCGGTTCTGAAAATTCACAGGGCTTACCTGTCCAGGCAGAAGAGCCGTGGGGCGATAAAAGACGCGACGCGTTATATAGAGTTCGCGCCCTCGCCCCGTCTCTTCTGTGTGGGGCTCGTCCCAGCTCTTCAGTACATTTTGTATGAAAGTGAATTGGAAAGACGACGCATCTTTTCCGCGCCCTCGCCTCAAGTCATCACATTTTTTCCGATATCGGACGCTCCGATATTTATTTCAATTCAAATTCAAAAATGTTTTATGCATAGTAGCATAGAAACGTTACAAGTAAACTCCCTTCATTTCAAAATCTAGATATCTAACTTTGGAGAAAAAAATGGACATCGTAAAACCCAGAACTCATGCATTGAACTGGCTGTAATTCCAGCCATCATTGTCATCTAAATAATCTTTAATGTTATAGTAGCCCTTTTGGCACTAAGTGTGCTTTTTTTGAACTGTGTTTAATATAATAATATAAGGGCCATATAAGGGCTCCATTTCAATCCGTGGCTGTCGTAGAAGGCGACTAAGGAAATAAATTACCAGGAGACGGGCAGCAGCGTCTTCCTGAGATTCCAACCGCATACTACGATCGCCAACCCGCCTACCAAGCGTGGCGATTATGGCAAAACCCTTCGTGGTTAGAAAACCATGAGGGAGGCCTATGTCCTGCAGTGGACGTCAAATGGCTGATGATGATAAGGGCCAGTTTCTAAAGTGAGAATTTCGCTAAGTACCTACATGGTTAACCGTAGTGCTGTCTCTTGGAATTTCTCAGAAAAGAGCGTGACAGAACATTACTCAAGTATTTACTTAGCGAAATCTCAATTCAGAAACCGGCCCAAAGATGTTTAAATCTGGATTGAAATCTTACTCTCTTTAAAAACCTATTTAGAGGCTAAAAATTCCACCCATGCCGGGACTTGAACCCGCGACCTCTGGCTAACCGTGCCAGCGCTCTCCCAACTGAGCTAAGAGGCTCGAAATTTCGCCGATGCCTGCACTTGCTCATTAGCTCAGTTGGGAGAGCGCTGGCACGGTTAAGAATATTCTTCACTGCACACAATTAACATAAGAATATTCTTCATTGCACACAAGAAGCGAGACATAAAAATATGAAAGTTACAATGAAAAAGTTCAATGGGCGGCCTTATTGCTAACAGCAATTTCCTAAATAGGTTTTTAAAATTGTCCTCAGCACGGGTTAGTGCAACAAAAATAATAAAATACTGTTTTTTTGTAATTATGTTTCTCTGGTGTAGAATAAGGAATATTTTTATCTAATCTTACACATACCTTAACTAAATAGGCGACATGTCCTTTGACCAGCGCGTCCGGCGCGTGTATCCAGTTGCGGCCATTGGGCGCGCCGTTGGCTGCCTTCCGTACCTGCCAGAAGAGCAGGTTCGACATCCTGCAACAATGGAGGTCGGGCGTCAATTGCGAGTAGCGACGGGTAAAAGTTCTAAGAGATTGTAATTTAAAAAACCATTTGGCCGGTTTTGCGGCGAGTCGGACTCGCGCACGAAGGGTTCCGTACCATTATTATCTTTACAACACTTGAATATTTCATGCGTCTGCCTGTTGCCGTTATTAATATCGAGCAAACAACGGCAAAAAATCACGTTTGTTGTATGGGAGCCCCCCTTAAATATTTATTTTATTCTGTTTTTGCGTTGTTATAGCGGCAACAGAAATACATTATCTGTGAAAATTTCAACTGCCTGGCTATCATAGTACATGAGATACAGCCTGGTGATAGACAGACAGACAGTCAGACACATCGACGGACAGACAGACAGACAGAAAGACAGACAGACCGAAGGACAGTCAAGTCTTAGTAATAGGGTCCCGTTTGGCACCCTTCGGGTACTGTTCCTTCACCTATATAAGTCCGACTCGCACTTGGCCGGTTTTTTATTTAAATAAATAAACACCAAATAATAAATGGTTTATTGAGAAATACCCGTAAAACGCATTGGAAAACGCAACAAAACGCAATTATAATACCTATACCAGCGGATTGAAGCTATTCCTTTACCGAATTTTATTTCATACGTTAAATACAGTAGAGTCCACAGCATATCACTCTTTACATTCTCGAATTTTATTCAATAAAGTTATAGGCGGCTTTGCAACTAAAATGTAAAGATACATCAATCATGATTTGTGATGTCTTTCCCTGGTTACCATAGCACAGGGTATCCTAGTTTGGGACCAGGACAAGTTATTGTGTTCTGTGGAAGTTATTCTTTTTTTTCTCCGGAATCGGAAAAAAATAAGTTAAATCCGGAAAATCTCCGTAGACTTGGGTTCAAACCCGGAAAGAAGACAGCCCTAGTACATAATGTATCCACGACATTGCTGGAATAATCGTAGGATTTTGGCTGACAGATTCGCCTTACAAAGTCACCTCATTTCGCTCGCTAGTGTAGGCCCGGCCTTAGGGTAGGGTTGCCAGGTGGTATAATAATAATAAGTTCTACACAACACAATCACTTAACCTGGTCCCAAACTAGGATAACCTGTGCTATGGTATCCAGGCAAGAGCGTCACAAATATGAAAATACACCCAGACAAATGTACGGCGGCCCCTGGTGGGAATCGAAAACACGACCTCTGTTTTGGAGCTGAGCGCCCATCCAAAACGACATGTCCTTATTTTACAAGTTTTTTTCCTCCTGTCCTCCTTTATCTACCGTATGTCCTCCCTTTGTTATAGCCGTTAATTCATTCTGAAATTAATACTCAGTGGATTAAAAAGAGAAACTTACTAACTGTGGAGTCAGTTAAATCTTTAATTGGAACTTTAAAATATAATTATAACTTTCAAATTAAGTATTTGTTGAAAAAACAACAACTTCTTGGAACAATTGGCGGCTGAGCCAAATACGACGATTTAACATTTTTTTACGTATCCTTTAAGATAAAATAAATAAAAAAAAATGTTTTGTTATGAACGTACTCTCTTTTTACAGAAAAACTCCTTTTTAGACCTATCAGTCCTCCTTTATCAAATTATCATCTGGCAACCTTACCTTACCTTAGGGTATCTATCGGGAGAAAAACTACCTGCAAAATGTATTACATCTCTCATAAGTGGCTTGACATACCTCGGGAGAGGTTTTCCCGCGCATAGTAATTTTTATTACACAACTCAACTTATTGTTTGTGCGTGCGTGCTTGTGGCTTTGCGCGTTCACACCCAACGAACGAGAGCTGGAGGCTGAGAAAGGTCGAACTTAGACCTTTTGGCTCTATCGACAGGGATGGCTGAGGCTTGTGTGTCAGCCGCTTACCCCGGGTTTCTCGTACACTAACAATCCCTTAATGTTAATAGCTGTCAGTTGCCCAAAGTCCACGCAAAAAAAAAAAACAACTGACAAGCGCCAACAGTCTGTTGACTACCCGGGTAGAATTGATAGAAGATTCTGTGCCACCACTAATCGATATAATTGAAATAACTTGAATTGCTTACAGCGTATTTTAAGGGGTAATTTTGGAAAAAAAAATAAGACCATTGTGTGTATTCACTAAGCAGTGTGAACACCACCAACCGTGGTCGACAAGGAACCCTTATAGTTTCGCCACGTCCGTCCATCTGTGCGTCTAGCTCAGACACGATTAGTACGAGAAAGCTAAAATCTCGTCTACACCATAGTACGGGGTTAGATTGGTCGTTTGAAAATATTGTGAGTGTAGGAAAACTATTTTTCGATTTGGGGTTCCGTTTGCGAAATATTAAGCTTGAAAGCGCAAATTTTTGTCCGAGTAGGGCGTCCCCCTACAATCTCCTGCTAAACCGTCGATTGTAGGAACGTGAAAAATTTCAGGGCAGTAGCACATATAATTAACTTAAAAGGAAAACTATCGCGGCTAAGTAGGCTTCACAAGTTAATGAGTAATAGGTGACCTGCTTATAAAAGGAAAACTTTGTACCAAATCCATTGAAAATAACGTTGATGAAGTTGTTTGTTCTGTAAAGCAGATAAAACCCCCTCTTTCTACGGAACCCGCGTGGCCCGACACGCACTTGGATGGTTTTTTATTACTTATTCTGATGATTCACACTGTCCGAGCTTACTAAGATTGTGAAAACGCGGCTCGAGACGCGTTTTACAGCGTTGTACGCTCGGACAAAGAGACCTATTTTATTTGCTCGGAAGCTGTATCGTGGTGATTTTAGTACACTCTGATGAACAGCGTACTAAGCGCCGGTAGACACGTTACGAGCAGCATTCGAATAGCAATTCAGAAACACTCGGTCCAAGTGCACTAAGATAAGATAAGATAAAATAAAAAAGTATTTATTACCTCATCAGAAAAAAAAATTAAAACAAAGTAAGGCTTAACTAGTGATGAAATAAAATAAGGCAAAAGGTAGTAGCTCAGCTGGTGCTGTCCCGGGTCAGTCCCGGGCAGCGCTGGTTTTCAGCCACTGCCTTCTCCCTGAGATGTGCGGGAGTTATGTTATGAGGGCTAGAACAGTCAACTAGGCATCTACAAATGTTCTGAACATCGATTAAAAACGATTGTTTCGTGTATCAAATAAAATATGAGAAAAAAAAAACAATAAAAATTCAAAGATCGTGTAAGTCCGGCTTAAGTCCATGTTTTTCAAACAAAAACACCACGAGCGACGATCCGCCGGCATAAACGCAATAAATTACGTCACGCGATGTGTGTTCAAAGTTTAAACAATAATTATGTATCTAATGTCGTAACGGTTGCGCTATGCACGCCGTTGTATTAACAATTAATGCATTTGTTTTAATGAATGCGGAATTAATCTTCCACTGTTCATCTGGCGGCGCGTGTAAACTCCGTATCGTAACCTTCTACGCGTTTATTTCTATTTCAAGTTTTCTATTTAAGCTAATATATAAAAATCTCGTGTTATCGAACTCCTCCGAAACGGCTTCACCAATTTTTATGATTTTTTTGTGTATATTAGGTAGGTCTGAGAATAGGTCGTAGGCTAATTAATATGGCGAAACGACGTTTGCCAGGTCAGCTAGTAATAATATTATATAGCATGTATTTCAGAGAAAATAAATCCTTTAAAAAAATTTGAACAGCAAAAGTAATATTTGTGCAGCGATTATTTTTTTTTTGGCAGAATAGCAAGCTGCCCTTTTACCCTATGGCAGACACATGGTAAAAAGGCAGATTGGCCCGCGGGTACATTTTTCACTTGAGCTGAACCGCCTAGAAGTTATAATCAAGATCGTTTTGAGACCGGCGCGACCTTATTCGAGAATATGCGATAATTCGTAAAATACGGCATGGTAACCATACCATGTCATTCATGAGAATGAATATTCTCCTAAATTCACATACACATAATTTGATATTCGAATTTGTATAAGTTTCTTAATTGGCACAAATGTATCTATTTATTCATTTTTAATTAGTGGTTTAAAGTTAGTTTTTTTCGCGGTAAGCCCTACCTGCATGACACGTTTTCTTCATTTAGCTTGGAGGTGCTATTTGAAAACCAGCGCTGTTTCAAATAGAAACGGCAAACGCTGAAATAGTACCATTGTCACACGCAAACTCCTTTATTTTCTATTATTGTGTGTAAATAAGTTTGTGGCAATAAATCGTTCATCTATTCATTCATGTCACAAAGAACTCATTCATTGTTTTAGTTTCAAACTGTTTCAGCAAAATCGTAAAATGGGTAATTTAGTACAAACAAAATGCAATCTTTCATAACGAAGTTAATGGTGATCTAATGACATTTTCGTAAACGAGGCTATAAGCGGTTACGATATAATAATTTTTAAAATTTATTTTAGCCTCAACTACTGTAGAACGTCGATTATCCGAACGCAGGTCATCCGAGCGACCGCTTAACTGAACTGGCTACAAAACTCGCATCCAGCTTCTTCTAACTAACTTTGCTGAAGAAGAGGTTCAACAGTGGATGAATGTCGACGATGGAGATCCAGGGCACGAAATAATGCGGGATGTTGTAATTGTAGACCTCGTGACTGACGCCACCAGAAATTCATCAACTAGGGAGTCAGATAATGAAGATGAAGCGCTTCTGATGCATATACATGCTTAGATACTGCCTTGCGATTGTTTGAAGCACAAGTTGAACTAATAAGACTGCATTTCAACTGCAAACTGTGTTTGAATGCAGTTGGCACCACTGCAATGAAACTGCCAACCAACCGAGCAGTCCCACTGCGGTCGGTGTGCAGTTGGCATGCAGTTACCTGTTCGGTTGGTTGGCAGTTTTAATGTAGTTGTACCAACGGCATTCAAACTGCAGCCCGTCCGAACTGCAATTTTGCAGTTGAAATGCGGGCCGTCTGTCTAGACCCTAAGTGCTGCTGCTGCTTGCTCCTAAGTGCTCGCAATCAAAGTAACAGATTTAAGCCCGGTTTCTGAATTTGAGAAATAGGTACACTTAGTAAACAATTAAGTAACGTTCGGTCACGCTCTTTTTTGAGAAATTCAAAGACTGGCCCTTCAGAAACTGGCCCTTAGATTTAAACAAGTTTCATTCCTACTTACCATTGCAATAAAAGTTATTCGAATTATGACAAATATAGTTTTTGTCTGTAAGTAAGTAAATAAAAGTGCAAAGTCCGATTATCCGAATAAGCCGGTTTTCCGTGGGGGGCATGGGTGTTCGGAAAACCGGTTCATCAATTAGTTCGGATAATTGACGTTCTTAATGTATACAAATAGTTACATACAGAGTGCCTCGTTGGAGTAGCGGTTGATACGCTTGACTACCAAAACAGAGGCCATTTGTGCGAAAGGCCTCCGTCTGGGTGTATTTCCACGTTGTTAATTATCCTTGTCTGGTATCCCTTAGGTATACCATAGCACAGGGTATCCCTTTTTCAGGGTATCCCTTAGTCCAGCGCCCTGTGGCGCCGGACTAAGAATAGCGTCACTCCATTTCCTTCCGTGGATGTCGTAGAAGGCTACTAAGGAAATTCATTACCAGGAGACGGGCAGCAGCGTCTTCCTGAGATTCCAACCGCATACTGCGATCGCCAACCCGCCTGCCAAGCGTGGCGATTATGCCAAAACCCTTCATGGTTAGGTAAACCTGTGGCCTGCAGTGGGCGTCAAATGGCTGATGATGAGGGTAACCCTAGTTTGGAACCAGGACAAGTGATTGTGTGCGTATGAAAGTTACATAAGTTTTGCTTAATAAAATCATCAAAAAAATGCTGCAATAGATTTGTTACCAAATCGTCTGTCGAACGATACTATCCTATTATATTATAAGCACCGCCTAGAAAAACAAATCAACCGAGCCATTAAGCATTTACCTACCCAAGTATCTTATTAAATTGTCACCAAGTAATCTGAAGACAGTATTTCTTTTACGCCTTTTATCGCAGGAATTTTGCTTCATTATTATTGAAAGCGGTCAATTATATCGTTACTTTGTTGAGTGAGACCTCAGTCTCACAATAATCAACACTGCTCTTTGTCTGTACTTTAACTAGATTCCCAGCAAAACTTCGACACAGTAACTTAGTAATAATGTCTGTCACTACCCGTCCGTCGTCTGTCACTAGGAGCGGTGATAGCGCGGTCTATAGAACACTTGGTTCACATCCAGGAGGCCGTGGGTTCAAACCTCGGGCATGAACTTTGTTTTCTAAGTAGACAGACAGACAGATAAAACAGTTATTTGCATCTGCAAACACAAACATATATATATATATATATATATATATATATATATATATATATATATATATATATATATATATATATATATATATAACAACAATAGTAGCAAAGACTTTGTTTTCTTGTTTTCTAAGTAGTAGCTATGACTTTGTTTTCTAAATAGTAGCAATAGTACTCGCTCACTGTGAAGCAAAACATCATGAGAAAACCTAGGTGCGACTAGTGATGGGTGGCGGAGAATATTATCGACAAGAACTTAAAGTTGGAAAAGAAATGTGAATTGTTTTCATTGAAATTATTTATAGTTTTCTTCTTATTCGAGTGAGGGTGAACAAGCAGCCGGTGTTTTTGGTTTTGTCAAATTATTTCACGCAGACATCACGCCACTTTTACCGCACGGGGGATAGCCCTCGTAAGGTCGACCCGGGTGCAAGTCATTGGGCACTGCGGACATTGCAAAAGGACTCCTATACAACAAACGCGATTTTTGCCGTGTTTTCTAGATTTTTTGTGTCTAATGTTGTTAAGACAATGGTACGGCACCCTTCGTGCGCGAGTCCGACTCGCAGTCGGCCAGTTTTAAAAAAAAATTTAGTTTGTTGTTTTTCAGTTTTTTCTTATGTCAGATTTGTACACAGGGCCAGCAAGTGAGACAGCAATTTTTCTTTATTTTAAATTCATGATTTTCCCGTCACAAACCCAATTGCGGGCGCGACAGACCTATCATTCTCGTCTAAAGTCTGTTTGCCTGTAAAATCATAGTATAGTAGCACTGTACATAAGGTGCATAGGTTAACGGATCCTAGATACAAGTCGTGATTCGTATCCACGATGTTACAAATTAAAATAACCATTATCATAAAATAGTATTATTAGGTAGGCATTAGTACTGAGCTTTAACTGCGGTCCAAGCCCGTACTTTCAACTTTATTGGGTCATACATTTAGGTCAGTCTTTCCCAAAGTGGGCGATAACGCTCCCTTGTGGGCGCTGGAGGTCTAGAGGGGGGCGTTAAGGGACCCAGAAAAAAGTACTTTTATAAGTTGGTTGCCTATTAGTAGTATGTTAATTATCGCAGATGCCTGCACTTGCCCATTAGCTCAGTTGGGAGAGCGTTGGCACGATTAGCCAGAGGTCGCGGGTTCAAGTCCCGGCATGGGTGGAATTTTTAGCCTCTAAATAGGTTTTTAAAATTGTCCTAAACACGGGTTAGTGCAACAAAAAGAATATAGTAAAGCCCACTTAGCCGTGACACTTTTCCTTTTAAGTTCATACCCTGAATTTTGTCACGTTTCGACAATCAACCGTTTAGCCAGGAGAGGGGGGGGGGGGGGGACGCCTTACCCGGACAAAAAATTGCCTTTTAAAGCTTAATATTACGCAAACGGAACCCTAAATAAAAAAAATTCTTTCCTACACCCACAATATTTTTCAACGACCAATCCAAAGATGCCCCACATAATGGGGTAGACGAGAAAAAAAAATCATCCCCACTTCATGTTAGGGGAGGTACAGTAAAAAATTTTTTCCGAACATTTTATTCTTTCACTTTGTAGGCGTGATAAATATGTCTACACGGTCTACACGTACCAAATTACAGCTTACTAGTACCACCGGTCTTTGCGCTAGGCCACGGACGGGCAGACAGACGGACATGGAGAAATTATAAGTGTTCCTTATCGGACTACGGAACCCTAAAACGGTTGTATCAAAAAACAAAAAAAAAAAACTTGTCATCGAAAAATAGACAATTAAGACCAAAATTGTCTATCTGTCAATCTATACAACTGACTGGGTTACAAAGCTAAGCCAGGCGGACGGAAAAAGATTCACCCAACTATTAGTACGGCATAGCGGTTTCAATCGCTTTGTGTGTCGATCAGACTCTAATCAAATATTGTGTTTAATAAGGTCATTTAGCTTTGCCATTATTATCCATGCCGTATACACTTCAAGGAAGTAAATCAATTACCAGGAGACGGGCAGCAGCGTCTTCCTGAGACTCCAACCGCATACTGCGATCGCCAACCCGCCAGCCAAGCGTGGCGAATATGGCAAAACCTCTCATGGTTATGAAAATCACGAAGGAGGCATTGTTTTTATAATAAACTAGCTGACCCGGCAAACGTTTTTTCGCCATATTAATTAGCCTACGACCTATTCTCAGACCTACCAAATATACACAAAAAAATTCATAAAAATCGGTGAAGCCGTTTGGGAGGAGTTCGACAACAAACACTGTGACGCGAGATTTTTATAAGTATATTAGATAAACATAAATATCTTTATTGAGAAATGCAATATGTTTATGTTTATATATGTCTAACTGTAGAGCACAGGCCTTCTCTCGGGGAGAGAGTATGGGCACGCGTGCCCACCGCGGATTGGCGATTTCAAGCGCTGAAGTATGTGCATAGCTCAGACACTCAGGTTTCCTCACGAAGTTTTCCCTTCACTGTTGGCGAGTGGTATACCTGTCATGTATCCAGGTCAGAATCAGAATAACATTTAGAGTTGATGTATTCCTATTATACTGACGGCTCGAGAGCCAATCAAATATAAGAAAAGCATTAATATATTATTAGTCATGTACATACATAATATAGCGTCATCGAAAGAATCGTGCTGTTCGAAGGCATGGTATAATGCACGACGGATAACACACACACACACGCACACAACACAAACTCACGCCTGTATCCCGGTGGGGCAGGCAGAGATCAGGGTGTGCCACTTGCCACGATCCTCGGGCGAAAGGGAATTTCGTTCGCTTCATCAACATTCATTAGTCGTTGCACGCACGCACGCCGGTTTGGGGTACTTTTTGCCTTGCCCTTTGCTAATACACCCCCCATTTGGTCGATGTTAACTTGCAGATAAATCCAAGCAGCCGGGACCAGTTTACGATGGACACGTAATTTTTTTTAAATGGTTTTGTAATACGCCCATGCGAAGGCATTTTCCCAAGTTATTTTTCAGGCATTATACTAGTTTTTAACCGACTTCAAAAAAGGAGGAGGTCGTCAATTGGAGGTCGGAGACGCGTATGTTTTTTTTGCTATGTTCTCGCAGAACTCCGTAAAATGTTAACCGATTTCGACAATTCTTTTTTTGTTAGAATATATATATGTATACCTATCCTATGTCCTATTTATAGATAGGTCTGTGTCCCATTGGTCCAATTTTAATTTGGTGAAGCTCAATGAAGACTTTCAGGGATAAAGAACGGAAATGGGCACATCCTTTAGGTTTCATAAAATAGCGTAAAAGTAGTCCCAAGGTATTTGGTGATATTCTGATGAAGACTTTCGGAGATGGAAATTGAGAACTTCAAATTTTAAAGCAACGAATGAAGTAGGGTAAATTATCGGGACTTGTTTTTTTGCTCCCGCTCCCCCACAGAAAATTGAAAATAATCTTTTTATAAATAAAAAATAAAAACCGAGTTCCAAACAATACAGCACAAAAAGTTAGAAATAATTTAAATAATTAGAAGTATGTATACATGTACGAGTAGGTATTGTAGAAGTATCATTTGTAGTCAGTGCCCAGTTTCAAGACCAGGACATATATTTTGAGCAACGACTCCAAATTATACTTCTACAATACCTAAATGTATACATACTTCTAATTATTTAAATTATTTGTAACTTTTTTAGTGCTGTAGTGTTTCGAAGTAGGTTTTAATTTTTTATTTAAATTATTTTCTTAAACAGGAAATGGCAGTCCTGTATTTAGATTCATTGCGCGAAATAAACAGTAAACCTCAATGTGGGGCCTACGGAATTAGCTAACACTTTCAAATCACAAGAATGACTGACGTAACGTTGCAAATAACTTATTATTAAAGAGTTGAAACGTTCTTGGTTGAAATATATTACAGTTTCACTGGCCATTAGCATTTTTATTTTTGAATTTCCGGAGTGTAGTCGGAAGAATACTAAATAAAAGATATACCTGTTTTGACTTTTTAACATGCCCACGAGTAAGGAGACACTTAATATTTAAAAAAAAGTATCGGACTCGCGCACCAAGCGTTCCGTACCATTATCTATACAACATTTGAATATTTCAAGCGTGGTAGACGCTGCCGTTATTAATATCGACAAAAACGGCAAAAATGTCACGTTTGTTGTGTGGGAGCCCCACTTAAATATTTATTTTATTCTGTTTTTAGTATTTGTTGTCATAGCGGCAACAGAAATACATCATCTGTGAAAATTTCGATTGTCTAGCTAACTCGGTTCATGAGATACAGCCTGGTGACAGACAGACAGACAGACAGACAGACGGATATTGGAGTGTTAGTAATAGGGTAGGGGACAACTGCGAGTCGGAATCGCCCACCGAGGGTTCCGTACAGAGTTGTAGGTACTTACATATTATAAATAGTTCAGAAATCGAGTCGATATTGCTCGCCAAGGCCTATGAGGCCTAGTTCAACGGAAAGTACCCTATAAATATTGTTTCCCTTGGAATGTCGAAATAAACATTCTTTGTGGCATAGACGGTTGTTTACGTTAACTTAAAAGTTTGATTTTTTTCATAGCTTCAAGGGACTGTGGATTTGAGTATATAGGTATATGGCTTTCATTATGAACGCCATGTAACAGAAATTTTAGGTTTTTTTATAATTGCATGCAGTGGTAGCCTAGTGGGTAGAACATCGGACTCGGAAGCGAGAGACCCAGGTTCGATCCCCACAGCGGGCATGTACCTATGACTTGGTTTTCCAAGTTATGTACATTTGTGAAGTTATATTAGTAATACCATTCGCTAACGGTGAAGGTAAACATCGTGAGGAAACCTGAGTGTCTGAGCTATTCACATACCTCAGCGCTTGAAATCGCCAATCCGCGGTGGGCACGCGTGGTGATTAAGCCCATACTCTCTCTGAGAGAAGGCCTGTGCCCTACAGTGGGACGTTTATAGGCTGCTAATCATGATGACTTATTTTGAGTTATAGTTGCGTGACACACACAATTACATTGTGTTAGGAGTCCAAGTTCGTCGTGCGTACGGACATTCGTCACGAGAAAATCCTTGACTCTCAATAATTAGGGTTCCGTACCAGAAAACTGCCACAAGGGACTCTATTAATACGCCTAAGTCTGCATCCTTCTGAACTATAAATAAAAGGCTTTATATCTTGAATAGTAATCGGTAACTAGTTAAAATTCTCACAAAACATTCTCACGGATAAATTTTATCCGCGTTGGTTTAACGTGAAACGTTATAGCTCAAACTGCGCAATGTGCTAAGACGATCTGAATAATTTTTAACAGGATCTGAGTAATGGCTACTTTGCTCTACTCAACCCAACTACATAAAGGACACACGACACGAAGTCACACAGTTACAGCCTTCGCCGAGGCGACATGTTTTCGTTGCGTGCGGTTTTAGCAAGTGACCCCCTACTACCGAACTGAAAGAAGATTCACGTCAATAATTTCCACGAAGTAGCTGGCAACAGCTAGTGTTATTTAAGATCCAACGGGCCGGCGAAGTGCGGGCGCAACGGTGAATAAAATATAACTTCCACACAACACAACCACTGGTCCCGGTCCCAAACTAGGATGCCCTGTGCTATGGTAACCAGGTAAGGACATCATAATCATGGGAATACACCCAGACTGAGGCCATTTCTTGAATGGTACGGCGGCCTCCAGTGGGAATCAAACCCACGACCTCCGGCACATTAATCAGACGCGTGATACCGCTGTGCCAATGAACACACTAAAATTTGTAGTGGTACGGAACTTTCCGTGCACGAGTCCAACCTGCCCTTGGCTGGTTTTTATTGGCTTTGCATCAATATTTTATTTGCCGAGAACAAAGAAAAGAAACGTGATTTGTATTTGAGCAAAGCCTTTGTTTAATAAAACAAATAAGTAGGTATTTATTTTTTGTCTTGAAAGAAAGAAAGATAAAAAATAACTCTGAATCGGACAGAAAATATCATAAATATCGTACTCCACAATTTGCACACCAGTAATTAGCTCGTAGCCCCGGCTGCCTGAGTGATCTTAAACGATCACGAAGGTTAAGCAACACAGGGCGCGTTCAGTGCATGGATGGGTCGCCGTCTATGCCTAACGCTAGTGGCATTTTTCCGAGCGGTTCCGTGCTTCGCAAGGCACGTTAAGCGGTTGGTGCCGGCTGCCGTCGATAGATGGCAGTCGTTAAGCCAAGTCAGAGGCCTTAGGGCGGCTTGACAACTTCTGACAGTAGACGAGCCACTAGTCTCCACCAATCCGGACTTGGCCCCCGTGGTGGAGTATGGCCTGTACCTTCCTTAGGGAAGAGACCCGTGCCCCTCGGTGGGGACATAATGGGTTGATGATGAATTATACAAAATGAAAATATTTTTATTTCTGTAAAAAAGTCATCTTTTTCTTTCACAGTTCGGTCTAAAAACCAGCGCCAAAACCCTGCTTTGGCATCATGCTGAGACTGGCCCATTTCGGACAACTTTGTGTGTCTAAGTTTCAGGTAGGTACTTACAGGCATTTTGCTAAAATGTGTTCTGTTTGCACAATTTGCATTATTTTTTATTGCCTTGTTTATCGAATAACACGATATTGCTTATAGGATTATTTGGAAGACAAGGATGTCTGGTATTTAAGTAATGTTAACAGGAACGATTGTATCTAGTGTAACTTTAAGTTGAAAACTCTGTTAATTAAGCAAACCTGTTTTGAAAAGAATAAATGTGGAGCTTCTTTGTTAGCTTCTTCTCCGCATAATCAATTAATTGTGAAACTAACAGCTTTGACGTTCATTAAGTGAACATTTTGTTTTTATAGTGAATAAAAATTGTTGACTTTGACTTTGCCGTATATACTATATTATCTTTGATTAACCGTATTATATGCACCCCATTCTCGTCCAGGAGGGCGTGTGTTCGAATCCTGGCATGTACCAGTGACTTTTATTTCTAAGTTACGTACATTTGTGTAATAGTAGCAACACCATTCGTTAACTCTGAAGGAAAACATCGTGAGGAAACCTGAGTGACTGAGGTGTTCGCGTACCTCAGCGCTTGAAACATTGAAGCACATACTCTCTCTCTGAAAGAAGGCCTGTGCCCTGCAGTGGGACCAATATAGGCTACATCTATTATGTTCGGTAAATACGGAGACTAACCTTGGTAAAACGCGAACACGCTCTAGGTTGATTTTTTATTCTTCATCTAAAGAAGATATAATAATTTTATCACCTAATGCACATTATTGTTTGCGTCAGTGTTATTAAATAGATAGCAATCGGATCATTAAAAAAACTAGTTACTCTAGCCATTTTAATATGATCTAGCAACAGAAGTGGTTTATAGTAATTGAATTGTTGAAAATTACCTTAGAATGGAAATACCAAAACACTACAACACGGTCACATTAACTAGAGACTTGACGTTGATACAATAATGTCCAATTCAAATACCAAAATGATAGAAAACTAAGCAAATTATCGACACACGTATTGGTTACAATGATACTGACCATACTATCGATAATTTGCTTAGTTTTCTGTCATTTTGGTATTTGTTTTGGACATTATTGTATCAACGTCAAGTCTCTAGTTAATGTGAACGTGTTGTAATGACCGTGGCCCCAAACATAAATGGCCTAAAAATAGTATGTAAACTCACGCCTGCCTCCCGGAGGAGTAGGCGATGAGCATAATTTCGCTTCATCGACGTTCGTTGGGTACGTCGAAGTTTTGGGTACTTTTTACTTACCCAACGCTAATACATTCCCTAATTGGTAAAAAAAAAAGTTATAGTAACCATTAAATCGACGGTGGTTAAAAACGGCGTTGGTAGCCTAGTGGTTAGAGCCTCGGACTCGGAAGTGGGAGACCCAGGTTCGATCCCCGGTGCGGGCATGTACCTATGACTTGGTTTTCTAAGCTATGTACATTTGTGAAGTTATAGTAGCAATACCACTCGCTAACGGTGAAGGAAAACATCGTGAGGAAACCTTAGTGTCTGAGCTATTCACGTAACTCAGCGCTTGAAATCGCCAATCCGCGGTGGGCACGCGTGGTGATTAAGCCCACACTCTCTCCCTGAGAGAAGGCCTGTGCCCTACAGTGGGACGTATATAGGCTGCTTATGTATAACCATTAAATCTAATCTACCAAATGAAGTGGTACATTAAAGTACCTAATTGAATGGTTGAAAATTACCTAAAATAGAAATACCAAAATATAAACGGGCGTGGCCCAAAATTCTTTAGTCCATTTAGTATCAATCATTAAATTCTTGGCATCTGTTGAGTTTTCATTGGATTAATTTCAGTTTTTTTTTCTGACATATAAATATAAGACCACTATATTGCACATAAAAAGAAAATTACAAATACACAGATACTTCATAACCTAAGAGTACAGACGGCCTTATCACAAAAAGTGATCTATTCCAGACAACCTTTCGACTAATATAATGGAGAAGGAAGTAGATATACAAATCTAGAAAATAATAATATCAGGGTGCTATTTCATAGAACGTGGTTTACTATGACAATTCGATGCCAATTAACCCACAGATTAAAAAGTAGGAAGACCAATTGCATCAGTCGGCCACGCATAGTAAACTGTCATAATAAACTATGAATTGTAGTTTTATGAAACTCGGCCTTGAGGTAAAACAATTCGCTTGTCTGAAACTCACTACCTAAAGCTAAAAATAAACTAAAGCACCGAGACTAAACCGAACTAAAGCGTCATCTATTACCAGTTTACGTCGTAACCCTAATCTCTACTATTACTGCACCATATCCCACTTTATTCCATCCGTGAATTCCTATCTGGACCTGTCAACGCTTCTGCCCTTCGAAACTTGACTCTAATGACTTCAGCGTAAGGTGTGAATTGGCATAACACAGTGCCGCGTCATATCTCTATTCAATTTGAACCGAGGCCCTGGTTCCGTACTTAGTACAGGCTGATACGGCTCACGCACACAGACGCAAATGTACGTTCATTCACACTCGTTTGTCTAGTGATGGGGTATGTTTGTTTATGTTGTGTCGTTTATTTTTAACGATATTTTGTGACCTATCGCGGAAAGAGGTGCACGGCTTTGGGGAAAATCTTTGGAATGTTGTGTTAGAATAGAAACTGTAAGGAATTACGTATTCTTTTAAGTGAAAACATATTTAGGCACACGTTGCGCTCTTTTGGATCAGTAAACGAAACCTTGGATCAGTAAACGAAACTATCATGTTCGGGTTGGTAATGCTGAATCGAGTAGGTATACTCGGCTCCAATCGGTCAGTAACGCTGAATTGCGTATATACTCGTGTAATTTTTCACTTTTATCTTGTATTCTTATCTGTGTATGCTTTGCGTTTTAAAGTCATTAACAATGATTGCAAAAGACAATTTGGAGCATTATGGATCTAAGCATCATCTATCTATAAGATAGCGCCAGCAAAAAATCAGATAAACCAGGAAAAATAAAGGTAAAATAAAATAATTAAAAAAAAGAAAATGGAATAAAACAATGCCGATTAAAAAAAATTGGATAAGTGGGAAATGGTCGAAAACAATTCAAAAGTCGTGACGTGGTTCAGGTTTGACGCGTTTTCAAATAACCGCGTGTTGCGTAGTGACGGCAACCTTAACAAACCAAACGTCGATAAAATCAGCCACTAAGTGCACGACTCTTATCCAATCTCGACAAAAACTATCGACCACAGCACAGCACACTCGCACAGGGGCACCGCAAATCGTCTTGCATAACCTACACCCAGCACACACACAGGCACGCGCGGGCGCAGCCAACATCTGCGTTCTGTATGACCGACTGGGTCACCCACCACCACTATCCTTTTGGAAACCTCGTGTTTTAGCGTTTTGCTGCGACACTTTCCTGTAGCAAAATGGCTATAAGGAAAGTATTATTAGTCGTTGTATTACCTACTCAACCTTTACTTCTTTGCCATATTTTTCTGGAACAAACTGCTTTTGGTGAGAAGGCTGCTAATTGCGAAAAGTTGTCAGATTATTGAATCTGCAAGGAGAAAATCTGGCACATAGTCTGTTTTCAGAGATGGCAGACAAATGTCTTTAGTTAAATAAAAAATTGAAATACAAAATAACCAACCACCCGACTGCTGGGCATTGACTAGCAGCCTTTTTAGTGATTTTTTATTTTTTTTGTAGGATTTGTGCTGATTTTGTGTAGCCTATAACACTCGCGCAAGCACGACGAATCGATTGAGATTTTATTTATCAAAATCTGACCATTGAAAGAAGGAAGGAAACCATTTATTTACCATTGGTTAAGGAATCACAAGGGAACATAGAATCGGACATACTTACATACATACATAAGAGCTAAACACATTATCCTCTTTTTGGGCTCCGCCTCAGTCGGGTAAAAAGTAGTTTGATCAGCTGTTGTAAGTACCTCCTAAAATGTAGACTAGGTTACATACTAATTTAGTAAAGTAAAAATGCATTATTTGGATCTCAAAAATGTGTCTATTTGGAACACTTTCGGTATTTATAAAAATACGATTCTGCTTAAACACTCCTCGGAGGCGGTTAAAATTATCTGTGATAACTTATTTTCCTTTACCACGGACTATTTAAGCGGAGTCTGAGAAGTGTTTTAAGGAATCGTGTTTTTCCTAATAAATAAGTCCGTTAGTTTTGCTCGCAACCACAAAAGCATTTTTGACACAACCGCAGAGTGAATCTGAATGAATCTGTAAATGAATGCATTTATCAGAGTTTTAGCTAGCACTTTTTATAAATCACATAAGGTTAAAACACCCCTTAGAGTTATACAGTGTTCTGTTCGTCTTTTAGTGTGCTCTTCCTGCTAAACCAAAAAAGCTAGTCCAAAAAAATCCTGATGGTGTCACTTAAAACGGACTGCTATGTTCAAGGATATAAAAGATGACCTAAAGTTAGATTTTAACTTTTTGTTCCGTTTTATTTTAGCACACTATGACGTCAAGTTTTCTAATGGTCTTATGCCGAGCGTTAGTGCTTGTATTATTTATCATTATGTCAGTTATGTCGTAAAATAATGTTTATATGTTTTTCCATCCTTGTTAAGGAACATACAGAACTTAATGGAAAACCTGAACGTAACAAGATTTTCATTACTACAAGATTTTTAATATTCTTGGGATCCTGTAGAAAACGAAAAAAAAATTGTTGGGATTTTTTAAACTTTTATGTGAGTCTTTTGGGCACATTGTGGCATAAACATTGCTTAATGCCAATGTAATTTTGAAACCATGTTCCACACCAATTTTAAATAAAAATTTTATCGTTGGATTTCTTTTACCATAATAAGTAAATAAAGGCAATATCATTTCCCATTCGGCACCAAATTAAATCTCGCTTAATTTTCGAATGAAAATAGGGATTTAATACACATTGTTTATATTACTAGAGAGTAAACTCTCCGTGTGGCGCCGGATTAAGAATAGCGTCACTCCATTTCCTTCCGTGGACGTCGTAGAAGGCGACTAAGGAAATCAATTACCAGCAGACGGGCAGCAGCGTCTTCCTGAGATTCCAACCGCATACTGCGATCGCCAACCCGTCTGCCAAGCGTGGCGATTATGGCAAAACCCCTCATGGTTATGAAAACCATGAGGGAGGCCTATGTCCTGCAGTGGATGTCGAATGGCTGATGATGATGATGATGAAACTTTGCAAAAAGGGAAGGCATAGTGTACTGTTAACTCATGATATAAATTGAAGAAACAAAATAACTTGACTGAAATAACATGCCAAAAAAAATATGCTTTCTAGAGGTACCAACTTATTTTAAGTTGAGGGGGACGCCACCGGTCACAATTTAAAAGAAGAAGTATAAATATTTCCCCTATTGTCCACTGCCTCGAAATTTTAATCCGTTTTCCCCAAATCGCCAGAGGTACTCACCGTTGAATTTAATTTTCCGCACTTTGCATGAAATGCTTCTTTACCAATTCACATGGATAGTTTTTAATGCGTTTGATTAAAAATAGAATAAAGGAATACGGAAACGACAACGCATAAAACCGAGGTCCCTATAAAAGGTCAGCTAATAAAATGATTTTTCTTCATTAAATTTGGACAAACGAAAGTCTTCGACCTTAATAAGACAATCGAACAGCTTTAAATTACTTTAAATTCACTACCTGATAACGTTGATCGCATAGTAAAGCAGCCACAGACAAAAGCAGTAATGTGAATGTTACAAAATTAGAAATTCAAATTGCTTGACATTTGCGTTTACCTACACACGACCAACAGCGACGTGTACGTTTTCTGTTCAATTATCGCTCTTATAATATACACGACGGTGGAGTTACCGGCGTATGTTACGCTATGGGACTTAGGGGGGATATTACAACTACGTATATAGTTTGTTTTGAGATTATATGAGTCACGCTTGGGAAAATCTATGGTATGCGCATGGACAAAGTGCTTTGTTTAGATTCTAGTAGTATGTGTTTAGTTGATAATAAATAATAATGTTTGTATAAGTGATAAAAAAATTTGAAAAGACTAGTTGATTGCCCGAAATTCCGAAAAAAGAATTATGTATCTAAATAGGCCATACTATTCAACTGGGCTACTCTCGTAGAGGCCTACAAGAAAAAGACGGCGAGAAGGATAGATCCGACCGGGTGGGTGCGGCATTCGGAAAACTGCGTCAGGTTTTCTTCTCAGTGGAAAACTCAAAGCCTAAAGACAAGGTCTTCAACCAGTGCGACCAAAGGGGCTGAAACGTGGACACCGACGGCAGGACTAGTCCACCGATTCAAAGTAGCTCAGCGTACTAAGGAACGGACGTCTCTTTGACGGATCACATCAGAAACAATAAGCCAAAGAGCTAAGGTGACTGGCATAGCCTATATGATTAGCATGTTAAAGTGGCAGTGGGCTCACATAATAACATTCTGAAGAAACTATAGTCGTCGTGTGTACAAAGGTTTTCGAATGGGACCAAGTAGCAAAAGCAGCGTAGGACGCGAGAAACACAGATGAGACGTGGGGCGAGGGCGCGGTAAGATGTATAGAGTCACAGACCAAGAGCGACCGCAGAGCAAGGTCTGTGGTCTGTGACTCTATGTCCTCCTACCGCGCCCTCATCTGTGTGTCTCGCGCCTAGAACGCAATCAGTTCACTGGACCTAGATGAGCTAAGGCAGTTTACTGGCAGCGAAGTGGACGGAAAGAAGTGGCGTGCCTAGGTGGAGGTAGGTGTGAGGTACACGCACAGTAGTGGACTAGTACAGCGGGCTGATTGATTACGTAGGATTGAATAAGGTTTTCAACTAAGAAATTGGTTAAGATTATTGTCTTGCGTAATAAGCATAGCCTCTGTCACTCACGAACGCGTCTATGCTGCAAAGTTCAATTTTAGAGAGAAAGTAAGTATTTTTCAAAGCTTCACGGTCCAGTAACATCGGCATAAAGATTGTATTGGTAGCCTTGGGCTTAATACTTGAAGTATGTATACCCGGTCCACCACTCGCTCTGTAATTGGTAAAGCAATTCAGATGTAAAAGAAATGGTTTACTTGGCCTCCGTCTCAATGACGATAGTTTAAAACCATAGATCTTCGTGACTGTTGGGGTACTAGAAGAGATTACCAAAGCAAGCAAGTCTGGTCGTCAAGCTTCAACGATCGGAGCGTCATGTGATCGAGTAAAAGTGATTTCTTCTCTCGTCTAATCACATGGAAATGGCAATTCGATAAATATTGAAGTAATTTCAGACAAAATATCTATAAAAAGTTTGACATCTGAACATTTTTCGTAGGTAAGTGTCTTGCAGCAGAAGTATCAACGAGTACAAATTCTTTATTATGAAAAAAATATTATAATGTCGTATTCTAGTAGTCGCAGTAGTTATTAAGAATGTACTACTTATAGTAATTTCCGCACAACACGATTACTTGCCCTGATAACAAACTAGCAAACCATGTGCTATGGTAGGGCAAGGACCTCATAAACATGGAAATACACTTAGACTGAGGCCATTTCTACGAATTAAGTATGGCCCCCAGCGGGAATCGAATCCACGACGTCAAGTTTGTTAGTAAAGCGTGTTACCGCTAGACCAACGAAGTAGTCAAATTTTCTGAATTCCTTTCTTCTTGAATTGCTTTCTTACCTATCAAATAATTCATGCGGTGGTAGCCTAGTGGGTAGAACATTGGACTCGGAAGCGAGGGACCCAGGTTCGATTTCCAGTGCGGGCATGTACCTTTGACTTCGTTTTCTAAGTTATGTGCATTTGTGAAGTTATAGTAGCAATACCACTAGCTAACTGTGAAGGGAAACGTCGTGAGGAAACCTGAGTGTCGGAGCTATTCACATACCTCAGCGCTTCAAATCACTAATCCGCGGTGTGCACGCGTGGTGATTTGAGAGAAGGCCTGCGCCCTATAGTGTGACGTATACAGGCTGCTTATGTATTCATGCATACATAAACACTGTGCCTGTACCTCCCAGAGGGGTAGGCAGACCAGCATTTACTACCTGTCTCGATAATTATACGTAACTTTGCTGCGCAGCTTTTGTGACGACCATGATTAGAAATGTGACGCAAAGCAGTCTGACCCGCGATGAAAAATAATTCACAGAGCGCGTTAGTAAGTATTTGAGTCAGTTTTAATCAGTCTAGCCTCTAGATTATTACATAGTATATGTATTTAACACAAACATAAATGGAAATAATGCCGCTCGATTCACGATAAATACATTGTACATGGAAAACATATGAGACGTGCACTAATGAACAAACAAAGTGAGAGACGCGTGTTGTAATAAAATTATAATAATATTGCTACTAAAAATTCGCAGGTGTACGTAACTTTGAAAATAAATGAAGTCATAGGTACATGCCCGCATTGGGAATCGAACCAAGGTCTCTCGCTTCCGAGTGCACCCGCTAAAGAAAACATCGCGAGGAAACCCGTGGCTGGGTTGGCTCCGCACCTATTGACTTGTCTTTCTTGTGGGTAAGGCCAACTAAGCTGTCAGGATGGTATACCTGCTGGGCAAGCCTGCTCCATCTAAAAAACATTGCCCCAGGCACTGCAGCGGCCGAGTGGTCCCTTTGCCGATCTAGTGTGAGTGAAGGTGCCACTGGACGCCGCTTAAATCATCTTTTTACGTAGATGCAAAGACCAAAATTTCGTGAATCTTAAACACAATAAAATAATATAGCTCGAATTTTGATATGTAACTTTTTAAGATAAGTTCTTTTTAAGATAAGTTCTTTTGCATATAAAGTGCACGCAGGTAATTCTCAATTTGAAAAACGAAAACTCACTTCCGTAGAGGATCTTTTTTCCAAAATCCCTTAACTTACCTCAAGATAACCTTTCACTAGATTAAAGTAATTAATATTCATTGAGCTCTTAATGCCCAAGGTAGTGACACACTCAATATTAGTTGAAACTCTTATACTGTATTATGTACCATTTTTTTGTCAGTTAAGTATTATTTATTCAGTTACATAACTAACGCCAACAGTAACTTCTGTACATATAACACTGTTTTCAGACCTGTTTTGCAGTCAAAGCATGTGAGGTTAAAGTTAATTACAATATAAATTAAGATATCGATAATTGTAATCTGTGCACGTGGCACATCACTACTGTGTATTTGAATTCTTTGTTTACGTCACCGTTTACGTATGTACTCAAATTGCGTATTATTGTTTTATAAACAATAGTACCTGGATGACCGAATTTTTTTGGTTCTCGTGTTTTTTTGGAAATCGTATTTAGATACCTACGATGAAAAAAGGGGGGAAGAACGAAAAAAAACCATCGGACTGGAGACAGACAGGCTCGAACCGTCGTCTTCTGATTTCGGGACCGGCCGATTTCCCACCTGAGCTAGGTATTACAACCTTATAGATGGTGGCGAAATTGCTCTTCCACCCCCATCAGAAAAACCCATAAATATTAGCGTCCAATATAACAATACAAATGTAGAAACTGTTACAAATTTCACAATTCTTTGCTTAGAAATAGACACAAACATTAATTGGAAAACACACATAAAAAAACTACGATCAAAACTTTCCAGCTTTTCTTATGCACTTAGGGAAATTAAAAAATCAATAAATTTACAAATAGCTTTAACTACTTACTATTCATACGCTTATGCGTGGCTCAGCTACGGTGTCATACTATGGGGAAATAGTACTGACGCCTCTACACTGTTCACTAGTCAAAATAAACTTATACGAATACTAGTTAATATAAAACAAACAGACAGCTGTAAACCCCACTTTCTAAAACACAAAATTCTCACTCTAACTTGCATAAGTATATGTATATTTTTAAAATATGTGAGTTTCTACGAAAACACCCAGATTTATATTTAAAACGAGAAGACATACAGACAACGTATTCCTACGTCACAAAAACAAATTAAACGTACCAACTTCCCAATTAAAACTACACTCGACGAGTCCTCTTACAATGTCAATAAAGACCTTTAACAAGTTACCAGAGACACTCAGAAACTATATCAATGATAAAGAATTTTGTAAAAACCTAATATTGCTACTAAAGGCTACTCATTTCCAGAAGCTACTATACCCGTATATGTCATTTTTGTCTCCAAAGTTTGTAATTAAAAAGTGCGTCACTGGCTGAAGGTTAATGTTTTCAAAACCGATTATTCTAGAACAGAGGACCGAACCAATTACAAACTGCATGTACTTTGGTAGAATAAATATAGCTCTAGAGCCTTCATAAGCCTGATATCCTATACATGTTCAATAGCTAGGTATAGGGACATCTTTGTATCTACTACAGTTCTCGCATCATCATCAGCCATTCGACGCCCACTGCAGGACATAGGCCTCCTTCATGGTCTTCATAACCATGAGGGGTTTTTCCATAATCGCCACGCTTGGCAGGCGGGTTGGCGATCGCAGTATGTGCTTGGAATATCAGGAAGACGCTGCTGCCCGTCTCCTGACAATTGATTTCCTTAGTCGCCTTCTACATCCACGGAAGGAAATGGGGTGACACTATTCTTAATCCGGCGCCACACGGCTTCGCACACAGTTCTTGCATACGACATACCGTCCTTTATATGTAACGATTGGGACCTTCAATTTGAATCCTATCCTTGACTAAAATATACTGCCCAATAGTCTTGCTAACCATATGTGGGTCAGAGCATTGAGAGGACTGTTTTGATTTCCACACTTCCGTATTTCGATACTATTGTTAGGTGAGGCCAGGTTAAAAAACAATAATCGTGATAAAGATTTTTCTCTGCAACTAATACTTTTTGTAATAATTTTTGTCACGGGGTACCAGACGCTCCATGCTAATCAAGCACACACTGTGACGTCACAAGTTTCTAGTGACGCCTTACCTATATGAAGGCGAATCATGGCCCTTATTATGAAAAATGCGACATTATCGGACGAAGCGAGATGGTCGCAAATCCGTATGTCAAGATATGATACGACGTCATGGGGCTAACAAAGAGCCACGCATTTCCAGCGTTCATTACTCAGTGGCAGAAAATTTCGAAACGATTAAAGAAAGAACCGTGTTTGTCGAGCTCAAGCGTGACGTGGACTACCCTTCCGAACATATCGCTGCTTCATAATAAGGGCCCATGTTGTCTTTGTTTTTCACTTCAAAATTATTGCTTTATTTGGTAATATCATCATCATCATCATCATCAGTCCTTTGACACCCTCTGCGGGACCTAGGCCTCCCTCATGGTCTTCATAACCGTGAGGGGTTTTGCCATAATCGCCACGCTTGGCAGGCGGGTTGGCGATCACAGTATGTGCTTGGAATTTCAGGAAGACGCTGCTGCCCGTCTCCTGACAATTTATTTCCTTAGTCGCCTTCCACGACATCCACGGGAGGAAATGGAGTGACGCTATTCTTAATCCGGCGCTGCTCCGTGTATTTGGTAATATCTGGCTAAATAATAAACGTTCCTGTAGTAAACTAACTGATCTGGAAACGTTGTTTTGCCATATTAATTAGCCTACGACCTATTCTCAGACCTACCAAATATGGACAAAGAATTTAAAAAAAAATCGGTGAATCCGTTTGGAGGAGTTCGATAACAAACACTGATACGAGATTTTTATGAATTAGATAAAGCCAGAAATTTAAGTAGAAGATTGAGCCCAAAAAGATGGCTGGCACCGTTACCCCGCAGAATTTTATGTTATGTTATTTCTATTACTATGTAACCATAACTTTTTTCAATAAACAATTTATTTATTTATTTAATAGCAAGGCTCAGCCGCTGCCTGAAATATTTACTAAGCACTATCTATTTTATCTTAACACTTTATGCCAGAGAATGTTATAAGTATCTACTTCATACAGTACCATCGGAAGAAATGCCAATTCACGATCATTAATCAGGTTTAAACTAGCGGAATAGAAAAAAATATAGGTTCGCAAGATTCGCCGGTACACACGACGGACACAAGGTCGCACCGGGGAAAAAACTAATTTGTAATCACAAAAAAATCCTACCACACACTTCATTCCGACTTATTGAAGTAGCCTTCGATGGAAATAGAGAAGGTAGTAGTAGTAGTAGTAGTAGTATCGTTTATTCAAGGTACATACAAAATATCGGTTAGTCCGTCTTATCCTCGCTGCAGCGGTGGTAGCCTAGTGGGTAGAACATTGGACTCTTAAGCGGGAGACCCAGGTTCGATTCCCAGTGCGGGCATGTACCTATGACTTTTCTTTCTAAGTTATGTACATTGGTGAAGTTATAGTAGCAATACCACTCGCTAACGGTGAAGGAAAACATCGCGAGGAAACCTGGGTGTCTGAGCTATTCAAATACCTCAGTGCTTAAAATCGCCAATCCGCGGTGGGCACGCGTGGTGATTAAGCCCACACTCTCTCTCTGAGAGAAGGCCTGTGCCCTACAGTGGGACGCATATAGGCTGCTTATAATCCTCGGTGCAGTTCTAAGTAATTTTTGGCGGGTTAAAACATTTTAATGCCTCGATTCGACTGCCTCGTTGGTCCAGCGGTATCACGTCTGATTATCATGCCGGAGGACGTGGGTATTCGTACAAATGGTCTGGGTGCATATCCATGTTATCCTGATATCCTTGCCTGGTTACCATAGCACAGGGTATCTTAGTTTGGGACCAGGACAAGCGATTGTGTTGTGTGGAAGTATTTATTTATAATTATAAATTCCTTTCCATGAAGACAGTTCACGCGCTTTCATTCGACCAATAAGAAAGGAGATAAATGACCGAATCGATGATGAATCCTTTTTTCAAATATGCTAGCGAATCTTTTTTAGTTTTACTGGCTGTTCGGCAAACGTTTTTTTGCCATATTAATTAGATTAGAACTCTTTATTGTCCACACCAGAAAACCAAATACATTATCTAAGTTTTGCCGTATACGAGTATAGTCTATTCATCCTTACTTGTCCAATTTAGTAAGCAAGATTCTACCCGCTGTAGTGTGTAAATAGCTTTAGTAGCCTAAGACAATATCAATCACTTATAAATGTATTTATCTACTAATAAAGGACAGTCTTGTATCAACCATCGTCTCTTTCACTTGCCTCTAGAAGGCACAACCTTACATGGCGACCCTCCCAAAACTGCCAGTATGACCATCAGCCAGTACTAGTATTCATTGGTCTTCGCTGCACGACCAATCATGTTTTCGTTGTGCTGTTCCAATCTGTTAGAGTATCCAATCTGCGCAATGATATCTTCTCTGTTCATCTCTGGTGGTTTCAATGTTGTTGACCTTGTCTTTCCCATTTTACGATGATGTTATTGCCGGATCAAAATAAAAAAAATTATAATAAATATTTCACTCTATAGTTTTTTCACAGTTCATTTTGATGCGCTCGCGCCGCTGCTATTTGACACTCCCGGCCCGGCATGGCAAGGGTCGCCATGTAAGGTTGTGCCTTCTAGAGGCAAGTGAAAGAGACGATGGTTGATACAAGACTGTCCTTTATTAGTAGATAAATACATTTATAAGTGATTGATATTGTCTTAGGCTACCTAAAGCTATTTACACACTACACCGCAAAGTATGACTTTTTAGTCGAAAACTGCCATATTCCCATAAATGAAGTAACCTGGGACACCGTTTTGGATAACTCGCTGCTATGTTTATAAACAAAGTGCACGAACTTGCAAGAAAATATCTAGTTTCGGCATCAAACGTCAATTTTGAGGTTAGAATATTGTTTACTAAATTGGACAAGTAAGGATGAACAGACTGTACCTACAATTGGCGGCCTACGACCTATTCTCAGACCAACAAAATGAACACAAAAAAATTCATAAAAATCTGTGAAGCCGATTCGGAGTAGTTCAATAGTACAGTGTGACACGAGATTCCTATAAAAAATTGATTGCTCTACTTAAAAGTATACCTTTTTGACTTAGAACTTCACTGACGTTATGTTGAAAAAGTAACCTTGACTGTTAGTACTTACGTGCCTACTTAAATATAGTACGTTATTAACAGAATATAATTGTTATACACCACAAAATGAGATCATTGCCCAATTCTCCGCTCTGCAATGCTAATTTCAATACGTAAGCTGAAAAAAAACAAATACGCGCCAACTTCCATTTTGTCTCTTTAATCTTTCATCATTGCGTGGAATGTGCGCTAAGGCATTTTGTGCTAGGCGTATGCTTAGGCGTGAGCGAGGGCGTGGAAAAGACGGGACACGTTGAATAGAGTCACAGATCCCAACCCTGTCTGCGGTCGCTCTGTGGTCTGCGACTCTATACAACGCGTCGCGCCATCTCCGTGCCCTCGCCTGACGTCCTTTCTATATGGCCCACGCCTAAGCAGTCACATATTGAAGCACAGAATGCCTTAGCGCACATTCCACGCAACGATGACAAATTAAAGAGACAAAATGGAAGTTGGCGCGTATTTGTTTATTCAGCTTACGTATTGAAATTAGCCCACTTCCTTTCTGTATGGCCCACGCCTAAGCATTGTAGCCACAGATTGTAGCACAAAATGCCAGTCACAACGGTGTCTAGGTCACATGACACAGGCATTCGCTAAGTTGCCCGTTGTTAGCCGGTACTAAGTGGCAAAATAAACAGTGGCCTGACAAAATAATCAGTAACTTCTCTAATATATAAATGTTTGTTATCGAACTCCTCCGAAACGGCTTCACCGACTTTTATGAAATTTTTTGCGTATATTTGGCAGGTCTGAGAATAGGTCGTGGGCTAATTAATGTGGCAAAACAACGTTTGCAAAGTCAGCTAGTATATAATGTATAATAGGATGGCGACTTTGGCCGGACTCGAAAGTTATTCAAGGTAGGTATTGTTACGTGTGTGTACCTACTTAAAAAGTTTAAAAAAAATATCTCTGTCACGCACACGAGTCGAGAGGTCATTTGCTTTGTTAAGTAGTATGTAAAAACGCAATATGTATCTAGGTACGGTCGTAGCGAAATATAAGTCTCAGGTTTATATCGGTGGTAGGGGAGCGGTAGAACGCCGGCTTATCATTCGGGAGGGCGTGGGTTCGAATCCCGGCATGTACCAATGACTTTGTTATCCAAGTTACGCACATTTGTGAAGTTGTAGTAGCAATACCACTAGCTACGTTTTTGAGACATTCCCAATGTCAAAAAAATTACATTCGTAGAACAAAAGTTGAAGTAAATGACAAACTCTAATTGACGTATATAAGGATTGTGTCTTTTTTGTAACCCTGTATACATGTTATAAAATCAAAGAGTGTTGCCCAAATCACGACAATCGATTCGGTTAAATTCCGATTGCATTTCCGAACTGAAATGCCAAAGAGGTCACGTGTCAAAATGGCGGGCGGTGGCAAACAGCACGCGTTTTGAGGTTAGAGATCAAAACGAAACGTACTCCGTGAACCTTTATTCTGCCTTACACGCCTTGTAACAGCGGCTATTTTCGCACGAAATAAGGGTACTAAGCTATTTTGTCTTAGTAAAAGTGAAAGAGCCATTGTGTTCGTGCGAACTGTCGCTCTACAATTTAGTTTTACCGCCTTTAGAATGTACAGATCGGTAAAAAAAACCCGTGCCACGTTTGGAAAGAGTGTTGTGGAACCACGCACATTCTATTCTTCCATAGGTCGTATCAACAAAAAACTGTATTCATTTAGGTAGATAGCCTTAAAGAGTGGCTAAAGCAGCCACTTTTAATAACCGTTGAGTTAAAAAGGTTCTCGAGCGTAGACCATGAACAGAAGAAGGCAGCGAGGCATGATGCCCGTCAGTTCACTGGACCGACGATCTGAGGCAGATTGCTGGTAGCAGCTTGGTCGAGTTTTATAAAACTACAATTCGTAGTTTACCAAGACGCGTAGCAGTCTTCCTACTTGTTAATCTGTGAGTTTATCGACTTTACATGTACATGGGACTGTCACAGTAAACAACGAATTGTAGTTCTATGAAACAGGCCCCTGGATGAGGATAGCCAAGTGGCAGGAAACTCATAATGAAAGGGTGTGGTGCGAATAAAATAAATCTTAAGCAAATTATATAGTTCTTTCCATTCCTTGGCCCTTTCCTCTACAACAAAATTAGTGCCAGTCTTCCCATACACCTTCTTTCACTTCAAGAGTGCTCACACAAAACAGAATCTCACCTTCTTAACCTATCTTATGACGAAACAGAGGAGTTGGTGAAGTCAGGATAGTTTTGTCTCGCCCGAATAAAAATACAAATCAATACATAAAATATACACCCTCACAAACGCATCCATACTTACACACACACACACACACACACACACACACACACACGCACACACGCACACACGCACACACACACACACCCACACCCACACACACACACACACACACACACACACACACACGAACACACACACACGCACACACACACTTAGGACTTCTTTTATAAGAATTAGTATTACTCTTTTTCTCTCTTTTTCGATATAATTTAAAGTTCGATATAATTTAAAGTTTCAGAAATGTAAACTATGTTGGAACTCACAGCCTACCTATTTGAAGTTGCAACCTAATAGTCACCCCTTAATTTATAACGGGTTTTGGGCCTGACACTCCTTAACACAGATTAATATTAATCTAGCAAGGGTGTCAGCTCGTCTCCCTACTTAAATGTACCGTACCAAATCTTTATATTATATAGCTTCACCGTACTTAGGTACATTAAGTGTGTTTGTACATTTCTCTTTGGATTAAATGATATTTGATTTGATTTGATTTGATTTGATATTTGCACAGTTCCCGATGAATCGTGAGAAGTGTTAGACCACTCAGACCGTATCTAATTATTGACGGAGTGCACAAAAAGCAAAATTATTTTCATCACGTAAGGTCAAACGGTGTGGTACGAATAAAATTAATCTTAAGCAGATAACATTTGCACAGTTTCCGATGACTCGTGAGAAGTGTCAGACCACTCAGACCACATCTAATTATTGAAGAAGTGCATAAAGAGCAAAATTATTTTTATCACGTAAGGTGAATGAAATTAGTGCCTGTGACCTCAAACACAAGAGATACATACACATACATAACCTCACGCCTGTATCCCAGAGGGGAAGGCAGAGACCAGGGACTACCACTTGCTACGATCCTGACTGATCACTTTCGCTTCCTCAACATTCATTAATCATTGCATGCGCGCACGCCGGGTACGGGTACTTTTTATCTTGCCCTTTTTATCCTGCTAATACATCCCCTATTTGGTGGGAGTATGTCCGTCAAGAAACCTAGCAGGAAATCAGAAATTTATTTCAACGTAAAGAATTTATATTCTGTCTGTTGAATGTCAATTTGCAATGTTACCCGCTGTCTTCGGGTCGAATTGCAGTGGAGAAAAAGACAGCGGAAAAAAATCTCCACTCTGACCATCTTTTCTGGATTCATTCCTCGGTGCAAGTATTTAACTAACAAGATCCCATGAGTGCGATCAACAACATGCACCAAATAGGGTATGTATTAGCCAAAGGCAAGACAAAAAAGTACCCGAAACCGGCGTGCGTGCACGCAACGACTAATGAATGTTGAGGAAGCGAAAGTGATCTGTCAGGATCACGGCAAGTGGGAGTCCCTGGTCTATCCCTCTGGGATACAGGCGTGAGTTTATGTATGTATGCCAATCGAATTACTATTTTTGATAATGATTCAGCGCTTATTACTTCCTTGACTATGCTTAAGCTTGTCTCAGCATGACCTAGGGAAAAACCGAATGAAGATTGATGTTATAGAGTAAAAAATATATCGTTAGTCGGTTCAGGTCGATACAGGCGATGCAATTTTTGTATACAAAATCTTTTTGAAGCACACAGAGTCAAGAAATAGATAAGGGTTTGAAGGACCTATTTATTTAAGATACTTTATTAGGTAGGTGGATAATCAGATGGTCTGACGACCTGGTTAAACAGACTGAATTTTCGGCAAAATAATTAATTTGGTTCCACTTCCGTTTTCAACCGTTTCGACATTAGAAATGTCTTTTAGTTCGCTCTGGTGTAGGCTCCGAATTCACAAAAAAGTGCGATCCCCTTATATCTCGGCGAGTTGTAAAGGTATGACATCTATATCTCGGCGAGTTGTAAAGATATGACATTCAAAAAAGCTCACAAGAAGCTCACAATTATTTTTCCGAATTTTCGGCTTTGGCTCTCGATGTTTCGGAAACGAAGTATGATATCAAAAATTTGAGAAAACCTCCCCTGGACAATTTAGTCAGCTACGAGTACAATTTGAGCCCAAGACAAAGACGATCGGGTTAAGGGTTTGTCCTGTAGCCTAACCTGGGCCTCGATTCTGTTAGTGCATTGTAGTACAATGACAGGTACACTGTCGGGTCACATGACGTGTTTTTTCGTACCAATGACGCCTAGAAGGTTTGATGGGTGTGCCCGCGTAGACTTAAAGCAGCCATGAAATGAAAACCGCCATGTTCATGCAGTTGTCATGTTACTACAATGCATTAACAGAATCTAGGCCCTGTAGGGACACGGATAGCGCCGAGTAGGCATTTTTGATTGTTTCCAGCAGTGAGTCAAGGGTAGCGCTAGAACCACGTCGTGTGTGACGAAATAAACCAAGTAATTTAACTAATAAAGTTGCTTTCATATTTGGGACACCCCTGGGGACTCACTCTTACATTGGTGACCCCGACCCTTTTTGAAAAAAGTCCAAAAAGTCAGAACGACATTTTTCACATGACATTATGACTCGATTCATTTCCAATGTGCTCGATAGTCGTGTGGGGCACGAAATCCGTGATTTTTTGGCTCCACTTGTTTACTCGTATGCGCAGACGCAGCCGCGGGCGTACCTAGTAAATAATAATATACTCGTCAAACGGGTATCGTTGTGTCGTGAAGTAGCGAGGGTTTTCCTCGGATATGTGCGATCTATAAATACGAGGAATATTTGGATCAAAACCAGTACAGATTATCCAATTTCAACTAGCAAGGTACTTAAGCAATTAATTATAAAAGAAAGTTAGGTCACAGAATCGCTCGTAGCCCCGGCTGCCGAATCGCTCGTAGCCCCGGCTGCCTGAGTGATCTTAAACGATCACGAAGGTTAAGCAACACTGGGCGCGTTCAGTGCATGGATGGGTCGCCGTCTATGCCTAACGCTAGTGGCATTTTTCCAAGCGGTTCCGTGCTTCGCAAGGCACGTTAAGCTGTTGGTGCCGGCTGCCGTCGATAGATGGCTTGACAACTTCTGACAGTAGACGAGCCACTAGTCTACAAGCCTCCACCAATCCGGACTTGGCCCCCGCGGTGGAGTATGGCCTATACCTTCCTCAGGGAAGAGACCCGTGCCCCTCGGTGGGGACATAATGGGTTGATGATGATGAGGTCACAGAATACCGAGATAAAGAAAATCCAGTCAATGGTTAAGACTGCTTCATTTTTGTCTCTTCCAATCTATCGGGTGATCATAGGAATATATTGAATGAATAAGTGATGCCAACGACCATCCTTTTTCAATCTGATTAATCTAATGGACGGATGGTAATGTTTTCGTTGCGGTGGTAGCCTAGTGGGTAGAACATTGGACTCGGAAGCGGGAGACCCAGGTTCGATTCCCAGTGCGGGCATGTACCTATGACTTTGTTTTCTAAGTTATGTACATTTGTGAAGTTATAGTAGCAATACCACTCGCTAACGGTGAAGGAAAACATCGTGAGGAAATCTGAGTGTCTGAGCTATTTACCTCAGCGCTTGAAATCGCCAATCCGCGGTGATTAAGCCCATACTCTCTCTCTGAGAGAAGGCCTGTGCGCTACAGTGGGACGTATATAGGCTGCTTATGATGAATGTTTTCGTTAATTCGTGCTAGCAACTCTCACTGGCGGTCATTGGCGACCCCCAATTGGGAAAGATGGCCGTTGTGTCACCTGACACCCATTTGCAATCAGGGGTGGTCGTTGGGAAATGTATTTGAAATTGTGTCAACGACCTCCGGCCCCAGTGGGGACAGATCACGGGGCAGGTGGGATTTTGGAGGGAATCAATTGGGCGCTAGTTTACAAACGTGTTCTACGAGTCAGAGAGCAGTACTTACTTGAATAAGTACTGACAGTGACCACCCTTTTGCAGTCCGACCAATCTGATGGGTGGTCAAATGTCATGTTTTATTCATTCGCGCCAATCGTGCCAGCAGATAATTAAGTTTATAAAAATCAGAACAAGTTGCATCAACTGCCCTTTTGTAATAAGGGGTGGTCGTTGGGAATTGTATTTAAACTAGTGTCAACAACCGCCAGTAGGAACAGACTTCGGAGGTTCTAAAATGGTTACTATCATTCATGAGTCTAATACATAATACTCTGAACTAACCGATACATACTAGACCTTTCGCGCCATTCGGTGTAGTCAGTACAAGCATCGGGTGTAATGTAGGACAGCTCCGCTGGCCTGCCTGTCTATACGCAGAAAACGGAAAACGCCGGCTTTCATAGTTTCTAGGCGGAGCCGCGGTGCTCACGTTTGACTAGCTTGAGTGACAACTTTTGATGAGTATCGTTGACAGGGTTGCTAGGCGTCCGGATTTAGCCGGACATTGACTTTTTACGGTCGTGTCAGGCTAAATATTCACGAGTCCGGCTTTCTTTAAGAGCCTACAAGACAAATTTATTCAGGTTCCAGTGTTAAGTCAGTTCTACGCACTGGAAGGTAACTACGCCTGTAGGGGTGTTTGATGAGTTTCTGTCGGTGTGTTGACCTACAGCTCAGCGAGCACATTAATAAATTTCTATATATTCTTAGCCTTGAATATATTATAATAACTTGCAAAGTGGAGGGGAAGAGAGCTCGAGGCAGACTACCCGCTGAATGGAGTGACCAGATCACCAAGGAAACCAAACTTAAGTTTCACCAGGCGGTCCACCCAGCGAACGACAGGTCCAGACGGAAATCACTCTGCACCCTTCTTCGTCATATAGCCGCCACTGACCGACTGATTGGATTGGATATTATATATTCTTAATTCCTAAAGAGATGTGTATAGACCGCTCAGATCTTTTTGGCGGTAAGCCAAAAACATTTGTGTGGACTCTACGTGCGGCTTTAAAGTTCAGAATGTCAGGCTATTTAAGACGCTGAGTCCGACTTTTGTATTCTGGGCCTGGCAACCCTACAACACTTTTACGTAGAGCGGTATAGCGCATCGGTAGACGGTGTGCCCCAATTGCGTGAAGTCGTGGGTTCGAATCCCGGCACGTCTTCCGCCCTGTATGACTTTATTTTGTAAGTTGGCAATGCAATTCGCTATCTGTGTAGGGAAACATAGAAGCTATTCGCAGGTATCTTAGGTGTTCACATACCTCAGTGCTTTCTAGTTGCTTTCTAAGAACAATGCCCTAGGAGGCTAAGTGCGCAAATCTCAGGTCTAACTAACGAATCGAGGATTTTATTAATTAAGCACTTACGAAGCGCTTGCGAAGGTGGTAGCCTAGTGGGTAGAACATTGGACTCGGAAGCGGAAGGCCCAGGTTCGATTCCCAGTGCGGGCATGTACCTATCACTTTGTTTTATAAGTTATGTACATTTGTGAAGTTATAGTAGCAGTACCACTCGCTAACTGTGAAGGAAAACATCGTGAGGAAACCTGAGTGTCTGAGCTATTCACATACTTCAGCGCTTGAAATCGCCAATGCCCGGTGGGCGCGCGCGGTGATTAAGCCCATACTCTCTCTCTGAGAGAAGGCCTGTGCCCTATAGCGGGACGTATACAGGGTGCTTATGGTGAAGCACTTACGTCCTTATCTGTAAAAACACGATTCCTTTAAAGCTCTCCTCAGATGCAGTTTATTTAATCTGTGGTTACGTATTTTCCTTCTAAAATCCCCACCACAGACTATTTCAATCGACGTTTACCGAATGTCTTAAGGAATCAAGACCGTGAGGGCCGGTATCTGAATTGAGAATTTCGCCAAGTAAATAGTTAAGTGACGCTCTGTCACGCTCTTTTCTGAGAAATTCGAAGAGACAGCACTACAGTTAACGATTTAATTAGCGAAATTCTCAATACTCTAGGGTAAATGGAAGGACGTAACCGCAGATTAATTAAACGGCCTCTGAGGAGTGTTTTAGAAGAATCGTGTTTTTTAAAATGAACACTGTTTAATTATTAGTCAGCATGACCGTTTTAATCGCTCGTAGCCCCGGCTGCCTGAGTGATCTTAAACGATCACGAAGGTTAAGCAACACAGGGCGCGTTCAGTGCATGGATGGGTCGCCGTCTATGCCTAACGCTAGTGGCATTTTCCCGAGCGGTTCCGTGCTTCGCAAGGCACGTTAAGCTGTTGGTGCCGGCGGCCGTCGATAGATGGCAGTCGTTAAGCCAAGTCAGAGGCCTTAGGGCGGCTTGACAACTTCTGACAGTAGACGAGCCACTAGTCTACAAGCCTCTACCAATCCGGACTTGGCCCCCGTGGTGGAGTATGGCCTATACCTTCCTCAGGGAAGAGACCCGTGCCCCTCGGTGGGGACATAATGGGTTGATGATGAATGATGAATGACCGTTTTCGTACACTACAGCAAAATACAGGTCAATTTAGTTAATTATTCATTTTGCTTTCAATCGTATCTAGGTCTAGCACGAACTCGAGTCATTGCCTTTTCTTTAAGTAGGTACTTAGGTGAGTTCCACTTTCCTGAATTTTAAGTTAGTTATGCTAATTTTAGACTAGTATTTTGGTCACAGCAGGTTTGATCATCGGCAGTAAGAATTTTCCATTTGTTTCAAACTCTATTTCATGGTGATGCGGTTCAATTTCAAGTGGGATAAGTTACACCGTGACCCAGGTCACGGGGGGGGAGATAGTTGTAATAAATCTGCTTACTAATACTTAAACGGTCCCTAGTGAAGTAAAATAAAATCCGAATATCGCTCGAAAACCCGTCCATATAGGTGACTAGCTACGGAACCCTGCAGCGCGCGTGGCCCGACACGCACTTGCCAGGTTTTCGACTTTGTCCAAATGGTACCGTTTCATAAAACTACAATTAATTGTTTATTGTGACAATTCTATGTACATTCCTTCTTGTTAACTTGTAGATTTTGTCGACTTCTTGTCGAATTTGCAATCTACATCGATATCATTGTCACCATGTAAACCATGAATTGTAGTTCTATGAAGAGATCCCAAGCTTGTACTGTGTCCCAGCGCCCGTTTTTTTAAGAGTACAATTCATTGTTTACTATGTCATCTCGATGAACATTGCAAGGTCGATGAACCCACAGATCATCAAGTAGGAAGATTCTACTACTCTATGCACATCGAGTTGTCATTGTAAACCATGAATTGTAGTTGTATGAAAGAGATCCCAGATGGTAAGAGTACGAGAAATAGGGGGTAAAATTACGATACTAAAGAAGCTGTTATCAGTTATTGCGTCATAATAATTGTGTCTTATATATTACTAATATCGAATTGATGCCTTGCTTCATTAGCTGTTTTCAATTTCGTAGCATCTAAGGTAGAACCTCACTGACGCTACGTACACGATGGACGCGATACGACTACGTCGAGTCTGGTGCGCACACTCGTCATACGCGACGCGACGCGTATTTGGCATCAAACGCTGTTTTCACTTCTCTGTATAACCTCTGTATAACTAATAATTAGGTAATAATTTTGTATAACTTCTGAAAATATGATGTATGACTCTGAGAGCGAGTTTGAGAGTTATATATGAAGTTAGTGATTTTCTGTTAGCATGCGGGTGCCAAAAAAAATTAAAATGTTTACATCATATCACCAAACCAAATCAATGAATCTCTCCAATTTCGAACAACTAGACACTCCTCGATGTGACTTTCTCATCGCTGCATCTGATGCGCCACGCGCGTCTCTTCTCTCCATGAGAGAAGGCCTGTGCCCTACAGTGGGACGTATATACGCTGCTTATGTAGCGTTAAACAGTGTACCAGACAAAAAATTTAATGAAAGGAAGTATTTAAGAATGCACAAAAAAAAAATAGTACTTATAACAAGCATAATATAAGAAGGCTTAGGCTAAGTGTGTAAGCATACAAATTGAAGCGGCCAGATCGCACGTGGCGTCGTGTGCGTAGCATCAGTGTGGTTCAACCTTTACGAGCGACAAGATTGATTTGAAACACTAAGCATAACTTTAATTGGACCATATTGCGTGGGAAAACTGGTGGAGTAGGGTGAAAGAACTGGTTGTTGGCATTGTTTAAAGTGGGGCAAACTGCTAGTTATTGGTACAGTAATAATCGCAGATGCACTTATTAACCATAACAAATCGTCAGTCAATCGCTTGCAGAAATACACGGCGCTTGCTTCTAAACGCTAGCTGTAAAATTTAAAAAATCGTGTTGATTGCAGGTTATTAAATATAATAAGAACACAATTTTTAAAATTTAATTAGGGATTATTCAGTTATTACGTCAACACAATTCTAGGGTCAGCGGACTAAGGCACATATAAGTCCAAAACATAATTTTATGAGGCAGAGAAAAAGCCTTTTATAAATTTCCTCTTTAACATTTTTACTATCGTTATTACATTATCGGAGAGCTGTTATGAAACAATGAATTTAACATACATGTTTAGAAATTAAGCAAACTGCTATTTTAATTACTTGTGGTGTATAAAACGTTAATTTAACAATTCCATTTATGCGTTTTGTCCGCCGATCCTAGACACTAGTAAATAATTAGATGGCATAGATTTCGATTTGTTTTAACTTTATGATACATACCTAACTGACTAACACCCGGTTTCTCGTACACAAACCATCCGTTAATCTACTTTTTTGATGCACTTTGGCTAACGCACAGCTGCTGATAGCCGATTAACATATCGTTAGTGAACGAGAAACCGGGGGTAACTGGGACCTCTTGCAGATGCACAAGATGGCGTTACACTTTGTTCCACTGCCTTGGTGGTCTAGCGGTCTTGGTTACGATTGGTAATTGGGTTCCATTCGGCCGCCGTTCTTGTGCAAATGGCCCCAATCTGATGTTTTACCAGATTTCTGATGTCCTGGGGATGCTGACCAGGGCAAGTGATTGTGTGAGTGTGTAAAATAACGAACAATAGGATACGATGCTCATCAGTTTCTATGACAACATTGCAATGGTATATTCTGTGTGTCAAATAAAGTTTAGCTAGATGTAAACAAACCATTGACAAAAAATTCCAAAAATGAAACATCTGCTTGGCCTCGATGGAATTGATTCCTTAGAGGACCCAAATAAAGTCTCCTTTAATTTCCGTCCCTTTATACAGCTTTAAAATAAATGGTTTCTACTATAAGTTACAGCTTCGATGTCAAATCGCGCACCTACGGATCTGGGGCGCTACTACGTAAGTCCTCCACTGTATAGAGTTGTCTGATGTAGCCTACTCTGAACTGTCAAAATATACATTCATATTGTGTCAACACTTGGAAGTCGTCAAAATGGTTAAGCCAATAGAGTGACAGTTACGCGATAGAAGGGCTGGTTAGTGCACAGTTGATGGTTTATGCACTTTTTATGGTGATAACATTTCCAAACGGGTTTTTATATCGTATTGTAATTTAAGGACGTCGTGGCGTCTGGTTAGATGGGGCGCAACTTTATGGTGATAACATTTTCAAACGGGTTTTTATGTCGTATTGTAATTTAAGGACGTCGCGGCGTCTGGTTAGACGAGAGGCAACGGTGGCCTTGGGTGGCCACAGGCGTGGGCCACACAGAAAGGTCGTGGGCCGAGGGCGCGGAAAAGACGCGACACGTTGGTTTCTGCTCTGTGGTCTGTGACTCCATGCGACGCGTCCCGTCTTTTCCGCGCCCTCGCCCCACGTCCTTTGTGTGGCCCACGTCTTAGAGATAGATTGACGGTCACCGGGACACGTGGGGTCTGGGCCTTATTTCATAGAACAGGTTTTACTGCGACTATTCGATGTACATTGCTTGGCTGACTATTAGCTGGTTAACCAAGTACTTAGCTAGTAGTAGTAGGAAGACAAACTATGAAGCGAAAGAGGTCTGTCGGGATCGTGGCAAGTGGCAAACTCTAGTCTCCGCCTACCCCTCCCGGATATAGGCGTGAGTTTAGCAGAAAACTTAACCACTTGAGGTAGCTTGATGCTGTGCATTTTTGAGACCTGTAAGAACCTAAAAATAATAATTTTATGGTTTTATTTTTTTCCGAGTTTTTCTACGTTTCCTGCGGTACAAAAACGATGTCGCTCCAATCTAAGTTTCATGCAAGTTCCCCATTTTTACAATTCCGCAAGCGGGTCAAAGTAATTTTTTCCATCTTACGCCTAAGCGCACAGCCTGCCGTCACACGATGACACAGAAAATACGACTATTCGAATACTAGGCCGCGCAGTTATTCTGTGAGACAGGCGATCTGTTCTAAACGAACATGCCTTAGATGTAAACAATTAGATACTATGAACATTACTTGTGTGCAATAAAGAATTTTAGTCCGCACGTGGGGGTAACGTGATCATAGTCACAGATCGTTTGCACATCTCTTACTGTCTTTACAGTGTATGTGTGAGTAATTAACTACTTTGGAAATTGATTAATAGTAATTTACTACGCATCACACTACGTCAATTACTCACACATACACTGTAAAGACAGTAAGCGATCTGTGAGTAATTGACGTAGTGCGATGCGTAGTATCAGACCGCCATCTTGCGAGGTACCTAGATATTTCGACGGTTTATTCACCATATCTATTCGATAGCATTCATGCCAAAAACGGCCGTTTTTGGCGCTCATGCTTTCTAGTCCTAGGTTTTTTGCCTTGGGGCCTAAGAGTCACTATTAACACGATTGAGAGATTGTACAGACACTTTTCGCAAATTCATCATCATCATCAGCCACCCGACGCCCACCGCAGGGCACAAGCCTCCCTCGTGGTTTTCATAACCATGAGGGGTTTTGCCATAATCGCCACGCTTATGGCAGGCGGGTTGGCGATTCGCAAATTCGATCTGCACAAAAAGGTATTTTATTTTATTTATTTAATTATTTTTTAAAGATATATTTTTTCATCGTTGGTGCTATTGTTACTGACTCCCTGCAGAGCCCCTTAGAAGAGATGATTGAACCACCTAGACCAATCAGCTATGCGTACATATCTGTCTAATCAGCAAATAAACAGAGCCCACTGTTGAGCACATGCCTCATGTTTTTCACGCCAACCGTTGATCCGTTCTTGGCCATCATTCAGTGGTTACCTTAGTCCACTGACCATCTCGTCTACCCAAAATAACCCACCCATCTTCTTTTTAGTGCCCAGACCAAACATTTTTTTTTTGTGTTAGCTTTGTTTACTTCTGTGAACTTTCATCTCGCACAATGCACGTAGGTATACAGTAAGTTCTGCAAGAGAACACAGTTTACCTTTGTTATTTGTAATGAGTCGTCATTTGTTTGTAGTAGCTTGTTATTCGTTGCCACAGAAACGAGGTGGATTATGAATATTTTTATTTTATTCTGAGGTTAGCGAAGAAGCTAAGCTACAGCCTGTTTGACAATGTCTTGACGAGTTTCGGTTAGCTTTAAATTTTTCTTTCTATATAAAATTATATTTGATGGTCGACGGTATCCCGCAGGGGTAGGCAGAGACCAGAGTTTGCCACTTGCCACGACCATGACCAGCCTCCTTTGCTTCATGACTTAGTCACTACATTCATACATTCTACAAATGCGGTCAGTTGAGTAACTAAGTATGAAAGTCGCAAGCAACTAAGCGTGTACCTACTTACCTGTTTCGTTTCATTCAGCCTTGGTCTGGGTGTGTTTGTGTGGTGTCCGGAAGAGATCGCTCTAAGCGTTAAGACCGTCAATTATATATTATTTGTAATTCTCTTTTCTGGATGTGCAATAAATAGTTCTCTATAATCGGCCTTAACACTTTTTTTTCTGAAATACTATCAAAATCAAGAAATTAATAATAGCACATCAACCTTTTCATTTTAGTTGCAAAGTCAACCGTAACGTGACTGAGTAGAGTGCACGCATGGAAAGGTCGATGTCCTGTCGACTGTACGCCAGGGCTGAATAAAATTTAATATAATAAAAATATTCTATCACCTAACTACGTCTATGTTGTGTCATCGAGACTGGATGGAAAAAACCTATCGTAAATAAAATATTACCACGAGCGTGCAAAGTTTTTTTTTAATTAACTCACGACGCAATAGACAAAAAATCTAAAGAGTAAATTAATTAATCTAATCCGTGCAGTGAGTAGTTACCTACTTGGGTAGTGCTAATGTTACGTCAAAATTGTATAACAAATTGTCAAAATTGTCAAAATTGTAACGTTCAGTAGACATTTCAACGTGTATTTTTTCGGAACAAAAATTAGTAGGTATTGCTTTACTTTCCAGAGTAAAGTCTGCCACTGTGCGATATCTCTTGATCAGCCCTTCTATCACGTAACTTTCCACTCTATCGGGTTAAACATTTAGACGACTCCAAAGTGTCAAATTATATACATAATTTACATACGTATTCGATAGTTCGGAGCAGGCTAAATCAGACAACTCCATACAATGGACTTACGTGGGCGCACCTCTGGCGTGAATCAGCGCCAAAGCCCTGCCTTGGCATCATGCTGAGACTGGCCCATTTTTAGGGTTCCGTACCCAAAGGGTAAGGGACCCTATCACTAAGACTCCCCTGTCTGTCCGACCGTCCGTCCGTCCGTCTCTCACCAGGTTGTATCTTATGAACCGTGATAATTAGACAGTTGGAATTTTCACAGATGATGTATTTCTGTTGCCGCTATAACAACAAATACTAAACACAGAATAAAATAAATATTTAAGAGGGCTCCCATACCACAAACGTGATTTTTTGCCGTTTTTGCTCGATATTAATGACGGCAACAGGTAGACGCTTGAAATATTCAAATGTTGTATAGATAAGGGTACGCAACCCTTCGTGCGCGAGTCCGACTCGCACTTGGCCGGTTTTTGAAAACTTTATACGACTAAGTTTCAGGTACTTACAGGCACAGAAAAATTTTTTTTTGTTCTGTGCCTACAGGTATTTTACTAAAATGTGTCCTGTGGTTTACTAATTCAATTATGCACCTACTGTATGGTTTATTAACTTGAGTATGTTCCTACTATGTATAAGTCTTTGTTATGTTGTCATATAAGGTCTATTATTTATAAGAACAGAATTCCTTAAAACATTCGGTAAACGCCGATTAAAATAGTCCGTGGTGGAGATTCTACTAGGACAAGCAGATTAGAGAAGTGCTTTAGAGGAATCGCGTTTCTATAAATAAGGCTGTTCTACAAGTCACTGCACTGACCTGGACTTAATTCCTATTTTCACACATACATAATCGTGGACTGCCTCGTTGGTCGAGCGGTTGCACAAATGGCCTCAGTCTGGGTGTATTTCCATGTTTGTGATATCCTTGCCTGGTTACCACAGCTCAAGGTATCCTAGTTTGGGACCAGGTCAAGTGATTGTGTTGTGTGGAAGTTATTATTTTTATTATTATATGTCATCTAACAGTCTTATTTATAAAAAATCGATCCCACTTAAAGACTTAAGATGGAGTTAATGCCGGTTTATGAGGGGAATTCATGTTCTAGTTATAGTTAGATCTGAGATTTCCGCACTTAGCCTCATAGTTGGGCCATTGTACGCAGCAAGCGCTACGGTACGTAAATACCTCAGACACTAGGGTTTCCTCACGATGTTTTGGTATTGCTACTACAACTTCATAAATGTACGAAACTTAGAAAACAAAGTCAGGCCAGAATTCGAACCCACGACCTCCTGAATGAGAAGTCTGTGTTCTACCGCTCCGCCACCACCGCACTAGGTATTGATGTTATAAACCGGCTTTATAAAGACGGTGTGTCTTAAGTGTTCTAATTGGATCGACTTTTTATAAATAAGACTGATAGTAATTAATTTTAGACTATCCATCATGCCATCAAAAACATAACATGTAAAAAAAAGGCAAGTCTCGCAACTCAGTTCTTTTACCGTAAAAAGTTGTGAGATTATTAAGTGGGTTAATTTATTCTGTCCCTCCTTAAAGGTCCTCTGCCTCAAGTTATTACGTAATTAGCTTACCTAAAAACATCTTATAGTGACCATATCGATATTAAAAATCTTTTATGTTTTAAATAAATAGATTGACTTGGAAATCGCACTACACAATCTTATTTAATATAATATGTACTACTTGTGAGATAATAATATATTGTGTTTTCATGCGATGGATGATTTGAAGCTTCTACGTCTGCTAGAAGTGAGTTTTCTCCAGCTAGAGTTTTGATGATCGGTTAGTCAGTCAGTGAGTGAGTGACAAAATTAAGAAACTTTGACTAGTTATAACTCTTAAACGACTGGTTCAAAGTAAATGAAAATTTAACTATACCGTGTGTATACAATGCTTGGCTATTGAAAATTTAAACTTCTAGTTTAATCCACAGAGAAGTGAAAAGGATGGTACGGCCGTGCCGCATTTTTGCTCGACTTGGCGAGGACACTGCCGTGCCTCCAGATAATCGAAGTCATGCATCATCACAATCATTCACGCGGCCACAGACACACACAGGCGCGTACAAAACATAACCAGTATCAGCCAGTGTATTTCCGCAGTACAGTAGTGCTGTCGGCTTTATTGGCCGCGTTATGTTCCCTTAACTACCCCTCTCGACGATCATTTAGCCAACTTGCGTTACAATTGAGTGCATTTCTTTATTAATCTAGCCAAGATATACACGCTGAAATCTGGGTGGTTTGAAAGCCGTGTTTATCTACCCCTTAAGGGTACCTCTTTTAAGTATACAGAAAAATTTAACAAAAAAATGAGTTGAGAAATGTTGTTTTCAGTTAAAAAACCTGGTCTTGCCTCTCGTGACATCTCCGTCTATCAGAACAAGGCACGCACGCACCGCTCTGGCTAACTACTAATGGTTCTAATAGATTCGAGTTTGTGTCGAGATATTTTATAGAAAGTGCCTTTTTAAACAAAACAAACGCTATTGTTAATGCACGTTCATTTTCCTATGGCTTTCGAAACACCCAAAATTGGTGTAGAGGTGACCTTTAGTAGTTTTATAGTATATTATGTAGTATATTACGATAGTTTTTGGTAGAATTGTTCATCGAAAATAGAACATAAGTCTCGGACTCTTGTTCTCAGTTTCCGATGCGCTCCGAAGTTTCAATGAGTTTAATGCTATTTCTTGCAACTAAAAAGTTCACTAAGTCGGTATTTCTGACTTATTGCATTTAATTGTGACGCAAATTGAAGCAATATTAACATCGAGAGTAGAGAGGCTGACCGTTATTAGATCATTGGCTTCTCAATCGACTAAGCTCCTGATCCTTCCTTGTGTGAGCGCTGGTAGAGCAATGGTAGAACGCCGACCTCACATTCGGAAGGTCGTGGATTCGAATCCCGGCCTGTGCATATCATGTATCGATGACTTTATTTTGTAAGTTACGTACATTTGTGAATTTATAATAGCAATACCACTCGCTAACTGGAGATTTGATGAAAACATCGTGAGGAAACCTCAGGGCTTAAAATTGCCAATCAGCGGAGGGCACGCGAGGTAATTAAGCCCATACTCTCTCTCTCTCTAAGAAAATACTTAAACCCTGTAGTGGGACGAATATAGGCTACATCAAAAATATATTGAAAGGAAATTCGCACGGCAATCTCAATCGCTTCGCAAAACCAGGGACTAGCGAAAGAAAGAAGACATTAATTTATAACATAAACATATACACAAACGACATATATACACATACATGAATAAAATATTACATTTTAGATTTGCTCATTAATTACCTCCAACTTCGTCCGGGTGCAGTTGAATTATTAAGGTTAACAAAAAAAACCGTACCGCAAGTGTGCACTTGCGTAAATTTTCATACATTTTTATAAATGCGGGCATTTGACCGCATGCTAAGTAACCGCAATTATGTGTGCATACATGTATGTATATATGTACGTATATTTATTCCGTGTGGCACCGGATTAAGAATAAGAATTCGGTGGATGTCGTAGAAGGCGACTAAGGAAATCAATTACCAGGAGACGGGCAGCAGCGTCTTACTGAGATTCCAACCGCATACTGCGATCGCCAACCCGCCTGCCAAGCGTGGCGATTATGGCAAAACCCCTCATGGTTATGAAAACCACGAAGGAGGCCTATGTCCTGCAGTGGGCGTCAAATGGCTGATGATGATGTATTCTGGCAAGGCTAGAACTTTGACGTTGTTGTTATTGACTTTTTACAGCAGTTTGTACTAAGATATACCTACGCGCGCCAAAAATTACCCTCCTCGCTTTGCTAGCCGTGTGGGTCTGCCGAATTAACATTTTTCTACACAATTCAATACCGACAGTGCGATTGCAGTTCAGCTAGATAACGGTTTAGTAGGTCGCCGGTCGTGCCGAAACCGTAACCAAATTGCGACCACAAAATAACCACGGCCGCTAAGTATCTATACTACATTACGGACCCATTTTCCATATACGTAAACAACGCTCAGTTTATTGCTCAGCAGTCGGTTAGTTGGTTATTTCTTATTTCAGTTTTTATTTTTATCTCCTTTTTTATTTATTATTTTATTTTTTATTTAATACGGAGATATTACAGAAACATGCCACTTATTCTAAACTTCGATGATAAAAATATGTACTAGGCATGCATCCAAAAACATATCTCACTAAGAACTTTATTATGAGTAAGTTTAAGGTGAGGGCGTGTATTGAGTAATTCATGAAGAGTACATGAATTATTTTACAGCAATAATATGTGACACAACTTATAGAGACTAAATTAAAACTTAATGAACGTTCATGTGGGGTCCTGAAGTGAGTGCACAACACAATATTGAAGTCTTCCGGTTTCTCCCACACCAGCAAACCGCCAATATCAACAGCATGTCGTATCACTTAATAACTTTTTATACTTTTTTCCGTGTGGCGCCGGATTAAGAATAGCGTCACTCCATTTCCTTCCGTGGAAGTCGTAGAAGGCGACTAAGGACATACATTACCAGGAGACGGGCGGCAGCGTCTTCCTGAGATTCCTACCGCGTACTGCGATCGCCAACCCGCCTGCCAAGCGTGGCGATTATGGCAAAACCCCTCATGGTTAGGAAAACCATGAGGGAGGCCTATGTCCTGCAGTGGACGTTAAATGGCTGATGATGATGATGATACTTTTTTTTGGTATTTGTGTCGTTTTCACACTCGCGCGAAAACGACGAGTCGACTGAGATATTATTTGTCAAAACACAAAACAAAAGTAAGAGTCGTCGTGGACGATGGCTCTAAGGTGCAGTTATTGATGGAAAGGTTATTTGACATAGGGTTTATCTAAAAGCGGACATCGAATCTGAGAGTGCTTGCGTGAGTCACCATTTGGGCTGCTTTGGTTAAAATTTCACAATTTTTGCGCAAAACATGCAAACATAGACTAGGTTATCTTATGAGTTTCCTTTAATAAGGAAATATGAAATTGAAGCGGTGGTAGACTAGTGGGTAGATCATTGGACTCGGAAGCGGGAGACCCAGGTTCGATTCCCAGTGCGGGCATGTACCTACGACTTTGTTTTCTAAGTTAGGTACATTTGTGAAGTTATAGTGCTACTTCAATTTAATCATCATCATAAGCAGCCTATATACGTCCCACTGTAGGGTGTGCCCTCCTCTCAGAGAAAGAGTATGGGCTTAATCACCACGCGTGCCCACCGCGGATTGACGATTTCAAGCGCTGAGGTATGTGAATAGCTGAGACACCCAGGTTTCCTCACGATGTTTTCCTTCACCGTTAACGAGTAGCATTGCTACGACTTACGAATAAGAGGACCATAGAAGTATTTCTTCCAACAAAATTCACTCTCAAACATCCTGTTCTTTCGATTAGTCCGTACCAATGAAACGAGCGCAAGATGTGCTGTTGAGTAAATCACTCTGTGATTGGTTCATTCTGTGCGCCATGCGTGACGACGTGAACGTTGATTGGCAACAGTAAATGGCAGCGTAAGTTATGATTGGTTTTATACAAAAACGTCAAACCATTGACTTCACGACGTATACCCGTCGAAATATTTAGGTACCTCGTAGGATGGCGGTCTGACGGTCGCAGATGCGTACATATTTTGGCGCGTATAGTACTGAACTCGCTCCGATTAGTAACACAACACGATTGACAAGCACCGCCCGCGTTCCCACAATTTGATGAGGGTTAATTTTTTTGCGCTAGTTAGATATCTATGTTTTTAACTGTCACTGGCTACTACAAATTCACAAGGCCATTCCTTTTTTAATCTGTTATTCTCCGTTGTAAGCACGATCAAATCGATTTATGCCCTCTAAACGTATTGGCAAAGTTTCGTGTCAAAGCGTCGTTTATAAATAGAAGCCGAACTACATACGTTCGCACGGGAATTGCTCCTTGAGGAGCCGCCTTCAATCGCCTTCTTTAACTAACCGAGTTGAACAGTCTTCGGTCCCCCCCCTCAGGATCTACGCAACTCTCATCAGTTGCGCAACTCGACGCACCGCGCATGCGTTAGTTTCTGTTACAGTTACCTACTAAACCGCCAGCGCTGGGTAATGGACCTTACGCAACTCGGTAGCGGAGGTCTGAAACGACTTTTTTGCTTAAACGCCATTATGATAGTTGACAACTGGGCTTTTTTTTTTCACTAGAGAGGCCTAGAGGACTAGAGAATTTTTGGAGGCGGAGTTCTAAAAGGACATCTTTTTGTAAGCGCCATTATGATAGTTGAAAAAAAAATTGTGAGGCCATTTTAAAATATGAAGATTTTTTTCTCCAACTAATATATAATATAAGTACATATGTACCTACGTTTTTTTAAAATTTAGATATCTGTACTTTAGTGAAGTTTTATCAAAATTCTATGAGATTTTTATGGTTAGGAAAACCATGAGGGAGGCCTATGTCCTGCAGTGGGCGTCAAATGGCTGATGATGATGATGGTGATGAGATTTTTTAATGGTATATATTTTTTAGTATCCTATGTCCTTTGTAGGATAAAAATCAATAACACTCCAATCTAATAATAACGCATGTTCCGTATTACAACCTTCATCCTTCAGATTTTATTAAATAGATTGAGTAAATTTTGTTAAGAATATACGAATTGACCTTGGGATCAAAGTGCCTTATTAAAGTACTACCAACAGTGCGATGATACTTCCAAGTATGGAAACTGTTTCAGCAATAGGTAGCCAGTATATAGTCTAGCTGGCTACCTGACTAGGGATTCCAAAAAGTATCGATACGGTAAAAGTATCGACGTTACAGTAAAAAGTATACTTTCCAAAACAACAACATAACACAATAAAACCGGCCAAGTGCGAGCCGGACTCGCACACGAAGGCTTCGGTACCATTATCAATACAACATATTCAGCCTGGTGACAGACGGACGGACGGACAGCGGAGTCTCAGTAATACCCTCTTACTGAAATGACCTTTGGGTACGGAACCCTAAAAAAGTATCACGTTTGCTGTATGGGAATACAAAAAACGTGATCTTTTTGCCATTTTTTGCTCGATATTAATAACGGCAACGGGTAGACGCTTGAAATATTCAAATGATGTACCTATAGATAATGGTACGGAACCCATCGTGCGCCACTTCGACTCGCACTTGGCCGGTTTTATAAGTACAATCTTGAACGTAGGTAGGTAAGAATTTTTCTACGAAATGTGCCATCTATAGTAATTTTTTTTATAAAGCACGCTGGCAGGTCTACGATAACAGATCATATTTTCATCATAAGTGAAACTGGATGCGGGCAATTATCAGTTGTTCCAACTGCCTGCCCGTCTACAAATAATAATAATAATAATAATAATAATAAGTAGCCTATATACGTCCCACTGTAGGGCACAGGCCTTCTCTCAAAGAGAAGGCATGGGCTTAATAATCACCACGCGTGCCCACCGCGGATTGGCGATTCCAAGCGCTGAGGTATGCGCATAGCTCTGACACTCAGGTTTCCTCACGATGTTTTCCTTTACCATTAGCGAGTGGTATCGCTACTATAACTTCACAAATGTACATAACTTACAAAGGCATAGGTACATGCCCGCACTGGGAATCGAACCTGGGTCTCTCTCGCTTCCGAGTCCAATGTTCTACCCACTAGGCTACCACAAATAATATTTTATTCACAAAATATAGTTGATACTAAAACTTACATCGATAATAATAAGGCAATTATTCTAAGACTCGCAGTATCGATACCGTCGGATTTTCACATTACATATAGCCTTTCAACTAGCTCAAGAGCTCTCACACAAGCAGATAACCTCTAGGTCGCCTGCGCCGGCGCAGCCGCTTTGTGCTGTGGTTATTTTTACGACCACCGCAGAGCTGGCCGTCCAGTGGTCCCCACCGCCGACTGAAAGGAGCCGTGACGGAGGCCACCAGGCAAGATGGCGGCGTTTTATGTGCACCGTTTATGGTTGCAGTTGCAGCTGTGTGCAGTTGAGGTCTTATTTGAAGAGACTAGTTAAATGGGCGAGGAGATATGAGGAGACATATTGTCGAAGTGAAAATTTCTTTAGACGCACTTTTAACCGTATACGGTAGAGCCCAAAGAGGAAGGGTAATGATTTTAGTTCTCTATGTATAAATTGTATGTATGTATTTATGTATATATTTAGGGACGTTAAACCATAGGGCTTAAACTACAAATCGGATTTTCATCAATGAGGTGTCAATCGATTCTTAATTATGATCCGGGGATCATGGGCTCATGGGCACGATATTTTCCTTCACTGTTAGCGAGAAATAAAAACAAATATACGCAATAAATTAATGTAAAAACAGAAACCAAACAGGGTCTCTATAAAAATTTCAAAGAACTTTATTTTTTTTCATACACGCATTAAACTGCAGCGTCCCAGAGCGATCTGGATTTGCCACTTGCCACGGTCCCGAAAAACCTCTTTCGCTGCTTTTGATTTTCATTCAAGTAGAGGAACCAAAGGCTGAGTCGCAGGGTAAATGCACCCATAACTCATCACCCGGAGAAAAGACAGAGACGTTTTTATGACAATAAAATAACAATTTACGACAGATGTAATGCAAAAATCATGCGCCTATTAAGATAATTTAATGATTTATTATCGTTTCGGCTTGCGGAATGGAATCGGTATTTAATAAACGAGATTGATTGGTAGGTACCTCATTTACTTGTCATTAGAAAGAGATAACTAGGCTGACAACGTGGGAGCTTCAAAATGACAATAGACTGTCAACAAAAGTAAGTGGTGACACAGAAAAAATTATGATAACTTCCACACGACACAATCACTTGTCCTGGTCCCAAACTAGAATACCCTACCCTAGGATACGAAACTAGGATAGTAAACATAATACAAGTGTGATTGCAAGGTTGAAGGTCGCAGGGGAATCGTTTTTGTAATGTTGATAAAGACAACTATATAACATAGAAGCGGTGGTAGCGGAGCGGTAGAACGCCGGCTTCTCATTCGGGAGGTCGTGGGTTCGAATCCCAGCATGTACCAATGACTTTGTTTACTAAGTTACGTACATTTGTGAGGTTATAGTAGCACTACCAGTGGCCAACGGTGAAGCAAAACATCGTGAGGTAACCTGAGTCTCTGTGGTGTTCACACACCTGAAAGCTTGAAATTGCCAACCCGCGGTCGGCACGCGTGGTGATTAAGCCCTTACTCTTTCTCTGAGAGTAGGCCTAGTGTTGCCAAAAAATCGATTAGGGTCACCCTTTGGGTACGGAACCCTAAAAAAGAAATGTAATTTTTTTGATTGTATGAAAAGATTAAGAATAAACTTAACTTTATTTTTGCTTATTGGAAGTTATCTATCGCCGAAGAAAATGTTGTCAGGTTTTGAGTTTTTGAATAACACGATGCATATTGTAGCGAACATCTAGAGAAACGATTAATAAGAAAATAAATTACAGTCCTGTCCATCCTACGGTTGTCTGAAAAATATCGCGTTCAGCGATAAAGCCGCCAGTTGTATACTATGTAACTGAGATATTTCAGAAAATGTATGTAAGAATAACAATAAAATAAGTTTATTGCCATTCACAATGGCAATAAACTTATTTTATTCTTATTACCTTTATTAATACCTTTATTATGTATGGTATCCAACAGAGTTTTAATCTAAATCTACTCTAATCATAGAAGTATTTAATAAAACAAGCGAGCAAAGCGATTGTGCTCCTGGCCGAAAATACTAACAGTATAGCGGTTTCATAATTGGCTGTATAGCTAGAATCCAAGCCACGTCACAGCATGACGAGCCAAAATTCCCGTGTAGCGTGATCTTTGTTCAAATGCTGAAAACGTCACCGGATGTACTTATGTTTAATACTGGTATTAATTTAAGTAAATAGTGCTCACGCCGACGATTCCCTCGTACGTTTACACTATTTTTTATAGTGATAATATCCCATAATCGTATAGTAAAAAACCCGGAAACCGGCTTGCGCGCATGCAACCACTAATGAATGTTGGTGAGGATATCGTGGCAAGTAGCAAACACTGTTCTCTGCCCACCCCTCCGGGATACAGGCGTGAGTGTATGTTATGTATAAAAAAAGACAAAAATAATATCTGTCAGTCAAAAAACACGTTGTCAGCGCGTTGTGCCTAATTTACCTTTTGATCATTTGTTGCTCTGCCCTATCAAACGTTCCTAATTTAATTCCAGATACTCAATAAATAGTATCTTAGAAAATATTTTCTGTGTCAAGTCGGAGGCACGTCTCCTGAGTTTCCCTGAGCCCACGTTACGGGAGGTATATATTCAAACAAAAATTAAATCGTTTATGAATAGTCGATTCTAATGACAGCGTCCGTGGCTGTTAGTTAGTTGTCTTAAAAAACCGGCCAAGTGCGAGTCGGACCCGCGCACGAAGGGTTCCGTACCATTATCTATACAACATTTGAATATTTCAAGTGTCTACCTATTGCCGTATCGAGCAATAAACGCAAAAAAAAATCACGCTTGTTGTATAGGAGCCCCGCTTAAATATTTATTTTATTCTGTTTTTAGAATTGGTTATTTTAGCGGCAACAGAAATACATAATCTGTCTCATCAATTCAACTGTCTCACTATCACGGTTCATGAGATACAGCCTGGTGACGGACGGACGGACGGACAGCGGAGTCCTAATAATAGGGTCCCTTGCCCTTTGGGTACGGAATCCTAAAAACTAACGAAGAAGCTATTTTCAAATGTTTATTTCTTTAACAAAGGATTTTTACCCGTTTCGTAGGGTCCCCGTTTAATAAAATCTAAGTAGGTGAAGCTAAGATACGAGTAATAAGAACGTTTTATTGCGTGAGCTTCATTAGATACTTAACAATATTATCATCCGAGCACGCAGGCGGTACGTAAAACATCGCGCGAGTATTGTATCTGTGTTAATGCAAATGAACTTTGTATTTGGGTTGCTAAAAATACAGTTGTTCGACTGACGCCGAGGTTGGCCACTTATTTTGAGGACTTGCATGAAAAAAGATAAGAATAACGGGCCAGGGGTGCCATCCTTTTTTAAATGTGGTCTACATTTGAGTATATGGTTTTTAACTTCAACTCGATACCTCCACGCGTTCCCGAGATAAAGGGTCTTGACAGACGGACGGACGGACGGACGGACAAAAAAGTGATCCTATATTGGTTCCGTTTTTTCCTTTTGAGGTACGAAACCCTCAAGAAAACATAATAAAAATTTGTTCAGTTTTTAGTTCAATTCCGGTAACGGTCTTAGGCCTGAGATACACACAAAGGATGTGGGGCAAGGGCGCGAAAAAGACCTGTCATCTTTCCAATTCACTTTCAGACAAAATGTAGGTACTGAAGCGGATGGGACGAAGCCCACACAGAAGAGACGGGTCGAGGGCGCGAACTCTTTACAACAACGACGCGTCATGCATGTCTCTTCCGCGCCCCCGTCCCACGACCCTTATGTGTGGCCTGGGCCTGACGATAAATGTAACTTCCCTAACTTAAAAACGAGAACTCCATATTTACTACACACTATTTCAAATTAGGTAGATGAGTATTTGTTTTTGAATAAAATAAATCAAAATTTACCTTCTTCAAATATAGGTACATATTTTTAATTTGCAATGCCATATAATAGTAACTCCCACGGATAAATTAACGGATGCGCGGTAAGTAGATATGATACCCGCCATAGTGAAATAGGACCCTACGCTAAATTGATAAAGTAAACAGCGTTTAACAATTTTATTTAACATTCGACCGGTTTTTTATTCAACCTCTGACCTTACTCCAGTGTCCTAGACCTTACTAACTGGCATAACGTAATGCGCACCTTTAAAACACAGAATTACATGTTTTTTTTTTATGAAAGCAGGTATTTGGAAGGAGACAAAAAGATTTTAAGTGCCTTTTTGTCTCCCTATCTTTAACTAAAGTAACCAAGAGATGAACAAAATGATTATGTTATCATTCTAACATGTTAACAGGCAGAACACCTATTGCAGAGTGGTTTGCTAAAAAAAATTGGGCATTTTAATTCGCTGTACCGGCGACAGCAAATCAAACTTTACAAAATTGTTTTTGCATAAAAAATAATTCGTAAAATAACTGTGTTAAGGACTCGCAAGTAAATTTTCATTTGCTGTCGACTGAACTCTTACAGATTAGAGGGTATTTGTGACAATTTTTTTTTACCAAATAAAGGAGTGGAAAACTTTCGCTAGCAGCATTTTGTAACTAGTCAAATGACCCCCCGGCTTCTTGGAATGTGTTAATAAATAGCTGACAATTGTTTTCTGTACGCCAATGTAGCAGATGACCGATTTTTACTATTAGAAACCGAGGGTGAATTTTTTTATAGATAAAATCCAGGGTAGCCTTTCATTTGTAACAGAATCATAATTCGCCCAACACGCCACGATTGCGCAACAGAGATCCATAGTTTTGCAACGCTAATTTAATTTAAACGAATTCAAAGCGTCGAAGGAAAAATAACTGTCGGGTAAAACAAAGAACCAACCTTGAGTTAGACTTGCTGGTTTTTGCCGATCCGTTTGTTGCGAACTCGATCTCACTGCCGCCAAAACTGGCGACCAATGGCACGTCACCCTCGGCGATCATGTTTTTTGAAAAAAGAAAAGAGAGAAAAATAAAACAGCCGCTGCCAGTCTGTCGCGAACAAAAGAATGAACAAAAGAACGAAAAATGCAAATTTTTCACGCGTGTTTTCGTTGGTTTTAGTGCGGGCGCGTCTGCTATGCGGAGCGATGCCGAATGCACTGACCGATTGTGTACATGTACTTTATTTATTGATGATGATGAGCCAGTGCCGTCCGTGGCCCGATAACGATGGACACATGGCCATAGAACAGTAACGCATAGATGGTTAGGTCAATTAATAAAAAAAAATCCTAAGGCGGTAAGATTTATTATTATAGAGGGAACTGACAAAATTTTATTGTCTTTCCTTGCGCAGACTCGACGTTTGGCTACGCTTGATTAAACTCCAATCTAAAAAAGTTATCTTTTTATATTTCTTTTTTCGAGAAAATAGGTAACTTTGAGAGTGCGGGGGTCCGGGCCAAATATTTTGATTTAGGTTGCTTTTCTTATTTTTTTAAGCGAAAAAAAAAAGAATCTGAGTCTATGAAACAGAAAGTAAGTCACTCAAAATTATATCATCATCATCCATCAGTTGTGCCATAATCGCCACGCTTGGCAGGCGGGTTGGCGATCGCAGTATGCGGTTGGAATATCAGTAAGATGCTGCTGCCCGTCTCGTGGTAATTGACTTCCTAAGTCGCCTTCTACGACATCCACGAAAGGAAATGGAGTGACGCTATTCTTAATCCGGCGCCACACGAGGGGATCATAATATTTTATCCAAAAAAAAAAAGTTGTATAAACAGAACAGAACCTTTTCTTCAAAAGACAATGCCCCATTGTCATCAAACTATAAATTGTAGTTTATTAGTTTATGAAACGCGGCTCTAGTGGAAAATTACAGAATTAGGTCTACATATTCCCTCTGACCGTCGCTATTTTGTCCATCTGCGGCCGGCCAGTGCTGTGTGCCATTGATAATTGAACGTCTTTCGACGAAAGTGACCCACCCGTCCGGGGGTGAAATCCTTTGACGCCCCCTTACTTCCTTGGGATACATATTTTTTTAAATGTTCCAATATTGTTTTACATAAGGCTTGCTTTTGGAACATAAAGTTTATATTTAATTGTACGGTTTGATCATGTCCAGGGGGGGGGGCAGGGGGGGGGGGGGTTGGTCGGAAGGAACCCTGTGACGCTCCATTCCCGGCGCTACTTCCTTTGGGATACATTTTTTAACATGTCAAATAAAACAAGTCTTGCCAAAGTCTTAGACCTTTACTTAATTTTACGGTTTAATCACGTCTGGGTCGTGTAACTCTGTGACGCCCTCTCCTAGCTTCCTTCGGATATTTTCTCTTACTTATTTTTTAATAATAAAATGTTCGCATAGCTCTTAAGACTAAAGATTGTACCGTTTTGCACAATACCCATATTGTGGGATTGTCTGTTTTGCTTTAAGTATATTATGTTTAACCAAGTTTTCTTTAGTAAATGGGCTTTGAACGTGTTACTACCAACGTTTTTAATTACCGCCGCTTTCAAACTCCCTTCGGGTGCTTTCCTTAAACATTCATGAGGTCTTCGCGGATGCTTCCCAGGAGGGATCACCGCCAGCTTTCAAACATTTTAATTCAATAAACGGTAATTTAAACAGTTTTTAACCTTTTTTAAACATTGTTCAAACATGACCAACATAAATGTTAAGTCCCATTTCTCGACACAAAAACTTGGGGTCTCAGCGCATTGCTTCCAGATTTTGTTATCTAACCATTCTTGGCCCCGCACCGCATACCACCCTCAGAGCAGAGTCCATATACATTACATAGAGTGCGCGTCCGACGAGTTGAACCAAATCTAATCGGTCTGGTGAACTTGATAACAAAGTGATCTACACGAATCGGTGGATCACTAGAGCAAATCCGGCTTGCTAGATAATCTTTGTCTGGCTGTACCAACGCGTGTCAACCACTATTTTCGTATATCTTCTGCGTAGTACTTACTGTACAGTAATAGAGAGACATACGGGGTGTTCCAGTAAGGTTCAGAAGAGCAAACGGGACATTTTGGGAACGGGACGTTTTGGGAACGAGACGTTTAGGGGAAAAAGACGTTTTGGGATCAAGACGTTTTGTAAACGGACCATTTCAGAAACACAAAGTTTTGGAAACTGGACATTTTGCGAACGGAATGTTTCAGTCAAAAAAAAAAACATTTTTAAACAATTTTCAACTGCAAAGCAGTTTGTTGGCGAAGCGCTCTAACTCCATATATTACTTATAGTATACTATATTATTAATATTATTATACACAAACAACGAATATTTATTTTACGAATTTTATTTGGAAACACGTCATTTTGGGAACGGGACGTTATTGGGAACGAGACGTTTTGGAAACAGGACATTTTGCGAACGGGTCTTTCTGCGACCAACCCAATGCGTCAACTCTGAAATACGGTATTTGACACGATCAACAATAAATTATTTCATATGCTCGATTAAAACCAAAATAAAAAAATATCTCGGAATTAGTTATTACAATTTTTAAATAGATTAAACATAAAAAGAGTGCTCTGAAATGGACGTCATAAGCCAGTATTTTCATGCAAAATTCAGTTTTAAAAGTAACTCATTTGATATTTTGTCAAATACCCAATTGCGAAAAAATATCAGCAGCTCCATACAAAGATAAGATATGATATAAGAGATGTACAACTACATTAAGAGTATTAGTACCCACGACACAGGTTATGCCTAGTGTGGGTACTACTGTATACATTTATGTAACTGTCTTCTGTTCAATAAACGATTTTTATTTATTTATTTTTATTATATAGATAAAAATAAAAAATAACTTGCTCTAGCCTAGCGAATGGATTTAACAGCTGATTATTTAATTGATTAATAGTACCTTTCAACCTACCAAACCGCTACTAAATGTTGGATCTTTCTCCAACACCCTTTATACTAGAAACTGGGTTACTATTGACAATAGGAAATAGTGAATGGCCTATTAACCTCAAGTACGCGCTCAAGATAAAGGTTTATACACGTTACAACGGGACGGGGACGGGCGCCTCGATACAAACTAAAATAATCCTTAAGTACTGAAGAATTTAGAGACTACAATACAAGGGCAAAGAGACAGTTGACTACTCGACGGGCGCACGGGGCTGGGGCTAATGCTTTTGCGCTGGAATTGAGCCTCTAAACTTAAAAGCATTTAAGGTTTATTTTAGTTTGTAGTTGCGTTCGTTCGTCACCGCTGTAATTCGCAAAAAAAAAAACACACAGGTATGTTTATAGTGCGGTTTTGAAAAAAAAAAAAACTGATATAAAAAATAACCATCAACCCGACTGCTGACCATTAAATACCAAGCAGGCGTGACCAACCTAGGTACCTTGCAATGAGTTTTATTAATTGAGTTTTGTTCCCACCTGCTTAGCAATGCTCAGCATGGTTATTGGTATGAAAACACTCCCACTGCAGAGCACATACCCTCTCTCAGAGAGACAGTACGGGCTTAGTTGCTTAGTAACCACGCCTGCCCACTGCGGATTGGCAATTTCAAGCGCTGAAAAATGTAAACAGCTCAGGCAATCAGGTTCCTCACGATGTTTTCCTTCACGGTTAGCGAGCGGTGGTAGCCTAGTGAGTAGAACATTGGACGCGGAAGCGAGAGACCCAGGTTCGGTTCCCAGTGCGGGCATGTAGCTATGACTTTGTTTTCTACGTTATGTAAATTTGTGAAGTTATAGTAGCAATAGCAATCGCTAACTGTGAATAACATCGTGAGGAAACCTGAGTGTCTGAGCTATTCACATACCTCAGCGCTTGAAATCGCCAATCCGCGGTGGGCACGCGTGGTGATTAAGCCCATACTCTCTCCCTGAGAGAAGGCCTGTGCCCTACAGTGGGACGTATATAGGCTGCTTTATGTTATGTTATTTTAGCGAGGCCGCAGTTTCTAAAAATAGTCATTACAATTATTGACTTTTATGACGTTCAGTTTTTGCAAAAAACGAAAGAAGACAGAAAGATAGAGGCCACCGCTGGTGGTGGTGACACAGATTTTTCATCATCATCATCATCAGCCACTGACGCTTTGACGCCCACTGCAGGACACAGGCCTCCCTTGCGGTTTTCCTAACCATGAAGGTTTTGCCATAATCGCCACGCTTGGCAGGCGGGTTGGCGATCGCAGAATGCGGTTTGAATCTCAGGAAGACGCTGCTGCCCGTCTCCTGGTAATGTATTTCCTGAGCCGCCTTCTACAATATCGAAGGAAGGAAATGGAGTGACGCTATTCTTAATCCGGCGCCACACAGATTTTTACCAGTGAATAAGTAATTAGAGGCCCACCCACACGACCCGTCCTGACTTCCGCTTTCTCATGTCCTTGTAGGACCTTGTTACCCAAATGTCGGAAATGTAGGACGTTAAAAAGGGGCGTACTGTCTATCAATTCCACTATAACTCGATCGGCAGCCTAATTATTATGCGCACCAAATCCTGAGCAATTCCAATCGTCTGACTGTCAAGTTCCATACTAATTTGACGGTTAGGCGATTGGAATCGTAATATAGGAGCTGCTCCTATATTACGGGCACTAAATCCTGATGCCAGATCTGGGAATCATTATTGGCTGCTTCGTTGGTCTAGCGGTTAACTCGCTTGACTACCAAAAGGTAGCGGATTCGATTCCCACCGGAGGAGGCCGTACTGGATTCGTAGATGGCCTCACTCTCATGTTTGTGATGTCCGTGTTTATTATGAAAGTTCAATATACATTGCGTAGACTCTGCCGTCTTCCTACTTGTTAATCTGTGGGTTAACCGACTTTACAATGTACATCGAATTAATTAATTAATTATTTGCAAAAAGTACCCGTCAATGTCATGAAGCGAAAGAGATCGGTCAGGATCGTGGCAAGTGGCAGACCCTGGTCTCTGCTTACCCCTCCGGGATACAGGCGTGAGTATATCTTATGTTGTGTTTTATCTAATTTTCATAGTAAACTACAAATTGTAGTTCTATAAATCAGGCTTGAATACACCAAATCGTATTAAATTATTATCTTCTGTCTCAGTAGCACTGGTAACCAAATTTCCGTGAACGATGACGCACACGATTACCCAGACAAGATATGATTACCTACCCAGAACAGAGTTTGGTCCATTATGCTGAATGATAGAATTGTCGCCCACGAACTGATAAATCGCACCACACGTGTGAAGCTCGCGAATTAATGCTTCAGTTAATTCACCGCGTAACTTAGTGTATCTCCTTCACTTTAATAGTTCATAATTTGATGTAGTTATATTTTCATAGTTCTTTCTTTCATACTTTACATATTATTACTCAAGATAGAGGTCGTGAGTTCGATTCCCAATGGGGGGCCGCCGTTCATTTGCACAAATGGCCTCAGTCTGGGAGTATTTCCATGTTTGTGATGACCTTACCTGATTACCATAGCACAGGGTATCCTAGTTTGGGACCAGTTCAAGTAATTATTGTGTTGTTATTATTTGAGCTCGCCACAGATAAACTCATTCGATAAAGTCATTAAACCCATTGCATTACGAACAAAAATCTCTAATCTCTATCATAGCATTGAGATATATATAGTTATGTATGTATGTATTACTTATTTATTTACATTTTCTTGTGTTTAATAAGTATATTTTCAAAGGTATTTAGTTTATGTGGTGCGTTTATTTTTGGTAGAAGTAGGTTATTGTTAAGAGTTTTTTTTAGTTCATTTTGTACACGTATATAGACCCGTGTTTTACTGTTTCTTCGACTCTCCAAGGTTTGCTGGAAGAAATCTCTTACAGAGTGAGTTATTTTTTATGTAATGTCCCGTTCAATGTTTCGTGTGCAATCATCAATGTCCTTTACATCTATTGCATTGCAGATGATTTACACAGCATTTTTTGAGCATTTACGCTCATGACTAAAAAGTCCTCGTGTGCAATAAAGAAAGGTCTTCTTTATTTTTGACGTTCGTCGTTTTTCCCGCTGGTATTAGGTAAAAAAGCAGACATTTTAATTTAAGCAATTATAATGGTAAAAGTTTCATACGTCCATCATCTTGTGGACTATATTTGTTAGTCATTAATTTAACAACTCATTCACTCATTATTATTCGTGAACTGACGCGAGTTGAGTTTTTTTCTACACCTGAACTCATTTTTTATGTTTATGCCAACCCATATTTCAGAAATAAAGTTTTTGTAGTTGAAAGATGCCAGACCTGGATCGAAAAGTGAGCCGATGAGCCGCAGGACGATAGTGAACTACTTCTTTGAACGAAATGAACTGAATAACTCTTTTCGTAGCGTTTGATCCACGTCTAGATAGCAAGGAGGGTGTATCGGGAACACGGTGCTTGCGTAGGTAGCATGATGGTGGTTGTCGCGCGATTTGTGACGGTAAAATCTAGTACATCATCCTACAGCGTGACGTTTACAGTTTTTTACAGGGACATTTTAACCACGATTCAGAAACACATGGAGCTAGTTTTAGAAAAATGTACGCGTCTAAAAATATCAGGACTAATGCTAATAAAAACCGAAAAAGCTATGGTTAGAGCGTCTTATGGTCGGCGCCAGCAACGCAATTCATTTTTTTATTGTTTGCGTGTACCGGACGACATACTCTTAAGAATTTAACATATCAGTAAACCTTTTTTAAACGTTTTGGTACTTCCTACCACTTTAAATTTGGATTCAGAGTTTGGAGCCATAGGTCGGAAGTCCCGAATATTTACAAATATTCATAATAAATCATTAATAATACTGTTTTTCGTAATGATAAGAACATTCCCTCAAAATATTGCTAACATTTTGTCATACAAATAGTTTGCATTAATTTACAAACGGACCTCAATGACACTTTACCGATATTATCTATGTTTAGAAGACACAAATCGAGGTTTGCTCGTGCTTAACCAATCAAAAAGCCTTGGGAATAGTTTCTATGAAATCATATGAGGCTATAATTTCTTTTTAGGGTTCCGTAAACGAAGGGTGCCAAACGGGACCCTAGTAAGACCCGAGTCTTAGTAAGACTTCACTGTCCGTCTGTCTTGCTGTCTGTCACCAGGCTGTATCTCATGAATCGTGATAGCTAGACAGTTGAAATTTTCACAGATGATGGATGTTTGTCGCCGCTATAACAACAAATACTAAAAATAGAATAAAATAGATATTTAAGGGGGGCTCCCATACAACAAACTTGATTTTTACCGTTTTTTCTCGATCTTTCTATCTAATGTTGTATAGATAATAGTACGGAATCCTTCGTGCGCGAGTCCGACTCACACTTGCCGGTTTTTTATTCTGTTATTCTCAGTTGTAAGCACGAGCAAACCTTGATTTGTGTCCTGTAACACTGGTAAAGTGGCATTGAGATCCGGCGTGTGGTTTGTGAATTAAAACCAAACTACGTTTGTATGGGGTGGTATGGGATGTGCTCCCCGAGGGGCCGGCCGCCGTAATTACTTGAGATTAAAACCTATCGATTAGTCTCTCATAGGCCATATCCAGATCGGCACTAGGTATATGGGCCGGGTATTTTGCCAGCTACATTATACTCGTACATGTAAACAATTCTACGAACAGCCGGTTTCACATAGGGCGATAACCGTTACACGACATTATCGCAGTAGCAGCGTCATACATTTTCCAAGGCCGTTGTGCGACATTGTATGAATGCATTACATTACATAAACTCACGCCTGTTTTCCGGAGTGGCAGGCAGAGACCAGGGGCTTGCCACGAACTTGACAGACCTCTTTCGCTCTATCAACATGTCGCTGCATGCTCGCACGCGCCGGTCTGGGTACTTTTTAGGGTTCCGCACCCGAAGGGTGCCAAACGGAGCCCTATTACTAAGACTTCACTGTCCGTCTGTCTGTCTGTCACCAGGCTGTATCTCATGAACCGTGATAGCTAGATAGTTGAAATTTTTACAGATGATGTAGGTATTTCTGTTGCCGCTATAACAACAAATACTGTAAACAAAATGACATAAATATTTCAGTTGGGCTCCCATACGACAAACTAGATTTTTTGGCGTCTTTTGCTTGATATTAATAACGGCAACAGGCAAACGCATAAAATAATCAAATATTGTACCTATAGATCAGTAGTTCCTAACCTTTTCAGAACTGTTACCCCTATGGCCTACTAGAGAAACAGATTTTGCCCCCAAGTCAAAATTATTTCAAGAAAACAAATACAAACAAGTACATAGAACTTTATTAATAAAAAATGCACTAGTGTGAAGGTTGATATTGTTTTAAATTCGCAAGTTTTTCAATATTCGGTTTAGTTACACTCAACGCGCATCTCATGTCATGCTCCACGTTCAGACTTTTTCTGGCCTTTGTTTTTAATGTTACTAGAGCCGAGAAGCCACTCTCCATCTATAAGTTGTAGCAAACGGTATCAACGTTTTCAGAGCTCTGTCAGCAATGATGGGGTATTCTGAAGCTGCTTTTCGCCAAAATTTACAAAGTTCATAATTTTGAAAATCTGCTTTGAAAGTGCTATCTTCGCGCAGTCCAAGAAATTCCACTTTTGCCGACACATCTTCGTCTTTGAAAATATCCTCATCAGTAGAAAATGGTCTCAATATCCAAGACTTGGTCTGGCGATTATCCATATTCGGAAAATACTGCTTAAGCGCGTCTATGACCGCAGCTAAATGTTGAATCACTGAATTTTCAAACGAGATTTTGTTTGGTTCGGAGTTTAACAATTCCTCACTTAGTTGTGTAAACATCGACACATCGCCAGCTTGGACTCTGCGTTGGTAAAGTTCCAATTTTCGCAAAAAACTGGCAACTTTATCTTGCGCTGTCAAAATATTCATCATATTTCCTTGCAGTGAGATATTTAGACTGTTAATTTCACTGAAAAAGTCAGCAAGATATGCCAGCTTTTCAAAAAATGTTTTTTGTTTTATTTTTAAGAAAAACTCTTTTTCTTTCTGTGTTCTTTGATTTTCAAAAAATAATGCTATTTCTTCACGGAGTTCGTATACCCTACCTAGAACTTTCCCTCTTGATAACCAACGTACCTCTGTGTGGTACAAAAGGGCATTAAATTTGGCACCAACTTCATCACACAAAATTTTGAATAACCTGGAGTTCGTAGCGCTGCCTCGGATATGATTAACAATTTTCATGACATCATTCAACGTGCTCAGTAAATCTGATGGAAGGGTTTTAACAGCCAAAGCATAACGGTGTATCAAGCAATGGTAACTGAAAACTTGAGGAGCAACTTGTCTTACGAGCGCTTGAAATCCTGAACGGATACCCATCATGGAAGGCGCCCCCCGTCAGTACAAACGCCAACTAGCTTTGACCAGTCCAGTTCGTTTTCGTCAATAAACTGTTTTAGCGTTTGGAATACATCTTCGCCGCGAGTGGTAGTGGGCAAAGACTTGCAGAATAAGTATTCCTCCTTTATATCATCATGTTTAATGTACCGAGTAAAAACCAGCAATTGTGAACACGAAGCTACATCTGTGGACTCGTCTAACTGTAGCGCATACATGGGACTTCCTTTAATTTCAGAAATAACGGTCGCCAAAATGTCCGAACTCATCTCTGAAATGCGACTTTGAATTGTGGTATTTGAGAGTGATATTTGTTTAACTTTGGCCACATGTTGCTCACCGATAACAAGAGATACTGCATCACACAAACATGGCTTGATGAGATCCTCTCCTATAGTGTAAGGATATTTTTGTTCATAGCAATGCGATAAGCTAGGTATTTGATATGAAGCTTGAAGACACGATTCATTCGCCTTTTGCATATTTCCTGCAGAATCCAATCGCGAAAGGAACATCTCGAACACAAGAGAGCGCCATTCCACGTATTCACACTGTTATTTTAATTTATACTGAAAATATAATATCTATTTTTCTGTTTATTAATTTATTTTAGGTACCAACTCTGTTACCCCCCAAGGAATAGCTGTTTTACCCCCGTGGGGGTAATTACCCCCAGGTTCGGAACCATTGCTATAGATAATGGCACTCTCTAATGGTACTCTCCGTGCGCGAGCCGGACTCGCACTTGGCCAGTTTCTGAATAGATAAGAATAATATGAATAGATGAAAAGAATTAATTATCTGAATAAATACTATAATAAAACTTCTACAAAACACAATCACTTGTCCTGGTTCCAAACTAGAAAACCCTGTGGTATAGTAACCAGGTTAGGACGCCACAAACATTGAAATACACCCCGACTGAGGCCGTTGGTACAAATCAAGTACGGTGACCTCCCGAATCGAACCCGAGATCCCTGTTTCGCAAGTCAATCGTGTTACCGATCAATGAGGCAGTGAAACTGATCTTGAAATGAAATATATGGGCCCTTACTCTTATACGTAACTACATGTGTGTTATGTGACCTTTGACCTCGGATAAAAATAACGCACCAGCGAGATCGATAGGGCCTTTCGGCGTAGCATTTCATTAGCAGCCTATATACGTCCCACTGTAGGGCACAGGCCTTCTCTCAGAGAGAGAGTAAGAGGGGCCTTTTGACGTAGCATTTGTAATGATGTATTTAGGATCTATACAAAAATCCATCATCATCATCATCAGCCGTTTGACGTCCACTGCAGGACATAGGCCTCCCTCATGTTTTCCTTAACCATGAAGGGTTTCTCCATAATCGCCACGCTTGGCAGGCGGGTTGGCGATCGCAGCATGCGGTTGGAATCTCAGGAAGACGCTGCTGCCCGTCTCCTGGTAATTTATTTCCTTAGTCGCCTTCTACGACATCCACGGAAGGAAATGGAGTGACGCTATTCTTAATCCGGCGCCACACGGAGGACACAGATACAAAAATCCAGCTTGTTGGGAATGAATGCAAACTGCAATGTCTATACGTCGGGACTAAAGGTAACGGCAAAAAAAAATCGTGCAATGTGAAACCAGCCATCACAGCCCACATATTGTGGGGTTTAAAATAAAACATGCGGACCTTCCAGGTACGGATTAACCAATCAGCGATCGCCATAATTGGCCGAGTACACTTTCCTAACTTTTGATTGGCTCATCAATATGCGAATCGCACAACGGTTGGTCATTTAGGCCCTAATAAAGAAATGCTTTCACCATTGTAAGGGAGGCATTCACTTTCGCTAGTATTTTCTAATCTAGCGTAAAAAAAGCGTCCAATCCAATCTATAACCACCACACATCAAAATGCCGCGGGGTTAATTTTGGTACCTATATTGTACTAACACGGAATACCTGAAGTCTAAAAAAAAATCTAAAAACGCTATAAGTCCCTAACGAAATTAAAGAAAACATATTTCTGTAGGTGTTCTGTTGGTGTCAGGAATCAGGAATCAGTACACGTTAATTCTATCGACTGCCTTTATATAGGCTGCCTCGTTGGACCAGCCGTTAATGCGCTTAACCACCAAGACGGAGGTCGTGGGTTCGATTCCCACTGGGGGCCGCCGTACATTTGTACAAATGGCCTCAGTCTCGGTGTATTTCCATGTTTGTGATGTCCTTGCCTGGTTACCATAGCTTAGGGTATCCTAGTTTGGGGCCAGGTCAAGTGATTATGTTGTGTGGAAGTTATTTATTTATTTGTAGAAGGAGACGGTGAAGAATCCTTTTCCCAAATCCCCGCTCCGCTATAGATATATTCCGCCGTTTGTAACTTTTTACCCGGAAGATTTACAAAACGGACAGTTGTTTGACAAAAACTGTGTTAATTACTGTTTAACTGTTATTTAATTTGTCTTCTTCACATTTATCTCACACTTTTGTTATTGAGTGCCTAGTTAATAATAATAATAACTTCCACCCAATACAATCACTTGACCTGGTCTTAAACTTGCATACCCTGTGCTATGGTAACCAGGCGAGGACGTCACAAACATGAAAATACATATCTATTTATCCGTGGATAAGTATTTCTCTATTTAATTATCCAGTGATTTGGCGCAAGTAACCCTACGGGTGACTAGAAATAGTGTAGTCGGCAGCACGTTCACCTTAACATTTTAGTTGCAAACGTCTCCTTAACGTAACCGAGTAGAGTAGACGCATGAAAATATCGATTTGTCGACTGCATCCTGGAACAGTGTCGTTTAAACCCTTTGCTACATTTATGGAGAATAGGCCTCACTATTTGTCATCTAACGCTCGTAGCCCCGGCCGCCGAATCGCTCGTAGCCCCGGCTGCCTGAGTGATCTTAAACGATCACGAAGATTAAGCAACACTGGGCGCGTTCAGCGCATGGATGGGTCGCCGTCTATGCCGAACGCTAGTGGCATTTTTCCGAGCGGTTCCGTGCTTCGCAAGGCACGTTAAGCTGTTGGTGCCGGCTGCCGTCGATAGATGGCAGTCGTTAAGCCAAGTCAGAGGCCTTAGGGCGGCTTGACAACTTCTGACAGTAGACGAGCCACTAGTCTACAAGCCTCCACCAATCCGGACTTGGCCCCCGTGGTGGAGTATGGCCTATACCTTCCTCAGGGAAGAGACCCGTGCCCCTCGGTGGGGACATAATGGGTTGATGATGATGATTTGTCATCTTGTATAGATGTGCGGTAAGTTAGCGATTGTCTCCACACTTTACAGTTACGTCGGTTCAGTCTGCGGCAGCGGTGCCCGCCGCTTGCTGAGAATTAATGAGAGAAAATGGCGTACATTTCGTTCCATTCAGCATTGGTTGCACAGATGCAAGGAATCCGTAAAATCATTCAAAGTCGGGAGGCATGTCTATGAAGTTGTCAAGTCGACTTAGGTCGTTCATCTCATTTGCTTAAGAAATATGAACCCCAATTACACAGATCTTGACTTTTGATTTTTTTAGGGTTCCGTACCCGAAGGGTGCCTAACGGGACCCCATTACTAAGACTCACTGTCCCACACAACAAACGTGATATTTTGACGTGTTTTCTCTGTGTCTAATGTTGTATAGATAATGGTACGGAAACCTTCGTGCGCAAGTCCGACTCGCACTTGACCGGTTTTAAAGTACTCAGAGCAAAGCCGAATGAAACGAAATTCTCCACAAACTACGTAAATTACATTACATAAACTCACGCCTGCATCCCGGAGCGGTAGGGTTTGTCACTTGCCATGATCCTGGCAGACCTCTTCGGCATCAACCCACACATACATACTCTCGATCGAAAAAATTTTTGCCCATGCGACTATACTCCGTTCCACGAGTCAAACTCCTAGGGAACAAAATACTCGCATCTCATTGGTCCATGCGCGTGGCTAGAGATAAGCGAAACAATAAGCGAGTGGGTTTACTTAATGCAGTGGCTATTAAAGGTCACGCGCATTAACCAATGGGCGCACATGGAAGATTTTCTTTGGGAGCTCGTTTCGTGGAATGGAGTATATAGGCCTCCTTTATAAATAAATACAATCGTCACCTGTTCTAGCGGCAAAATGCTAAACAGGCATTTCGGCTCTCTCCGCTGCAGCACTTCAAAATGCAATAAACCTGAACGAAATTGGCTGTGAATCAAACTGAGCAATATCTTGTACTATTTCTCTGTATTGACTGGCTCGTCAGCCCAGTCGTAACTCCTTGACTAGCAAAAAGAAGTTGGTTCGATTCCCACAGGGGACCGCCGTACATTTGTACAAATTGCCTCAGTCTGGGTGTATTTCCATGTTTGTGATGTCCTTGCCTGGTCACCATAGCGCAGGGTATCCTAGTTTCAAACTAGGAGAAATTATTGCGTGGTGTGGAAGTAATTATTATTGTATTTGGTCGATCAACGACCAATCAACGGCGATCATGTTCATGCCAGAGGATTACCAGCGTCATACAGGAATGTGAAGAAATATTGATTTTATTTGACTAAATCAAATCATTACAACATTAACTTGAATGTTTTGTATCTTTCTACGGTATTTTAGTGCCCATTATTTAATAAAAAAAAATCAGCCAAGTGCGAGTCGGATTCGCGCACAAAGGGTTCCGTACCATTATCTATCCATTAGACAAAGATCGAATTTGAGAACAGCGCCATGTATAGAAACCAACAATAAGCGTTTAATATTGACATTTAACGACATGACATCTGCGCTGTGAAGGTTACATAGATGGCCGCTAGATGGCGAGCTTCCCTTAAATATGGGAGCCCTCCTTAAATATTTAATTTATTCTGCTTTTAGTATTTGTTGTTATAGCGGCGACAGAAATACACCATTTGTGAAAATTTCAACTGCCTAGCTATCATGGTTCATGAGATACAGCCTGGTGACAGACAGACAGATAGACAGACGGATGGACGGACAGCAAAGTGATCGGGTTCCGGTTTCCTTTTGAGGTACGGAATCCTAAAAATTGCCAAACATTGGCATGACTAGAATAATGGAGTAAATTTTATTTATTCTACTACGTTTTACGTTTCTTATAACCGTACCACTTGACCATTTAATAGATATACTTCCCGTATTTGAACCATTTTACGGTTATAGGAAACGTAAAATGTAGTAGAATACACTTACTCCAAGGGCATTCGTTTGCATTATTCTAGTCATGCCAATGTTTGGCAATTTTTAGGGTTCCGTACCTCAAAAGGAAAAAAACAGAACACTTATAGGATCACTTTGTTGTCCGTCTGTATGTCTGTTAAGAGCCTTGTCTCGGGAACGCGTGGGGGTATCGAGTTGATATTAAAACCGTATATTCAGGTCTACAGTCCCTTGAAGCTGTGAAAAAAACAAATTTCTAAGTTAATAGTTAAGTCAAAAAATCCGGCCGTTTATGCCGCAAAACACGTATATTTCGACACTCCAGGTAATAAAAATTTACAGGGTACTTTCGGTTGACCTAGAAAATTAAATCATCTTCAATCAGTCTTTGAAGTTCGGGAAAAGCTCGAAAGAAACTGCGAGACTTGATTCCTGAACTATTTATAATATGTAAGTACCTATGTACAGAACCCTCGACGAGCGAGTCCGACTCGCACTTGTTCGGTTTTTTGTAACTTAATAGACTTAACGCCCAGGGGCCCGTTTCATAGAACTACAATTCACTATGACAATTCGATTTACATTCCAAAGTCGATTATCCCACTGATTAACAAAACGACTCTGCAACGCAATGGACCTCGAATTGTCGTAATAAACTGCGAATTGTACTTTTATGAAACTCGGCCCTATACAAATGAGTCTGTAGTGTGGATATAATTAGTAATACTCTGTTCCCGGATTAAAGGTTAAATCGAAGTTACAGCACCCCTGATCTCAGATAAATTAACACAGACTTTTCCTTAATCATGTCAGCCTTTTAATGTAGGTATTTTGTTTTCTGAAATGTACAATAAAGTGTTCTAATTATCTGTGGTTCTAATCGAATCTAATCTCAGACGTTTGTATCTAGCTGACGTTTACCAACACCAAGGAGAATGAATCGTGGAATGTGAACCAACTTTACTTAAGGTGCAGCTATTGTTCTGTTAATCCATTCGCACTTATGTACTTACTGAATAGAGAACAGTTGTGAAAAATAAATTATAAACAAAATGTGAATTGGTTTTCCTTTTTCCCGACAGCGCCAGAAGGAGGGTTATGTTTTTAGAGTGCATGTAAAGTAAAATGAGTAAAAATATATTTATATATTTAAAATTACACAGTTAAAAATGATGAGTTCCGTAGACGAATGAAAGTCGTCGACATAGCCCAGCGGATTATTAAGTTGAAGTAGCAGTGGGCGGGGCACATAGCACGCAGAACTGATGGCCGATGGGGCCGAAAAGTTCTCGAATGGAGACCAAATATCGGCAACACTTAGCTTATTTTTGGTTTTGTTGTCTGTTGTGAATGTATTGGTGTGTATCTTGTTGGTGGTCCTAATTAAATAAAAAAAAAAAAAAAAAAAAACGCAGCGTAGTGCAAAGTTGCTTTTTAACCGCGTGCTCAATTTTGATGACAGAGCAAGCGAAGGATTCTAAAATTAAAAAATTAGAATCTTGAGCGTTGGCGAGGGAATCAAAAGAGCACGAGGTGAAAAATCTTTGCACTCGAGTGCAACACGTAACTTTTCATCCCACCTCAGCGAGGAAATGACTAAATGCAAAAAAACACAAAGGAGGTTCCGAGTCTGAGTTTATAACAAATTAAAAAAAGTACTATGATAAATTCGGCACCCTGGAGGTAGAAGTAAATAGGTTTAGTGATGTTTTGAATTTATAAACATAGAACTAAGCACTCGATGTTCTAAATTCAATTTACATCATCAATCACCCACAAGAAGGCCACCGCTGGACATAGGCCTCCTCCATGGATTTCCAAAAAGATCGGTTGGAAGCGGCTTGCATCCAGCGTCTTCCTGCCACTTGAATGAGGTCATCTGTCCATCTTGTGGCTGGTCGTCCTACGCTGCGCTTGCCGATATCTGGTCTCCATTCGAGAACTTTTCGGCTCCATCGGTTCTGCGTGCCTTGTGCCCCGGCCACTCACTTCAACTTACTAATCAGCTGGGCTATGTCGACGATTAATATAACTGATTAATTGTAGATTTAACTATTAAATTACGGATTAATTTTTAATAGTTTTACATGTTAAGTAAATGTTTTAACTGTTAAAAAATCAGTAAAACTACTAAATTGTTGAATTAAGTATTGAAATATTGATTTAACTTATAGATTTAACGGCTAAATAGTAGATTTCACAGACGCCTATTTTTCGTGTCTTTCCTTATTAAATAAAAAACTCGATAATACTTCGACAGTCAGCCGCAGTTCAATCCATACACACCTGAACTTAACACTCTTGGCAGGAATAATGTAAAAATTTATTACCTTTAAACTGTAAAACACAATTACACATTACAGAATTCGCATAACCTTCGCATAATCAGCCTATTATTAGTATTATTAGCAATATAGCTATATAGTAGCAATACCACTCGCTAACTGTAAAGGAAAACATCGTGAGGAAACCTGAGTGTCTGAGCTATTCACATACCTCAGCGCTTGAAACCAATCCGCGGTGGGCACGCGTGGTGATTAAGCCCATACTCTCTCCCTTAGAGAAGGCCCGTGCCCTACAGTGGGACGTGTATAGGCTGCTTATGTAGTATTATTATGTCCAATTTTCAGGCACAACTCAATTAACAGCTAATCAACCTTCATTACGTACAATATTTTTGCAAAGCACTAGCGCAAACAACGGAAAAGAATCGTGTCTTTTTTACAGATCGCTTTTGCAAAAAATGACACCCCAATCTCAAAATCATGTTAACAGTGATTTTTGTATGACCCATGGCCGTGAACCTAAGTTAAAAAACCCAGGACTAGACAGCATTAACGTCAACAACGGCCGATTTTGTTATAAATGCTTTCTAGTCCCGAGCTCGTGATCACAGGTCATCGGTCGTTGGGTCCCAAAAATCACTAGAACACTAGCATAATATGGAGTTTCTCAAAGGGGTTTCACAAACGCGCGAAAAAGTTAATCTGCTGTCAACTCTGTAGTGGAACTTGTAATGAATATTTGTTACGTAGGTAAGTATGTTAGTGTAGGCTACCGGTTGTGCTAACATTCTTGCACTATGAATATCGGGGGTGCTCCGCTATGTCAACGGTGGTGTCTCGAACGAAATCGGATGAAAACGGAACGAGATATGAATTTTTAAAAGCAAAAAATTTTGAAAATTAACAATTTTTATTTAATAACTCGAAAAATATAGAAACTAATATTATTCCGCTTTCAGGGGCGTGCAGCCGGGACTGAGGCGCTCTCAAAGAGGTGCGGCACGAGCAGGTAAGTTGAAATTTCAGAAAATATTTTTCGGTATTGTATGCAAATGTTATACCCCTAAGGTGAACTTCTTGCGAGACACTAAGTATGGAGTTCGGAAAAAATACCACCGTATCACCGTAAAAGTGGTGTCAATAGACGCGGGGGTGCTCCGCTATGTCAACGGTGGTGGTGTCTCGAACAGTCCATGCACTATGATTATTCCGTTACGGGCGCCTTTGTAACTAAAATGTAGAGGTTGATGTGCTGTCGACTGGCCCTGCTGTACAGTACAACTGTCCACAGTTGGTTAGGTAAATAGATATCATACAGAAAAATATAGTCGAAAAAAGATAAAGTCAGTTTCCAAAGTGGAATAAATAATATGTTGACTTGGACGTTGGTACGCGAAGAAGAAAAGCTGTTTACTGGATTATGGTATGGTGTACGGGCAATACTACACTACTGAGTCTGAGCAAGTTGCAACTGATCGATCGACGATCTGACGATCGCGAATATTAAAGGTATAAAAAGTCTACGATGAGGAAAGAAATGATTCAATCTATGATTTTTTTAAGTGGCCGACATTTACATACGTCCCACTGCAGTCACAAGCCTTCCTTCTCTCAGAGAAAAGTATGAAAAGTATGAAGTACTTCTGTTGCTAATATTTTGTGCATGACATCAACGCGGAACCAAAAAAGGCTTCATTGTCTTTTTGCACACCGGAAATTAAGTTAGCGGCTGTCACAAAGCGTTTTGTTTTGTTCAGAAACCAGCAGAAACTGTCCAGGCATGATGACTTTAAACAAAATGGGGTCAGAAGGAACCCGCTTTATTTAATTGAGACAAACGATTACGTCATCCAATCGTCTGTTTACTTACTACAGATGTATGGAAACATGTTTTTGTAAGACGCCATGACGAGTTCAGTTTGTTTGAAAATATTCCGCCATTTAAATCTGTTTTTACGCGAAGCAAGTTTACTAAGCAGTCACAGCGCCCACATTTCTTGTTGAAACGAACTCGTTTGTAGAGTTCAAACCTTATAAAATACGCCGTATTTTATGAGTCACAGTTGCTAGGCAACCCTAACCATCACCACAAGAGAAAGCAAGCTGATTATTCCACTCAGGTACAGAAAAAAACATACCTGAATCAGATACTGCAACCCGCCTCGATTTCACTTTTTTCAACTTCAAAGAGTTCTAAAACAGCTTTTTTTTAAACAATCACCCGACTTGTAGCTTCAAAATCGAACAACACAATAGACGTGCTCCCGTGCGATGGTTTCACAACCTGCAATGCGAAAAAAGGAAATTTAAACATTATTAAACCTTTATATAACTGTTTTTACCTACTTCCTATGCTATTCTCGTACAAAACAACCGGTTTACGAACTCTGCTCTCGAACTGTCGTGGTACTTACGGATTGTTAAGCTGAGGCGCTCGCGTTGTCATCAAGGTATTTATTTGAGTTTTGTTGCCTTGGATTGTGTTATTTTTTGTAAGGTTGCGTGGCGACGGAGACGCGCGGTTCCAACGGCACGTCGCGCGAGACTAAGTTATATTCAACTGGTTGCACCGCTGTGTGTCAGCGAGCCCCGTGCAGGTAGTGCGGCCCAGGTGTTGTATACCTATTTCTTATTCTTGCTTCACACGCTAGGATCGAGATAAAACGCGTAGAAGCGGTTTTATCGGCAACTGGCAGGAAAGAAGATGAACAAAATGCATGTTAGTACACGGTGTACCCGGATAGTGATTTGCTGAATTGTTAGCCGATATTACACGGTTCAAGCCAAGAAAACATCCTTGGTTCAAGCACATTGAAGCAATGCCATTGAACATTGGAAATTGAACGACTTTACCTATATACAATACACGGTTCAATCACATTGAAGCAATGCCATAGAAAAGCATTGAACATTAAAAATTGCGTTGCGTCTGATCGTTCAATCTCCGTGTTTACACTTTTCAATCGCATTGAATGATTGTCTGCGGCAATCGCATTGAAAGCATTCGCCGAGATTTTAATGAAATTGCAATGTATTTAGACGTTTCAATTCTATTTAAGCAATGAAATTGCAAGCAATATTGCACCGAAATTGAATCGAGTAATATAGCTTGACGTTTTAATGCCATTGAAGCAACGAAATAGAAAGCAATTTTCCGAGCATTTCCCCAACTGCAAAGATATTTTTTGTTATGATTTATTTACCAATGTATAGTTTTCAGATTTTTCCCTGTATTTATAGTATACGACGATGTTACTTGCCAAATTTCGTAATACCCTATACAATTTGATTTCCTTAAAAGTATCGAAATTTACTTTTGTGCGGCATCAACGACCGGTAACTTTTTTTGTGAAGTTTGATTTCTTTTCACAGCTTCAAGGGACTATTATATGGTTTCAATTTCAACTCGATCAATAACACCGCAACCTGCAACTGGGATTCCTCAAGTTTACACTAAATAAGTTACCGGACCATATACATACCACATTGCATCCCACGGTCAAGTGTCAATCAAGAGGGACTACGAGTAAATGCAAATTCCTCGTAGTCCTTTCAGGGGAACATCTTAGGAAGACCACGAGTTCGGAGGGGTGAGGTCTTTGTCTAGTTACCATAGCACAGCATCCTAGTTTTACCAGAACAAGTTATTGAGTTGTGTGGATGTTGCTTACTATTATTATTAAGAAGAAAGGTGATTGCAAAATAGCTGATTTTGTTATTCGTCTTGTTAGATCATCGACTGTTTTGATTCATTCATTAAGTTTCTAATTTAAGTCTTAGACTTCTGGTTCGCTAATACTTTTAACGTTTCTTACAGAATTGTGATTGGTATCTTATTAGTGGCTATCAAGTCAAGGTAAAAAATAAAAAAACAGAATTTAATAAATACAATTTTATTTTAACATATTATTCGAAAAAACGATAAATACAATAAAAATAATTAGAAACAAATGTACATTATATTTGTATCTTTGTAAATATTTTATGTTGCGTTGTTCCTGGTACAATAAACAATATTCTTATCTTATATTATGTAAAACAAAGTCGGGTTAGTTCAACCATTTAACTCAGTAACGGTTGGACCGATTTTTGTGCTCTTTGATTTGTCGGAATGGAAATAATTTCCCAGATAGCAGAGTAACTATTAAAACATGGCAAATAAATTATAATCAAAATTGTTGGTTCTGAGGCGGTATGAAGTTCTCCAGGCCAGCTAGTTTATAATAAAACTAATAAAATAATTAAATATACTACAAACACGCTTTTTTTCTTGGTTACGCACCACTTACATGCAGAATAAGGTTTTAGAATAATACATAAACTCTGTTAATTAAAGGCCAAAACACTTTGAAAAGACTAAGTTTGGAGTTCTTTTTTGTCCAAAATTATCTATATTTCGAAATGGACATATACCTTAACTTTCAACGTTCAATAAGTCATAGTTTGTGTGTTACTTTGAATAAAAATACTTTGATTTTGATCATAAAGTCATGTTTTGTTTGCAAAGTTTCAAGCCTATGCTGGTAACCATTGAAGAGTGCCCTAGTGAGGATAAAACCCTGGTGGCAGCATTAGGTTACTTCTATCATTTTAGTATATTGTCCTCGGAACTGTATAGTATACATAATTTCAGGGTGCTAAGTATACAGGAAGTAGTTAAAATTTTAACTAAACAAATATGAGGTTAAATCTCAGAACACAAAAATAATAATTCTTTTTGTGTTCTGAGGGTTAAATGAAAGCGTGTAAATAAGGCTTAGAGGAAATACAAGAAACTTGCCCTTAACTAGTTGAAAAAAGTTCTACTGTGAAATATTAACATCAACTTGTACTTTTTTCGATGTTTTAAAACTGAAGGATTTTCACAGCGGTTCAATAGTAATCTATTGACCAGCTGTCAAAATTCTTCTGTCAAAAATCTCGTAAAAAAATCCACAATGTTTCTGCTCTTTCTACCGGTATTCCCACAACGTTTACGCCTGTGAAAGAATTGTAGGCAAATATGACGCATTGGTAAGTACTGATTTACCAAGAACGATCCCAAAAGTACAAAATTAAGCCCATATTAGTAGACTGTCTGTGCCCACGAAGTGAGCTTTGGATAATATGTGTCCTAGGTACTAACGCAATCACATGTCCTGCCGGCTTGGCTGGCTTTAGTCTGTGCTTGATGTAGAATATATAAGTATAAACAATTACAGGTATATATTCTACGTCAATCACATATATATAAAGCATACAATTCATAAAGGACAGTACATTTATAAATCACAATCAATTGTCCGGGTCCCAAACCAAATCCTGTGCTATGGTGAGCAGACAGGGACTTTACGAACGTGGAAAAACAAAGTAGGTAAACTGAGGCCTTTTCGGCCAAGCGATGGTAGATTGTGCCTCTCACAGGAGAGGGTTCGAATCTCCCGTTGTAGATAGACATGACCACGATATTCCAAGATTCGCGAATTAATAAAAAAAAATTCTGTGTTGGAGGCTGTACAAGGAAAGACGTCACCACAGATTAAATAAACTGCATCTACTTATAAATAACAAATGTCGCAGTGTGATAATTTTGGGCCAAAATGGATCTACACGGTTGGACCGCTTAAAAAAAAGGCATTTCCAACAGTTGACCAACCGAGCCATTGCTTCTAGAGAATCATCACCACCACTAACTCTGATGGTCTTCCGACCATTCCTCAGTTGCTCGCAGTGCAGCTTCACAGCCAACTTCGAGAGCGCACTGCGGATGCACTACCAGCTCCATCATGAGTCCTCGAGCAGTCCCGTTTTCTCAGAAGCCGCCGGGTCCTTCGTTTTGGTAACTACCCATCTTCCATTGAAATTGCGAATCCATTGAGAATTGAAATTGCATGTGCACACCTGCTCTAATATATATCCGAATTGTGCCTGCGACACTATAGCACGAGCAACTAAAATTAAGTACCTGGGCATTATTATAGATGAAAACGTTAACTTTAAAGACCACGTCCTTGGGCTTTCAACGAGGGTAAGAAAGATTGTTGGAGTCATGAAAAAGCTTCGTAACGCTGCCAGTAGAGAAATACTTAATATAGTATACTTAGCGATTTGCCAATCTACATTGACATACTGCATCACGGTTTGGGGCGGTGCCGCTAAAACTGTACTCATGGACATTGAAAGAGCCCAACGCTCAGTCTTAAAAGTAATGCTAAAAACCCCTTTAGGTTCCCCACTAATACACTTTATGATGAGGCAAAAGTCCTATCAGTCCGCAAACTATTTATATTAAAAATCTCCCTTGCCGCTCATAAAGCCACACTAAACTCCAACGAGTACCAGCGACTGCTGAGTAGACGCGTCTTCAGGATTCCGACTCCCACCATAAAAATCACTTTTGCCCGCAGATTCAATCCCTTCTTAAGTTCCCACATTTATAATAATATTGTCGCCCTATGCGACATTAAATCAAACTCAGAAGTAGAAGCAAAAGCCACGATAACAAAATTACTTTTAAGCCTGGATTATACATGCACAGAAAATATCTTGTACCTATAAGGAAGACACGACATTGGGTTAATTTTAGTAGGTACATGTTTCATATCCCATTAGGTTTTCCATAAAGTTATGTTTAGTCTATTATTAAATATTTTATAGTTACTGTTTACCATAACAAATTTTGTTGTTAAATTTAAGTTGGTTCCTCGCGATACAGGCTAAGCCTAGTGCAAGGACCCCTGGTAATTTTGTAGTTTGAGTTTTTAATAATAAATATATTTATCTTTTTTTTTTTTTTTTTCTTTTTTTTCCAAGGTCAGTTTTCACTCTAGATACAGTGACCTTCATTAGGTACCTTTACGATGTATTGGTAACATTTCACGGTAAATTTTCACTCTAGATACGTAGGTAACTATAGTAAGACCTCAATTATACGATGCACTGAGCACTATTATCAATTGATTTAAGTAGGTACTGTCAGCTGCCAAAACATAACTCAAGCGAAGATCAATAATGAGCAAAAATGTCTACCGCGTAAAATTGATCCTGCGAATTAGATTGCGTGAAAAAGTGAGATTATTCTGACCTTTATTTTATAGTAGGTTAAAGATATTGTGAACACAATACGTATTTCAAAAATAGCCCTGTATTATGTTCACAAACAGAGTCTAAACTTTTTTTGTGTTGTTTTTGTTCCAGGAAAAGTCCAGAACTTTCCCCAGAATTCGACACCAGGAGAGAACGTCTTCTAACAGCGGTGACCTCAGAGCGCTGTCAAGTACGTTTCTTTAGGTTTGGCAAATTAAATTCATATCGGTTACCTCGTCCATCCAGGGTAACTTTATAAAATCAATTTTAGTAGCACAGAAACTGCGACTTAATGAACGTTACAAGTTAAACTAGGTGTCCATTTCAAAATCTAGATCATTTTGGAGAAAAAATGACGATTGATTTGGTACCAAGGCAGAGGTGGGTTTAATTCCTGCTGGGGTCAGTTCTTACACCATTCACCAGTAGTTTCAATGCGACTTTATAGGCAGTTTCCTTCACAGCGCCTGAGCTCTGCGCTGTAAAGGATCATTGTTTAAGCCTACCTACTGCACCGTGGAGGATCAGTTGTTACAACAGCGACTTTATACCCAGTTTCCTCAACAGCGCCTGCGCTCTGCGCTGTGGGGGATCGATATTTACGACAACATGCATAAAGTAGGTACATACTGCACCGTGGAGGATCATTATTAGTTAGGTACAACAACCGTTTTGACGACCTCATCTGCATACCATGCGAGAGGTCCCGGGTTCGAATCCCGGCTGGGGACAAAAAAAAACCCAGGTCTTGGATGTTTACATGTTTGTGATGTCGTTGTTTCTGGTTCCCACGACACAGGGTATCCTAGTGTGGGGCCAGAAGCAATGTATGTGCCTGTATGTAAATGTTCATGTTCATGTTTTAAATCCAGTTTTCTCCACAGCGCCTGCGCATACCTCGTCTGCGCACCGGCTGTTCGACAAACTGCGGTCGCGCATCTGCGGCAGTCGCCACGCGCTGTTCGCGCACCCAGAGGCCAGCCCCAGCATGGAGCAAGATATGGCCGCGGTAATACTGTGTGTAAAGTATTCATGCCAGGCCTTGTCGCGAATCCTTTATTGATGCCCAGGTTCCCACTATTAAATGTCACGGCGACATGCGACAAAGATTTCAGATTCATGATGATTTTAAGGTGACAGTGAAACTAAGGTGGAGTTTCTTTGTTAGCTTCTTCTCCACATAATCCATTAATTGTGAAACTAACAACTTTGACGTTCATTAAGTAAAAATTCTGTTTTTACAATGAATAAAAATATTTGAATTGAATTGAATTGAATTAAAAAGCTTTCTTTTCCAACTCAATTCAACTTCGGTTGAAAACGTGCACTTAATGCGACACGTTCTCATTCATTTGTAGGGAAAACTTCTGGTTCCCCCAGGACCTCCTCACACACCCCTACAGTCCTGCCCCTATTCTCCACCACGAGCTAGGCACATTCAGCTCGTATTTCATATTCATTAACAACAACATTCTGTGCCATTTCGTTATTAAGTTATTCGGAAAGCCCTGTTTCACTTCTCCTTAGACACATATTCAATACAGTCAAGAGTTATTAGTTCTGAAAACTCACCGACATTCCGGTTACCGCCAGTCTTTTTTTACTTCCTTTTCGCCATCTTCCTTTTTTCTCGCCTCACCTTCTGCCAGCTACCCAACCCGTAAGCACAGACAAAACTACAACTTCAACTTATTTATCCAAGTGCATAATCTGCATAATCGCGACAGGCCTGGAAACTATCTACCTATCTATACTGCCCATGAAAAACGCCCCCTGTGGGGCATAGGGCCCTTTGCCTGTAAATTTTGTGATGATATTCATATTAAAAATAGATACCTACCATATCGGAACATAATTAAATTTTGCAAGGAAATCAATTTTTGGGTTATCAAAATTAAAAAAATAATTGTTATGCGTTACTTTCTTATTACTTACCGTTGTTTTGAACAAACTGCGCGTTGGAATAAGGAATTCGTTTTCTAAAAGAAAGCCTGAAAAGGTCGATAAAAATCCATATTGCCATCGATCAAGCATCTATCCATTGCACGTCTTCCCGCAGGATCCTTCCAGCGAGTGCACATCCAAGGGCGGACTGGTGGCGGACTCCATGGTATCCCGGAACTCGATGCTGGGAGACCGGGATATGTCCAGCCCCACCCGGCTGACGGACACCTACGGCTGTCATTTGTGCTCCTATGTCGCTGACCGGTGAGGAAAGGGTTTGTCGGAAAAATAGTTCAATAGACAAGCTAGTAAAAATTGCGAAGCGAAAAAGCGTCTAGCTGGTTCCGCAGGCTGGTCATATCTGCGGAAGAACGACAATGTAGGGGTAAGGAAGTAAAAAAAAATTAGGTAATAAGCTTAGTAAATAAGTATGGTTTTTGACTGGGGCCCAAGATCTGGTAAATGCTTTAGGCAGATGGTTTGAAATGGACAGCCCAATGATCAGATGATGCGGGAAATTCGACAGAGGATCCGCGAATGGCGGGTAAACGCGAGAAAAGGTTCGACGTGGATCCTACATTCGAATAAGAGAAAACAATAGATCAGAAGGAAAACATTGTATGGAAACCTAGGAGATTTACAACGAAGTGCAGGATGCCAGCAATATTAGCTGTAGAAGTTTTAAAAATAAAGGCGTCTTTAACAAGAGTCGTCTTAGCATTGGATTAGCAATTTATTCTTGCCGTAAGGTTCGAGATACTAGCTATCCTTCAGTATAACAGGAACATTTTGTAATAACCACTTTTCCGTTCTCTATTTCAGAATCACAGTTCTCGACAGACACCTCCTGAACCAACACAAAATTGGCCTGGACAACCTTCTGAAACTGGTGCTAGCCAAAACCAAAGACGGCCTTAACGAACAACCAGCAGAATTAGAGCTCCTTTCGATGAACCAACCTTACTACAGACCCCACATCGAAGAGCAAGAGGAAGAAGAATTCATCTTAGAAATGGAGACACCAAAGATGAAAGTCCTAAGAAACATCGCGACCAACACTGATCTCAAGTGGAGCGACATACCAGATCTAAAAGACAACTGCCGATTGATCACTGATGAACTAGAAAAGATTATAGCAAGCCCAACGGAGTTGACGAATAATAACAAGTTGCTAGATAAGATGAAGACGCTGAACGATGTCATGTGCAAGTTTGCAGACTCGACGAATACGCTGAAGAAGGTCTTTGCTAAAGAGTCATCGAAGAAGTCGCGGCATACCGTCGTGCACTTAGGAAGCATACCAGAGCCACTGTTCAATTTGGGATTAGGAGAGTAAGTTACTATTTTATTCGCTTGATTCTGACGATAAGATCTATCCACGTTACAGAGCGCCTGCGGCTTGTAGGCGATTTGAATCCAAAATAATCCTTAAAGCTACAAGGTCTTAAAGGGTGTAAATATTTTACCCGGCGGTGACAACTGACGGCTCGCCATGGGTCCGTGCTTTCTTTCGCACGCACTCGTATTCTAGACTCCAACCCTGTAAGTATAGATACTTCTACTGCTACTATCTCTATCGCTGACGCAAAGCATCCGAACACATGATGGAATTTCTAACTCTTGTGGGACACATCCCTTCTCCCATTAGACATGGATACGCAATACAGTGTTTACTTAAAATTATTTAATTTACTTTTATCAAATTTCAGTCAAGATCCACCCCGAGAATGGGACAGAGCTCACAGCGAAAATTATGTCCGGAACAGGCACAGGTGAGAACAGCGATCTGCAGAGATCTTAATGCTGCAGTTTCACTTCTCTGTTCGCATTGGCATATTTAGTGACGATTAAAGGTCGCAGCACATTATACCGGCACCGCAACGACATGGCTAAACTCAGCAATTAGCTTTTCATTCAAAATTGAGCACGACAGCTAGCGGTAGCTTAGCGGAGCTGTGCTGCAGCTGTTTCGTTGCGTTGCCCGTATAATGTGTCATGACTCAGTGATCGAATAATCGGATGCATATTTACCTAAAGTTATTTTTTGGCTCAGAAATTATGGAAGCGGCTTCTTAAAACATATTTTTTAAATATAAATCCCGGGATTTCAGAAAATTCGGGAATGCAAAACTAATCGCATACGTAGCATGGAGACGACTTATTTAGCGTGTAGTATTATGAATTTAAAAAACCCGGGACTCTGGTATTACATAATTGTGTCTTTGTTTAAAGTTTATTTTAGCCGTTTTGACGTTTGCAATGACAGTTTGGCAATTAACTTTATAACATTAGCCAGCACCCGATCTATAGTCGGAAAGCACTAAACGATAATTCTGAAATCGCTTGATTTTTTACGATCGATACAAAAGTGCATTCCATATTAGCAAACACCTGAACGCAAGTATCTGTATTCACCCGACTTAATTCTATAACCAAAACACTGTATTCGTCGATTCCGGAATCCCGGGATTTTTTCGATACAAAAGTGCATTCCATAACAGCCAACACCTCAACTTTAGGTAAATATACATCCGATTATTCGATCACTTCATGACCTTTATAATACACTAGCTGTCCCAGCGAACTTCGTTCCGCCACAGAATCCGTTTATACGATTCTTGCACAACGCCATTGATTTTTAAAACACGACGTTCGCTCGCACAACGCCATCTACTTTAAACTTAAAATAAATATTATCCCACGGGAACGCATTACCGTCATATCAAGTATGCTATGTCTCAATTCAGGTCTTTGTCCATCTGTATGGCAAGTTTTATGTAAATCCGTTCAGCCGTTATTGCGTGATTGAGTAACAAACATCCAAACCTCCAAACATCTTCACAAACTTTCACATTTATAATATTATTAGAATTGTAGGTTTTACGAAATCAGTGCTATCAGGGTTAATCTGCGCCGGCATTAGAAGACCTTATTGCGACTTTGGCCTTTTTGGCAGGCACTTTTCTTCTCTGCAACCTACAGATACCTAAGCCTACAGTTAGGTATCTAAGATTACATTACATAAACTCACGCCTGCATCCTCATCAACATAATATTGAATCAGTTTCATAATTATGGAAATATGGACACTTATAAATCAATTTTGGTATATGCTTTTTGCACGCTCAGCTAAAGTTTGTTTTTTTTTTTCAGATCTGACAAGATAAAGATGAGCTCCGAAAGTTTTTATTTCTGAAAATTATGTGAGGTATTTTTCGTTTTCTATAGGCGTTATTGATGTTTACTAGTATTAGTAAAGTTTTCGTTGAATTATATTCTTTAGTTAATTAACTGTGCATTTTCTTTTACTATTTGTCGCTCCGTGATTACTTTATGTGATACGTAGGTATAGGCAATCCTAATCATCATCATCATCTTCATAATCAGATAAAATATTCTTTATTGTATGTACACCCGGAATCACATATGGGAATGAAACAATAATGTAGTACATCATCATCATTATCATCTTCATCATCATCATCATCATCATCATCAGCCCACCTCTGCATACTTCAGCGTACAGGCCCTAATTTAGGTGTTAATGCCTAGGAGATACTGAAAGAAGGAAATGCAACTGAATGCTATTCAAAAATAAACTGCAACCTTTATTAATCACAAAAGAACTAAAAACAAACAAAATCATTTAAAAAAAGTACAAAAATTCTAACAATGCAAACAACACGTAAACTCAACTTATCTGACCCTCATTGTCTTTGCTCTGGAAGTTCTGCGCAGTATCTGTCGACTAATTTATCAATGTCTGTTTCTCTGCCATACACAAACTTTGGTAATTTGGCAACTAATCTTTCACCATATTGAGAGACACGTTTTTGAGCATACAATTCCAAAACTGCCTTTTTCATCTCGTGACTCTGTAGTACTTCCCCTGGGATCTCATCGCGCTTTATACGCTTATGACTTTTTAAGTCTTCTGGAACTTTTTTGACCACCTTTTCACGATTTGATGACACACCAGGTCTAAGGTCTTCCTCGTACCTAGATGAGGGTTTAGGATTACGGAAGGTGCGCTGCAAATTTTTTATATTTGGACTCGGGTGTTCAACGTTCAGCATACGAAAATCGACTGGTTCTAGAACTGTCGGGGCCACTGCGTACTGTTTTACAAAGCACATAAGGCAGTTGGGCGGCTTGACATATTGAGTGCCAGTGTCAACTACTTCAAAATAACTATCAGATATCAGTTCTTGCTCAATGTCGCAGTTGATGCATTGATTTTTAGTGACGTTCATAGTCACATGCTCTGGTGATCTTTGGAATGGTGGTGATCGAGTGGTTTTTCTACACAGACAACTGTGTTTTTCATCGGTTTTGGTGTAAGTTTGGATTAGTTTACTTTTAGGCTTACTATTCAAAGTCTGTACTCTCTCCTCGTATGGACCGCTACAAGTAATATTTCCGCTGGATTGAGATGGATCGGTTTCATCATCAGACATTGAGCTGGCTCTATAGTAATGCTTCATACTGTCTATACCAGTAGTTACTTGAGTTTTATCTTGCGTTGTGTCATTTCTTGTTTTTCTACCTAAGCAAACCTGTTCGTCTGCTAGACTGACCGAGCCCATCATTTCTGTACCAACACTTACAGTGTTTTCTTCCTGATCTGTAAGCGGGGACTTGTACATAACTTTGAAAGGACTGGCCACGGTTCTGCTGACAGGTTTTATGGCTCGTTGAATAGGTATCTGGTCCTTTGATTGGTCTTTGCTACTGCCTTCGCTATTGAGGAACGTGTCTGTAGACTTACCTTCGCTGGTCGGTTCCCATTTTACTTCCAGTGCACTTTCTGACTCTTCTTTATGTATGGACAGTTCTGTTGCAGATCTATTTACGGCATACGTATCAGTATTGTGTGCTGTGGGTTTCCTTGAAGCATGACAATTTTCATTGAAGAAGTCGTGTTCACTTCTACGAGAGTTTGGCTTGATAATTATCTGGATGTTAACATCGTTGGGTGCTTTTACTGTTTCCGTTTTATCTTGTTGGTTTCCCAGTACGTAAACTTCGGGTTGTGTCTTGTATCTTTGCCATGTTTTCGAGTGGTCCATGTTTTTTGTCACTCCTGAACCAATTTTCAATTTAAAACTGATTTCGATTTGGTCGTTGTCTTTGTGCATCTCCAAGGGTGTGTATTTATTTTGACTTTCATTTGGGGGATTAGTAATAGACGCAGTAATTTTTGGAGATCTTGTAGAATCTGGCGATCTAATACGCCCGATTTCTTCTGTACTAGGAGTCTTTCTTTTGTTGCCTACTAGAATAGTTTCCTTCGAATCTATCTCGATGATTCTTGGCAAATCAAGTTTGATGAATTTGTTCATTATATCGTCTCTCAAACTATACGTTTCATCGACCTCCTCAGCAGTTGATGTCTTCAACCTGTGCTCGATCATGTTATATATCGGCATGGTAGCAGTGTCATTTTTATTTCCGAAGATTTTGGACGGTTGAGCACTGGAGTTTTCAATCTTTTTCTCTGAACTGTGTGGACTGGCAACAGGTTCGGATTTTCTCCCTGTATTCTTGGTTGATGATAATTTTAGTAAGCCAGTTCCTCCCAGCCACCACGGTTTATGGATACAGGCCACACATTTTTTCTCTGTTGCATCACGAGTTGTAGTTGACGCGGATGCCGTAGATTTTGATCCCTTTCCTGTGTCGTGTTTGGATGAATCCTTTACATAAGAGAGTTGGCGATCATCTAATTCTGGTAATTCAATTTTACTCGACAGTTTAGACGAATATTTCCGTTTAGATAATGACCTCTTTGATGTTACAGGCAGTCCATTGAGATCATGATGAGATATCGAAACACACTTTCCAGTACACGGGCTGAGTTTAGCTACAATGCCTCCATCGCTGGTGTCTGTGCAGAAAAAAATGGATATTAAATTTAGTGAGTAACCTTATTGAGGTCTTGATTTTGGTGCCTGCGATCTTCGTCTTAAATGACACCAACTCATGTGTTTAAGTAAGCATCAAATCTATAATAGGCAATTTGACAGGTTTCTGAAAACAATTTCGGATTTTTTGTTGGTGCTCAGAAAGCAGTAATTTTAAATTCTTTCGTGTAATTCTTCTAAAAAAGGCGAATAAAAATTCACTTTTAAAATAAGTCGCCAAAACGCTATCTTAGGCAATATCGCGTCGCACAGGAACCAGTGACGTCACTGGTCTGTAAGGAAACAACTCTACAGAACAATACTACTAGGTTCGACTCCATCGAAAAAATACGGGTACTACTTTTGTTCTGTGGGTACTACAATTTACTGTAACGCCATCTAGAGTGTGCCCCCAGAGCGTTTAAATACTAGGGCGCAGAAAAGCAAATAGGTACAACTACTATAGGTTCCCTGAACAATCTGAAAACTTTGGGATAAATATTGTTGGTGTAGGAAGACCATTTTTTTATTTAGGGTTCCGTTTGCGAAAAATTAAGCTTTAAGGCGTAAATTTTCGTCCGACTAGGGCGTCCCCTCCATCTCCTGGCTAAACGGTTGATTGTAGAAACGTGAATAATTTCAGCACCTATAATGAACATAAAAGGAAAAGTATCACGGCTGAGTAGGCTTTACTCGTTAACGAGTAATAGGTAACTAACTTATTAAAGTAAAATTTCGTACAAAATCCATTGAAAATGAATTCGATATAGTTGTTAGTTCTGTAAAGCAGATAATAAAACCCTCTTTCTACGGAACCCTACATTGCGCGTGGCCCGACACGCACTAGGCTGGTTTTTCTTTTTAGGAAAAATGCCTAATCGGTTTTAAAACGCATAATTTATACGAATATATATAACACTTTTTTTCACACTGTCAAATAGCCTATTGTTGATAATATGCCGCTATGTACCTACAATATCGAGGACTCACTATAGTTACGTTAAAATCGTATAACAATCGCAATATCTCTTAATCAGAATGGACGTCGTTTTCACTGCGCTACTTTGGTAAAGTCGATTAAGGACCAATTTTTCAATACCTAGTCAGATAAAACTTAACTTGAGAATAAATTGCATGCTATCACTGTCTAAATCATACGACAAGACAGTGACAACATCAGTTTTATTCTCCAGTTAAGTTTTATCTGACTATTGAAAAATCCAGTCTAATAAAAATAAAAGTATCTACGAGTATGAACTCTAACTTACCTCTCTCGTCATGACTCACGCCAACAGCCAAGCTTCTATTGACGGGATACTGCGTTTGCTCTGACGGATGGGTCTCGTTGTTCTCGCCGGATCTCTGGTTCTTTTGCAATATTGACCCCATCGGGGAGACTCCAGTAGAGTTTGTCGGAATGCGGATCATCACATTGGTGCAATCCGGACATTGACTGCACTTTGGGCAGCTGAATGTCTCGGGAATGCTAGAAAAGGAACAGCCGTAAGGAGTAACGTCTGCTTGAATCACAAAAATATGACTGCTCCACCAATGACAAAATAAATTATCTTCTTTCACAGATCTTATTTAGGGTTCCGTAGTCGACATGGAACCCTTATAGATTCACCATGTCCGTCTGTCTGTCTGTATGTTCGCGGCCTAGCCCCGAGACGATTAGTAGGAGAAAGCTGAAATTTGACATAGACATTCATATTGATCACGCCTACAAAACGGTAATCATTTTTTGATTTAGGGTTCCGTTTACAAAATATTAAGCTTTAAAGCGCAATTTTTTGTCCGAGTCCGATTGTTTTACGTTGGTGGCGCTAGTGAATCTCATGGAGCCCCTTAACAGAAGGTTTTCACGCTGATTGGCAAATCTTCTCAACAGAATAACGAACCTCGTTTTCCATCGATATGCTATGAAGATAAAAAATTGTAACACCAAACCGAAGTTATTCTGGAATAATGAAACGGACAAGCATTCACATGCAGATCCTGATAACATGACACAATTTTTTTGGTTGGGGCAGTCTTGTAAAAAGGAAGGGATAGGTTCTGATACCTTTTGTTATCTTTAAACCTTTCGGCGAAGGCTTGAGTCTTAATCTTTAGTGCACAATTGCAACCTGAGGACTGCGGTATATAAGTAATTTCGGTTGGTAGACTTGATTTTTCTTTGGGATTTTGAATTCTTGGAGATTCCAGTTCCTTTGTCACTCTTTTAGCACTGCCTTCGACATAACTCTTCAATGACTCTCTGGACTCTTCGATTCTTTTTATAGCTTTTGTTTTCGAACAAATAGGCTCGCAAGTGGCATTAGAAAATTGGCAAGTTTTTATCCGTGCGTTCCCGTTATCATTTGTTACTTTTATGCTCTCGTTGTTAGTTGCTAACTGCTTATTTTCACGTTCAGCTGTATCTTGTTTTGTTCCATTTTTTTCGATACTACAGCATGTGCCGATGCTGGGTATGTGAATACATAGCATGGGATTGTTCTCACATGTTGTGCCTACGTCCGGGATTATAACGCACAACATGGGTTTATCTTCATTTATCTCTTCTTCTTGGTTTTCTTCTCCTTCGTCTCGGGTTACTTGGGACAGCACTTCAATGCTTTTCAACGTGGTTTCAGACAAGGTGTTCAGCTTGTTCCCTAAGTTCCTCATGTCTTGTTTGGTTGGTTCATCGTTAGCCGTAACTTTATTATTTTGTAAATTTCGCATCGCTTTTTCTTGGAGCTGGTATTCTGCTTGATACAAGAACCGACTTGATGGGTATTTTGGCACAATTTTTTCGATTGTTATCGACGAACTATGAGAACTATCGGGCAATGGTAAAGGCGTGCCTAGGGCTCTCAGTTGTTTCCGGAAAGTGTTTAGATCATTCTCAATGGTTTGCTTATATAAAGAGTCCGGATCAGCTGTGTTTGGCATGCAAAACACGCCTGTGGATTTTATCTCTGTAGAATCAGCATCGCTTACAGGCAGAACAACTGCGGTCTCCTTTTTGATCTCATCCGACGCTGTTGCATTGCCTGCATTGAGACCTCCCGGTGGGATTACCCCGCTTCGCATTAGATCGATCTCGGACGTAAGCGTTGGTTTCTTTTTGTATTTTTTACTTGAATCGGCCAATACAGATAGAGGCTCGTTTAGAATTTCCTGTGAGAGCTTTTTCGACAAGACGGGAATGTCGGCAATGTCCCATTGAATTCCCCCAGCCTTGTCTGCGTGACTGGGCACCGAGCAGGGGCTATCGCAGGCGTCACTTTCCTGCCATTTCCTCAAACTAGCAGCCATTTTCATCCTTTTACGGCAAACCGCCACGGAATCTTTAGGAAGTATTCGTATAGAGGAGTCGTGATCATTCTTCTTGAATACACTGAAAATTTTGTCAGTTATCTTTTTGGCTACGTTTTCCCGAGGCTTGTGAACTATTTCTGGTTCCTCCACTTTCTTGACTTTATGGTTGATGTCGGCGACCGAGAGTTTGGGTGTCAGCTGGCAATCGTCAAAGTCGAAAAAGGTAGGGCAGGATTTCGAGTGAACGCTGGTCTCTTCTTCGATTATACAGAGTTTGCCGAAGCCTCGGAAGTCGATTTCGTCGGAGTGGCAGCTTCGGTTATCCTTTCCAAACCAGTTGAATTTCTCGAGCCAACTACTGTACACTTCCTGCAAACGGTCGACCTGGTTTAACCCATCAAATAATGATTATAGGCACTATCAGGGAACAAATAGAGTATGCATTACCTGTAATATTTTCACTCGGTCAGTTTCTTTTCTGTCTTCGTCCTCGTATAGTTGTAACTGAGAATGCAAGCTGAAATTGAGAGGTTCATTGTATGTATTTGGTATTTATCAATACGTACGCATTGATGTGGTTTGGCATTCAGGCGAAATCATTTCAGAATACATTGCGGCGTATGTCGCGTGACCTGAAGGAATGAGCTGGATGCCCATATCTTCGCTGGCTAATAAATAAATTTTGGTGCGTAAATTAAGTTGGCGCCTTCAACTAATTATTTGCTAAGTGACCTTTTGTCCTTGGCTTCCCAAATGTTCTTTAAAGTGAATGTTTCAATGTTTTTATTTATTTATTCATGACTCATAATAAAATACAAATGATCAACAGCCGAAATCACAAAAGCCTGAGAGGTTTATGACTGATTTTCGAAATACACTTTTTCTAGTAGTAAGTATGTACTTACTTACGGGAGCGCCATTTAGTCTTCTGCATCAAGAGACTAATGAAATCACAGCGTTTCGGTACCAAGATAGAACTATCGCGCAGCACTATATGGTGGTATTTCTTGGTTCTATGGCAGTGTGTAGACGATTCCGCCGCTATTGGTATTACAACAACGTCCCTTTTATCCATGGTCACCATTTTCTTTTGCGGTATATCGGTTAGGTTGTCAAGGTCTTCGTATTCAGTTATATTGAATACTTCTTCGCTAGAGATATTCTTTGGTAGATCAATATTTAGGTTCACTGAGCTCGAGTTACCTACGGTGCTGTGTCTGAACATGGTGATATCGTTCGCTGTCAGGACCAATTCGATTTTCCTCGCATAAGCCTCCGAGTTATCGTAACACCATTTGTGGCCGGACCGCGTGCTTTTCAAATTCTTTCTGAATTTGTAGGGTTTTTGTATAGTTTTGTTTTGTTTTGTATATACCATGTACGCCTCTATGTTCTGAAAAAAGTTGACTCTCTTGTCGTCGTTTTTGTAAACTGAACCTGTTGATTCGTGGCTTCTGGCTTTCACGGAAAAACCGGCCCCTTCGTATACACTGTCCATTAATTCAAACACAGTAGTACTGCTGGTTTTGAAATACTTATTGTTCCATCTAACGTGGACGTCCTCTGTGGAATCTATGATCCCGTGCATAAACTTTTCCATCCACGCATTTTTAACACATTCTAAATGTTTACTGCCTCTCTTTTGATGTAAATATTGTGCTCCTCTAATTTTCAGTGAGACGCCAGGAACATCACATCTGGCGGAGGTTATTTTTTGTCTATTTTTATCCTTTCCATAATTGTCTTTAGTTTTAGACATTTTACCGAAAAACAACAGTTTTCTAGATTTTTTCCTTTCCGGCGCATATTCAGGCTCCTTTATATTCAAAGGCTTTCTTTGACTTTCTACTTTCTTTCTTACATTTTGATCTTTTCCTTGCTTGTACTCAATTTCGTTTCTTCTGTGGCCCCATAATTTGAATCTGTATATGCCACTTGATATGTGATGCCTCCCTTTCGGTTTTGGTGAGCTTGAGGGCTCTGAGAACTGATAGTCAAATCGATAGCCATCTACATTATTAGTCGAGTGGGACCTTTGCGGCGTCACGCCGGGTGATATAGCTACGTGTTTTTGTTCAACACCTATACGGCTTGTAGCTTGACTTACGTAGTCCTTACGATTATCTCTATCAACAACCTTCCTTATCGCTTCGAATCTTCGTCGGACGGCCGATGCACTTTCATTCGGTATCGGTCCAGCTATACTTTCTTTAGACATATTTGTATCTTCGGAATTTTTAAATGTATTCTCGTATATCTTCAAAAATTCGGTCTCCTCGTAATCTTTGCAACTAATTGCTCTCCAGTCTTGTTTCTCATTTGGACTCTCTAGATCGTGCACCTTAACAAGTTCGGACGGTGGCTCTTTGTCAATGTGTGTTGACTTTTTAGAAACAACATCTATTATTCCAGGCGTGGATTTTATGGATTTGGTCATTGGTTCTAAATTATCTCCTTGACTTTTTTCAACCAGCTTCTCAGGGATATCGTCTACATTTGCGGTATGTGTATTAACTTGAATGGAGTTGAGTGACGGAACAGTCCCGTCTGCTATTGTTACCGCACTGGCAGTTGATGATATCAATTGCACTTGTGGCAACAATTTCGTTGAAAAATTGCTGGACCTACGTGCTAGATGTAGCGGTGTATTACATCCGCACGAAGTGCTAGCCACCCTTTGGAACTGACTGTGTTGGGCTTTTAATTCTAGAACAGAAAATAAAGCCGCTCGCTATTCGGAAAGGCACACAAATAAGAGCCTAACTTTTAGTATGTTTTCAGTAATACGGAATATAAATTCGCTACAGCAAGTATTTAGTTTGACCTGCAATTTCCGTACTTAACCTCGTAGTCGGGCCATTGTACGTATGGGGACACAGACACACAAGTTTCCGGTTAGACACTGAAGAGTGGTATTGCTACCACAAATTCTCGAATGTACGTAACTTATAAACAAAGTCGTTGGCGGAGATTCATATCCGCGACCTGATGTAAGCCACGGGTTCTAACGACCGCTCTAAGTTCTTACATCGAACCAACTTAACTGACCAAATAAGATGGTTACGCCTAACGCTAAGTTGTACGTAGCCATGACCGTAATACATTTCAACAAAGCAGTAAAGCAGTGGCACTTTTGTCTAGCCACTGCTTACTGAATAGGCAGTCTGCTAGGCCGGGGATGATTCAAGGAAACACCCGCCCACCTCACCATTCACTGACATTCAATGGGAAGCTAGGATCCCTCCAGGGCGAGGCCAATCGAATCTAACACACTTACCCTTGGTGTCTCGTACACTAACAAGCTGTTAATCTACTGTTAACAGCTGTCAGTGGTTTTTTTTTTTTGGATGCACTTTGGTCAATTGACAGCTGTTAACAGTGGATTAACAGCGTGTTAGTGTACGAGAAACTGGGGGCATGACAATAGCTGTTATTTGCCCCTATTTTGGAGTCCGCTAAGCAATAGAAATAGTCGACTAAGCTGTCAGGATGGTATAGTTGCTGGGCAAGCCTACACCATCTAGAAAACAATGTCCCAGGCACTGCAGCGTCCGAGTAGTCCCTTCACCCATCTACTGTGAACGGTGAGGGATGGTGCCACTGGACGCCGTATACATCATCTCATTACGTAGATGCAAAGGCCAAAGTTAATGCAATAGCAATACAATGACATAGGTACCAATAATTCTATTATAGGTGGACTAAAGGACATAACTCAAACTGGCATTAAATTGTTGTTCTATACAACATCATTAATAAAAACAGCAGTTTGCTTAAGTTTTGAAAAAAAAACTCAATTCATTGATTTATGACAACTCTGCGTTAATAAAATTAAGATAATAAAAATTCTATAATTTTATAAAAAGGTTTGAATACTGCTTCATAAATTTGTGTTTTGGGCTTATGTGCTAGAGATTTTCAAAAAAACATACACGCGTCGAATTGATAATTAACCTCCTCCTTTTTTGAAGTCGGTTAAAAATAAAGTTTTTAACCACTTCCTTAATCTGCAGAATAGGCAGTAACCTATCACCAGTTATTTCATTGCTTAATGGTATGTAACTGATCGTGATTAGTAATTATCTTCAATATGTATGTACGTATTATTGTTGTCATTAATTTTTTTATTTATGTTGTAGGGAAGAGCGGGTGATCGTGCTCTTCCACTATAAAGGGAAATTTCCCGCCAGGCAGATCGTATGCCTGGGGACGGCCGGTCCGACTAATGTTCGTCGGACGTTATATTTATGGTATGTCATGTGAAACTTTTTGCTTGGGCGATGCAGGGATGTTGGAGTTTATAGTGCGCGTGCAGAGTTGACATGTGCTCGCCACATCACTCCCCTTCAAGACCGTAGCTACGCATAGCTAGGTCTGATAGGAATCGAAGTCTGTGCTCTAAAGCCTGCAAGTGCCAGGAGGCGCTGAGTCAGTGAGTCGACTAGCGGTTGAGGGTGTTCGGGCGGGCGGGCGTTGTGCGTGCGTGCGTGCGTGCGGGCGGGCGGGCGTGGGAGATCACCATCATCAGTATCAGAAGTCGGTGCGTTGACTGTAGTGGAACTGATGAGGTGAGAGGGAAGAGGATGCTGGCCTTGCTTTTTGAAACTGATTGTATGTGGGGTGCTGCGAGAGCGAAGGTAGGTTGACAATGTTCTGTCGAGGGTCACCACTGTAGGGAAGAGCGGGTGATCGTGCTCTTCCACTATAAAGGGAAATTTCCCGCCAGGCAGATCATATGCCTGGGGACGGCCGGTCCGACTAATGTTCGTCGGACGTTATATTTATGGTATTTCATGTGAAACATTTTGCTTGGGCGATGCAGGAATGTTGGAGTTTATAGTGCGCGTGCAGAGTTGACATGTGCTAAAAAAAAAAAAAACCCGGGCAAATTAAATAGGCATCTTTCGCGAAGAAGATCAAATCGCGCGAGGCGCCGAGTTAAGTTCCACTGGTTCCACCATCGGAATGCGATTGGTTAGTAGACTACCAAGTGTCGAAGAAACTACCATTAATGTCCTACACATTTAAGAGACTAGCCCCTCAGAAGGCCAGCAGCGACATCACAGCAGAGATGGGCTACATCATCATCATCAGCCATTCGACGCCCACTGCAGGACATAAGCCTACCTCATGGTTTTCCTAACCATGAAAAGTTTTGCCATAATCGCCACGCTCGGCAGGCGGGTTGGCGAACGCAGTATGCGGTCAGAATCTCAGGAAGACGCTGCTGCCCGTCTCCTGGTAAATTATTACCTTAGTCGCCTTCTACGACATCTACGGAAGGTCATTCTTAATCCGGCGCCACACGGAACATACAACGGGATGGGCTACATACAACGGCTCACCCAAAAGATATCTGGCTAAGTGCGAATCTCAGGTCTATCGAGAACTTACGTGCAATGTAGGGGGACAGATCGGAGCTACCGGTTCCCGTGTTAGTCATCTCTGGCATGTAGATCTTAGTAACCTTCTTCCTCGAAGACGCTCTGCCAACACTCGCGTCCACCATCGGCCTGCATTTGACCTCCGTCACCAACCTCGGCATACGAGCGTCCTCCGTGATGTACCTAGCTTCCACAATAGGGCCCGATACGTTAGAATCTGTATAAGTGCTAGATATGTTGTTGGAGTAAGCGAATTGGCGCGACTTCGGGTCTTCCACGAAGTATCTTGTTTCTATAGGTCTAACGTTCGATGGCCAGGTACTGAGTGTGTCCCTTTTGTAAATGAATTTAGGCACTTTCTGTAGGGTTAAGTAGTGGGGTACGCCGTTGACGTATCCGGCCTCGTAATTATCCGTTATTGGCCTTGGACGTATGTAAGATGATCTAGTGTTGTCGTTGTGAACAAAGTTGGGAATCTCAGACATCCCAATTTCACGACCTTGTATACGGTACCTTTGGTTCGGTTCCATGACATAATGCGTTTTTCTCTTAGTTCTGCTTAAGTCACGCAGCGGACGTTCATATTGGCAGCCTATATCGTTGCCGAAAGATTTGATGTCGTAATTACGGTGTATCCTAAAGCTGCGTACATTATTACTTGAATCAGATGCATTGGAGTCGTATTTATTACTCCTAGATGTATATCTTCCACCGTCGATTACATACCTTTGCATCGTGATTCAATTGATACTGAACACAATTTTTCCCGTGTTCGAATTGTTTGCTTAGTTTTCGAGAGTTTTTATTGTGCGAAGCTTGTGTTTCACTGAACAGTATATTAAGATTTGTACCTGGGAATAAATAATTAAATGAAAATGTAACGGAAAATACCCAGTGCCTGGAGAAAAAATCTTCAAGAATTTTTGAGCTAAACACAAACCTCTGATAATCGAATGGGCTACAAAACCAACACAGCCAAACATAACTATAATGACTTTGGGAAACGGTTACAAAGATCCCGTTCATTGGCGAAACGTGATGGTAGAGAAAGATTAGAGGTAAATTGGTGACGTTAGCGATGATAGACTTACCTGAACAGCAATCTCGTTAGCGGTCCTACATTGGGTTACGTTCGTACGTCAATAACCATTATACCTAACTTTTAGTTAACCATGTCATGGGGGTAAGCCTCGGCCTTGGCTTACCCCCATGACCTATCTACCGAGTCGGCAGAAGGTGGCCACAAACAGGGAGGAGTGGAGATCTAGGAGGGACTGGAGAATAGAGGGACTCTGAATTAAAACCTCAAATGAATAAGGCAACGAAACTATAACCAAACAAGAGTAAACATTCGTGGAGGAAATTACTAGTTATACCTAAATAAAATAATTTATAAAGTTTTACAATCTCGTACTTCCATTTTCTTTTATAGAACAGAACAAAGAGGTCTACTATACACAGCAACGGAGCACAATCTAAATAGATACAACGGAGCAATGAGGTTTGGTTGTGTAGGTATATAGTTTCAATATTGTTGTTTCGTCTCGTGCGCTGAAAAGCAAGCTGGGTTTCTGTTCCAATATTTCTTCTTATTCTTGCTTTGCTCGGTCCGCTACGTAAGTTCACAAGCAACCTCACATAACCAAACTACAGGTTTGGGGCGAAGTTTTTTTTTTTATGGCGAGGGGCTTTGCCCCCCAAGCCCCCGCACCCCCACCTGTTTGTTTCAGACCCATAGTCTTTTTTCGGTTTATTTATTTTTTATTTTTATTTACATAATAGAGGGAATCTTTGTATTAAAAAACCACTCTACCAGCTATTGAAGAAAATATTGTCTTTTTTTTTTTATTGAAATTAATACTTAGTATAAAAGTGTGACACCTACCTACCTATATTAGTTAGCATATCAAGAGCTGTATTTGTGATATTAATTTCAGATTTCAATTCAGCGTCCCAATATTCTGCATAATACCGGAGATCTAAAGGGGACTCCTTTGCTCAGTAGTCGGATACAATCGAAGCTAGATAAAAAACCATGTAAAAGTGTGGTTTGGCAAATGGTTAACCTCTGCCAAATACACAAACATGAATACGCGCAAATCGACTTACTTTCTGGATGGATTTTGTGACATGCAACGCCACAGTATCAAAACACCTGAGCCAAAGCATTGGTCACGTTTTAATGATCACAACTCAAGAAGACATGTTACGTTCCGTAACTACCAGCCTCATAATATTAGTCTTCATGTATTTGCACTTCGACTATTTAAACAATCGGTAACATTGTAGGGTAATTTTGTTGAGTTTTTAATATTATCACGGAAACATGCAAACTAGTATTTTTTCAAAACAAATGTCAAATCAAACTTGCTTCTGACAGTGCAATATTCTTATACGTTCTCTTCTTTCTTTTTAGAATAGAGGATGATATAAACGAGGAAAGTGAAAAGTTACAGGTTTTTCTAAACTGGAGCGGAGTGAACGTACGCGATCCACCCTTCAGCGTTACTGACCGACATAGATAAGAATCATCATCATCAGCCATTTGACGCCCACTGCAGGACATAGGCCTCCCTCATGGCTTTCCAAGCTTCCCGGTCTTGTGCCGCCCGCATCCAGCGACTTCCTGCCACCGTAACCAAGTCCAGATCACCAGACCATCTGGTGGGGGGCCTTCCCACGCTGCGCCGTCCGGTCCGCTGTCCCCAGGTCAGAACTTTTTCGCCCCAACAGCCATCACTTCTCCGAGCTACATGCCCCGCCCACTGCCACTTCAACTGTGCAATCCTTCGAGCTATATCAGTTACTCAGGTTCTTCTGCGGATCTCCTCATTCCTGATTCGATCACACAGTGAAACTCCTAACATACACTCTCTCCATTGCTCGTTGGGCGACCTTAAGCCTCTTATGAGGCCCATAGCTAGCAACCAGGTCTCACATCCATAAGTCATCACTGGTAACACACATTGGTTATACACCTTTGTCTTGAGACACAGGTATTTTGGACCCGAAAATGTGTTTAGTTTCCCGAACACTGCCCATCCGAGTTGGATTCGACGAGTGACCTCTTTCTCGAATTTGGACTTACCTAACTGGACCATTTGTCCCAGGTATACATAGTGGTCGACCTATGCCACTTCGTCCACTTCGAGGTGGATAGGAGTGGGTGCTACATGGGAGTTCGACATTATCTTAGTTTTGTCCATGTTCATTTTAAGACCCACTCTGTTAGAAGCTCTGATCAGGTCATTGAGCATGGAACTCAAATCTTCTAGGGTCTCAGTCATAATCACTAATGTCATCGGCGATTGGGTGATGTACCTACATCATGATGTACGCCATTTATGTTGATGCCAGATCTACAACGCGGAGGCGCTGGCGGTCCATATAAATACTACTGCAGTAAATGATGTATACATGGACCGCCGCGCCACCGCCCCACCGCGTTGGTGTGTTGCGCTTTTTAGATAAGAATACAAATAAAATACCAATCCAATTCCGCCCCATCGACCCGAGCGTGACAATCCAGTTTCGTTCAGTGTTCAGATAAGGTGAGGATGCTCCGACACATTATATTACAAGTTTAGGATTAAAAAAAACACCAACGCGGAGGCGCTGCTGGCGGTCCATATAAATACTAACTGCAGTAAATGATGTATGTATGGACTGACACCGCCACTGCGTTGGTGTGTTACATGCCTTTTAGAAACAGAGAGAATGAGCGCGTGCGCTAACCATAGATTATATATAATAAGGTTTCGTGCAGTTCTTGGTTTCGCATAAGTATCACAGATTACGGGGAAGTAGAGGTGTTGATTATCTCCTATACACAGATTAAAAAGACCAACTTTACTGTGGACCAACCATGGACCAACTCCTGTATAGTCTGTAGTTTAATTACAGATTAAAAAGAGATAGTTAGCATTTTATAGTTATTTTGTGCATTTCCTCATGATTTAACCCGTTCCACGCGCCCGGCGTCGCATGAAACCGAAACAGGCAAAAGTCCGCATCAAGATCATATACGTAAGAAGGGGCACTACTTCTACTAGGAAAAACATGGAGAGGCGACAAAAAAATACCGAAGAGAGCAAGAAAAGAGCCGACACAAACAGCCGAAAGTTCATCTGTTCAATATGCTTGAACACAAGACCCGTGGAGCAGTATAAAGCCTGCCACATATGCCAAAGAAGCTGCCCCACTAGTAACGGGGAACTACGAGAAACATATTCAGAAAGTGACCGCAGAGATTTTACTCCCAATACAGACACGAAAACTATTCAGACCTCGCAGACTGACGTCAGCAAAGGCCTAAACTTACTCAACGAAGTTCTCAATGTGTTTCAGACGAAAAAAAATTCAGATTCCAAAACTGTAATCGTAAAAGACGCGGCAGTCTCAACGGAGACAAGGAATATCGTTTTGCAAAATCTGACGTCAAGCAAAATATTCCAGCATTCCATCGAAGGCGAGTTCTGCGATGACCGGACCAGAAACATGTTCGTCATTGTGAGCAGCAGTCAGCCTTGTTACGACAGGAACTCACAGTTCGCCGTCGACCTGAACAGGCCAAAATCCTCTTCTATCCCGCAGATGAAGTTGGAAGAGTTGAAACACTCGCTGAAGGATATAAAAACGAACAGATCCAAGGATGCAGTGGAAGAAGTGAACCGGATGTTCGCAAACGTTAAAAAGGTGGCTCACGAGATAGATGGTGGTAACAGACCGATGACTAGACTGGGTCCACGCGTCTTGCCTGTAGTAAAGACCAAACACTACGAACTCCCACCCAAGGCGAGTCCAAGAATCAAAAAGGCGTTGAACAAAGACTGCAAGTGCTGTATAAACTACAACTTATCCAGTGGCGATTCCTCTAAAAATGTGCTCAAACAGTACGAAGAAGATAGAGGTGTACAGATACTTTGCTGTCGACACAGGCAATGCTCCTGCAGTCCGAGAGAGAAACACTGCATTTGTTATCCTAAAAAGAACACAGCACCAACGTGTTCTCACGAGAATGGGTTGAATCGTTTTGATGACAGCAGTTAATTGTATTAGAAGAGATCTGATTTATTTGGTTTCGTATAGATTTACTTTGAAAATAAAAGTTTTGGAAACTTTATTCCGTAGTCGGTATAGTAATTGTTATAGTAATATGTAATCCAACTCCCAAAGAGAATATACGCTGGTTCCCGGCACGCTGCTTTTCTGATTAGATTCGGCGGAAAAGAACAGTCATCATCATCCACTGCTTGTACATCATCAAAAGATCATCGTCTGATGAATTCATCGTCCGCTGCTTGCAGGATGGTTATTTATTTATTGTATGGCGTTCAACATTGGTCTTAATGAGTAGGTACATTGCATTAAATTATTATTATTATATGTCATATTAATATGTAAGAGCTAAAATTAAAATTTGCAGTTGTTCAAATACGTAGCCGACTCGCCGGTGAGGTTTTTAAAGTGTTCCTTTGGTCCGTTGTATCTAGTTAAGTGGGCAGTCGTAGACCATACGGTCGATAGTTTGTTGTGGGTGTCCACATTCTCCTCATTCGTCCTCAGAGTCACACCATCACGTGTAAGTAGGCTCCCTCCCACCCACCCTCTCCCGTTCTGAGGCGGTTCAGTCGGCACCAAATATTGCGCAGTGCTTTGAAGCCAGCGGGGTGCTTACGTGTGTTGAGTTCAAAAATAACACTTGGAGGGCAGTTTGATTTCCAGACATTCCACAAAGGGTTGTAAGTTTGAAAGCTTCTAGCGGGAGGATCATGACTTAAGACTTGAGTTTGCAAGGTGCTGCAAGTCGATATTAATGGAGAGTAGTGGGTTTGTGGCTATTTGATCAAGTTCCCATCCCATGCTCATTTCTCTTCGGATATCGGGGTGCAATGTTGTTGAGGGCCGGCAGCCAGTACGTAGGGGGTTGGCATTATGAAAACTGTGATTAGCCTCATTGAGTGGTGAGCTCGGTGTCCACCATCGTCACTTGTGCCCTGTTTTTCCACCCAGGAGACGACGTCTTAAGGCATGTAGCGTTAGCATCCACGAGGTGGTTGTTACAGTTTTCTAGTCATAGATGAAATTGTAAACACACATGTTGTTCGCTGTTTTCTCGTGGTCCCTTCATTTGAAGGGATGTCAGGGGTTTACTAATGTATTGCCAAAAATCGTTTCCCAAAGTATTACTTCCCAAACTATTTTCCGCAAATTATCACTTGGCAAAAAAACATTTCTTAAAACAACCTAAAGCAAATAAACAGTTAGCAAAAGTTATTATGGCAAGTTATTGTATACCAAATAAATACTTGGTCAAAATTCATTTTACCAAGCATTATTCAGTCAAAACTAAGTTTTTTAGTGAAATATTTTTTTTCGCTTTTATATAAAAAAAAAAAAGAACTAACACCCGAAGTTTCGAACTTCGAACCTATTTTCCAAAATAAAACGTTAGCATAATAAACGTTTGTCTTAATAAAACTTGACGCAGTAAAATTATGCGAAATGATAATTTGACCAAATGAATAAAATGCGAAATGAAAACTTGCTAAAGTTTCATTTGGGAAATGAAACTGATGCCATAAGTTTATTGGGAAGTAAAATTTGGCGAAAAATACTTTGGCTAAACGGCGGTATCCCGTTAAACCCGCTTCTCACAGGAACATAAATACAAGAAATAGGTTGAACAGTGTATCTGCGTGTACGTAAATACAGAGAAGTTTGTAAAGAGGTTCGAAATTTCGCTGTTGCCTACTTGCCCATTAGCTCATGTGGGATAGTACTGGCACGGTTAGCCAGAGGTCGCGGGTTCAAGTTGCGGCATGGGTGGATTTTTTAGCCTCTAAATAGGTTTTTAAAATTGTCCTTAGCACGGATTAGTGCAACAAAGAATATAGTTTCGACTATGTAATATTTTTTTGAACCAGTCAATAAAAGTAAGCCTATCGTTGAGGATGCGGCTGACGAAGAATATTTTCAAAACATAAAAATATGGAGGAAGATGGAGAATGAATAATTTGTTTGTTTTATAATTATTTTCTCGGTTGAAGTGAATTTTTGGGACGTTTGAAGGGAAAGATTTATTTGCGATAATATTAAATTTTGTTCCATAAATTTTTAATTTATGACACAAACAAATCACGGAATAAATAAATGTGACATAGAGTTTAAGTTTAAAACAAGAACATTTTATAGTTTGGATATTTAAACTACATGAACTTTATTTCATAGATTTTCTGGTATTCAAAGAATTTATGATAAATAAAATATTCATTTAATATTTTCAATAATTTATTTGACTCACCCAAACACAAAAAAGTAATATTTTCAATTTTGCAAGTTAATCCATCGAGCTGAAGCACATATTCCTAAGTCACGGATTTAAAAAAAAATCGAAAATGAACGTTAATTAAACGTTAAATGATAATTAAATTGTAAAGAGCAAAAAAAGAACTTTGAATAAAGAGTAATTTTTTAACTTTCACTAAAATATAATAAAAAATAATTACTGACTTTAACATAAGTAAATAAAAGACATATAAAAAATAATAATTTGACTAAATGAGACCACTTTGGCTTAACAAACCATATCCTCGAAGGCCAATCATAGATGAGTCTGAAAAATAAACGAAATCGAATTAAGGCAATCATTGACGAAATTTTAGTAAAGTTTTAATAACCAAAACCCCATACAACAAAATAATATACTTACTTATTTAAAACACAAAAATATACCAGAACCAAACGTTAGCAACGCAACAAACAAGACACTTTTTGGTGCTAAATTACATAATAAATTACTAAGTGCATTTCATAGTGCGAATATTTGTGTGAAATGTTCTAAAACATTGTGTATTCACACATTCAGAGGTGTCAAATACTACACAGATCAGTGTTATTTATGAATAATCTGTGGTTATTCATAAATAACACTGATTTGTGTGTATATCTGAATAATCTGCGGTTGCGTCTTTCTACTAATACATAAATACTGAATTTGCACAGATATTGACTCGTTTTTTTTTCACTTTAAAATTTTCCGAAGATTCGGTACTTTTGCAAGTTGTAAAATGTTAAATTGTAAAATGAAAATATAAACGAGTAAATATCCGTGCAAATTAAGTTTTTATTATGTCCAGTGCTCGTGTTAACCTTAGAAAATACTATGTCTCTGCACTAACAACAGTCTATTTAAACTTCCTCTCAGGAGTCTTTCAAGGAAACTTTTTTTTACAAATAAGACCGGATGACTTCACTAAGGAACGAAAGGTTGGTATTTAAAACAAAACTGAAACATAAAAGTATCAATCAGCATACATTTATTTAAATAATCATATTCTCTTGATATACAGATAAGTACAAGTATTCTTAAAGTTAATATCAATATAGAAATATTGTTACGAAGGCAGCAATTTACGTTACGTAGATTCCCTTATGCACAGATTAACATACAAACAGTTGGGCAAAAACCGTAGGCAATCAGGACAAAAGCTTTAGGGCCTACAGATAAAAATAACTAGAAATAATAGGCCTAACAAAAACCTCTCCTATAAGGGGTCGTTCATTAAGCCACTGATTTTTTTTTCTAACTTCTAAAACTCCCCTGGTCCTTCAACGTGAGGTTTTAGACTACCCTCCCCCTCACCTTCTTACCCAGAGGGCTTAATATCTCAATGATTTTTACAACATTATCTTTAAGTAACGGTATCTATCTCATCTTTAAATGCAAATAAAAACGGCCGTTTTGTCGTGGGTCTTAAAAAATCACTATTAACATGATTTAGAGACTGGTCCGACACTGTTTGCTAAAACGATCTGTAAAAAAGATACGACTTTGTCCCATTTGGTGGCGCAAGTGTTGCTGCATGGAGCCCCTTAAGAATAAACACTTTACAAGCTTCTTTCATAAAATAGGTATTAATAATCAGTATTACGAGTTACTCAGTTTACAATTTTTTTTAAGGTAAATTTAATCACATTAACAGCACATAACCATTATATATAATTACTAGCTGTCCCGGCGAACTTCGTAACGCCACCGAAAACGTTTGTATGGGAAATAGAAAAGGGCTGTTTTTAGGGTTTTCCCGGAAATTATTCGATTTTTTCTCCCCTTTTAAACCTTCCCTAGACCTCCACGAACATTTCAAGACTAAGATAAGATAAATCCGTTCAGCCGTTCTCGAGTTTTAGTGAGACTAACGAACAGCAATTCATTTTTATATATATAGAAGATAATTATAATAATTTCCATACAAAACAATCACTTGACCTGGTCCCAAACTAGGATACCCTGTCCCATGGTAAACAGGCAAGGACATCACAAACATGGAAATACACCCAGACTGAGGCCGTTTGTACAAATGTACCGCGGCCCCCAATGGGAATCAGACCCACGACCTCTATCTTGGTAGTAAGCGCCTTAACGGCTAGTCCGACGAGGCAATCGAATGCTCTGCGCAGTTATGTTACGGACAACTTTGCAACAACATTTAAACGCTCGACCTGCTGTTGACTTTAACTAGACACCCTATCCGTCAACGAGGATAAAAAATTATTCTGTACTAGATGACCCCGTGAACTTCGTATCACCGACGTCAACCGTTTTTAGGGTTCCGTACCTCAAAAGGAAAAAACGGAACCCTTATAGGATCACTTTGTTGTCCGTCTGTCCGTCCGTCCGTCTGTCAAGACCCTTTTTCTCAGGAACGCGTGGAGGTATGAAGCTGAAATTTATATCAATTACTCAGGTCTACTGTCCCTTGAAGCTGTGAAAAAATCAAACTTCTAAGCCAACGCAATCAAAAGATACAGCCGTTTATGCCGCAAATTTTCGACACTTGCAAGGGAATCAAAACCTACAGGGTGCTTCCCGTGAACTCAGAATCTTAAAATTTGGTACGAAGCAACGTCTTATAGCATAGATAAAGGAAAAATTACGAAAACCATAAATTTTTAGTTACATCACATAATATATTTTTTTTTAATAATTTTAAACTTACTACCCATTTCCTCATAAACGCGTAGAGGTATTAAATTTAAATTCATACCAAATACTCAGGTCTATAATACCTTTAAGCTGTAACAAAATCTAACTTCTATGTCAACGCAATCAAAAGAAACAGCAATTTAAGTGCATATTTTGAAACTCGCAAGTACTCGCAAGGGAATCAAAACCTAAAGGGTACTTCCAGTCGACCTAGAATCTTGAAATTTGGCATGAAGCAACGTTTTATAGCACACATAAAGGAAAAATTCCGAAAACCTTAAATTTTTAGTTACATTACAAAATATATATTTTTTAATAAATATAAACTTATTACTTTTTTCCTCATGAACGCGTAGAGCTATCAAGTTGAAATTCATATCAAATACTTAGATCTAATTGCCTTTAACCCGTGAAAAAATGTTGTTGACATTGCAGGTTTGTACGGAACCCTCGGTGCGCGAGTCCGACTCGCACTTGGCCGGTTTTTTTTCTTCTCGCCGTTTAAACCTTCCCTGGACTTCCACAAATATATAAAAACAACAATTAGCCAAATCGGCCCAGCCGTTCTCGAGTTTTAGTGAGACTAACGAACAGCAATTCATTTTTATATATAAGATGATAGTAGTATGGTGGATTTTCAAATATTTAACTTTTACAGTCATATTAGCCAACAATAGCGATCATTCCACACGCCCTACTTGACCTATTTGACCCTATTTGACAGGAGACAAATCCCGATTGCAGAAGGGTGGTCGTTGATACAACTTAGTACAATCTTTCCCATCGGCCACCCCCCGGCTTCGTTCATTCTATGAGCAAAACGTGTTTTGAATAAATAATAAAACATAAACATAAACATTTACATACAAACGGGACATACATTAGGATACCCTGTGTCGTGGGAACCAGAAAAAACGACATCACCAACATGTAAACATGCAAGACCTGGGTTTTTTGTCCCCAGCCGGGATTCGAACCCGGGACCTCTCGCATAATAGAATAATAATAGGTACATAGTAAACATGATTATGTATTTATTATTTTAAAAGTTTTTGTGTTTTGTATAGACTTCTTTGTGACTCGGTGTGGCGAATGGTAAAGATTGGAATAAATTGTGTCAACGACCACTACTTTGCAATCCAGGGTGGTCATTGTATTTTTTTTTTTTTGTCGGTTAGACTAACCTAAGGGTGGCAAATGGGAATGACACGCAGTAGAGATATTAACTTACAACAATATTATGAACAATACAGCACTACTGACATTCCACAGTAAAGTGGGTTTTTGTGACACGAGCATAGACGTTACACTAAATTTAACACGAAAAATAATCCAGAGCTTCCCAAAATATACATAATAGCATTTGATTCTGTTCCCTCTAAAAATGCAGCAATATTCTTTAGGACATAACCACCCTCTACACGTGAGGTAATGAAAGCCAAGCATTTTCAAAAGAATAATATTGTAACGTAGACATACCATACATGATTTCTAAGATAAGTTTATAGTCTCCACTTAAAATAAATTAAGCTGATTTTTTAAATATTATATTAAAAGATAAGCATGAAATAAGGTACTATTTTTAAGACTATTGAGCGTGAATGTATAAACTTCCATACTGAAGACCACGTTCATGAAGTTATATTGTTTTCTCAAACATGCTTGGAAATTTGAGCATTATTTCGACAACCTTCTTCGAGATAAATGAGCGGCCGGAAAAAGTTCTATGAAAATTCATAACTGTCGTGTTTTGCGGCCAAATCAATTACATACTAAACTCATATCTGTCGTGTTATTTGAAAATGGAACGATTTTTTACTCCGAACAATGACAACCAAGGAGGTAACTTATCAGAGGTTTTATTTAAATTTCGAACTGGCTTTCGATAGAAAGCTGGATATACCTATTGAAAAAAAAAAAGAACACTAACGCGGCAAAAATTATTGTTGTTCGTTCGTGGTTCGTCTGATTTTGAAAGATTATTGAATTTTTCAAATAAAAAGTTCCGCCGTAGTACTACTTAGTTTTAATTTCCGCGCATTATTTGAGACGAATCATAATTATACAAGCTACAACTAGGCATTGATGGACTCACGTATGTGTGCCTCGGCTTCGCCTCGGTCCACATTTCCACGTTCGTCCATCAATGCCTCTTTTGCTAGCCGCTGCAGTAATGTACTATTTATATAATAATATGTGTAAGTGGTTTGTTGTTTTATTTGTCCAATTTCAATTGCTTTCTTACTTGTCTAGTTAAATAGGACACTAAAAACAAAAAGCTAAATTACGCTTTTTAATAAAAGCTTAAATAGTTTTTTTTTTTAGTTTGAGTAAATTATAAGTCCATTTCTAAATTCAAGTTAAAATGCATTAGGAAAATCAAAAACAAAATTAAATAATGGAAAATGACATAAAAAATTTCCTACTTAAACTAACGTGTCTTCTGAAAAATTCAGATCTAAATGTATTCAGTCTACTTTGATCTAATGAAATAAAATAATTTTGATTTTAAAAAAGAAAGAAAAGAAAGTTACAAAAGCATAAAAACCGTTCAAGTGCGAGTCGGACTCGCGCACAAAGGGTTCCGTACCATTATCTATACAACATTTGAATATTTCAAGCGTCTATCTGTTGCCGTTATTAATATCGAGAATAAAACGGAAACAAATCAGGTTTGATGTATGGGGGAGCCCCCCTTAAATATTTGTTTTATTTTTATTTAATTATTTATTTTTGAAGCGAATATAGAACTAAATATTCTGTTATTATTTCAAGCGTCTATCTGTTGCCGTTATTAATATCTAGCAAAAAAACGGCAAAAAAATACGTTTGTTTATATGGGAGCCAGCCTTAAATATTTACTTTATTCTGTTTTTAGTATTTGTTGTTATAGTGGCAACAGAAAAACATCATCTGTGAAAATTTCATCGTTTTTTCTCGATCTTTGTGTCTAATGTTGTATAGATAATGGTACGGATATTGGTGCCAAAAGGATCAAACCATGTTTTATGGTACGGGACCCTCAGTGAGCGAACCCACTCGCACTTTGCCTTTTTTTTTCAGAACCATAGAAGGAAGATTTTTTTTATTGTTTTCATTTATTTGAAAACTGCCCCTCTACTCTCGATGTTATTGAATTCCAAACTGTGGCACAATTAAATGCAATAATTATGTCAGAAATAATCATCATCATCAGCCATTTGACGAACACTGCAGGACACAGGTCTCCCTCATGGTTTGTTTTATTTCTATGAAATAGCATTATACACATTGGAACTAAGCTGAATGTGACGTCAGCGCCGCCTAGCATTAGGACACTTCTGACGCTAGATGGCGTTGTACGAAATTTATAAGAAAACGTTCGTGGTTTTATTGTCTATTGTCGCCCCAGACCACATAAAAATTGTTGAAAGTATACTTATATCTCGTTTCATTCAGCTTTGGTCTGGGTGTAAGTATTTTTTTTATATAGGAACTTACTATTAAAGTCAAGAAACATTATGTGCTGATAGTTCTTAGATTAATGACATTAATTTTATTGAAAACCTATGACGAGCAAACAACTTAACAGACATTATTGCTTCCCGTATTTTAAGTATTCAACGGTTTAATACATATTATTGCGGACCAAAGCCGAATGAAGTGAAATGTAAAATAATATTCTTACACGATAATCAAATATGTAAGAAAATTTGCGAGAAATGCCAGACGTTCTCATTACTGGCCAGCATTGTCTCAAACTGTCTTCCTTAACCGATTTAAAAGTAAACTTATAATCTTAAGCAGATGTAGTAGGCTTTTCTTCAATGTCCAATTGCTGAATATCGTACGAAGTGATTTCAATTCTTGACGTTTCACTGGCAAGGTGTGTTACCTCTATCTGGTTTGGGAAAGAAAAAAAACAAGTTAAGTATCTTACCATAAATAACAATTTTTTTATTTCTGTTAAAAAAAGGTTGCATGCTCATTGTTAGAGCCTAGTTCTCAAAGCCTTTTGTTAATGTCTTAAAAATAACTATAAACCTTTATTAAATTAATTATATAAACTTACCGATTGTAACCCACTGGGGATGCCCAGAGGGTATTTTCTTTATTAATTTCGAAGCACGCGCAAGCAACGCAAGCAAAGATTTTATTAATTCTGCAAAATATTAATGACCGCTAAAATGGCTTCGGCTTGGAGTAGTTTAGCATGCAGGTTTTTATGAGTATCTGAATATGGTTGAAGGTCAAATAACATTAAATAATCTATTAATATCAAGTCAAACTATGAGCGTATTGAAAGTGGATGACAGTTTTTTCTAATGCCTAGAAAAAACATCTTTGATAACCAGGGACTATTGTTACCAAAGTCAAGTTACATGGTGTTACAGAACCCCTCTTTTTATGGGAAAAATTTGAAATCGCGCAATAATGTATCAGCTGCTCGATATTAAAGTTGCCAAACAGACATGCGATGACAGCAAAACGAATGGAACATCTGATATTTCTTCCGCGTTTTCGAAGTGGTGACCGTAGTTAAACAAGTTGTTCTTACTTATCAGTAAATAGAAGCCCGTCGTTTCGGGAAGTTAGGAGGAACGTGTTACACCATTTATATTTAATTATTGATGTTAACAAAAATAAAATGGCGGATTGGTGGGAATTTGAAAAAATATTTTTTTAACGTGTTATGGCAAGTGTTTCAGGCAATCTCAGGGTTGCAAAAAAACGTGTAAGTTAAGAAAAGGCAAGAGGCATTTTTCAAAAGGTTTTTAATAGTTACCTACATGTCGATCTCCTTAAATAGTTAACAACAACAAATATATACAATATTGATATATTAGCAACAACGTCAAGTTATTGTAACGTTTCGTTTAACACACCAGAAAATTGCAGTTTTTTTGTGAGCGTGACCTCGTTGCGTGACTGTACTTCTAGGTATCACAATTGATGCAAAGCTTCAATGGGGTCCTCATATAGACAAATTGGCAAATAGGCTTAGTTCTGCAGCATATGCAGTCAAAAGAATCCGGTAACTAACTGACGTCGCAACTGCTAAGCTTGTTTATTTTAGTTACTTTCACAGTATTATCTCCTTCGGCATACTACTGTGGGGTCGGGCAGCAGACATTGAGACCATCTTCGTCTTACAGAACACAGCGATCAGATTCATTTATAAGCTAGGCAGTAGGGATTCGTTAAGAGATTTCTTTAAAGAAACTAACATCCTGACAGTTTCTAGTCAGTTTATCTATGAGAATATTATGTACTTATGTCAGGAAAAATATCAGTAATTTTAAGACTGTAGGTAGCCGACACAATGTAATTACTAGAAATAAAGATAAAGATGCTAGGTTTTAGAAGATTAAAATATGCAAACTCTATTAATATTTGAAGACTAAAGCCGGGTTTTGACGGTCTTAGTACGCTCGGACCGTGTGCATACAGTTTTAGTTGATTATGACGACGCACTCTGTCCGAGCGCACTGACCCTTGTCATAATCGACTAAAACAGTACGCACACGGTCCGAGCGTACTAAGACCGTCAAAACCTGGCTTAAGTTTGGCGGGTTTTTTTCCGAATGATCTAGATTTTAAATCGGAAACATAGTTTCATTTGTAACGTTCAATAAGACACAGTTTCTGTGTTAATTTTAATAAAACTTTTTGATATTTGAATTTTGAACAGGTACCTCTACCTACTACTTTAAAATCGTTCGATTTTGTAAGGGGACATTCTAACCACGATTTAGAAACATAATATGGTGCTAGATTTGAAAAAAAAAGGACGGACCAAACTTTCTTTATATACGCAGCCTATATACATCCCACTATAGGGCACAGGCCTTCTCTCAGAGAGAGAGAGTATGGGCTTAAACACCAGGCGTGCCCACCGCGGATTGGCGATTTCAAGCGCTGAAGTATGTGAATAGCTCAGACACTCAGGTTTCCTAACGATGTTTTCCTTCACCGTTAGCGAGTGGTGTTGCTGCTATAACTTGTACTTATAAACATAATCTTTATTTAATAAAATCATAATCATACATATGCATTTATGTCTTTGGAAATAAATCAGGATGTACATATGCAAATAAGTTTACGTAAAAAAAAAGTTACGTCCGTTTATGCTGCAAAAGAAAAACGCATATTTCGACACTCAAGGGCATCATAATTTATAGGGTACTTTCCGTTGACCTAGAACTATGAAATTTGGCAAGTAATATTGTCTTATACTACAAATACAGGGAAAAATCTAAAAACTATTCATTTGTAATTAAATCATAAAGAAATTGTCTTTGAAGTTTGGAAAAATCTCGGAAAAAACTGCGAGACGTTCAAGATTCCTGAACTGTTTATAATGATTATGTAAATACCTACCTACAAATTTGTACGGAACCCTCGGTGCGCGAGTCCGACTCGCATTTGGCCGGTTTTTTTAAATATCATGTCAAAGCCGGGCATTGCAACCGATATGCGCCGTACACTATGATAATATGTCTATGTACCGGCAAAAGTATCCCAGGATTTAAGGCCGCTTTTACGTCTGGCATGCTGCCTTGCTCGCACATTCTAAATAAAACTTTTGCCTTTGCATCTTCGTAATGAGATGATTTATACAGCGTCCAGTGGCACCTTCACTTACACTAGATGGTTGAAGGGACCACTCTGACGCTGCAGTGCCTGGGACATTGTTTTTTAGATACCATCCTCACAGTTTAGTCAGCCTAGCCCACAGGAAAGACAAGTCAATACGTGCGGAGCCAACCAAGCCGCGGGTTTCCTCACGATGTTTTCCTTCACATTCTACTACAAATCCGCAGACGTACGTAACTTTGAAAATAAATAAAGGTACATGCCCGCACTGGGAATCGAACCTTGTTCAACCCACTGGGCTACCACCGCCAACCTAACAATGTTGATGATTATAAGAAAATCACTATACTTTTGATAAATGTGGTCTGAGGGATTTGCTAGACAATAAATTACAGACATTCAATCCATATTTTTGTTACCCTATACCTAGTTTTTGATTGAGAAAACTACCACAATCTGAACCAAATTATAGTAAAACAAAAATGTATTTAAAATGTCCCTGATATTATTACCCAGCAAAAATTACATTTCTTTAATTACACATTTCTTTACGATCGCAAAAAGTTTTAGATTGTCCGAGCGAGACAGCATGCCATACGTAACAACAGCCTTAAGTAGAAATAAACGTAACCTATCCTAACTTTATCTATCGCTCTTCGGTCAGCGTTTTCTAGAGAGAATGTTTCTACACTATACAAATTACAATAATTATGTTTCTAGCGGATCTATTTTAATACGCACTAAGGCTTTTCTGGTATGGTCACTCTCACAAAAATGTACATATATTTTAATACCATTATCCGTAAACAATTTGCTTTTATTTATTGCGTCGTTAAGTGAGGTTTCTCATGTCGTTCGATTTTTATAAACTGTTATTATCTTAAAGCCTCGATTATTTTCTTTATAATAATATCTGAGGTGAAATGCTTACAGACACTACATATTTTACTAAATGCATATTTGGGGAAACATTTGTGGGTATATATTTTTAATATTATACATTCACAAAAAGCGGATTACATATGTATATTTATATACTTTAAAGCGAACAAATAGATTGCTTTTGTTTATTTTTGACAACCCTTAGTTAAACTTCAAAACATTTCGTTCATGAAGAAGTTTTTTTGGTCGAATTTTAAATGGGGTACACCGATTTTGACGACCGAATTCTAACCGTTGACTGATAGAAGAGTAGACATATCAACTACTTTTTGATCGTTTTAAACTTAGCTAGACGTTTACACATTTTTATTTAATGATATTACTCTTCAATTTGTACTTGAGAAAACAATATGATATGATTTCGCGCGAAACTTTATTTTTTTATAAAGCACTAGGACTTAAATATTAAAAAAAAGATATTACAGGTATTGCTAAAAAGAATTAAGTAACAACAATTAATATATAATAAAAAATGTTCAAACGTTTGTTATCTATTTAAAGTTTTACTGATCAGTCGCCGATAAACGGGTCTCACGTTCGTTTGATTAATAAAATAACGTATTACTAATCTAGAAACAGCTATTCAAAAAAGATAACTAGTTTCATTATAAGATATAAAATTGGGTCCACATTTTTGGCATCAAATTTTAAACGTGCAACACTATACTATCTTTTAATTTGTGATTTTGAGATATCTTATTATACGAATGTGTTATAACGTTTTAACCCAATGGAGATAACATTTGAATCAATTACCAAGGTGACTGATTCAAATACAAGACAATCTTTTTTGTTTTACTGACCAATACGAGAAATTTTTTACAATGCCAAACGACCCATAAATTATATACTTATATTTTTTTGTTAATAAAAGTAGGACGCCTTTGCCACACAACGCGGCTTCGAATGTGGCCAAACACCTAATTAAACATTATTATTGCATTATGTATCGACGCAACATCAAAAAGCTTGATCGTTTATTTTATACGTGTTCCTTAAAATGGAAGCACCCAATTTTATAAATCGAATATTTCGTCAAGGATACCGATTCGTTTATATTAAAAACAATATTTTTAACAGTCCAATATTAATTTTTACATGCCACACGAAACGGTAAATGACAGTGTGTCAAATGGGGTTCCTTTAGGGGAATATCGTTTGTATTTACTAATAATGTGACGTCACCAAAGAATTGAAACAACTCAAATAGTTACATCATTGGAAAAGTTTGCCGATTGTAGCATTTGTAAAATCTATTGCTGATACAGTCAAATACCGTCGTAGCATGTAATAATAAAAATCGTAAAATGTGGCAGTCTATTGTCAAACGGTCAAAAAGCTAGCGAACAACATTGAAAAAATGAGTCAAATTATTTCCAAGCGTCATTTCTACTTCATCATTTATAGTCGCTCTCAACTCTCTTTTTCAAGTTCAGCTGTTTTTAATTTTGAACAAATTAAACATTAATAAACCCACCATAGATAGAAGCGGCGTCCAAAAGAAAAAGGCGGCGTTAATTAATAGATTAAAAACTTAAGGTTGCCTAAAAAACCTAAGGCTTAACACGCCTTTCATACTGTCTCGCTCACACAATCTAACATGTTTAATTATCGCAATAAAATTAGTACGTTTGATAAATGAAGTGTTTGAGGTCTGAGCATTTGATAGGTTATAAAATTACGAACATTTTAAATAATTTTGATAAATGTGGTCGGCGGGCTTTATCAAGCTAGTTTTTGATTGAGGATGTTTGATACAAAAGTTAATAATTTTGGAAACAACTTGTCCTTATCAAAAGCGAAATACAGGAGAACAAAAATGTATTTAAAATGTCCATAAACTTATCAAACCGTCACACTACATTTATCAAAAGTATACTAGTTTTATCTCAATCACTGAAAATTTTAGATTGTGCGAGCGAGACAGAAGCCAGGCGTTACAGTAGCTTTAATTCGATACCTCGGAATACGAATAAAATATGGTGTCAAGCGTGTATCAGGTGAAGCGAATGCGTAGGTAGTTTTAAAATGTGTGTTTCTAAAGCCAATGACAAAAACCCTGACCATATTAGTTATTTGTGTGTTTGAGTAACAAGTTAGAAACAGTTGTGTGATTTTGTGTGAGCTTCCGTTAAATTGACGAGTTCATCATCAGCCATTTGACGGCCACTGCAGGACACAGGCCTCCCTCATGGTTTTCCTAACCGTGAAGGGTTTTGCCATAATCGCCACGCTTGGCAGGCGGGTTGACGAGTTATTGTACTTTAATTTCTTACCAACAACATAATGCGCCAAACGAAAATATATGCTTATTTTTGGCTTAAATGTACTTATATTAATTATTTTTTATGTTTTTTTTTCTTTGTCCAACAATGGACGATGATGGTTGTTGATGATGTTATTCATCCTTTGACAATCATTAAACGGTTAGAAAGTGCGACCGAGAGGGAATGCCCACACTATAATCGCTCTTAAGTTTTATTTTATGAAAGTGAAAGTGAAAATATTTTCGAAATAGTTTTAAAATATGAATTGCGGTTCAGGATTTTTGTCCTCCAGTTCAAGCTTTAGGTGCCATTTCTGTAAGTGTTATAGAGGCAAGCCTTATGTGAATAGAAGAAACACTAAAAATACCTTTTGTTAGCTATAATTTGTGTGCCATGTTAGTGATTTGGACAAACGGCGTACTAAAACATGTAAGTTTAAATATCTTTATGAAAACTTTAAAGATCCTCACTTTTCTTACCGAGTAAATAAATCATATGATCTTCAATTTTTATTAAAGATATTTATACTTATTTTTGTACCTTGTAGTAGACTTAAAAGGTCCTGTTTAATTTGCCGATAAATGAAGCGGCAACTTTATAATTACCTACCCTTGTTCCAGCTCGATTACCAAAATCACCTTTCTCATTTGGGTTCAAAGATATTTGTTTCTCATAAAGAACTTACAGTTCACTTAATTAATGAGAAAATAAAACTTAAAATTAGATTAAATTTATATGGCATGCATTAAGGTAAGATTAAGCTTAATTGTAATTTGTGGTATAATTACGAATAAGGTACATAGTAAAATTAGCCAATTTAGCGTCACGTACGCACGCTCATTCACTAATTTTTCGATGAGTGCAATGCGCACGGTTGGTCGAGGGTAAATTTGGTAATCACAAAGAGTGCACCGCGCACAGTCGGTCACGGGTAGATTTGGTAATTAATTATGAAGTGTGCACAGTGCACGGTCGGTGTATGGTAAACTTGGTAAATATGAAGAGTGCACACATGCACGGTCAGTCTAGGGTAAACTTGGTAATTGAATCGTGTGATTTTAAAACAACACATGTCCTTTCATTACAACTTGTCAGGAAATAGAAAAAACTGTTTTATTTAAATACTAATATCTACAACAGCAATATTTTAGCATATTATGTTAATTTCTGTATGAATATTATTTTTTTTTGTAATGTAAATCAATAGGTGGGTGTAAATAATTTAATAAAAAAAAAATGGACAAGTGTTATTTTAAAAACACATGTGACTTGTGTTGTTTTAAAATCACACGATTCAATTATGAAAAGTCCATCGTGCACGATCTGTGTAGGGTAAACTTGGTAATTATGAAGAGAACACATTGCACGCTTGTTTTTAAAACAGTACAGGCCTGTAAATCCTTCATCTGAACCCAAATTTACCGGCATATCAAGCAGGACCTAACTAAACAGCTTGCAAGTGACTCACCACTTCGCTGGTTAGACAGTTGATAGATGTGGGTACGGTGGCGCGGGCGGGGGGCGGGGGGGCGCGCGGGGAGCGCCGCCCGTCGCTCGGCGTCGCGCCGCGGGCTGGCGTTATTGGGTAGCCTGGCGTAAATAGATAGCGAAAATAAATACCGCAGATAGATAGATAAAAAGTTTATTTGCTCATAAAAAAAAATATTACAAAAGTCTACCTGCGCAACCGCTACTTTTAATATTATCACTTTATCTTTATCTGGGCCCTTCAATTTGTAGTAATTTGAGTAAATACGTTTCTCTTATTTGCAGTATCAACAATCACACACAATAAAATATCAGACAAAAACTTACACAACCTTAACCTCCTCAGTCCTGACCTTGAAAATAACAATTGAAAACCGTTGTTATTTTCAAGGTCAGGACTGAAGAGGTTATGCTGACAAAAGAAAAATAATATATTAAACATTGTCGATATGAACACTCCCCAACCGCAGTCTATGTAGTCTATGGCAAGAGGCTTTCCCTTGCGCGGACCATTCAAACCGCATCCTAAGGAGTGCTTCAAGGAACCGTGCATCTATAAATAAGACTGAAAGATACTAGTATATAGATAAATAGATAACGTAGAACTGCGGTTGACCAACCTTTTCTGGCTAGGGACAATAATAAACCTGTTTTATTTTAAGAAACCCCAACACAAAATTCAAGATTTGGCTTCTCTTCAAGTTTCTGAACGTACCGACACTGTCCCGTTACACTAATCTAAAATAATATTTGTAGCTGAGTAATATTTAACAGTCAAAATAATAAAGGACTCAGTCACAAAATGTGCTTCCCGGAATACCGGAGAATTCTCCACGGATCCCGGTTTAGGAATAACGATTTCAACGATCTCTCCGACCCAAGAACGCATCCTTGCTCCGACCACTAGACGAACGATTTGACGTGTTATAAGATTTTTCAACAGTGGTACATCCCTATTGTACCACCGTCGAATACTTAAAACAAAAGCCGGCCCTTAGACACCTAAAATTACTCATTGCACAGGAATTGAAGAACTTCACTCAACGACTAACCGCCAATTATCTAGTCCGCGCAGATCCTTTTGGCGGCAACGTGAACATAGTCGCAGATCGTTTGCACATCGCTTACTGTCTTTACAGTGTAAGTGTGAGTAATTGACGTAGTGTGATGCGTAGTAAACTACTATTAGTTAATTACTAAGTAAATTACTATTAGTCAATTACTAAAGTAATAAATTACTCACACATACAGTGTAAAGACAGTAAGCGATGTGCAAACGATCTGTGACTATGTTCACGTTACCGCCAAAAAGATTTGTGCGGACAATACCTTGTTCACTACTACTGGACTCGGTGAAGCTGGGCGTGCCCTCCGTCCACGTCGGCGTCGAGCCCTCCACGGAGGCGGGCGGGGTCCAGCAAACGCTGAAACAATCACAACACTCAGCTACATTTTCAATGCTAACCTTCGCTTACACAATTCGAGGTCACCTTTTACTATGTATTAAAATATAATATACAGTTCATTAGCAGTAATTTTTAGTGTATAATATGTATTTTTTAAAATATATTTTATTACCACTTTTCCTCTGTTTCGGTTGGAACACCGTGAGTTACTAAAATCCCGTGCTGAAAATCACTGCCGTGGGCAAAGCCGCAGCGTATATTGAGCCCGAGGTCATTTTACCGCTGCATAGACATACCCTGGGTGCCTAATTATTTTGGGATTATTTATGTTGTTTAATGGCTTGCTCATTTCTAATCACTTGTACAGCGGTGGTAGCCTAGTGGGTAGAACATTGGACTCGGAAGCGAGAGACCCAGGTTCGATTCCCAGTGCGGGCATGTACCTATAACGTTGTTTTCTAAGTTACGTACATTTGTGAAGTTATAGTAGCAATACCACTCGCTAACTGTGAACGAAAACATCGTGGGGAAACCTGAGTGTCTGAGCTATTCACATACCTCAGCGCTTGAAATCGCCAATCGGCGGTAGGGCACGCTTGGTGTCGAGAAGTCAATATAGTCACGTGGTACAAAAACGCGCCATACAAATCGGGCTCAAACTATGTGTGAAGCGTTTATCAATATTTGAGTTATCTCGGAAGATAATGTTTTTATGCACGTACACCCCTTATAAGAAAACGTTCAGAATTCAATGAAAAAACTAAATCTGATAAGGTTTTATTAGAGTCACTTTATTTTTCGCATTTTTATGACCCCGAAAATATCGAAAAAAAAAATTATGTTTTATTTTTAAATTTTGCCTTACTTTTTATATGATTTGTATGGTATAAAAGCAATGTCACTCCGATCTAAGTTAGACGCAAGTTCCCCATCATCATCATCAACCCATTATGTCCCCACCGAGGGGCACGGGTCTCTTCCCTGAGGAAGGTATAGGCCATACTCCACCACGGGGGCCGGGTCCGGATTGGTGGAGGCTTGTAGACTAGTGGCTCGTCTACTGTCAGAAGTTGTCAAGCCGCCCTAAGGCCTCTGACTTGGCTTAACGACTGCCATCTATCGACGGCAGCCGGCACCAACAGCTTAACGTGCCTTGCGAAGCACGGAACCGCTCGGAAAAATGCCACTAGCGTTAGGCATAGACGGCGACCCATCCATGCACTGAACGCGCCCTGTGTTGCTTAACCTTCGTGATCGTTTAAGATCACTCAGGCAGCCGGGGCTACGAGCGATTCCCCATTTAATGTATTTTATTCTGGTGTCTACAATAAAGAGTACTGATCTAACCCGTTCTAATCACAGACCTGAGAAACTAAATCTCACCGAATCCGTTGGCTCGGTCATTTAGAAAGTATGGGATAGGATCGGGCGGTGAAGAGGGCATACGTGGGACGACCATGCAGCCAAAGACCGGTTGGCCGCCCCAGATAGCGCTGGATGTATGAAGTGGCGAAGTACCGTGAGCTCCAGACAGGGGCTGGCAAACAACAAGTTGCGACTTCTTGTGTCGGAGGTCAAGACTCACTTCAGGTCGCTCAGCCAGCAGAGTAAGTAATCTAACCTGGCCTCGTTGCTCCGCGCGCTACTCAGCGCGGCCGGCGTCAGGGCCAGGGACGAGGCCGACGACGTGGTGATGACGCTGGCGGCCGAGGACGCGCCGCGGCGCCGCCCGGAGGCCGAAGACGAAGTTGTGGAGGACGAATTGGTGCGGCTCGTCCTCGGCGGCGGGTGCTCCTCGAAGGGGGGCGGAGGCGTCGAGCAACACGACAGTGGCGCCCCCACTGGATGGGAAGCTAGCGTTAGCGCGCTACTGGGTTGTGGTGTTTTTAGGTAATATGGCACGTCGGACAGCTGGGATTTTGCTCACGGTTTGCGTGGATTTGATGTCGTCAGCAGTGCTGTTTGTGGGGGTGTTGTTTGTAGTCGACTTCGGCAGGGAAGGGTTGTGATTTTCGTTATGTATGTATGTTTGTATTTACGAGTGTTTCACCATCGCGCCTGAAGTACGTACTCATCCGATTTTGATGAATGAGGTGTCAATTGATTCGTTATTATGGTCCGGGTGATATGGAGGTGAACGAAATCAATATGACGTATGAAAACTAAATTAAAAAGGTGTGTCTTTGAATATTATATTTTTGCGGTCGTTTCAAGTGGTTATGAAAGTGGAGAAAATTCGTAAAATATTTGTATTAATAAAGTGACAGAAAACTGTTTCGGAATTTTTTTTTAATTTATTTATTTATTTTGAAATTAAATTTCAATGTTTGTACGGCAATACTATACCGCCATCCATTAGTAGTCGGGTTACAGTTTTTAAGTTTTTGTTTGTTATTATGTTAAACAATAACATTAATGATTTAATGAAAAGTAACAGTGTATTCTTTTGTAAATACTCTTTGATTTTAAATCATTGTCTATTGATGTTCGTACTGTCAATCTGAGTGGAAATCTATGCTTTTGAGATCACGACAGTCCAAACTTAAAATTATAACTGTTGTGTGAGAGCGTTTAAGCTAAGAACAGTAGAATTTTGTTACTATTTTTGTGAGGAATGAGTCCGACGTCGCGGCAGACAAAGGCGAACATGGCGAGACGACCTAAATGCATTCTTGCCAGGATGGTGCGAGGTGGCTGGGTACAGGGAGAGATGGAAAGCAGGGGGGGAGGCCTTTGCCCAGCATTGGGCCACAAAAGAGGCTAAGTAGAAGAAAAAAATCCGATGTGCCATATTATCTGATGGGGTCTGGGTTCAACAAACAAACAAACAGGGTGCCAATGTTTCATCGACCTCGTTGACCTCGTGCTGTGGTTTTTACTATCGTGCAAGGTCAGAGTGGAGTTGGCGCTAATTGTATGACAAAATTTGTGTATAGAGAGGAACCGACTACAGGGTTGCTATGCTAGCATTGTTAAAATGTAACAAAAGCCAGGGAAATTCTCAGCGGGGAGTTTAAGTTAATAATATTGAAAAAAATACCATAAAAAGGTGTGGCAGTTTTGATTGATTCGTGAAAAAATAACAACTGTTCACACTTACCCCCGGTTTCTCGTACACTAACAATCTGTCAATCTAATGTTAAGGGGATCCAGTCGGCTAGCTACCGCCATGAATGAAAAAAAATATCTATATATCTTCTTTAACAGATCGTATTTGCAAAAGTGTCTGTCCAATCTCTCAATCATGTTAACAGTGATTTTTAGGACCCACGACAATGAACCGATTGTACGTGCCCTTTTTGCAAATTCGATCTGCAAAAAGAGATATGATTTTTCTTCCTCGGTGGCGCCTTCCTGGGAGCCTCTTAGCAGCTCGCCGATGGTTTTTTGTTTGCGTTTTGGCTGACAGACAGCTGTTAACAGAAGATTGACTTTTGTGTACGGGTGTCAAGTCAGAAACCGGTAGTAAAGTTACTAAATACACGAGACCAAAACTTGCAGAAAACCGATATATTTTTCGTAACGGCCCTTATAAATTTATAAATTTTAGAGGGTCATTTTCTACACAAACAACTTAACATCATGAGAGTCGCTCAGAACCGAATTTATGTCTCGGGTTTGGTCTCTAAACATTTTTTTTTGTTTTGATGAGTAGAATAACTCCTTGAAGTCCCGCAAAACCCAACATTGAAAAACCTTAGGTTTTTCGGAAAGTGATTTACTTACAGCCTGTATATTTTTTAATCATCTGGCTTTTGTTACGCATTTCAATAAAAGAAGTGATGATTATGATTTAAATTGCCGCGACAGAAATGTTACATAAGCTGATACTAGCCACTAATCTAAAATACTGACTAAAAGCGAAATCGAGCATAAAAATTACATCACATCGAAATATGATAATTGCCAGAACATACAAGCCTCAATAAATGGCAGTTTCAATCAGTGTACAAACTAGAAAACGATCACAATCAAGAAAGGCACTATACGTTCAAACTCCTACTAAAGACAAAATAACATGCATTAACAATAATTGAATTTCCAGTTATAAAGGCTCTTGCCCTCCAGGGACGTTTGAGAGCAGATGTCAAACATCTACACCCTACAAGACTTCTTCAATATCTTTTCTCATTTTGAATATATTCCTCTTATCCGAACGCTTTTTGAAACTGGATCTTTTGCTTTCCTTTTTCAGTCTGGGAATTCTAACTGGTGGCTTCAATTCTTTACTTGAAGAGCCTTGCGAGAACTTCCTTATTTTATCATGAACATTGCCTGTTATGCTCTTGGATATTACTGGATTCAGAGTCGTCGTTTTCAGTGTTAGGTTAGATTTCTTATCAATAGACGTGGTACTTCCGTGTGTGTATTCGATTGGTTCAAAAACTTTTTTAGTTTGTTTGACAATGTCTGAGCTTCTTCGTTCTACGTTTGTTCGTGGTATATTCTTCGTTAAAGATGTTTTGCTATCTTGCGAGGATGACAGAGAACTGCGTCGTGAACTATTTTCAGAGTCGGATTGCACTTTCCAAATATGTTTTTGAAACATGTCGATTTTAGTTTTAGCTTTTCTGTGGCATACAACTTCGTCTTTGGTCATTCCCTTGGAATGCTCTTCTTTGTAAGTTTTAATTTCAACTTTCGCCTTCAGTTTCTGTGGTTCCTTTCTGTTCTTGTCCCTTTTAGATTGATTGAAGTTCAACCGTTTCGTCAAGCCTGACATTATGCCTGATTTACCGTTTTTGTCATCTTTACCTTCGTCTTTTGCATCTTTTGGTGACGCTGACAGACTTTTATCGCCCTGGGGAGCCTTTTTCAAAGCTTTTGCTGCTATAAGTAGATCGGACGACTTGACATTATGGACGCTGACTCTTTCCGTAGGCGACTCAAATTCTGCTTGCGTTTTCCTCGCTAGCTTATCTCCGATAGTTGTAACGACACCTTTAATGAACTGTGAAGGACTTTTGGATTGACTTCCTTTAACTTCAATGGTTATATCATCGTTTACCTCTTGAATGACAATGTGTTCTTCGCTACTGCTTTCAGTGAACGACTTATCGTCGTAGTCGCCGGTGTCTAAGTTCTCCCTAACAGCAGCGTCTATGTTAAACCTAGCCATCATAGTCGTTTGGGCGATTAAATCTTTCCCAGGGTGCGACCGTTCGGTTATACTGTCAGCGTCTTCGACGAAATCCAGAAATGAGTTAGACTGTAACTTGGTGATCCTAATGGACTGTTCAGAGGTAGACTGGGCGCATGCAGCAGGCAAATTAACGTGAATATCGTGACGGTAAGATGCGAAATCGTCGTCGCTACTTGTGAAGGGTGTCTGTGCAGGTATTTCGCTAGTGGATATTGTCATTAAGTCACCTTTCGTGTCCAAGCTTGACTGTGAGTTCGCGCCACCGCGTTTCGCTTTCGGCGATCCTCGGGGAGGCACCGGGGGCGGCACGCGCTGTTTCGACCCCTTCAGAACTGCTGGAAAAGCTATCTCAGGTTCAGATGAGGCGACGGTGGTTTTCATCGAGGATGGTTGGGCGATCTTTGCTGCAGTGGAAACTGGTGAGGTGACAGATGGCGAGGTTATGTGGGCGGTGACGTCGGATAGTGAGACTGGGTAGGCGACCAAGCAATTTGAGGGTTACGATTTATAGGATATAGCGAAACGACCATTTGTGTAATTGTATTTTTTTATTGTATAATAGGGGAAGTAATACAAGTATACACAAATAAAAGTTAATATTGGCACAGATTGTGGGATTTAAAATATTTTTTTTTTACGTAAACAATTTCATTGTTATTTAGTAAAAGTTGGAAGCGTTAATAAAGGATATACAGTTATATTAGTGACATTTGGTGTTTTTTGGACGATTTAAATTTTATTTAAATTGATAAAAAATATTAATTAATAATCCAAAATGGCGTGTTTGTATTTATATTTTTTATTTTGAGCTTGTTCGCCACCACAGTTAGTGTTTTTGGTGTGAGATTTATTTGAAAGAAAATCGGTGAGAGTTATGAAGTTTTTCGTGAAATAAAATGGGATTTCGGATGTTAAAAGGCGTTACGTGTAGAATAAGAGAATCCGGGCGATAGCAGCATGGAAAAAAGAAATTTATGACAATCAGCTTCTAATATAATCGTTTAAATCCTAACCTGTCTTATTCATAAAACACGATTCCTAAAAACACTCAAATGCAGCTAAACAGGTAGGTAGGCTGTGGGAAAGGGAGACTACTACAGACTTTAAACTGCATTTGAGGAGTGTTTTAGAGGAACCATGTTTTATAAATAACACCGTTAATCTGTAAGTAAAGTATACTTTCATAATTGATTAACTAAAACGCAGGATGAACAAAATCTCCATACCCTTTGGATGGCATTTGCCCGCCACGGGCGGACAATAAAGATGTTATTTAGAAAACACGATTCCTGTAAAACAGTCCTCAGACGCAATTTAAATAATCTGCGGTCTTTTTCTTTAGCACGAACTATTTAAACTGCATTTGAATGTTTTATGGCATCGTGTTTTTTTAAAAAGAAGACTGTATTTAATTATTCTATCTGTTATGGCACCACTTGAACGATAATACTGCACTTTTAACCTGTTAAGATTATGAGCTTGAAAAGAACAATTAAAAACCATCGTTATGGTGGTCCGATCCACTCCTGCAGATTAAAGTGCTTAAACGACGCTAAATTTTCGAATGTGTATGGAGATTTGGTTACATCCTGTATATTAAGTATGTTGTGATCTACAGCATAATTATAATGTAATTGCGTTTCATAAAGATTCTCTCGTGTTTCATAAGTAGCTCTTGTGAAAACAAAACAAAAACAGAAGAAACAAAACAATTTAAGCATCAGTGATAATTACGCGAACGTAATCCAGAGCAATTCTATTCCTATGCGGTTCCAATAGTCTATTGGTGTTATTTACAAAACACGCATGTAAACCAAGGATGTTGGCTAAACCCTCCTCAGAGGCAGTTTCAATAATCTGTGGCTAAACTTGTGTTTTCCCGTTACCATAGATTGTTTTAAGAAATCGTGTTTTTTTTCATAAATAAGTCCGAATATTTTACGTACCTACCTACCCATAATATCAGTTTAATTTTAAATTACCGTTCTATTGCATGGACTGAAACTGTAAAGAGCCACGAAGATTAGTGGCATAGTCTCAGTGGCGCCCTCTATATTTTTTTCAATGTCGTGGAGCACGATGAAACCTAGCTAGATCGATAGAGGACAAAAAAGTAAACAAGAAATTATTAAAGTCACCATGTCCTAAAGTGGCACGTTTAGGAGTTATTGAGCTGTGAAGTTTGTATGGAATTTCCACTAACTGAGTTTCATCACTGAATTTGTCACTTGATATGAGTTTTCTCGGGGATTCAAACCTACTTTGATGTTTTTTAAAGTCTGGGTAGCTATGTCTAGTAGGTACCTACCTACTTATATACATGAAATTATAGTATTATTCATGCATCCAATTCGTTCAATTCGATTAAAATTCAAAACATGTCAATATAAAACCTACAGTTTAATTAATAGGTATAGATAGGTTTAGGTGGTGAATTTTCCTTTAAATACACTATTTTATTTATTTACCTGATAGGATTGATGAAAAGCAGATTTATATATAACTCTGGTAAAAGCTCCCGTAATACCCTCGCATTGTAAGCATCCTCGCTACGCTCGGGTGCCTTAATATACGGTATCTATAATAAACTGGGTGTTTTTTCTACGACTTATTTAGCAATTTAGTCAAGAATCGGCAACGAGTCACAGGTGCCAAGCATATAGTCCAGTATTTAGTGAAAAATGATTCAAAAGTTAAGTTTTATAAAAATCTCATACAAACTTCAAAGCTCAATAACTCCTAAACGTGCCACTTTAGGACATGGTGACCTTAATAATTTCTTGTTTAATTTTTTGTCTTCTATCGATCTAGCTAGGTTTCATCATGCTCCACGATATTGAAAAAAATATAGAGGGCGCCACTATGAACTATGCCAGGCCCCATACAAAAATCTTCGTAGCTCTTTGTGTTTAGTGTGTGTAAACTATACTGTTAGTATCTCAATGACTTTCTGTAGAATCTAATGACATTTATGAGAAGATCGAATGCAGGTAGCGATGTTTGTTCTTGAAAAATGTTTTCGATAAATTTCTTATTTTAGATTGTTGCATAAGATAAATAAAAGATTTAAATGAAATAACGTAGGTAAGGTATAGGAACAGGCTGTTTCAGAAAGTTCCAGTTAAACTTCAGGGTTTCAACAATAGACACAACTTGCGTACCTACTCATATACCTGCTTTATATTTCCATTTTTAGAAGGGTGCCAAATGGGATCCTATTACTAAGACTTCACTGTCTGTCTGTCTGTCTGTCACCAGACTGTATTTCATGAACCGTGATAGCTAGGCAGTTACATTTTCACAGATGATTTATTTCTGTTGTCGCTTTAAAAAACAAATACTAAAAACTGAACAAAATAAATATTTAAGGGGGGGGGGGGGGTGCTCCCACACAACAAACGTATTTTTTTTTACGTTTTTTTGCTTAATATTAGTAACGGCAACAAGTAGACGCTTGAAATATTAACAAAATATTTTATATTCGCTTCAAAATAAATAATAAAAATAAAATAAATATTTACGGGGGGGGGGAGCATACCACAAACGTGATTTTTTTCCGTTTATTCTCTATCTTTGTGTCTAATCTTCTATAGATGATGGTACGGAACCCTTCGTGCGCAAGTCCGACTCGCACTTGGCCGGTTTTTTATTATTTTATGAACTTTCGCATTTATTCGCGTGGAACAGCAGATTTGTTTTCTCTATATTTCTTAGCTGGTCTCATACTAAGAGTTGTTTGCAGAATAACTGGCTTTTTGTTCGTGTTCCACATAGGTGAACTGACGAGGTGTACCACGACCAACACCCGGCTTTAGTTACACCGGACATTTCTGAAATACCCGATATAAAAAAAATACAAGGAACATGTTTTCTTTTTTCCAAAGAGATGTAACAACGATGTCGCCATATTTTATTTTTTATTTTTTTTATTTGGTCTTTGCCCCGTGCTTTAGGGTATATTTTTTATCACTATTAGCTGTCATTGAGACTGAGCTGAGACCTCAAAAACTTGACAGCGCTATGACAATTTTATGTGACATTAAATAGGAATCAATTGTTCGTACATTTGCATTGCATTTAAATATTTGCACACCGCAGTGGCGTAACATGCTGGAACAATTACTATTTTATGACACCTTATACCAATGTATACCTATGTTTTACCTTATCATATCTTGAAACCGCATAGGAGGAAAGAATGCAGTGGGTAACTTCACAGCTGACTAAAGAGGCTTTTTGCGCAGCATATTTTAGAGCCAAAACGCAAATATGGCAACACAATATTGTTTATTCTTTAGTAGACAACACTGAACTGGCGGATGGCAAAGCTACAGGGTTTAACAAAACCCCTAATCTTCCCGAGAAAGAGGGGGATAAGTTACTTATCAATACGAAGAATTTTACTATGGATTTGATTCCCAAAAAGTTAACAAGGCCGTTCATATAACAAAAATTCATAGCCGATTAGTAAACTTACTCTTTCTACTTGTTAATCGGCTACGCAATGTACATCGAATTGTTATATAAGCCTTGAATTGTTGTACTACGAAAAGGGGAGTCAGGCATCCATACTAAAAATCAGAATGAATGGAACAGCAAATTGTTTCGCTGTGATTCCTATATTAAGGGGCTTCATAGAGTAACACTAGCGCGACCAATTGAAAAAAATCATATCTTTTTAGGATTCCGTACCCGAAGGGTGCCAAACGGGACCCTATTACTATGACTCCACTGTCCGTCTGTCTGTCTGTCTGTCTCACGAAGCGTGATAGCTGGGCAGTTGAAATTTTTACAGTACAACAAATTCTAAAAACAGAATAAAATAAATATTTAAGGGGGCTCCCATACAACAAACGTATTTTTTGCTCCATATTGTTTGTTTGTTTGTTTTGTTTAAAGAATTTATTGATAATACACAATTATAGAATCGCTCGTAGCCCCGGCTGCCTGAGTGATCTTAAACGATCACGAAGGTTAAGCAACACATGGCGCGTTCAATGCATGGATGGGTCGCCGTCTATGCCTAACGCTAGTGGCATTTTTCCGAGCGGTTCCGTGCTTCGCAAGGCACGTTAAGCTGTTGGTGCCGGCTGCCGTCGGTAGATGGCAGTCGTTAAGCCAAATCAGAGGCCTTAGGGCGGCTTGACAACTTCTGACAGTAGACGAGCCACTAGTCTACAAGCCTCCACCAATCCGGACTTGGCCCCCGTGGTGGAGTATGGCCTATACCTTCCTCAGGGAAGAGACCCGTACCCCTCGGTGGGGACATAATGGGTTGATGATGATGATGACACAATTATATATACATTTCAAAAGGCTTCACTTAAACCTCATTAGGTTTTTGCGTGAAGCCTGAGCCGCTTTTATAAATATTTTTTACATTAATAACGGTGTTGCCGTTATGCGCTTGAAATATTCAAATGTTGTATAGATAGTGGTACGGAACTATTCGTGTGCGAGTCCGACTCGCACTTGGCCGTTTTTTTTTCAGATCTCTTTTGAAAAAAGTGCCAGTGCAATCACCCAACCTAAGCCAAAAACCTAGGACTAGATAGCATTACCGCCAACTCCGTGATCCTAGGTCCTCGGTCGTGGGTCCTAAAAACCACTAGTAACATGATTGAGAGATAGTACCAATGATAGTACTGACACTTTTTGCAAATACGATCTGTAAAAAAGATATGATCAGCCTCCCTTGGCGGTGGTAGTGTTACTCCATGGAGCCCCTTAAAGGTTGTTCGTAATCGTAGGGGGCGTATTGAAATTGTCGGGAAGTTAAGGAGATCTTGATGCACCTGTATAGTCTCACCTGCTTTGGCACTTCCAACTCCGCTTGAGCTTGCTCCTATAGGGTGATGGCGTGAAAATGTAATCATTTTTTCATAATTGTACGATAAAAATTAAAAAGTGAGAAGTGAAAACAAAATGTCTTGATGTGTAGTTCACGGTAAAAAAAACATGTGCTTGTGGGACACGCTGCTTTTAAGCCACATACAGGGTGTCTCTTGAATACTTCACTGTAATGTGTTTAGCAGCGTCCGCTCACTCACACTATCTATCAAAGTGTGGCTCCTACTAGTAATACTATACAAAACAATCAGTTACCATGCGCAGAACTTTGTCGTTGCTAGAAAATAAAAAATAAATATATTGGTTGATTATGAAAATGTTAAGCGCATTGAAACCAGACTGTGTTGTGTAATATTTTATAAGACAAACACAGGAGAAAGACACGGCTTTAAGGCAACTGTTACGTTCAGTATGCTGTCCCGCTCACACAATTTAAGCTTTTTAATTATTGTAATAAAATTAGTAAACTTTTGTTAAATGTGGTCTGAGGGTTCGATGCATAACTGAATTACGGACATTTTCAATATATTTTTGTTTTCCTACACTTACGTAGTTTTTAATAAAGGACACTTAATTTTAATTATTAATTTTGGAATCAAATTTTCTCAATCAAAACCTGCGGGATAAGAAACATGTGCCTTGAACGTTCACAATTTTGTTATCTATCAAACCCTCAGACCACATTCATCAAAGGTATACTCATGTTATTACAATCACTAAAAATGTTAATACTCGCACTGTAAATCCTCGCACAGAGCGAGACAGCAGGCTCCAGTAAGACCAGCCTTAAGGACTGTCCACACTACGTTCAGTCGCAGTTACAAACGAAAATCAACCTCAAATACTTTTGAGGTTGAAGCCTACAACAGTAGCGCAAAACAGCCCGGACACGGGCGGCAATCGGGCGTGACACGGGAACGGGAAATGTCTTATTCGTAAATTAGATAATTATGACATGTTGTAATCGGACGTTATAACATTTAGAATGTTAGAATATAATAATTTTTGCATGCCTAGAAAGGTGAAATGTGTAGAGCCATATACTCAAACTTATCCGACCACCATATGTACGACGTTTCATGCAAATAAACTCATTTCATTTCATTTCATTTCGGGCCATTTTGCACTTTATTTTTGGTCTCCAACTTCATAAGAATTTAAGGCTTATTTTAGATTGAAATCGTGTCACCAGCCCTTCGCCGGCCCGTTTTATATATTTGTACATAGATCTTTAAACACTTCTTGTATGATCAGGAGCCTAATTGTGTGCACCATATCCTGAGCGATTCCAATCGTCTAACTGTCAAATCCCATACTAATTTGACAGACATAGACGATTGGATTCTCTCAGGATTTGGCGCGCGTAATATAGGGGCAGAAAATATAAGTGAAACGACACAGTTCCAACTAAAAATCTCAATTTATTCAACATTATATACAAATACAATTTCATTACATAGGACAATACAAAGCTATCCCTAAATTGCGAAAAAATACATTTCTCCTATGAATAAAATAAATAAAAAATACTTAATATTTTTGCGATATCTTGCGATTTTGCCGACGTCAAATGCCAATTGCACCGTGTAATGTACAAACATTCCAACCCACAATCGAGAAAAACGCTTTTTTTAACAATAAAAAATTGTATTTTCAATCTTTTTGTTCAGACGTGTTTAATATTGATTACAAAATTGATTAGTGATTACAAAATATAAAACGTCTGAACAAAAACATGGAACAAAACAATGTTACACTTAAAAAAATAAACGATTGTGGGTCGGAATGTATCTGCACTATAGTGTCCAATTGTAAGGTAATTTTTTTTTGTTTTATCTATAATATTATATTCTTAATACAAAAGAATCAACTCCTGTCGTTCCAGACAATATTTTTTGTAACGAATTAAGTCAGTGTGTTAATTACCAGACAGTTACGCAAGCAATTTTTTACTACTGTCAGTGATTCTATCCATGAAATATATATATATATATATATATATATATATATCTTTAAGCAACCCACGTGAGCGGTGGTAGCGGAGCGGTTAAACGCCGGCTTCTAATTCGGGAGGTCGTGGGTTTTCTAAGTTACGTGTATTTGTGAAGTTATAGTAGCAAATACCACTCGCTAATGTGAAGCAAAATATCGAGAGGAAACCAGAGTGTCTGAGGTGTTCACAAACCTCGGCGCTGGAAATTGCCAATCCCCGGAAATTGCCAAGCCCATACTCTCTCTCTCTCCGACAGAAGGTCTGTGCCGTACAGTGGGACGTATATAGGCAGAATACAACCCACTTACAACTTCGCAACTTTTTGTGACTGTTTTTTCGAATGGAAATAAAGTATAGGTATATAATTTGTTTTACGTTAAGGTTGCTGTTTCGTCTGTCATGCTGTGTCGCTCGCAGAAACATTATTAGTGATTGTAAAATAAAAGTATACACTTTTGATCAAATATGGTCTTAGACTTCGCTAATAAAGTTACAGACATTTGAAATAATTTTCGCTTTCCTGTACTTACGGTATTATTTATAAAAAGTCGATTCGACTAAATCACTCTTAAGACGCAGTTAGAGCCGGCTTATGGAAGAGGATAACAAACATTTCTTCGTAAGTTTATTATCTAGTAAAGCCTCAGAACACATTTCTCCATAGTAGGTATACTCATTTTTGTACAATAATTCGAAATGTTACAATGCGAGAGCGAGACGGCACGCCAGATGTAATTAAGGCTGTTCTCACGACGAGCATGCTATCACGCTTCCACAATTTAACAATTTAACATGAAATGAATATAATTTTAATAAATTAGTGATTTGTGGGACCCACAACTACAATCCGACCGCAACAATGTAAAAGATTATTTTTTCGTTTGTGACACTACAGCGTCATTTTGAAAGACAATACTTTAACAGTAATTGTAAAACATATCTGTAATTATTCGTGATCTTCGACCTTTGGTTCGAAACTGTAAATAAAAATTCAAAGTTGTAGGAAGTAACATTCCTACAACTTTGAATCCTAACATCAAAAATGTTTTCTATTACGTTAAATGTCGATCGTCTGACACAACAAGTGAAATAACAATTGAGTTGGCCGGCGCCGACCATAAGACGCTCAAACCGTAGTTTTTTTCGATTTTTGATTTCTATCACTTTTCGTCCTGATAAATTACTGTTGTTTATGCTTAAGTGAAGTGATGTTGGGGAACAAAAAACAGCTCTTTGACGCGCCTTTTTTTTTAAAACTAGCAACATTATATTTTTATAGAGGGAATAAAAATGCCCCCTTAAAGGCTGTCGAACGAATTCAAAGTCACCTCGCAGTTGGCTTCGGGTAGCCCATTAAGATAGGCGATCATTTTGTTGAGGAATGTTTTACAAAATAAACTACCAGTGCTTATCAGTTAGAAGAATGTGGTAACGCTACGGCAGTAATGTTTTCAAATATTTATTACCTAAGTGCGAGAATTATTATCAACTAGCTGTCCCGGCGAACTTCATACCGTCACAGGGTCCGTTTATACGATTCCTGTTACCATGGCAACGCAATAAGTAAATATCTTAGAGTTTGGCTTGAAAAAAAGGCCGGTAACAATAAAATACCGTAATATCCCCACGGAACGCATTACCGGGATATCAAGTATCCTATGTCTGAATTCAGATCTTTGCCTGTCTGTATGCCAAGTTTCATGTAATTCCGTTCAGCCGTTCCTGTTTGGATGTTCACGAACTTTCACATTTATAATATTATTAAGAAGAATTATTAGCACAAGAGAAATAAATATACTCTTTCGTTCCCAAGATTTAAGCTGGCAAAGATTAATACATCCCCTGTGCGGCTTTGTATAGTTTCTACAATAAGATTCCTGAAGATAAAATAAGCTTGCCGGTAACGCGGTTCAAAGCATGTGTAAGGCACACTTTGTGCCAAAAGGGCTACTGTAACATTTAAGATTATTTAGATGACAATATATCTGTCATATAATGGAATAAAAAACCAGTTTACTGCACGAGTTTTAGATTTTAGAATAATTATGTAAAATCTGTTAATTAAGAACCACAATGTTAAAAGACTAGGTCGACTTGCACCACGTCCTAAATGTCACTTAAGTCGCCATTTAAATCGACTTTTGTGTGAAGAATTTCAGTTAAATGCTGTTTAAGTCACGTTTAACAAAGTGGTGCAAGCCGGCCTAAGTTTGGAGTTTTTATTCAATAGACTACTCCTAAATTTTTCCAAAATGATGTAGATTTTGAAAGCGACACCTAGTTTTACTTGTAACGTTCATTAAGTCACAGTTTCTGTGAATGAAAATACTTTGATTTTGATTTTAACAATAATTTTTAGGGTTCCGTTCCCGAAGGGTGCCAAACGGGACCCTATTACTAAGACTTCACTGTCCGTCTGTCTGTCTGTCTGTCACCAGGCTGTATCTGATGACCCGTGATAGCTAGGCAGTTGAAATTGTCACAAATGATGTATTTCTGTTGCCACTATGACACCAAATAGTAAATACAGAATAAAATAAATATTCAAGGGGGGCTCCCATACAACAAACGTTGTCTAAAGACAGCGCTCGCCATCAAGCGGCTATCTATGTAACCTTCACAGTGCCGATGTGATGTCGTTAAACGTAATTTTTAAACGCTTCTTGTTGGTTTCTATAGATGGCGCTGTTCTCAAATTCGATCGTTGTCTAATGTTGTATAGATAATGGTACGGAACCCTTAGTGCGCGAGTCTGAATCGCACTTGGCCTTTTTTATGTTGTTCAACTGTTTCTTAACTCTGTCACGGACTATCAACGTCGGTAAACGTAGTAACAATTAAATGGATGACGCGTGAATGTCCGACAATATGTTATAATGCCCGTCAGAAACAAAAATTCCTACTGCGGGGCTGTGTTAGCGATGGACATGAAAGACCAGTTTCTTTTAAATTATGTGTTAATTTGACTGAAACTCCGAAGAATTCTAGGTCACATCCCGCGACTGCAACACCCCCCCCGTCCCGACCCGACCCGACTTGAAATACGTCCATGAGAGTCAGTCATTTGTCGGGAATAGTAACATGTTTTCTACCAGGATGTAATGCCTGAAGCCTCGATCAAAACTAGAAAAAATTCGTAGTTACAATAACAAGGGAGATAAACTTTAGTGTTTAAGAACAAATCACTTGATAGTACTTAGCGCTACACATTTAAAAAATATTCCGGATTCATTCGCAATTTTGTCGGATGAGTCCGTTATGTCACTCTACTTTTAACGTTATTGTTTTCCAAATTGCGCACAACACATCTAATATGTCAGAAATGACATAATAGTAAACATTATAGTTTAAAAATAGCATTATACTTTTTACGAACACAAGTATTCGTAAGTTACAAGTCCGGATTCACTTAATTGAAATTTTGTCGGAAGTCCAACCCGGTTTCGCTCTGATTCGCAGAGCTTAATCATGGTAAGTGACAGAGCCCGCAACGAAACTCCAAGTGAATCCGTGAAGCATTATACTTTATGATCTTTACAGCGCATTGTAAAAGGACTTAGAAGAGTATTATTTTTAATAGAATAATTACTTTTTGATCTGCTGGACTTACAATCGCTGGGGATGCGGGTCTCGTCCCAACTCGTAAGGCTGTTCTTATGTGGAGCGTGCTGTCTCGCTAGCACAATTTAATAATTTTAGTGATTGTAATAAAATGAGAATACTTTTGATAAATGGAGCCTGAGGGTTTTATAGACAATAAAATTGCGAACATTCAAGACATATTTTTCGTTTTAAGTATTAAGTTTTTGAATGATAAAATTGGATTTCATAATTAATAGTTTTGGAAATAACGTTTCTTAATAAAAAAAAAAAACAAAATATATTTAAAATGTCTGTAATTTAATTATGCATCAAATCCTCAGACCACATGGGACAAGAGGTCGCGAGTTCAAGTCCCGGCATAGGTGGAATTTTTAGCCTCTAAATAGGTTTTTTAAAATTGTAACAAAAATATTAATAATATTAAAAAATGTTAAATTGTGCCAACGAAACGGCATGCTCCATGTAAAAACAACCTTAATCAAATGTGTTCGGACCCATCCGCTGAAATTCCTAGTAAGAAAATACGGAAAACATTGCGAACGTTTTTTCAGCGACAGACATTTTGAGACGAATACATTTTTGGACGACTTTGTATAAACAATACTTGTCGCTATCAAGATAATTTCTTCCTCATTATCTAACCGGGTGTTTTACAAAAGTCAAGTCTCTCATCGATTGCACCAGAAAGTTAATTCAATCAATAAATACCTAATAATTTAAACAAAAAATCATTTAGCGCCCACCATTTGTAAGGCAAACACTTTTTACAAATTATAATTCTCTTAATATTAAGCTGGATTGCAAAATAAGGTCACTTTGATTTGGACAAGAGGACTTCCCCTCATTTGCGAAAAATCTAACGAGTCACATTTACACCAATACATCCTAAACTACACATTTCATATGAACGAAAAACACAATTTTTGTGACCTTGAAGGACCAGCCAAAATATCTTGCCCTCTACACTGCAGAACCATCTCAATCCGCCGGGGGCACGAATATGATTGTGCTGCCACTGTCATTGCCGGAGTAGACCTCAGCTTTGGCTATTGTGTTGACGTACACGACCTCTGTTACAACACTCTCCGACGCTCGCTCGTTGCTTCCATTCACCTGTACGACGGAGACGTGATCCTTTGACTGAGTTTCTTGATTCCGCGTCATTACGGGACTGTCCGACTTGATATAGACCGTTTGCGTCGAGATCACCTTCCTGAACCGCATATCTTTAGGTAGCGTGGACGTTTCCCTGGAAAGGTCGACGCTTATCGCTGGGGAAGTCCTCTTGTTGCTAACCTGCCTGTAGCTCTGGGATTTGGGCAACGTCGCTGCCGTCTTAGTTTCATTTTCATCCATCTCCAGGGCTGTTTCGGTGGGTTTCACGAAGCCGATATCGACGAAGAACTTTTTGAATTTCTCGACGAATGTTGGGGAGCGCGCTCGGTTCAGACTGTTTGAAAGACGCTCGTTGGAATGCTCTTTGGAGCTGACCTCTTCAATCCTCTCCGGTATGTTCGACATGCTTTTGTGTTTCTCGAGAATATTCGACCGTCTCTTTAACAGTCTCTCGTCGTCGTCGTCGTCTATGAAGGGTATGTCTTGAAGGTTGTTTTCGTTCCGCGTGTCCACTGCGGCGTCCTTCAGGATCTTAACTGGCGATGGAGTGAGCACTATTGGGGTGTAACTGGTCTGTGCATCGGCGACGTATATCTGTGGGACGCTGGTGCTGGTGTTGTCTGTCTGGATACCGCTGTCGGCTAGACTGCCGTTTATGTGGGAGCTTCCAGCACCTGTGCTCAAGACTTTAGTCAGTTGGTCGGAGAGGGACTCCATGCGGTCTTGGATGACAGATCGGTAAACGTTGGCTTCGTAGGACGTGCACGGGTCCCTTGGGGCTAGGTTCGAGGTGTCAAAGTCGATCCTCCTCTGGTAAGGGTTGAGGCGTTCTCTGTCCAACGTCTTCAGTCTATCGGAGAGTACGCTGGGGTACTCGGTGTTGGGCTGAGGCCGCTGATTCCAGGTCGAGATGGTTGTGTCGGTGAAATCGCTCATGCTAGACCTCAGGGAGGATCTGGGCGAGAGCTTCTGTTTTTGATTCATGTAATCGGGATTGTAATCTGTTATAGTCCTTCCGACGTACTTCCGGCCTGTTTTGGATACAATTGACCGAGTTAGGTTAGGTCGTTGGCTGTTGTTTATACATTTCAGTTTATTTTTGTCTTTTTTTGTTTTGCTGTTGGCATCCCCCCCTTTTGGAGTTGTTGGTCGAAATATAACATGCCTTTATGGACGGGCGCATCGCAGAGGCGTCACAAAATGCACTTTCAGGTTAGCACATTGAAGAAAACGAAATCAAATGAAAATAAGTAATGAATAAAACCATCACCACAAAAAAAACGGGGTTCGCATATACGGATTCTTTTTTTTTTTTTTGTTTTTTGTTCGATCAATAAAACACGCGATTGCGGAGAATCAACGCGCAATGCAAACGGATAAACTAAGTTTTTGTCAAACTCTCTACTTTAGGATAGGGTAGTAGAAAAAAAGGGGTAAAATAATAAAGGGAAGGGAAGCACAATATTGAGGTCACAAACACCGGAACAGGAATTGGGGCTTCAGGGGGGGATGGAACAAAAAATAAACTGAAATGTATAATAATAAACTAGGGGTGGTACCAAACAAATCTTGCATTCACTCCGGGAGATATATTAATATTTGTTAGGGCTACAGACTACTTCTACGAAATACCGAGGATAAAATTAGTAGGTACGAGTATTAGTTTCGTCACGAAATGTGTCAATAATGCAGATTTCTATTTTCAATGCAGTGTTTTAAAAAATGTTGCAAGTTATTCAGAAATGTTTACTCGAGTATTTGGTATTTATGTTTAATAACACAGTGTGTGCGTGCGTGTGTGTGTGACTGCGTATGTGTGTGTGTGTGTGTGTGTGTGTGTGTGTTTGTGTGTTTTTGTATGTGTGTGTGTGTGTGTGTGTGTGTGTTTTTTTTATAGTGCCCTTGCAAAGTATTACATTTTCCCCTATTTTTTTAACTAGCCAGTACAGAAGCTGCCGCATTATTGACTCGCGACTACAAAACTACTTGCTACTGACGAAGCTACAAACTCACCGGGCGTGTCGACCTCTTCGGCGTTGCGCGAAGGCTTCGCGATGCTCTTGCGTTTCGAGGGCGAGTGTTTCAGCGCTGTGGGGCATTTGGAGAGAGTTAGTCAACGCCACTTATGGGACACCAGGAGGTTCACTGGCGGCACAAATGGAAAGGAAAGTCGTAACTTTTTTACAGATCGTTTTTTGCAGTGTCTTGTTATTCTCTCAGTCGTGTAAATAGTGATATTTAGGACGAGAACTCAGGATGAAAGACGCGGGACCAGACCGCATTTACGTCTCACCTCAGCGTTAAGCTGTCTAGTCCCCGATTTTTGCCTTAGGTTAAAATCTCATGATTCGGAGAATAGCAGGACAGTTTTTCAAAAACTTACTGCAAAAGAAGATATGATCTTTTTTCATCGGTGGCGCTATTGGATCTCATGGTGCCCCTTATACACGCTTTCTATCTACGAAACATAGATATAAGCCTGCCGACAGTTCTTTGACACCATACAATTATAAGGCACAGAACTGCAGTCTGGCCTTACCTAAGTCTGTTGTCAGTATTGCGCTAATAGTGCGCATGTTTGTGGATCGGCGAACGTCACTTACACTCACTCGTTGCGTGAATGTGTGTGTGTGTGTGTGTGTGTGTGTGTGTGTGTGTGTGTGTTTGTGTGTGTGTGTTTGTGTGTGTGTTTGTTTGAGTGTGTGTTTGTGTGTGTGTGTTTGTGTGTGTTTGTGTGTGTGTGTTTGTGTGTGTTTGTGTGTTTGTGTGTGTGTGTGTGTGTGTGTGCGCGCGTGTGCGTGTTTGTATAGCTTCGCTTTTGGGCGAAATTTTCTTCGACGCACTCCGCCTTCAAAGCTGGGTTCCCCGACCGCACGGATTTGAGAAAATAGTTGAGGAAAATGTAGGCATTTTGGAAATTACAGAAATAGAAATCCTATTAATAGAACATTGAAGACCGACGTTAGTTATGTACGCGATTTTTTTGATGCTATGAAGTTTAAAAAATCATAAAAATAACGACCGACGGCCCCAGATAGTACGATGACAAGTATATATTTTTCAGATTTTAAATACTAACCATTAGGGAGTAAAATGTATTTTAAAACACCAGATTTTGGGGTAATGGCGGAGAACCCAGCCTTAAGTAAGACGTCTACGTTTCACATTTAAATAATATTTAATAAAACATGTCTTAGTTCTTACTCTTCCAAATGTTGTAAGGGAAAAACTGTCAAATTCAACTGTCGGTAGGTTTATCCATCCATGAGTCGTTTATAGAAACCAGTAATTATTGGTGAAACACTGGAGTGTTATTGTGGAGTTTAATTTTTTTTTTCTTATCAAAAGATCATGGTTTTAATTTTTTCGATTTCTCACTACGGGGATCAGCGAAGCTAAGTGATCGAAATATCCTGTTGTTTTCAAAATACATTTTTTTATAATTTAATACAGTGTTTTATTGTTAATTTACGGGCTTTCGTAATAGTTTAGCTTACATGAGCGTAGATTGCTTTTTTTTTGAGATTTTTTTTTTTTAAGTGAAGTCATTATTTCAATTAGATAAAGAGTGCCCAGTAGTTTCGGTAAAAATATATGAACGCTCAGTAAAAATACACCCGAACTATAAAACTACCGTTTGTTTATTACAAATGTAAATAGGTAGACAGCAAAATCTACATAGTCGCAAATATTCAACTAATTTCCACAGTAACACTCCAACAGTTTCATTTTAACGTAAAAAAGTGCACAGTAAAAAAACACTATTCGAAAAAGCATTGCATTGATACTATATTATCAATCTAGGCACACAGTATTTTAAGGCTAGATGCAAAAAAAAAACTTTTAAAATTAAGCTTGTGAAGAGAAAACGTGATCTGAAAACAACGAAAAATGAAAAACATGCCGAGTGTTTTTATGTTAAAAAAAAACAACTGAATGAACAAAAAATGGCAAGAATCACGAACCAAAATGGCAGATCTCAGAGGAATCTATCAAACAAAATGCAAAATTACAGCTTGCGCTTCAAGCAGACACTAATTACGGAAAACCGTATGAAAATTCACAGATTTGTAGATACTATTAGATTAATGAAAAAATTGAGTCGTCATTTGAGAAAACAAAACTAACCAGGTAGATTTTTCATCTTACTGAAAATAGAAATCAATTGAAAACAATAAAATGGTCGAAGCATTTCACACTTTAAAAAAAAGAGACAAAATACACACTCAGAAGATAGGAGACTAAAACTAACTACGGAAAACCGTTGTGATGGTTCACATATTAGTAGGTACTAATTGAGTCGTAAATAATTACAGATCCCACGTGAAAACCAAAAATAGCGAGGTAGATTTTTCACATTATAGAAAATACAAAACAATAACATGATCGAAGCATTTCACACTTTCAAAAAAAAAAGAAAAGGAGTCAAAATACACACTCAAAAGATCGGAGACTAAAATGGGCAACAAAGACGATCTGGTAGACGAGTCATGCTATGAGAACACTCAAGAGAAACGGCAAACGGGACGTTCGTCTCCGGAAACTTACTTAGACCTCCAGGGACGCGAGCGTTAATCCGGTATCGGACAATAGTTTGAAAAGAGAACGGAAAAAGACACAGATATTATTCTCTGTATAATAAAAAAAAACAAGAAAAAACACACCGGGTGGAAGGGGGACGTGCATGACCAAAGTTCAAGAAAAAAAAAGTCATGCAATTTTAAATTTATTTTTTGAACGAATAAAAATCTACCAATTCGAAAAAAAATGCTGTTTTCTAGAAAAAAAGGCATGCCCAATCAATAAATTCAATTAAAAAAAATACTAGAAATAATATAAGCTAAGTAAGAAACTAAAAACTAACACCGTAGGTTAGTAAATTAATTTTAAAAAATTGGAATAATGTGATTCGTTGAAAAACGTAACACAGCTAATTGTAAAGAGTAAGCATGTTGATGATACGCGATGTACAGCGAGCAACACTGTTTGGTGACATTTAAAAAATAACATCACTGAATTTTGAAGAATTTCCACAATTCCCTGAAATATTTATGTGAAAAATAGTTTTTTTTTTTTGTTTTCAAAAACAGTATGTATTAACGCTTGCGCATTGTTTTTCTTTTCTATTTTGTTCATACTATATAACCATTATTGATAATTTATTTTTTATGTTTTTTAGTATAATTATTTATTTAGAAAAAAATGTGTTTTTTCCATGCCTGTAGTAAGTATCATCAACATGTTTACAAAAACTGTCACAAACACACCACTACACTTCCGACACGGTCTTGCGGCCTGGTTTAAGGACATTCTATAGTTTATAATATCTATGTTAAGCCAGCCCCTCAGGGAGCAAATAACATACATACGCAGTTTGGTTTTTACTTACAAAAGATCGCAATGAAGCTTTACAAACACGGGTAGACAAAACTTGATCGTATTTAGAATTGGAAATAAACTTGTCAAAAAGAAATTATAACCTTGCGAATAGTTTCTTTGAAAAGTCTTATGAGGCTACAATTTTTTTTTATTCTGTTTTCTTAGTTGTAAGCACGAGAAAACCTTGATTTGTGTCCTTTAAACATATTGGTAAAGTGTCATTGAGATCGGCATGTTGTTTCTGAATTGAAACCAAACTACGTTTGTGGAATTGCTCCTTGAGGGGCCACCTGAATGTAGTCTGACAAAAATATACCTACCGATTTTATTCAGGGGGTAATCAGAAAAAAATATGTACATTAAATACTCTAAATTTGAAAATTCTAGGTTTGGTAAGTTGTTACCAAAGGTGTTTGCAGGAAAAAACCTCTAAATGAAATAGAAATACAGCCTCCACTGCACGTGCCATCGATGAAATTTTTTATCTATCTACCGCGCAGCGCCATCATGACTTAGGTCATAAAATTAAGCGAGATGACGTCAGTCGATAGGAAGACAAAAACGTGCAGCGGAGTCAGAATATTTGTAGAACGTAGACACTGTATTTAAATTTATTCTCCGGCCGCTGAGAGAATGCGATCCTGACAGGTCAAGATAGAACGGACGATGTAACTTTGAAGTGGCGTTGAATATTCGATAAAAATACTCTTAAGTTCTATTTGTCCTACTAGCAAATAATTTATCATTGAAACTATACCGTTGCGTAAACTGATAATCAATGTTATATTTCTGGCAGTGATTTAAATTTTAAATAAAGAAGAAACCAATCTTTAATGTTCATGCTTAAAATGCATACTGCACTGTTACAAGGTTATGTCAACCGTATTTTTTCTAGTGATGCACCAAAAATACCGAAAATAATAAACATAAATTTATTTTTATTTCTAATAATATGATGGAGTCTGGTAAACCAGAGCGCATTGAGAAATTGGCGCAAATTAAAAAAAATATTCATGTGGTATCACCAAATTTATCAGAAAAAAATATTGTACGTGCGTATGAAGTCTTTATTTAATCAGCGTCTTCAGGAATCAAAATAATTTGTTACTGCTTACGCATATTAAAGCCTCTGAAATTATCACGAGAAAGATTTACGTTGACAGCTTTGTAGTGCTGCCATATAAAAACTTTCAAGAAAATTCCCGGCCACGTTTTCGTTAGCCAGGCTCTATTTTGAGAACATAATATTATAACAATAAAAAATAATAAAATAAAATTGGGTATTTTCTTTGTAAGCATTTTGTGACGCCAAACTAGTTTTCAAGTCAGTCGTCTATTGTCGTTTCGCGTGCATAGTCTACGTTCTCCAATACTCCTCGATTTGTTTGTTTTGTGACCCGGCTTTCGATTATTTGATTGTTCCTGCTACTTATATTGACCTCGGCGCTAAATTTGACTTCGACTTTGTGTTGCACTTTTCGTGAATAACAATGGCGAAACGTAGTAAAATAATGAAAAGTGAAACCCGTGGGCTAATCATAAAGCTAAAACATTACTTTACACACATATACATTAAAGACAGTAAGCGATGTGCAAGTGACCTGTGATTATGTTCACGTTACCGCCTAAAAGATCTGTGCGGACTATAATAACTTCCACACGATACCATCACTTGACCTGGTCCCAATCTAGGATACCCTGTGCTATGGTTACCAGGCAAGGACATCACCAACACCCATTATATTATTATTCACTAGTCATATGAAACTAACAGGTGTCAGGATCGTATTCTCTCAGCGGCCTCACTTTAATAACCGTAGAACTATAGAACGTCCTTTTTGAAAACAAAACTAAATGCACTCGACAATACAATGCGCTTGTATGATGCGTTTTCAACCGGTCAGTATTAGAGTTGTAACATTTCTGTAAGAAACTAGGGTATTTACAAAGAACATAAGCTAATTTAAATTTTGATCTAATTTTCAAGCTGCAGTCTAACAAAGACCGGCAAATAGATGCTAGCCACTCATCGACCATTGATATGACAGTACAGTTGGAGTTGAAATTGTATCCTTAGCAATCCCAATCAAAATATATCTCCGTGATTTATAAGGTTTACAAACAAAGTATAACAGTATACTTTAAGAAAAAAATTGTGTTACTTCGTTAAAAAAAAATTGAACGGCCATTTTGTTTTTTTTTTCTTCTAATTAACAAATTGTCTGTGGCAGCCATTTTGTTTTGTCATTTCCCGAACTTACACGAGTCACGTAGAACGTTACACAATGACTATTAGTTATGCACTTGAGTGGCTAGCATCATACTACGTTTACACTCAGTTTGGCTACCGAGGCGACCGTGCATGGTTAGCACGGTCCTTGCATCGAAATTGTTGACGAGATTTTCTAGTACTAGTAGTACTCTTGGATATAATTTTTATTATAATTATTACATTAACGGAGAGCTGTCATGAAACAATGAATTTAACATACATGTTGTCGAACATACATACTGTGCAGTGAACTAAAATACTATGTAGAAGAAATACATATGTGGTTGGTGTGACGTAGATGTTTCTTTAAATAGTAATCCGAGACGAAACTCCAACTTTAGAAAAAAAATTATAACCAAATTTTATTTTGATTGTATGCAATGTGCGGCGTTTATACTCGATACAAGGGCCAAGCTGAGATTAGGCTTGGCACAAAATGCATTAAGTTATTCTCAGATGCTTTTAGTGGTATCATAGTATTCGAAGCATCGAAATACAAATAGGTTTCTTTTCCATTTTTCTATATCTGCCATCGACCCGCTTGATTTATTTATTTCACCTCAGTCGCTGAAGCACCTCGCCAACTGAACTGAGTGTAAACGTAGAACGAGACCAAAACAGAAAGGCCTTGTGAGGAAAGCCGCAGGCCGCGCGACTGTACCTATGTAGCTGGTGACCAGCGTTCGGAACTTGCGGTGGTTGCCTTTGATCTCCGGGAGGTCCACTGGGGTGACACACAATACGTCAGTACGGGGTTGACACCCGGGGGCGCTTGTACCCGAAGCGGGGAGGGACATTTGTACCCGGGGAGGGGGAATTTGTACCCAAAGAGGGGAGGATGTAACACGGAAACTGATTTGTACCCAGCGAGGGATATTTTGTACCAAAGGAAGACGGGAAGGTTGTACACGGGAAAAAGATTCGTACCCGGCGAGGATTCTGTGTCCAAAAAGAAGAGGATAATGCGTGGAAACGGATTCGTACCCAGCGAGGGATATTTTGTACCAAAGGAAGGAAAGATGGAAGGGAAAATGTACTCGGGAAAAATATTTGTAGGTACTCAAGGTTGGAGCGTTAGTACCGCGGGAAGGAAAATTTGTACCCGGGGAAGGAAAGTTTTTTGAGTCTAAAGAGGAGAGAATATACGGAGAGAGAATACGGAGGGGGAGTGAAGGAGGGAATTTTTATTAATAATTTTTATTTAGGAATTTTTATTAGTAATGTTATACTGAGGAAAGAGGTATTTATATCCAGGAAGGCGTGTTAAGGGTTAACCAGGGAATTAATTTTCATATTTGTACCCAGGGTGGGAAATACGCAGTGGGGAAAACTGTAGCGAAGGACAATTAGGGGCCATCTCCATTGCAACAGACCGCTGAAGTGCGGGCGCAACAATACAAACTAAAATGAACCCTAAATACGTACTATAATAGCGCAAAATAAACCCGGCCACGTGCGGCGGACGGGCACGGGCTCTTTTGGCACTTACATTTTAGACTCTAACTCCGTTAGTACGTAACGTTTAGTTTCGAACGATATCGTGCCGCCTGCAGATCGCCGGCCCGTTGTAGGTGGATCGACCCTTAACTCTTCCTGTATATGAAGGTTCTAAGGGAGGGGCATGTCGTAGAAGGGAGGTATTTTAACTCAAGCTAGGGTGAATGTTATGCCCAAAAGGCGGACCTTAGCTCAGGGTGTGCGCAGATTGACTACTTTAAAAACAGTCGCCAAACAGCTAGAAGGGTAATTTATATAGTAACAATTTTTTTTTATGTAGATTACATTCAGATTTTACATTTTATGTGGCTTTTAAGAAACTAGTCATCTACGTGCACCTTTGAGTGAAATACCAAAGTTTCAATCCATTGTGTTGGATAGACAGCATCAATAAATTCGCCTTAGTAAAAAATACAGCAAAAAAAAATAATAATTTTCACTTCCTAAGTTAAAGTACATAATAGTTTATTGTTTTTTGTATTTATGATTTCATATTATCGATGCTGACTTTGATGTTAAGAACACAATATCCAAAAGATAATGGTTAATCTTTATTTACCACAGAGAAGATTGATTTTTAACAACAGGGATGTAATCTCGGACATTGGCACAGTTTACAATCGGCGATGTGGGAAGTTTTACTAAATGAATGATAAAAATAGCTTTGAAGAAAAGATAAGGCTATTAATGCTGTTATTCTGCTTAGACTCATTGAATGACAGAATAACGTGATCTAAGGAAAGAATTGAGTCGTACCCAGCACCTTGAGACCATTAGAAAGGTCTTTGGAAATACGTATATTTTTTTACATTACGGCAACTTCGTAACAATAAGAAAAAAGTTATTTGACATTATAATATGCAGAAATCCTTTGTGAATTCACCCCTCGCGCCATTGAAGCGCGCATGTCATCACTAGTTAAGCCTTACTTGGCTTTAAGTTTTTTTTTTTTTGATGAGGCAATAAATACTTTTTTATCTTTATTTTTAAAGACAATACAGATGCTTTGAGATTATGCTCGAAACATTTATGACCACAATCTTCGAGAATATACCAGAATGGCTCCTCACGATAAACATCCTTCCAGCACATTCCAGCACAATACCGTTCGTGACGAAAATTAACCTGGGTACTCTAGAAGAATCCGACCACAACCTTCGCGAACATTCTAGGAGCGTTCACGTCAACACATAACCTTCCAGAGCACTCCTGACGACAAACGATCTTCGACAACATTCTAAAAGCGTCAAGAAGGCGTACTCACACGAAGGTATCTTTTTGAAGACGTTCTTGGCCATGAAGTCGAGGAACCGCTGCGCATAGAAGCTTGGCCGGTGAACGGAGACGGTGTCCTGAAGTAGTATAGGAGGGGAAATATTATTATTTATTTATACATAGAGCTGTAGAGCGCCGGCCTCACATTCGGGAAGTTGCGGGGTCGAATCATAGCATGTGCCCGATGACTTTGTTTTCTAAGTCTCGTACATTTTGTGAAGTTATAGTAGCCAATACCACTCGCTAACGGTGAAGGCAACCCGAGTGACTGAGGTGTTCACATACCACAGCGCTTAAATTGCAAATCCGCGGTGAGCACGCGCGGTAATTAAGCCCCTGTTCTCTCTCTGAGAGAAGGCCCGTGCCCTGCAGTGGGACGTATATAGGCTACATAAAAAAAAAATATATATTTATATTCTTACGTTAAAGCACGACTCGGTGGCAGCGAGGTCGGTAGTACGGTTGCCAAACATTCATGAGGTCGTTGGTTCGAACCCCGGAGCGTCAAGTACCAATGATTTTGCTTCCTAAGTTACGTACATTCGTGAACTTTTAGTAGCAATCATCATCATCATTCAGCCACAAGAAGTCCACTGCTGGACATAGGCCTCCTCCATGGATTTCCAAAAAGACCGGTTGGAAGTGGCCTGCATCCAGCGCCTTCCTGCCACTTGGATGAGGTCATCGTTCCATCTTGTGGCTGGGCGTCCTACGCTGCGCTTGCCGATATGTGGCCTCCATTCGAGAACTTTTCGGCCCCATCAGCCAACTTTTAGTAGCAATACCGGTCGCTAAGAATAAACCACCACCTTAGCTTGAAATCGCTAATCCGCGGTGGGAACGCGTGGTGTAGAAGCCCATACTCGCTCTCTCTCTCTCTCTCTCTCTCTCTCTGAAAGAAAGCCCGTGCACTTCAGAGGGACTTATCATCGTCAGCCATTTGACGCCCATTGCAGGCCATAATCATGAAGGGTTTTGCCATAATCGCCACGCTTGGCAGGCGGGTTGGCGATCGCAGTATGCGGTCGGGTGAAAAGGACTGGATTATTGCAGGTATGCTGTGTGTAAATTTAGTTCAATGCTTACGAGGAAATCTGGTTCCGATAGTGGTTCGAACAGAGTAGTACTTCCTTGTTTGTATTTAGTAGCCTCGAGAAACAAAATAGCCGTATACATTGCCAACCTCTAATAAGAGACTTTATGTAAGATGAACGAATAAGTTAATGAGTTAACTTCTTGCACCTCCTGTGATTGAATGGTAGAAAATCCTTATAGCATTAAGTCCGCCACATTGCCATTGTATTTTTTACTTATGTGCAATAAACGTATTAATAATAATAATAATAATTAACTATGCTTTCCACTCACCCCGGCATGGATCATACTCTTCAACGTGTGTTCGAGATTCTTGCGTAGTCTTTACGACAACAGAAGTCAATAACAAATGAACGATATTCCAACTCACCCCATCATACTCGCCTACGTATGTTCTAGATTTTTCCCACTCTGTACGACTGCAGAAGTCAATAAACGAAGAAGTGAATAAATCGATGAATCGATTAGCGAACGAGTAGATGGAAGAATGATGGTTTTTCCACTTACCCCGCCAGGGATCATACTCTCCCATGTATGTGGAACTTCTTCGAACTACTCGCATCTGTACGACTGCTTAAGTTAATGAAAGAATGAACGTCGTTTCCCAACTCACCCACATATGTCCGAGCTGTTTTCGCTGTCTGAACGACTGCAGAAGTCAACAAAAGATGGAGTGAACGAATCGACGAAGTGCATCACGTTGACGAACGAATGAGTGAATGAGTAAACGAATAAATGATGTTTTTTCCCACTCACCCCGCCACGGATCATACTCTTCCAAGTATGTGAAACTTCTTACGTAGTCTGAACGAGTAAATGAACGTTTCCCAACTCACCCCGTCATGGATCATACTCTTCCACGTGTGTTCGAGCTTCTTGCGCAGTCTGTAGGACTGCAGGATGTCGATGATGCCGAGAAACAGGAGAAGACGCTCCCCGCGCGCGTTCCTCGCCGGAATACCGCCGGGGCTGAGTTGCAATTTAATCATTTTTAAACAACATAACATAAGCTCACGCCTGATCACGACAGATCTATTTCGCTTCATCAACATTAATTAGTCGCGGCATGCACGCACGCCGGATTCGGGTACTTTTTATCTTAATCTTTGCCAATACATCCCCGTATTTGGCGTCCCTTTCATCCACATTCACTCGATATATCTCTTTGGTAATTTTTACGGAGTCTTTCAATAACTTTTCTATCTTTATGCCAATCTTTCTCATACCATGCCAAAGGTCGTATGTTCAATTTCCGCTGGCCGTACATTCGTACAACTCGCCGTACATTCGTACAACTCGCCGTACATTCGTACAAATGGCCTCAGCCTGGGTGTATTTCATAAAAATCTCCGAAGCCGTTTCGGAGGAGTTCGATAACAAACACTGTGACATGAGATTTTTATATATTAGATTATACGTTGCGTATTGCAATAAAATATTGAAGAGTCTACTCACGGCACATCTTCCTCTTCGTCAATGGGTTCGCTCTCAGCCTGAATGCTCTCCATGGCGGTCGAGTGGGCGACCAGACGCTGCCGGTTTATGGACCTAGTGGACAGAGGCATAGGGGTTGAAATCGCTCGCGAGGCGCCTGGGTTGGATGTTAGGCTTCGTGGTATGAGGTCACGGCTTTTGGAGAACATGTCTAAGATGTTCGTTTTACGGCTGTTGTTACGTCGGGCATGCTGTCTAGCTAGCACAATATAACATGTTTAGTGATCGTAATAAAATTAGTATACTTTTGATAAATGTGGTCTGAGGGTTTGATAGATAATAAAATTGCGGATATTGAAAGTGAAAGTGAAAGTGAAAATATTTATTTACCATAAAATCAATTTACATCATAAAAATCAGTGAGTATTTTTATTTTTATGGCAAAAGGGAAGGGGCTCAGCTTATTGCTATGACTGCATGCATAGTCAGTAGCGCTGGTTTTCAGCCCGTCCCCTTTATTCGCATTTTCATGCATGTAATATTGTTCTTATCTTGTACCTAGTTTTTGATTGAGAAACTTTGATTCCAACATTGATCATTTTGGAAAATACTTTTCTTTATTTAAACTATCAAACCGTCAGAACACGTTTTTCAAAAATGAACTCATATTATTACAATAACTAACTGCCGTACTCAGAGTCGTCAATTAAGATTTAATGTCAATTAAGTATCATGTCATCTCTTTCATTTCAATGACATATGAAAGGGATAGCACGACACTTAATGAACATTAAGTTTAATTGAAGACTGTGAGTAAGTGTTAAATTATGCGAGCGGGACAGAATGCTCGACTTAACAGCAGAATTAAATCTTTCATGATTTTTTAAAGCGGTGGTAGCGCAGCGGCAGAACGCCTCATATTCGGGCCGTCTTAGGTTCGAATCCTGGCATAAGCCAATAACTTTGTTTTCTAAGTTACGTACATTTGTTAAGTTGTAACGCGAAGGAAAAGCATGACAATACAATAATTTCATAATTTTGTCTCATTCCGATCGACCTTTTATAAGTTTCAGTAACTGAAATTACTTTTTAAACCGGTTTTTTGTTTTTTTTTTAAAGTAGAATTTAATGTAAGCTGCATGTTTCTCTAACAAAAAATTAATAAATTACATTATTATATCTATTTCAACCGAACGCGTTCACATCTTAGACAAATTCTAACAACCAAGGCTACAAAAAGAAAGTAACTCGTGCTTTGTTACTCAAAATGTGAGCTACTTATCGTCGTTCATATTGCAAAATGTCACATATCACAAAAATACAATTATAAAAAATTGATTCTGTCACACGTGCAAGACATCGTAATCCTCTGTGTGATTAGCTGTGTATACTATTACGACTTAATTTTCTTCTAATTTACTCATTTTCATACTATTTCGATGAAAAGACAAAAATCGTATTTTTCTGACGTGACGTTTTGCAATATGAACACGTTATGGCACTTATGGAACTAGGTAAGTACTACATTTAGGCCGACCTGTACCGCTTTCTTAAATGGGACTTACTGTTGCTGTTACACCTGACGTGCTGTCTCGCTCGCACATTCTAACATTTTTAGGGTACCGTAGTCGAAAAGGAACTGTCCGTCCGTCCGTCTGTCTGTCCGCGGCCTAGGTTAGGCTAGGTCAGATTAGGTCCCCACCCCCTCCACCCACTCTCCTGGCTAAACAGTTGATTTTTTTTTAAACACAACGTGTTAAATAAATTAACATTCCGTGTGGCGCCGGATTAAGAATAGCGTCACTCCATTTCCTTCCGTGGATGTCGTAGAAGGCGACTAAGGAAATCAATTACCAGGAGACGGGCAGCAGCGTCTTCCTGAGATTCCAGCCGCATACTGCGATCGCCAACCCGCCTGCCAAGCGTGGCGATTACGGCAAAACCCCTCATGGTTATGAAAACTACGAAGGAGGCCTATGTCCTGCAGTGGGCGTCAAATGGCTGATGATGATGATGATGATTTATTTAACAGTTGATTGTAGAAACGTGAACAATTTCAGGGTAGTAACGAAATATAATAACGAAACTTAAAAGGAAAACTATCACGGCTATGTACGCTTTACAAGTTAACGAGTAAGGGCGCTTATACAAGGGCGGGACTTGTGCCGACGGCAGCATTCGCAGTTGGTACAGGTGCCGCCCGTGTGTAAGAGCCCTTACAGGCGATCAACGGAAAACTTATAAAAGGAAACTTCGTACAAAATCCATTGAAAATTACGATAATGACTTTTTAGTTTCGTAAAGCAGAAAAAACCCCCTCTTTCTACGGAACCCTACGCTACGTATGGCCCGACATACGCTTGGTCGGTTTTTTTAAATGATAGTAACAAAATGAGTATACTTTTGATAAATGTGGTCTGAGGGTTTAATAGATAACAATATTACGGACATCCAAGACATATTTTTCCTTATCTTAAAAAAATCTAAACAATTTAAAATTCGATACTAAGATTAATAATTTTGTAAAATTTTCGTTTTAAGTATTAACTTTTTGAATGAGAAAATTTGATAAATAGTTACTTTTGGAAATAACTTTTCTTAATTAAAAAAAAAACAAAATATATTTAAAATGTCCGTAATTTTATTATCTATCCAAACACTCAGGCCACATTTATCAATAGTACTTATAATTTTTTTTAAATCACGGCTTTTTAAGTGTCATTTAAGAAGTGGACAAGTCGGCCTACGTTTGATCTAACCCTGAAAGAAAGTATTAGAGTGGGTAGATGTGAAATTCCGTAGGTAGTGAAGATGAAATTCTAGTTTTTTTAATCACTTAACAAATTATCTACCTAGCTGCAGTAACACTCAGGTTAGTATAGTGGTGGATGAGACTTCATTGACATACTTTTGGGTAACTCCAATTAATATTCCGCGCCAGATACAAATACCTTGAATGTAAGCATATTTTTTTCTTAAATACGATTTAAGTCAACAAATAGAAGCAGAAGAATATTCTTTATTGTATACCGGAAAATAGACGAGCAGGGTATTCCTTGAACAGTATTTCTCGAATCAATGGGAGGAATGAATGATCTACAACTAGCAATTAACTAAATATCTCCGGGTTATGTCCGGTACCAAACTTGCGCTGAAAGTATTCACAGACTACGCGTAATTACATAAGGGCAATAGTTCGTGTTCCATGTACGCGGATATTGGCTGTACAATAGTGGCACTGTTTTATTTGGAAGCAAATTCCTGGCTGTGCATTATTGCGAAACGAAATCACTTCGACACGGTTCCGTCCCACTTCAATAATACTTTATATAATAATATATTTTTTTACTTAAAAACATAATAGGTATTACATACAAAAAGAACATTTTAAATTACTTTGATCGCGCGCGGTTTATATTTGTATCCATCATGGCAGACAATAAGTGAGCACTTCCCCATCAACTAGACTGAGTGTAAATGCAGCATAGAGTTAACATATTAGGACAGGTAGGTACAAAGTTAATTCATGCTCAAACATGAAGTTAATCTGTTATGTATGATCTACTTTGGGCATTTTAACCAGACTTGCATGCTCAGCAAAAATTCAACTTGCATCATAGATACTTTTCATAAGCTACAAAATCGACTGAAATGATCTAAACGGACATGACGTCACTGTCAGGGCTACGTTTCTCAAAACTACAATTCATAGATGATAGTGGCAATTCGATCTACATTGCTTAACAGGGACTTCCTACTTGTTAATGTGCAGCTTAATCGACTTTGCAATGTACATCGAATTATCGCAGTAAATCATTAATTGTATTCTTTTATGAATTAGGGCCCTGATGAAGTTTCAACCGAACAACTACGCTGTTAGAAAGAAACACAAGACAAGATGTTTTAGGTAAATAGTGGATGTTAGACAGAGAGGTGACATTAAAAAGGAGAGTTGCAAACAAATTCGTACTGTGTCCTTTTAACTTGAGCGCTAAATGACTCCTTCGCCGGTTCGGACCTGAAAACGTCGTCGAAAGCATAGTGCATTTTTTTTTCAAGAATAATTATAGTGACTGTTACATTGTGGCCACTTTGGGACAACTTGAAATAGGCATGTTTTGTTATTATCGATAAAAGAATTGCGCCATCTAGTGAAGACAGTAGAAAGCTGCCGATTACGCTTTGAAACTATTTCATGGAGAGCAACAGAACAGTAAGATAAGATAAGAATATTCTAGAGTTATTTTTAAAAGAAACTCCAGAAACAAGTCAGTTAGAGTTGTCATTCACATGAACTGAAATTTGGTTTTTACTATCTGGTTTCAATTATTCAATAGGCATGATGACAGTAATTGAAAATCACTAAAATTATGTATTTACTTAACAGGAATTGAATTGTGGAATACGAAACACGCATTTATTTTGTTATTGAGAGCGGGATTGATAATTAATTATGACGTTAATTAAAATCTACAAAAATCCTATGTCCGCCATATTAAGTTGAATAGCGAATGACGTCACTTTGAGGAACACGCGAACATAGAATAGAACCGAACATATTACTTTATAATCTGTGATATAGGTAACAACGTACCAATACGAAATTGCTGCGTTGACGTTTTACACCACAGATTAATTTTCCACTTTTGCACTGTGACGTCACTAGCGACGCCATGACACTGGCGAGCGTTTCGGTGGGAATTTTAAATCTAAAGACTAAAACTGTATTTTTTTTACCATTAAACCTTAACTGTGACCAAGAATATGAAACAGATTGTAAATAATGTATGTTTTGGGACATTATAGGACAGTATTTCAAAATTTGTCATCGTGCCTATTATTTTTATTATGACAAATGTAAAAAAAAATGTTGGCTTCGGCTTCGTCGTCGTCGCTATTGGCTGAGCTAGCTCCAGCTTGCTTCTCGGCCTGCGGTATGTCACGAGAGAGTGAGAACTCTCTCACAGTAAACGATGGAAGCTTTTTTCTCAGCGCCTTTCATCGTCGTCACCGCTATTGGCTGACTACGGCTTGCTCGTCGGCCTAAGAGAACTGACCTGGTGCGATGCAAGCCTTTATTGTTGGCTTCGGCCTCGTCGTCGTCGCTATTGCCAGAGTCCGGGGCTTGCTTCTTGGCCTGGGAATTTTCGCGCTGAGCCTCGTCCAAATTGTGGATGCCAACGAGGAGGGAGTAGTCCATGATCTGCGGAAGAAGCACGATGGTATTTATTTCAGCGTAAAAAAATATTACGACAGATGTTATTACGTTATTAAAAATATTACGGACGATGATGATGATGATTCTTTCTGACCAGGTTCGGAAACGGAGGATGTTCCGGCTAGGGAAAGCGTCGGTCACGTGCTCTCAAATGAATGATGTAGCCTTGGAGCTTTGTAGCTCTTGAATTAGAAGAAATACATTTATTATACAGACAAGACACTTCACAGAAACAAAATAAGCAGATAAGTACCATAATTAAATGCACAACAGACAAAACGAATAAATAAAACAGGACCATAGACGTAGCCTGTGGTGTATCTAAGTTGCCACAAAAGGCAGCTGACTCAGCGTTGTGCTGAGGAAAGTGATCCCTCAGCGCTGATTTTCAGTCAGTGCCTATGGTAACCCATAATCGTACTACGCATTGCGTGCCGTGGTGCATTTAAAACGAATTAAAACAAATGCAATAAAATATATGCAATAAAGTAAATAATGCGGTCATAAAATACTTACATATATATATAGTTCGTTTTAAATTAAGACCATAATAAACTAAATTCAATGAGTAAAGTATAAGTGAAGCGAAATAATAAAGCGAAGAGAGATAGACAGACACACACAAAAGCAAATACATGCCCGACATTAAGCAATGGTGGCCAATTATTTAATTGATACGATACCATAGTCGGTCATTTTAATCAAAAGTAGAAGTGAAAGTAAAAGTCAACCAGAGTCAGAAGCGGCGAAAAAATCGGGCGGGACAGTCTCTGCTGTTCAAGCAAATGTATGTTTTATATATTATTAATATGCGTGTGAAAACTTGAAATAAATGCACTCTATTTTATTTTGCATTTTACTTCATCATCATCATCATCAGCCGTTTGACGCCCACTGCATAGGCCTCGACCATGGTTTTCCAAGCTTCCCGGTCTTGTGCCGCCCGCAACCACATCCAGCGGCATCATTTTATTTATTGTAGAAGAAAATATTAGGGGTTAAAGTATGAAATTGCCGTTTAATTGCAATAGGTTCTTTGAATTGACATAGAATCTTCATGGTTTGAGGTTTTCGAATGAAACTTTTTTGAAATGGTTTCTATGATGTTCTTTTTTTAAAAAATGTGAAACATTTGAATATCGACTTTCAATTGTTTTTGTTATTCAATTTAGACAAGAAAGGTGGATGCTGCGAAAATTCGAGTGATTTTTGAATACGAGTTCCGACGCGGAACTAACGCGGCAGAAACAGCCCGCAATATCAATGCTGCGTTTGGAGAGGGGTCTACTAATGAACGCACCGTGCGATTTTGGTTTAAACGCTTTCGTGATGGAAATTTCGACTTAAAGAACGAGCCACGAGGAAGACCGCCCACACAGGTGAATAACGATGAATTAAGAGAGATAGTGGAAGCCGACCCTAGTCAAACTACCCAGGAATTAGCGGCATGGTTTAACGTTACCTTACCCACAATATTGACTCACTTGCGTCAAATCAATAAAATAAAAAAATACGAAAAATGGGTGCCTCATAATCACTCGAATTTTCGCAGTATCCATCTTTCTTGTCTAAATTGAATAACAAAAACAATTGAAAGTAGATATTCAAATGTTTCACATTTTAAAAAAAAAGAACATCATAGAAACCATTTGAAAAAAGTTTCATTCGAAAACCTCAAACCATGAAGATTCTATGTCAATTCAAAGAACCTATTGCAATAAAACGGCAATTTCATACTTTAACCCCTAATATTATAGACATATAATTTCTTAACCTTAATTTTTGATACCGGCGCGGCGTGTGTGCATGCCACGACTTATGAATGTTGATGAAGCGAAGGCGGTATGTCAGAATCTTGGCAAGTGGCAAACCTTGGTGTCTGTCTCCCCTTCCGGGATACAGGCGTAAGTTTATGTAACGTCAATATATATCTATATATATAAAAATCAATTGCTGTTCGTTAGTATCACTAAAACTCGTGAACGGCTGAACGGATTTATCTTATCTTAGTCTTGAAATGTTCGTGGAGGTCTAGGGAAGGTTTAAAAGGCGAGAAAAAATCGAGTAATTTCCGGGAAAACCCTAAAAACAGCCCTTTTCTATTTCCCATAAAAACGTTTTCTGTGGCGTTACGAAGTTCACCGGGACAGCTAGTATATATATATTTACGTAGCCTACACAAGTCCCACTGCAGGGAACAGGCCTTCTCTCAGCGAGAGAGTATGGCCTTAATTACCACGCGTGCCCACCGCGGATTGGCAATTTCCAGCGCCGAGGTATATGAACACCCCAAACACTCGGGTTTCCTCACGATGTTTTCCGTCAAGGTTAGCGAGTGGTATTGCTAGTATAGCATCACAAGTGTACCGTAACATGGATAACAAAGTCATTGGTACGTGCCGGAATTCGAACCCACGACCTCCCGAGTGAGAAGCCGGCGTTATACCGCTCCGCTACCGCCGCCTAATGTTAACATATAGTAAGAAATTTTGTCAAGAAATTAGAACAGAGATAGAATTCCGAATAGATAAGTAAATTGATAGCTTTTCTTTACCTTGAAGCTTTCTAGCACTCGACAATCGCGCTGCATCGTCTTGATCAGTGCAGTGTAGGTATCAGCCTCCAGGAATATCCCCTCGGAGTGATGCTCCATGAAATCCAGGTCCTTGTACGTCGGGGACTTTTTCGTCCTCTCGGATTTGTTTGCCTGGGAGAAGAAACAGGATTCCAAGTGCTACTGATTAATCATTATGGGCGTAATGCCCGACAAATAACCTGGACTTCGACTTTGCACGCAGAAAGTTCGAGTTTCTAAATTTGCAGGTGTGGCGGAAAATTATTAATTATTCTTCGATTGTTTGCCTGGAGAGCGGTAGAAACCGGGTAGAAAATGTATCCACTATTACAGGCATGCCTGACAGATAACTTGGAAAAATGACTTTAACTTTGCATGGAAGTATTTCAGGTGACAGGGACGCGAGTTGTGATTCAGGATTCTTCAGTGTCGTCAAATCAACAAATATCTAAGACGATGTTTGTCCATAGGTATCCATTGCGACTGCGCGGATTTTTGTTCAAGTTATTGGTGAGATTACACAAACTTGATCAATATTCACCACCCAGGCTAGGTTTGCAGACAAGGTAGATTCCGCCTTCATAAACCGTTGCTCTGAACTCGCATATCGAATACATGCCGGCCACGCATTTTGTTTTGTAATACAATCTCGGGCAAAGTGGAAGAAGAGGAAAAGCGCTCGAGGCAGACCACTCGCTGAATGGGTTGAACGGAGGCATAATAGTGCTCACCAAACCATATCGAGATCCTGAGGTCTGCGACAGCACTTAGTACAGAATTTGACTGGTGGACGATTGGAATCGTTTAGGATTTGGTGTGCGTAAGCAGGGGAACAATACTTAAAATTCACCATTTTAAGTTTTCAAAAACAGTTCGCTTCGGTCTGTACCGACCACAAGAGGAATCGTATACGATCCCAATGGGTGCCGCCGTACATTTGTACAAATGGCCCCAGTCTGGATGTATTTCCCTGTTTGTGACGTCCTTGCCTGGTTACCACAGTACAGGGTATCCCAGTTTGGGAACAGGCCGAGTGATTGGATTGTGTGGAAGTTATTATGCGTGGAAGTTATGCACCAACAACAATATTCTATCAACACTGATACAAATCTACAGCCGCAGTTTGTCATAGGGATTTTTACTTCGATCGCGTAGCAGTAAACGCACAGCAACAGAATATAGTGCTTTTACATACATAGTAATATCCTCCTCAGTCCTGGCCTTGAAAGTAACAATCGAAATCCATTGTTATTTTCAAGGTCCGGACCGAAGAGGTTATATTAAACGGGTCCTAACCGAGATTATTTATTTGGTAGAATTATATTACCTTTGATTCCCAACGGTTTCAAGCTTTCAAGCACGTGGAATCCAGTGTTAAGCAAATACAAATCTCGCGCCTTATCACCGGACCTGTCCGTGGACGTAGTGAGCGTTGTGTGTCGGCCCGCTGCGAAAAACTAAGAGTGACTTGAGGGTAGACCACCTACCCTCACTACAATAATTGACTTCACCCGCCACTTCAGCCGACCCGTGACGACGGCAGTTGCAACGTTGCCGAAACATCGGGAATCAAAGGTGAAAAAATTCTACCTAATAAATAATCGCGGTTAGACCCGTTTAATATATTAATAGAATATAGTGCCTTGCATGGCAACTACAAATTAACGTAATATAATCATCATTTTCGCTGGCTCAGCGATTCAAAACTGGATCTTGGCCTACGCAAACAAAAGACGCCATCTTTCCCTGTCCTGCGCTACCTAATAATAATAATAACATACACACAATTATATTCTTTTTTTTTTTGTTGCACTAATCCGTGCTGAGGGCGATTTTTAAAAACCTATTTAGAGGCTAAAAATTCCACCCCTGCCGGGACTTCGACCCGCGACCTCTGGCTAACCGTACCATCGCTCTCCAGCCTCTAAATAGGTTTTTAAACATATACACACACACACACTGTGCTATGGTAAAATACACCCAGACTGAGGCTATTTGTACAAATCAAGAACCCACGCCCTCTGTTTTGACAGTCAAGTGTTTCAAACGTTAGACCAAACAGGCAGTCGTCTCTCAAAATCTAATCAGCCCATGAAAAAGCCCACTGTTGAGCACGGGCCTCTTCTCTTTCACGCCAACCCATCCTGTGCTTTGCCAGGCCAATCAATCAAAAAAGCGGCCAAGTGCGAGTCGGACTCGCGCACGAAGGGTTTCGTACCATTACCTATACAACATTAGAGAAATATCGAATTTGAGAACGGCGCCATCTATAGACACCAACAAGAAGATGGATACATAGATGGCCGTTAGATTGCGAGCGCTGTCTTTAGATAACGTTTGTTGTATGGGAGCCCCCCTCAAATAATAATAATAATAACTTCCACACAATACAATCACTTGTCCTGGTCCCAAACTAGGCTACCCTGTACTATGGTGACCAGACAAGGACGTCACAAACATGAAAATACATCCAGACTGAGGCCATTTGTACAATATTTATATTCATTAATATTTATTTTATTCTGTTTTTAGTATTTCTTGTTAAAGCGGCAACAGAATTAGATCATCCGTGAAAATTTCCACTCCTAGCTATCACGGTTCATGAGATCCAGCCTGGTGACAGACAGACAGACAGACGGACAGTGGTCTTAGTAATATTGTCGAGTTTGGCACCCTTTGGATACGGAACCCTAAAAAGTCTAACTTTTGTAGCTTACAATTGTTTTATGTATCCTTGACCCTGGCGAAACTTAACTATTATTTTATGATAGATAAAGATAGAATATTCTTTATTGTATGTACACCAGAAATTACATATGAGAATTAAACAACAATATAGTACATTACAGTTAGCGGCCTTATTACTAAAAGTAATCATCATCATCAGCCCTTTGACGCCCACTGCAGGACATAGGCCTCCTTCATGCTTTTCCTAACCATGAAAGGTTTTGCCGTAATTGCCACGCTTGGCAGGCGGGTTGACGATCGCAGTATGCGGTTGGAATCTCAGGAAGACGCTGCTGCCCGTCTTCTGGCAATGTATTTCCTTAGTCGCCTTCTACGACATCCACGGAAGGAAATGGAGTGACGCTAATCTTAATCCGGCACCACACGGAAAATTCTTATACCCTAAAAGCAATGATAGATATAAATTAACATTTAAAGCGCACAGCGAAACAACGCAGAGCTTGTAAAGTTACAATTTTGTATCTTACATTTTTTTATGTGCATTCACAGAAAGACACTATTGTGTCCCACTACTGGGCAACGGCCTTCCCTTTCGACTTTCATTTGTCCTTGCCCTTGGCGAATCTATATATTATAACATGATAATTAAAGCGCACAGCGAAACATGAGCTACAATAGTTACACTTTTTTAAGTAGCCACCATTGTGTCCCACTACTGGGCAACGGCTTTCCCTTTTGACTGTCATTTCTCCTTGTCCTAGGTGAATATTTACAATTATTTCATAATAATTAAGAAATGGTGCCACAAGACGGACATCGAAGTCTACGCCGGCCTAGGAGACGGTGGAGAGATGACCCCGACCATCTGCTGGAGTGGTCCGAGGTGGTCCAGGACCTAAAACTCTTTACTAAACTAGGGACCACCTTCGCCCAGCACAGGGACACAAACACAGAGGCTACGTAAGAGAAAAAAAACCAAATGATAATAATATTAAAGACGCACAGCGAAACATCGCCGATCTACAAAAGTCATTTGTAGCTTACTGTTTTTTAAGTGACCATGATAGTGTCCCACTGTTGGGCAATCTTCCCTTTTAGACTTCCATTCCCCTTGTCCTTGGCCAATCTTTACTATAATTTCATGATAATTACAATGATTATTACTATTATTGTTAACCCTCAAACTATTTCTTTCATCGCGTTTGGTTGGAGAAAATGCTCATGGCATTAAGTTCGTCGTATTGTACATTTATTTTAAATGAAACACAAGTATTAATCGAATATTGTGAAATTAGTGGGAATCTTATTAACGTGTTTCAACGTTACTAAGCTGGTATTGCTATTTGTGTTGTTTCCTGCAGTCGTTACTTATGGTAACTTACGTTACGGTACAAGGACGTTTAGCTATTGGTTACTATTGTAAAACATATAATTATCATGTATTTTGGAAGTACCCTGGCTACCCGGAGCACAGGTAATCCTAGTTTGGCAGCCAGTAACCATTTTTGCAACCGTTTTACAACATGATTTTAATTAATTTTTTGTGTATATTTGGCTGGTCTGAGAATAGGTCATAGGCTAATTAATATGGCAAAACAACGTTTACCGAGTCAACTACTAAATAAATAAACAATTCAAGTCGCACAGCTATAAAATTTACCAGCATATTATCTCAGTCTGCCCCTATATTACGCGCACCAAATCTTGAGCGATTCCAATCGTCTAACTGTCAAATTAGTATGGAATTACAAATACGGCCCGAAGGCAGCGGCTAACATAGTAACATAGTACATTGACATTCAGCAAACAGAATGTAAATTCTTTACGTTGAAATAAATTATTGATTTCTGATTTCATAATTAGGCCCCGGGCCTGTACCTTTCTCTTGTAGGTGGAGCCTTTCAAGTCGTACTTCTGGTGCAGGGTGACCGATGAGGGCAGTATGTTGTTCATTGCCACCAGACGCACATTCTTGCTGTTGCACTGGTAACAGTACAGGCCGAAGAACTTCGGTAGAAGCGTACGGGGGTTCTGCGGACATAGACATGGTCCTATCGGTTCGCGGCGATGCGAGAGTAATAATGGGGAGCTTGCGTCAAAGCCGAATTTTGACGGTCTCAGTACGCTCGGACCGTGTGCGTACGGTTTTAGTTGATTATGACGACCGGTCAGTGCACTCGGAGCGAGTGCGTCGTCCTAATCAACTGAAACTGTACGCACACGGTCCGAGCGTACTGAGACCGCCAAAACCCGGCTTAACTTATATCACAGAAATCATATAAAAACCTTGGAAAAATATATTTTTATTATACGTAATATTTTTTTTTAATACAGTTGCTCAAAAAGTGGCGTATTGCAGGGACGTATAGCGTTCGGGATGTGGGCTATTTACATACTCGAGCTTTTTCTTTACCTTTTCCGAACTCGTGCGTTCTCTTTCCCAACTGTCAAAATAATGTCAAAATAAAAAGAAAAAACCAACCACGAAGTTTTTACTAAAAAAAATCATAAATGTTTTTATGATTCATGCAAATATTTCTAAAAAGAAGCTACTACTACTTTAATGATTTAATTCAATGAGTTAGGTTAGGTTTCATTTCATTTCATCTCATTAAATTTAATTTTCATTTCATATCAATAAAAAAATCTACTGAAGCCTTGGCTGTATAAGCATAGCTCCATTTGCCTACCCAGAATGGGTGAAGAAAAAAAAATCTCTGCTTATATTCTTTTACGGTTAGCGCCATTTTCCAAAAAAATTCTTTATTAAATTGCTTCATTTTTTCGCAACTGTATTAAAAATAGTTGTTCAGTACACGTGCGGAACCGTCATTGCAACTTGTTCCGACTGTCAACCCTCACCTTCGGCTGCGCCTCGGCTCGGGTAGACATTTGTCGGAACTGTTTGCAATGACAGGCTTTCCGCACTCGTAATGAAATATACTATTTTTCGGGGTTTTCGGGGTAACAAAATATGCGAGGAATAAAGTTACTGTAATAACATGAAACTTATTGCGCTTTGTCATCGAATTCTGAACGTTTTCCTGAATAAGAATATTATTTTACGAGATAACTCAAATATTGATAAACGCTTCATACAATTTATAGGCGTTACGTTAGGGAGTGACGTCCTAGTGTAAGGTGAGATTGTATGGCTTTGCGATACGTACCACGTGACTTTATTGACTTTTCGACTGGTTATATTATGAAAAGTATTTGTCGCGGGGAAAAAAATACCACGTTTATATATCTTTTAACGTGTCCTCTTCTATTCTACATTGACATTTTTTTTTTGCAAGTTCTCGATTTACGCACAGGACAGTCAGCTGTCTACGCTGTGCTGTCACAGTCCTGTCAATATCGTGATGTCTGCGATAGCAATTAGTATGGAAATTAACAGCTAGCGTTAGCAACTCACAAGTTTCCACCGAGGAGAAGGCTATTTTCATGGCTCGGCTTGTGTCAATACGCGCCGTCTGAGCTGAACAGATGATAGTATCTATCTCTCTGTCTCTTTCGTTTATCCACATTTAGAACGGAGAAGCGACGGCGCGGTTCAACAGCTCGCGTGCCGCCGCGCCGTGTGTACCAGTAGGCTTGCGTTCGTATTCAGCCGAGCGGCATCTACACGGGTGGCGCGGCTCGTGTGGTCCCGTGCTACGCCGCGCCGTTGAAACGCACCTTTAGTAGGCCAGAAACTCATTAGACAAGTAGTCTCTACCTGATCGAGGTTCAAGTAATATCCGGGCAGCAGTTTCTGCAAGAACTCTCCCTCTTTGTGCTGAACGGTCTTGATTATGAACTCGTCGTCGTTCGTCAGGTAGAAGATGCTGCCAGAAGCGCCGGGATTGCTGAGCTCGCGGAGCGGGGCGCTGCACATCGACATCTGGAGATGAGAATAAGTCGTGAATGTAGCGGATGAGAGAAAGGCTTAGACCCAATGTCTAACGAGAGCGCCATCTCTTGCATGTCATTGTAATTCAATCATAGATCGCCATCTATCCAACTAATATTATAAATGTGAAACTTTGTGAAGATGTTTGGAGGTTTGGATGTTTGTTACTCAATCACGCAATAACGGCTGAACTACATGAAACTTGGCGTACAGATAGACAAAGACCTGAATTGAGACAAACGTACAGATAGACAAAGCCCTGAATTGATATCCCTGTATTGCGTTCCCGTGGGATAATATTTATTTTAAGTTTAAAATAGATGGCGTTGTGCGAGCGAACGTAGTGTTTTAAAAATAGATGGCGTTGTCCACCAATCGTATTAACGGATTCTGGCGCAGTACGAAGTTCGCCGGGACAGCTCTCTATAAAATTACCAACAAAATAACCTCAAGCCTTTTAATCTGCTCCCACAAATCTTCCTCATCCAGGACTATCGGCCAATGTCACCGTCGTGGGTGCTTAGTTCAACGCCGAATCGAGATTTTCTGCCTTTGAAGGAAGATCTCACAATGGTGAAATAAGACTTCGATCGTCCAATGTCCGGCATAGGTCTCCTAGTCCAGTTTGTGGGGACTTCGGGCCTTTCATTCATTGATAACTTAATACTCATTGAAGAAGAAGAAGAAAGACATTTATTATACCAACAAGATACATCACAGAAACAAAATAAGCACATAAGTAACATAATATGCACAACAACAGAAAGAAAACTAAATACACAACAGACAAAACGAATAAATAAAACAGGACCATAGATGTAGCCTGTGTTGTATCTACGTTGCCACAAAAGGCAGCTGACTCAGCGTTGTGTTGTACTACGTAGCCAACTCTTCAATCTGTGGGTTGTTCAACTCTGCAATGTACATCACATTGTCAAAGTACACCATGAATGGTAGTCCTATGATGAGACATAATGTCCCAAACTGAGGTACTCACCAGAAAATCGTCCGGCTGTATGCCGAAGAGGTCCCGAAAGTAGCGGAACGCTATCGGCGCGTAGGTTTTGAACTTGAACTCGGAGTAGTGGTGCGCGGGAGTGTGGTTCGAGCCCTCGTGCGGGAAGTTGGTCGTCTCCACCGTCATGAAGTCCTGCATGAGAAGATCGCGCTCGGGCTTCGAGGCCAGACCGCCGATAGCGTGCTGAATGCCTGTAGGTGGAGAAGGAAAGGTCACTAAGACAAAGAAAGATAAGATAAAATAAAGATAATTTATTTCACAAAAACATTTCACAAGAAAGAAATACTAATATACTTTATTGCACACAGGAAACAAAACAGATAAATAAAAGTTACAATGAAAAAGTACAATGGGCGGCCTTACTGCCTTATTTCACTAAATTAATGCAATGTCTGCCGCAATGAAGCGATGGTAGCCTAGTGCGTAGAACATTGGACTCGGAAGCGGGAGACCCAGGTTCGATTCCCAGTGCGGGCATGTACCTATGACTTTGTTTTCTAAGTTATGTACATTTGTGAAGTTATAGTAGCAATACCACTCGCTAACGGTGAAGGAAAACATCGGGAGGAAACCTCGGTGTCTGAGCTATTCACATACCTCAGCGCTTGAAATCGCCAATCCGCGGTGGCCACGCGTGGTGATTAAGCTCATACTATCTCTCTGAGAGAAGGCCTGTGGCCTACAGTGGGACGTATATAGGCTGCTTATGATGAATGCAATGTCTTCTTTCCGTCTTTCTTTCACTACTAATAACAATCACACTAAACAATCACTTGTCCCGTGCGCCCAATTTCTAACTTTCCAATGAGTGAATTTTCAATTTCGTATTATTATTATTATTGTTATCGCTGGACGAGGCAGACTGCTGGCAGTGGCTGGATGGGGATGGACGACGACGGAAGGAAATGGCGTGCCTTGGGGGTATGATTGATTAATTCCCTACGGCCGTTTTCCTAACTGTGTTTCTCAACCAGAAGCGAATTAAGAATTTTTATTGTTTGTTCGCAACCAATTGCGAATCGAGGGAACTTTTTCCTTAACCAAAGCATAAGAACAAAGACTAAGAACTTCCCAAACTTACATAGTGGCGATCGGAGAAAAGCGTTTCTTAATTCGCAACTATAGTAAGTAGCTACGATAATGCATAAAAAATATGCAATTAAAACCAAAAATCGCAAATTTCAATCGACACATCTTACTTCAGAAAAACATAAAACGTCAATACAAAGACAAAAAAACAAAGTATTTTCCTTCCTTACCTACAAAATTAAATAAACTAAAATATGTCATTTTTCGAAGGGTCTTTCTTTTCCACCATTCTTCGCCCTCTTATCTTCCGGCCAGTATCTTCTTGAAAAGTTTGTATGCAAATCAACAAAATTGAGTGTCAACAAACAGATAATTAAGGTTGTGAATAAGGAAAAAAAATCTTTTGCTGCAACTGGTTGCGAAATTTAATCACCAGGATGCCTAGTTGCGATTAAGGATTTACGTTCTCTTGATTCGTAACTGGTTGCGAACGAGGAATATAGATTCTTAATTCGCAACTGCTTGCGAACGAGGAATATAGATTCTTAATTCTCAACTGGTTGCGAACGAGGAATATAGATTCTTAATTCGCAACTAGTTGCGAACGAGGATTATAGATTCTTAATTCGCAACTAGTTGCGAACGCGGAATATAGATTCTTAATTCGCAACTGGTTGCGAACGAGGAATATAGATTCTTAATTCGCAACTGGTTGCGAACGAGGATTATAGATTCTTAATTCGCAACTAGTTGCGAACGCGGAATATAGATTCTTAATTCGCAACTGGTTGCGAACCACAGTTACGAAAACGGTCGGAGAGGATTAATTGATTGATTGATTTTATTATTCTAGTTGATACAGCCGATCGCGTGCTGGATGCCTGTAGGTAGAAAAGAAAAGGACACTAGCTAAATTATAAATGTCTTCGTTCTGTACTTATTTTCTTTCATAAATCATATATGTTTCGGCATATCTAATTTTATCAACATACCTATAACTTTGAAATGTAACTGAGACTCGATGAGAGGCGTCAAAAGCCATGATAAAGGCTCGCCTTGTATAGCTTTTGTTTCGGAAACATTATAATACAATTACACGCCTACCTACTTAGTTCAATGTATCCGAGACATGTATTTTTAGTCGTACAGACGTTCGTAATACAATAAATTTCTTTCACTAGTAATAACAATCACACAAAAGTTAACGATCCACTGCACTGATTCTCCAGTAAAATTTCACCAATGTCACGTGTTAGATAAGACTACAGCCAATCAGAAGCGAACGGGGCTCGGTCTGAATTTTGAAGCAATTAGAGCTGTTTGTCGACGGGTTTCGGAAAGCTTAGTGTTTTTACGTAGTTTGTTTTTTAAGTATAGTTTGATATTGTTGTCTAAAAGGAATTTACCTTGTCCCGTCCCTCTAATTTCTTAATACGGTATTTGACACGATCAACAATCAATTATTTCATATGCTCGCTTAAAACAAAAATTACAAAATACCTCGGAAAATGTATCTCTTTTAGTCAATTACTAGTTATTACAATTATTAAATAGATGAAACATAAAAAGTGCTCTGAAATGTGACGTCATAAGCCAGTATTTTCATACAAAATTCCGTTTTAAAGTAAATCATTTGATATTTTGTCAAGTACCCCATTGTCCAATGAGTGAATTTTCAATTTTTTATTATTATTATTATTGTTGATACACTAGCACCTTGTAGGCAATGCATGCATAGTATATCTTATCACTGCACTTGATTGTATTTTTTTTTTTAAATCTCTCTCTCAGACAGGTAATTAGGCCCTTAATCTCTCTCTCTCTCTCTCTCTCTCTCTCTCTCTCTCTCTCTCTGAGAGTAAGGGCTACATTACCAGGAGACGGGCAGCAGCGTCTTTCTGAGCATACTGGGATAGCCAACCCGCCTGCCATGCGTGGTCGTTATGAAAAAACCCTTTATGGTTAGGAAAACCACGAGGGAGGCCTGTGCCCTGCAGTGGGCGTCGAAGCGCTGATGATGAGAGTAAGTGCGTAAATCGAAGTTTTCTGTGTACCACCTCTTATCTACAGTTTTTCGAAACAAAACCACAGTAATTGAAGTTCTACATTTCACTATCGATCGTTTGCACCAAGAACCCTTCACCTATAGCGAACCACACACAGACTGAATATAGAAGTATGGCGACCTGGTGTGGGAATCAAGCCCACGAGGCAGCAAGGTTGTGAGACTGCTCCAGCTAGCTTCAACACTACGCGCGCGCACGCATCCAACATTCTACCCGCTAATGGTATGAAAAAAACAACCATGCATCTGTCATTGTATAGTAACGACAGATACGAGGTCAGGCCAATACGATGCCTGCTGGCCTTTCAAGAGATGCCAATCCCGCTATTACGCACCCAATATCAAATAAAGCCTATTTAGCACCCTTGAAAAGTCCACTGCCAAGGGCGTATTATGCCGGCTTTAGACATTAGGTACACCACATCCGCTGTCGCGCAAAGGAAGTCGGTACAAAAACTGGCGTATTCAAGGTTGTCGCTCACTTATCAGCAATGTCAAAAGTTAATGCACTCGCTTTACGTGCGAACATGAATACGACAATTCGTTTGGTATTCAATTGTTCTTGGTGAAGCCTTCAACGATCGTTTGTAAAAAAGAGGATAGGTTTTCTTTATTGGACTTTAGCACAATCCGGCGAGTTAATAAAACCTTTATACGCGTGAATTGTGCTCATTTGCGTTATGGGCGACAACACCGCAACAAATATGTTAAGATTGGTTGATTGATGATTGTAAGCTTGTGTACATTATTCTGATCGTGCAAGTGTGTATGCTTTTGTTGACATTCTATATCTATTCACTGTTAAGCCTGTTCTGCATCTTATTGATTGTTTGTTACCTGTTTAACACACCAATAAACTAAAACAAATAAGGTAAAAATCTATTTTATTCAATGCAGTGCTGAAACTGACTTAATGGTCGTTAAAAATTAAGACATAGGAGTACCTAACGTTTGTACTAAGATTCCTTTGCCCTTAATTACGACCACTGGAAAAAGCTTGTTTGAAATTTGAACATCTTTCTTTCGTATTTTTTCGTTATCACCAGAGAATAGAATAACAAAGCTCAAGCCAGTAAGTCTTCTTGTAAGAAAAAAATGATGGCTAAGACAGTACAAAGTTAATGAGTCTCCTGAGTCCCAAGCTAAAATAAATCTGTACTATGAAACCAGAAGTACTAACGTCAATGCCAAGACTCCAATGCCCCACATCGCCACTGACACACTTCTTTCATCTCGTGCGGTTTCCTCCACAGAGCTTTCCTTGTTCCCGACGTCCGCCGCCAAACAAACAGTCGTCGGACGGTTAAGTATATCTGACGGGCTATTTCTGTAAACGCTTACGGCGGCGGGCGGCTGAAAATCCTGCGGCTTGTGTTCGCTACGTACGGTGTACAGTTGCGTGCTAAAGTGTTGAAGATAAATATAATTTATTCCACAAGGACATTTCACAACCTCAGTGATAAGGATAATAGGTACACTGCTCCCTAAAAAGGTTAGTTAGTTAGTTAGACCTGAGATTTCCGCTCTTAGCCTCATAGTTAGGCCGTTGTACGTAGCAAGCGCTAAAGTATGTAAATACCTCAGACACTAGGGTTTCCCTACGATGTTTTCCTTCATCGTTAGCGAGTGGTATTGCTACTATAACTTCACAAATGTACGTAACTTAGAAAACAAAGTCATCGGTACATGCCGGGATTTGAAAACACGACCTCCCGAATGAGAAGCCGGCGTTCTACCGCTCCGCTACCACCGCTCTCCTAAAAAGGTAAGAACCATATACCTGTTATTGGATTGAAAGAAAGAAATACATTTATTGGGGACAAATTAACACATCACAAGAAATAAAACCTATTTAGAGGCTAAACGTTAGACTAGAGGCTAGAGGTTAGCCCCTTAAATGTTTGTTTTATTTTAGTTTCATTATTTATTTTTGAAGTGAACATACAATTGAATATTCTGTGAATGTTTCGGGTGTCTGCCTCTTGCCGTTGTTAATATTGAGCAAGAAATGGCGGAGGAATCACCTTTGTTGTATTGGGGGCGCCCTTAAATATTTATTTTATGTTGTTTTTTGTGTTTGTTGTTATTGTTATTGTCGCGGCAACAGAATTGCATCATCTGTGAGGGTTTCAAGAGTCTAGCTATTACTTGTTCATGAGGTTCGTTAATATATTTGTCGAAAAAATAGAATTCAAAAGTCGCAGAACAACAACGATTGTTGTACATAACAATCTCTAACGGACGTGTTTTAGGAGGTGAGCATTTTAGAAATAGCCTATATATATCAATTATTTCAGGAGATTAGCCAGTGGAAGTGGCAGTGGACTGGTCACATCTGTCAAGCAACCGCAAAGGTACCTGGACCGACGATGAGCATGAGCATGGCCGAGAACAGAAAGAAATGACGTGCTTTGGGGAGGCTTATGTCCAGCGGTGGGCAAGTGCGTGATTAAATTCAAACATAACCTTGACAACCGCAGCGACGCAACAACGATCGAGCGTTGGTGAATAAAAAAAGTAGCTATAATCCAAGAAAGTTTTCCAACCGCGAAAAAAATTATGTCAAACGATTTAATCTCATTTAAGAAACGAAGACACAAGTTTTCTAAGTTACGTGCAATTGTTAACGTATTGCAGTAGCGATACCATGGCGGACTGCTAGGGATAACGTCGTAAGGAAACCTGAGCGTCGGTTACTCGGGGCTGCAAGTGATGTAAATTGCTTCGGCCAGATGTCGCTGCCTGTACGTAATACAGAGAAGTTTGTAAAGAGGCTCAAAATTTCGCCGATGCCGGCACTTGCCCATTAGCTCAGTTGGGAGAGCGCTGGCACGGGTAGCCAGAGGTCGCTGGTTCAAGGCCCGGCATGGGTGGAATTTTTAGCCTCTAAGTAGGTCCTTAAAATTGTCCTCAGCACGGGTTAGTGCAACAAAAAGAATGTAATCTGAGCATCGGTGTTCAAACAGATTGGCGTCCTTTAATGTACTCTACCACCTGTAAAGTGTTATGTTATCTATATATCTAATATATACAAATCTCATGTCCACAGTGTTTGTTATCGAACTCCTCTGAAACGGCTTCAACGATTTTTATGAAATTTCTTGTGTATATTTGGTATGTCTGAGAATCGGCTAATTAATACGGCAAAACAAAGTTTGCCGTGTCCGTCCAAAGTATCCGTGTGGCGCCGGATTAAGAATGGCGTCACTCCATTTCCTTCCGTGGATGTCGTAGAAGGCGACTAAGGAAATCAATTACCAGGAGATGGGCAGCAGCGTCTTCCTGAGATTCCAACAGCATACTGCGATCGCCAACCCGCCTGCCAAGCGTGGCGATAATGGCAAAACCCCTCATGGTTATGAAAACCACGAAGGCGGCCTATGTCCTGCAGTGGGCGTCAAATGGCTGATGATGATGATGGTGATGACAGTTAGCCGAGTCAGCTAGTACAAAATTACATTTGTGGAAGTCCAGGGAAAGTTTAAATGGTATGTAATACAGAGAACGGCGTTTCAAATCGCCAATTCGCGGCGGGTACGCGTGATGATCAAGCCCATACTCTTGTTAGAGAAAGAAGGCGCATGCCCTGCAATCGAGGACGAAGAAGCTACCTCTATTGCTACCACAAGTTAACAAATGTATAAATACGTTAAAGTAGAAATGCAACGTTGCCCTATGTTTTACCTATAATAAAATTATGTTGCAGCCATGCACACATGCGCCCATATTGTCAGAGAAGGGGTAACGTGTGTCACCAACGCAACTGAATTGGATCAGCGTTATGTCCGGCATCCATTGGAATTGAATATCTAATTAAATTTCATGATTCATGTGACTCAAGTATTTGAATTCCTTCCGAAGAACAGTCACAGGAGGGAAACTTTTCGGGGAGAGGCTAGATTTTAAGCACACTACACGAATTTGTAACACTACTAACTTTTTCCATTTTTTAGCGTTCCGTACCTCAAAAGAAAAAAACGGAACCCTCATAGGATCACTTTGTTGGCAGTCTGTCTGTCCGTCTGTCTGTCAAGACCCTTTATCTCTGGTATGCCTCGAGGTATCGAGTTGAAATTAAAACCATATACTCAAATCTACATTCCTCTGAAGCTGTGAAAGAAATCAAAATTCTAAATTAACTTAAAAAAAGATACGGCCGTTCATGCCCCAAAAACGTATATTTCGACACTCAAGGGGTTCAACATTTTTAGGGTACTTTCCGTTGACCTAGAACTATGGATACAAATCAACTTTACCCATCAACCCAAATACAGGGAAAAATCTGAAAACTATTCATTTGTAATCAAATCATAAAAAAAATGTCTTCGAAGTTGGGGCAAGGCTCGGGAAAAAATGCAAAACTCGTGTCCTGAACTATTTATAATAATATGTAAGTACCTATTTACAAATTTGTACGGAACCCTCGGTGCGCGAGTCCGACTCGCACTTGGCCGGTTTTTTTTTATGTAGCCATGTACGAAACACTGCAGCACAGCCACTGGGAGAAGACCTGTGCCCAGCACAAAGCCTGCAGGGCACAGGCTGTCTCTCAGAGAGAGAGCACAGGCTTAATAACCACGCGTGACTGGAGGGTAGACCACCTACCCTCACTACAGTAATTGACTGTCTTCGCCACTTCAGTCTACCCGTAACCACGGCAGCTGCAACGTTAAATTTTATCTATGTTTCGGCACAACTAATTTTATCGTCATACCCCCAACATTGCAATGTATCCGAGACTCGATGAGAGGCGTCGAAAGCCACGATACAGGCTCGCCTAGTTTGGTTTTCGATGTGAAAACATAATAATACAATTACACGCCTACGTACTAAGTTCAATGTATCCAAGACATGTATTTTTGTGTTATTCTTATTGAACATTGCTGAAACGTCGTTAATTCAAAGTAAATAAATTTAACCTAATAAATAGTCGCGATTAGACTCGTTTAATATATAACTGAGAACTCCTTTTGTTGATGTCTGTTAAAAAATACTGAAACGCGGCGTCGATCAGTAGATTATCATTTCGTCAGTACATGTACATGGAGCTACCTGTTCAACATTTGCAGAGGTCACGGATACAAACGCACTGCCTCCACCGCTAAGCTATAATAAGAAATAGACGGTTCGATTTTTGTTCTGTGGTTATTTATTTCTAGCCTCCCAATGTGTTGTGGAAATATCGTTGTCCGGGGAGCTACTACGTAAGTCATCCACTGTATAGGGTGTTCTGATTTAGCCTACTCCGAACTTTCAAACACATACATATGTTGAAACTTTCGTCAAAAGGGTTAACCCAATGGAGTTGGTAGTTACGTGCTTTATATATGTTTAATTTATTTACAATGTTTAAAAAAATACACATTTCATTTCATTACTGCTTCGTTAAACCATTGCTTGATTACTCACTGAGATTACAATCGTAGGCACTCGGTGGCACTCCATTGCCACAGTACATGTCATTACAATCTAGCATACTACACTTGCCTACAGTACGAACACAGTCTTTCGGGTCGGGTCATAGAAAAATAAAACACCTCCAGACGTGATGTTTTTGCAGTTTTTTGCTCGATATTAATAACGGCAACAGGTAGACGCTTGAAATATTAAAATGCCGTATAGATAATGGTACGGAACCCGTCGTGTGCGAGTCCGACTCGCCCTTGGCAAGTTTTTTTCTCTGGTGTATACAATAAAGAGTTATAATCTAAACCTAATCTTATCTAATCTATAGATAACTATGCATTTCAGAGACTCGATTGGTTTGATGGTTATAAGTCATTTATTCGTATTTTTTCGCCCTATAACCGCCGTCGAGTAATAACAATAATTTGATGTAATTCTTTTAGCGTAACTACATCAAAACAGCGTGGTGTCCAGCAATGGAACGCTAGACAGCCATATTGTTTAGTCCCTTGACAGTCCGCGAAGGAGCAAAATGAACTTTATGTCCATAGTCGACGATTCATACGATGTAACAACAGGGGGGGGGGAGGAATGTCTTAATAAGAGCCTTGCCTCCCTGTTTTCAGTTGTTACGTGAATATAGACCCTAAGCCGTACTATCCAGTCGGGCACACATACATCGTGTATACAGTACGCTCTACTGAGAATTGTTTGTTAATCCATCGATCTATCAAAAGATGGCTTACTACAACTGAAAATAGAATCAGGTCTGAGCTGTTTACACTACAATTAGATATTGAAAAGTATCGAAAACCATGCTGAAACGAGTACCGTAGCGCGAGCAGACCTTCTGTTGGAGAGAGTATGAAAATTCAAATTCAAATTCAAATTTAAATTCAAATTCAAATTCAGATTCAAATTCAAATATTTTTATTCATTGTAAAAACAGAATGTTTACTTAATGAACGTCAAAGTTGTTAGTTTCACAATTAATGGATTATGTGGAGAAGAAACTAACAAAGAAACTCCACATTTATTCTTTTCAAAACACGTTTTAACTTAATTAACAGAGTTTTCAACTTAAAATATTAGTCATGAATGTGTTGAACACTAGTCACAATCGTCCTTTAAATAATATTAATCTACTGTTTAATGCCAAACATCTTTGTCTTCTAAGTAATCCTTGATGTTATAGTAAGCCTTTTTGCACAGAATGTGCTTAACACATTTTTTAAATCGCGTTGGAGGTAACTCTAATATATCTTGAGGAATTTTGAGCTGGGCTGGGCTTGATTATCACGCGTTCCCAATGCAGTTTGACGATTTCTGACAATGAGGTTTAATTCTTAGCATCTTTGTATTTTTTTAATGACTCGCGTTGCTCATGCGTCGTAGAAGGCGACTAAGGAAATAAATTGCCAGGAGACGGGCAGCAGCGTCTTCCTGAGATTTCAAACGCATACTGCGATCGCCAACCCGCCTGCCAAGCGTGGCGATTATGGCAACACCCCTCGTGGTTATGTTCGAAGCTTGGAAAACCACGAGGGAGGCCTATGTTATTAAACGGGTCTAGCCGCGATTATTTATTCGGTAAAATGTAATTACCTTAGATTCTCGACTTTAGCACTTGAAATCGCCAATCGGTTTGTTTCAATCTGAATCAGTGTTATTGTAAAATAACTCTTTTGAGATAATTGAATTGAAAAATTATTTACTGCATAAAACAAATTTATTATCTTTTTTATTGAAAACGGCCACAAAACCGAGGTAAGTATATACAGAGTATGCTTCAGACACTTAACACTTAAGTTTCCAAACAATAGTTTCCATAAACAACACCAATACAACTATGACCTGGCTTTCTATATGAGTTACTTACTACTAGTAATCAGCCCATAAACAGAGCCCACTGTTAGGCATAGGCATAGGCTTCTTCTCTTTCACGCTAACCTATCCGGTCTTTAGTCCAACCTATCCGGTCTTTAGTCCAACCCATCCGGTCTTTAGTCCAACCCATCCAGTCTTTAGTTACTTAGGGAACCTACCCACTACGTACATACTACGTGACCCATTCTTTACCCCTCTCGCCCCCCCTCGTTGGCCACCCGTAGTATACGCTAAGACCCTCCCCCCTCTAGTTTTCACGTAGTAATTCATATGGTTTCAAATATTTTTTTTGCGAAAAAGAAGTTTAAAAAAAATTGTATCACTAAACTCGTCAAAATATAAGAAGCCCGTTTTGACAGCTACAAAAACCATATTATAATCTAACCTAGTTTGAGATCAAAAACATTAAAAATCTAAAGGATGAGTAACTTTTCGGGCTAAAAAATCTGTTTTTTTCATTCGAGCGTTAAATAATATGCCAGAGTATTGTGTCTTTTTATGTATTTGTTCGCGTAAATCCAAAATAAAATGGATTTTTGTTTAGCTGTCAAAACGGGCTTCTTACATTTCGACAACTATAACACAAAAACAAAATAAAGTATAAAAACTGTCAGTTTTAAATCGGCTGGCGTCCCGACATATTATTATGTTCTGTGTGAGTAAAAAACGCTGACCGTAATTTGAATATAGCTCGAAAAACCGCGAGATTTCCCCAGAGGATATTGACTAAGTGGCGAAGACCTAAGTGCCCCCCGCCCCTGTGACCAAGCGAGGTATTTTGCAGACCCCCCCTCCCCCCCGAAACGGGTCACGCAGTATGGGTACGTTCCCATACTTGCTTAGAAATAAAAAATAACTTCGACAGCCAAAAGTGAAAGGTTCTATCCCGAACATCCCCGAACGGGGCCCCCCCCTCCCTGTGACCAAGCGTGGTATTTTGTAAGACCTCCCCCCCCTCGAAACGGTTCACGTAGCATGGGCACCTTCCCTTACTTGCTAAGAAATAAAAATAAAAAAAACTTCGACAGCCAAAGGTGAGTGAGAGGTTCATCGCAGTTCTTGAAGCGACCGCTTTAACTGGGCTACCCCAAGACGATCTACTCAAAGAGAATCAACTAATCCAACTATAAACCGTTGACGCGGACATAAAACACCATGCACTAAACTTAATTTAATGTTGTCGGTGCCCCGTTCGCATTTCCCAAAATAATGAAAACCGGCCAAGTGCGTGTCGGGCCACGCGCAATGTAGGGGGTTCCGTAGAAGGAAGGGTTTTTACCAGCTTTACAGAAGTAACAACTTCATCAAAGTAATTTTTAGTAGAATTAAGTATAGAATAAGAATAATTTATTTCCAGATAACTTACAGTATTGATATAATCTAATACAAAAACTAGTTTATGAATCAACATTATGACATTAGACACCTGTATTACAGCAAGCAGTGCCAATTCTCCAGTGGAATGAGTCAGTTTCTAGTTACAGGTGAGATCATAGCTTTACTTTATACTTTATTGTACACATAAAATCACATGAATAAAACAAAACATTTACTTTATTGCTTAGAAAATAAAATTTTCAGAAGAAAGACAAAAGCAAAATTTAGAATATAATAAAAGTTATTTGTTCCTCCCTTGTGTATTTGTGTGAGTGTGCGTGAGTGTTAGAGAGGGTGTGTTGTTTGTATTATAAGTGTCAAATTAATTGGTAAATTAATCAATTTAGAATTTTATGTTCCCTTTTATCCATATGATAGGATTTATTGTATAATAGACTAATCTTTATAATTTGTACGCATTTTTCCTTTTATAAGTTGGTCGCCTATTACTAGGTTATGTAGTACATCAGGGTTGTTCGCCGAAGATCGTGTGGATGGGTTCCATCTATCGATTTTGCGAAAAGAGGCAGCATCTTTGCTGAACAGACTGAGGTGTAGTGGCAATAGCATACTAAAGTCGATAGCAAGTGACACTTAAGAGTCCTTTTATGGGCCACTGGGTAAATATCCTTAAGATGTAAATTACTTTTTATTGATGGTGTATAGTGGGTTTTTGTCGTTTTGTTTTGTTGATGTATGTAAATATGGATCAATTTTGTAACCTGAAAAAAGTATATTTAATTTAATTAATTACTCGTCAACTTGAAAAGCCTACTTAACCGTGATAGTTTTATTCTACTGTCCTGAAGTTTTTCACGTTTCTACAATGAACCGTTTAGCCGGAAGAGGGGGGAAAAATACTCGAAGGAAAATGTGAGGTTTAAAGCTTAATATTTCGCAAACGGATCCCTAAACATTTCAACATCTTTCTTAAAATTACTTGTTTAAAAATATTTTTTTCAAAAAACCTGACGAAAAGCATCAACAAGAATGCGCCACTTGCGCCAGTCATTCTCCCTTCTGATGGCTCAATGCAAACGCAGCACAGACGGCGTCTGACACATCTCGAAGGCCACTCTGTCTCCTCAAATCGCAAATTTATTCCAAGGCGATGCAGACGATAAGTTGGAAGACCTTTTCTACAAGGAAGTGTGGCCACAAGTTATGGCTATGTTTTTCTATCAGCAAGTATGCTGTCTCTGTGGTCTAGGGTTATTTGCGATGGAGTAAAGTTTAAAAAATCATAAACATTATGACCGTCAGTCCTAGATAGGTCAAAGATCTTTTTTTTTTCAGAACATTTTTTTAAATACTAGCAATACGAGACTAAAAAAAAAACTTTAGCCTCTACGTAATGAGATGATTTATACAGCGTCCAGTGGCACCTTCACTCACACTAGATGGGACATAGTTTTTTAGATGGAGTAGGCTTGCCCAGCACCTGTACCATCCTGACAGCTTAGCCGGCCTAGACCACAGGAAAGACAAGTCAATACGTGCGGAGCCAACCAAGCCGAGAGATTGAAATGTATTATAAGACAACCTTTGCAGGGGCACGGTCGGGGAGCCAAGCCTTAAAGTGGCAGTGGGCTGGTCACATTTGCCGACCAATCGGTGGTAGTAGTTAGCAGATGGGGTGCAAAGGTTCTCGAGTGGAGATCGCGAACCAGCTCGCTGGACCGATGATCTGAAGCAGTTTCCTGGCAGCGGTTTGATGAGGAGGGCCCAGGTCAGACAGAAGTCGCGTGCCTTGGGGAGGCTTTTGTCCAGCAGTGGTCAAGTACGGGCTGATTAATGGGGATCCATACGCAAAACGAATCGCGGATGGCGCTAGCAGCGATCCGGCCATGTCAAACTTTGTTGTGATTTGGTTAGAGATAGATTTGTTGTTTTTTTATAAAGTTTTTTGTGGGTCCAACATCTTGTTATTCAACATGTAGGTAAGCAACATAGAAGTTAACAGAACTAAAAGACGAACTTAATAAACGAGGAGCAAAAGTAACTGGAAAGAAAGCTGACCTTGTGAAAAGTTCGGTTAAGTCTGTGGAAACCGTAACACCATTTTTATTACAACCGGTAACCCAAAAAAAGGGTCACATAGAAAGAAATCTAACGAAAATTTATAAAAGATCGTAAAAAAGTGCTACAGTGACAGTTCAGCCTGGCCGTATCGACGATGCGCCCTCTACAGGGATAAATTGGCAGTGTGGAACCCCATTGAAATATATCGACTGCCTTTATGGGGCACTGTATAAGGTTCCACAACAAAATTCCTCAAGATATATTGGAGTTACCTCCAACGCGGTTTAAAAAATGTGTTGAGCACATTCCGTGCAAAAAAGCTTACTATAACATCAAGGATTATTTAGAAGATGTTTGGCATTAAACAGTAGATTAATATTAACTAGGTACAGGACGATTGTGGCTAGTGTTCAACACATTCATGACTAATATTTTAAGTTGAAAACTCAGTTAATTAAGTTAAAACGTGTTTTGAAAAGAATAAATGTGGAGTTTCTTTGTTAGCTTCTTCTCCACATAATCTATTAATTGTGAAACTAACAACTTTGACGTTCATTAAGTAAACATTCTGTTTTTATAATGAATAAAAATATTTGGAATTGAATTGCATTGCCTCGTTGGCCTAGCGACAGCGGTATCACGTCTGATCACCATGCCGGAGGTCAGGAATCAGGAATAGGTACACGTCAATTTTATCGACTGCCTTTATACAGACTGCCTCGTTGGACCAGCCCCGTTAAGGCGCTTAACCACCAAGACAGAGGTCAGAGGTTAGGGCCGACTTGCACCACTTTCTTATATGTGAGTTAAACAGCATTGAACTAAAATTCTACACACAAAAGTCGATTTAAATGGCGACCGCCTTAGGCGCCTAACAGTGGGGGGCGCCGTACATTTGTACAAATGGCCTCAGTCTGGATGTATTTCCATGTTTGTGACGTGCTTGCCTGGTTACCATAGCACAGGGTATCCTAGTTTGGGACCAGGTCAAGTGATTGTATCGTGCGGAAGTTATTAATACAGTTATTATTTGCAGCTAGGGGGACCGAGAAGGCGGCGTTCGCAAAGCGGTTAAAATTCTCTCAAGTAACAAAGTAACAGTTTCCAGCGAGCAAAAACCTAACCAGCGGCGCAGTGAATCCACCAAACAAAACAAGGAAAATTTACACGGACGCGCACGTGTGCCTGGTGCAAATTAAAACACATGGAACGCTGTTACGTAACTGGTACCATTTTACGTGTCATCTGTTGATACGCTTTCGTGAGGCATTCGATAACACACGAGGTGATGTTTCATAATGGGTAGCGAAAGCAATGGTTTTTTTTTCGCGTGTGTATTTCATTATTAAGAGGCATAAATATCTAGCAGTGCCCGCGACTGCGTTCGCTAGGTAAACAGATTAGCCTTAAACCCTTCGACTTCGGGTCGGGTCGGGTCGACTTAAATAGGTTTTCTTTTTTAAATCGGATAAGTACATTCAGAGGTTACCCCTAACATATAAACTTACAAACTTTTCCTCTTTCATCATCATCATTCAGCCACAAGAAGTCCACTGCTGGACATAGGCCTCCTCCATGGATTTCCAAAGACCGGTTGAAAGCAGCTTGCATCCAGCGTCTTCCTGCCACTTGGATGAGGCCATCTGTCCATCTTGTGGCTGGTCTTCCTACGCTGCGCTTGCCGATATGTGGTCTCTATAATTTCCTCTTTATTCTAATATTCCTCTTTATAATATTATTATAGAAGCATAGAAGATTCAGGATTTATAAGATAGATTTATAACATAAAAAATCAACAATCACACAAACTAAGTGCTAATAGAGTTTATCGACAAATTCTTGTTAGCAATTCAACAATAGTAATTTTAACAATAGTAATTTCAATATGCGCGTTACGTCGTATAATATTGTTTTCGGTGTTTACTTAACTACACCCGTATAAGAAAATGTTCAGAATTCATGGAAAGTTGCACTTGTATGTATGTTCTTTTATCAGACTAAGGGCCAATTTTTCAATAGTCAGATAAAACTTAACTGGAGAATAATTGTTTAGTGTTTGTTCATTTTGATCTTAGAACTTAATCTAAAGTCCTGTATTGCGCCTCTTACTTATTTATTATATTAAGTATTACCTATCTGTGGGAAATGCTGGGGAATTGGCAAAATGTACTATATTGACTCTAATATTTTTTATACTATAAGTTTGTCAATTCTGTTTTTTCTCCTTAAATAAATAAATAAATAAATAAATTGCATGCTATCACTGTCTAAATCTTACGACAAGACAGTGACAGCATCACTTTTATTCTTAAGTTAAGTTTTATCTGACAAGTGAAAAGTCCGGTCTAAGAAGGAGAAACACATTTATTTATCGCCATACAGACATTACACAAGACATCGGAAACAAAAAAAACTGGCCAAGTGCGTGTAGGAGTCATTGAAGTCATTTTCAATGGGTTTTATACGAAATTTTACTTTTATACGTTAGTTGCCTATTACTCGTTAAATAGTAAAGCCTATTAAGAAGTGACACATTTCCTTTTAAGTTCATTATATGTGCTACTACCCTGAATTTTTTCACATTTCTACAATCAACCGTTTAGCCAGGAGGGGATGGGGGCAAAAATTGACACTTTAAAGCTTAATATTTCGCAAACGGAACCCTAAATCACAAAATGGTCTTCCTACACCCACAATATTTCGACCAACGACCAATCCAACGATGCCCCATATGATGACTCACACAGGTAGACGAGAAAAAAAAATCCTCCCCACTTTTTATGTTAGGGGACGTACAGTAAAAAAAACATTTCCAACATTTTATTCTTTAACATCCGTGTGGCGCCGGACTAAGAATAGCGTTACTCCATTTCCTAACGTGGAAGTCGTAGAAGGCGATTAAGGAAATAAATTACCAGGAGACGGGGAGCAGCGTCTTCCTGAAATTCCAACCGCATACTGCGATCGCCAACCCGCCTGCCAAGCGCGGCGATTATGGCAAAACCCCTCATGGTTATGAAAACCATGAGGGAGGCCTAGGTCCTGCAGTGGGCATCAAATAGCTGATGATGATGATTCTTTAACTTTGTCGGCATGGTAAATATGTATACATATACCAAATTACAGCTTTCTAGTACCACAGGTCTTTGCGCTAGAACGCGGACGGACGGACGGACGGACGGACGGACGGACGGACGGACGGACAGACAGACAGACAGACAGACAGACAGACAGACATGGACATGGCGAAACTATAAGGGTTACTTGTCGGACTACGGAACCCTAAAAAGGAGAGGCAAAACCAATAAGAATGGGAAAGGCTATGTCCATATTGTCCATGCGGTAAAGCGGCCTCAGACACAGTATTTGCTGCAGGTTTATTACCCAGGGCACTGATTTTCTGCCAGGGCCTGGTCTAGTGACTCACGGAACGTACCATCGAGACAGAAAAAATATTAAGAGTTGCAATAAAATGCGACACGATATGATACAATACGATACAATACAACACATGCATGCAACACAATGCAATGCATTATCATCGATTTCAGACTTTCAGGTCTTAAATAAATGATAAACCCAAATTGCGGATTATTTTTTTATGTTAGTTCCTATGTGCTTTATGGACGCACAATTTTGATTGGGTTGATACATGAGACATCTGATCAGATATCTATGAGGTTATACAACATCAGCACAAACAAACTTCGTGTCATCTACCGCATTGGCAGAATGTCAATCAGGCTGCAAGGGATGTAGGCGACAGACGGTAGAGAAAAATGGACCTTAATGTAATATGAGAACGGTCGGATTGTGGAATAACACTTGCAAATTGGCAACTCTGGGAACAGGAGAACCTCTCCGACTGAAGAAACAAGAAACTACTTCGTTAGTCCTCCGTCAAGATATACTGGCATTTTCATGTTCGACAATTTCGCAACTGCCAAAGTAGTTTTTCAGTGTCAAAAGTTTCATTTACACTTTCACACCAAAAAATTTTTATGGTACCGTGACTCAAAACAGAAAAATCGGAGCCTTTAAGGACGACTCGTTTTTTAGGGTTCCGTAAGGGTGCCAAATGGGACCCTATTACTAAGACTTCGCTGTCTGTCTGTCCGTCTGTCTTCCTGTCTGTATGTTAGTCACCAGGCTGTATCTCATGAACCGTGAGAGCTACGCATTTGACATTTTCACACATGATGTATTTCTGTTGCCGCTATACTAAAAACAGAATAAAATAAATATTTGAGGGGGTTCCCTATAACAAAAGTAATTTCTTTGTAATTTTTGGATCGATATTAATAACGGCAACAGGTAGACCCTTGAAATATTCACAGAGTATTTAGTTCTATATTAGCTTCAAATTAAATTATAATATAATAAATATTTAAGAGGGGCCCCCATACAACAAACGTGATGTTTTTACGTTTTTCTCGATCTTTGTGTCTAATGTAGTATAGATAATGGTATGGAACCCTCCGTGCACGAGACCGACTCGCACTTGACCGTTTTTTTTTCTCTTTCCCTTTGAAGGGGAAACAGAAAACAAAAAAATATATATATATAATATGTTGACAATTTTCGGCTACGTAACGCCCTCGAATTTTGGGTTGGGATCCAACCAAGTAGCTTTAATCAAATAATGTGCGAGGGAAATCGAGGCCATTCTTCGAGCCATTTGGTCACTGACGAAACTGGGAGCTTATTTATTTAATGTCTCTTTATTAGGGACAGATCTCACGTACAATTGAGCCCGTACAGTGGGTATTTTATTTTATTCTCATGTAGCCCATGTACGTCCGACGGCAGCTCACAGGCCTTCTCTCAGAGAGAGACTATGGGGTTAATTACCAAAGGAGCATAACGCGGATTGGCAATTCCAAGCGCTGGGGTACGTGGACACCTCACACGCTAGTATCCTCACGAAATTTTCCTTCACAGTTAGGCAAGTGAACCAGAGTGTCTGAGCTATTCACATACCTACCTCAGCGCTTGAAATCGCCAACCCGCGGTGGGCATGCGTGGTAATTAAGCCCATACTATCTCCCTGAGAGAAGGCCTGTGCCCTACAGTGGGACGTATTAGGCTGCTTATGTAAGTGAAAAAATATGTACAGGCGCCGTGGTTTTCGTAAGTGACGCCGGACTCGGGGAGGGTAGTCTAATAACCCTCTGTTCCTTGAGTACTAACAATATGTTAGCAGCTCTGTCATTAGGACAAAGTGCATACAAAAAATGACTGAGGGCTGTTAACATTAGATTAACAGCTTGTAGCATCGGAGAAAACGGGGGTAAATAATCATATAAGCTTTTATTAGATTCTTATAAATAATTAATGACATGCATCAAACGAATAGGAATATAATTAGATTTCACTGCGTGATCGAATCAGGAATGAGGAGATCCGCAGAAGAACCCGAGTTACTGATATAGCTCGAAGAATTGCTCAGTTGAAATGTAAGTGGGCGGGACACACAGCTCGGAGAGGTGACGGCCGTTGGGGCGAAAAAGTTGTGACCTGGCGACCGCGGACCGGACGACGCAGCGTGGGAAGGCCCCCCACCAGATGGTCTGACGACCTGGTCACGGTGGCGGGGACTCGCGGGCGACACGGGACCGGGAAGCTTGGAAAACTATGAGGAAGGCCTATGTCCTGCAGTGGACGTCAAATGGCTGATGATGATGATAGTTAGATTAGATAATGAAGTAAGTTTTTTTTTTTCAGCACAATTCATGCATGCGTATAAAGTATTTAATTAGCGTGTCCCTCTCCTGGGCATGCTTGGCCTCCCATAAGCCATGTGATTTGTGAGTTGTGGTCTCATCATCCTGGCTGACCAGGCTTCAATGGGTGATAATCACTAACAGTTTAGTAGGCAAACATTGCGCAAATTATCCCACAGCATATTGAATTGCGATTCAAATTGCTATCTCCAGTTGCTATCGCACAGCATACGAACGCGGTTTCGCAAACGACGTTAAATTTGCTAGTGCAAAAAACGCGTACGTACGCAAAAATAAGTAAATTCTATTCTAAGATTACACGAGCCAAAGTCCAAACTACAGGTAACTTCACGAACAACTTGCAAGGTTTTCTTTTAATTTCTCGGCGGCGCAGGCGTCGCTGTAATTAAAAGGGTGTTAAGAGGATTCGCAAAACAGAAAACTATTTGAAAGTGTAAGTGAAAATGTTTTATTCACCACAAAATGTACAACAATAATAAATATTAGGTTTACATTCATTCATATATTGTTTTGGTATGTGACGGCTTCGTGGCATCGCGATAACACTTGGTGTTTATACTAATAATGAGTTGCTTAATTCGTAACGACTCGAGTAAGTACCCTCACCTTTTTTCCTCTGTGCCGTCACTAATGACCTACCTACCCATTCCGCGAACCTAAAAACGCACCCTCATATATTGCAATCCTTGCGTGTATCATCCATAACCGGCTTTCCTTGTATTATATTATAACACAAATATGCTTAGGAAGCCCATTTTTCAAAAGTGTAATTCCGTCGTTGTTGTTCTGGACGAGCGAAATGTTTCAATCACATTGATAACTAATTGTGAGTGGTTGACCAGAAAGGGACCTCAAGGGAAAATAATTGATTTCGAGAAAATCGAAAAAAGTTTCGTGTATAAACAGGTTTCGACTCGTGCGCGGACGGGGTGCGTGGCTTAAAAAAACAACTACGGCACCTAAAAATATTCTGGTTAGACCAAAACAAAGCTAAAATACCACAGATTAAAAAATTCAAATAAAAAATAACGGTTTCCAATCCCTCCAGGTAGGTCCCTTTTTGGTCTACCACTCACAATAATTGTGGTTAAATTTTGTTCCTCGACGATTATTACTTTCATGTTTTTGAGTTTTTCTATGTCATCTATCTAGCGAACGTCAGGTCCAGATGGAGAGCACTCTACACCCATCTTCGTCGTAGCGGCCACGATCCTCAGCATTGGCGGATCAACTGATTGGAATGGATGTCCTCTATTGTATAAAATACTCCGTACTGAGTTCGTTCGGTCGATCTGTATGCGGTACAAAAAGTATCCTAATTCCTACTTTGTACTCTTCGCGGTTTGTGTATTTAACTGACACGCTTGTTCTTGTTTTCGGTGCACTTTTCGCCTGTCTATTTACTGTCCAATTTTGCTTTGTTTGTTTTGTGCTGTTTCTACTTGTGAACAGCTGCCCGGCGAACTTTATACCGCCTATATTTTCATGCCTTAACAGTAGGGGTGGGTCGTCACTGTATTTTTCAATGACGAGACGAAACCCGTTCTCCAGACAGAAAAACTAGTCTTAAAAACGGTCTTTTAGTGACTGGTTTTACTTTGATTTAATTTCCGTCTTTATTGTACACAGATAAGGTTCATATTTCAATATTTTAGACTACTTTTTCTGAATGCAGTGTTTCGTCACGTTCGACGCACGCAGCGCACGCCGCTCTCCGTCTCGTTGTTAGACTAGTTTAGAGACTAGACTGCTACTATTCAATGCCATGTTTTGTCGCGTCGAACGTGCGCGCGCCGCCGTTCCGTCTTATAGAATACTGCTTTTGGTGAATTTGAAAAACGGTCTGTACGTTCTTGGCAGTAAAACGGTTTTTTTAAACTGTGCGTCTTTGGAACGCTCATACTTAACAGTTATTCTGCTATTCGGGGCGGAGACAAATCCAACAAATCAAAGATCATAAAAATGGCTCCAGCCGTTGTTGACTTATAAATGGTTAAACTAACCCGACTTCGTTTCATATTATATAAAAACATTAATAAAATACATAACTCCCAGACAACACAATCACTTGTCTCCCAAACTAAGATACGCTGTGATATGGTGAGCAGGCAAGGACATCAGAAACGTGGAAATACGCCCAGACAAATATAGAAGAAGAAGATATTTCAGAATTCAGACCAAGGCTCGTTCGTTTGTGATTGGCTATAATAGTCATGTCGAACACGTGACATTGGCGAAGTTGTACTGGACAATCAGTGCAGTGAGTCCATGAAGCAGAATTGATTGAAGATAAATAAGTAAGTCGTTATAATATATTATTAATACATATTATACAGTGCAGTGTTAGCAGTCTCACATTCAAAAGGTCATAGGTTCTAAAGTTGGCATGTACCAATGACTTAGTTTTCAAAGTCACGTACCTACATTTATGAATTTGCAGTAGCAATACCACTCGCGAACTGCGAAGGAAAACAGCGTGAGGAAACCTGAGCGCCTGAGGTGCACTCGTACTTGAGCGCATGAAATTGCGAATCCGCGGTGTGCACGCGTGGTGGACGAAGCCCGAGTGATCTGTGCTATACAGTGGGACGTACCTATACACTGAATTTTGGGTGGTTTGAAAGCCATGGCAAAATTAACGTGCCATATCAATAGCTATCGAGTACGATAGTTTGTTTTTTTTTAAATGGTACACTTTCCAAAAATATCTCGACACAAACTCGAATCTATAAGAACCATTACGATTATTAGCCAGTCAGAGCGGCGCGCGCGCGCGTGCGTGCCGCGGGTCCGGTCAACTCATATTTTTAGGATTCCGGGTCACTTCGTTTTCCGTCCGTCCGTCCGTCTGTCTGTCAAACCCTTTTATCTCGGGAACGCGTGGAGGTATCGATTTGAAATTAAAGCCTACTCAGGTCTGCTCTAAATACACTCAGGTCTACAGTACCTTGAAGTTGTAAAAAAAAATAACTTCTAAGTTAACTTTATAGCCGTTTATGCTGCAAAAAACGTATATTTCGACAAACAAGGGAAACAAAATTTATGGGTTACTTTCTGTTGACATAGAATTACGAAATTTGGCAAGTAATATCGCCTTATAATACTACGAGTACAGGGAAAAATATGAAAATTAAACATTTGGAATTAAATGATAAACAAAATTGTCTGAAGTGCGGGAAAAGCTCGGAAAAAACTGCTAGACTCGATTCCTGAACTACTTATAATTATACAATACAATTTGTAGGGAACCCTCGGTGGGCGAGCCCGACTCGCACTAGTCCGGTTTTTATTTTTATTTTACGCTTACTATTAATTTTTGACTATTACTTTAAAGTAATAGTTTAACCTCCGATTTCTCGTACACTAACAAGCTGTTAATCTACTGTTAACAGCTGTCAGTGGTTTTTTTTTTGTATGCACTTTGGTCAATTGACAGCTGTTACCAGTAGATTAACAGCGTGTTAGTGTTCGAGATACTGGGGGTAAATAGGTGACATTTTAAATTACTTATTACACAACCGCTCCTTTCCAACCACGATTATAATATTTCTCTATTCACGGATTCGGTCACGGCTAGCCGAGGCAGAATTCTCAGTCTGAACTCGGGATCGGGTATATAAATCGTCTGCCTCTCAGCACTCAGCACCACACAGTCAGTCGTTCCGGGAAATGATGACTCACAGACAACAAAGGGTGTCGGACAACAAAACGTACGTCGCGTGAAGCGTCTGCTATGTGATTCCACATCACGTTTCACGAAATAAGCCGACTGCGAGCTTGTAAGATGCATCAGGGCCGAGTTTCAACAATAAAACTTTCAACAATTCGACGTGCATTGCGTGGCAGTATTCCCACTTGTTTATCTGCGGGTTAATCGACTTTGCTATGTACATCGAATTGTCATAGTAAAACATGCATTGTAGTTCTATGAAACAGGCCGGTGGTTGTGCATCGGAAGAACGCTGCTAGCGTCATGGGATCTTTCGGTCCCACGTCGCAAAATTTTATTATCTATCAAGCTCTCAGACTCTCTTTATTGATTATATTCTTTTTTTTTGCACTAACCCGTGCTGAGGACAATGTTTACGGGGCTGCAAGTGATGTAAATTGCTTCGGCCAGATGTCGCTGCCTTTACGTAATACAGAGAAGTTTGTAAAGAGGCTCGAAATTTCGCCGATGCTTGCACTTGCCCATTAGCTCAGTTGGGAGAGCGCTGGCACGGTTAGCCAGAGGTAGCGGGTTCAAGTTCCGGCATGGGTGGAATTTTTAGCCTCTAAATATATCCCTTTATTGAATTGAATTCAAATTGAACAATACTTTATTGCACTAAAAAAAAAACAATTTTGTACAAAGGCGAGTTTAATACAAGGTAGTATTTTCTTCCAGCTAACCTACCTTGATGTGGAGAGCAAAAGTTTAGTCATTTTATTACTATCACCAAAATTATTAAATTGTGCGAGCGAGACAGCGTGCTCCACCACGTAAGAACAACCTTAATAGCGGTGAGATAGATAGATAGATAACTCTCTATGAGTGAGTGCGTGAGTGTTTGTTTTCTGATACGCCTTTTGCCCGAGAGATGTGTTTCGAGTGTTGTCATAATCTTTGTCAATACATTTTCACGGACTCTGCAGTTGAATTGAAGTCGCCTTGATGCCAACACATTAGGTATACTTATGTAGAAAATCATTGCTGTTCGTTAGTCTCGCTAAAACTCGAGAACGGCTGGACAGATTTGGCGCACTTGTCCGTCCGGTTTTTTATGTTCGTGGAAGTACAGGGAAAGTTTAAAAGGTGAGAACAACACAAAAACGGTAGGCGTATGCAGGCGATAAGAAGTTCACGGGGTCATCTAGTCCGATAAAAATCGTTGAAAATATCGTATGTCCATACAGAGCGTAAGTAACGACTAAGGAAATAAATTACCAGGAGACACAGACATTAGAATTATACAAGTTATAGCAGCGGAGTTATAGGAGCGGTGGTAGTCAAGTGGGTGGAACAATGGACTCGGAAGCAAGAGACCCAGGTTCGATTCCCAGTGCGGGCATGTGCCTATGACTTTGTCTATTTTATAAGTTACGTTCAACTGCATATTTGCACGGTATTCACCACGCGGCAGGAGGGCAATGGACGAGATTGGCAGGCGACCGGCGAGGCTGGCGTAACGGTGAAGAGGCCTATTCCCTACAATGGGCGTCTTTCACGGGCTGTGTAGATAGATCATCATCATCAACCCATTATGTCCCCACCGAGGGGCACGGGTCTCTTCCCTGAGGAAGGTATAGGCCATACTCCACCACGGGGGCCAAGTCCGGATTGGTGGAGGCTTGTAGACTAGTGGCTCGTCTACTGTCAGAAGTTGTCAAGCCGCCCTAAGGCCTCTGACTTGGCTTAACGACTGCCATCTATCGACGGCAGCCGGCACCAACAGCTTAACGTGCCTTGCGAAGCACGGAACCGCTCGGAAAAATGCCACTAGCGTTAGGCATAGACGGCGACCCATCCATGCACTGAACGCGCCCTGTGTTGCTTAACCTTCGTGATCGTTTAAGATCACTCAGGCAGCCGGGGCTACGAGCGATTCACAAAAACGGTAGGTAGATAGATACCACACGCTAACTGTGAAGGAAAACATCGTAAGGAAACCCGCGGCTTGGTTGGCTCCGCACGTATTATCTTGTCTTTCCTGTGGGCTAAGCCGACCAAGCTGACCAAGCCTACTCCATCTAAAAGACAATGTCACAGGCACTGCAGCGTCCGAGTGGTCCCTTCACCCATCTAGTGTGAGTGAAGGTACCACTGGACACTGTATAAATCATCTAATTACGTAGATGCAAAGGCCAATGTTTATAACAAGGCAGCTTAACTAATATATTCTTTTTTGTTGCACTAACCCGTGCTGAGGACAATTTAAAAAAAACTATTTATATAACACCTGCTCGTCAATGGCATATTATGCGTCATGCAAACTCAACTTAAAGCAAGTCATTTGTGTCCTATGGTCTAGCCGGGTCATTATAAATGTACTGAATTTCATAATCCCCTAGGGAATTATGACATTTGAATTTGGAATGCAATCAACATTGAATATACGAGCTCCTTGCAATCCATGACCAAACGTCAAAATTATAATATAAACTTTTCCTAGAGCCCTACACCAAGAAGAATTTATTCAAAATTAGAATGAAAACTTTTCATAGAGCCCTAAATCAAGGAGAATGTATTAAAAATTAGAATGAAACTTTTCATAGAAACCTGCATGAAGAAGAATTTGCCACTACAAAAAAAAAACAAATAGAACGAAAAGGCGCTAAACTGCAAATCTTTGTGTTATTTTGTAACAAAATAGCGTATTTTAACAAATGTCAACTGACAGTGACGAATGTGATGTGATACCGGAATGCATACAATCTGTTAATTTTCTATATTTGTCTTCTTTCATTATTGTAAAATTAATAAAGTAAGTACTTTCTTTTTAATTGTATTATGTTTTATTGCCTCGCAGTGTTTATATAAAGTAGAGTATGCATGTTGGGGATAAAGCAGTGTATTTGTCTCGGGAGTTTTTGAACCCCTCGGCCTCGGGATTCTAGCTTTAACTCCCTCGCTTCGCTCGTGAGTTGACCCTAGGATCCCTCGTCCTTGGGGTTCAAAATATCGCCCGAGACATAATACACTGCTTTATCCCCTTAATGCATAATCTACTATTAGAGGCTAATAATTCCACCCATGCCGGGACTTGCCCGCGACCTCTAGAAAGAGGCTCGAAATTTCGCCGATGCCTGCACTTGCCCATTAGCTCAGTTGGGAGAGCGCTGGCACGATTAGCCAGAGGTTGCGGGTTCAAGTCCCGGCATGGGTGGAATTTTTAGCCTCTAAATAGGTTTTTTAAAAGGCAGCTTAAATTTTATTTTTTTTAATTTATTTAAATTGCATAACATTACAGTTTAATCCATCGGCATCGCGTCAAACAATGAGGATCATCCACGTTTTGAAATAAGTTTGCAGTTTTATGGAGACATTAAAAAAGAATGCATTCTGTGAAAAAAATATCGAAATCGGATAAGTGAGGAAGTTACAGCGATTGTAATGCACCAAACGCGCGCGAACTGGCGCCATGCTCTTGACACGTCAAAGGTTCCGAAGACCAGCACGCTCATTTACCGCGCACGTAGCATCTCGGTATGTCTCAGTGAATTGATGTATGATAATCAGTGATCGGAGTAGGTATATTCGTTTTTCGTACTTGCATCATGATATCGTAACATGGACATGCCATTTTTCTCAATGTCTTAAACGTCATCGCCATTGTCATCATTACCATTTGTTTTTTTGTAAATGGTAATGATGAAATGTAAACGATAATTATGTAATGTGTATTTTATGAGCAATAAGCGTATATCTAAAACTATGATATACCTACAATTGTTGCTGTTTTTTTAATATATTATTATCGTCGACTACCACAGTTGAACAAAATTTCACTAAATGAAAATATCAGATTTAGACAGAATTTATATAAGTAAAACACACATCACATCATCACCATTTGCTGCAAAAGTTGTAAGAACGCCGATCGTATCTATCCTGTAAATTACTGGTGTACCATAGAGTTATCTATTTATTTAGAGTTTGTGTTTTACAACTTTTGCAGCAAATGGTGATGATGTGATGTGTGTTTTACTTATATAAATTCTGTCTAAATCTGATATTTTCATTTAGTGAAATTTTGTTCAACTGTGGTAGTCGACGATAATAATATATTAAAAAAACAGCAACAATTGTAGGTATATCATAGTTTTAGATATACGCTTATTGCTCATAAAATACACATTACATAATTATCGTTTACATTTCATCATTACCATTTACAAAAAAACAAATGGTAATGATGACAATGGCGATGACGTTTAAGACATTGAGAAAAAATGGCATGTCCATGTTACGATATCATGATGCAAGTACGAAAAACGAATATACCTACTCCGATCACTGATGATAATGTAGAAAAACTATTTTTCGAGTTTCATACAACGAATAAGTTTCAAAGAAAAATTTGACGTTTTGTGTTCTAATATACCCGATTTTCGGTCGTGCCCAGTTTTACTGGATAATAGTACCATTTTACCATCTCAAATAGTAGACGAGAAATCCCGAGTGCCAAAAGTGTTTAGTTGACTTTTTCTTGCAGTGGAACAGAGTTGCAAAGAGTTGACAGCTAGATCAAATTGATTTGCTTTCCTGAAGCAAATACATAGCCTCATTTTTAAGTGCAAATAGAAGCTTCGAATCATTTCAAGTTGTTCGAACCATTTTTGAAAAATAAACTAGATTGCCAGTCATTCCAGTTTTTTTGGATGGTACGAAGTTTCTATTTGCACGTAAAATTTTTTGTTTTGTTTGTACTTTAGGAATACAAATAAAGTTTCCAACTAACGCGCCAAATTTTAAGCTTGAGTTTTAAGTTTTCTGTTTCACGGGAACTCCTATTCATATCTTCTTAATATATTTAGCACTCAGGTGTTCTAGTCTACTGTTTGAAAAGATAAGTCTTTCGGTTTATGTAATAAAAAAGGGCACGTGCGAAAATTGGATCTTAGAACAAACTGGTGACGGCTAACTGGCCGGCCGCGGTCGGATCCTATTACGTCACAATGGGTTCAAGACCCGCCGGGCGCGTCTAAGTAACTTCTCTTAGCTTTTTCATTTCCTGGTGGATTTGAGACATTCAAAAAATGTACATACTCCAAGCGCCTTAACACTTTCGTCATCCATACACACTAAGTACATGAAAGAATTTTAAGCAATCCGTTAATGAAACAATTAGATGACTAAAAATTAAAACAATGTATCTGGTACTAACAAAACCATTAAATTATTTCACTGCTAGGACGGCCTTTCATTCATGACGTTTGTTCGACACTGTAGTAGAGGGGGGTGGAACTGTTTATTCAAAGAAGGTGCATAGTTGTGGTAGTATTTAATAAGACCTACTTGGTCTATCTGCCTACGCTCAAAAACAATTTAAAAAAAAGTCACAATGTTTGACTTGCATAAAACCATAGGTACTGTGATGGAAGAAACAATTAACGCCATCTATTAGCCAAAAACAAAACTAAACTACCTATTCAGTACAAACAACGTTGAGATAGTTCAAACATTTCTCTGCTGCACTCCTAAGCCTGTCAGCAAACAGTTGTGTCACTCTGGTGCTGATTTTCAGAGGGGCGTTAAGCGAGAAGAGCATACGCACGAGAGACTAGGTGCGGAGACTGAATATCCTAATTCAAACAGGATATCTTCACATTAAAATCTTTACGTCGAAACAAATATCTATAACTTCCTTGTCTTCAGGCCAGATATAAAGCTAACTGCGCGCAACTTCAAACATCTATGAAAATCTCTAGACTACATTTATGTTATTTCTTGTGATTGCAGACATTGTATTAATTTTATTATTTTATTTCTGACTATTCCTAATTATTTGATTTTTGACATTATTCGAAATACTATTTGAGCTTTGACATCTTAAAAAGTGCATTAAACTGGCTGTATGTAACGCTTCTGCATGGTAGTTTTAAAAATATTTTGGTACAACCAATGGGTATAACATAGAGGCACTTAGAATAAATATAACACCAGGGCCTCGATTCTGTTAGTGCATTGTAGTATAATGACAGGTACACTGTCGGGTCACGTGACGTGTTTTTTCATACCATTGACGCCTAGAAGGTTTGGTACGTGTGCCCGCGTAGACTTAAAGCAGCCATGAAATGAAATCGCCATGTTCATGCAGTTATCATGTTACTACAATGCATTAACAGAATCTAGGCCGTGTACGACCATTACCTATGTTAAACAAAATAAATTGATTTGATTTGATTTCATTTGATCTAATTCACATTTATTTCCTCGACCAATCATTTTAACAAAATTAATATAGATACAAGACTATATTGGCGAGAAATTTATCTGAGAAAAGACGCATTCAGGGATTCAATGTAATAAAACATAAGTTATCTTAATGCTGACGATTTATCGAGTTTTTCAATACGTAAAATTTAATGGTTGTGGAATCAGATTATCCAAATATGTGTACACAACCACGACTTATTGTATCTTACAACTTTTCATGTTTCAGACGGAAAATATATTTTCTTAAAAGAAAATTTATTTCTTTAACGAGTGTGCGATAAGTGTTACATCTTAAATTGATTGTTGATTTAGTTGTTTTATGCTGCGCATTTCACACCGGGCCTATTAGACACGGAAGATCTAGAAAGTGTAGAATTCTAATAATAATTTGTAAAAATGGCAATTTGTGAATTTTGTTAGCATCAAAATAGTCTACATAAGATTGTTATTGTATTCATTTGCTGCCTAAGTAAAATAAAATAAATAAAACTCACCGAGCTGTATGGAGCCCATGATCTGCGAGGACTGGATCTTCTTGTAGGTGATCTCGCCACCTTCGCCGACGCGCCGGTGCCCAATCTTTCGGTCCGACTTATGCACCTTGCCCACGTAGCCCAAAGGACCCACGGCCGGCTGTTGGGCAAAATTTCGGGTGAGTCACAATAATAACAATAACTTAATTTTCTAGCCGCATAATTAAATTTCCTTTCTTGAAATATTAACTTAAATTAACTTTATTTTATAGCCACATAATTAAATCTTTTTCACTTTCAAGTCCTAGTTACATACTTAAATTAACTTTATTTTCTGCAACTTTATATTATATAAAAGCCTCCTTTAATTATAATGTTGCGTGCCCAAAAGGGTCCACAAAGATCCATATTAAGATTAAATAACATCTGTATATAATACTTGTGGAATGCATTAAAATATTGAGTGTTGAGTACAAATTGCGTCCCACAGTGGCACAACCCATAACGTTTCACGTCCCACAGGGCACAGACAATCTCTAAGAGAGAGAGTATGGGTTTAATCACCACGCGTGCCCACAGCGGATGTGCAATTTTAAGCGCTGAAAACAAATTTGTACTAAACGGCTCCGCAATGAACATTGAATTGCAGTTGTATGAAATGAGACCTATATGTACCGTGATCCTAGTTGAGATGGTGTGAAAAAGGTAAAGTTTTGCGACAAAATTTACGAAAGGTCTAAAACATTTACGGAATTATTTATAAAACTGCGATTCCTTAAAACACTATTAAAATGCCGTATAAGTCGGTCTTAACCTTTATCACGGACTAATTAAGTTGCATTTGAGTAATGTTTTAGTGGAGTCGTATTTTTATAAATAAGACCGTCTTCATCTGCCGTGGTATGTCCGAGAACAGAGCGTATGTTTCCACAGCTATAAGTGGCAGATTCCACCTACTCTAGGCACTAGTGAGACAAATACATGGAAATGCGTCAAACCAACTAATAATAACACCGAAATTCAACATATTCTAGACTCTCGTGAGACTAAATCTATTGTTGCCCAAAAGCGGATGAGTTCACTGACTTAAAGGCACCTGAAGGCTCATTTACATCACTGCCTTCGAATTCTAGAGGTTTTGAAAGAAACTGTGCTCATTTTCACACATACAGTGCACACATTTTATATCTAAAAACCATCAAACACATATCATCATCGTGATCATCACCATCATCTTCAGCCCGGTGAAATCCACTGTTAGACATAGGCCTTTTCATGAAAGCGCCAGACTCTTCTGCTTTGCCCTGTTCTTCTCCAGGTCTTCCCTACAGACTCGTCAATTTCGTCTCGCCACCTGGCCGGGGGCCACACTTCAACGTCAGGTCCCCGGTTGCCACGCCAGGAGTTTGCGACTCCATCTTTAATCCTCTCTGCGACAAACATGACCTGCCTGTCTCCTGCCTGCCTGTTTTCTTGCTATGTGTCGGTTCCTTGCATTCGCCTCGCTCTCAGTGATCATGCGATCTCTCCGATGGAGATATCTCCTTTCGCTCTTAACACATAGTTCAGTAGATGAAGCCCTTATGTACTTAATACAGTCACGCAATCGCGATAAGACCCGTTAAATATATATAAACATGTATGAGTATCCCGAATCATTTAAAAAATCATTAATCCTTTATACATTCTTTGGTTCTTAGTAAAATATATAATTGTAAATGTTAATGTAACTCGGTAATGTAACGACCACAAAAGTTTTATAATAAAATTACTTTCCAAGATGGTACTTATTAAACAGAGAATTAAATGAAACTAATTCTAAGCCGTTGGATATGTCAGTGACAAGTTCTTATGAAAACATCCTTATCACCAACTTCCCTGCCCACTTCTTGATTTGTAGTGAGAATAATGTAAATGCGGCTATGTTAATAGCCCATGTGTCTTACAATGACTCAACTCGAGTGTGTAAGGTAAATAAATATCCTAATGGCCTCTGTCTGTCTTTTGTGGATATACCTGAAGACCACTAAACAGTGAAAATTTTGTATAAAATGTAACAACTATATTTCATTTCATTCATCTTTGGACTGCATGTAAAAAAAAACCTATTGATTCAAATTGTTAAAATATGGCAATGAGGTCTAACGAGTTGTTTGCTCATCCTGGGTCACTAATTCAAGAAATATTTCATCAATTTCTTGCCTTCGATAGTAAAAAATGCATGTTCAAGTTCAAATCATGTTATTTTGTACCAAAAGCTAAACGAAGCCAAATATGTAGTATGAAATATAAATAATTAAAATTGTGTTTGCTACAGAGTATTGTCATTTGCACCAATGATAGTGTTAATTAATTCAAAAGTAGTGCCATTTGAATTGTTGATGGTGCTGGCAGTCATAGCTAGTGCTTGTTAATGGTGCGTATGAAACTGAAGTGAAATTTTTTGACAAATCATCAAATAGTATCAATGCCAACATTAGCCTTTACATGCATGCATAACTCTTATGTTTGAAATTACATCAACACAATCAATACAATAAAAGTTTACTTTTAAACTCATTTGATATTTTGTCAAATACCCAATTATCTTTTTATGAAAGCTGGTCTTGGAACTATGTGTACACCAATCCTTACACAAGAAAATAAAACTTAGTGCACATACTCTTTTCACAGGTTTCAAAACAAAATTAAAACACCTACTTAGCTGTCACATACTGGCTGCCTTGTATGACTTTCTTAAATTGTGGAAATTCTATATACAAAATTCAATTCGAATGTTGCATTTAAGAAGTGGTATAACTGTATTAGAGCATGCTTTTGTAGTTTGTAGATATACAAAATTTTTTATGAAAACATAATCCACAGTTCAATCCACAATCCATAATCCACACTCCTAAATTTGTATGTATTAATTAATAGATTATCCCTGTTAGAAGTGTACCCTTTGTAGCTCATTTTATAAACATTCCGGATCAAGATAAAAGTGCACCTTCACAAAGAAATAAAAGAGTGATTACCAACACAACACATAAACTACACACAACTATTTAAGGAAGAACATAAATACCAAGGAATTTTAATTCACAATTGACACAATCATTGCTCCGTAACATGACCGATGGCACTGTAATAATGTACTTGTAAGCACAAAATAAATACTATTATTTTGTAGCTCACCATATCAGTTGTGTCCGCCCACATTCAAACAATATCATGATACAGTGTTCCGCTTCATACAACTGACCGCTAGAGCAGTGTTGACAAAAATTTGTGTGTTTATTTGGCGATTTTAGCAGTGAAATCCAGGGATACCAAAATAGGTTAACATAATGGTAGGCACTATGATGTCATAGTAGAAGTGTTCATCAGGCATTCCTCTTGATGAACTATGGAAGTGCTTAGACCTGATTTTGATTACTATGCACAGCTAATTGTAATATTCGATATCATTGTAGGTAATAGGTACTTTCTATTGTCATACCTAAAGAGGTAAGTAGTAATTTTTTCAAAGGCTTTAATTGCAGGAACATATAAGATATTTGAGATACTTACGTCGTAGGGGACATTTTTCTCGGCAATCGAAGCACGGTCCCGATCTGCAAGTGAGAATTTTAGATGAAAAAGTCGTAGATCTTGCATTGATATCCCGTAAAATCGTGAATAGGAAGGTGGTTATGTTTCCATTTGTAAAGGAATTTCAAGGTTGTTTGTTAAATAGAATAATGCACTACCATCGTCCTCAGATATGGATGTTCCTCTTGTTGCTTCAGTCTTCCTTGGGACAGAATCCATGACTTCGATATGATCAGTGTCCCCAGAAGCCATTTTTATTCCGTGTTACACCCTCAATTTTGAAGTCTTTCGCGGCACTGTTTGTGGGATAGGAATTATCATGGCTCACATTACACTTGCATCGCTAACACATGGATTCACTTTAATTTAATTAGGGTGGAATCAATTATTTTTGCAAGAAATCGCTTGCCGAGGCATACAGCTTGACACGACCACTCACAATTACTGTGTTGCTAGCTAAAAAATCTTTAGTGACCATAAACAACAAATAAATCGTTAGAATAGTGATGGGGCACGAAAAAAAATCCATAGACTTTTACCGGTTTTATTTTTTTGCATGTTTTCCATTCTAAGGGGCTCCGAGACGATCAAGTTCACGACCATGAGAGTGAAACAAGAATAGATCAGCAAGGGTGCCGACCAATGGTCGGCGACCATGCTTGTCGAATCTCTTGTTCGCCGTTGTCTTGTTTTTGTACTTCTACCTTCAGCCACCTTGAAGTGGAGTAAAACATAAGTAAAAATTTGTTTATTAAGCAGAACAGGAAACCGCTGGTGTTGGATGCAACGCACGTTCATGCACTCACTGGCGCCTTCCCATGCTACTGATACAATGGGTCCAAAGTGTTTTCTATCTATCTATCCATGGGTGCCCGAGGCGCGTAAACTTCACAAGGAAAAATCGACGCGCCTTATCGATATCAGCAGGCTTAGAGAGCTACCTTGGCCCACGCATTTACAATGACGTCTAAACATAAAAAACCAGCTAACCTAAGTTTTGAAGAAAACATTAAAACACATTCATGTAGTGCAACAGTAACGAAGAATATTAAAAGACATAATCAATAAGATAATTACTGGATATTTAAGTAGTGACGGTAAACTCTTATTTAGAATATCGATGGGGCCCTGTCGGTTGTGTAGTGGACAGTGAAAGACACGCTAGCTAGGTAACTTCATAGAAAGGCAGCGCAGCCGCATACACACAGCCTCATTCCGTTCCGCGTTTGTACACGCCGCCAAATGCATTTCTATTTGGCAAGATGGGACGTTCACATTGACGTCCATTTCGGACTAATATATTGTCAAGTGTATGGCTGCGTCAACAATAGAGAGAACAAAACAACAGAAGTAGTCGTCAAAAACAGGACCGATTCGAGTTGCCATTAAAAAAAAAAACAATATTCAAGGTACCCCGAGAAAAAGAAATGTAAGTAGGTATGTACCGTAGATAGTGGTATGTAACGTTATCCACATGGAGGTAGAAATAAATAGGTTAGTTGTCAATAAGGGACTTTCTTTTTTTTTTAGTTATTCCTTAGTCGCTGCATAGATGGCGCTGAACTTGTTAAGTTACTGCAATCACCTGCAAGGAACGAAACGTCACATCATTTTCTGATTATTTCACTTTGATGTAATTTTTAGATCATAAAACGAAACTTAAATAGGTCATTGTCACATCAGAAATAAATATCGTTCCGAATTTATCCATTTACGTTATCGCAATATCCATTGACGTCCATTTCAGAACGGCCATCATATCATAGACGCGAATACGCACGAATACGCGAGCCGCGAGCGATCTGTATTTCGGTCCGATTTGCCCATGATCGCTCACAATCGCAAATCGGAAAGCACGGCTAGTAACGTAGTCAGTTCAGCGCCATCTACAGAGTTCTTGAGAACTACTTTTTTTCTTAATAATCAAAAAGAAAACCTTCCATTACAAATAAAAACCGGCCAAGTGCGAGTTATATTCGCGCACGAATCTTTATTATGTACGTAAACAACATTAGACACTATATTATATATAACCTTTTCTTTTAGTTTAACCGCGCAAAAAACGGCAAAAAAACACGTTTGTTGTGTAGGAGCCCCCCTTAACTTAACTTATTATATTGTTCAAAGTAAGATTTACGCTGTGCAGGAACTTTCTCCACTACACCATAATAAGTAAACTAATTTGATAAAGAACAATGAATAGGGTAGCCGCCTGCCTGTACTTGATAGATACCTAGGTAGGTAAGGTTACCGTGCAGCAACTAGCAGCCGGCGGCCGCCCGCGCCGCTCACTGCATAAGCAGTGACGGGTCATTCTGACGCTGACAAGCATTGCATCTTGTATAGCCCCTCGTGCTCTCGCTTTCACGCGCTCGCCTGGTGTCGCTGAGCCACACAGCCGTCTCCATTTTAGCTAGTGTACCTTGACTGTTATGCTTTGCGCGGGCCCGAAGGTTACTTACTATCTTTATTTGTACTGTGGTGAAAGAGCTTGAATAACTAGCCATATTAAGATCGCAAAAGGCGACCTTTTTTAAGCCATCATCGCCCTCCCCATCTGTTACATTTCATGTTGATGCACTGGTCGAAGAAGACAGCTCTTTGATCGCCTGACGAGTCAATAAGGCGCGTCAAAATTTATCAGGTATAATTTACGTCGTTCAAGCCCCCACGTACCCTGCGTTTCGACCTCAAACGGCGCAAATGAGTAGGTAGCTATTTCCAAAGACAGAACAGACAGCCGCCACCTTTTCTTAAATATAAGCCATGATGACCAAGTGACCCGGCGGTAGAAGGTCACGGAGAAATTGCCAGGGGTCAGAGGCTCAGTCTCCCATCCCCGCTCAAGCAAATGCTCGCGTTACGTGTAGCTATAGACGACTACTATTTTGTTAGATTAGACCAAGAAAGTACATGGTTATAGTGTCTTCCACATTGCCATTGTGTTTTTCACTTATGTGCAATAAACGGATTAATTAATTAATAATAAGTATAATTTTTGTATGTACTTTCTCAATAAATATCGCTTATCGTTTGGTAATCTGGCAGGATCAAGGGGGGCCCCATTGTGGGGCCCTGGGCACGTGCTCAGGTTGCCGAGTGGGAAAGAGGGGGCCTGCCGACTTACTGACTGAAAAAGTATACCTAACCTAGTGCACCATGGACACACCTCGTGGATTGGCTATTTCAAGCGCCGAGGTTTAGTCACGATGTTTGCTTTTTCCGTCAGCGAGTGGTTGGTATTATTTAAAAATGTTTTTTATTTTTTTTTTATTTTTTATTGATGGCTTTCCTAAGGATTCTGCCAACGTCCGAGTTACGAAAAAGTACTATCTCTGTGAATGATAATGCAAGGTTCTTTTTATATATATATATATATATATATATATATACACACACACACACATTCATATATATATACATACACGTACATACAAATATATATGTATAAACTCTATCGAATATATACTTTTTGATAGGTGTTACTCGGTACAATAACTACAAACGTGCACTTTATCATTTGTCACCGCTTTTCTCCATCAGGCCCACCGACAAGAACAACGTTGCTCTTGTCAAGTAATTTTGAGCGTCTCGGAGAGCCACTCGCTTTGCCCATATTATTTTTCCAAAAATGGGCAACATCGGCACACGCCATGTTTATTTCTCTGCAGTCCCGTCATTGGTTCAGCGGTAAGAATTTTGGGGGTTATCTTTATTTTGTAGCGTCTATTTGGATTTTAGCGAGAAATAAAGGCAAATACAAATTATTGTGTTGTTAAAAGGGCGCCTTGGAGCCAATCTCGACGGTTTATCTTCCAGCTACCGCCTTTTCACGCCAAAGTGAACTGAACTCGGTGGCTTGAGGCGGCGTTCGCAGTCTAACTGAAAATGGGCAAAAAAGTAAAACAATACAAGGCTGGCGACTTCATTTTCGCCAAAGTCAAAGGCTATCCGGCGTGGCCGGCACGGGTGAGTCCATTTACCTCATTTAGATTCTGAAAAATACTAAAAGCCTGCCATTTGACCTAGAACCTATGGGTAAGCCTTATTTGCGCGGGAACCATCTTTATTCTGACGCTATCGGCGACCTCAAGCATTCTAAAGATTATTTGGAACATTGTCAACAATTTCCGTTTCGGCTATGTGCTTCCCAACGTCTAACAAAGCTGTAATTCCCAATGCATCCTGTCTTAAAAGCTTTCATGTGGGCACTATAATTATTAGTTCTAAGCATGTAAAGGTATCTATGTTTAGGTTTGGTTAAACATCTTACAATGTCTTTTGTAGTACTGCATTCAACTGTTGCTTGTGCTACTATGTATACAACTATATTTTTCTACTTACACATAATTATTATAGAGATTTACCCAATAGAGAATTACCTGTTTTAAGCAAAAGTTAAAAAAAGGCTGTTTTTTCAGGTGCAAAAACCTAATGGAAAGAAATACTTTGTTTATTTCTACGGAACGGGCGAGACGTAAGTTTAAAAATATTTGTTCCCATATTGCTTGCCGTCAGTGATAAAGTGATACCAACCACCCACTCCATAAATAATCAGTCATAAATACTGTTGTTGAGTACATTGTAAACAAGATTAGGTTAGGACCATGCGGTTCAATTGAGACTTTGTAACGAAAGTAACTGACCATATTACTTTGCAATTTTATTTCCAACATGTTAGCTACCTCCTAAGTAGGGTTACCATATTATGATAGGCAATTGCCAGGCATTTTATGGCCTAAACAGGTGTGCAGCCGGCACTGGTCTAAGGCAGACAATTGTAGTTGCATTGTGTATTCAACAGAATATCAACAATATATTAAATAGAAAAAAATCCCACTACAACTGGACGAATATTATAGCCACAAATGTTTTGTCAAAAATTATAACTATAAAATATTCACCCAGAAAAACATCTAAATAAATCACACACACATACACACACACACACACACACACACAATACAAACAATATTATACTTTTTGTGCCTCTGGCTTTAGAAACCACTGGGGTCTGGAGGTTTCTTGCATCTGTATGTAATTTAAGTTACTTGAATGAACTTAAGTTAGGATTACATTTTTAGCATTTAAAATTTATTAATTACTTAGAACTGGGAGTGAGCATTTCTCTTAAAACTATAGTATAATTATTATGCATATTTATTGTGTCTCTTGCCTCAAGGCTGATGCACTAAATTGCTTTTTATTTTGTTTCCACAGCTTTTTAGTTTGGCATGCGTTTTTCTGAAAAATCGGGTATTTTAGGCAGCCTAGGTAGGCATCTGTCCATTTATAAATGGTAAACCTAGATAACCAGACAAAAACTATTTGATTAATAAGATAATTTTTTTATTTTACACTTTCCTCCCCCTCGTTTATAATGTTTGTCACCACATCAAGGGTGGCTGGAAGACAGTTTCACTGTATTAAGCTTGACATGTACACTTTTTTATTGTCCTTTTATTCTTGATGTACGTAATGTAATGAGCAATAAATTTTAGATCTATTCAAACGCATAAACAAGAGTTCCAACACATGGTTTATTAGAAATGTTTTAAAACATGCTTAGCTTTAGCAGTCACTGAATTGCTGCATTTATACAAAATCAGTCACTTAATTTCGGTGGCGCGCCCATATCTTACATAAGCAGCCTATACAGGGCGTCCCAAAGTTATGGGACATGAAGGGAAAGTACCTTAAATATCATAGATAGGGTATTTTGCTGAAAGAAGACTTTATGTTATTTTCAAAAGTTAGTAATTCTGCATTCACAGATTTTCTAAAAATTACTTGCTTCGTCTGGGAATCGAACCGACTTAAATGTAAAAAAAACACCCCTACTTTTATGATTCCAATCGAAAGAATGGCCAAAAACTAATAGTGCTTCTCAAGATTTTCTAAATGAATGTTTTCCTACTTGGATTGGTACGAATGGACCGATTAGATGGCCGGCCAGATCCCCGGACCTTACACCATTAGATTTCTTCTTTTGGGGATACGTGAAAGATATGCTATACAAAAAGCGATACGAGAATGTAGGCGAGTTACAAATAGAATTGTGCCATATCATATCAAGTATTTACCATAAAAAGATAAGAAAATCAACATGCAGCGGACTCATTAAAAGATTGGCAATTTGCGTAAGACAAGAGGGATCACATTTTGAGCATTTAATTAATTAATTTTAAAAAAAATACCCACTACGGCAGTTTCATGTATGTTTTTAATTTGATTAAAATGATTAATTTCTTTTAAAATACTATGTTACTTAAGAAGAGTTATTAGTTTTTGGCCATTATTTCGATTAGCATCATAAAAGTAGGGGTGTTTTTTTTTACATTTAAGTCGGTTCGATTCCCAGACGAGGCAAGTAATTTTTAGAAAATCTTTGAATGCAGAATTACTAGCTTTTAAAAATAACATAAAGTCTTCTTTCAGCAAAATACCCTATCTACGATATTTAAGGTACTTTCCTTTCATGGCCCAGAATTTTGGGACGCCCTGTATACTTCCCACTGTAGGGCACAGGCTTGTCTCAGGGAGATAGTATGTTCTTAATCACCGCGCGTGCCGAAGGCGGATTGGCGATTTCAAGCGCTGAGATATGTGAATAGCTCAAACACTCAGGTTTCCTCACGTTGTTTTCCTTAACCGTTAGCGAGTGGTATTGCTACTATAACTACACAAATGTATGTAACTTAGAAACCAAAGTCATGGAAAGAACCTGTTTCGATTCCCAGTGCTGGCGTGCGCCCTGTCTTACTTTGCTTTTATTCGTTTCCATATCGTCTCATTCGTATTTCATTCTTTTTCATTCTGGACCTTGTGTAAAGCATCTAAGCAGTACTGAGTTTTTCCAAACGTTTCAGGGCCAATCTCCCTCCGAACCAAATCTTCGACTATGCTGAGAACAAAGATAAGTTCCTGACCAAGACAATTAAGCGTAAGGACTTCAACGACGGGGCACGTCAGATCGAGCATGACTTTGCCAACAAGGTGCCCTTGGAAAACGTCATCGGTGTGCCCGTGGACCCACCACAGGTATTTAAAAACTAAAGTTTAAAGGTAGATAGACGGAGAACACTTTATAGTACATAAAAAAGGAAATTACACGGGTATTTCTTAACCTAAACGTTCGGACGGCGGCCTTATCACTAAAAGTGATCTCGTCCAGACAACCTTTGGATGGACTGGACTAATACATTAGAGAAAGGAGTAGATGTACAAATATAGAAAATAATAATTTCAGAAATACATGAGTTACACATAAATTATCAGCAAATACATTCGAATAATATTATCCACAAATATAAATAGAATGAAAATAAATATATTATAATATATAAATCTATAAGAAAAACATATGATCTGGACATAAATAAAACACAAATAACAACGGAACAGACTCACAAAAAGTAGCAACAGTATGCCAGCGAGATAGTGCTCCTTCACCATGGCCTTAAAAATGGGCAGAGATCTTTCCGCACCTCCACCTGTAGTAGAGCGTTCCATAATCGAACTGCTTGCACGGTGAAGGAGCAGCTATAGAAATCTCTTAAAGAGATAAGCTCGCCTTTCTACTCGCTATTATGTAATGTCCTGTTCAATGTTTCGTGTGTATTAAAGTATTGAAAGTGGTGTAATGGGTTAAGATTTTTAGGAGTAGGTTTTGGGAAGAGCGAAGCGTGAGAATATGAAGAAACTCAAAGCCCTGCTTTGGATAGGGAGCAGTTCCTGGATTAAACGGTATAGGTTTTGGGAAGAGCGAAGAGTGAGAATATGAGAAGAATGAAGAAACTCAAAGCCCTGCTTTGGATAGGGAGCAGTTCCTGGATTAAACGGTATGCAATAGAGAAGAGAGAGTATGTGCTTACTTTACTTTACCTCATCATCATCATCAGCCATTTGACGCCCACTGCAGGACATAGGCCTCCGTCATGGCTTTACAAACGATGAAGGGTTTTGCCATAATCGCCACGCTTGGCAGGCGGGTTGGCGATCGCAGTATGCGGTTGGAATCTCAGGAAGACGCTGCTGCCCGTCTCCTGGTAATGTATTTCCTTAGTCGCCTTCTACGACATCCACGGAAGGAAATGTAGTGACGCTCTTCTTAATCCGGCGCCACACGAATCCACAAATTACTTTACCTGCATTCTCTTTATTTATTATTTTATTTTCTTTTTGCTATCTCGATGAAACAATCAAACATGTTTTTGTTATAGTTTCTTAAAAATGTATTCTTAAAAAATGTTAAGTACCTAATTTATTAATCACCTGAAGCGTTTGGGGTCCGAGGTGGCTGGGTACCATACATTACTGTATGGTACCTGGCTGCCTCACATGTTCTCTTCACGATTGTTTTGTTTTTATTTTCGTTTTGTTGACGTTCGTGTATTTTGTGTACAAGGTAAACCCTTGTGTTTCTGTGACAATTTAATGAGGACATTTTATCCTCTTTCTTTCATTCTTTCTTTCTAAACATGAGTTGAATTGCTAAGCCTTAAATGTTATTCTTGGCACTCTAAGTCGAAAAGACTAAGATTAAGTATTTTTCAATTGTACCTGTTCTCGAAAACTGTGACTGTCTGTTGCCAAAATAGAAATAAATTAAAAATAAACAGGGGCCTAATTGTCTATCTTCTAAATCTCAATTCAATTCAATTCTTAATTATGGCTACCCTAAGGATTCTGCCAGGATTTTTCATGCTTGCAACGGGCATATGCTCCTTTGCAAGCATGAGAAATGGAGCAAGCAAGTAACTGTCTGGTATCCAAGAGATGGGCTAAGGAGCCGAGGTCGCAAAGTCAGAAGATGGGAAGATGATCTGAAATTGACTCTAGGTCTTTGGCTAAGAATTGGAACCGATAGAAATCAGTGGAAGACGTTGGAGGAGGCCTCTGCCGTAAGGCACACCGAACTTAGGGACTTGCTATGATTAGTGTACTAGGTGAAATTAGTAGAAAGAAAAAACTGTAAAAATTTCGGAATAAAAGGCTTTATTATTATTATTATTATAAGAATTCTGCCAATGTCGAGTTTCGGAAATAGCAAGTTGTTTAACAAAACCCCGTAGGTTCAATTCAATTCTTAATTATGGCTACCCTAAGGATTCTGCCAATGTCGAGTTTACAAAATCCCGTAAGTTAGTTGTGGTGATGTAGTAATAACAAAAAAGATAAAATACATAAAAAACCAGATACATTAGTAATAGAATTACAATCGAATTTTGTTGCTTTTTATAAAATTACACAATTTGAAAGGTGCTGATGAACTTCAGACTTTATTTGACACGAGCTGTCGTTGAAAGTGATAGGGAGACGTTTGCGATTGCGACACGTTTTTGATGGGTAATTGGGTATTGAATGAACTATTTATCGCAAATTTGACGTTCCAACTGCGTTTCGTTAATGCATTGGACGAACATGACAATGGCCCATTGCACTTAAAACTTCTATGAAAATGAAATACTTTTTTTTTTGTATTATAACAATTTTACACTGGTATTGGCTTTGGTTTTGTTAAAATAACGTTGTTTATTTTTGATATATTTAAATTTCAAATACTTTAATCATTTGAAGTGTTTCATTAATCATTTGAATCATTTGATTATTTTTGAAGTATTTAAATTTCAAATTTCAAGTACATAATCATTCCAGCTCAGATGGCGCTGTTTGTTTATCTAATGTTGTATAGAAATGGTACGGAACCCTTCGTGCGCGAGTCCGACTCCCGTTTCTCCTGTAAAGTAGGGAAAAATGACTTGTGCGGCGTTGTTTGCTAAGCGACGAAATGGTCTTTGCCACCTCTACGAAATTATAAAAGCAAATAAAAAAATCATCGCAGAACGGTCGTGCTATTTTTTTTAGCTAACAATATAATATTTTGTTTTCTCAGGAGCCAATGGACACGTCCGCTAACGATTCGACGGGCGATGACTCCGCATTGGACGCTACTGCTGCGGACGTGGCCGATAACACAGCTGACGATGTAAGTTACCACGAGCTCAGAAATACAGCTGCTGCTGGCAGGCTGCAGGAGTTGGCTACGCAGGGTATTTTTTTGACATAGGATGTGTCTTTACGTTGGCTCCAGTGCAGGCTCCGGTTTCATGAAAAAGTGCGATCCTCTTATATCTCGGAGAGTTGTGAAGATATGATATTCAGGCTCAAAAGACGCGTATTCACGAGAGCTGTAAGGTGCACAAAGAATTATTCGAGAAAGTCAAAAACGAAAAAAGTTATGGCCGATATAGTTAAAAAAATTAAATATATTTTCGAGTTCTTGAATTACACGCCCGATATTTTGGAAACGAAGAATGATATCAAAAATTTGGAAAAAACTCCACCGGACAATTTAGTCAGGGGTTTGCCTTGTAGCCTAACCTTTTTGAAATAGTCAAAACGTCAGAACGTCATTTTTCACACGAGATGAGATTTATGACTCGATTAATTTCCAATGTACTCGATAGTCGTGTGAGGCACGAAATCTGTAATTTTTTTTATGTAGCTGATATTCGTCCCACTGCAAGGTACCGGCCTTCTTTCAGAGAGAGAGAGAGAGAGATAGTATGGGCTTAATAACCACGCGTACCCGTATGTGAAGGTTTCCTCACGATGTTTTCCTTCACGGTTAGCACTCGCTACTACTCAGTAGTTTTACCATAACTTCACAAATGTACGTAACTTAGAAAACAAAGTCATTGTTACATGCCGGGATTCGAACTCCGCTACCACCGTTCTCCTATGTTACGCGCACCAATTCTTGAACGATACCAATCGTGTAACTGTCTAATTCTATACAAATTGCCCACGCAGACGTCCGGATTCCGACAGGATTTGGTGCGCATGATTAGGCTACAGCTCACGAACAGCTCGTATGTCCAGCTCACGAATGTAGGTCATATTTCCAGCTCATGAATACAGCTCGTATGTCCAGCTCACGAATATAGCTCGTATTTCCAGCTCATGAATACAGCTCGTATGTCCAGCTCACGAATATAGCTCCTATTTCCAGCTCATAAATACAGCTCGTATGTCCAGCTCATGAATGCAACGAAACATGTCGCCTCAGCGAGGACTGTAACTCTATAACTACGTGTCGTGTGACATTCATTTATTTATCGTTGAGTATAGCAAAGCAGCTATTACTTAGATCTTTTTCACTCGTGCCGCTAGATGTCGCCAGTGCCGCGTAAGACATTGCGCAGTTTGAGCTACACATTGATGTCTAACTAGCGTTAAGAAATGACCCCACGTTCAATTGCGGGAAGGCGGGTGGACCTAACGTGTGGGACGTCCTCAGACTCTGTGGAGCGATGATCTTCGTAGGGCGGCTGGCAAGAGCTGGATGAGAGTAGCCGATGACCGTGCTCAGTGGCGTGCTATAGGAGAGGCCTATGTCCAGCAGTGGATAAGCGTAGGCCGATGATGATGATGATGATGATGATGATAGGCGGGCCTTGTCAATTTTGTTACCAATCGGAGCGAGTTCAGTAATACCCGTCAAAATGTCTGCGCACCTGCCATGGTCAGACCGCCATCTTGCGACGCATTTCGACTTGTCACATCAATGGTTTGACGTTTTTGTGTACAACCAATCATCAGTTACGCTGTCACTTACTATCGACCAATGAACGTTCACTACGTCGCGCATGGCGCAAAGAATGAACCAATCACAGAGTGATTTACTCTGCAGCACATCTTGCGCTCATTTCGTTCGTGAAGAGTAATCGTTTTTGAGTGTGAATTTTGTGGGGAGAAATAGTTAGGTTGCACGTTAAACCAACGGCTGTGTGACCCGACACATCCTCACGCTTTTTTCTTTTAACTACTGGGATTATGAACCGCCTGATAGATGCTACGCTATGATAGGTTGCTCTGCCACGCGTTTTCTGTACCTGCCAAGCGATGTGATGCGCCTATGCTGTTGCCATGCGTTGCCCTCTTAAATTAATTACAAGTTATGATCAATGATACAAAAGCGACTAGAAAAAGAAGAAGAAGAAAGACATTTATTATACCAACCAGATACATCACAAAAAAGAAATAAGCATATAAGTAACATAATATGGACAACAACAGAAAGACTAAATACGCAACAGACAAAACGAATAAATAAAACAGGACCATAAATGTAGCCTGTGGTGTAGCTCAGACACTCAGGTTACCTCACGATGTTTTCCTTCACCGTTAGCGAGTGGTATTGCTACTATAACTTCACAAATGTACATAACTTAGAAAACAAAGTCATAGGTACATGCCCGCACTGGGAATCGAACCTGGGTCTCTCGCTTCCGAGTCCAATGTTCTACCCACTAGGCTAGCATCGTGCCCCTTATTAAGTAACAATAAATAAATAACTTCCACACAACACAATCACTTATTCTGGTCCCAAACTAGGATACCCTGTGCTAAGGTAACCAGAAAAGGAGATCACACACATGGAAATACACCCAGACTGAGGCCATTTGTACAAATATAAGAGTCGAACCAGCAGTCGTATTGGTGTGATGCTAGCTTGAGCAAAAGAAGTTAGTGATAGAAACATTGGATCAGAATGGTGTACGGCACTGGAGCACACAGTTTGTACATCATCATCGCAGCATCCATAGATTGACACAGTGTATGCCAAAATGTTCAACTGAAGTTCTGTTGTTGCATTTGTCGAGGACACTGACATAGTTTTTACTATATCCATTGCTGTAGAAAATCTGACGACTTGCAACTTTGGCTTAAATGCTACCTAGTCCCAGGTCCTCGGACGTGGGTCCTAAAATCACCTATATGCGTCCCACTGTAGGGCACAGGCCTTCTCTCAGGGAGAGAGTATGGGCTTAATCACCACGCGTGCCCACCGCGGATTGGCGATTTCAAGCGCTGAGGTATGTGAATAGCTCAGACACTCAGGTTTCCAAAGGATGTTTTCCTTAGCGAGTGGTATTGCTACTGTAACTTCACAAATGTACATAACTTAGAAAGAAAAGTCATTGGTACATGCCCGCACTGGGAATCGAACCTGTTTTTACTTATTTATATTTTTACTTATTAAGTAAAGGCCCCGGCTGCCTGAGTGATCTTAAAACGATCACGAACGTTAAGCAACACAGGGCGCGTTCAGTGCATGGATGGGTCGCCGTCTATGCCTAGCGCTAGTGGCATTTTTCCGAGCGGTTCCGTGCTTCGCAAGGCACGTTAAGCTGTTGGTGCCGGCTGCCGTCGTTAGATGGCAGTCGTTAAGCCAAGTCAGAGGCCTTAGGGCGGCTTGACAACTTCTGACAGTAGACGAGCCACTAGTCTACAAGCCTCCACCAATCCGGACCCGGCCCCCGTGGTGGAGTATGGCCTATACCTTCCTCAGGGAAGAGACCCGTGCCCCTCGGTGGGGACATAATGGGTTGATGATGATACATGCCCGCACTGGGTATCGAACCTGGGTCTCCCGCTTCCGAGTTCAATTTTCTACCCACTAGGCTACCACCGCTTACATCACTATTAACATGATTGAAAGATTGGCCTGAAACTTTTTGCAAAAATGATTGCAGAAAAAGATAATTATGATTTTTTTCCGTTACTGGCGCCAGTGTTATTGCATGCGGCCCCTTAACACCTCAAACGCGTCCGTTCTACTCAGTTACGTGTCAGGCGAATTTCCAAAGAAAATCGAATGATTGAGCTGTAACGAATGTGTATATGTTTAGATGATAAGTTTTTATATTGGTGCCAAATGAACATTTATCAATGTTCATTTTAATGGTAACACAGAGTAGCCGCTTTATCCTAAGCACAATGCCACTATTCATTCGGGCCTTCTCTTCCAGACAACTACAATGCAGAACGACACGGCAGTCGAAGACTCTGACGAGGGCGCTCTAGTTATCGACGAGGGAAAGGTACAATATAATGGGGACTTGCGTCTAACTTACATTGGAGTGTCATTGCTTTTATCGTGAGGAAACCTGAGTGTCTGAGCTATTCACATACCTCAGCGCTTGAAATCGTCAATCCGCGGTGGGCGCGCGTGGTGACTAAGCCCATACTCTCTCCATGAGAGAAGGCCTGTGGGCTGCTCATGTAATAACATAACTTTTTATTGGCATACGTATTTGTACAAGCTGTTTAATAACAATCGAGTGTGTCATTAGTTTGGTAAAATATAGTAGATTGTACAACTAGGGCTTAAAGCCATCCATTTTTATCCGAGGCAATTTATTGGTCCGGGCGCAGCGAGGACCAATATAATCAAGGATAAAAATGGACATTTAGTTCTGCTTTTCACTTAGATTGCGAGGAAAATTTCGGATAAAAAATCGTCGTTCAGTTAAAGAACATAAAAAAATAAATATTCCCGCCAATTTATTTTTTAATGTTTTTTTTTTTCATTTTTACCATGTGAACTTGTTTTCTGCCGAGTCATAACAACATTTCGGCGCATCTTTAAACAATAACTCCTATTTTAAATAAATTCATTAATTTTATTATAGAAAACGTACAGGAA